>OY979698.1:20979186-22264186 GCA_963855945.1 Thereva nobilitata
TACTACTTACCGACAGATATCTGCACTGTATCAGTCAATGAAGTTTATTAAACCTCATTAAATCTAAAATTTTATTTTGTGTCCCTAAAAATATGTCCACCACTGTATATTTTTTCACTGGTTAAACCAGTGAAATTAAAATTCACTGGTTGAACCAGTGAAATTTTTACTAATTCATTTTTAAAGAGAACTTTTCACTGGTTCAATCAGTAAACAGACTCGAATTAACTGGTTTTCCAGTAAAATTATTGTTTACTGGTTGAACCACTCAAATTTTCACTGGTTCATTTTTAGAGAGTACAACTATCTTTATGTAAGTACTTCAAAGCATTTCCCCTTTAAGGAGACATAGCACCTACAAATTTTCAAAAAATCTAAAATTTTGTTTTGATAGAATTTGTTAGAATAAACCTTTACGAAATATTTTTTAATAATATAAATAAAAGTGAAAGGCATCGTAGATTGAATTTTGGTAAGGTTTTTTTTAAAAAAAAATGTTGTATTTTAACTTGAACGCGATTTTCTTAAAACAACGTGTTTCAAGTTGGTGGGCAAGATTAAAAAAAAATATTGATTCGATCGTTCTAAAATTTTAACACATTAATCTACACATGTTAATGTACAAAATAAACTACGGATGAAAAAATCGGCGTACAATTTTTTGAGTAACAGGATGTTTTCGATGGCAAAAAATTTCGATTTTTGAAAAAATTCCGCCATTTTGTTATTTTTCAACCAAATTTTTTCTTTTTAGTTCATTTTATAGCGGCTTTGATGCTGATTAAAACCCCTTTTTTGAGAGCGGAAATCCTGCCCACCATGATTTTTTGGGGTTTTTTTGAAAAAATTCTAGCAGACGACGCACAGTGGGCCAGAATGTATCCAAAAGCGCGCATGGAAAAAAAAGTTCAAAGTCCACCTAACGTTAGTGTCAGTTTAATTTCAGTATCTTTATGCCCCAGTTACACGAATGACAAAAAATGACAATTGTCATAATCTCTGGTCATAATTAATGGCATTGTTGTTGTTTATTTTTTATGACAGAAATAATGACACAAATTATGACCGTGTATGATGATAATGACAAATTATGACAGAAAAAATGACAAGTATGTCATTCGTGTAACTGGGGCATTAGGCATGTAGCAACAATGATTAGGGCCCGAAACTTTCATTTAAAATGTTGCATTGGCCTCATTTCGTTCTGAAAATATAAGTGTAACGAAATGACCCATTTGATTTACATGTTAAATTTGAAAATCGAATAACTTCCAAGAGGGATCGAGAGGGATTGTGCGGTTTCCGCCAAAATATTAGTTTAATATCGTACTTTTAGGTTTTCAAATTTTAGCTGCAACAATTTGCACATTTCCGAGAATTAACAAATTGAATGAAGCAGTAAATCAATGATGATATGAGATTTGAAAATTGTATTATAGCACTTCAATATTTAATATGAAAAAAAAACTTTTCTATAGTATTTTTTCCTCCTGAACACGAATTTTACGTCAAAACGCATATATAAATTCATATATGCGTTTTATATAAAAGTTTTTCATATTTAATAAATCATATTTGTAAGCCTGTTTTACATATTTTTCGACGGTGGCGCCACCTACGAATGGTCAAAACTCATTTTTGACCTTAAATTCGGAATCAGTGACCCAAAAAACCTATATAACCTTACGAAACATCGGAATATAACCGATTTTACGCATTTTCCGACGGTGGCGCCACCTACAAATGGTCAAAACTCACTTTTGACGACGCGCGACCAAAAAAAATTAAAAAAATATTTTTTTGTATAGTTAAATACTATTAAAACATATGTGCAAAGTTTCATTAAGATATGTCTACGTTTTCATTTAAAAATTTACATTAAAAAACAAAAAAAAAATTGGAATTTGAAGGTGCTATGTCCCCTTAAAGATTCCCTTTTATTCCTCGAGTTTTCAGCCACCTTTCACCACCAAACCCAGGCACGCAAAGCTCGGAAAAATTTTAGTCAGTGACCTTCGAATGGATGTACTTTGAAAATTTGGAACATTGAATTAAATTACCTTATTGAGCACAGTCTATATTTTGATAATTTAGAATAGGTTATGAAAAATCGAGAAAATTATCGGCAGTATTCTTTTTTTGAGTTCATCTCACATATGAGTCCTATAGTTCCAAATCGTGTCTTATCCAAAAAAATCAAAAATTGAGTTAGTTACCCTGTTACAATCGATGACCACTTCCTCAACTTTTTGCAATATCAGGATGTTAAAAAAATCTTTTCATGCCCATTTTAATAAAACAAAACTGGGTATTTTTCCAAACTGTGTCTTATCCCATGTGAATATGAAATATGAAAAAAAGTTTTTCCTCATTTCTGGAAAAATAAGGAAAGCGGAAAAGACACGTTTTGGAACTATATGGCTCATATGCTCAACGCGATTCAAATCAGGACTCCATACTGGGTAATCCATAGCTCAAACTCCTTGAAAAAGTCTTGAAAGATTGCGGATTTTAGTGCAGTATGTGGTCTCGAATTATCAAGTGCATTAACAAAAAAGCGTTCACCCATAAAACCATCGTAAGGAATAACATATTTCACCAGAATATCTTCAACGTACTGCTGACTAATCTGTCGGACCTTCTTTACTTACACCTCTGCCGGCCCTCTCGATGAAGACAAGGTCGGCTCGAAGTAAATTTCACCCCAAACTATGCACTGCAGATCCAATGAAGCACTGAGCGAACTGATCCCCAGATCGCCGGTACACTCGTGCTCTTCCATCATTATTGTGAATGCATATGCTACTCTCATTAGAGAACAGAACAAATCTCTAATGAGTCTTACTGGATAAATAGTCTTCCAGTTAGCCTGATTTTTTTGCGATTAAGGATAAAACTTTTTGAGCGATTTTAACGAATTTCAAAATTATTAAAAATTTTCAAAAATGTGAATCCACAAAAAATTTAACAACAAATTCTTTACACTGAAATCCCGATCACGAAATGTCCGATTAGGCATTTTTGAATACTAAAATTTATTTTTCAAATTTCAAAATTTTGAAATTAAATTGAATGCATATTTATAGGATTTACTCACAAACTCGTAACAAGAAGAAAATTGCATATTTATGGGAAATGAGTTCCGATTTTCACTCTCTTTTTCTGTCTTGTTTAGGTTACTAATCCCCATGATGCGCGAGTCAGTGGATTGATCAATTCGAAGTGGCAATTGTCAGTTTATAGGCCAAGGGAGGGTGCTAAATCCCACAAACTTCACTCCGATATCGTCTCTTGGCCCATGAACTGACAAATTGGTCAATCAATGCATTGATTTGTTGCTCGTGTATCATCACCTTTAAACGTCGACGAACAAAGCTAATTTTCCCGCACAAAAAATTAGTAAAATTATAGCAATGGTCTAATTCTCGATCCTGATCCTGTTTTCTAACAAAAATTTGTATTTATTGTGTGCGATCTTAAAGTTAACATAATTTTTAATTTTTTATTCTGACTGTTCCAGGAGAGCAGCGGTGGTAGCATGTAAGTTGTTTCAATCGACCTCTTCATACAAAAATTCAAGTGTAACAAAAATTTTTGTATGAAGAGGTCGATTGAAACAACTTACGTGCTAGCACCCCAGAGTTTCAGTTTTCTAAATAACTTGTAAAATCAGCTTCTGTACAGAGTTTCCACAAAGCCCCTCGTGATTTCTTCTGATATAGGCCACGATCTTATAAATACTGCATTTTCCCAGGGTCATCGAGTTTGAGGATCTTTATGCTCACCTACTTCAGTCCTCAATTTTTTTAAATGTCCCGGTTCAAAAAAAATGTCCTACTGGCATATGAGCGTGAATCGAGATAAATGAAGGGAGGTGTAATTATAAATTACGTAGTGGAGGGATATTTCTTACTTCTTTTGCGGCTTACATTTTTCGAGGGAGTGAAATTTTGTACTGGAGAGACATTTCTTATTTTTTTTGAAGAAGTGAAATTTCCAGCATGAAATGAGATGAGGCGAGATTGCAAATACGTACTGGAGAGACATTTCTTACTTCTTTTGCGGTAGCAAAATTTCCAAATTGAAATTAGGCGAGGTGGGATTGCAAAATATAAATATACATTGTGGAGGCATAGATTTCTTACTTACTCTAAGGCGGTTTAATGCATATTAGAACTAAACTCGTAAAAAGCTCTTCATTGGTTTTTTTTCTTTGTCTTCTTTTTTTAATTTGCTTTTTTTTTGTCATTTGGCATTACAATAGCACCTCGACTCATTTGAAGTATGACATTGTACTGGCTCAAAAGAAAAAAGAGGCACCTCTTACAAACTCATTTTATAATCATGTCCTACCCAACACTACTTGGAGGGATGAAAAGATCAAAAGTTTAGCTTCAAAAAGCACTTAAAATGCTCAGCGAACAAGGTGCCCATCAGTTATCAAATCGTTGTCTCCTAAAAGCAAAAGTAGTTTTGCTTATACAGCGACACTTGGCAGTTATAGCATCCTAGTCTTAAGGTAGAAACAGAATGGCACGGCGACCGTGGCGGAGTCCGCCGCTCAGAGAGTTTCCCATACATTTAATTTCTCCCCAGGCGGCGCGGACAAATTAAATGTATGGGAAACTCTCTGAGCGGCGGACTCCGCCACGGTCGCCGTGCCATTCTGTTTCTACCTTTATAGTGTAGAGTTTCAGTTTTAGCATATGCCATTGTTATTGCGACAAATCGGTCAATGGAATTTATTAACTTCCCAGTAGGAAGTTATTGTAATCGGTCCGAAAATCGGATTCCAAATTTTCAATGTATTTACAGGTTTTAAGGTCCCAATAGCATTTTAAGCAAAAATTTGAGAAGAAATATGTGTGTGTGTGTGTGTGCGTACGTATGTGGTCATTTTTTCCTGAACGATTTCGCGCGAACCGAAAAAGATATCGACTTCGTTCAGGTGCCGTTCGAAGCGTGTTCAAGGAATTATGATCTGAAAAGATTTTCATAAAAAATGGTCGAGCCGTTTTATTGTTTGAACGACTTAAGTGATTTTTGTACCAGCACGATTTCGCGCGAACCCAAAAAGATATCGACTTCGTTAAGGTTCCGTTCGAAGCGTATTAAAGAACATATGAATTGAAAAGATTTTCATAAAAATCGGTCGAGCCGTTTTTTTGTTTGAACGACTTAAGTGATTTTTGTACCGGCACGATTTCGCGAGAACCAAAAAATATTTCGACTTCGTTAAGGTGCCGTTCAAAGCGTGTTAAACGAAGTATGATCTGAAAAGATTTTCATAAAAATCGTTCCAGTCGTTTTTTTGTTTGAACGAATACTGGGAAGTTAATCTTGTGGACCGAAAGGGTCAAAAGCCACATCCCAACTAGTTTTATTTTGTTTCTTTTAAAAAATTCTCTTGTGCTCATAGGTTAATCGATAGTAACATCACCTACGCCGTATTTATTTTACAAAGTCATTTAAAAAATCAAATTTTTTTCTAAATAAAAGCAAAATTAGTCCTTAAAAGAAATAATACTTACACAAAAATCCAACTAAAGGTCATATGTAAATTTTGACATTAACCTCTTTTTTTGTGGCAAACTAATTTGTAATAAAACCCTAGCAACAAAAACCTTAATTCGCGGGAATTCCTTTTTCCTACATATAACATTCTGTAAATCATCAAAGAGAGACTTTCAGCAACAATTAAATTCAATGTATGTTTCTCACGCAACAAAATCCCTGCACAAAAAAAAAACAATTTTTATTTTTTCACATAAAATTTTATTTTTTTTTTTAGAAAAACGAAAAAGTCTCATTCCCACAAAAGTTCAGTTATTATGCGTGTACATTTTTAACAGCCTTTTCAAATTATATCCTTTGTGACTACTTTCATTGATTTGTTTCTACATAGAAAAAGTGTCCTTTCCCAAGCTTAGTTAAGGGTTGAATTACTAATAAATGTATGCATTTTTGATGGAGGAAATCGGAAAATAAAAAATTTTTTTTAATCAATATTTCCTCAACCACCACCAATGGATGATTCCCTGTTTCAGATGGGTTTTTGTTGTTACATATTTCGCCAACAATATCTCATAAAATTGGTAAAAGACAATGCGTCCCCGCGGTGGAGCTCACATTTATCATTTCCCTGAAAAGTAACACAACAAAAAAAATGAAAACTGGGTAAAAAAAATTCTGGACTGACTTGTCGTTTATTTTGCACATTTCCACGTTTGTGTTCTTGAATAATGAAAACTGATACTTAATCCTGTCTGCCTCCCCACCACAAGAATGTTTCCTAAAGAATAACGCATAGCTGCGATATGTGCTCGATATGTACTTATGTATGTATAGTATATGCATAAGCGATATAAGCGAAATATATATGTATATATAACGATCCAACCACACATGTTATCAATCCATTCATGGTGGCTCCATCTACCCTGGAACCCTTTCAATTTGACGGATTAAAACAAAGTGTGTGTAAAGGAGTACCACCCCACCCCCACTCCATACACAGTTACGTATATTTTTTTGGACCCGTTCAGCTCCACATCAGACAGAAAATTTCAGTATTTCGCGGGGAAAATGCTTTTTAGATTATCACGTCCTCCCACATATCCTCTGAAGCGCACTAGCAGGGCATGCCTCACAAGGAGAGGGTATATGACGTACGACTGCCGGCATAGATAGATCAAAAGGGATGGATCATGGATGGTGGAGAGAAAACATACCAAGCGAGAGCGTACACATTCTCGTTTTTCGTTCAACACACGCATTAATATACATATCTCTGGCTCCCATGCCCCCACCCCCAAAACTTCCTCATAGCATGGAATACGCTGATGAATAGACGGTCCGCGACCCAACTTTTGTTATCCTTTCGTTGGCTATCATACAGTAAAGGGTCTCTCTACTATAAACATTTCAGAGGACAAAACAACTTCACTCACACCCCTCACACGGATCTCACTAAAAAAAATGAGGGACTTGATCAAAATAAGAGGTGTACGCGACATATACGAGTGCGCCATATATGTTGTAGCATGTATCGTTGGTGAAATCGAAAACAATCAGGGGAGACGACCCCCGTTCATTTATCCTTCAATGTCCCGCAGGACTTAGGCTCCAGTTGAAGGGAACGAATGATACCTAAGCGCTGCTGCTGTACCCTCAGCCGGGAGACACGACAAACGAGCAAACAGAACGGACCCGATGTCTTCTGGAAGGAGGACCGGCCCTAACCCTTTCTCTTTTAAAAATACACTTTCATATTCATATGGAGTTTTTGAGTCCGTCTGTTCCATCGTCAATCAAAAGTTTTGATTGGAAATCGAAATTTACTCTCTAGAGCGCGCTATGCGAGTGCTCCAACTGTGTGGAGGAGTGTGGGTCACCTTTTGGGTATTGTGCATGGTGGCCGAGGGCGGGGGGAATATAAATGATTGAAAGTGGGCAGAAATTTTTGATGAAGGTGTAGAGAATGAATGATTTTGATCTAAGTTAAGTCATTTTCTATACGTGAATGGATTTGCAATTAAGATTTCGTATTTCGGTACGTTTCTCTGCCGTAAGTGAATTTTGATGTGTATTTATTGCTGAGAGGCATAACGGAGATTTTATTCTAGCGATGAATAAAATGTTTGGGGATCTTGTTTTATAGGTGAAAATGCTCGAGTGGATATAACTTGTCCAGTGGTCAATAGTATAGAGTATCCCAGAAAACGTACACTCAACTTTGATTGATTGGATGGTGAGTGTCCTGATATATTTTTATCATCGATTCTACGTTTGTGTCCATTATTTTCATGTAGCTGGATATATAATAATCGTATTACGGCTTTTTTTGTTGATATTTTTAAATCTTTGCTTTTCAATATCTCCATGACATTTGTGAGTCAATTCAACCGATCGCTTCAAAAGTTTTACCGAGCAATCAGTGAACTATGCCTCACAATGGATTAAATAAGCTGTTTTCTGTGTAAAAAGTATCCCTATAACTACGCCAACGCTTGACCAAATCCTTTATACGTCTTTCGCAGGCTGATTTAGGTATGGCCTTCAGCTCCTTCAGCGAGTTTTCTTGTATATCCTCAATTGAATTGAAACGCCTTCTTTAAAAGCGAGTACGATGGTTGGTGAGTGAGTGAGTGCCCCACGACATTCAAGTCTTTACAACAAGCCACTAGGCAGACTGCTGAATTTGTTGAAGCGGTCTGGCCTACAAATATGAGGTGTAGGGGTGTAGTACAATAGTCCAAACGAAAGGCCGCAGTACCTTTGGACCCAACGCCTCATACAAGGAAAAAAATCATGCTTGGTCGATAATAGATCTGTTCCAATAGAGAATGCGCGATCCCGCGGGTCCATGAAATCACCCAATTTCTGTTCCAATAGAATCTCATGCTCGGAAAAGCGGGGAAATTTTTGCTTCCCCTCGACCAAGAAACCGCAGTAGATTTTTAGGTGGAGTGAAATCTTACGACATTTTCAACATGTCAAAAACAGCTGTTACTTGTGATGTCAAACCAAAACGATTACGATGTACTGAAAATAATTTCTTCATTTGGTGCCTTACTACAAGATTTTGAATAATTTCATAAATAATTTATTAATTTCAATAGTTTTATGTAGTACAGTACAACTGGACTGGAAAATTGGGGTATGCGCCCAAAAATTCTTGGAAGGATGATTTTTCATAAATCGTTAATGGAGCATAAAAGAAGCTTAATTCTAAATTTGAGGGAAATTTCGAGTGGACGTTTTTTGGAAAACTCAAAAAAATTTTGAAAAGCGTTTTTCTCTGAATCTACGCATTTTAGAGAAAAGTTGTTTAAACAAAAAATGTAGAGAACATTGTTACCTACAATTTGTTTCATAGAGGTCAGGCTGTACAACTTCAAATACAGAAGCTAGGTGGCGCCAAAGTTTCCAAAAAAGTGTTTTTTCGGGTTTTGTCCCAGAAAAAAAGGTTTTTTTACAAAAGTGTAAATCAGTAAATTGTTCCTCTTAAAAATGTCTACAAGATTTATTTAAACTTTTTTTCCCTCCGACTTACCGTTCCAAAGTTATAGCGTGCTGAAGTGTGAGAATTGTGCTCTGAAGACGGCACACAGGTTATTTTGAGTACAGTTATAATTGGTACGTTGCGATTGAATGAGCTATGATTGTTTAAACTGATTAACAACAATTCTTAATAATTATTATTGTTTTAAACTTCAACTCCAATGAACAATGTATTATTGTGATCAATACTAACAGATTTTTGAGACAAGCTGTAGGCAATGCGTATGATATATTTTTTTGACACAACAGAAATAATAAAATAGAATGGTGTTAACTACGCAGCGTAGCATTTACTGCCTATAACTTTGGAACGGTAAGTCGGAGGGAAAAAAAGTTTAAATAAATGTTGTAGACATTTTTAAGAGGAACAATTTACTGATTTACACTTTTGTAAAAAACCATTTTTTCTGGGACAAAACCCGAAAAAACACTTTTTTGGAAACTTTGGCGCCACCTAGCTTCTGTATTTGAAGTTGTACAGCCTGACCTCTATGAAACAAATTGTAGGTAACAATGTCCTCTACATTTTTTGTTTAAACAACTTTTCTCTAAAATGCGTAGATTCAGAGAAAAACGCTTTTCAAAAACTTTTTGAGTTTTCCAAAAAACGTCCACTCGAAATTTCCCTCAAATTTAAAGTTAAGCTTCTTTTATGCTCCATTAACGATTTATGAAAAATCATCCTTCCAAGAATTTTTGGCGCATCAATATTACATCTGTACTGTACTAATGTCATTATTTTGAAAACACAAGTTATTTTTAGGTTATGGTCTTCTTGATTTGCACAAAACATCCCAGAAAGCGTTCCTTCACTTTTCGGGATTTTGGCTAAGTTTTCCCCCACCAATCAAGTAAATTTTCGCAGGCTACGACAGGCCAGGTTTTCTATTGGAACAAACCTAATATATGTCAAGTTTTTTGGCCAAACCAAAGCTTTGTGTGAAGGTAAGGTATATTATGAAGATCCATGAATTTTCCATCAATAAATACAGCCGATTTAGATGGATCTTCTCGCATAACCGCTTCCATGACACCCTCGTCATTTTTATAGGAACTCGGAGGTTAATTTTGAAACGAAATTGGTGCGGCTTTGTGTAGTTCGGCACATTTTAAAACCGGTATTCTAAAGACTTGATTTGTTTCTATGTCCTACTCGTATACATTCATGTCTCGCCGACAGTTTTAATGCGATTCATGATGGAATGGGCTGTAAATGCAAGGAACATCATCTTATAGAACCCGTTCGTGCAACGACTAGTGTCATGCCTAATATCCCAGTGATAGTGCTATGAACGGACTTAAAAATATTGTTCACCGATTCACCAAACTCTTTTAGACTCATACGGAAAATTCCGAACACCAAGTTTTGATGTTATCGATGTTTCACGTTGAAGGTCGACTAAAATGAGAAAAATCAACTACTTACTTTCAATGATATATTTTACGAACATTTTACATAGTGTAGGTATATTTTTCCTAGTTATCAGCCTTTTACACTAGTCACCAGACTTTTCTGCACTTCTTCTATCTCCTTCCATTTTAATACTTCAATTGGTATCTTTAACACTGCCGTCAGTGGTATACCGACCTTCCTCCTTTTATTACCCTTTTATTACCTCTGGTAATAAATTTTTGTATTACATTTTCAATTTACAGAAAATACAAAGTTAAGTGCATAAAAGCAAAAAAAAAACTATCAGTCGTCAATATTTCAAGATTGGTGCATGTTTTTATGCCTCACAGATTTCCTCATGTAAAAACGATATTAATTCTCTGATAGCTAGATAAAGGCGGCAAAATACGACACAATAGGCAATAAAAAGGTACAATTTTGGGGCAAACATTTACGACACAACATTTACATAACTATATGCGGTATGCTTGAAGTTACTTTAGATCCAGAATGTCATCTTCAGGCAGGTACTGGATTCCTATTTTAAGCTTAAAGTCTTTTCTATACACTGTGTCTGATCCCTACCCAGAGCCGGACGGCTGCAAAGGAAATGTTGGATTGTGTCTCTTACTTGTTCCTCCCCAAAGCTTTGACAGTAGGTATTGCATGGACTTGTCAACCTAGCCGCATTTTCCCCAATTAGCCAAGGTCCAGTGATGATCGACACGATTCTGGCGATGTCCTTCCTCGGCATCATCAGGAATTCGCAGGAATTCGTGCTCTTTGTAGCCAGGCCTAATCTTTCTAATCTTGCCTGCGGTTACGCCTTGACTCCTGGCCTGGAGATTACAAAATTTGGTAGAAGGTAGCATTTTTGGAGGTCTAACGAGGGGAGAAAACTCTGGTCGGCAGGTTAGCGCGATTCTTTTTTTTTTTTAGTAGACATGTCGGTTACGTGTCAGGCTCAGCCGGCTGCTATTGAGTATATTGCCTGCGAAATCGAAGCCCCGTTACAAAAATTTTTTGTTATGATTTTTGTTGCAGTGAGCTTCGAGCAAATTTCTTCTCTTTGATGTGAATTCCTAGAATATTCAGGAGTTTAAAGAGGCAAGATTCATCGCCTCCTCGTTTAGCACCCTCCAGACTGTTATTAATCTGTCTTCTTCTTCTTAAATGGCGCTACAGTCCTACAGACCTGATTCTTGAGCGAAGTTTATTTAATGGCAACCTCATATCCTCACTTGTGTTTTATGCCAGACGTTTACCAAAGCAGATTTTCGTCACTTTTGCTTCTAGATAAATGTAGCAAAGCGTCATGTGACGATTTATTCCATATAAAAAAGTGCAATATGTCGCTAATAAGCATGTGAAGCTTTGGTATACGGCCAGCCTTATACCCTTGATACACGGGCTTCGTCGAATGCTCATTCTTCCAGTTTCATTGGTCTTTAATAAACATTCGAATTCGAGGTGGTACACGGCATTTCATTTTCACTTCATTTATTAAATGTCACAATTATTTGCACAATGGATTCAAAAGCGTTTTTTAACTTCCCAGTAGGAAGTTGTTGTGATCGGTCTGAAAATCGAAATCGAAATTTTCAATGTATTTTCATGTTTCAAGGTCCCAATAGAATTTTAAGCAAAAATTTAAGAAGAAATGTGTGTGTGTGTGCGTGTGCGTGTGTGCGTGTGTGTGTGTGTCTGTGTGTACGTATGTGGCCATTTTTTCCTGCACGATTTCGCGCGAACCAAAAAAGATATCGACTTCGTTGAGATGCCGCTCGATTGAAGTTGATCTGAAATGATTTTCATAAAAATCTGTCGAGCCGTTTTTTTGTTTGAACGACTTAAGGAGCTATACCAGTGTGAGGGCTTAAAATTTAGGTGATTTTCCGGAATTTGTTTAAAGAAAACTACTTAACTAAATGTTTTGGAAAATTAAGAATGTACTTAGGTATACTTGACCAATATTACATAATTTTTTCGTTGAAAAATATTGAGATGCAAGCGACTTATGCGCTGTCTTCGGAAGCGCAAAAAATAAAAGTTCCCCCACTGCTGCCACGATTCCGGTCGATTGAGTAACGGAAATAAAAAAAAATAAAAAGGCCGTTAAACTAGAAGGTATTCTCTATATAGTGAACTAGGATTTTTGAAAAATATCGAAATCTAACAAAATGGCGTAGTTATGAATAAATATTCTGTTTTTTTGCCTATAAAATGGTCGGGTTTTTCAATGCCAAATTGTCAATTTTCATCCAATCAAAAATATCCTAGTTGGCTGTATGGCAAATGTAGTCAAGAGTACTCAGTTAAAATTTCAATTCAATCGGATAAGTAGACTTCGTGTTAGAATGGCAGCAAATTGGAAAAATCTCATTTCAAGGAAAATACGTTTAAAGATTCATTCGAAAAGAATTATAGATACAGCCTTGAAATTTTTACAGGATATTCTTGAAAGTATAAACTGTCGAATAAGCAAAACAAAAAAAAACAGTTTTTTCAAAATATCACACTGATATAGCCCCTTAAGTGATTTTTGTACCAGCACGATTTCACGCGAACTAACAATGATACCGACCTCGTTCCGGTGTCGATCGTAGCGTATTAGCGAAGTTACTATCTGAAAAGATTTTCATAAAATTCGGTCGAGCGGTTTCATTGTTTAGACGACTTAAGTGGTTTTTGTACCTGCACGATTTCGCGCGAACCAAAAAAGATATCGAAGTTCCAAATAAAAATAATGCACCTATTTTTTTGTAGGTGGTCACTTTTAATTTATTAATGTTTTTTATGTAGGGGTCAGTCACTTACATCCTAAAATCTCTCCTCTAAAAAATGTCTTTGAATAAAATAAAGCATTGTGTAAATCAGAATCAATATATACAACATCCCTTCAATAGGCGACACTAGCAACACAGCAAACGCCGGCACCGGAGAGACATAACCACAAAATTTTATTATGCACATTTAAAAAATATGTTATGCATACAGGATTCTTCGTCCCTTGACATATTTTACATAATTTATAGCTAGAGGCAAGAGACGAGTAGATTAAAAAGGATCCACAGTGTTTGCACAATATAAAGGCACGTTCCTTTGCTTGTTTAAATATTGTTTTGACATATTTTCAATACTTTTATCTCGTTTTTAAAAATCTTTTGTCCATTACAATAAATAATCAAGGGCCAAGGGCGTAATATATGCCATATTTTTTTCAAGGTCAACATTAATGATATTAGTTTATAAAATATTTATTATGTAATGCCAACGACAATAGTGTGGAAGAAAGAAAGTTCAAGGAACTGTAATAAGATTTAAATTTTTTTAGGTGTTGTATGTGTGTGTTATGTGTGTCATAGGCACAGGACGACACATTTTCGTGTATATATTTATGTAAGGACAACTTTAAAAAGTAATCTTAAAGAAAATCGATGCCTCGTTTTATTGATTTTGTTTTTTCTTTCTGTGATAATAAAATTTTCATAAAATAACGTTCACATCGTCAAATATTTAAAACGTAACCAACACATTTTCCCCCCCATGGGGAGATGATATAGAGAAGGGGAAGTAAAGAAAACCGAAACAGCAGCGCGCTCCACAAACCAAAATCTGAGGAATTTTTAAAGTGGGTTTGTCATCATCATCTTTAACGGTTATGAGACGGAATATGTAAATTTCCCTCAGAAAACAATGAACTGTCAGTAAGGTACGTTAACGTATATATGTATATATATCCACGTGTATGGTATAGAAGAGGATACGACAAAACGATGCTCCCATGCCGGCAATTTCTTTCTCGGGTCTCTTTTTCCCACAGTTTTTTCCTCCCCGAGACACATTCACATCGTCTTCATCATGGGCGCACGCAATTGCAATAATAAACATAAAAGTAAGCTATACATACCGCACCGCCGGTGCCGTGCCCACCGTGTGTCCCATCTCTGCGCCACCTTGTTAGTCCTCGGGATGCCAAATCATTCAGGAGGATCCAGGTCCCCATCCAGCAACAACAATAACAACAACAACAACCAAAAAAAAATACTGGGATACTGATGGTATGGATGAGTGTGGAGTGTTGATGCCAACAATAAGGAAATCATTCTTTGCTCTCCACCAGACACAGCCATCACAGCTCCTCCTCCCTGCCATGCCGGCACCAGAGCACCACCAACACCACCCAGACAAAGGGCGGCTTACAAAAGAATTTTTCTTATTCCTTGCGTCAGAATTTTACGATTTACATCGTTTACATTCAGAGATCCAAAGCGCTGGCTCCAATACGAGCCATCATACAGAGAGTCCTTACAGTCCTGGCGGCCGCCTCCATCTTTGCTCTGTATATGGGTATATATATATATGTGACCGTGTAGACTCTTGTGCTGAAAGCGTCAATGTTACATTGAGAAGGTCCGGGAAAATCAAGATGAAGTGAATATCACAACAAGGAAAACAATCAAAGAAAAACAACTCCACCCCCGCCCGCTACGGCACAGCACAGCCCCGCGCATACCATCGTTCCACTTACAAGGATACAAATTCAGGCAGGGAATACGACACGGAGGACGATTTCTTTTTATACCGAAAGTCTCGGGGCAGAGGGAAAAAGGACGAGACTCCGGCGGGAAGACACAGGCAAAACAAACGATTTTTCGAGGAAAATGTCATAAAATGAATGAATGGATTATCACGAGACATACTAACCTTCTTTCTTAATTTTATTTTCATAACCTGCCCTCCCCCCGATCCTGGGTGCGATAGGGCGCGCGGGTGATGCGACGCTATGCGAAGGGCTGGGTGTGGGGGTGTACTGGGACAAAAATTGATGCCGCTAACGGGGAGAGGTCGTGTGGGCAGAAAATTGCGAGAGTGTTTTAAATTTATACTTTTTAAAGGCGATGATATGGTTCCGTCGATGGTGGTGGATTCTAGCAAATTCAAGAAACTGGTCCAGGACCACTTAACACACACAATTTCCAAATTTCAATTCCAATTCGCCGTGATAAAATTATTTGCTAAGATCCTTTTTCTCGATAAATGCCCGAAAATTTATTATGATGCATATTTAACTGTAAAGTTATGGATTCGGCTTTTAGGGAATTGATTTGAACGAACCATGATGGTTTCGGATGAAGAGAGCCCCCAAAAATGTTTCGTACTTTATGTGATAAGCTACCACACTTACAGGCGAATTACCAGCCAGAAAATTTTCATCGGAAACATTTAGAGAGTAAAGAATGAGAAGATTTTATTTAAGGGTAAATTTCTGAATAAAATTACGAGAAAATCGAGAGATGGGAGCTCATGCCTTTGAATTTGAACATAAGGTATTAATTGGGGACTGTAAATGTCATGTTTTGAGGTTTGTTTTATATAAACTTGATTGGCACATTTTTAGGTCATTTTAGAAAGAATGAAAGAAATTAATTTTCAATTTTCTCACTTTATGTATTTAGGCGAAAATTTGCCTTTTTTGGAATTAATAAACACGGTGCCAGATAGGGAATCCAATCCCACATGAAAATCTCAATCCCGCAAGCCCGCGGGATCGAGGTCATCAATCGGATTTGCGGGACTGCAAAAAAAATCATATATTTTGTTCTAAGTAGTTATGTTCTTGAATTTATGAAGTATTATATGAAATTAATTAATTAATAGAGTTTATCCTTCTAGCCAGAAGGTACACTTCTCAGCTGGGCTGAGAAACGGGCCACGCCTATGTGCAGGGACCGAACCAGCCGAAAGCACCAAAAAAGGTATAAGAAGAGAAAACACCACATAACGAGCATGCGATCGAAAATGCAGGCTCCTTCTCGACCCTCCCCGGCACTCCGGTACCAAGCCGGTCCGGTCCCTGCACACAAACGCGGTCACATTTACCACTGCACAGTGGCTCAGCTAAGACATGCAAACACAAAAAAATGTTAAAAACATATAACTTAAAACAGTAAGAAATGCAATACACAAAGAAGCGTGCAAGAAAAGTGAGTCACGTGAGATTAAAAAGACTCCTTTTAAGGACGTCCTTACTAATGCTCACGCTAAAAACATTGATATTTTTATTCACATTAATGAACATGCGATTAACAGGCTCGAATCTGCCGTAATTCGTGTTAGAGGAGTTGGTGTGTAAGAGAGGTGGCGCTCTCAAATTGTAACCACTCTCTCTAAACGACGCACGACGACTTAGAAAACCTGAGTCGACCTTTCCATTAAGGAGCTGATGAACAAATACAACATCGGCCACTTCACGACGCCTGGAAAGAGAGCTTAGATTGAGTAACTTAAGTCGGGATTCATATGGTGGAAGAACTAATGGGTTATCCCAAGGAAGATGATTCAGTGCGAATCGAATGAACCTTCTTTGAACCGACTCAATTTTTCCAGCGTGCGAAGAGTAGTGAGGAGACCAAACCTGGGACCCATACTCGAGTAATGGTCTGACAAGAGAGATATAAAGGTGTTTAGTAATCAAGGGGTTATTGAATTCTTTAGACCACCTTTTTATAAAACCCAGGACTAAACTACATTTAGAAGCAATATAGTTAATGTGAGCGCAAAAATCAAGCTTACTATCAAATCTTATGCCGAGATCTTTAACAAAATGAACACGAGGGACACTCACGTTAGAAAAGGTGTAGTTAAAAATTAAGGGACTACGACTTCTCCAAAAGTCATGGTTTCGCATTTACTAATATTAAGGACCAGGTTTTGTTGTTCGCATACCAAGAGTAAAAGGTGTCAAGGTCAGCTTGCAAAAGTTTGCAATCCTCGATACTCTTTATGTGACGGTACAATTTGAAATAAGAGTGTATTGTATGTCAAACAAGCTACTTGAGTCAGTCAAACAAAGTATTCAGGCCAATTTTGAACTATGCTGGAATTGATTCCGATGGAATTTTCTTACAATCGGTGGGTGCCAAGTTAAGGAGTATCCACATACATCAGGGACGTGCCCGGGACGTTCGATTTTTGCTCCGGCCCGGACACGGACATGTGGGAACGAGTTCGTATAAAATGTACGCACAGATATTTTTTGAACCTCTGACGGAACACTAATATGTGTGGATACTTCTTTACTCGTTCACACATGTTCGTGTCCGGGCAGAGGCTCGTTCACACATGACAAAACACGGCCCTGTGACGTCCCGGGCCCGGCCCTGATGTGTGTGGATACTCCTTTACAATTCCGAAATTGCTACCTTCACCACGGACACTTCAAAATTACAAAGTAGTCCGCTCAAATTAGGAAAAATTAAAGAAATTTTTCCCACAGCTATGAGACTGGTGCCAAATGAAGGATTTCGGTCGTATAAACATGATTTTCACAACCCGCAGTTCAAAAAAAGGGTTGTTTTTGAGAAATATACAAATACATCATGGTTTTCGCCTTTTTTTCTATTTTGAGGAGAAACTATGCATTTTGGTGAAAATATCAATAGAGCAAAGTTGTTGGCCGTAAAATTACCTACAAATTTTGTCTTAACTGTTTTTTTGAATTCCGTGTAGTTTCGCGGTTAGAGGCCGTTTTGCGCCTTTTTAGATTTTGCGCCAAAATTATGATTTTGTATGAAAAATTAAATGAGATCAAAGTAGTAGTTGCAGTTTTTCAAAGGCTTTTCTTTGGTCGCTTTGAATCTGGAAAAGGCGCAAAACGGCCTCTATCCGCGAAACTACACGGAATTCAAAAAAACAGTTAAGACAAAATTTGTAGGTAATTTTACGGCCAACAACTTTGCTCTATTGATATTTTCACCAAAATTCATAGTTTCTCCTCAAAATAGAAAAAAAGGCGAAAACCATCATGTATTTGTATATTTCTCAAAAACAACCCTTTTTTCGAACTGCGGGTTGTGAAAATCATGTTTAGACGACCGAAATCCTTCATTTGGCACCAGTCTCATAGCTGTCGGAAAAATTTCTGAAAAACAGCGCTTTTTTGACTAATTTGAACGGACTAAAGTGTGCCAAAATACAATTCACGCATTTCATTTGACAACATGGATGACAACGACATTTTGGAATTTATAAAATTTTTAATAATTTAATAATTTAAGAACCCCAGGGCTATGTGTGTCTTTAAAATAATGGAAATGGAATTGCTTCACGAACATCGGGGGTGGAATGCAAGAAGCATTGTACATATTTGAAAGAGTTTTAAAAACTGGTTCAAATTTTATGCGGAATTTATTCTGTTCATGTTTTTATTTTGGTTTACGCTTGCAACGTGTAAGCATGATCAGCCTTTAATATGTCATATTATACGGTGAGTATAATCATGCACTGAGAATTGAAAGAACTCGCGATATTGTTCTTCAATAATTGAAAATATGGAGATTCAACCACCAAAAAGCAAATCCAACAAACTGTCAAATAAATGTTTAGCTAATATTTTCCTACAATTCAAAAATTTCCTTACAATTCCAAAGACACAAACCTCCGAAAATTGAATTGTAAAATCGAAATGCGTTTTCCATACAAATTGACATTTGAATTGTAACTTGGCACAGGCCCATAGTAGCATAAATTGTAATTTTGAAATTCCTCTCCGTTACAGGGCCCGTATTTGGTTTCTCGAGTCGATGAATCGACTCGACAAAAAAAACTTGTGGATTTTCTCTAAGTTTTATATTTGGCATTACGACCGAATCGACAGAAAATTCGTACACTTAAAAAATTTCAATTTTAAATTTTTTGCCTTTGCCAACTATGAAAAAAAAGGCAAAAAATTGAAAAATTGAATTTTTTTAGTTTTATCAAAGTCTTAAAATGGGCATTTTAAATAAAGCAATAAAGTATTGCGTATGCAAGAAAGTACATAAAAAAACCTACAATTTAAAAAAAATAATTTTACCGTACGATGATTTCGCATAAATTGGCGGGAATTTTAAAATTTTTCGAAAAGTGCGAATTGTTGCCGTAAAAATCGAAATTTTTTTTTGTTGAAATTTCAATCACGTATTTATAGCATCAAAATTATCTTTTCTCCAATTTTTATCAAAATCCGACCTTTTTCCCGTTATTTATTGCATTTTTAGTAAAATAAAACAAAATTTCACACATATTGGTTTTTTGAGGTTAGGATTCATTTTTAAAGTATTTATACCGAATCAGTTCGATAGTCTATTCATTCACGAGTATTTTACAATTTTTTCTATTTTTCTACGACCAACAGAACTGGAGAAATTAAAAAAATAGTGTAGCAATGCACTCAAAATGCATCAAAAATGGACATTTATGCAATTTTCTCGTGCAGCACAGGACCGATTTTGCAGAAATTTTTTTTTTCGCTTTATCTTAACATATGTAAAGAAAAAAAAAACAAAAAAATCCATCCCAACTACATCATAACTTCGCTTTTTTTTGTTTAATTTCCCTCTACTAAATTGTTAATACTTTGCAATATTGTTAGTATTTCTCAGTCACGGTTCTTTTAACAGTTCATTCTACTGCTCAAATCCCGCAGATCCTGCGGATCCCGCATGTCTAGTCTCGCATTATTGATCCCGCAAAAAAGTTGTGGGGTCCCGCGTTTGCACGATTGGATTCCCTAGTGTCAGAACTTTATTTAGTGGGGCACTTCAGTACTATCCAATATTTGCCAATTCTAATATAGTCTATTTAAACTATTGTTTCTCAACCTTTTTAGTGTTGCGACCCCCTGAGAAGCCAAAAAATGAAATAAAAAATAATCACTATAATCTTCGTTGAAAGATAAAAAAATTCAAGTTTTTCGAGCGATTTTCTCGGTAAGAAACCAAAACTTGAGTCTGATGGAGACGACAGGAAAAACGAAACATGTTTGATCGGGTTCCATCTTCTTCCGTCAAATCGGTCGAAAAATTGAGTTATTTAGGTCGATCCACGCATATCCGTGACGGCACGGTCCCGATGCTTTCCGTGTCAGTGGCTTCCGTGATAAATTTTTCACTGACTTTCACACAGTACTACTTTTCCGTATCAGTGCTCAATGGTCAATAGCATCTGGAATTATTTTTAGTTTTAAAATTTGGACATTGATCTCAAGTGCATCATGGAATTTAGTGTGGAGTATCTTGCTGCAATATCGTTGCTCTGAAAAGAATAAAAAAGACATCTCGGACATTTGGCATGGGCGTATCGCTACAGGTCACAATTTTTAATATGGAACAAAAAACTAAAAAGTTTCTTAAAATATAGTCCAAAATCTAGCGAACGTCGTAGGATTTTTTTGATATCTTGATTTTTATAGATTCTATAAGCGATTTTCGGCCGATTTTTTCGAAAAAACAAGAAAAAAAAGTTCAAATTAACGCCATTTTTTTCTAAATAAATTTTTCAAAAAATCCTACGACGTTCGCTAGATTTTCGACTATATTTTAAGAAACTTTTTGGTTTTTTGTTCCAGATTAAAAATTGTGACCTGTAGCGGTACGCCCATGCCAAACGTCCGAGATTTTTTTTTCCTCACGTACGCCGCCATTTTGTATCGTAAAATTAAAATAAAACATGCTCTTTGTAGTTAAAGACTAGTACTTTCATATGCACAAAACCTCATATCTCTATCTCTTTCCTAACGTTCGTGACACGTCTCAGAAAATCACATGAAATTTATTGTTCACAAGGATATATTACCCCTTAAGTAGTCAGATGACTTGCGAGATTCTGAATCCTCTTTTAATTTGGTACAAACCCCTTGTGATCCGTGTCCCCGACTTGATCTCGCAGGTTACTTAGATATGAGGTAAAAATACTGTTCCTTCTTTATCGTTAAAATAGCAAATCACACATGAGAAAATGCCTGTCGACATTTCTTGACACCCAAACCCACAGTTTATGAACTGTTCCCATCGACTTTAAACCTTTAGAGGCAATCATCTCGGTTTCATTTAATGCTTCTGCCATATTTTTAAGCGTTTGATATTGATATTTGTGGTTCTGTTTCAAATAAATATTTCCAAAACCAGTATTCACAAGTTAAAATCGACAGAGTAAAATCTCGATAGGCTTTGATCAGGCTTTGATCGATTTAGCAAAGTTTGTCATTTAATCACTCTGCACTTTCGCACCATTCTTACAAATTATTCAATTTCATAATAAATACAATTTTCTAAATAAATGTCGGTGACGGTGAATTAAATTTAATTCGAATTTTGTCGGTGTAATCCTTTCATGAACAAAATTTTGTTCAAAGCATTTTTTACACATATTATTTATTGTAGATTATAAATACTTTTTATGTCGTTTCTTTAATTTTTTTATGTTGTTTTTATTGTAGCAATCATAATTGTCGGTGTCGGTTAGTGTTGGTGTCGGTGTCGGTATCACTTTGAATGCTGCTTTTAAAAATTTAGACATCATCAAATCTAGCTTATATAACTAGTGTACACCATTTTTAACATCACACAATGCAAAACCAGTAGATTTGTTTATATTTAGTATAAGATATGTTTGCCTTTTTTTAAAAAAATAATAAAAATCTTACTAACATTTTAAATCATTATTTTCTGGATAAAACAGCTAAAACTCAGACTTGTTGTTCTTCTAATGTAATTTCTTTCAATGGTTTTGAACAATTATTTAACAGATTTTGATCTGTTATAAACACTGGGCCAAAATAAACCTCTATTTTTTCACATAAAAAATACCATTTCCTTCTTTTAAATCGATTGCTCATTACTTCACGTGCGTAAGGATTGAATAAACACAATTTTCAATAAAAACAAATTTTGTTTTCAATGTCAAACTGCACAACTCTTATCAAGAATAGTAAAAAAACAAAACGTAAATATTAAATATAGCGCGCGTCATTACAATCTGTGTTGATTCAACTGTTATCGAAGTCGTAACTGACATTTTTTAGCAAACTAGAAAAATTTAGAAACTTATGCTAAAAAATTTTCCAGGAAAAGAGTAAATTTACATACTACAAAAAATTGTCAATATCTGATTATGTCTGTAACAGAAAAGCTGACAAAATATGCGCGACTTATCTATACACAACAAGAGTATAGATAAAACCGAACAGCCAAGATGGCTTTTGATAGATTTTTTCAAGGATTTTGAATGTATTTTTTTTAACGGTTTCGGATTGGTGTTGTTGCGCGAATTTGTGAGACAGAATACAGCAAAACACTATGCTCTAGCATTCGATCCGAGTAATTAATGGCGAAAATAAATAAGTTTCTCTACAGGCGTATCAGTTGCCCAAAAGTCTCCATCATTACAAGCTGTAATCCATTCTGATATTTTCTACGTAAACCAATTTTAAAGTCAAGAAGGCCCACAGCGAGCAGCTTTAACGTTTCAAGTAAGCTCCAGAAAAAAAAGTAAGCCACTAGCCAACTATTCACTAATTACGCTTTTGACGGCACGCTTTCAGGTAAATTGTCGATCCGGACGGTCGGCTTAAATAATTTAAAGAATTTTTATTCCGAATTTTCGGATTTGTTCTTAGTTATTGAGCTTTTTTTGAAAAGTGTAAAATAATTTCTTACCAGAGGTAATAAAAAGGTAATAAAAGGGTAATAAAACAAATCTTACTAAAAATCCGCTTTATAGGCGCTTTAGAAGGCTCAATAATTTTTTAATCAGTAGAGAGAACGATGGCATAAGAGTAGTTAATACCACATAAACCATAACAACCTATTTGCATTCTTGCTATAGTACCCTCCAGTGACCCCTCAAGGTAAGAGACCATTACTTTGCGAGTTCTTAGCATAGAGTCGATCCAGTCGCAGAGACTTAGACCTCGTCTACTTAAGTCCCTAAACCTCGTGTAACTTCTTGCATGAGTATAGGCTAGTCTTCCAACCTTCAAGTTCATACAAAGTCCACCATGGAATGCGCACTAAATTATAATGACCAGAACCGACCTCAGCATAACAAACACTTAATAAACTTACCCTATAATAAAAATAACCCTTGAGATTTCGCCTATGGGGGATGCAAAATAAATAAATATAATTTTTATGTAAATATCCTTTTAAAAGTTCCCTTCGGGTCCGAGGAGTGTTAATGATCTCAACACTGGCAGCTCTTATTGATGTTTTGCTTCCGAAGTGAAAACTGAAAATTAATTTGTTACCTGAGAGCCTCGTTTTTCTGCTTGCGTGCCTTGAATGATTAATTAAATTAACGCTAGCGCTACTGGCTGGCGGTGGGCCTAAGTGCGAATATTTTCCTTAATTTCAGATTACGATGTCAACCTCCCTATGGGGGATCCTTTGTTTGATCCTTTGATTACGTGTTTTATTGAACTTTTCCGAATATTTCGTAGTTTTGTCTTCGAGGGTTTTTTTGCGTGTTTTTTTCTGTTTTCTTTTGAAAATGGCCTAAAAGACAATGTAAACATAAAGTCAAAAGAGAATGTTGAACTTTTGTCAGGTATTTGTATGGCTGTGCATTAGCGCTTGAAGAAACGTAGTCGAAAAGTTATCAACAATAGTGCATGTCCTAAGTATAAGTCGTGGCGCGTACACGTTTAGCACGCAATACTTCTATTCCGCATTTCTTTGTGTCTTTTTATTACCGCCACAGCACTCGACTTATTACCCGCAGAATGACAGAATGCAGTGCGTCATAGCACAAAGCCGCATCCACCCAAAATATACAAAAACAATTTTTTTTGTATGTTAGCTAAAAAAAAACTTTTCGCATTTTCTTCACCCCCCCCTAAGTCAATTTCCCCACTAAAAAAAACCACCCAGGAAAAAAAACAAACGAAAAAAATGGTTTCTATGTTTTCTTTCAGTCGTCGGGGTGCTTCCACCAAATGCGCCATGACGTACTACAGATCAACAAAACTTGATGCACGCACACTGTTTTGGCGGGCCAAGTCGGCCGAAAAAATGTGCCGAGGAGGGGGGAAAAGTGTTGTAAGAGCAGCAGCAGCAAAAAAAAAATATTATATATCAAACGAAATTTGTCCTATTTTTGTTGCACGAAAAGTGGGCCACACACATCTACGCGAATTTTACAGCGCGCATTTTTTACTGTCGCCGCGCTTCTGCAGATAATTCTTATGGCTCCTGGCCCCCGAGCTTCCCTAATGGTCTAAAAGCTTTAATTGATTACGGAATTTCGACGAAAAAAAATAGTTCAATGGTTCTGTATTAGGTAATTGCTATTATTAGCAGAGCGAACGCACACACATATGCCGGCAACGTTTTTTTTTTTCAAATAATCTTTTAAATTAAAAAAAATATTTTCCAAGATTTTCCGGATTTTTCTATGCTTATGTGTTAGTTTTTCAATGTATATATTCTTATTTATGCAGTGGGATATATAGAGACGCGCGGTCATACACAATATTGCACGGGGTGGTGGGTTGGTAGATAAATCTGAAAATTTACTGCGTTTTCGTTGTTGCTAAAATTAACTTTTTTTTCAGAAATTCAATTGCACTGACCTTGGTATTTTTTTTCTTGAAAATGTTTTCCTTGTTGAAATATTTATCTGCGGTTTTTTTTATTAATTTGAGACAGACAAAACATAGTTTTTTTTTAGTATTTATTGGCCCAATTTTATATTGTTGATCTTTAAAACACAGGAATTTGCTTTGTTGAAAAGGATTTAGAGGTCAGGAACAGCATGACGAGCTGCCTGCGAAGATTTAGACCAAAAATTAGACCAAATATTAGACCAAATTTTAGACCAATTATAAGACCAAATTTTATACCAGTTATTAGACCGAATTTTAAGTCTTCTGCGTTAAAATTAATAGAGACATTTATAAATCATAATTTCATTTCCCAAATGGTGCTATCGAACCTTAACTCCTGTAGCCGTTGTAGTAATACACACCCATAGGGAAACAAATCAAGTACTTTCAAATGTATCAAATACTATTCACATGCAATTGAATATCTTAATTCGCACGTTTTTATCAATTTTTTTTTACATAATAATACATAACCTAAGCATTAAGGTGTCCGACTACCATCGCCGAGACTCTAGGTTCGATTCTACGCAAAGGAATAATTACGACTTGAGACAAAGTATGTACGCCAGCTGCAAATCTTTTTGTGTGTCTTATGGAACTCTTTAATTAAAGTGTGCATTGATATGGTGAGTCTAGTCTGGATGCTCTGGATATCTCGAAACTTCTTGATAGATTATGGGATCCTACTCTACTAGCTAAACTGCAAGCTTTTCGGATTGACGCACTTCTAAAAACTGGATTGACAGTTCTCTTTTGGGTCGTTCAATCAAGGTAGCATTAAGTAGTGCCAAATCTAAAGGAGAATTTGGTTTTCTTTTCATTTTGAAGCCCTAAAAACCGGAAAACAGATCGATTTACACTTATTTTTGAATGGCAAATAGAAAAAAACAAATCCGCTGGAGTTTTGCAGTGTTCCAAGAAATTTTCAGGTAACTTTTGTGAATGTTGAAAAAGTTCAGAAAAAAGGACCTTAACGATCTACTTTTTGAGTGCTTCACCGATCTCAGTTTAATAATGTTCAGTTGAATCCACATAAGTGGCTTTACCGGCTAATGTCCAGTTCATGTTCAGTTCGTTGCTTGAAATTGTTACTTTTTTGCCAAAAGTCAGAAATGCAAAAGTCCACTGGAATAGCATTCCACTATTCCAGTTGATTACTCTCTTTTGAGCGACTTTTACGTTCAAGCTTGATTTCTGTTCTGTTGGGCGAACTCAGGCTTTATTTTTCCTGACTTCAAAATGTGAAAATGTATGGTAACTCAGGCAAAAATTGAAGTTCATTACACTAATTTGATCGAACTTGCGCAGTTCGACCGGTGAAGCCGGGGTGTAACTTCAGTTCGAATTCAGTTGGGCGAACTGAGGTCTGTTTTATCCTCAATTGAATATGTGGAAATTGTATGCGAACTATTTTCAAGTTCAGTTCACCAACTTGTTCCAACTTGCGCAGGTCGGCCGGTGAAGCCGTGGTTTTACAGTGAAATATGTGGGAAAAAATTGCTTATGCTTTTTTTTACAAATAGACCCGCTTATTTTTGTATTTTCCCATCGTACACTAAATTATAAAATTAGGTAGATTAAGATATGTGGCACACATACAAGGGCTTGACGATAGCGATCCTGCAAGAATAGCAGCAAATCGGAAGAGAAATAGTAGTTGACCAAAGAAAAGATCTATGGACTCCGTTGAGGAGAGCTTAGTCAAGTTAGGCGTACGTAATTGGGACATTAAATATAAATACAGTACCACCCTCCAGAGCCAAAAGAACAGTCAAAACAGTGGGTTTCTAAAAACGATCCGGTTCCTAGAAAAGTCGAAGACGGCGAAATGGCTCCAAAAAGGATAGCCACGTATTTTGGAATGCACATGAAATTCGTCTTATTAGGCCTCCAGTGTCTTTTCTTAGTTCCAAAATTTCATTTTCCCAATTCCACAAATTCACATCAGGGTGCGTTTTATGTTTCAGGCCGATTTTTTGTACCGCCATTTTGATTTGGCTGTCATTTGTCAGTTCATATCACTGACAGTTGTGGTTAGTAGACAATAACAATTTATTATGGAGCATCTAATACCGTGTTCGCACTGACCGAAATTACGTGATTTTGGAAAGTGATTTCGAAATTATGTAGAACTGTGTTCGCACTGATATGATTTCGTTTGGCTGTTTTTTTCTGGCACCGCACAAGTTTTTGAGTCCAAATTTCAACTAGCACCTCTTGTATGTAGCAAAGGCCATAGCTTCTTTCTTTTATATTTCTTGGGTTTTTGCATTTTGAAGAATGTGAAGTTCACATTGAAAGTCAAATCTGTTATTAAAACGTCCAACTGACAATTTCAGCATAAAGAGTGACGCGCTGAATTGGGCTGAATTCGATTATTTTAGGTTTGGGCATTGGCTTTTGACATAATTTTGTTCGCAATTTTTATGGAGACTGTACAAGGAGATAAAACTTTTATGGGGGAAATAACAGGAAATGGATGGGTAGAAGAAACTAAACTTCTAGTTCATTTTTGGCCAAAGATGTCACCTTTGTCCAATGTACCCCAACATGAAGTTAGCTGAATTTGCCCCGTTTCGGAGATTCGTTCAAAATTAAGTTAGTCGAAATGGAACAATGGAAAAAAAATTCATTGGAAATTAATAAAAATTCATTAGAAAATCCAAAAATTGATTGAATACGAATAATCGCCTTGATATAAATCGAATTTAGAAGCTGGTTTTTCAAATTAGGCGTAAAAATAAAATATCTTAGTAATTAACGAACTTGGTCATGAACCCGGATGAATACAATCATGTTTTTTGGGGTACATTTGACTGCAGCGTCACCATTAATCAAACGAAAATTGAAAACACGTAGTTTTACCTCTTTGTATAGTCTCCATGATAATTTTGCCAAAATTACGAGGAGTGAGACGATTTTGAAATCACCAGAATACATGAGAAATCACATGATTTTGAACGTGATTTTGGGCGAAATCTCGAAAATAGCCGAAATCACTTAATTTCGCCTCAGTGCGAACATGGTATAATGCCGCAACAACGGGTGTTACAGCTCGGTATATTACGATCAACATTTTTCTCAAAACATTATCATGAGTGACAAGGTACATTTCAACTTGAATAACCGCTATTGGAGCATAGAAAATTCTCAATGAATACACCAACGACCATTACACCCTCGTAGAGTTACTGTATGGTGCGCCATTTGGTCCGGCGGCATGGAAAGACCTTTCTTCGAGGATTCTAGAGACAATGCAGTAATATTTACTCGCTAACATGATATGTTGAAAAACTTGCTTGTATCCGAATTGAATCATTTAGGACTACAGCACAGGCGGTTCCAACAGGGTGGTGCTACATCACACACAGCTCGTGGTACGGCTTGGAACACAAAGCCGCATTTACATCCCAAAGTCAACGTGAAATTGCACTTTGAAGCTCGTTGCACGAAAGTTTTAGAACTAAAGCGCACTTTCGCGTTGACTTTGGAATGTAAATGCGGCTTAAATCGCACGCTGTACCTAGTTTGAGGACCTTCCGAAATCATATCTTTTGGGCGGCTTAAAAAAGCCGGAGAAACGCTGAGTAGGGGAGATTATGTTGACAAATAAAAAGACTCAGCCCAAAATAATTTTTTTTGAGTTTTTCTAAGGATTTATTGAGCTCGTATTAAAGTGAATTGCATTTGCAATCGTAAGTAATTTCATATTATTTTCCAACCTTTTATGCTTCCCTATGCTCATATAATAACCACGAAAGAATATGACGATAAACAATTAAAGCAAATACCATGAAATTCATAGTAATTAACTCCCCAATTCCAATCTCAATTAAATCGTAAAACGTAAACAAATTTTCTTATAATCATTAAAAATCATCGAAAAAATTCCCTACTTCCAAAAAAACAAACTACCATCATCAAAAATTGTCGGGCATTATCTAATCTGGATTCTGATTCTTCCTCATGTTTCAGCTCCACACCATATATGCGCCAAAAAAAAATTCATTTCATTCGATTTTGTTTTCCATTCGTTATCACTAATTAGGGCTCGGGTTCGATTACGTAGCTCGCAAAGCGCCACATATACTATAATTTCACAAATGCCCACCCCCGCCACAGGTAAATATTAAAAAGCAGCAACACATGCGAGCGATAGTTTCTGTGAATAGGCGCGCAATTATAATCTTTCTCATACCGCTCCTGTGCAGCCATCAACCCTCGAATGAGAATGTCAACACCCAAAATATATAGAGTGCAGCACTGGAACTGATAGCACACGACTTCTACTAGATAACAATCGCGAGTTTTTGCGTGCGTGTGTATGTGTGGGATGTTGATACGAGCAAATGATAAAAATATTTTCCGCGTTTTGCGATGCGCGTGTTTTTTTGCCAACGTGCGCCGTGTGATCCTGACCCATATTTTTCGGCTGCTTCGCACCCCGTTTGTTGTTGGCATTTTTCTAGATAATTTTCTTGTGATTATATTTTTTGTGTGCTCTGCAGAATGACGTTCTTTGTATTCATTAGCACCTTGCGCCTAAGCCAGCAGCGCAGCACATATATGCGATCTTATTGCATGTGGTGCTTTGGGTGCCACTTATAAACTTTCATGACTGGGCCAAATTTACGTCGAAAAAGAACGCAAAATGCAAACAAAATTTAAGTAGAAAAAAAATTCTTGTTTATCAGTTAAGTATTTAACGAATATTCACGTTTTTTTAAGAGAGTCTATATTGATAAATAGAAGAATTAAAAAAATAAAGTTTCGCAGAAAAAAAAGCTCTTTTAGAATGAGGGATGGTCCGAAGGGGGATGAAAATTCAAGGTTCGCGATAAAAAAAATAATATATCTCACAATCTTCATGAAGAAGTGGAATTTTTCTATTATTCATTCATTATTTGTAAGTTTATTATCTCATATTTTTTATTTACATACAAATGTTTTCAATTTTTTTTTTGCTGCAATTCATAGACGAATAGTATGACTGTTTCCGTATTGATAATTTGCTTATTAATTTATTGATAAAAATCGGCAATTTGTTAAGAATTTACTTGATATTTTTTAAGTAGCTAGTGCACTCGATACGTCAATTACTTATTTCGGTAAAAAATTTAATACTACATACATATAATTTCTTAATGGCGTAGTAGAGATAACTATTGTAAATTGGATTTTCGAATCTTTTTTTAAAAGAAATAAAAAAGGATTATTTATAGAATCATATTCAGGCCCGTCACTCGAACTGTTACCAACCGGAGATGTGCGTTGGAATAATCATATTTATTGGTAAAAAACCTGGGATTTCTCAAAATATCAAATTCCTCTTTCAACCGTAGGCACGGCTTAAAGGCCCAACTATAATGCACGTAAGAAACGCACGTCAGCCGACGTGCATAAATATTAAACTTTCGTCAATCGTATAATGGTTTGTGTATACGTAAAGTTTTCACAAGTTTAAAATTATTAAAATGCTATTAATCTTTGTATATTAAAAATAATCATTTTTATTTTCAATTACAATAAATTTCTCATCAAAATCACTCGCATAAATTCGAAGCACAACATTTTCCATACTCTTTCTTGTTTAAAACCCACAAAACAACAACAAAAAAAATCAGCTGTCATCAATTTAACTACAAATTCTCACAAAACGTACGTTGAGCGCGGTTCTTTTCGCATTTTTACGTTTAACGAAACTTAACGAAACAAAATATGACCGACGTACGTCCAATATGGCCGAACCCATTAATTTCCATGAGAGCGCCCAGATGACGTGCGTTTCTTACGTGCATTATAGTTGAGCCTATAATCTACAAATCCTACTTTCATTGCCGCCTTAAATTCACCTCGTATATTTGGGCAAGGGTCCCGAGAACCGCTCTGGCGAAATTCTACCGCTTTTACCACAATGAATCTTGCACTGAAATAAATAATGTTCTGCTTCCACGGCAATTGGCCAAACCTAAATGGGAAGTGAAGTGAAGTGAAGTTAGGTACCATTGCATATGAATGTACAGGGGCGGCGGAGCATAATAATTGTGGCTAGGAAGCACGTGAACAGATAACCGTTAAAATGTAAAAAGTTAATCGGTCAATTTATTTACTAGCTGTGTGTTGAGTTACATAGTTTTAAATTCTTTGGTTATGGGGTTATGCCCGACTAGATTTTTGGGAGGAGTGCAGATAGGTCCCTATGAGGCTAGCCCCACGAGGGCCCTATACGGCCCATACAAGGCATCTAACGCCTTGCCAAATTCGCGCCTCGTCATAAGGAATGCCTCTTTTGACCCCTTTGAGGAAAAATCATTGCTACCCGATCTGGAGTGGAAAAAAGAGGCCGAAAAAATTGAGAATTTCGTCGTGGATATGAGAGCAATAACTGCGCCGGTGTCAAGAGCTTTATATTTTTAAACGAGAGTGTTGTTTTACCAATGTGGTCCCCCAACTGAGTACTAATCACGTTCAATGCTGCTTCACCTCTGTAATCGAACCAGAATCGGTCTATTGAGTATGCTAAATGACACCCTTCACGGTCTCCCTGCCCTGTAAATGTATGAGAGTGACCAAAATGAAAGTGAAGTGGAAGTTACAACTACTTCAGTGGAAGTAAGTCTACTTCAATTCTACCTCACTTCTGCGTTACTTTTCATTCAGGTTTGGCCTAATGTTTTCCGCAACACAAGGCTAGTCCGCTCAGCTCACTCTCACAGTCTACAACTGCCATTATTTTCGCGCACACTCTGGTCTAGAAATTTGTTTATTACTGGAACAAGTCCACTGTGGAACAATCTCCTTCAGTCAGTTTTCCCGAATTCATACGACATCGAAGAGTTCAAATGTAAGCTTTATCGCCAGTTCCTCATGCATTCCCTATCCTTCAAGCTAAGCGACGGACTGGTAGTATAAAGAGTGACACTTGAGCTTAGGTTTCCACATAAAAAAATGATATTCTCTGCTACGGATAATGGCATCAAGTTTTTCCAAAAAAGCATTGCATACTGCACGAATGTCAGTGAACCTGTGGAATTCCTTGGCATTGCTGACGAAGTGTTGACTTCAATTGTGCCAAACTTTCTTATATTTTTTTTTGTGAAAACCTCACCCTCCAAAATTTGTAATATGAAAAACTCGAGTGTAGAGGTCACGAGTATAGAGGCCACTGTTGCGAAGAAACGAACTGTGGAACGTGATTTTGCAAAAATTATTGTGTAAAACTTATGGGACTCTACTGAATCCTGCTTAAATATCGCGCGGTAAATTGGTTTGGGCTGCAAAGGATCAGCATGTTATTTAAAATCTTTTATGGTTCACTTCTGGTTCACCTTAAGGTCCTTTCGATATAAACAAGCGAACAGTGAATATTTGTAGGTACACCAGTAACAGTAACTCGATTGTCCAAACTGTCGATGAACTTATCTTTCAACTACCTTTACTTATTGTTAAACAGAAAAAAAAATTTTATCAGTAAAAACCAATTTCGGGTTGTCCGCTTATGTGATTTGAATGCTTTTGATCGTTTTCATTATTTAAGCCCTTTCTGTCACTCAGTGCGTTCACATCAATTATTGTTTATGTTCTTCTTTCAATGAGTATCGGGTCTAAACGGTTACATTACTTTATTTCTGAATACTGTGCGTCCGCTGCTAGCTTCAAAATTACCAGCTTGCAGTCTTTCATGTGAGTGATTGTACATAAATAAATAAATAAAAATAAAGCTTTCATGCACACAGAATGCGAGTTCAGTGGATGGCTAAGCGCCATTTGGTCCCCACACACAAGAGCGAGCCAATAAATAGCTCTCTGGCGTCGGTCCACGTTCACGGTCTCTGGCCCACGGATTTTGAATCCATCAAAAATCCAAATTGGTGGCTCTAGGACCCTTGCCATCCGAGTTTTCCCAGTTGGATGGAGAATTCGCCTTTTAGGAGTACTCCGCCTGCGTGTACTTTTAGCAGCCGCGTAGAGGAGAACGTATATTTTAAGTTCGTTCATAACATTATGACTAATACTCTGAGGTTTAAATGCGTCGCCTCAAGGCCTGGTACCAAACGTTCTCAATTTTTTCCAAAAAATCATCGAAAATATGTTATTGAATATAAACTGTTTTCTGAGCTTCTACGGACGCCATCTTTATGAAATACATCGTATTTGGTTATGAAACATGGATGTGTGTCCCGCCAAGCAAACAAACCAACAGGTTTCGAAATGACGCCTCGAAAACAATCCGAAATTCAAAATAATTTTTAAAAACAGAGGCAAGATAGCCCATCTATAATCTACCACGAAAAAATTCAAGTGTTTATTAACAGGTGTTTATTATGTATCTGCAAAAAAAATTTACCCACGAGCACCGACTCCTAGTTTTTTTGTAGTGAGAAACTGCCTGCAATAGACACCACAAAGAGTAATTTCGGATGGATTAACCACTTTCTTCGACGCCTTGTAAACAACCTCACAAAACCAGAACTTCGGTCGGCCGAGAATGACTTGTAGTAGAATTATAAAAGCAGAAGTAAAAGAAACTACTGAAATATGGAGTGAAATGAAGATGATAGCTTAAAACAGAATCAGATAGCGTACTTACCTTGAGACCTTCTGCGGAAGGAATCATCAAAATCATCATATTTTGTAAAATAAAGCATACATGTTAAAAGGCACCATAGCCTTCCTTCTATTTTGCAACCAGCTAAAGCCGGCTCTATATGATGCTAGGAACACCCTCCAACGTTGGACGCTTGATGATAGGACGCATCCGGTGGCCGATGCTCGAACTACGAGTGTCTAAAGCCGGCTCTAAACGATGCTATGAACACCCTCCAACGTTGGACGCTTGTTGGTAGGACGTATCGTGTGGCCGATGCTCAAACTACGAGTGTCCAATGTCAAGCGTCCAACGTTCGTATTTGGACATATTCGGGCTGATGCGGTTATTTACTCAATCGTTGGAAGCCAACATTCGAATCAAACGTTCACCGCATCGTGTAGAGCCGACTTAAGATGAATTTAATGTGCCTAAAAATTCAATTGTGCCTGCTTCAAAAATAAAAGTTTCGATATTTTTTTTGAAAATTTATAATTTGGGTCTCATTTAGTGTCCTTAGTAATGTTTTTCAAGCTTGCATTCCCCTTCGTGCGATTCCAGATTGAGGCGTCATTTATCTAATTATAAATCTTCTTGCAGATACCAAGTCGACCAACACTTGGTAGGGCTGTTATTTGCCTCTCATTTCATATTAATTAATCATTTGAAAAATATAAATAAATATTTCTATGAAGATATCGAAGCTCTTTAATATCTGAAACATAATTTTTATAATTCTTTAAAACTACATTGCAAATATCGTTTAATATTTACGAATTTAAGCAATCAACCATGAACTTTTACTTAATAGTAGCACTTCACAACAATTTCTACCAATCTTATAGTGTATAAAGACACTTATCGAAGGAGTGGAGTCTTATCCATAGATATTAATCATTGATATAAAATAAATTAAGTTTATCCTTTACCAGAAAAATACAATCTAGACATTTCTCCCCACACATATCCTGTGAAATTTTTACTTAACTTACTTATTTTTTGGAGCACGTTTTTATTAAAGTAAAATCTTTTTCTAGTAATTTACTTCACGCACGTACACAGCGTACATGCTTGACTGTCCAAAATTACTTAATCTGCTCGTCCATCACAAGCTGCTGAAAGATGGATAAAGTGTGCTACTATGTCACCCCATTCAGCTGGCACGTTGGTGGCCAGCTGGTTGAAGTGCAAAGGGCCAACAATATGGTCCAACAAAAATACTTGCACACAAACATATATGGATATAAAATATTATAACATATATATATATATATATATATGTATCACCCATTGGTAACCTATCCCAATAAAAAGGGAAAAAAATGATGAAAAAAAAAATGTCATAATCCTATTGATTAAGGCGTTACACAATATCCTTAAAGTTGTGAGACAGCTTTCATCACCACTCCCATTTTCATCCCCCATATCCCTTTGGATCAGGAACGACCGACAAATAGGAAAAGTACGTAATAATGACGGCAGGAAAAAACAACAACCAGGGCAACGACGACGGCGACGACTACAACAACGGGCGAAAGAAGTAAAACAACCTGAAGACCTTGAACCAGGGAGAGGAACACTTGTTGTTTGGGAATTTCTTCAGGACTCCTTGTGTACAGCTCACAAGGACAAAAGAGTGCCAAGCAAGAATGATAGGACGACACAAAGGCGGTATATTGCCATAGAGATGGAAAAATGTGTGCTTCTCTTCCATCAAGAAAAGAAAAAAAAACAAAAAAATAACAAGAACGGGAAAAATGCAGGGTGAACACAAGAATGAACAATATGTGTTGTTCATCGCTGACGATAGGGGTTGGCGGCGATGGGGATATGTTCGGTTCGCGCGCTCTTCCCCGGGTGGGGGGGGGGGCGGAGTGCGAGTGGGAATTATTATTTCAGTAAGTAAACAGCTCCTTAAAGCCTATAAACGTAAAACTTCTCTACCCTACAATTCCTGATATATACAAGTCAAGAAGAAGAAAAGTGAACGAAACACACCGGAAAGCTTCAAGGTAGAAAATTCTACAACAACAACAACAATAATAATAACAACACACCAACAACAACAAAATAAAGAAATCTTGATACCTGCGGCTCCCATGGATTTCCAACTTGTTGTCCAGGTGAATTTTCCGTCGTTGATTATTTTCAGGATTTCGTAAAATTTGTACCTTTGCCTTTGGGGTTTTTATTGCTGCGTTCTTATAAACCCCCAAGAGAGGAAAACACAGTCCTCTCGTCTTCAGTCGTCTTCTTTCTTTCGCTATTTTTTTTTCACAATATTTTCTTTATACATATTTTTTTTTATTCTTTTTTAGTGAAACGAAATTTAAGGAAAAGCTCTTGATACAACAAAAACAAAACAAAATATAAAAATAAAAGTCAACAACAACTTGATAAATCGAGAGAAAGAGAGCGAAGAAAAAAATAAAATTGAGCTCAATGGGCGCGCACTTGTTGGGAATTTGTTGATGACTTTTTAAGGTTTCTGTTTCTGCTTAAGATATTGTCCTTGAAAATCCTTGTGATATTATAATGGTGATGAAGAAAAATGGAAAATAAATAAAAATATACTCTTGTTTGGGATGTTGTAGCCTCGATCCTCAAAGGTTCTTATAATAGGCAGATTGAAAAGTACTTGAAAATATGAAAAGCTCACTTTGAATTTTTTTGTCTGTTGCTTAATTTTCTTGTTTTTTTGCCTATTAATTGCTCAAAAGGTTGGCTTCAATTGGGGTTTTTGATATTACGGAAATATGAGTCTGAAAACAGGATGAAAAATAAAAATTTTGGGTATGTTTCTAAGTAGTCTTTGTAGGGTATTTTGTTAGTTTAGATCGCTCGGCTTATTTTGTTTACTTAAAGTCCCCTTTTCGCACAATATTTCGCAGTCAGTGTTTCCGAAAAGCAAGCATTACCGTCTCCTTCAACACCCTCCTAACTTCTCATAGGCCCAAACTTATCCTAAGCTTATTACAAGACTTTGCACCATGACGTGGCCAACGACATCACTAACTGGTAGTACAAGGAGTGATTCCTGAGCTTAGAACTGTCGCATCAAAAAATCCTATTATGATAGCAAATAGCCACTTTCCTTCTTCTTAAATGGCGCTACAATCTGGCCATCTTTTCTTCCAGTCTCTACGTTTTGCAGGTTCCCTTCAGTGTTTTATACAAAGTTATCGCGTATCTTCTTCTAGAACGTCATCCTACGCTTATTTTGCCTGTTCGTCTTCGAATTGTTCTCGCAAGTTTGTCAATTTCAGGCAGCAAATAGTTGGTTATCATGGCGTGATAACAGGCGCTATTCACAGTTACGTTCTGGCCGGCCTCATTTTTGAAGAAATATGAACCGATGACTCCGCCAGCCCATAAACCACACCAAAGCGTTGTTTTGTCTGAAATGGCAGCTCTTGAACCTCTTCAATCTGCTCTTCAACCCAAATACGGGAATTTTGCTTATTGATGTAGGCATTAAATCAGGAATGGCCCTCACCGCTGTACAAAATTTTTGGTCGGAAACATTGGATCTCTTCAAGCTTTTCAAGAGCCCAAACACTGAAACGATGACGATTCGGAAGGTCAGTCGACGTCAATTATTGCACGAGTGGAATTTTGTATGCTTTTAAGCTAAGATCCTTAGGTAAAATACGTCAAGTTTTTCCACAGTACAGGCCAAGCTGTTGAGAACGGCACCGAATCGATCCATCACGGTCTTAGCGTACACTCTCATGTGGATGTGGTCTATTTGGTCGCGTATTATTCAATAATGAAAATTGGGTTTTAAATTGTTCGATGGTACAGCGAGTTGTGCGTTCGTTAGGCCGATTGAGTAGGCTAAAAGTTGCTCTAAGCGCACGAAACGCACCCTCGTAGAATGATTATTTTCGTAATTCAACTGAATAATTTGTAGACGCTATGTCGGGCTAAGTCTTTCCATGATGAATTGTCGAACAATACTGAACAAAAATACCATTACAGTTTGTCACAACTGACGCGTGATTTGTCATAAAATCCCTACTGAAAAAATACTTCCAAATGGATCACCCGTTAGTTACCTACAATTTCCATGAAATGCTCGTCAAGATCTAACGAGTTGCAAATAGGCCCACTTCCCAACACTAGATTCAGATGCTTCCTGTCATCCAACTCAAACCTAGAAGCAACCCAAAAAAAATCTTCGTGGATCGAGCATCTGCAAAGACAGACTGAAGAGGAAAGATATCAAGCATTCAGCAGAAGTAATAGCTTCAAACTCATAAATGATGTTACAGTCGAAATAAAATGGGTAGAATAGATGACGATACTGATAGATGTTACAAATGAACCTATAAGGTACAAACGTTCAGGCAGAGCCAACTATAGTGTCCAAAACTAGCGAGATAGACGAGGAGTAAAAACTAAAGAAATTAAGATGTGATATACTTCCACAAATGTGGAAGTTGTTAACAACTACTTTTTTAATTTCTAATTTTCGATTAAGTATTGAATTCATAAGTGCCACGCCCGCCATTTGGATCTGTTGTACTTTTGACAGGTCCTATACCTCATATTTGAGGAGCTTATTATCAAAAGGTGACATGTCCATTCGTATATTAAGGTAGATTTCCATTTTGTTTTTGTTTTTTTCACAATAACCAGTTAATGTAGGGTAATTGTGGGTGAGATGCCGCACATTTTGGTTAAACTCTATTGTAAAAAACCTAATAGTGCATATAAATAAAAAACAGTTTTAATCAAAAGGAATGATATTAATCTTCAAAATTACACAAAAAAAAAATTAATTTTTAATCATTATAAAAATAAAAAACCAAAATTGAATCACTGTCAAAAAGGCGTCTATCCCACAATCTGTGGGATAGTTGCCGCACCATATGGGAGATATGCCTTATTGGCCTATTTCTTTTTATTTAAATTTTTTTTTCTTATTTCATCCCGGCCACATATATTGCACATATTTTTATAAAGCGGGCATGTTTCATGCAGCCATTTGCGGCATTCTGGACATTTAATCTAGTCTGTTTTGCTCTCTGTGTGGAAATAATTTTTCCACACTCAACACAATTATTGGAGTCATCTTCTATAGAATCAGGTGCATATTATTTTTCTTTCTTCCCTTCTTGCACACCTTCTGCCTTCTCTTTGTTTCCTTCTTTTTTCTTCTCTGCTTTCTTTTCTACTTTCTTCTCTGATCTGGCCGCCTTAATATTTTTTTAGTACCTTTGATCAGAGATGAATTTTTGGTATTCTTAAAATCTATATTTTCAGGAGACGTTAAATCGCTTGCCGTTTGTTTCCTTTTAGCAGTTGAGGCCGGTAGTTAAGGTATTGGTACTATGTGTTCCAAAAGTTTAGTTGGAGTATCTTCTAATGGATTTATGCTTTCTGAGTTGGGGTTTGTATTTTCTGAAAATTTCGTAGGAGTCTCTTGTATAGGGGTTGCATTTTCCAAAGTTTTTGTGGGATCAGAAGTGAGAATTAAAGGTGATGTCGGAAGTCCTGCAAGAGGTGTTGTCGACCGACATATATAACTATTGCATATACATATAGAACTATTTAAGTACCCATATATATCACAAATTAGTATATATAAGTATACAAGTAACGTATACAACATGAAGTGCGGCATCTCTCCATTTTTTGTGGGATAGACGCCGCACTGTAGTGCCCTGGGTACAAATAAAAAATCATATCAAAATATTCTAAAAACATGAAGAAAAATAGCATCCTCGACTATAAAAATGGTTCTTACCTTGATTATCGTGTGTACCAATAGCCAATTTTCATATATAAACAAGTTCATCGAAAGTTTCGAGCAAATTTTTTCGTTTTTTTTCACTTAAACAGTCAACACAGGTCCACCGCAGGCGATAGCCGCACGGGCACTTGCGTTTAGAACATGTGACGGAAGGGGCATCGAATGTGCCAGAATAGTTCGCTCTGCCATTGAATGAACATAAAATATTACTAGTGCGGCATCTCTCCCCACGCGGCATCTCACCCACAATTACCCTATTTCTACGATTTTTTCACAATAATTTAGTAAAATACTTTGTGTGTCGTCATATTTTTTAAAAACAAATATCTTTTACTTTACTAGGCTTATGCACAGTTTTAACTCATTGCTGTAAAAAAATGGATGGAGGACATGTCACCTTTTGAAAATAAGCTCCTCATTTGTAGGCCAGATACCTTAAAAAAGCACAGAAGTCCGCCTTAAAGATTTGTCTTTTCAAGCAGGGGCGCGCTAACAACGATACTCTACTCTTCACTACCAAGAAATTATCTTCCTCGAGGCAAAGCCTGCAGATAAAATCCTCCGTCCCTCCGATTTTCCAAATATGGTAACTGAAACCACAGCGTTTGGTGTAGTGCTCTGACATATTTCCTAGTGCGCCCTAACAATTTGCTGGGCGGGTTTCTTTTTATGTGAAAAAAATCAAGCTTAGGAATCACCCTTTGTACTACTTACTAGTCCGTCATGTCGTTCAAGTCAGTAGTAAGCTTGAGGTGAATGATAGAAGAGAATAGGATAGGTTAGGGATCGGGGGTGAGTTGGGTTGAGTTAGAACTCTGGGGTGAGTTCATTTTTTTTCTCTTCCGGAGCAGAGCTCTTCAGTCAAATTTCAACCACTTGTATCGGATTTTTTGGAGGTTACTTTTCGAATTTCTTCTTCAACTCGTCGACCTGCGGGCAATATTTATCTGAATTTATCCTACAAGTTCTGGCTCATCATACTTAAAACATTCTCAATCCCACCCAGTTACAGAGCTTGGTTTTTTTTGGATGACGACCGGCTTTCGAAGTACCAAATTTGCTCAGTGTGCTATCCCATGACCTCTTCAGACAACATTCCGTAGGAAATCAATCTATCTTTTATCTTTTAACTTTTTCAACAAAACATCTTGTACTAGGGTTCTCTCCGTTCGTCAATTTGCGACTCAGTTCCATCTTCGAAACTACTAATCTACTACTAATCACAATGGCAGTTATTGAATTATAACATTGCGAAAAGTTGCTCCTTTATGTTTTATGTTATTATCTATAAACGCAATTTTGGACAAATCTTCCCGTAGAAGTCGTAGTTATAGAAGATAACCAACCTATAAATTTGACCTGTCCTTGAGACTTCGTTCCATATGTGTCTAGTTTGCTTCCATTCATTCCCAAGCCTACATTTCGAATATCAACTAGTCTATGTTTTTTATAAAGCTTTTTTTGTACTATCCAATTAGCGAAAACCAAAGAATGGTTTTGGAATTGTTCCAGAAATGTTTGTTCGTATTTAGTTTAACAAGTTCAGAGTCTGAGTTTTAACCTGATTGTATATTCAATAACCTCATGGAAACCATGAATTATGGTATACTAAGCATCAAGTAACCGATGTATAAAAAAATCCACTAAAACTATCAACAAAACATCTGACAAAAATTACGATTTTAATTTGATAGTTCATATATGGAGCTGATTCTACAGAACAAGATATCCCCGTGTGAGCTCTTTCCTTCTTTAGTTAAAACCGTTTAAAAACGAAACGAAATACTTTTTCTCGTCGATAAGATAACCTGAAGGAAGCGATTGCCAGAAAACAGCTAAAATCAGTGCACAGGTGTGGTGGCATTGCCCATCAAGATAACGCCAAGCCTTATGTATCTTTAGCCTTCGGAAATAAACTATAGTTAAAAAGTCGAGAAAGATAAAACATGAAATTCTCATATGCCACAAACTGTTACATACGAGTATTTCTTATCTACAACAATATTACTAAAAAAGAAGAAACCTATGGGACAACTTAATATGATAGACTCTGAAATGTATGAACTTTCAGTCCCTTTCAAAAAAAGTTTACGAACTAAGTTGAAAGACTAAATTTACTTTCTGCAACTCTGATCCTAAAAGCATCATTTCGAGTTACCAAAACAATTAGTACACGTCAGTCTACTTCAAAAATATTCATAACTTCTTTCTTGTTTCTCTATTTATAAAAGTTTTTTAAGCATTAATTTAAATTCTTATGATATTATATATAAAAGTGCATGAAGTTTACTAACACATATTTTATTTATTTTATTACAGGAACAGTATTTAAGGCACACAAACTTATCTTGGCAGCATGTTCGAAAAAATTTGCCGAACTTTTCGAAACAGCACCAACAAATGGACAGTGCGTTGTTATATTGGAGGCTACATCACCTGAAAATATGTCAGCATTGTTGGAATTTATGTACAAAGGCGAAGTTCATGTATCACAAGAGGCTCTAAATAGTTTCCTTAAATCTGCTGAAAATCTGCAGGTAAAAATATCTCTTTTGCAGCGTTGAAAAAACATATTATAATATTTAAATTATTTTATTTTAGGTTAAAGGTCTATCAACAGAGCACGGTCGATTAGCAGCTGCCCAATCACAATCACATGATTCACATCTGGATTCACCACAGGGCGGAAGAAGACAGCAAAGGAATAGTCTAGCTGGTGTTAATTCAGGGAATTCACATAATACAAGTGGAAACAGTGGTCATTTAGGTTTAAGCAGCTTAAAGCAAGAATGCGATTCACTAATGCACCCAAGCAGCTCAGGTTTAGGTGGTATATCACCATATATGCCACCTATATATCGGCCGTTATCTTTTGACCCACCTCGAAAAAGACACCTGAGGAGTCCTTTTGCTGAGCAAGAGACTAGAGGTAGCGTACTAAGAGATGGCTCAAAAGGCAGTGCCGAAAGTGCAAGTCCAATCAACAAAGGATACAGGTCAACAAAACTTTTATACTTCAATATCAAGGATGCATTTTTAATGACCAAATATTATTTTTTATATTATAGACCTTCTAGCAGTGCATCTTCAAATGCCCCAACGGAAGCTGACACTATGCAATCCGAAAGAGCCTCACCACAATCGAGGTATTTAAAGATCCAAATTTTTAAGCGCAAACAATCAGGCCTATTCTGAACTCCGCTGGAATTGATTCCGCTGGAATTTTCTTACATTGGTAGCATACGATTGTAAGAAAATTCCAGCGGAGTACGGAATAGGCCTGAATATTTAGATGATACTTACAAGTGAATATAGCTTTACTAACTTAACAAATATCCTTTTTGAAAACCATTTATCTGCTTGTACATTAGTAGATTCGAGAATCACAGCCCACCAAGTACAACAGCTGGTACTGGAAACGGTACTAGCGGATGCCAAGAAAGGACAGAAAATTTTAAAACAGAGCGAAATAACGGAAGTACAAACGAGATCAATGATGACGATAAGGATGAAAGGGAATCAAATGATGTAAGGATAGATAAAGAGAGCAGTACTAAAAGTTTTGCGTCTAAGGTATTATTCCTGCTTTTTCTTTTTTTGTTTAATTTTTTTTTATGTTTCTTTAGTGAAAAGTATGTATGTATATAAAATTTATATTTCGGCCCAAGTTTTGTGTGTTATTAATTTTTTTTTATCATAATGAATTATATAAATGATTATGGATAAGAAAGTGAAGAATTAACAATTCAAGGGTGATATATTTTTTTAGATTTTTGGTATGATTTTTCAAAGCTGATGAAATAAAACGATATTTCTTTTAATCTTAATACATATACTTCTTCATATTAGGATGATTTAGTAGAATTTGTGACGAAGTAAACAATGTTCAACACAACTTTATAGCATTCATGATTTATTTCGTATACTTCAGACTGACACTAGAGCATAAATTTCTTAGCTTATATTTCATTAGTTACGATAAAACCAAACCTCCAATGTATATGAACAAAAATATCCTGTTAACAATATTGATTTTTAGTTTTTTACGATACTCTTCATAGAATAGTGTCCTTTTTGAAACTTTATCAAGAATACTTATTAGTATTCTTCAATAGGTTTCTGGCTATAGTATTATAGAGATATTCAAAAATAATAATGCATAAACGTTTAACTTTTTTATCAAGTATATTTTGGGTGTTTCAATGCCTGTTTTTACTATAAAGACTTGATTTTAAATGAGCTCCAGAATCGACGACCAATTTCATCTATTGCAACATTATTCAATAATCTAGCACCAAAGGATCTGCAAACCATCTCTGCTTTCTTTGTGGAAAAGGTGACCGTAGGTACATCGGAAGGTGAACAGCATTCTATCGAGAAGCTCCTGCCCATCGGTTCTGTGGGTCTCTAACCCGACCTAAAAACGGAACGGCCTTCAGCTCCACTTCCACAATTCTCCACACATCTTACGACCTCATCATCTGGTCCAGGATGTTCTCCGGTGTTAGCTGAACTTTAGCGACTGTTTCCATCACAATCTTGTTCTCCGCAATCCTGGGCATTTAAAGAGGACATGCTCCGTATCCTTTTTATCTTCCAGGCATTCTGCGCAGAACGGTGAATCCTGCAACCTGAAGCGGTGAAGATATGCCCTATAACCTCGTGCATCCACTCAGGAGCTGGGTGAGCTAGTAATTCACTTTAGTTACTCCATGAGGTATTGACCAACGACTGTTTCCACGTAAAAAAGTTACCATTTTCGAATACAGCTTCGATTTGATTCGTTAACATTATTGCTAAATTTTGGGGTAACTTGAAGATTCAATGGAAAAATATTATAGGTTTTTCAAGCAGTTACTATTCTTTATCGTTGATTAGCCTGGTTGCTTCGATGTTCAACATGTAGCCTGGCTTTGTCAAGGTAAACATATGATGTAGTTCTCATTGCTAAAGGAGTTTCACTTTAAAAGTAAAAAGCAAGTATTGCAAAACTTTCTGTAGGGAATAAAGCATCCATCCTCCACAGCGGTGTTGTTTCGCCATAACAGAAATTTGATTGGCAAGCTTTAGTTTTAATATGTTTTTGCATATCTCATATCTTTTTCTCTTTATGTTTTTAAAGAATCACCGAAACTTCTATTATGAAGAACTGAAGACTTCCATTACATTGAATCGATTAGCTACCAAAGCGGACGGTACACTCTTTGTTCACCTAGAACTGCCGGGCTTACAGCCTTAATCGGCTGGTTAACGAGATTCACTTATTTCAGGAGGCATAACACACCGACAAGGCTGTCTCCCCTCCGAATGGTTGAGCCCCTCGCTTAATAGAATGTTATTGAAGATATCGGCTTTGGATAATCGAAGACCCGTTACAAAAACTTTTTGTTTTGATTTTTATTACAATGCAAATTTCTTGTCTTTGATGTGAACTCCTTCAACATCCAAGATTTCAAACGCAAGGTCCATCGCATCATCCTTAGGCACCCTGCAGACACCTATTAACCTTGAAAGGTGCTCGAAAGGTTTTGGAATGATAGTTTTGGCTTATTGGAAAGTGAAAGACTGTGGTTTTGTTTCGTTAGCATTTTCGCACGATGTTTATCTGTGCCTTTCGAAGTGAATTCGCTGATTGCCTTGTCGCTGTTTTTGATGAAGAAGTCTCATACAAAAATCGCCAGCACATTGAGCTCAATCATGAACGTAAAAAAATTTGTGACGAATTTTGAGAAAGTTGAGCAAAAATGCTGATTGTGCCGGAAAATATCGATGGCAACTCGCGCAATATATCGTGACACTCAAGCATAGCTTGGCATTAGTATGACTTGCATACATTCTATTTTGGTTCCCACTTAATTTGACACAAGCTCAAAAATGGGCTGTGATTTCCATCATGGTACAAAAGCTTGGACCAAATTCAAAATTTCATAGTACAAAAAAGATTTCAATTTCGTTTTATTTCTTTTTCACAAAATATTTCAAACAATCTACATAAACGTTGCTCACTCTTTTTTTTATGTAGAAAAGCCCTGCTTAGGATTCACTTCTTGTACTATCAGTATATCGTTGTTCAGGTGACGATGCAAATCTAGTAGCAATTTTAGTTTGAAGCATAGAATAGAAAAGAATAGTTTAAGCGGTCAGAAGGGCGTTGGCAGTAGATGGCATAAAGCTTACTTTTGAACTCGAGGATTTTGTACGAGTTCGGAACTACTGAACTGGGGGAAATTGTTCCATAGCCGAGTTGTTCTATTTCTAAACGAACTTCCAGGCGGTATTATACGCGAAAACGGTGACTGTAGCGATACAATTTTCTCAAGGCTGCTACATTCTTGCGTTGGCTCAAAGGGTAGACTGTATGGAGACGTAAAAGGTGCCATTACTGATACGTTTGATGGCGAGATTTTGCACTTTTTCGGGTTGCGAAAATCGTGTTTCGACAACCCAAATACTTCACTTAAAGCCGATCTGAGGCTGATTGAGATATGACCTTCAGCTCCTTTAGCGAGTTTCCTTTTTTGGCTTCAATTGACTCGCAACACCTTCCTCAAAGTGGTAATTTCAGCTTCAGGAACAGGAAAAGTCACACGAGGCCATATCAGGATTAGGGCCCCGGTAGCTTGGAGATTAAGACGACCGCCAAAAGGTTCGTGATTCGATTTCGCGGGGGTACGGTCATTTTACTACCCTGATAAAATTGCTTCTATCTTTTCTTTCCCCTCGGGAGTAAAACAGTATTCTTTACCGCTGTGGGTAAAATCTCCAAAAATCAGCGATTTTTTGACTAATTTGAGCGGACTATTTCGAAGCGTCAGCCGAGATAAAAAGCGCGATCAAATATAGGACTTGTGACGAAGCGCGGTCAAATATAGGACTTGCCGATTGCAATCCTGGCTGCTGATGGAAGAATCTTAAAAAATCCTAGGCATTGAGAAGCTTGTTAGGCGATTTTGAAGGCTGTTTTTTTCATCCTGTGACAGAAAAGTTAAAGTTTATTTAATTCTTCGCCGTGACGGTAAGATGTCGTAGAGGTTGTTTCTGATTGGTCGAAATTTAAAAAAAGACCGGCGCGACGAAAAAATGTCAAATATGTAAATCCACCTTGAATGTGTGATCCATCTCTACCATCCAGTCTTTTCCACTGCTTGGCATCTTTGACAAAATTGTAAAGGAATTGAAATTTAATTGATCGCATATCTTTATTTTTAATTGACAATTCAATTTATTTACTTTTTCATTTTCTTAATTCCAGTTAGTAAATGAGCAGATGTTGCTAATTTTGTAGTGATATTAGAGAAAGTTAAACAGTCGTTAGGTTCACATTAGTTTATTGATAAAATTGATTCTTGAATTGTTAATTTACAAAAAAATTTAATTACATTTTTACGAAACTAAGCAAATTTATTTATTTTTGTTTAAACCTTTGGCGCAAAACTTTCAAAATTTATTATTTATTTTTAGTTATTTAATTATTTAATAACAAAATAAATCAAAATTTCTTTATTTTATACATATATTAATGGAAATTCTCGTTTTTTTAATAAATTTTTTTGCATAAATCAAAAAAATCCATTTCCTTTTTATATTATTAATAATAGACCGGAGCAGAAGATTTACGAGTAAAAATGGAAGTCGATTATTCACCACAACCACCAACATCGAATACAGCACCACCGACACCGACTGCTTTAGTAGATTTTAAAGATTTTAAAACAACAGATGGTAGCGGATTACCAGGTGGTCTAGCTGCATCAATTGCACCAGCTGATATGTTAAACGTATGGAATGCAACAAAATTGAATAACAAAAACAGTGGGACCGTGAATACAGCAGACGGTAGTAATGCATATATAAATTTATATATAATTGATTTTATTAATATTCTTATTTTTCTCTTCCCAAAAATATTGTTTCGCAATTTTTTTTTGGAAATAATATAGGAAAAAAATTAAAGTGCCTGTACTGTGACCGCTTATACGGATATGAAACAAATTTACGTGCCCATATACGGCAACGTCATCAAGGTATACGAGTACCGTGCCCATTCTGTACAAGAACATTCACCCGTAATAATACAGTACGACGACATATTGCCCGCGAGCATAAGCAGGCAATTGGCATAAATCAATTGCAAGTGCAGGGACAAAATCATAGCCAATAGAAATTTTGTTTTGTTTAAGAAAATGTTTATTTTATCTTATTTTTTTTGTTTTTAAAGTTTTTAAAGCAATTTTTATTGTGTATAGAATTGCAATTTTTTTTGCAAGAAAAAAAGAAATTGTTTTTGTTACCATTTTGTCAATAGTAACCGATTTATATAAACAAAAAAATAGTAATAATCTTTGTCCCAGAATTTTTTTTTTAAAAAAAAACAAAAAGAGGATATAAAGACAGGATTATTAAAATACAAAACCGTTTATATTTATATATAGAAAAGAAAGAAATAACTATTTTGTTAAGTTTTATTATTATTTTTCTGATTATTTTTTTTTGAAAAAGAAACTACAGAAAATTATTATTTTTACCAATTTATTTCCTGTGAAACAAAAATAAAAGAAAATAATGCTTATATCCGACTGAAAATGGTTTTCAGGGTGCTAATAAAATGAAAAATGTTAAAATATAAAAAAAAACAAACAAACAAGTAAAGAATGAAAAACAAAATAGTATAAAATAAAAACAAATGAATAGACAAAAAAAGAAACATTTACAAAACACAATGAAAAGTAAAAAAAGCAAAACATAGTTGAAATAACGTCTGAACGTTTTTGACTGGTTAAACAATAGTTTTTTTATATAAAAAAACAAATTAATAGAAAATTTTTTTATTTATATATTTTTTTATACATTTTTATTTTTCTCCCTTTCTATATACACACACACATATATACACAAACTCATTCATATTAAAATAAATATCTCCTTAATTTACATAACACAGAATTTTACAAATAACAAAACTTCTTTCACCACAAGTGTCATTACAATATCTTAAATAAATGAAATATTTATTAATTAATTAATTAAATGAAATAATAAAAACAAAACAAACAAAAACAGAAAGAAAATTCGCTTAAAACAAAAATATAACGAAACCTGAATAATGTTAACGATTTAAGATTGCAAATCTTTTAATAAAAATATTGTTAATAAAATAAATACAAAATGAACGTATTTTTTTGTGTTGTATCAAAAAAAAAGTTGTTTATGTATTTTTTTTTTTGCAATCTTAAAGTAGTTAAAAAATATATTAAATGAAATACAAAAAAAATGTTACTTTATTTTTTGACTGATTTTAAAATGCTTTTTTAAAATGTATATTTCTGTGTTGTAAATATAACTTAAAAAAAACATATAAATAAAATTGCATATTCATACTTGATTATAATAAGCAAAATCCATGGTGAATTTTTAATTTTTATAAATCACTTTTGAGAGAGAAAAAAAAATATAAATAAAAACAAGAAAACAAAACAAAAAAATTGGTTGCATTTTATAAAACAGTGAAAAAAATAAAGTAAAACCAAAAAACAAATTATAATAATAATATTAAAAAAAAAAAAATTAATATATAAATATTTAAAAATGAAATAAAAATAACAGAAAACTCAAGTACCTGCAAACAGAACTCTTATTATTAATTAATTATAGAAATAAATAAAGAAAAAAAAACATAGTAATAGTCTTTAAAACAAAATAATAAATAAATAAATAAAAAAAGAGAGAAACCAGCTTCTTTTACGTCCAATATTCTATTGGAATCAAGGTAAATACAAAGAGAGTAATAATCAAATATATAAAGTAAATAATTAAATAATTAACTTTATTTAAAAAAAAACAAATATTAAAGTGGGAAACTCTTAAAAAAAGTGAATAATTCTAATAAAATAAAAGTTAAAAATAAAAAACAAAACATCAACATGTACAAAATATCAAGTGCTTATGCAAGAGAACCAGTGAAGAAAAAAAACATATATTTAACAATAATTCGCTTTTATATTTTCTATCCTTCACACATTTATTTGATTTTTTTATTAATTTTTATCTACACTATTAAAAAAAACATTTATATTCATGATCTTATGAAGAAAATAAACAAATAGAAAAGCAATAACCATAAAACCAAATATAGCAATAAATATTGTTCAAACTCATCAAACAAAATCCGTTTACAAAGAAAAATAACAGAATATATTTTATAAAATATAATAAATAAAACCCGGGTGCCTCAAAAAACAACAAATACGTTTCATTTTTTTATTTTGTTTTCAATTATAAATATATAGTATAAATAAAAACTAATAAATAAACAAGAAAGAGATCTTCATTACATTATTATATACACATTTTCAATCAATCATCACACAAATAAAAACAACCAATCAAAAACGTTCATATAAACAAGTTTATATTAAAATATAAAAGTAAAATTAATAGCAAAAATAAATAAAAATAAAACACAGTCACAGAATTATGAACAAATTCAAATCTCCAATCCATCTTTGAAAATCAAAAAAAACAAAACGAAAAAAACATTTTTCTGGCCATTTCAGTTATTTAGAATCAAACTTAAAATTATTAACTATAAATTTTTGAAAAAAAAGCAAAAATAAATAAATAAAATTTGATTTGAGAATATGTAAGAAAAACAAGCAAAACACAAAAACAAAAAATAAAAGAAAAAATATGTTGTGTACTGTATAAAAAATATTATATTAAATATGGGGACAATGACGTTTTTAGTACAAAAAAAATAAATTTGCTAAAAATAAAATAAAATAAAAAGTTCTAAAAAAAGTAAAAGAGAAACTTATCAAACCAGAGAAACAAAGAAAATCTTTTTTTTTAATAAATATAAAAATAAATTAAGTTGAACAATATTTTTTTATTTGTGTGCATAAATAAAACTACAAAAAAAAAGAAATAGAAATTAAAGTTACCGAATTAAGAACGAACTGAAACAAAAACAAAAAATAACAAAACAAAACCATAGTGCAAAATAGGGTCAACAGATTGAAAACAAAGTTACTATAGAAACAAAAATAAAAAACAAACTACAATTTTTTATACTATTTAAACAAAAAAATAATAAATCAAAATACAATATTTTTTAATAATAAAAAAAAGGAAAACAATAGAATATTTAAAAAATATTTACAAAAATCAAAATAATAAGAAAAAATGTCCATACAAACACAAAAAACAAATAGAATTTTTTTTTAATAAAACAAACTACAAACAAACAAATTCATTACAACCAACCAACAAAACCAGTTAACAATAGAAACTTTTTTCTTTTATACTTTTTTTATATTTATACATACATAAACAAAATAAATTATTTGTGTTTTCCATGTTCGTTCATATACATATATATATATATTAAAAAAACAAATACTACTTTGCAATAGTGATAAAAATAAAACAAGTTATATTTATTAAATTTATTACAATATTTACACCACATCCTCAAAAGCAAAATAATTATCAATAGAATTAATATTTTTTTTTTGAATAATAAAAAAGAAAAATATTTTTATGAGTTAATTTTTAAGCCGTTAAAAAAATGAAAAAGAACTATCATATTATTTTATTTTATATACATACACAAAGTGAATTGTTTATTTATTTTATTATTACAGATATTAATTAATAATTTTTTGTTAGCATCAAAGATACAGTTTCCTCATAATTATATAATTGTTTGATATATGGTATCAAGAGATGTTTGTGGGTAGCAAGTGTTGGTTTTTGTTGAAGTATTATCATCAATAGTTTCACAGTCTGTTATTGGCCTTGGTTTTTTGCAACATCCACCTACAGAGCTGTCGTTCTTTAGCATGAAGTCTTCAATTTCTTATAGACCCCGCACCAAAACAGAAGAAAATTGAAATTGAGCGCGCATGTTCAGAATACAAATGAGCCTATAATTTGCGTTTTTAAACAAACTGAGTGAAGCTGCTCGCTTGTGGCGACTTGAGACCCTCACTGCGGGTCGAAACAGCGATTTTGGGAGCCCCTTTTTTTATGGTGCGGCCCATACATAGGGTTCATGAATCTTCTTTTACGCCTTGCCGTACAGGGCTGGGCAACAACAGGTCTTAGGAGCCACACGAGTGCCAGTTCCAGAGCCCTCCTATCCTGCATGTAAGTTCGCGTGAGGGAGGTATATAAACAACAACTTTGTCGGTGCTCTCGAAAAGTCGACTATTGCCCAGCACTGTTCTGCCCCCCATGTCTGTGTCCGTCTGGTCTTTTGTTCATTATAATTTTTACTGTCTTGTCATCATTGCTACGTTTAACATGTCCTACCCTTCGAATTCAGTTAATTTTTATTGTTTTTATCTTGTTTGTACACTGACACAATTCATGATTGTATCTTCTTCTCCAAACACCGTTTCCGTTCACACCGCCAAATTTATTTATTTATGTAAAAAATATAAAAGGTAACTAAAATATGACAGTTGCACAGCCATCAGATAAATCTCCGGAAACAATCGTATCAAACCGATTCGAATTTGCTTAAGCAGATCGCTTTTTTCGATTTTCGAATAATTTCATTTTCGTATCGCATATCATAAGGCCCCTGCTGGTGACGAAAGGCCTATCACACCTCTGGTTCAGATATTTGCGTCATATCAGTCTACGTCTTGCTTGTGCATGCTGTGAGATTTTTTTAACAGATTAAAAAATTTAAAAAATAATTTTGTGTGAATAAATTTAGTGTAGTCTTCTCGAAGATTTAGGCCCTCTTCCACGGGTCGTCTCGTATTATACGCGACTGCACCTCTACTTCACATCAACGACTGGTCTTCAACTCGCTCGCGACCAATTCTCGTACACGCGTCGATTCTGTGACGACTTAAATAATACAGGTTCGCTACACCAGTTATCCCGTTTCCATAGCGCGCAACTCGACTAGTATGATACTCAAATTGCTTGAGACTAGCACAGCAGGTCGCGTTCAACTGGTATACGACGCGTTGCGTGAACAACGAGTCGAGTCTACAACGAGTCAAGTCGACTCGTGTACGAGCCTAACTAAAAATGTATGGCGACAACTTCCGAGCAACTCGTATAATACTCGTATCCTACTCAAATCGCGTGCAAGTCGACCCGTTGAAGAAGGGCCTTATATTGACAAATGTGTCGTGTCCCACATGCTTTACATTATTTTCTTCTGGAACCACTACTTACTTCAAACTTGCTTCATATGTTGGTAAATGAAGGGACGTACTTATCTATATTTTTCGTTTCTTCACTAAGAACTATTGAACCACAGTAAGCCTGAACAGAATAATTAGTTACTTCATCTTTTATTTACTTTTTATATAATGGAAACCTTTGAAATTCCCAAATCAATCAAAAATCGATGTACATAGGTTGAGAGATCCTTTTCAAATATCTTAAATCCATCGGACTATCCATTTTAGTTATCTATGTACACACCTCTTTTCTTTATAAAGTGAACTGTCGGGGGAAGTCTTCATATGCTTTCTCTATAAGTTTCTTCTTCAGATTCATTCAAGTAAAATAGAGAACGTACGTAAAATAATGTTTTCAGTTTAACTGGAAAGAATTTGCCGGGAAATAATATTGTTACGAATATTTTATATTGTCCTTAATTGAGGGCTAATTTTGATGCCATTCTAGTGTTGGGACAAAATTCAGGCTATTTCAAGCCATTTAGCTTTTAATAAAGCGACAGAGGTCAGGAACACCAGTGTTTTGCAGCTCACTCAATCCATCAAGGAAAGGTGAGTCAAGGAAAGTCCCTCTTTTCCTCGCGAGGGCCGGACATGTACAGAGAAGATGGGAGACAGTTTCTTCCTCATCCTCATTACTACAACTTTTGCATAATTCGTTGTGGGGAAGTCGCAATCTTTCGGCGTGCGGGCCAAAGAGACAGGGACCGGTCAGCACCTTCACTACATAGGCTTATCTCCTTTTTGTTCAGCTGAACAAGAGATGTTGAACGCTTTGCGTCCAGGGTCGGCCATATTGTATCAAGAGTGCGGATTACTGTTGCTCTGGTCTATCTCAGCCCGGCTCGAACTAAGCTGATTTTTCTCACAGCCACTTCTTTGCGAAAAAATCAACATTTGCTAAACTATCAAAACATCTATTGTACTACACAATACAGGGTGATATAAATAAACTATAAAATAAAACTTAACTAAAGAAAATAGAAAAAATAAATAAACATTTTCCAAGTCCTCCCTTTTATCCGCTTATTTAAAAATCAAAAACAAAATCATATAAATAACATGTCATAGAACCAAATACAAAAAAAAATATCTACATTATATATATATATAAAATAAAGTAATAAAAACAATATTAATTTATTAATTTTCAATTACAATAAAAAATAAATGTGAATAAATAGAATTCAGCCCAGTTTTTCTGTGATCAACACGAAAAAGTTTAAAAAAAATATTTTTTTTTGTTTTATTTTACGAAAATAGTTTATTTTAATAATTTTGAAAAAAAAAATAAATAAAATAAATAAAAGTGTCTAACACTAGCTCAAGAAACTTTTTCGTGATTTTACTTATGATTATAAATAAATAACAAAAAATATAAAAATTTATTTTTCTTATAATATTATTTTACTTTTTAAATAAAAGAAACGAAGAAAATAACAATATTATAAAAGTTCCGGATTAAATCGTATGTTTTACACAATGATTTTTATGAATAAATAAAACATGTAAAACACATTAACACACAAAACACCTACCTATATATTTTAAATAATAATTAAAAAAAATAAAGAAAATTATTAAATCATTTTTTTTAATTATAAAAAAAAATTAATATAATGTAAAATAATTGTTTATAAGTTGTAAGTATTTTTGTGTATAAAATTTTTAAGTGTTTTAATTAATTATTATTATTATTTTTTTTCTGTAATATTAGTTATTGGTATAATAATTTTGTTGTTATTGAATCAGCTTTAAATAGTAGCCCTATTGGAGAGTCTGAATTACACCTTTATTTTATAAAATGGGCTACTGTTCGAAGCTTACTCAAAATCAATTTTTTAATGGGCGTTAATATTTAAGTTAATTTGAAAAGAAAAACAAAAAAACGGGGAAAATTAATAACAAAAGGAAACTATATTAAATTTTATAAATTTTTTCAATAAGAAGACATAAACAATTTTTCTTTTAAAATACAGATTTTTTTGGTCAATAAAACTGATATGAACTAAAAAACTACCTCATTGCAACACATAGTCTTATCCTCCTTATACACTTTTTATAGCTAATTTTGAAAATTAATGTAATTTTTAGTTTTCAATTTTTTTTAAACAACAATATAATGAGAAAAACACACAATATTCAAGCGAGTCTTCATTTTAGGGGCTCTGTAGATCGACTGTAGGAATCAATAACAATAGAATAAAATTCAATATAACACAAAAATCTCTACCTCAATCAAATTAAGAAATAACACTTTTAAAAAACAATGGGCTGCAAATTTACTATAATATTGACAAAAAAAAAGAAAGAGAAAAAAACAAACAAATATTTAAAAAAATATAAAAACTGAATGAAAAAACCTCACGTGAAATGGTGACAATTGCTTAGTTGTAAATATTTAAAAAAAAAACAAACATAGACTTTAGGCTACTACAATAAAAGTAATCTTTACTCTTGGATAAAAATACGACAAAATTCTACAAAAAAAAATTAAATAAAAAAATTATTTAGGCTATTCTAAAAAAAAATATTTTAAAACAAAAAAAAGTTCGGATATACGAGTAAAAATATACCTTAAACAATTTAAGAATTTTTTTGAATAATAAGTAAAAATTTAACTAATAATAAAAAAAATGTTTTGTGTATAAAAAAAACTGCAAAAAAAACATGAAAAAAAAGTTTAGATAGGATTTTGTACATATTAAAAACTGAACGCAAAAAGTTAAAAAGCAGCAGCAAAATTTCTGAATTAGTTTATTTAAAAAAAAAGAAAAAGGAAATAAAAACTTAATATACACAATATGAAAAATAAATTTCTAGATAACGGAAATGTTTAAAAATATTTCGGAATGATGTGAAACATGAAAAGGACGAAAAAAACAAAGATAATGATAGTTACAATAATTTGGATAAAAATGACAAAAATTTGAGAATAGCGAAATTTTTTTGGTTTTTCTCTCCTATTATTTTGATTTTGGACTAAAGGATTACTTCTTTGAGTGATGCAAAAGGACTGATTTTGGATAATTAGGAAGTATACGTATAAACAAGGATAAAGTTGTTACTCATTTGGTGCATAGCTCGCAATTTTGTTAATATATAATATTCAATTATAGGCAAATCTAACCTCAAACGACCTCAAAATTTAAGTTCAGAATAGACCTGATAGTGTCATTAAGTTTCAAACTGACGTATCCTCTATTCAGGAGAAAATCAATGCAGTACAAGACTGGTTCACCACCAATAAATTACAACTTAGCACAAGCAAATGTCAAGCAATTAGCTTTTTTTCGTGAAAATAACACTAGAACTGCATTATTATCAATCCCCAAACAATTTGAAAAACTTATTTATGACAAGATTTCCTTTCTAATCGACCCTTATCTTAACCTTATGTTCTAATCTCCAAACCCCGCTATGTGGTGTGGGGAGCCCGGTCATCAAATCGATGCTGTATACACTGACTTCAGCAAGGCCTTCGATCGAGTGGACCATCTTTGGCGTTCCTCAGGGTAGTCATCTTGGGTTTCTTCTTTTCAATATTTTCATCTCCGATCTATCAGAAAAATTAGTAAATATTCCATAAATAAAAAAATAAAATAAATAAATTGCAATTGAAAATGTCATGTAATTATCTTCCTCCGTCGAAAAAACACAGGAGCAGCACTATTATCTCAACGACATGATATTGAATCAGGCTGATTGAATCTTAGATCTATGTAGGTGTTGTCCTGGACAAAAAAACTTAATTTCAATCTGTTCTATGATAATATTACAGCCAATGATTTCCTTAAAAACTTTTAAAAAAACAAATTCATGGACAGAAATAGATCGGCAGTAAAGAGGAAAGATAACAGGGGTTAAAGCGCCCGACTACCATCTCAGAGGTGCGTGGTTCAAATCGACACAACGGCATGATCCTTCGCCTTTTCATTTTGCCAACCTATTATCTTTCCTTCTTTGTTGTCTTCCCTCTTTAAAAAAAATCCTTATCCTTTCTACTGCCATCGCCTCTAAGCATAATAAGCCAAGAAGCAATCTTCTTTTCGTTCACCGAAATCGGCGTTCTGTTGCAGAATTGGAAGGGGAATCGATGGAATTAAACCGCGAGTTGGCGTTGTCAATTTTTCTTTACTATCTTTTCAACAAGAGGTTGCTGTCCGACTTTGCACTCAATGATAAGACCGTCAACGGAGGAAAGGGGGCACTACCTCTGAGCGCTAGTCTTTGACAAAAAAATGATCCAGGGAGTTCCATGTATGCGTCAGAATTTCCCAAATTAGCTGTGGCCAATTAGCATACCGAATGGCCTAGTGTTGTTTGTAGTAGTTTATAATTTGTTTTAGATTTTTTCTGAGGGCTTCATTGAAATCATCCACGTATTTACAAATTCAACCCCAAACTACGCCTTCCTTGAGCATTTTGAAGCTCATAGTGGGTCTCCTTCTTTTTTACGTCCCATTATACGAAAAAAAACAGGTATTATTCTATTGACGGGGAAGATTACTTTGATTACTTTTACTTCACATTTTATTACTAGCTATCGTCCAATTAAGCAAAGTTGTTGATTGGGTCTTTTGACGATGGATCAGATCATAGCGTGTAAAGTGGCTGATAGTGTTTATCAGTAGTTAAGCTAGGCCGTCGCGTGTCGGAATCGGCACCAACGTTCGCTGCTACCAGCGTTGGGTCAACGTGTGGAGCCGGTGTTATAATATACTTGTCAGGCATTATGTCAACGTTTTGTATTAAGCCGGCTCTACACGATGCGGTGAACGTTTAATTCAAATGTAGGCTTCCAACTATTGAATCAACACCCACATCAGCCCGAACGTGTCCAAATACGAACGTTGGACGCACGTTGCACGCTTGACATTGGACACTCGTAGTTCGAGCATCAGCCACACGATGCATCCTACCATCAAGCGTCCAACGTTGGAGGGTGTTCATAGCAACGTGTAGGGCCGGATTTACAACATCGATCACTTTTATTCATTGTGATGTAAGGTATGACTACCTTTTGCAATATGGGGGAATATTGATGGCATTTTGCATTTTGAAGTATGATCCAGTATGAATGCATATTTGTAGGCTATCAAACATTTTTAGAAATAAAGGATGTGATGTAGGTTTCGAATTATACTAAACGCGATAACCTTATAAATAAGAATGCATGCTATTTGGTTGATATGGCAAATATATGTTACGAATTCTGTATTCTTAAACGGAAATATATTTCCTAGTTTCAAAGCCAGTTTTTTTAAATTGAAATAGAGCAGAGATATATCCAACTGATGAATTGACTAATTCAAACTCGTATTGCTACAGTGTAACTTCCACTCTGTAAATCCATTTCCAATGCCTGAAATTAAATTATCTTCTTCTAAAGTCAGCGATGCCAATAATAGAGAGCAACGTTAGCGTCTGACAATTAACTTTAGATTTGTTTATCAACTTAATTTCATGATAGTAGTGAAAATTTTCAAAATTGTCGATCCAAATCAGCACCGAATGAAGTCCTAACTTATTGCTATTTCCAATTTTTACAAAATTCAGTAATTTTGTATTTTATACCATAATTTTTCCAAAAAAAAAATCTTTAGGACACAAAATTTATTAAATAAAAATTATATAAAAAATATAACAAAAATATTTAGGCAATGCTAAATTAAAATTTTTGGTAACTAGAAATTATTTTAATTTTTTTTTAATATGTATAAAAGAAACAAAAATTAAGAAAAATCTGAAATATATTAAAAAGAAAATTAAATTTTTTTGTAAAAATAACATTTAACAAAAAAATAAAAAAAATAAAATGAAAACATGTCGCCATTTTGCATTTAAAAAAAAAATAAATAAATAAAAGAAAAAAAAAGAAGAACTTGTAAAAATTAGTAGAAAAATAAAATTCGTTATACCTTTTTGTACGTATTTAGTTTAAAACACATCTTTTTCGTGTTTTTTTTTAATTTCATATATTCTATTTCGTTTTGTTTTTTATTTTTTAGTTTTTTCAAAATTTGCATTTATTGTTTTTGTTTATACATTGTTTTCTTTATAAAATTTTCGTTTTTTTGTTGTATTCAAGTTTTATTTCTTTTATCAAAAAACAAATTTAATTAAATAAAATATAAAAAACGATGAGAGATGACCTTAGCATGTAGTTTATGTGTTAAAAAAAATAAATGAACGATTATTTAGATCTTAGGTTTTTGCAAAAATAATAAAATTAAAAAGAAAATTTAAAATTTTTGTTTATTAGTAGTGTATATGTCCGATTAATTATTATTATTAAAATTATTATTGCATTTTCATCATTATCATTTGAGGTTTTTTTAATGTTATAATTTTATTTTTTTTTTAGAAAAAAGAAACAGACGAAAATTATAATTTGGTATTTCTTTATAAAATTGTAGGGTAGAATGCATGAATTTATTTTTTTTGGCTGTTTTAAAAACAATAGATTTTTTTAAATTATATAGATACACATAAAAAAGTGGGATTTCTTCTATAAATAAAACGAATATTTTATCAATTGCTCAAACACAGTAGAATTTTTTTTCGCATGTATGGGAGAAATTTTAATTTTTATAATAAATTAAAAGAAACTCAACTAGTCAGATGTGCAACAAAATCAGGTACAAGCATACAACAAAAAAAATATGAAAACTAAATTTTACTTTAAAATTTTATAAATAACAAAAAAAAATATATAGAAAATAAAAAATTTACTTTTCTTTTGGAGAATAAAAAAAATTTAATTTTTGATTTAATAATTGTTTTTATCTTTTGGTTTATAAATTCTAAATTTAAGTTTCGATATATAAATAAAATTTTTTAAATATTATTTCTTTTCTTCTTAATTATGTGTATAAAGATAAGTGTATAACACAAAAAATTAAAAAATTTCCTTATAATTTTTAAAATTATTATAATAATTGATTTCAGTTATAAACTGCGTTTATGTTTTTTAAAAACACACAAAAATCGTTTATGTTTATTTTTTTAAATATAAAAAAACAAACAAACAAAAAAAACATATGTAAATTATGTACTATTTTTTTTATTTCTTTTTTTATAAATAATTTCGTTTTTATTTTTTTTTATTAATTTCCTTTTAAAGAGAAAAAAAATATATAAAAGAAAATATGTTTTTAAATTTAGAAGAAGAAAAAAGAAATTTTAATATAAATAAATAAAAATGCACTATTTTTTAGGTTACTTACTACTTGTAAAATAAAAAATGTTCTGTTTCTTTATGATTAAAAAAAAATATTTTTTAAAAAAGATAAAAAAGAAAAAAATTAATTTTTATAAAATTAAGTGTTGAGCTTCTTTTTTTCTTTATTCTTTTATGTATTTCATTATTATGTTTCCTATTATTTCTTTTTTTTGTAAAAATTTATTTGATTATATTAAAAAAAACAAGAAAAAACTTACAAAATATTATCTCAAATTATATCAAACAAGAAAAAACAATCATACAAAATAAAAACAAATACTGAAATATTACTTCTTACAATAATAAAATTAAATTTAAATTAAAAAAAAACAAATAACAAAGAAAAGAAAACTCGCCTTAATTCCAATAGTACTGGTTACTTACATTCTGATATAAAAACAATAGATTTAATAATAATAAATAATATTAATAATTTTTTTCATTATAAATTATCTATATTAAAAAAAACAAATTCTAGTCCAATGCAAAACTACTACTGCATTTTTTTTAATAAATTCAATTTGCAAAGCTAAAAAATTTATTTAAATAATTAAAAAAAATAAATATAAACAACCAATAAAACCATAATATAGCCAAGTCCTTTTATCGTTACCAGTAAAAACCTAAAAAAAACGCACAATTTTTTTTTACACAATTATATATTTTGTTTTGTTTATATTTGTTAATAAATATTAGAACCGATTACATAGACTCGAATAGTTATTGTTGTATGAGAATATATATATTTTTTATATTTGTGTTTTTACTTAAATATTTTATTTTTGTATTATTGTTGTTGGTATTATTTTTTTTCCACCCCTACTTACACCATTGTAAATTTTTATACTTTGTTTTTTAACTTTGCAAATTGAATAAACGAAAAAAATAAAACGTTTTATTACAGATTTATATAGTATAACAAAAGTGAAAAGAGAAATAAATATATTAAAGTAAAATAGGTTTTACAATACATAGTTCCAATTAGTTGAAGCAATAGTTGTTAAATAAAGAATAATTTTTTTAAAAAATATATATAAAGTTTGTATGATTTTTTTATGTGGGCTCTTCGAGTAATTTTTATTTTCAGTTTTTTGTCTTGTGGTATTTTGAAATTCTTGTTTTCATTGAAAGACATTCTCGACAGTTTTAGAAATATTATATAAATCAAATCCCTCGGTTGTATCTTGATTTCACAATTCTACGTCGGTTGGAGTTGGCAAAATTAAAAAAAATTGTAGTTTTCGAGTGTTCAAACACTATTGGATGTTATTATAGCAAAAGAAGTCGTCCAAGCAATGTAATTCAAAATACACGTAAGATGCTAAGTGTTTTTAGAAACATTAGAAGAAATGATTCAGTTTTGATAAATGCCAATATTTCTCGTTGGGAAGTGGGGCTACCCATACGGTGAGCACCGCGGCCAATTTAGGCCTAGTGTGTACACCCACTAACGGAAAAGACCGTAGGTTCTCTGTTCGAAGGTCTTTCATTGAAGAAGACAACCGGAGCGAAGCTCATACAATCGTTATTCTTTTAAGCCAGATCAGAGCAGGACATTCACAGAGAACATAAGGTGCGTTTCATTTTCATTGGAGTACGTACGCCGGCGTAGTTGGGCGCACATCATTGTAGATGCTGCTACACCAGCTCATTCGGTGGTGTAGCTGCAACTACGCCGATGTGCGCCCAACTACTCCGGAATACGTACTCCAATGAAAATGAAACGCACCTATTATGTGGAAGTCTCCTCGCCTTCCATGCAGAGTCGCATTCTGTCTCCTGAGACAATCCTATATTTTGGAGGTGGTATCGCAGTCCCACATGGCAAGTAAGATATTCCACCAACCCTAAACTCGTATTAACTTTTTAGCACATGTTCCTCTACAAAAATAAGTTTGCACTATTCAAATTTTACTTAATTAGTTCGTAACGAACCTTGGACCAGTTCGTGTATCTCGATCGTCGATAATCGTTCGAAATGAATTTGAAAACGGAAAAATTTGTCAAGCGTAGCTCGAAAGAAAATTTTTCGATTTCAGTAAGGAAACCACGTTACTGAAACACGAAATTTATTTAGTAAGACTCCCAAGCACTCGACCTTTCGAGAGCTTTCAAACGAAAATTTATAATTTTTTCGATCTATGCGGACTGGAAACGAAAAAATATTTCGTTGTCGAATTGCACGAACCGGGCCCTGGTTTATAAACAAGCAAAAATAATGCACAAACAACTTTGCTGATTCCATCAATAAGTAATAAGAATTTGGAAGATCGATTTAGCGAGAGGCCGACTTTACTTAGCCGATAACACGAACACATCTAAAGACAATGTGTGGAGGCACATGCCAAACTATAAGTTTCACTATTGTACTCGATAATCATTGGCATTGACATTGTGACCTGCTACTTTATTAAACATCGACCGATTTTTAGATCATTGTTTTTTTGTTGAAAATGTAATTAAAATTGTTATTTTTCATTAAATGTTGAAGATTATTTATGGAAAACAATTTCATTGAAATGGCTGCCTTGGATTGTCTGTGACCCTATTTCTCGAATAGCTCGACGCATGTTTTGCTTAAACGCGTCAATTCTTTGGGGATCGTTGAGTAACAACGATCGTTAATATTGATTTGAGTCTTTACGATTCGATTCCTAACATCCCTTAGGGGCCTTATTCTCTATTACAATATTGTTAAATCCGATTCGAAAATGAAACAGCTTTCGAGTAAAAATTTGACAATATTGTTACATTTTCATGTAAAATTAATGCCAATATTGTAATAGAGAATACGATTTCGTCAGTTTCGTTAAAAAATTTAACAATATTGTAATAGAGAATAAGGCCACAGAGTAATGTTTTACTTTAGAAATTTCCGAATAAATAATGATTTTCAAAAGTACTTATGATGAACTGTTAGAATTGTCCACCCACATTTAGCATTTTACAGACAATTTTTAATTTATATTTGGTATTATTTTATGGTAAGTACCTATACATTAGAAAAACTCATCTATAAAATCACTCACAGAATTTATTTATTTTATTTAAATCACTTCGGGGTCACCAATTGTAGTGAATTTGAACTATCTACGTGCTTGCAGTTTCTAATTATAACTAACTTTGAATTTTATTTACGTGCTTCATATAGGCTGGAAATATTCCCCAACCTACTTAGAGTAGGCAAGGAAATATTCTCAGCCTATTACGACACCACACTTTGTTAGGACGCCAGGTAGCGGCAGTCATAGCTTACATGTAAGCAGGATGTAAGCAGGTATTTTAATTTAAATTTGGATTATTTAGATAAACTCAATATGTTTTTGGTAATTTTCTTCTTTTTATTTTTAATAACTGATTGCTATACTAATATTCTAGTTTAATTATTTTTTCAGGCATAAATCAGGCATATTAACATTAGAAACCATGTTTATTTTCAAACTCTAGACCAGCTCAAGAGTATTTTATAATTAAATATAATGCAGAATACTTTTTAAAATCTAAAGTATAGTAGCAAAGTTTCACTTACAAAAATAACCATTACTACATTAAAGTCCGTAAAACTCATACAAACTTTATATTCTTGTCCATAACTCATAACAGACTGCAATCGAATCAGTACAAATAAAATCAGCAGCATTTTTATATAAAACTTATACAAAAACTAATCATTTAATCACATATTTTTTTATTTAACATTCATAATAAGGATAAAGTAAATAAATAATGGAGCTTAAGAGCATTTTTGTATGAAATATAGTATGACAGCAGCATGAAAGTAATTAACATAAATAGTGTGTTTTATTAGTGCGCATGATTATTACTCTTAAATATTTTCGTTATGCTTACAAAATTTAAATTTTTATAATTTTTTTTCGGTTTCCTTTTTTTCTTTTTTAAAATATAGTTTACTGTAAATAAAAAAATTATTGCTTTATTAAAATAAAATTCGGTAATTATTCAATAACAAAAAAATCATTGATAAAATTTGAGTAACTGTACATTTTTAAATTAAAAATAAAAGCACAAGTTATCTCAGGGATAAATATAAATACATTTAAACATTAATTTTAGAACATAAAAAATGCTAAAGAAAGAAAATTTGAAAAAAAAAACAAAAACAAATAATACTTAAAAAAAAATATTTATATTTTAGAAATACGTATCTAGATTAAAAGAGCTCAACTTGTAAAATTTTCGAAAACTTTTACAACAAAAATCTACCTCAATAGAATTAATAAAGAAAAAGAAGTAAAATGTTGTATAATTGGCATTACGACAGTATAAATGTGAGAATTGTTTGTTGTCGATTTTTTTAAAAATGTTTTTTAAACTTATGTAGGTTTAATTTGAAATTATTTTTCTTCTTCTGTTGTAGTTACAGCATTTTTTTTGTTTTAAGAATATTATCTTGTAAATAATATAATATATTCTGTGTATAAAATTTTATTTATTTCTAAAAATGATTTTTTGTTGTTTTATTTTTGAGTTGATATCCTTTCTGTTGAATTTGGTTTGTTTTGTTTTTCAGATGAAGGTTTTGACCATGACCATCGTCGAAACGAAAAAATTTTATTTTTTATTTAGTAACCGGATGTTTGCCTCTTCTGGCAAAGATAGTAAACTCTGGTTCATAGCGGATAGTCCACGTCTTATCATCATTCACGATAGTAATCAAGAATTGTTGTTAAATGACGCCTTTTCATTGCTCAATTCTGATCACTTTGGTGGATGGTGGATCAATGGTTAATTATTGAGGAACGCACTTGGAATAAGCATTCTGAAGGCCGATTTGTCCAGTTAAAATAAGACAACTTACTGCCTTCGGTATCATGAGTTCTATTTCTACGAATCTGACCGAACATTTTTTTTAAATCACGCACTTTTTCTATGATTTCTGCGATAATCGTAAATTAGTTCGCCTTATTTGTCAATTCTTGTACAAATTTTCAATTGTGTATTCTATGGAAATTGCGTAAGCGAGAAATCTCTCTCAAAAATTATGCGAGTTCAATTCGGGCGCATAAACCCGAGCGACTTTTCAAGTCGTATACGAAAGCATAAACAATGCATGCAACGTAGTAACAGACTTTTTAAAGCCATTACTTTTAAAAAAATAAATGTCGTTTGTTGGGCGAGCATGAATCTATAAAGTTGAAGGTTTCTGTACAATATTTTGTCATATTAATTCATAAATTGCGATGTTCTCACATAGACTGTTAGCCAATATTTCGTATACGAGAATTGTTTTTCGCATAGTATGCAAAATAATTGAAGTATACTACAACCGTTAGAGATATGTATATGTCTTATGTGATATAAACTAATCGAAATTGGAGAATATGCTCCTCCGACGCTCATCGTTATTAACATCTTCTCTGTATCATCGATGCCACTGACTGATCCTTCCATTGTAGTAAACAATTGTTACTTAATGGCCTATATTTCCAAATCCGCCGGCGGGAAAGTGAATATGAATTTGATTGTTTGCGATTATCCAAAAAATTCCGAGTGGAAGTGAACGACAGTTCTTATGGCAGTTCTTTTACCGGATTCAATAATCACTTAACTCCGGCGGGAAGGTCAGATTCGTTTGATTCGAGAATAGCGGCCAATGTTAAATATCTTGGGGTCCTAATGCATGAAAGATCGTGGAACTTTGATAAAAGAATGTCGCACTCTATAAATCAGTCGAAAGAAATGGGTTCATCTTCTAGACAGAGGCATTCTATTTATTTTTGGGACGAGAGATATCGCTAGTGTTTTGTTAGCTGCATTCTATTAGTTTAAGGGTGAAATTTGAAGCCTGTAGTAAGCGTTTTTAATCAACAATCAAAAGTCGTCTTTAATCAAAGCGTACTAGCTATAGAGAAATCAAATTTACACCAACCAACTGAAGTTAAGAGAGATTTAGACACCTTTGAACTCGTGTTAAACGAAATGAATAAAACCATTATATATTGTATACGAGAATATGAGAAATCCTATGAGAATATCCTTTTTCTTCTCTTTTGTTGGGTAGTAATGGCGATTCAAAGCTATGGTGGACTAACTATTATTAAGAAAGTTTAGTGCGTGGTATGATCGTATTCTTTCTCATTGACGAAAGTAATCCCGAAGGTGCTATATTGTTGATATTTTTAATCGGCAACTCCAGTATAGTTTTTGAGGGAAAATTATTGCGTTTCATTGAGCCATGACAGTAGTAGTCAAGACTTTCAACTTACATTTGTTCAGGGCCCCATTATTTAGTACAGTCCAGATATAATGTATTTCTAGTAATTCTTGTAAACCTGGTATAGAAAAGAAGTTGCTACCAAAGATCAAATTTTAGGCATCTATTCGAGTATAGATGACGATCGGTTCCTTTTAATGCGAAGTAGTTGAGGCAGTTAGTTGAACAAGAACAATTAGAGCTGTCGTCCGTGCTTACTCATAATTTCTGTAGAGGAACCTCGAACCTAGAATACATTCAGAGAAAAAAGCGGTTGCCAGCGTTTCTGCAGTTATGCCATATATTGGAATCAATTGGATGGGTCTATGCAAGTGAGATGCTTAAATTTATGGTGTCCCAAGTGATTCTTTTCTTTTTTAAAAGCAGACTCTTATAATTTTATTTGAATAGAATATCTTCCAAATGGCCGTCACGTACATTTTTGCAACCATCGATTCTTAAAATATCTATGACAATTTTGCACATTTTGTGGCTTAGTTCACCAATACCTGAAATGTTGCATTTCAATTCATAAATACTTTGTGTATCATTTAGGGTAGAACGTTACTGCAAAAGGAAGAAGTGCAATAACGGTAGACCGCAAGATTTTGGTGACCAATCCACAACATCACCTCCTCGAAATATTACGCAGGTTGCAGTAAATTCGTCGAGGTTCGAGTTACCCGGAGGAGCGCGAGAGGAATATGGCTCGTCGCGGAATGTGTGCGGATTATTTAGCCACGAAATTACAGTGCTACAGGGAGCATCGCGCGTTCGCAGTACAACCATATTTTGAAGGCAAAGATTCGTGCAGAGTATCCAAAAATAAGTTTGTAAACAAGCAAAACTGCCAACATTGCAAACTAAAAGAAGAAAACGCGCGATTAAAGGACTAACAAGCCCGGCACAGCTCAAAAGTGACTGTTTGGGCCGTTCTATGCATGAATGTAGTTTTGGTGGAATTTTCAGTGTGTCTACTGTCTAATATGGGTCAATGGTGCAGCAAATTGTGCTATAACAAATGAGGTATCTACACTGGTATTCCTTCAACTGTTACCGAACCGGTTTTTCAGAAAAGAGGTATAGAAAGGACAAGAGGGAAGTTTAGTAAATCCTCACCAGAAAATTTTGGCGTGAAAACTTAACACATACACAATGTGCTTCTGCTCTTTGTCTGGCTCTGATGTTGGTACACACACACAGCTACCTTCGTGTAAAGATAGTTACTCGTGATGAAGGAATACCCGTCTAGACCTAGATTTTGTCGTAGAACTGGTTCGGTAACATTTGAAGGAATACCAGTGTAGATACCCTCAATGAGTTTGTTAGCACAGGGGTCCTATTCTCTATTACAATATTGTTAAATCCGATCCGATAACGGAACAGCTTTCGAGTAAAAATTTGACAATATTAATAAGTATTTTTGATGCCAATATTGTAATAGAGAATACGGTTTCGTCAGTTTAGTTAAAAAATTTGACAATATTGTAATAGAGAATAGAGCCCCAGTTTTGCACCTTGTCCAGCTATATTGGGCTGGTTTTGTTAGAGACAAGAAAGTATTTCGTTTTGAAAGGCCTTAATTCGAATCAATTCTTGCAGCTTCAATCAAGAATCAATTCGATATTCCTGTTGATTGAATTTGGACATAAGTTTACTATCATGAAGATAAGGTTTGACACAATCTAATGTTTGGAAAGTGCAAAAGGACATACATAATAGTTTTACTAGTGACTTTTATAATACAGCATATCCTTCCATTAATTATTATATTATTTTTTTATTATTCATTCTTACGATTATTTATAAAAAATTTTACATGTAAATAATATTTGATTATTAAAGTTATTTATTTTTTTTAGTTTTTGCATGAATGTTTATATGAATGTGATTTGTGTGTCGTGCCTGATTTAAATTTTAAATGTGTAAAATATTTCGTTAAATATACAGAAAACACTTATATAAAAACATAATACCATGAAGTCCTATGAAGAGCAGCTTAATATTAAATAATAATAAAAAAGGAAGACTCGCTTTGGACTTCTATAAAAATGTAGTTTATTCAAAACCCGTCCAACATTCTCTCATCATTATTATTATTATTATTATTATTTTTTAATATTTTTACTTGTTGTTTTTTTTTATTTATTTTATATTTTTTTTAAATAATTTTTAATTTAAAAAAATAAAATAATAATAAACTCAAAAAATACGTATACTTGGCATTGTATATAAAAAAACTTTTAAAATATAGAGAAAAAAAAAGAAACAAGAAAAAAATCTTTTTAGTAAATAAGTTTAAAAAAAACAGTTCAGAACAGAAAAAAAATTAAATTAAAATTAAGATTCAAAATTTAGATATTAAAAAAAACAAAAAAACAAAAAATAATGATGTATACTTAGATATTAAAATTCGAAATTTAAAATTTCTTAGGATATTCAGATTTTTGATTTTAAAATTTTTATTGTTCTTAATTTCTCATTTTTTAATTTTTATGTTTTTGCTTCTTTTTTAATTTATTAATTTTCACAACAACAAAAAAAAAACATAAATGAATATAAAAAGAAAATAATTACTAATAATTCGATGTATACCTTAAAAGAAATTAAATCTAGATCGTAAATATAAAAAAAATGAAAATCATAAATTTTTTCGGTGTAATATATTAAAAAAAACCAAAAAGTTTCAAAAAAAACTCACAAGCAGATACAAAATTTTTATACAATAAAAAAAACAAATAGATAAGTATGTAACAAAAAAAAATAAATAAAATAATATTTTGGATAAAAATGGTTAAAAATTGTGTAAAAAGAAGTGGAATATATTTCAAAAAAAACTATTTCGGAACACCATCACAAAAAGTACAAATTTAGAAGTAAACGAAAAAAAAATGAATAAGCAACAAAACAAAATAAATTTAAAAACAAAATCCCTAATGGTTAAAGAATTCAAAAAAATTTACAGAAGCATAAATGTTAAATATAAATGTTAAATTTATATTTAAAAATAAAATATAAATTTTTTTTTTGAGAAATAAAATAAAAACTAAGGGAATATACACACTGTTTTGGAAGTACAAAAATTCAGGGTTTTTTAAGTGTAAAAAAAACATAAAAAAGGTTAAGGATTTAAAAATAAATTTAAAAAACAAAAAAAAAATAATAATGAGGATAGGCTAGTAAGACGCCAAAATAAACATAATTTTTGGAAAAATATTTTAAATTAAAAATTTTATTAAAAACAAAAACACAAAAAATAGTGAAACAAAAAAAAACAGAACAAAATAAAATTTTCGATTAGGAAAAAAAAAACAAAATATATTAGTAAGGATGAAATGAAAAAAGGAGACGAGAATACGTAAAAGCTACATTTATACACAAACAATGTAGCGTTGGCTTATAAAAAAAAATTAAAAAAAAAATTAATTTTTATGATATTTTTTGTGCAATATTTTTAAAAATTTTGTTGTTTAGTTTTATAAAAAAGTTTTTTTTGGTTTTTTGTTTAAATAAATATTAACATTTAATATTTATTATTTTTTTTTATTTTAGTTATAATAAAAGCAGTTTGTGTGATTTTTTTGTATAAATTTTAATTTAAGAAATTTATTAATGCGTAAATTTAATTGGAAAAATTAGATGTTCTGAACTGAGTGGGGAAAATTTTTGAATTGAGTGATTTTCGATGTGAAAAAAATTGAATTTGAATTTTGGATATTTATTTTTTTTGTGTTTTTTCAAATTTTATTTAATTACTAATAGTCCAGTAGAATTAGTCGTAAAAATGAGAAGAAAAAAAATTAATTCGTTACAGCAATCTGACAGTGGGATATTGTCGAACAAGCTCTTGTAAAAGAGGGAAAAATAAATCGAACCGACAGCGGTTATCCAGGGAGGAATGGGGGGGTTTTTAGGGGTTGAAAACAGTTTTTCGCAATTTCTGGCTAAACTGTACATTCTATCGAAAAGAGTTAAAATTAAAAGTTGTAGGAAATAAAAAGATCTACAACTTTTGTATTTACCATTTTTCCCTAACCTCAAATTTTTTCGAGAAAATGGCGGAAAACCGGTTTTTCGGCTTTTTATTTTTTTCTTTGACAAAAAAATGTCTATGAAGCTGAAACTTGGGCAAAAGATACCTGTTAGTGTTGCAAAAATGCAGTAGTTTTTTCAGACGGAAATATTTAGAGGTTGTTGTTAAATTTAATTTTTTTTAAAAAAAAAGCGAAATTTTTAACTGCGATTCCTCTTAAAACTACTTGTCCTACGGAGTACTGTTTTGGCACACTTACTCGTTGTTACGTCTACTTCCGATAAATGGTAAAAAAAGGTATACTGCAATGGAAAAAATGGCCGGAAAATTGTTATATTCACGTTAACGACGATTATTCAGAAACAAATTATAGATGCCATTGTTATGTTTACTTTATTTAATTAACAAAAAAGTATAGAGTGCATTTTAGTGCCTTCTACGATCGTCGTACATAGGATTGTAATTATCAAACAAAACGTAAGAAATGCACATCCCAAATATGCATTTACGAACAATTTTTGTTTTTTACTGGAAATCCAAAATTAACTGAACATATTCATAGAATAGGTAATAGAGTGGATCTACAATGATACGAGTTTTCGAGAGTGGTTTTCAATCATAAGACAGTATTTGCATGTGGCACGGAACAAGTTTATATTAATAGTATTTTTATAAATCAAAGTTGTAAAAAAATAATACGTCATTGTATTAACTACATTTCGATAGCTCAGGAACACTGTGGAAATCAGTACTACATATTAAATAAAACACAATTCACCTTGTTTTGAGTGGAGAAAAATTCAATTGAATAAAAAAACTCCACCATTTATTTCCAACTGATAGAAGTGAGGCCCAGGAGGGAACTCCTCTCCAAAATCAAATACATAAATATTAACAGCATGAAATACATAAATGGGGTAAAAAAAATTAAATATTTTTTTGAACATGCTTAAAACGTCAAATTGAAAAAAAATATGCATTTAAGTCTTCTTTATGAATTTTTCTCTAATCTTGCTCTCTTTGCAGAGTGTTGCAAATTCTCTTCATCAGATGCCATAAAACTGGACGATTCTTCAGTGTTTTCGACAGTTTCATTGAGCACTGTTTCAGTCACAGTACATTGATCTGTTTCCATTTCTTCCGAGTCACTTTCGTGTCTATAGAAATTTGTGGAAGTTCAGCATTTGAGCAATTTTCTAATTTAAACACAAGTGTGTACATTTCAGACCATGTTGTCTACAGCCGCATTTTACAGAAGAAAAACCCTTTTCACAGCTGCAACAAATAGTTTTTAGGAGATAATCGGGTATTAATTTATCATCTGTGGTATTCGGCTTAATGATACCTTCCGCTGTTTCTTTCCAACCCCTGATGTTGGAGGTAATTTTTTCAATTTAAAACTTGGTTTAAACGTGGCTGTCTTATACATGTCAAACCTTAAATCATGCAGAGTTAAATTTTGCTTTTTACTGTAAATCCATACTATTAATTTACTGCCATTATCAGCTATCATCTCTTTATCAGCATTGTTTTTGTAAAAAATATCCGCCAATCGAGGAAAATCTGTATTTTGTAGTATTGTTTTTATTGTCATTACTTTTCCTTTTCCTGAAAATCCTGACGTAGTATCACAACCAGTAAAACAATGAAGCAATGCCAAATACTTTCGTTTCGATGGATCTGTAAAGCTATTAGATGTATAGAAAGAATCGCGAACATTACCCGTGGATGGTTTGTGAAAGAATATATCCAAACTTTTTTCATTTAACTGATTTAACAGTATTAGGAGATCAACGTCTTGCCCAACAACTATCACAATTCTATCATTTGTGGCGACTTCAATTGCTGTATTTATTATGAGGGTGTCTGCATCTTCTGCTGCCTGTTTACATAGAAATCCTTCTGCTTGAAACTCTTGCGATAATATTTTTATTAATTTATTTTTATTACATTCATTGGCTAAACATTTTTCTTGCAAATAGGGTATAATAGTGTGATCTTGAAAATCATTCATATCCGGCCATTTTTTCCATTGCAGTATACCTTTTTTACCATTTATCGGAAGTAGACGTAACAACGAGTAAGTGTGCCAAAACAGTACTCCGTAGGACAAGTAGTTTTAAGAGGAATCGCAGTTAAAAATTTCGCTTTTTTTTTTAAAAAAAATTAAATTTAACAACAACCTCTAAATATTTCCGTCTGAAAAAATTACTGCATTTTTGCAACACTAACAGGTATCTTTTGCCCAAGTTTCAGCTTCATAGACATTTTTTTGTCAAAGAAAAAAATAAAAAGCCGAAAAACCGGTTTTCCGCCATTGAAAAATGGTAAATACAAAAGTTGTAGATCTTTTTATTTCCTACAACTTTTACTTTTAACTTTTTTCGATAGAATGTACAGTTTAGCCAGAAATTGCGAAAAACTGTTTTCAACCCCTAAAAACCCCCCCATTCCTCCCCGGATAACCGCTGTCGGTTCGATTTATTTTTCCCTCTTTTACAAGAGCTTTTTCGACAACATCCCACTGTCAGATTGCTGTAACGAATTTTTTTGTTGTTCGAACCCTATTTCTACTGGACTATAAAGTATGATCAAATATTGAATTAATTATTTTAAGTTGGATAGAAGTTTTGTATTTTATTTTGGGGATTTTAATCTTATCATTCTTATTCCGTTGGCCGCTCTCGCTAGCCTAGGAGTTAAGGCGCCCGACTACCATTCCAGAGGTCTATGGTCTGGAATCCACTGCGTGGCATGGCCCTTCGCCGTTCCATTTCTCCAACCTCCAAGATAACTTTATTTCTTTCTTGTCTACCCTCTTTACAAAAATTCCCTACCCTCGTGCATTTTGCTGCAATTGGAGTAATATCACACAATTTGATGGTTTTATATGGAAATACGTATCTCTCGATTTGATTACATTTGCACAAACATAAAACTTAAAAAAAATCGGGAAGAACCAAATATCGCTTTAAAAAGTCTGGGAAGCATTTCGTAAAGCAAATAGTATACGAGGGAATTTATACATGTCGTAATTAAGGCAGTTTTATGCTCATATTCCAGGGTTATGATGGTACACGGTACCTTCGAGAAGAAAAGTTTTGTATGTGAGCACAGGATATCCTGACTTTGTTCAGGCGATGATCATAAGGTCTTCAATTTTGTAAGCACCGTTTAGGGACCCGAGTGTGGTGTTCATTGGGACGACGATGCTCGACAAATTCCCAGTTGAACCATATGTTCAAATCTTAATTTGCTGCTGTAAGCTTCTCCGGATGGTGTCGCCAAACAATGACTATAGGAAGTTGCCCATTTGTGACAATATTATGTTACACATTCTGTTTAACTGGAAGATTAAAGTTCATAAGTTTGGTTAACGAAGGATACTACGTTAAGTATTTTATGAATGCCTGGAAGTTTACGTTAAAAAAGACTTGGGTTGGTTTTCGACTGAAAAAAACATACAAATCCGGAGATTAGTGTAGTCGACTATATGACGATGTTTAATATCGACAGAAAGTCGATACTAAGTACTTAGAAGTTCGACGCAACGACAATTGCTTTAGATATTTCGGCCACTATGATATTAAGAACGTACCGTCGACGAAGTCCGAAAGTAGTACCTATGCACCGCTTTGGTTAGTCTGATAGTTGGTTGCTCTAGAAATCTGCAAGGCTATTAATAGAGTGTTCCAAACTCCAAGTTATTGGTATTGACTTGTACGACCTGGCGGACTAGTAATACAAAGGGTGACTCCAAAATTTAATTCAAACACTCACACACTCCCACACTCTCCTACGGGAATACTATACGATTTTGCGTCACTCTCACACGTGCCTGTCTTTCTTACCCTCGCCCTTTCTCTATTGGACTACTTTTTCAGTTTCTTATGGATTTCTTTCTTCCTTTTTCAGATCATTTCTTATTTTCTAACAAATGGTCCCGGATATGTACGTAGACCACGTCTTACTTTTCGAACTTGTACATAGTAAACCTCGTGCTCAGGTAGAGAACATGCTCCGCGACCTTCACTGCATTCGTACATCTCGGACAGCACGATGAATAGTCATGTCCGAAACGATGGAGTGGAGATATACTCAAGTTCGTGCCGAAAGTTTGTATTCGCTGGGTAAGGTCTTGTATCAATAAAGAACTCGATCGGTTGAATGACGGACGAAAAGTTGACGTAAGCGGACAACTATTTGTTCGTTCGCCGACGAAACGATTGCTTGGTGATCTGGACCGTTGAGACCTTTTTATCAAACATGCAAAGGGATCTGCACTTCGTTGCCTTGGAGCTTTGTGTTTTTTTGTTAGTGGCCCTGAGTGGCTGGTATCCGTGGCCTCATGTTGATTGTGCTGAGTGCGTTCAGAGTCTTTCAGTTACAGTTCTGTGGGTTGTGCAGCTTTGATATTATCCTGGGTGTGCAAGAGTACCCAGAAGCTCATTACTTGTCAATTTTTTTCTGAGTTTCTTTGCACATGCAAATGCATGAATTCTTGAATCGTGCTAACGAACATATTCAATAACTTCAATCAAGGCTTCGATCTGCCAGACAGACAGATTAATAAATCGCGCTCGTGGTGGCCTGCAGCAATGCTAAACTATTATAAAAATTGTCAAAAGGAAAGTTGTACGGCTCAAATCTCTCATGTTGCCTTGAATGAAGAATACAGCTGCCATATACGGATTAAAAAAAAATTCGAATCTCCCTATAATCATACAAAACTTCTAACAATTTAAAACTAAGTAAAAAAATATATTATTATTCTTTGTTTATAGTTTTCAATTACAAAGTATTTACAATTTTTATTTTTTTATTTTCAAAAACCAACAAAAAAAAACACTAAATAAATTTAAGAATAAGATATTTATAGAAAACATATTATGTCTGTGATTTTACATTATTATATAAAATATTATTAATTACAATTAAAAGTAAAAAAAAGTAAAAAAAAAAGAGAAAAATAAATAAGTTAATAAATAAATCAATAAAACAACAAAAAAAAATTAAACAAAACCTGAAGATGAAAAATTTCTGTAAGATTTGTAAATTAACGCTGTAAAAAATGAGAAAATACAAAAAACAAACAAACAATAAAAAATCTTCAAAACTGACTTTGATAAAAAGATTTAAAATAAAAACCCAAAAAATGAATTATACGTTAAAAAATCTAGTTGAAGTTTTATCTATCATTAATAAACAAAACAAAACCAAAACAAAAAAGAGAGCACAACATTCAATGTACGATTATTTAATATAAAAAGACAAAAAAGTGAAGAAAGAAAGAAAATTCTTTATTATACAATTTTTTAAGCAAGACAAAAATAACAAAAAAAAATGTTCGACATGAAAAATTTAACAAAAAAAATACAAAAATAAAAAGTTCGAACACACAACAAAATTCCTTTCATGGATAAAAATAAAGAAAAACGATGAAAGAAAACAAAAATAATAGATGAGTATATATAAGTTAAAAAATTATATATATTTACATTATATACATTATATATATATATTGAGAAAAACAAAAAATATAAAATATTAAGCAAATTACCTATTATTAACTCACTTTAAAAAAACAAGGATTAAAGTAAAAGAGTTAAAGTGATTGAAGATAAAACAAAAGAAAAAAAACACGAATGACAAGAAAAAAAACTCTTTTTTTAAGTTTAAACTTAAAAATTTTCTTAGTTTTTTACTAATTTAAAAAAAATATATTTGTTTAATAATAAAAATTTTGTTGTTTTTAATTTTTTTTTTAAATTTTGTTTAACCCAAAAAAAGAAAAATTTAAATTCAAGTGAAATCATTAGCAAACACCTCATAATTTCAAATTGTGGAGAGAAATTTAACGTTTAAGTAAAGGAAAATTTAATAAATAAATTTAAATTATTAATGAAAAAAAAACCAAGGCTAAGCAAATTATGTAAAATGTAATCCTGATTGATGGACAAAATTCACACAAATAAAGTAAAATTAATTTGTTGCTAAAAAAATTCAATTTGTTTTATTTCATTCTAATTTTATCGATTTTCATGGAGCTCCGTTTTTGCTGCTTCTGCAAACTTTGTAGTTCTGTAAATTTTGCGACTTGGGATCTTTAGCAGTATATTACCTTTTTCGTCGTTGGGAAGTGGAGGTGCGCAAAAGCGACATGCCTGAAGATTATGGGACTTAAATGGCGACAGTGTTTCTGGCCAAGAAGCTATCAACATTAATCTACATCATCAAGAGAGTCCTCTCATAACAGGCCTAAAAGCCCACCTCCATCGATTTTGACTCGGTACCCCAGATCACATTCTCGTCAGCGCTAATTTCTCATATCCATTTTACTAATCCAACCAACACAGCTCCTAAAATAACTGTGTAGCATTTTGGCTAAGTTAACTGGCTGGACCTTATCCGCTTGTTCTAAGCGGGACTTGTGTCTCCGTAGTGCTAACGTTTGTGCCCCCCGAAAAGATGGTTTAATAGAGAGAGTACGAACGCAATCAAAGCTGAAGCTAGAAATAGGTACAAGATTTCATGTGTTGCGTTCGGTGACAGATAGTTTAGAAGTGTGTATTCAAATACGACCTGACATATTGTTGCCTGAACCGAATGCGTGCAACGCAAAAGTACTGTGGATTGAGCGTAAGTCTTTTGACCAATTAATTAAGGTAGTAAACCCTCAACTCTAGCGAGGAGCAGGGTTTCTTTATTCGAAGAGTCCCTGCTCGATTATTCAAGTCTAAGCGACAAGCCACTAGGCAGACTGCTGAACTTGTTCAAGCGGTCTGGCTTAAAAATATGAGGTATAGGGGTGTAGTACAATAGGCCAAATGAATGGCCGCAGTACCTATGGACCCAGTACCTCACAAGAAAAAAAACCCTCAACTCTGCCGTTGTCCCCCGGGTTCAATTCTATCGCTCATCATTTTCTTAAACTTTATATACGATCTACCCTCAACCCCTTCCAACCCACTTCACAACTCTCTGCTGATGGCAGTACTTTGCGTTGAGTACTTCGATAGTGTATGTCAATCACGTTCTAGACCCTGGTCTTATGATCGTGAGCTTACATCTCTCTATTGAGAGGGACATCCAACTCATTCTTGACTTGTAATCACATCGAATTCAACGTTCCCAAAAAGAGGTACTATCTCATCTGTAATAAAACCTGCACCATCATTCCTTCCATGTACGGTCTGGATCTAACGGCTTAATCAGCACTCATGGCGTTACATTAACCTAGTATCCGCGATGGAATGATCACTCGCCAAACAGGCCATTCTCATTATATTGGATATGTTAATAGATACAAGTTCCTCCTCCTCCAATCGTTTCCTCTTTATCCACCTCTTTTTAATGACCCATTCCTTATCTTTTGCCGTATTACGATGTATGGGCCATTTGCCGCCAGGCCGCGTTAGGTGTTAAATGGCCTGCCGTCATCCGTCAATTTGGCAATGCGGATGTTTTCCGCTCACACATGCTGTTCGATCGGATATGGTTCTATATATGTAGCATATACTTAGCTGGTATGCACCTTTCATTGTAACCCTGAAATACAGTGCTAAATACTAGCTTCTTACGGCGCTTTTTCTTCTAAACCCTTTTTCAGGCGCACCACCAATGCATAAATCGTTAGAAATTACTTTGTCTAATAGATGGCACCACTGCATAAATCATTATGGGGATTCGCCTAAATCCCCATAGGAAATTTATTAATAAGATTTATACAATATGAATATTATATTTATTTGGAAGTTAACCCGAAGGCTGTACAATGATAACTAAACTTAGAGTCTAAAACAATTCATAAACTTAACGTTCGAATAATAATTCGCTTGCTTATCTTAAATTAAACATTTGAATTCGATTAAAAGTGGAGTCTTTTAATTTCGTTTGTGTACAGTGACTTTTCTGTAACATGTTGTTGTGCATGATAGTTTTTAACATGTAGATGGCGTTGAACACGCTTCGTAGTCGGGTCGCCACATCATCGCACTGCCCCGTCTTAGGACTGTTCGTGATGGACAGTTGTCTATCCCGGATATGGGCACAGGCCGTCTATGTGCACGATTTTCTTCGTTGCCTTGGGTCCTTGTTGAATCCTGCAGACAACATCATTGATCCATGTTAGGATTTTATAGGGACCCTTCCACTGGCGCTGAAGTTTCGGAGATTTCCCTTTCCGTCACCGAGGGTTGAACAACCAAACGCAGTCACCTTCCGTAATCGTTACAGTTTGCTCTGAGGTCATACTTTGTTTTCATTCTCTCACTATCTTAAGATCTTCTTTGTGAGCTGATGGACTTCTGCGAACCGATCACGAAGTTGGGCTCTCGCTTGGCAATCGGATTTGTCTTCCAAAAATTACTTCAGAAGTGGCTTGACCTGTTGAGTTATAAACTGCTGCTGATATGCCATAAAAAAATTCAGGATGCAATATTGTCCTGGTCACGCTGGTGCAATAACTTTCCTCAGGTGCTCTGGCATAGTCATGTTAAATCGTTCTACCATTCCATCCAACTGTGAATGAAGTGGCATCCTCCTGGTCTTCTTTCCTCCGAATATCTTTTATGTATAGGCTATGTGCACGGGGGCGGAGCTAGAAATAATTTAGATGCAAGCGCTCGATGTGAGCATCACTGCAAATTCTGAACTACATTTTTCCAGTGTGCATTGTTGTTGCGGATGTCTCAAAATCAAAACAAACCCATGGTTTGAGGTTATGCTATCAATGTAAACGAATTAATTATTTTTGTATTATACGTCTTAATTGAAGAAAAAAATACTCAAAATAAATAATTTGCATGTACCTTTTATGCTATGCTATTTATATTATATGCACACAGCTACATTAAAAGATATTTGTTTATTAAAAAATTTCCCGGTATAACCCAATAATAAAAAGGGAGTTCAATTCTTTTCTCCGTCCCACTGGCGGCGCTGCAGCCTTCGTGCACATAGCCTATATAGCTTGAAAAACTTGATATTCAAGTTCATGAGAAACACCAATTTTGCAGATTCAATTGCTCACTAGCTCGTCTGAAACAGTGGTTGGATTTGGAATGGTATGATTTCTTCGATCCTATGCTGCAAAAGGTCCCGCCACATTAATTGCGATAATTTGAAATGGAGCTCCCAAGCTGTACATATTGTTGCATTTCTCCTTTTCTTCTGTTTTTACTCGAGGACTCTTGCTACTGGCACATACTGTGCATTTACGACACCAATCTGCAACATCCTCCCGCGTGATGCCAGTAGAATCTTTCTTTTATTTTTGCTAGAGTTTTGTTGACTTCCAAATAATGTCCTTCTGGTGAACCATTATGGCACTCCTCTAGAATTTGTCTTATTCTAGAGCAAGGGACTAGTATCTGCATACGATGAGAGGCACGGTCAGCGGTTCCCCGTTTGCACTTCAATACTTTTAATAAAAAAAATCAGTCCCCCAAAAAATTTACCTCTTGAAAAAGTTGTGACGCAAATTTACGGGAAAACATGAAATCCTTTATATCCTTTATATTAAATATTTTCCTATATTCTTCATTGTAATATTTATTCTCTTTTTCAATTGATTAAATATGATTTTAATAACCAACCATTCCCTTTAGAGAGTTGGAAACGCCACCTATGAAGCACTAGTGTAAGCAGAATGCTGATGTTTTCATAATTTTTAGAAAAAGGGTGTGCTCAAAGAAAGTTTATAGAGAATACATATAAATTTCATTGATATTTACCAAAATTAATTAAATAATTTAATTAAAAATGTTAATTTTATTTAGTAATAAAGCATTGAACATTTTCATTACGTCCACCATTTTTTTGTATTATTTTACATTGGTACTGCCACAGCAGAGGAAAGAAACTGTCAAGCACCAAGTTTACCAAGTTAAACAATAAACACCGAAGAAGGGTGGATGGAAGTAGAGTATCACAAGCGCGTGAAAGGAGTAAGGTCGTTAACTCGGTGTCTCTTGTGTTTGTGTTTTTATTTCCTCAAAATCTTGAACGGTGACTTAAATCGCAAATAAAAGGTTTCCGCCTGGATAAGGCTGCTCCCAAAACACATTCCACCGTGAGGCGCGAACGGGCGTTTTCCACTAGAACGGGGCCGACCGAAATCGCCAAGTTCTGAAGTGAAAAAAGCGAAGAAAAATTCCGTAAAACTTTTTTCTGGCTTTTCGGTTGCGGGCGTCACGAGTTTCCATTCCTTCTGGGAAGTGCGTACCAATTAAATTGGTTAGGGCTTCTCTTGTTCTTGTCACTAAATCAATCAGCTGAAGCGCGGCACTCCGACGTCGTTCTGTGGTGGTGGCTTCTAGTTATTTTAAATCCTTCTATGGACGAGTGGAAGTGACGATTTTCTACACTTTGGACCTGCTATGAGTCATTCCTGAGAGAATTTCGTAGTTATTTAATTGTGATTAATTTGTTTTCCGCAGTGTGTTGTTGTGTTGTGCTTTTTTTGCGCTTTTGATTCATCCAACGACTGCAATTACAGAAGCTGGACGTGCTGTGCACACTCAACCAAACTTGGACCGCGAATTACATGCCTACTATACAGATTTCGTGCTCGTTTTTCTATGACAGTTACATCCAGAGCCAACAAAATTTCTTGCAATTATTCAGCGAGTTCTCCTTCGTTGATAGACAGCATATATTCCGGACTTTATCCGCTATGTCGACAGCTTTCCTAACAGCGATCGCAGTCATCCTGTGCATCCTTTTTCGTATCCTCAATGTGAATAGTCAGCCGCTGAAGCCGATTGTCTGGTGCTTCGATGAGACATTCCTGGACTGCATCTATAAGATTGCCCCAATTCTGAGGGAACCGTGAGTACAGAATTATTTTATTTTTTGTTATATTTCCACTCAAGACTTTTGTACAGGTGAACATAAAAAAAGGTGCTAAGCTTTCAGGTGTTGGTTTAGAATCGAGAAGTGCCACAAGTTCATTTATTTCGGCCCCATTTGAGGCACTTTTCAATCAGCTGAAAGTTGAGTGGTTCCGCTGCAGTGGAGCAGAGATTTTGAACTACTCACCAAGTCGCTACGTCGCAGGGGGAATTCCGCTGGCACAGTGCCAACTTTGAATATTCATGAAATTTTTGCTGCCTACATTATTATGGCATTTAGAACGACTTCCTAGGACTATTTCCTCCGTTTGATTTATGGCAATCTTATTTATTGTATTATATACAGGATCCACTTTCCGATTGAATAATAGGAGGTTATTTTCCACTCACCATCAAAGAATCTCTCCCATTGCTAAATTTGGAATCTTGGACAGACTTTTTTCCATCTTCTCCTTGGTGCTCCTCCGCTACACCGCCACGGGCATTTTTCTCGATATTTTTTTAATGTTTTCATTCTTTTCTTTCGATTCATTTGCTGCTTACCACATCTGTTTATGTGGCGACGACCATTAAATGATGCGATGACATCTTGGTGGTTCCTTCTCTGAAAATCTTTATTTTATTTATAATGAAGGCTTCCAGAATTCCTGCTGAGAATGTCATCATCGGAAAGAATTTTCTGTATCAGGAAATTGCTAGCGTGCGGATGTCGTCGTCGGTCTGCCTACGTTTATGCTGCAGGCAAGGCTGCCTCTAATGTAGCCATGCTATGCAGATCCTGATTTGGAATTTTGTCGAGAAATTCCCTTCCTCGGGATACAAAAGAATTTTGCGATTTTTTTTGGGGTGGATTTGGTGATTTATATTATTACTTCATCCCCTCCACTGCAGTACGGAAATTTCCTATGTTTTTTGTGCATTTAAGCTTTAAGGGAAATTGTAGAGCAGGTCACATGGCGATTCTTTATGATTTAACTAATTAATATTAATATTGGGTCTAGGAAACGGTTTGCGGCGTTTTTTTAGTAAAATTCGATTAGTTTTCTTCTAATGTGAAAATGAATTTATTTAAACCAAATTTGCTCCACTATTATCGACAATTCTACGCCGTTTTTCGGGTAGAGCCATGATGCCTTCGGTCAAGAACTTCTGTGGTTTCTGGGCGCAAAATTTAATCAAGTGGTTTTCACAGGCTTCTTTTGAAGAAAGCTTAATTCCATTGAGGGAGTTCTGTAGAGATCGGAACAAGTGATAGTACTATGTCTGGGCTGTACGGTGGATGCATCAAAATTTCTCAACTAAGCTGTACCAATTTTTTTACGGGTCATCAAATAAGTATGTGGCCGGGTGATGTGATGCAAGACACCGTTCCTATTATTCAAGTAATCACTCTAGTAATCTCTCTAGTTGTCCACAGTATAGTTGAGAATCAAGGTTCTAACCAACTGTAAGTACCTCATAGTGGACGACTCCCTTCCCGTCCACGTCCCCAAAGCATCAATTTCTTCAACGTCAATCTTGGCTTGGAGAACGGTTGTGACGGCTCACCATCTTAAGGCCCAAACAGATTGGCCCGTCGGACGTGGCGGCGTCCGCCAGCCAGAGAGCTTCCCATACATTTAATTTCTCCGCGGGCGGGGCGGAGAAATTAAATGTATGGGAAACTCTCTGGCGGGTGGACGCCGCCACCTCCGACGGGCCAATCTGTTTGGGCCTTAATGTCCACTATCTTTAAAGGCACAAACAGATTGGCGCGGCGGCGGTGACGGCGGCCGCATGCAAGAGAATTTCCCATAATCTGTTTGTGCCTTAAAGGAGTATCCACACATATCAGGGCGGTGCCCGGGACGTCATAGGTCCGTGTTCCGTTAGGGGTTCAAAAAAATGAGCAAGCTAACCTGGCCATACAAGACCTTCACGACAATCCTCAAAAAAAGGATAAAATTTGACCCTGACAGCAGAACGAGAACACCGAATCAATCAAGCGAGGGAGTTTTATCCAAGAATCCGTGTATGACGCAATTCGTAGATACCGAGAGCAACGTGATCGCCAGGCCCAAGAGATAACAATCCCATTAACCCAATGCTTTTGACATTCATTTTTCTGAGAACTTGAAAGTCGCATGAACTTATTTACGTTATAGAAATTCGTCGACCGTATCTTGGACTCGAGCGGGCATGTCTTGATTGGCCTAGGTTGACGGTCTTCCTGAGCGCTGATCATCCTTCAGATCCTTCCTGGATTTCATTCAAAAAAATTCGTACGCCTTGAAAAAGGCAACGTAAAAATATCTCGAGTTTTAATACTCCAGCTCCAACACCTCTTAATAGACTCTATACAATGCCATGAAAGAATCCGGCTTCCACAATAATCTGACAGAATTATATCATTTGACCATAACCAATGCGACAAGCCACTTAACAGACTAATCAACATCTGTAATGGAGACTCCAACAAGAAGACGGTTTGGTCTGTGGGTTTAGCAAAACAAATTCGATTTTATAGACCCAAACATTTGTTTGTACCAGGAACGATAATAGCTAACTACATTATATACGCTGATTTTATTTAACGTCTTCGGTTCTTCTGCAAAATTTTTTTATTTCGGAGTTGCAAGGTGTTACAATTAGGGTGACTTTGTGTCATTAATTCTGTGATCTTTAGAGAAGAACCAGTTTTTCTGCTTCTTGTTTGATCTGACTCATTCATTTGCGATATTTTTAATCAGACGAAAACGGATTAAAATACGAACAATAAAATCTCGATATTTTATAGAAGTGAGTCAACATCCGATCTCATTCTCAAAGTATAAAACTGTTTTTTTAAGTTGAGTTTGGAGCGTTCATTTATTTTTATTAAATCTTCTTCTAAATTTGACTCTGATGCATCTGGTATTTGATTAAACGGTCATATTTTCTTAATTAAGTAAGTTAATCTATCTTAAGATTGTAGAATGGTTGGAAAAATAGTCTAGTTTAACTAGATTTTTCAATGAGAAACTGGATCCAAACTCAATTTCAACGAGGGCTTTCATATCTTGTTATAAGGAAAAGTATTTTTTCATTTCATCGTATAAAAATCGTTGACTTTTGAACCATTGAAGATAACTTAATGAGAATTTCGTCATACTTTTTTAGATTAATAGAAATAAGCAGATGTACAAGGCATTTTGAATAATCTTCAATTATAAAAAAAAATAGTTTCCCTTTGAACTTTAATCAGCACAGCTTATATCAAGATTAGGTCCTTCACTATCGTAGGTATCCACAGATCCGAGGACGGGGTTATAACTCGCACTGAAAGAGCACCGTTTTATAACTTGCAAAAAACATTTATGTAAGCATATATCCTCCTTTTCTCGTCCTGTTGTATGCAAGAGATCTAGCGGAGCAGTAATATTTATAGTCGTTTAAAAGAGGAAGGAAACTTCTCAGCTACACGATTCTGATTTAGTGTTATCTGTGCATAGAACTACGTGCGACTGGAAGTTTTTCTATTCCTCTAGAGGATCTGGATGTCGAAACTTGTAGTTGAGTGTCAATGTCATATACTCAGATGGCTTTTCTACCATTCCCTATGATAGAGAGTGCAGTATATTTTCTTTGTCCAGCCGGCTGCAAGATGTATAGGTCAAGTTGTAGTAGATTACTTTCGCTACCGTTCGTATGTCAACGCCGATCTGGTCTAATCACTGCTGTTTAGATCCATCGCACCATAAGTGGCTTCAAACTCTATCTCATGTCGAAGATCTACTTACTGACATAGGAAACTATGCCTGACTTCTGTCCTGTGTCTTCGATTTAAGCCTCCAATCCAACTTTGAGTTATAACTAAACTGAAGTTGTGGATTTTTGTTCTATTGGTGAAAAACATAATTTCTGTGCTTTACGGGAATTTCTTCAGTAATATCAACGATTGCAGTATGCTCCCGCTGAAGATCATCGCCAAGATGCCTCTTCAACGCTGCAGTCGAAGAGGTGCGCATCCTGTTCATCAGTTTAGGAAAACAGCCCCGTAGACGCAACGCCGCCTCTAGAGCCTCATTCTTCACTACTAGGTGGAGCTTGTAGTGAAAATCCTGTTTGCCAGGCCTGTGTTCAGAAACTGCCTTCGATCCAGTGTTAGGTTCTAAGGCAGATTAACAGACACAAGGTCGTGGTTGGCCTCTGAGATAGGGTTATTAGTGATGTGGCTGGCTTTTGGCCTGAGAGCTGTGCGAAAATGCGATAAACCTCTCAGTTAATCTGCCAAGAAATCCTCATACTTCTGAAGACGTTGGAGAAACTTTTAAGCCAAACCTTATATGTGTTTGGTCAGTATTGGAAGTCGAACTCATTTTACCTATGGCAATCGTCAATAGCTACGATCCATTGGGCGGTTTTTTCTACTCGCAAGTACTTGCGGGTACATTAGCAATGAAACATGATTTTTGACAATTACCAGCAAAAGTAATTGTTTATTTTAACAGAGAGGATCAATGTGTATTTTTAGAGTTTGTTTTGAAATAAAAGTTGTATAATATAATACATATATTTTATACAATAAAATACGAAATCGAACTTATGTATTTTGTGTATTTTCTTTATAAAACATCTTTTTAAATGCATAAACTAACCTTCAAAAAGGAAAAGCCATCTATTGTTAAGTAGTTAAAACTTTGAAAAACCTGGTGGAAATTTTATGCGTAACTGATAAACCCATAAGAGCAAGGGTAGTTGCGAGTAGCTAGCAGCAGTTTTGAGTACTTTACCAGTCCCAATGGATCGCAGCTAATAACTCTATAATAATTTATATAATTTTTTCTTAGTTGCTAATAAAATTAATAAAATTGTTAACTTATTATTCATCACCTTGTTACTTCGCACTGTTATTGCCCACCATTATTTTAAATCATAAAGTTAATTTATGATCTATTAGCTACCTATGAACAACAGTCAATGACGCACTTAAGTAGTTGCTCGTAACAAGATTTATTTCCTGTTCAACTCATTTTTTCGTGTTACAAATGTATCAGAATGAGCTCGTCCATAACAACAAGCAGTTTTAAAGGAAATCAACACCAAAATGTTAATCCCTTTGTTTTTGCAATAGTGCAAATTTTTTTGTGAAAACTGCCGAATCACACCCAATTATTGGTAGTGTATAGTGATTGTTCTTGAGTAGATCAGTAGTTGCTTCTTGCAGCTTTGAGTGAATGTTGTTTTCTTTGTTTTAATGTAAAAAATCAAGAATCCTCATTTGTACTAACCAGTCCATCATGTGGTTCAGGTCTGATGTAATGCCTAGTAGAGCCCGCAGTATAAAAGAAAGGAAATGAGCGCGTATGTGATTGAGGATATATGTGAATCGGTTATTTGCGTTTTTAAATAAACAGAGTGAAGTTGCCTCGTTGTGGGGACTTGAGACACTCACTGCGTATGAAAACAGCGATTTTGAGATTCCCTTCTTTCATGGCGTGCGCTCGTAAGAAGCTTAGTTTGAAGGATAAAAGAGAGAACAGACGAGATAGTGATTGCTATCGATGTCAGCTCCTTCTAAAAATGGGCGAATGTATAATTCTATCCAAATTTTTATAGCTGCAGCCAATATATGATGATCTGTACTTCTTCATAACATCTCTAGTATTTTTCCTTATAAAATCTTTAAAGTAACTCTTAATTCATTTTTGCTTCAACTTATATTATATCGTAAGTGTATGTAAATCAATTTGTGTTGTTACCTCGTTTAGTTTGCTTATTCAGAATTTTACCTAGAATGATGATGTCATGTCATCTGACTGCAAGGAAGAATAGAATATTTATGAGGAAACATCATCGGAAATGAAAAAAAAACATTTTAGATTGTTATTTTCAAACTTTATTCTCATACGGGGGCTGTCTCTGTCTGCTAACTTTATTTTTACCCCAAATTTATTATAATAAAGGCAAATAATGCTTTTAAAAGTCACAGCATCAATCAAATCTAATTTGCAGATTTTTATTTCGATAAATAATATTTTATGATAATGAAGTGAATTTTTTGAAATGAACAATGGTTTACCTAATATCACATGTTTCTCATGGCTGTTTTTATGTCAGTTAAATTTTGCATAGTTACTGTACGTTCACTAGTTTTTAGTTGGTACAACAAACACATATTTTTTACGATTTTTAAATACTAAAAAAATAATTTATCATTTCTTTACATAAGTGACAATGATGAAAATGTTTTTATTCTCATTTAAGAGTACAATGAAGTATCTTCTACTAAAATAGCATCTACGTCACTTAATCTAAACTAACATTTAATTCTGCCACTGAAAAAAAAACAATTTAAACAAATTAAAATTCCACAACAAGAAAAAAACAAAAGATATATAGAGAGACACTGCCATGTACATAATTTCATTCATGCTCCTCTGAACGCTCAGTAAAATCTGCATACATTATAAAACTGCGCGAGTAAAAATTATAGCGATTCGCATTTGCATTTATCTTTCGTTAAATTTTGTCATCGGTCTTTTGGGTTCATTAAAACAATTAACAAAGAAATGAACACACAAAAATTCGTGCTTCGTTAAAGTTCACCAACGCGCATCGGCAAGGCATATAAAATTTGGCAATAAGCCTTTCCTTTTTATGCGCGCGCACCTTATACGCGTGGCTTGAGTTGCGCGCGTGATGTCACCGCAAAACTTAAGTCACGCAAAATCCCCTCCTTGACCTTGCACCGAAGACCGGTATTTTATAATACAACAAAAAAAAATATGTTCAAGCAATCGTTGACCGTGAAGAGACCTTAAATTGCATGAAAAATTAAAACCAGAAAAATTTGGTGAAAGAAGAACTTGCGACTGTAGAGTGCAAGAAAAATATTTGGATGCGGCGCGATCAGTAGCGGCGTTGTGTAATCTACAAAACTGGGGAGGATTATGGATAGGATCGATTGCTGTGTAGACTCGAGTTATTTATCACCTTCATCATTATCAAGCTAAATTAAACCGTTTGCGCTAATTGAGTAGCCCCTAACTAGCTCCATTTCACAACAAACGTGGCGGCTTAAATTTCAGCTGAGATGACTCACGTAATCGCTAGATTAAAGCGAAATTTACTGTCACACCGATAAGCTCTCTGCTCATTGATCAGATAAAAAAAATGTTTATCTACGTCATATCGTGCGCTGCTTTAATAAGATAGCAACACACATAGTTTCTTTGGCTATCGTTGAGGTGAGAAAAGGCATCAATAAAAATCGATAGAATTTTGCTTGTTTTCGTATACACTTTTCTCCTCCACAACCTTTCATTTTATAGGTCAACCTTGTGTTGCTCAACCTTGATGCACTGCGATGCATAATTTAGTATCAATTCTTCTTGGCTATACCATGCACGCCGTACTGGCATGGTTAAAGGGGCAAGTGGCCGAGAGAATAACAAAGAAGACAACTTGTAGAACTTACACGTGTTGAATAAGCGCGCACTATTTTTGGATTTTGAAGTGTAGCTAGTTCACGTTCAGATAAAGTAATCATTTAATTAGTAAGTGGTCAAAGGAATTGGTCAAGTTGAAGAATGTGTGGGGGTGGTTATTTCTATTCTATTGCGGTTATTTCGTTTTATTATTTAAAACGAAAATCATAAAAATGTTACAAATAAGTTTTCTTATCTTTTCAATGTCGATAAATTCTTTCTCATTTTTCACCTCTTATCTTTTTTTGCATTATTTGAATAACAGAAAACATCCAATGTCACTACTCGTGAAGCTTGAAACTACGTAGTTTTATCACGATTAGAAATTCTCATTCATTAATTGTGCATTCTTGAAGGTGCTCTCGCTACTCCTAATGTAAACAATCAAATAAAGCACCTTTGAGAGGGTGGAGATCAAAAGTTTCTTGTCTTTAAGAAGAATATAAGAAAATATACACAATAAAATATCCTTCCAGCGCGTTGCTTGTGGCCCTTATGGGCTTTTTCATCTAACACCAAGGGTGTTTGGAGCAGTTACCAACCACTTTCAAATCTGATCTTTTGGTTTTTTTTACTTTCATGATGAAACTTGGAAAAGCTGTCTAAATTTAGACACGGTGATGAACAGATTAAAGTTAGCCTGGATGATGTGTAGGGTGCATACTAAAGAAGGAAAATGTGAGACAATGAGTGTGAAAATAAGGAATCTCGTATAATGTAGAGATTTATTTGGTTGAAATTCCTCTTAGATTACACTAGTCGGAAAAAATAAGTGTTCAGTCACGATTATTCCGTTCTATGTTATTCTACTAGGTCCTCGCAGTGATATAGTCCAGTCAAAATATACCATAAAAGTCGGGAAACACTCCTTCCCCGAAGATGTAAATTGGGCTTGAACTTAAAATGGCGTTACAAATGAAATTTCACAAGTTCCCATTAAAAATTTAAAACAAGGTCAATGGATCAACAAAGCGTTCTATACAGCCTTTGATGTTCGTCCAATTATGTCTGTGTAACCCAGTATTTGGGTGGACTTTCAAGGATTTTCGACTTATGAAGGAAGAAACACCGGATTTCGAATAACTTCTGAAACGCCAGAATGAAAAGGAGGCAGGCTATATCGCCCCTTTGTCCAAGTCCATTATATCTAGATGTTGATTAGACTTGATAGTGGTCCAGCTATCTTTACTTGACTTGTCATATTGGTCATGATTAACCTACATAATCGTCTTAGTTTATTGGAGATTTCGAACTCAGCCATGCTTGAGTACCCGACTACCATTTAAAGGGAGCATGCCTTATGCAGCGTGTTGGCCCCATGTGGTAATTGAGGAGCATACCGAAAGAGGGATTTCCCATTAGATTCCTCATAGCATCACACTAAAAAAATCAGCGATACTGAAGTGAGGGATGCCTTATCAGTTTCTCATAAGTGCCCTATGAGCCAAACCTCATCACAAATGAAATGAGGCAATCGCAACATCTGCCTAATGGTCAGTCCACACGATACAAACTTTTTCCCAAAGAATTTTATCTTTGAAACAAAGGAAAACCGCTGGAAAAAGTGCCCACAAACATTTCGTCGATATTGCCTGCGCAGAGATTCCGTCGGCCGTTTCAGTTAAACGGCACAGTCTGTACACAATTCGACACACGGCGGACAAAAGCCTGTGTCGTGTGCACCCACCATTACGTATTCAGACCCACCATACTTTTCACCCTTAAACTTTAGTTTTACTCATACAAAGCCGGTTCTCGTTCGCTTACGATGGTCAACCAGCATTGAACGTGATTAGTACTCAGTTGGCGGACCGCTTGGTAAAACGACACTCGGGTTTAAAAATATGAAGCCTTGGACACCGCCGCAGTTATTACTCACATACTTAATTTTTTGAGCCTCTTTTTTCCGAGTAGCAATGATTTTTCCTCACCGGGGCCAAATGGGGCATTCTTTATGAAGCAAGACGTTAGATGCACTTTGTGGGCCCTATAGAGCAATCCACATGGGGTCTACAAGCGGCAGTGGGTCTAGCTTCATAGGGGACACCTCACAAATGCTATTGGGTTACAATTTTACTCGAACTATGTTTACTTTAAAATCTATGAAGAGGTGATGGATTGAGTTTTGCAACTCCATTTTTGGACCAGTTCTAAGGAGAAGACATCTGTACCCAAGGCTTTGTTTTTGAGCTGGATTATGTTTTCCAAAACTTCTTCACAGCTTGATGACAGCAGCGTAGAATCATCATCCGATATTGAAATTCTTCAGTTAGGCTTATCATTTATCAATTCATGCAAGTTTTCTTCCCGTTACTCCAAGATGCTTTTGGAATCATCGAACAGATGAACCTTTTTACCATTGCTGTATGGGTAACGTGCCATTAATACTGGGGACTCTGCTGTAGAACTCTGGCGTCTGATGCGGTATTAGCTCTCGGAATTATTGTTGTAGTTCATATATTTGTCTCTGAGAAGAAGAAGGAGTAGCCTATCTTCTCCCCGATATTAGTTTCGTTGGTAGAATAACAAGAGTTGTACAGGACGCTTTCAACAGGATCAAGTGGTCGGCAAAAAAACCAGTGGTGCACATCAATTAAAGCAAAATAACGTAAAACCTCACACAATTAAGGTGTAGGAACGTGAATTTGAATAGTGTAGTCCTTCAGCTACCTTGGGTCAATAGGTGCAGTTATAGGCGGTCGGTCGTTCATCAGATACAAACATCTAATCACGTCATTCAACACTCACCCATGCCTCCCTAAATTTCGAAGCCTGCTACTTGCAGCTTTCGATGGGAACGATTGTACAAAAATCCTATATTCCTAATTTTGGAAGCGTGCAGCTTGAGGCCTTCATTATGAAGCTTTCGGCGAGTTCAGTTCGCCACACACAACAGATCCAACAAATGGCTCTGTGGCTCTGTGCCATAGATTTTGAATCGATTGAAAATGCTCGGTGGCTCTACGACACTAATCCATCTGAGTTTCCCAACATATGGTGAGATTTTGGCTTGATCCGGCGCCTTTTGGACGAATTCAAATGAGCCTATTTGGCTCGAGTCCAAAATTAGGGGCCCACTCACGATGGATCTTCGAGCCATTCAGTTCATTCCAGCCGGCCTGTGTCATTTGTGAACTTCAGCTTGATTTGAAGCTTGTAGTCTGTCCTAATTTTTGAACCTTTCAGCATGAAGCTTTCATGCACACACGTGGTGAGTTCAGTGGATAACCCGGCGCCATTTAGTTCCGGATTTCCCACAGACAGAGCCAATAAATGGCTCGATGACTAAACCTTATGAATTTTGGATCGACTGAAAATGCAACTCGGTGGTTCTAGGCCAGCAGCCCATTCGAGTTTCCCACATATGGTGAGGTTTTGGCTTGCTCGGGTCCATTTGGACTCCTGGATCGGTCGTATAGGGGGCTTTAAAAATTCGTTTATAAAGAGAACAATTGGACTGTGAAATAATCCTCAGCAATTAGTATTTGCGAACGCGTATGACATACAATACAATAGCTCAACGAATTCTGACTTTGTCTATCACATAAAAGAAGGTTTCCCCGCTTACTTTAATTATATTGCTGCTGCTGTAAGGACGGAAGACAAAAAAGGAAGCGCGGCACGGAATCGAACCATTAACCTCTGGGATGGTAGCCGAGTACTTCCAACACATAGGCCACGGAGCCGGAATATACGACATGACTGACTACTATAGTACAAAGGACAATTACTAGGCTTTTCTTAAATTAATACTATGTAAGACAATAGTGTTACCAGAGTCCTTATTTCATTCCTGAGTCCACTCATCTATGGATTGGAGACTTGGCGGCTTAGCAAAAAGCGCTTTAAACTCTACTCTGTGTTCGAGAGGAGTGTTGTTCTCAGAATAGTTGATCTATGAAGGACGAATGAAGATAATTTTATAGACTAATAATAATGAGACCTGAGAACGTAGCGCTACATAAATATCGTGCAAAGCAACGTGAAGAGAACATCTAGCTCGTATGGGTTCCATTCTTTGCGATAGGATTTATATAATGTAATAGCGAGACAGATCAAACGTCATCTGAAAGGATGGCGTAAAACTAGGATTCCAGAGCCTGGAGTTGCCAAACTGAATGACAATGCTTCCAATTCGACATCAGTAAAGAAAGTGGTACAGATAAATTACTTGGGTACATCTCACGGGTTGGCACAAATTTTAACACAAACTTTAGCTATCATAGGTTATTTAAAATACCACGAACCAAACATTTATCTTAAAGGGTACAATCAACAACCATTTCAAAATCATTTCACTTGCACGCTTGCCTGGTATTCCTCTCAAAAACAGTGCTGTTTTTTTCTTTTTTAACGGCAAAACAAAGTTGTAAATCATTCTTAACAACAAATGCAAAAAGATAAATTTGATAGAAAGACACTTAATAGCCCATCCAAAACTATGCGGAGTTGTCTCTAAAAAATATAAAAACTCATTCACACAAATCTTTTTGCTATAATGAATTATAATACTTCCAACACTCGCCAAAATATAACCCAGTCATCACAAAAGCAGATTCTCATGATTATATTTTTATCGATTTTCTCTTTCACCTAACTTGGACTAAGTCGCAACAAAACCATGACCTTGGCGCCGTTTCCTTACAATCATGATTAAAAGAAATAAGCTCCAGTCATGTCACTATTTAGTCTAGAACTACTTTAGCCAACCTTTCATTAGTAACTTAAGCAAACTAGCATTTCTCATAGTTATTAAACTGTCAACATTTCGCAATCTAGATTCAATCTAACAAGGAACATTACAAAGAACAAATTTAATCTGTTAGTATATTGCAATTAACAGGGTGTCGAAAAAGTGAAATACCTTGGATACTGAAATTATGGTATTGACATGAAATGCTGCTCTCAAAGAGCACCAAGCGAAATTCAATACACGTCCTGTCAATTCCTCTTACAAGGATTTTATAAAATAAATGAACAGGACGTAAAGTAATACCTTCATGGCCCCCTGTTATCTGTGCAAGGAATTTACCCCAATAAAATTATATAATAAAGGGAAATTTAAGCGATTTTTAATATGATTCAAGGACATATCCCCGAGGAGTACCAAATACTAACGAAGGAAGAAAAAGTCGCTTTCGAAATTATTAGGAACCTTTCAGGAAAATTAAGTTAATTATCTTTGAAAGATAAAAGAAAAACGTCAAAGCCCGGGGAGCAGCCAGAATGTACGCTCCGATATCCCAGTTAATTGCTAAAAGTGCTCCCTTACAAAGCCCAATGGAATTAACGAGCGATTCACGGCAATTCCATTATGGACCAATCAATAATTCCTTTCGTAGACCGCCGCCGCTGCCATCATCCACCACTTGAAAGACGACCGAGAGTAGTGCAGGAGGGTGGTTCCGTAGTGTTGTCTCGTCGTCACACAAAAAGTTATGCAAATGATTTTGGCGAAAAATGTTTAATAGCAGCGCAGCGCCTTTATCTTTTGTCAATGCAACATAAAATAAACCATAGCATTGAATTATGCAGTTCCTTGGTGTGGTGAGCGCTCCCATTTCTTTTTTGTCACTTGGCCAATAGTGACGATTCAGCAGATTTAGCTTTGAGTCTGACATTTTTCGATGAGGTCTGCAGATTGGCGGCGGTGGAGCTTGGATGGATGAGTGAAAATGAAACCATCGCATTATGTTCGCACAAAGGCATTTTCTTGTAGACGTGCTCCATTTTTTTTATCCTTTAACATCAGAGTAACAATGAGGACGGTCGACACCATAACAATAGAGCTGGAAATTGAACTTTAAACAAAGTGCGGCTATCGTGCTAATACCGCCATAAGCTGGCTACTTTAGTTTTTTTTTGCTTTGTTGTTGAGCTCTTGCCAGATAGTACAATACTCTTTTCAGCACGTGTGATGCTTCATTAGAGCTGTATGGTATGAGCATTCGGAATTATCTGAATTTATACAATTACATTCTTGTGAACTATTAACATTTTTTAAAAAAAAAATACTTTTAATTAAGATAAGCCTTTTCAAGAGATAATCTAATTTCTAGTTACTAATTTGTTTTGACATTTTACGTCCAAAAACATTTTCAACGTTAACACAAAGCACTACAAAATTTGCTTAAAAGTGCAATTAGTAAAGTACATTCGACCCCGTGTACTAAATTCTATTTTACAATTGTAAATATTAGCAAATTTTTATACACAAGCATTTCAAAGTAAACGAACTCAATTTTTTTTCCTAATTTGAAAGTAGAACGCACTCTAAAACAAAAAACAATTTTTTTGTCGATCAAGTGTTGACATGGGTTTGAACTAAAGTTTTGGATTAAAGTTAAGGTCACAGAGGAAAATAATTTGATTGTGCAAAAATGAAAAAGAGAATTGCAATTATTTTTGACATTTTGATAACCTTTTGATCCTTGATAGCAGCATTATGCGATAGGCCACAGTGGAAAAAAAAGTATGAGCTCAAACTTATGAAAAACATGTTATCAATAAAAATTTTATGAAAAAGTGTCACTATGCGATATTTAATTAGTTTTTTATATAGACTAAAAGAACTAGTTAAAGTCTTAAATTTTAAAGCAAAAATTTTAGCTGATAATTTTTATTTTTAATTAATTTTTTTTTTTTGTGTAAAACGAACGGTTCGATATTTCTGTTTAGAGTAATTAAACATTTATTTCAAGTATAAACTAACAATTTATGAGCGATTTATAACGAATTAATCTTCTTTTTTTTTGAGGGGTGTCTTTGCAGGCACATCGAAATTTTGATCTATTGTGCCAACCCTGTCATTAAAAACCTTCGAGGTTAAGGCTTTTGATATAGCCTAAAACTTGGTTTAGGATTCATATCGATATCGATTCATATTCTCACAATCACACATCAAGTGCTCCGATGTTTCGGGAGCTGTTCGACAGCTACAATCCAGATCTAAGAATCGACAGCTACAATCCATTACTAGAATTCGAGGAACTCGGTATGGAATACAGAGAGGCGAGAAGAGGACTAAAAAAATGCTATCCGGAAGAGTAAAACGGAGCAAGCTTTTCGAAAGGATGATATACAACATTACTTCCAAGCGCCGTGATTGAATCAATAATAAAAAAGTTATAGCGCTTTAAAGTTCATCACCACCAAACTTTTTGTCATTTTTCGTCCATACCTTTTTTATTATTAATATTACGGCAAAATATTATTTACGAAAGTTGTAGATAATTTGATTATCTAAAAAAAATATTTTTACAAAAATTCTGTAGGACTCACGGATTCCGAGAAAAAAGAAAAACCATTTTTCACCACTCAAAACAAGATGGCGGCCGAACGTCACGCCTCCGGATCCCGAAAACTCGGTTTTATAATCCCAACTAACACCCCTACACATTAGATAAAATAAATTACTGTTTACATAAAATGTTCAGATGGCCCTTTTTTTGCACCATTTTACTAGACTATAAACCCATCGGAAGAGGGTTTTCAAATTATAATCGTACCTTTTTACTTTAAAGTTTTTAATCACACTTTTACATCACACTTAATGAATTTCTATCGATTTAGAACATAGACATAATTCCCCAGAATATTCAAGAACTAAATTACTATTCCTCGAATGATAAGCGCATGTTTATGTGTGTTGTGCATGCATCCATTAATATCATTGCTTGGGAATTGACTAGATATATTTCCTCCCTACAAGGACCTACTCTCAATTGGATTGATTTCGATTTCTTGTTTGACTTTATTTCCTCCTCAGAAGTCATTTTGCTTGATTTCATTTTCTGAGAAATATAATGCGAGCCGGCATCATTTCCTTTGACCTAATTTCACGGTATCGTAGACTTGCACATTTGTACGCTTCTTTTTTCATTGAACTAAAGTTACTTTTATCTATGATTTGAAGAAGTTGAAAGATCTTATTGCAAAGTTTGACATGTCTATTTTTAAAAGCATCATTTTGAAATAAATGTCGCATGGTAATTTTACAAAGTGTGTATTTTTGGATACTAGATAGTTTTTTCGTTATGCACGTGCTTAAAAGAAGGAATATATTAAAAAATAGCATATTTAGTGCAGAAAATGCCATTTTAATGAAATCATAGAGTTCGTACTAATATTGCCGCGGTTGGGCAAAGTATCGAAGAAGATCCAAACACCTCGATTCGACACCTTCTTCCTACCTTGGTCTTTCCATGATTTTAGGTTAAGACCTTACAACATCCAGTTCGTACAAAAATCGAAGCTGCCGTATCTGCTGCAATCTGTTTGTCAAATTGGCTGAAAATCAAATGAAAACAGATCCATTGTGCACCTAACTGTGCGATGCAAACTTTGAATTGATGACTATCTCCTCTGACATTCTAGAAAAGAGAAACCAATCTAGACTAGCCCCGACCAATAGAAGTCGAACAGATCCTTACCTTCTAGATTTGTAGCCTGGTATATGGAGCACTCAAAAACTGATTTGGGAGTTTGACTAGGCTGCTATGCTTCCAGATACCGCATTACATCTCTCCATATTTGCCGTCAATTTGTAGGAAAAACCTGGGGCCTCAAACCGAGGTTAATGTTTTGGCTATATACGACGGTCATAAGGCCCATGGTCACGTATGCATCCATCGCATGGTGGGTCGAGACCAAACAAAAGGGTGATGTGATTAAACTGGCCAGGGTGTAAAGACTGGCCTGTCTTGGTATCACGGGGGCTAAAATCACCTGTCCTACTGGGGCTATGGAGGCCCTACTGAACCTTCCTCCGCTCCACCTAGTAGTGCAAAAGACTGTCCTGGATTGTCTCCTATCTCTGAAATCCCTCAGCAGGAACAACAATGCCACGCTGATGTGGATTCCGGGCCATGAAGGTCACATTGGTAATGAAATAGCCGAAAGCCTAGCTAGAGTAGGGGTTCGGAACCTTTCTGCAACTTGTCGGTCCGGAACCTTTCTGCAGCTTAGCAAACTGCCACGTAAGAACGGCCATCAAAAATTGGACCCAGGGTGCTCGTCAAGCTCGTCAATCCAAATCGATAAAACTAAAGCCGGCAAACTTTTAAACTTTAAAGGTGGGAGCTAAAAATAATAACAGAGCTCCTGACGGGCCACTGTTCGTCGATTGTAGCTGTCGGGTCTGCGGGGCAGCTCCCGAAGCTGCGAGACACTTGCTGTGCGACTGTGAGGCTACAGCGAGGAAGAGATTAAGCGTCCTCCATCGCGACTTCCCTACTCCGGGAAGGGAGATTTGGGACAGGAACCCTAAATCAGTTTTAGGCTATATTAAAAGCCTTAACCTAGATGGTTTTAAAGACGGGGATGGCACAATAGACCAAATAAAATAGGTTCCAATGCCCGCTAAGGCGCCCCTCAAAAAGAAATAGAATCATGAACTACCAGAAGGTCCCTTGTGTGTATGTTTTGGTGATAATACACGCCACGAGTGGGACTCGTGTTTCTAGAGTTCGGGCATCTTCATATCAAAATTTGGTAGGTGAGTTTGATGGGTGTGCAGGCTGGGGTTACTCTATCTTAGGATGAAGAGAATGTAAAATGCAGTTTTTCTTCCTTTATTACTATTCAAAAATGATAACTTAAAAACAACAGTGATTACCTCAACAAACTTGCATAATACTTTCCTCGTACTTTCTATTCTTATTCAACAACCACAAACTGAATATGAATTATAAAAACTTGAATACCATTGATGGTTTTGGAACATCCGTTGACTTTAAATTAAAATGTACTCCCGCATGTCAACAATTCCAGCAATAAAAAAAAATCACAACCACATTCGTCGGCATGGATGGAGGTAATAACAACAACCGCAGATTGAAAATATCGACCATTTAATTTCTTGCTTCTTTTTTCAGTCTAAGTTTATTCCCCCTTTGAATATTAAAGTCGCCTGTCGAATATTTCCATGAGTGCAGTGCTGCAAGTCGTGAACGGTAATCATAGAGCATATAAAACACTGCAGTGCATAATTCCATGGCTAGCAGTAACCAGAGCGCGGGATGTAGGGCTACGCCACCATTCATCCACGCAGAGAAATTGCAAGTAATTTCCTTGAGCCTTTCGTGTCCCAATGCTGCTGGCTCTGGTGCGGGTGACCATCGGAATGGCCTTTGGTTAGGAGGAGACAAGCCCCCAGCGCCTGGCCATGTAAATTGCTAACATAAAACGGGGAAAGGGGGTCACATTTCTATGTGTGACGAATACAGCTTTAATCTTTCCGGACGAGCATACTTAACAGCTTTTAACGCATATAAATGTTGTTTATTAGATTGAACATAGATTGTGACTGGCTGAAAGTGAAACAGAAGAGATCACGTGTTAGCAGCAAATCACCTAGGTTAGTACCCATTCTGTTCGCCATAATATTTTCGGGGGTGGTGTGGGTGCTGGCACACACAAGGGGGAGCAAGCACACTTAGCAGAGCTTAATGGAGCTCAATTGCTTCAGACTTGCTTAATTCCACACAATCGCTTTCACCCGCAATTTATGTCATTGTTCTTGTTTACATCAAATTAAACTAACAAACAACCTTCTACGGAATACTTAAGTCGGTTATGCCTGGGTTAGGGTGGGGGTAGAAGCCCCGAAACACATCATTCTTAAGCTCCTGAAATATTACCCCAAAGGACATTGAGGTCAATTGATCTGCATCTGATTATCACCTGGCAGTAGACTCGATGAGGGTATGTCGAGTAGCAAAGAGCCGGCATTAAAAAGTCAAGTAGTTTCTCGGTAATAGCCGTAGTAAAAGCCGAAAAAACCCTTTTTTCCCGTCTCGCAAAAAGCTGCTATCTTCCGGCTTTAACCATTTATATCTAGACCCTTTTTGTGCTCGAATCGCGTGGAAACAGTAACGAGAGCCTGGTAGCTCTGGAACACGAAGTAAGGTCGCTTTGGGAAGAACATACATAGATCGATAAATATACGTACACAGGGCGGTATTTTTTCCTTCTCTCTCCTCGGCAACTAAAATTGATTCGCTTGGGCTTGATGAGGTTCTTTCTGTGCTCTATTTGTGCTCCCTAGAATTATAAATTGGGTTTTACGAATGCCATTTGCTAGTATGATGGTTATCTTAGCCGTCATTTGCTGGATAAATTGCCATTATTTGTTTTTCAAAAAAAGAAAGGATATATGCATCGAATTGCATTTGTAGAAAAACTCTTGACGTTAGTAATCCCTGTTTGTACTACAATTACAATTTTCCATGTTGTGTGCGCGGAAGGACTCAAATATATAAAGGCACATGCGTTGTGTTATTCAGGATAATGGGCATTGAAATGTGTTTGCCGATATTATTAGAAATTTAAATGAGTGTGTGCATTTCTTCAACGGAAGCACATTTAGTAACGTGTATGATGGCAGAAAATGAGTTTATTTTTTCCAACGTCGCATGGTGTGCTGTGCTCTTATTTCTCAGGGTAAAATAGTGTAGCCTAGTCAAAATGAATGATGATGATGATGACGATGAATACTGAATGAATGGCTTGGAAGGAATGAAGGAAGAAGCGTTTAATGAAAATATTTTTTGTTTACGGTTATAGTTGCTGTAAGAATATTACAAAAGGGGTAGGCAGTAGTTGTCCTTGCTACAGAATTCAAGATAATAATCTACTTACCTTAAAGGTACTATTTAAATGTTATTTTGCACGCTAGTAAAACCGTTGAAATTAACAAAAAGTATCAAATAAAACCCAACAAATGAACATATAATTTTCTACCTATGAAGCCTTAGATGGCGCTCGTAATATCAAAATAGGTAAGCGTCTGTCACTAGATATTCCGGGAAATTAGCATTTTAAGGAGACAAAATTCCAAAATGGCTAAAAATTGGTCCACAGCTTCCTTGAGACCTTTTGAGAACACAATTTCGGAATCACAAAAAAAACATGGCCACTGGAGATATCGCGTTTTTCTCGTGTTTTCCTTGTACTTCGGTTTCTATAGGTCGTACAACCCCGTGAGAGGGCCCAAAATGTTGACAATGAAATTCTTGACAACTTTAGTTCTTACAAACATGTTGACCCGATTAACCCTTTTAAAGTTATTCAAGGTCAAAACTATCAAAGATTACTTTTTGGCCAAAAAATCACTCAAAAATTGTTTTTTTCGAAAAAATTTTTGATCAGTCAATACGAAATGTTATTGCCTACAAAAAAGACCTCTTGTCATTTTTTCGAAAACTTTACCCTTTCGAAACTATTCACATTGCACTCTATACGAAGAAAATAGATTGTCGACAAAGGGCTTTCCCTGAGCTCTAGTGTTCTACATAAAAAAAGGTCAAATGACTTTATAAGCATTCGCTGAGCTTTGACATTCTAGAGGTGTCGCCATCAACTTTGATATTCTAGACTATAATCTATAATGTCTCTTTGCGCTAGAACTGACAAAGCTATACTACTTGAAGCAATTCGATAAAGCTCTTCGTCAAGATTATAAAGCTTTCCAATATTTAAAGAATTTCTTGGCTGATATATCGGAAGCAAAAGTAAAACCTGAGCTCAAACGTGGCCGTACATCTAAAATGGTGAAAAACGTTCATAACGTCCAGTGGAAGTGACTTTCTCCAAAAGTATTGACCAAATCCATGACATTGTTTTGGATAATCAAATGGATCAAAATACGCGAAACGGTTGAAGCGGTTTCAATTTCGCACAAAAATCGTGTCGGCAAGATGGGTGCTATTGAGTCCAAAATTGTCGCGGCCATTCGGTTGACCTATTGTACTATACCCCTATACATCATATTTATTGACCAGACCGCTGCAACTAGTTCAGTAGCCTGGCTTGTGGCTTGTCGTTTCCACTCGACTGTTCAAGCTTCCCGACCGTAGTCCTGCCTTCGGTCTGTTCAGAAGGAGTTCACGAAAGCGGGCTCGGGTATGCTCCGTGGGCCCCCTCAATTCCACTCCGACCCTCCTTGGCCCTTTAGTGAGTCCAGAACCTTAGGACAGAACGGCGGGGGTCTGGGTCTGCTTGATGTCCCAGTAGGAGGCTAATTGCGATACCACGCTTTTTTTTAATTTATTTTTTTCCCCTTTGGGGTCCATGCTCCCCTGGATGATGGGAGTGTTCCCCCTAGATTATATGGGAGCTGGTGCTGCCAATTTTCTGCCGGGTCCAAAAACTTTGGGCAGAGCGGCGGCTGTCTAGGTCTGCTTCTTGGCTCCCCGGGTTCCGTCCTGTTTTTGGTCTGAGGGGAAGGAGTTCACGAAAGTTACGCTCGGGTGCGCTACGTGGGGGTCCCCAATTCCACTTCGGCCGTCCTCGCCTTGGCCCTCTCCAGGTTAATTGGTCCACAAAAGTCCCATTAGTATGGTAGGAAAAGTAAGGTCCATTCTGACAGAGCTTCCATATCAGAATAAGGCATTATACAACTGGGTGGCCCGGTGCCCAGTGGAGATCGTTAAATGACAGTGCAAAACCTACCCACTGCCATGCAGCCCTCGACACTATAACTTTACATCTTGGCTTGATAGGCTCGATCATATTAGTCCATCCCTTTCAGGACAGCTTCCAGTGGCCACCACGAGGAGGTTATGATCGCACTCCCACCAGTCCAAGATATTTACAGCACGTGTGTATTTAAATACACTGCATGTTGCTGTTGACCACCTGTTCTTAGTGGAGAATAAACGAAATCGTGTAGTCGATTCAAAGGCTGATTTGGCGGTTTGGCAGCTTCATAATCCTGACGAGTTTCTGCGTCGATACATAAGGCGGCGCACACTTGTGCGACATTTATTGCATTGAGATAAATGTCGCAGTGCGGTAATTACTGCAATGCAACAAACATCACATGATCCCATTTGAAAAGCACGCAGAATGCAGTTACTGCCGCACATCAATGCGACCAATTGAAATATTGCGTTGCAACACCAAGGAGATATCGCAAAGAGATAGAATAAGTGCTCGGCTATGATTAGCTCGCGCTCGCGAGCCACTTTAAGCTCACACCAACTTTCGGCTCAGGCTCCAAGAGCGAGCGCGTTTGAAAATGGCTCGCTCGCGAGCGCTCAAATGAAGCTCGTTAAAAAAAGGCTCGTGCTTGTGAGCGTGAGCTGTCAGCTAGCTCAAAATTGCTCGCGAGCCATTTTTTTAGTTCTCTCGGGGATTTAATTTGTTGTGGTGGGTGAGGTAGATGAAGTAAATAAAAAAAGAGAAAATGAATTTAATTAGAATTTAATTTGGAGGGGTTAAAAATACAATACAATTTGAAAAATCAACTTTAAATAAAAAATATTTGCAAAAATTTTTTTTTCCCCTTTTTGCTTGAAATTGGGTTGAATAGGTATTATCAGCCAAAAATTAATAATTTTCAACAGTTAAAGCGGTAAAACTACCCCTAGATTAAAGTTAGATTTGAAAAAAATGTAAATTTTTTTGTATTTGAATACATATTATTAAAACATTTGGAAAATTTATTTTAACCCCGTTTTTAAAGGAGGACGGAAATTTTTTAATGGTTTTATTTAGCTTCACCTCGCATATTTGTTTGTTTGTTTGGTTCAAATCTTGCGACAGCTTTTTCAACTACTTCTACTAAACCGATTCTTATGAAATTTTGACCACACATTGAGTTCCCGTGACAATGCAATCTGACAATTTTGTACTAAAATCAAGATGGCGGTTCCAAGATGGCGGACGAATTTTGCAATTGTCTTCCGATTCCATTGAAAATCGGTACGGGGGGTTTGTAGGGCCACAAATGACGATTCTGTGGACAAAATTTGAAAATTCAAAATGGCGGCGCCAATATGGCGGATGAATTTTGGAAATGTGTTCTGAATCCATTGAAAATCGGTATCGGGGGGTTTTTAGGACCACAAATGGCGATTCTGTGATCAAAATTTGAAAATTCAAAATGGCGGATGAATTTTGCAAATGTGTTCTGAATCCATTGAAAATCGGTATTGGGGGTTTTAAAGGTCGAAAATGACGAATCTGTGGTCAAAATTCGACAATTCAAAATGGCGGCGCCAATATGGCGGGACGATTTCGGCAATTACGATTTGATTTTACTGAAAATCGCTATCTGGGGGTGTTGAAGGTCGGAAATAATGGATTTGTTGTCAAAATTAGGAAATTCAAATGGCCCTGGCAATATGGTATGCATAACAAATTACTTCACCAGATTTTGTAAAAAGTAAAATCCAAAAATGACTGAATTAGGACTAAAAAGAATACAATAAAAATAGGTAAAAAAACTTTTAAGTTAAATGGTTTTATTTTAAATCATAAGCTGTACCAAAAACTAGAAAATAATTAGAACACAAACATGGACCTCCTTGAGATTCTGACGTCTGGTAAGAAATCGAGCAATAGTAGCAGTGCTGTCCTCTCATGTCGTATGCAAGGGGCACTTTGTGTCGCTGCGTTAGCGGATTAAGTAATATTCTGGGACTTTTAACCAGGGTACGGAAATGCTCGGCTATGCTTAGCTCGCTCTCGCGAGTCACTTTAAGCTCACAACAACTATCGGCTCTGGCTCGGAGGGCGAGCGCGTTTGGAAATGGCTCACTCGCGAGCGCTCAAATGAAGCTCGTTACAAAAGCCTCGTGCTCGTGAGCGTGAGCTGTGAGCTAGCTCAAAATTGCTCGCGAGCCAGTTTTTTTTAGTTCTTCTCTGGCTTTGATTTGTTGTGCTGGGTGATGAAGTAAATAAAAAAGGAAAAAATGAATTTAATTAGAATTTAATTTGGAGAGGTTGAAACTACCCCTACAATTTGAAAAATCAACTTTAAATAAAAAATATTTGCAAAAAAAATTTTTTCCTTTTTGCTTGAAATTGGGTAAAATAATTGTTTTCAGCCCTTGGGGGGTAAAACTATCCCTAGATTAAAGTTGAATTTTTTTTCTGGTTTTTGCTTGAAATTGGTTGAATACTTATTACCAATTAAAAATTAATTGTTTTCAATCCTTACGGGGGTAAAATTACCCCTAGATTAAAAGTTGGATTTGAAAAAAATTGAAATTTTTTTTTGAATTAAAATTTTATTTTTGATGAAATATTATTAAAACATTTGGAGAATTTGTTTTAATCCCCTTTGTGTGGTGGAAGGGCGCAGGCGGTGGTAACTGTAATTAAAATGTAATAAAATACAATTTCGGGTGCAATATCTTAATTTTATTACTTTGCCTCGGTTTTTTAATGGGTTTATTTAGCTTCACCTCGTATATTTGTTTGTTTGGTTCAAATCTTGCGACTGCTTTTTCGACTAGTTCTACTAAACCGATTCTTATGACATTTTGCCCACACATTGAGTTCCCGTGACAATGCAATCTGACAATTTTGTAAAAAAATCAAGATGGCGGTTCCAAGATGGCGGACGAATCTTGCAATTGTGTTCCGATTCCATTGAAAATCGGTATCGGGGGGTTTGTAGGGCCACAAATGACGATTCTGTGGTCAAAATTTGAAAATTCAAAATGGCGGCGCCAATATGGCGGATGAATTTTGGAAATGTGTTCTGAATCCATTGAAAATTGGTATCGGGGGGTTTCAGGGCCACAAATGCTGATTCTGTCGTCAAAATTTGAAAATTCAAAATGGCGGATGGATTTTGCAAATGTGTTCTGAATCCATTAAAAATCGGTATCTGGGAGATTTTAAGGTCACAAATGACGAATCTGTGGTCAAAATTTAAAAAAAATCAAAATGGCGGCGCCAATACGGCGCAATTACGATTCGATTTCACTGAAAATCGCTATTGGGGGGTGTTTAAGGTCGGAAATAATGAATTTGTTGTCAAAATTAGAAAATTCAAAATAGCGCTGGCAATATGGAATGCATAACAAATCACTTCACCAGAATTTTGTAAAAAGTAAAATCCAAAAATGACTGAATTAAGACTAAAAAGAATAAAACAGGGTTTCGAACCATGTAAATTTTTGGTGCGGGTACGGCTCGGGTACAATACATTGAAATTTAGTGGGTCCAGGTTCGGGTTCGGGATCAGGTTCATGGTTTTTCCCAGAAAGAAAAAATAATTTCATATAGTTTTTATTTAAAAAAAATTTATTTATTTTAGAAAAAAAAATTTCATTTAAACGCAAAAATAGAATATTTCTACGGTAAGATCTATGGGGTGCGACCGCGAGGGAGACCCAACTTCCGTTAGAAGGATGGCGTAGACTAGGACGCCCAGAGCTTAGGGATGCCAAACTGAATGACATCGGCTCGGAATCGGAACCGGTGGAGATTGGAGTCGCGGGAGGCCAGGACCGGATGCCGGTTGTAGAGCGGTGAAAGAAGAAGGATGCCGGTTGTAGAAGGTGAAAGGGCAAACTCGGCTCGCGAGCAGCTCGTGAGCAGCTCTTCACCCCTAAATCGACTGAAAATAAACAAAATTGTGAAATTTTTATTTCACGTTTATGGTTCAATTTCGATTGTATGCGTATTGTCAGGCAAAAATAAATTATTTTCAACCCTTAAGGGGTTAGAACTTCTCCTACAATTTTAAAAATCAACTTTAAATAAAAAATATTTGCAAAAAAAATTTTTTTTCTGGTTTTTGCTTGAAATTGGGTTGAATACGTATTATCAGCCAAAAATTAATAATTTTCGATAATTAAGGGGGTAAAACTACCCCTAGATTAAAGTTGGATTTGAAAAAAATTCAAATTTTTTTTGTATTCAAATGTTATTTTTGATGAAAAATTATTAAAACATTTAGAAGATTTATTTTAACTCTCTTTTTAAAGGGGTTGAACCAACCCTAAATCAAACCCAAATAAAAAATACATTGAAAAAAATCTTTTCGTAGATTCAAATTTAAATAAAGTTAAAATTCACGGTAAAAACCAGGGTACCGAAATGCTCGGCTATGCTTAGCTTGCGCTCGCGAGCCACTCTAAGCTTACACCAACTATCGGCTCTGGCTCTGAGAGCGAGCGCGTTTGAAAAGGGGTCGCTCTCGAGCGAGCAAATGAAGCTCGTTAAAAAAGGCTCGTGCTCGTGAGCGTGAGCTGTGAGCTAGCCTAAAATCGCTCACGAGCCAGTTTTGTTTTAGTTCTCTAGCTACCGTGGCTTTGATTAGTTGTGTTGGGTGACGTACATAAAATAAATAAAAAAGGAGTTAATTAGTGAATTATAAAAATTGAAGATTTATCAATCATGGGTCGTTTTAATTTAAATAAATATATCAGTTATAATGAAGAAACAAATAAATCAAAATGTGTTGAAAATAACTGTGGAAAGGAATTATGCGGTAAAAAAATATATAATATTAAAAGACATTATTTGACGGTGCATAATAAAAAAATTGGAATTAGTGATGATGACAGTGAAAATAGTGGAAATGATCCTGTTCAATGTAAAAAAATCAGGAAAAATAAGCAGTGTTCGAAAACAAGCGTTGACATTAATATGGACGAAAGTGAATTTGTTAAGTGCTGTATTGGTCTGGTGACCGTAAAGAACATTCCATTTCGAATTTTTGATGATCAGGATTTTTTTAAAAAACTCATAATGCCTTATGAGACAAAATTTAAAAGTAGTATGAACTCTAAAAATATTGTGAAAACAGTGGAACACGCGAGTCGGCAGATAAAAGAAATCATTTCCAGAAGAGTTCATAAAAAAATGGTTTGTTTGAAGGTGGATATAGCTACCAGGTCAGAAAGAAGTATTTTGGGAATCAACATTCAATACATCAAAGACCATAAAATTAATATTAACACTATAGGTAAGAAAAAAAATATTTATCAGAAGTACTGCATATTATAAAACATTTTCGCAGGTATGATTCAACTAACAAAAAGACATACGGCGGCATTTTTAAAATTGGAAATAATGAAATGTTTGGAAGAATTTGGGATAGATATCAAGCAGATTTACTCAAATACAACGGACAATGGCGCCAATGTTGTTAAAGTGTCAAAAATGTTGCAAGAAATGCAAGAAGAAATTGTTAGTGGCACCAATCAAGAAGATGATGATAACTACAACAGGATTGAGTCAGAAATTGCAGGAGTATTTTCAGTGGTGCGATGTGCTGCACACACGATGCAATTAGCTGGACATGATATTATTAAAACATTAGAGACAGAAATTAACGAATGCCGTTGCGTGGCAAAAAAACTGCGCACTTTTGTTAGAACCGGTGATACGGACATAAGCATGCCTTCTTTGGACAACACCACCCGCTGGAACTCAACATATTCCATGCTTGACTCAATCCTATCATTGAAGCAATTTATTGACAACCAAGATGATGTTGTTCCCGTGGAGATTAATTGGAATTTTATTCAAGATTTTGTGACTGCTTTCAAGCCGTTATTTGATTGCACTCTGAAAATGCAAAAGGAGCAATATATAATTGGGGACTTCTTTCGAGATTGGTTGTCCTGTGAACTTGAACTGAAGGATATTATCTCGACAAATTCATATGCATTATCGCTCTACGAAGCCATAGCTGCAAGGAAGAAGATACTTTTGCAGAATGACGCTTTTCTTGCAGCTTTATACATGGACCCGCGATTCAATTTTGAAAATTCACCTTTTCTAACAGATGGAGAAAAGGAAATTGCACTGGTACTATCTCACATTAATGACTATTTAAATAATATCTTATTGAAATAATTTTATTTTACAGAATCATTTGTTGAAGACATACACCATTATTCAACAATTAGCAGCAGAAGACAACTTACAGGACAACAATGCAAACATGATTCAACCTCAAGATCCGATTCCCTCTACATCCAGGGCTGGAAATGAAAGTTTTTCAAAATTAACTCAGCATTTGCATCACTTAATGCAGAGTAGACCAGCATGTTCATCAACAAACCGGAATTTAAATATTAAACAAAAACTAAATTGTTTGTGTGATCGCCAAATGGAACCATTTGAAACAAATATATTAGAGTACTGGAAAAAACAGAAGCATGACACAGAACTTGTTAAACTCGCTCAAGTTGCACTCGCTGTCCCTGCTACACAGGTATCGGTAGAGCGGGCTTTTAGTGCACTGTCAACAATTTTGACGAAATTAAGAAGTAAGCTTTCTTCCACAACGCTTAACTGTATTTTACTTGTTAAGTTAAACTTTGATTTAATAAAAAATAATAATTTAGATTTATCTAGATTTAATTCAGACATTGAAAATATTTAGATTTGTAATTTTTATAGTTAGACAATATAATAAGACACATTTTTTTGTAATAAACCAAAAACCAAAAATTTCTAATTTCAAAAATTTTTTTCTTTACTTTTATTTATTTTCTTTATTTACTCTATCTTTTTCTGGCTGCGGTAATATCGCATTCCCATTTACAAAACCATCAGAAATTATTTTTGTAAAAAGGAACGTATAGCCATATATTTTATTATTCAAAGAATTCGATTTCAAAATATCTTGTACCATTTAAAATAAATCCAAACCCACATAATTAAGGACCCTAAAAAACCATTACATAGTAATCCTTGACCATAAAACAATCTTAATTACTTTCAATAATTTTCCCTTTTAGGGGTTAAAGGAAGAGGGTCTTTCAGGTATGTCAAATTTCAAAGTGCAGTAAATGATATCTATTTATGAAAGGTACAAAGTACAAAGGGTTTGTGCCTGGGAGTGTTCTTGGAATTTCTTAATAAACTTTTGGAAATGTTAAAAAATTCTGAAAATACTACCTTAACGACCAAATGTAGATTTCGAATTACACTGCAGAAAATTTTATTTTTTTATGTTTGTTATAATAATATAATTTTGCCTGGTTTTTCCCATTTAATGCCATTGTTTTTAAGAATGAAATAAATAGGCGGATTCCGTTGGTAATTAAAATACATTTTTCGTGGAAATAGATTGTTTTTTCTTTAATTTGTTTTCAAACCAAACAAAAAGATTTTTTTTTTCAAAAATAAAATTCAATAAATAATGAAAATAAAAAATTGTTTCGCGTCCAAATTTCGATGTTAATGGAACATTTCTTTCCATGGACTAGTAGAACTATTTCTCTGTGTTCATCTAAAGAGCTGCTCGCGAGCCGAGTTTGTCCATCTGGGCTCGCTCGCTCGTGAGCGTGAGCAGCAGCAAGAATAAAAAATACGCTCACTCGGGCTCGTGAGCTTTTTTAATGGGTCGCACTCACGAGCTGAAAATGAGCAGTGAGCTGTTTTGTGAGCGCTGGCAAGCGAGCATTTCCGAATAATAATTGGGAAATATGTACCCAAATTCATTTAATGGGAAAAACCGGGCATTAAATGGGAAAAACCAGGCAAAATTATATTATTATAACAAACATAAAAAAATAAAATTTTCTGCAGTGTAATTCGAAATCTACATTTGGTCGTTAAGGTAGTATTTTCAGAATTTTTTAACATTTCCAAAAGTTTATTAAGAAATTCCAAGAACACTCCCAGGCACAAACCCTTTGTACTTTGTACCTTTCATAAATAGATATCATTTACTGCACTTTGAAATTTGACATACCTGAAAGACCCTCTTCCTTTAACCCCTAAAAGGGAAAATTATTGAAAGTAATTAAGATTGTTTTATGGTCAAGGATTACTATGTAATGGTTTTTTAGGGTCCTTAATTATGTGGGTTTGGATTTATTTTAAATGGTACAAGATATTTTGAAATCGAATTCTTTGAATAATAAAATATATGGCTATACGTTCCTTTTTACAAAAATAATTTCTGATGGTTTTGTAAATGGGAATGCGATATTACCGCAGCCAGAAAAAGATAGAGTAAATAAAGAAAATAAATAAAAGTAAAGAAAAAAATTTTTGAAATTAGAAATTTTTGGTTTTTGGTTTATTACAAAAAAATGTGTCTTATTATATTGTCTAACTATAAAAATTACAAATCTAAATATTTTCAATGTCTGAATTAAATCTAGATAAATCTAAATTATTATTTTTTATTAAATCAAAGTTTAACTTAACAAGTAAAATACAGTTAAGCGTTGTGGAAGAAAGCTTACTTCTTAATTTCGTCAAAATTGTTGACAGTGCACTAAAAGCCCGCTCTACCGATACCTGTGTAGCAGGGACAGCGAGTGCAACTTGAGCGAGTTTAACAAGTTCTGTGTCATGCTTCTGTTTTTTCCAGTACTCTAATATATTTGTTTCAAATGGTTCCATTTGGCGATCACACAAACAATTTAGTTTTTGTTTAATATTTAAATTCCGGTTTGTTGATGAACATGCTGGTCTACTCTGCATTAAGTGATGCAAATGCTGAGTTAATTTTGAAAAACTTTCATTTCCAGCCCTGGATGTAGAGGGAATCGGATCTTGAGGTTGAATCATGTTTGCATTGTTGTCCTGTAAGTTGTCTTCTGCTGCTAATTGTTGAATAATGGTGTATGTCTTCAACAAATGATTCTGTAAAATAAAATTATTTCAATAAGATATTATTTAAATAGTCATTAATGTGAGATAGTACCAGTGCAATTTCCTTTTCTCCATCTGTTAGAAAAGGTGAATTTTCAAAATTGAATCGCGGGTCCATGTATAAAGCTGCAAGAAAAGCGTCATTCTGCAAAAGTATCTTCTTCCTTGCAGCTATGGCTTCGTAGAGCGATAATGCATATGAATTTGTCGAGATAATATCCTTCAGTTCAAGTTCACAGGACAACCAATCTCGAAAGAAGTCCCCAATTATATATTGCTCCTTTTGCATTTTCAGAGTGCAATCAAATAACGGCTTGAAAGCAGTCACAAAATCTTGAATAAAATTCCAATTAATCTCCACGGGAACAACATCATCTTGGTTGTCAATAAATTGCTTCAATGATAGGATTGAGTCAAGCATGGAATATGTTGAGTTCCAGCGGGTGGTGTTGTCCAAAGAAGGCATGCTTATGTCCGTATCACCGGTTCTAACAAAAGTGCGCAGTTTTTTTGCCACGCAACGGCATTCGTTAATTTCTGTCTCTAATGTTTTAATAATATCATGTCCAGCTAATTGCATCGTGTGTGCAGCACATCGCACCACTGAAAATACTCCTGCAATTTCTGACTCAATCCTGTTGTAGTTATCATCATCTTCTTGATTGGTGCCACTAACAATTTCTTCTTGCATTTCTTGCAACATTTTTGACACTTTAACAACATTGGCGCCATTGTCCGTTGTATTTGAGTAAATCTGCTTGATATCTATCCCAAATTCTTCCAAACATTTCATTATTTCCAATTTTAAAAATGCCGCCGTATGTCTTTTTGTTAGTTGAATCATACCTGCGAAAATGTTTTATAATATGCAGTACTTCTGATAAATATTTTTTTTCTTACCTATAGTGTTAATATTAATTTTATGGTCTTTGATGTATTGAATGTTGATTCCCAAAATACTTCTTTCTGACCTGGTAGCTATATCCACCTTCAAACAAACCATTTTTTTATGAACTCTTCTGGAAATGATTTCTTTTATCTGCCGACTCGCGTGTTCCACTGTTTTCACAATATTTTTAGAGTTCATACTACTTTTAAATTTTGTCTCATAAGGCATTATGAGTTTTTTAAAAAAATCCTGATCATCAAAAATTCGAAATGGAATGTTCTTTACGGTCACCAGACCAATACAGCACTTAACAAATTCACTTTCGTCCATATTAATGTCAACGCTTGTTTTCGAACACTGCTTATTTTTCCTGATTTTTTTACATTGAACAGGATCATTTCCACTATTTTCACTGTCATCATCACTAATTCCAATTTTTTTATTATGCACCGTCAAATAATGTCTTTTAATATTATATATTTTTTTACCGCATAATTCCTTTCCACAGTTATTTTCAACACATTTTGATTTATTTGTTTCTTCATTATAACTGATATATTTATTTAAATTAAAACGACCCATGATTGATAAATCTTCAATTTTTATAATTCACTAATTAACTCCTTTTTTATTTATTTTATGTACGTCACCCAACACAACTAATCAAAGCCACGGTAGCTAGAGAACTAAAACAAAACTGGCTCGTGAGCGATTTTAGGCTAGCTCACAGCTCACGCTCACGAGCACGAGCCTTTTTTAACGAGCTTCATTTGCTCGCTCGAGAGCGACCCCTTTTCAAACGCGCTCGCTCTCAGAGCCAGAGCCGATAGTTGGTGTAAGCTTAGAGTGGCTCGCGAGCGCAAGCTAAGCATAGCCGAGCATTTCGGTACCCTGGTTTTTACCGTGAATTTTAACTTTATTTAAATTTGAATCTACGAAAAGATTTTTTTCAATGTATCTTTTATTTGGGTTTGATTTAGGGTTGGTTCAACCCCTTTAAAAAGAGAGTTAAAATAAATCTTCTAAATGTTTTAATAATTTTTCATCAAAAATAACATTTGAATACAAAAAAAATTTGAATTTTTTTCAAATCCAACTTTAATCTAGGGGTAGTTTTACCCCCTTAAGTATCGAAAATTATTAATTTTTGGCTGATAATACGTATTCAACCCAATTTCAAGCAAAAACCAGAAAAAAATTTTTTTTGCAAATATTTTTTATTTAAAGTTGATTTTTAAAATTGGTAGTTTTAACCCCTTAAGGGTTGAAAATAATTTATTTTTACCTGACAATACGCATACAATCGAATTTTAACCATAAACGTGAAAAAAATTTTTTTTTACAATTTTGTTTATTTTCAGTCGATTTAGGGGTGAAGAGCTGCTCACGAGCTGCTCGCGAGCCGAGTTTGCCCTTTTGGGCTCGCTCGCTCGCGAGCGTGAGCAGCAGCAAGAATAAAAAATGGGCTCGCTCGGGCTCGCGAGCTTTTTTTAATGGCTCGCGCTCGCGAGCCGAAAATGAGCAGTGAGCTGTTTTGTGAGCGCTCGCGAGCGAGCATTTCCGTACCCTGATTTTAATCTAAAAGGAGATTATGTTAAAAAATAAAAAAAAATCTTTTCTTATCTTTTTACTAAGGACCCTCGCATCATTCTTCAACAAATACTCCTATTATTACAAAACCATAATCAACACACATACAATTAAAAACTAAAATTATTTCATAAAAACAGATTATGATTTGCGTGATTAGTTCAACTAAGCTTATCTCTTTTGGCTCACAAAGGAAATATAAAACAATAAAACGGGCAAATTTCAAGCATAAAAATTTTAATGCGACATCGTAAAAAGCACACATAATGAAAGAAAATATTGCCAAGAGTGCAAGTACCTCGTTTCGGGTTTGTGCACACATCGACTGCATTCGGCTAGATGCACAGTTTTTAAACCAAAGATCTCAATTTGCAGTTTACACGCATTCAAAAAATGCAGTAAATCCCCAACTGGGCATGCGCAACGACATACTTCCGTGGATTTTGGATTGATGAAGCAACGAAAATATAAATTTGAAAGAAAGAATCATATTGTATTAATAGATTGCTACATCAACATTTATAATTTATTGTAACATTTTGTGGTGTGAAAATATATTACATACATATGTACTACACATTATGCTGCTCCCAAACGTTGCTCATGGATCTTGTGCTAGGAAGGCTGACGGATTGTGTTGCAGTTTCTCAACGACAATAATAGTGAATATACGTGATTCTACAAAGTCGTCTTACCAGCCCACCTTAGTGCTTTTTATTCTAATTATTTTTGTTTTGCTGTCTTACATTTTAATAAAACAGTCAGGCAATAAGTTTTGATTAGGAGTGTGATACAGAGAAGAAAGAGAAAGAAATTGTCAATGAGCTTAAATGTGGCTATTCAACTAGAAACGCGGACACTGCCGAAATATTTTTTGCTTGAAATTTAGCAATGACATCCTATAAGAAAACCACAATAGTTATAGGAAACAAAATTAATTTATGGGGAAGAGATACGCGATAACGAAAATGACATAGCTAAATATTTAGTCAGGCATGAGTTGCCCTGGAGTAAATGGCTTCTTTTGCACACTGCTTCAGGATTGGTACGACCTTATCAAGTCATTTGACAAGATTGTCACTGGACTGTCAGATCATCCATTCGTTCACTGAACTCGGCGAATTCAACCTTTTTTGTTGCTGCCGGTAATCAACACCTTCATCTTGGCGTACTTAAGCCGGAAATCCCTCGGAAGTTGAACGAAGGCAGCGGCTGTTCCTGTCGCCGGGCCTAATATTTTTGCTTCCATATCAACCAACCCAAAGTGGATCCGGGCTTTTGCGGGTCTGCGGAGCGTCACGCGAGGTACTGAGCTCTCCTCTCGGAAACTCTCTTTGAACCTTTAGATGTCATCGCTGTCGCCTTACATTCTGAAGTGTCTCCGACTCTTCAACGACGCCTTGGTATCTGGCTTTGTCAGTCTAGTCCCTCACAGAATAGGTATCGGTAGAACTGTTTAAAAGTAACATTTGGGATAGTAAACACATAGTGCCTGTTTAGACGGTTCGCTTTGTCTCTCCTTTTGAGGCGCCACAAAGCGAAAGTTTGTTTAGACGGTTCGCTTTGAGTCCAGACGCTTTTAAGACAGGTGGAACAAACGGAACGAGAACTAGGGTGGGCCAAAAAAAAGCAATATTTCTTTTTAAGTGATATTCGAAAAATTGTAAGAATGGTAGTCAAAAGAAATGCTAGTTCAAGTAGAACCCTGGCAAATGAGATTTAAGGGTGCCTCATTATTGTTAAAACAATTTTAAATTAAATAAAATTGTTTACGATAATTTTTTTATAATAAATGTTTTAAATTATCCCGACAGAAAAACGAAAAAAAAACAATATTAGACTATACAAATTTCTTTCTTCGATTTCTGACTTATCTGACTAACTACGACAGTGTTTTTTTTAATTGTGCAAAAATAGTTTTTTTAATGTAGTGCTTTTATTTTAAAAATTGCTTTTTTTGGCCCACCCTAGAGAACATATGCCAAAACATTGTCCGCCCTAATAAAAAACACGTCTGCTCTTCACTGCGGCTGAAGCGAAAATAAAATGGAACACAAAAATGATACAAAATGAAATTAAAACACACACGGTATACAGAAACAAGGTAATGTAATGGAGAAATGTCATTTGAGTGCTGACGTCACTTGGCACGCTCTTCCCATATAAAATCGTGTTGTTGTTTCTACATTAGTGCTGACGTCACTTGGCACGAAATTTCTGCGATATTCGAAGCTGTCAGTCTCTGTTATATTACCTTGTTTCTGTATACCGTGAAAACACAGAGCTGTCAGAAAAAGCGAACGTGAGTCGTCTTAAAATTGAGACGCACTTCCTTCCCACCCGAATCCTCTCCGCATCTACAAATTTCGTGTTGAAAGGTCGCGGAAGCGAACCGTGTAAACAGGCACTTAGTTATAAAGACTTATGGAGAAATAAACACTTTAAAGCTTTTATGATATTAATTCATCCCTTTATCAAAACAAGCTACGTATAAAATTATGACATGACTCATATTTCAGGCAATTATGTTGCTGGTTGCAAAGTGTGTTATTTAGCATTCTCAATGGACCGGTTGTCCTTTGATCACAGAAGTCATGCAGCATTGGACATTTTTAGTACTTAGTGGGGGACCGCTTGAAAGGACGAAAACGCAATTGCAATTGAAATTAAACTTATTTGGTCAGTCCATAAATAATGCGATATTTCCAAATGCATGAACTAATTAGAGGATCCTGCATTTTGCTCTTGCCTTTGATGAAACATCCCGGACGGTGGAGTTCCGCGCCTGGGCTGGCCAACCCTAAAACGTCTGTACTGGCCAAACGAAAGCCCCATCGCATTGACGAAGTCGTGTTTTGGATCGAATTGTGACTGGCGATGAAATGTGGATCCTGTGCATGCCTTATCTCCTGCGTGTTTAAGCATAACAAATGTGAAAGCCATCTCCTGTTCGATCACCGATGACAGCATCTGGTCGCGGCGCAGTATTGTATAGGAGTCAGTGGAATAAAACACCGCGTTTTGGCGTTCTCAGTTCTTTCATTCTTCTCTCTACTATCTTTCTGATTAAAGCTTGCTGTCCGACATTGCACTTAATGCCCACCGACATTACAAAGGGGCATTACTTCTGAGGACTAGTCTTTCACATAAAAAACATAGATGCTCTTCATTAAATATTTTATTTTTATTTTAATGATTGTTAGAATCCAACCATAAACCATGATTCTAATGATAAAGTTTAAGATAAAACTCAGTCTATAATTTTCAATCCTGTTCCATACCAACAAGGTATGCACATGACGTGGACAACTTTGAGTTCATAGTTCAGGTGCATCTTAAGTTTGTGTAAGCATTGTGGAAGACCAAAATTAATGGACCCAAAGTTCTCCACTCTATTCCTGTTGTGAAGCCTTTTGACATATGATAACACTTGAAAACCGTAGAAATATCTTGTGCCTTCCAAATTTGTATTTTGAACCGATGTAATTAAAGTTCATAGTTTAAATATTCTTTAAGACAGCGCTAAGTCATGCACCCTTAATTGGTTAGTTTTAGAACAGGATTTAAGTGACATATAATATAAAGTTAACTTTGTAAAGTGATATGAAATGCACTGTTTTTTAAATAAACCTTTCAACACTTTCAAAAATACGTTGTTGTTTGTTTGTAGCAAAAACGTAAGAAGCTCACTTCACGAAATCAGATAAATGTTTAAAAAGTTTAACTCCTAAAACTTTTTTATCTTATTTAAACTCCTTAATATTGTAGAAACGAAAATGACAAACAAAAACTTTTCTATTTTCTTAAAATCTAATCGAGATTCACTTTTCCTGTAAGGTTTCTTGTCTCCATCGTCGCGTAATCATTGGAAAATCTCAACTGTTTTCTTATTGCGTGGTAAAAGGACACCAAGGATGACTTCCTCGCCAGCTGTGCGCCATCTATCGGTGCTAAATTCCGGAATCGTTATCTCTGGGGGCCGCCGTCTCTAGGAGAGGAAGCAAAGGAAATGCAAACATGGAAGCATTAATTAAGAAACTTCCCCAACTCTACTCTACTCTACTCCCAAGATTAGATTAAAAATTAACTTCACAGTTTTGAGAGCTAGACTAGACGGAGATAGCCGAGCCAGAACGAGACGGAGTCCGATGGAGAAACGTTAGTGGTTAGATTGGTGGTAGCTGCGCAGGGTGGAGGTGTTTTAATTAATTTTCACACCCTTACAATTGAAAGCAATTTATTTTCATATACACTATTAACGAGAAAAGAACGACAATCCATTATTAAGAGACTAGGAGAGAAGTTCATGGGCACACAAGTGATGAATCCCGGATTTTATTTAACCTTACACATATTTACATGCACCAAGGATGTTGCTGCAAGGATATGACGTCCTATTTCGAATGTAATATTAGATCCAGATGGACGAAAAGGAAAATTAAATGACGACGGAATCTGGAAATTGTACTTTGAAAATAAATGGCCAATGTGCGCCATTCATTGAACTCATGAATAAATCGTCGGAGCAATCAGCATGGAACTTTATCATTTTGGCTTTTGTCAATAAAATTTGGGTCAACATTAATCTTCCTTGAATTTTTCGCAGTGGTTTGGGAGTAATTCAAAAATCTGTAGTCCAAGTCTATAGTGATTTAATTGATGGTGGGTTTTTAAGGAGAAATATTCAAGTTTATTAATAAAAAAAAAGATTGATTTTTTTCGGGGAAAAATTCTTTTTAAATTGAAGTATTTTTTTAGGTTGTTGACTTTGGAAATATTGATTTTTTCGCCGAGTAAAATAAATTGAATGTCTGGAGGGGATTATACATGATACATGTACGACTAATTACCGTTCACTTATAACTCCTTAATTATGGGTCTTGTGCTTTAGGGGGTTGATCCCCTTACATGTAGATATGTAATTTCAATGGATTTTAACATGATCTACACTTTTTTCGATGACTCTTTGTTTAGAAGTATATTTACCTTTTGCATGTTGCTTACAAGCATAGTAACTTTATTATATCAGTGAATTGGGGACTGTCTCATTAGTTGAAATTTAGTTACGTTTATCGCGAATGTTGGATTGAAGCCGTTTAGAAAAAGTGGGGTAAGGGCATTGGCATTTTTCAGTTTTCTAATTGTACTTTGTTTCGGCTAGAGTCATTGAACTCTATGTCATTATACTGATAACTTCCTCTGATTTCTATGTCTTTCACAATAAAAAAACAGCGAAAATTTATGTGTAACTTGGCAATAACACACTTAAACGTTTTGAAATAAACCACTTCCAAAAGTTGACATTTGCAGTGGTAGCCGCGCAACTTAACTTGTAGACGCGAAACCTCGTCAACAGAAAGAAAAAATAGAAGATAACAACACTTGAACCGGTTCATGTCGTCAAATTGACATCTGTTTTTATATGCTCTGGAAATTAACTGAATTAGCAATATTGAACTAGTTCAAACTGTATCTTTTTAATTTCTACTAACATCAACCATTGCTACTGTCACTCCCAGCTGACATCTCGATTTGAAACATTGAAATTATTTGATATTCCAACTAAATATTGAGTAAAAACAGAATGGACCGCAATAGATTTTTAATTAGGATATATTGGTCGACATAACGAACACATTACGGCGTTGCACAGTTTCCCATATTGTGAGCTAAACTGGTGATTTACATTTACAAGTATTATAGCAATTCCATCAATTTATCCTGTCAGCAACCAGGCGCGGATTCAAGGGGGGTCACGGGGGTCATGACCCCCCCCAAAAGCAGTGCCGCGGCCAGACAATTGAGAAGCCCTGTGCAATTGAGAGTCCAAAAATTTTTTTCGCTCGCTTCGTTCGCGCTTTTCCTACGCACAAGCCCGTCCCCGTGGCACAATTATGCTCCATGTGGCGATTTGTGTGGCTCATACTCATTTCTGTGGTCCATTCGATGAAGTAAAAATGCAAATAATGAATTCAAATGAGCAACGGCACTGCCCAAAAGCGCTCGTTGTTTAAAAAACAAAATTGACCCAACTCAAAAAACAAAAAATAATCAAACGCCCAAAACCGAGCCAACTTTTTTGCAATTTAAAAAACAACCTTAAAAAATTACCTTCAAGGTCAACAGATTGATTGATCTATACTCTTTCTATATGTTTTAATTTGCAAACTCTGAAGTTAGCTGCACTCGCAATAAAGGGCCGCCTTCCTCAAAAACACATTAGGGCGCGTTTTCGTAGGGCACGTTTGTTTTTAATCCACCAGAAAATTCGGTTAGTTTTGTTCGTTTTGTTTTTGTTTTTTAGGAGCAGACATTTTTTTCCGCCACTTTTAATTCCGTGACCCCCCCCAAAACAAAATTCTAGATCCGCGCCTGTCAGCAACAAGGAAATTTCACTTTCCACTTAACATCAACGATGAACTCTTCTATAACTTTCCATATTCCTTCGTATCGAATGCTAGATCCAAAAGACACGAAATCAATAATGATTATAATAACGCAGGTCACGACAGAACTCACTTTATCCTAGTTTTAGCGTTTTCTGCACAGGCGGAACTCAACTATTCCCCAATGGTAATTTTTAAGGAGAAAACGTTACCAATAAATTAAATTCCCCGTGGCAGTATTATCCACATTAAAGAAAAAGTTTGGATGGGGTAAAACAGGAGTGGAATATTCTGGGAGCAAAAGTCGGAGTTGTAAATGTGGGAACAATTCAGATTGTATAGTACTGAAGGAGGCCAATAAACTTCCAAAAGAAATGAATACGGAATTGAATGCACTTCCTGAAAGTTGCCCAAAGTTACTGACAATTACAAAGCATAATTTTTTGTTGTGCAGAAGGCTCCAGTGCAAAGATAGAAGTGCTTTGTACTGCTCAGAGTTTTGTCATAAAGTGCAATATCTGACATTAAGCGCAAGTTTAATGAAAGTAGAGAAAGAAAAAAACGGTTACTCAGCGTGTTTTCCGGCGCAGGAGGAAGTTTTGAGAGCGGAAAATAGTGTAATAGTTTTTGTGGATCCTTTTTTACTCCGCAAATTACAAATTTATGATAGTTTCAATGGCAAGTATTTCAGTCTGTAAAACACAGGGCCACCTGTCCATTGATCCGTATGATCGCCCTAAATTTCCTTAGGTCCACTTGCCCACATGAAAAATGGGTTTTCCTTGTCTCTTTCAAAAAACAATCTAATTTTTAATTTCTTAATAACAGCAGTCAATATATTATTCATAATCGCTATTACTTTTTAAAATAAATTTTAAAATGGGGCTGTTTTAAAACCCACCGCTGTTGATGCTCCTAAATTTATTGTTACACTTTTTCATATCAAAATTCGCACAATTCTAATCAACCTGTCCACTCAAAAAGATTTCACACTAAACAACGTAATAGTAACAAAAACGAGCCTCAACTTTGGACGTATTGTTATATAATCTTCGATTACCACACTCCACGTTTTAAGTGCAGGAAGTCTGATAAAAAAAAATACACTCACCGAAACGTGAAAACAGAACGATGAATTTATTCATATAGTCTAAAAATGAATTTCTTTCCCCCAAAAAGTATTTCATAACAAAATTTTTTTTATCACAAACCTGAGAATATAATTCAAAATTCCATTAAAATTTATTATTTCATAATTTTTGGTGAAAGAACACCGCTTTTTACCCACAAAGTAATGCAATGCCTTGATTATATTCCTATATACAAAAGTGGTTCGCGCATGCGTTGGCGGTAAACACCTGTTTTCATGAGATAAAGCGGAAGGTGTAATTAGCACCTAGCCCCAGGCTGAAAGTAATGTCACGGATGCATGCGTCAGAGCCGCTTCTAAGGAAATGTGCGGTGTTTTTAATTGTATTCCTTTTATGGCGTCAACAATAATACTGTGAGTCGCCGCCAGGTGTTTTGTTTTGGAAGTTACATATAATATTTAGCGACTAATATCCAAACTTTGTTTAATCGGAATAATGTTTGATTTATACTTCTGTAGTCTGTTCTGCATCTGTTTTAATTTAACCGATAATACTTATTCTTAAATTTGTTAGTCATCGTATTTTTTTTTATTTTTGAATTTTGATTGAGTATTGGTCGATATTACTAGAAAAACTTTGGTGTCAGACAATAGTTCTGTTCAAGTTTTTGCAATTACGGCTTTATGCCTTGCTGCATTTGCACGGAAGTGATGTGATTTTCAGAAATTATTTTCTATGTTAAAAAACCACATTTTTTCACCAATATTGTAAACAAGAAATAAATACTCAAATAATTATTCATACTTTAAATTCCAGGAGATAAGAAAATATAAATTTTTCCAGGTGCTGACGAATATTCATTGAAATTCATTGAAATAAAAACGAAAATTTAATAAAAAAATTGTTAATTTAGATAAGAAGAAATTTTTGTTATGTAAGTTTTAATTCTGAGAAATTCCATCACATATATTTTGATAACAATACGATTTTATTTTTGTTAGTAATATAATCGTGGATAAATGCGATACACGTGGGTCAGTAATATTGTTCAACCAAATTATTTGAAATTTTGTATATTATCACAATCGTCTTAACTTGATCGTCTTTCTCTGCTTTGCGTTAACATGATATAAATTCTCGAGCTTACATGTTAAAAATGTAAATCATTCCGATTGTACCAGTGGAAACCAGGAGATGATGGGTTCGATGTAAATGAGGAGGCAAATCGACTAGTCAAAAAAGGTACCTGAACCACGTTTGTCGGTCTAGTCTAAAGCCCTTCTCTCCAGTAGTCACACGAACAAAAGTTTTCAGATATGTGAAAATGGATTGTTCCATTACTGGACTCGTGTACCGGATATGAGACAAGCCAACAGACTCATTATCCCTGATCGAGCTTAAATTTGATACTACCATAGGAGATATCTTCAGGTAGAAACAAAAACCACAGAACATGTGCTCTGCAATTAGGCCATCAAATCATAGAGAGAACCTAAAAACCTTAAATCAATTTCGCTCCAAGCATCTTTTATAGCTTCATCTAAGTCCTCCTTTCTCTGGAACTGTCGGTCGCCTTTATAAACTTTACGCGCTCATTATCTTCAAACATTTTCTACAATGTTTAAGTCTAAGCAGTTTTAATCGAAGTTTTAGTAATCAATGCGATAAGTATCAGGGCATTGTTGGAAAGACACTATGCCATGTGTTATGCAGCGGCCCGCTTATACGTCCGCGACAGCAATATCCGCGGGCGTATCTCTTGAACCAGCCAAAGCATTTTAGGCCCACAACGAGTGCGCAAACCTCACTAGGTATGGAGGCGGTTGAGAGTGAGAACTAGGTCATGATCTACTGGAATTAGGCGACCTACATAACTGGATCTAGATCATGATCTAGTTCTCACCCTCAATCGCCTCCATACCTACTAACCTTCTTGGGCACGCAGCCAACGAATCACTCCACATTTTCTGCACAAATTTGCTTGAAATCCATCTCGGTCTACGCCGACGATATCTTCACAACTTCATCGTTCCCAACATTTCTGAAGCCATTATCCGGGCCGACTTCTTCATGAATTTCTTTTGACATAAACTAGATCCGGAGAATCTAAACGTGGCAAAACTAGAATTTGAATATATAGTTCACTTGGGGATTTGCTCTATCCCGAACATACACAATTTTTCTGTGTCAGGCCTCATACCTCAAAGTGAAATCCTCGTTGGCAGAACCAATTCAGCTGAACCACCCAATCCAGATTGCAAAAAAATACAGTCTAATGTCTGACGGCTCTGATAATGCAATCATAGGCGTATTGGAACTTTTTTAACTGTCCGCAATCTAGTGATTCAATAAACATTGATTGTGTTTTTAAGAAGGTGACATTACCATATTCTAGATAAATTTTTGAGAGGTGACATCGGAGTGAACTGCAATTTCAACATGTAAGCTCGGATTTGCATCATCATAAACCCAGTGAAAATCGGTCAAACCTTTTCAACATTATGATGTCCGCAATGTCCGTGTTGCACAGTATATTTCTTCCAGCGGTGTTATCTATTGCGTTTTTGTTAAATTATCTTTCTACTATAACATTTTTTTTTTGCAATTAAATTTACTCATTATGCCGACGTTTCACTTTATTACTACATATTACGCTCTTTCAAAATCTAGATGGGCTCTGGCGACAGAAAAACGTATCTTCGTGCCAACTGTGAACACATAAAAAGCACATTATTATCCCGATTTCATTCTAACTTTGCAATTCACACACAAAGAAAGAATTTTTAATCGAGCACAAAATTAGCGCAAAAACAGGACATAATCCCAACACCAAAGTCAAGGTTCCGATTTGCAAAAAAAGGGGGGACTAATGTCGTCACCCAACAAAAAGGACTTTTTGTTTGTGTATACATATATACTTAGGCACGTCCCTATCTCCATACTAAAAGCAATTAAAGAAACTTTTTGACACTTTGCGTGTGGATATACGTTTATTCAAGACTAGAGAGAAATAATCTCTCAACAATTTAAGTCAATATGAAAAGTTACATAAATCTTGATAAGAAAGTATTCACCACTACCCATCCACCCGTGCCGCCCTATAGGAAGCCTTAAAAACTTTCATCGATTTGATAAGAAGTTTCAAGTTTTTTTATATATATTTTGTATATAATGATTTTTCCTCCAGTCAAAAAAAAAAAGAATGAAAAAGAAAAAAGTCGACTTACAAAGAAAGTTCTGCCGGGAAAAAACCTTACGCTAGTGAATAAATTGGACTGTAGTCTCTGTCCGTAGTATTAGCATAATCCTAGCCTAAAGAATCCTACTTTGCATTTCTATTGAGCTAGAATAAATAAATAGGTACACAACAGGCAACGGCTATTTGCGAGAGCATTTTACTTTTTCACAATTTTTTTGTTGTTTTCTTGTGTTCATGAAATTATTTTTCGATAAACTGTTTTTAAAAATTTCGCAGTAAAGTAAAAAGTATGGTATTTAACAAAAATAGTGGAGAATTTGTGATTTAGAGAAGGTAAAATGGGAAATCTTGAAGGAAATCGGGTTTAAATTTAAAAGCTGCAAAATAATTACTTTTTTTTGTTGTTGTACATTAATTTGTTTTCAATATTTTTAGCTTTAGCTAGAGTTTTAAAACAAATCTTATACAAAGACCCTATCCGTCTACCAATCTCTGACCAACTTTAGGCACTGCTCACACGGGGATACTAAAATATCGGATACTCGGCGACTGGAATACAGATACTTGGAGACTCGAGACTGGTATACAGAGACCTGGAGACTCGACACTGGCATACAGAGACTTGGAGACTCGAGACTGTAGTTGATCGTCATCTTCACACGGCCGCGATTGAAATTGCAAGTTTTCTATCAACTATCAAGTTTATGTAGTATTGCATTCCGTCGAACCTAATCCCCATACCATCTCGGCCAGTGTTCTCCAACCTACCTTCAGGATTTTCTTTGGACTATAGTATACGGATGTGCTTTTATCCAGTACACTTTGCAAAATGTCTAGGGACGGTAGTAGTGCTGCGGATTTCGTTACCCAGTATTATTATTACCACCGCAGAAAGAGAACAGTGAGAAGATTCTGACTACACCCTTATATCGAAAGGAACATAAATTGTAGATTGTTTGTTACTGCAAAAGAATTGCAGGAATTTGATACTAAATTCCGTGCATTCTATAGAATGAGAAAGGACTCGTACCAAAAACTAACGCAGCTCATCACTCCTTCCATTCGAAATACGAACACCAACATGAGGTAATGTGCGAGCCCTGAGGAAATGGTTCTGATAACATTGAGATATCAGTTTTTTTTTTCTCAATGAAAGAAACAAAGTAACTGAGCGACTGGGAGACTAGCATGTCCAGTCTCCTAATCACTGGACTCCGCGACTGTAGTATCCCCGTAGCTGTCCACAATAAGGCTGGGTAAAAAACGCTATTTTTCACTACCACCTGCTGCTAGCTTGCCAAAAGTTGCAGCGCACTGGAGACCTGCGTTATCTTAGGAAAATCAATGTGCCTCCTAAACAGATCCCGAAGAGATGGCTAGAAATATGGCATTCTACATGGGACCACGCTGGCAAGCAGGGTATCGCGCACAACGTCTGTTGTTTTACTTGTAGGCCAGTCAAATTAGATTTTTTCGTGCCACCCGAGCCATCTGAAAAGTAAAATATAGGTAAAATAGGAAAAATTCCGTAGAATTTGATAAACTACTTTTGGCACTCCTAGGCCTTTGGGAAAGTTTCCAAAATGGCTTCAAAAGAGCGCCAAAAACAGATTTTCGCGTTTAAAAAAAAACTACACATTGTACAAAAAAAGGTTTAAATAAAGTTTGTAGATATTTTTCATACTAATAAAATGACACCAGTTTGATGTCAATACATAAACAAATAAAGGATTTATTGCAAAAAAAACCACTAAAAAACACGTTTTTTTTAAATGCTCATATCTTTTACCAAAAAAACGATTTTATAATGAAACTCGTGGAAAGTGTAGCCCTTGGGGAGTGCAATAAAACGTTTTTGTAAATTTGCAAAATAATAAATAATTTTTGCAAAATACGGGTTTTTCGAAAAAAAGACCTTTGTTGTCGAATTCGATTAGCTCATAGCCATCAACACCTACAGAAATTTTTTTGCGCTAAAAATATTCTGGAAAAGTTGTGCTAATAGTTGTGTTTTGTGCGCACATTGCTACTTCATTGGAAACATGCGAAAAGATGACCGGAAAAATTAAAAAAACTATTTTGCTCACGAAATTCTATTTATTGCCTATCTATAGGGGTTAGTTTTCTATGATGGTCGTAAAATATATATTTTTGTTTTGCCTATCGATAGGCAATTAATCGAATTTCGTGAGCAAATAATCGAATTTTCGCTGGTACTGAGCTAGCCCTACACCAAGCAGTGCAGTGCTGAGCAGTGCAGTGCGTCGCTGTGGGACGGAAGGTGAAACACATTGCAAGAGCAGTATTTTGACATTTGGTAAAGACATTTGGTCATATTTTAGAAATATTTATTAATACAACGTTTTTACAATTTTGTTGTACAAAAATTATTTGCTTCGCACTAATGCTATGAATTTCTCCTCATCCATTTTGAATGAAAACCTAACTTCATGAGTGTCCAGAAGCAGCACGAAGCAGTTTTTTTAGAAATTAGCCTAAGAAAAGCAGTGCTGTGCAGTGCAGTGCAGTGCTGTGAAAATAATGTGAATTGCCTCATTCGGTTACAAGAAGTCTAAAGTTCACTGCACTGCCCAGCACAGCACTGCTTCTCAATGTAGTTCAGGCTTAAAGTGATTCTAGATTCTTTTATATCAGTGTATTGATCACGGTCTATTCTAACCTACGAATTTGGCAACGGGCATTGTACGCTGCAAGAAAAAGTTTATATGAAATGAAGCATATGATGTATGGTAAGATGTAAGCATAAGTATATGTTGGTCGTAAGAAATGCTATGTTGCATGCAACTGTATACATTGGATGTATACAGGTTGGTCCGCGATAAAAGTTGTTGGAAAAACTAGTCAAACTTTAGACAGGTTTCAAGTAAAGCTTTGCCTCGGTTCAGCTTTAGCGAAACGAGTTGATCTAATTTTGTGCACTCTGTTCCAATTTGGCAAAACTAAACAAATGTTCGGTCAGTTATGGTAAAATTTTCGCAGCGGTCACTGCTCTTATCTGGAGGAGCTTTCTTGAAGAAAAATATAATGGTTTTGGATTCAGTCTATCTTTTGGTAAGCTTCTTTCATTCCCTGGCTCAAGTGTGAGTGTTCACTTCGATGAGCCCGACACGTTCTTGGAATTGTTGAGAGTTTGAATTTAGATATTTCCCATTAAATAAAAAAGTTTTATTATATTTTATTTTTACCTTTTTTTAAATTATTTTTATGTTTTATTTATATTCGTTTTTTAATTTATCTTTATATTTAAAGTCAGTCAAATCATTGCCTATTAAAATTCGAGACGGTCGTTGCTTTACTTACTCTATTATAGGTTTTATAATTGCTAAAGATTCTCGTTGTCTAGCCTTCGATGCTGTAAAATACATTAATGTTAAAATGCAATCTACAAAGGCCTGCGGCTCTTCTTAAATAAATCTCGCATTATCCTGCAGTAAGCCGGTTAGCATGGGTAGGGCAACTCAACTAGAAGCACGATAAATATTTAAAAATATTTCTTTCATGTTAGCCGAGAATGTGTCCAAAATTAATTATTTAATTACACATTTTGTAGTTCACAGAACATTAAAAAAAATTTGTCACCTTCAAAATATCGGTTATTGGACCTAATACATTTGTCCCGACTAATGTACTTGGACCTAAATACATTTGTCTCACCTTTTAAATTTTTAAAGTCGTCTGAAGTTGGTTGGGATGATGCTGATGTGATTGCGAGCAAAACATTCATTTTATTTCGTTTTTAACCCACAAAAACTCAACTGAATTTCGTTACCATGTTTCATCTTCAAATATGCATGAACTTCACGTTATTCCAAAGCATCAATTGTTCTGTGACTTTAAAGTTAAAAAAAAATCACTCATAAATTCGTATGTGGTTTGACGCTTTTTATCTGAACACTTTCCTAAATATAAATGATTTCTGTTTCCGGTTTTCGGCACATTCACTTTAGGGTGGGTGAATCTTTGAACCTGATGAGGGAAACATTACTTTAAGCACACTTTTCAGGTACAATAATTTTTGCAAAAGAGAGTGTGAGTTTAAAAGTGCAGCTAAAAATTTCACTTTGTGGCGCAACAAAAGCTGTCCGGCGAAGAAGCAAATGCTGTGTTCGCACTTAAAATAGCTGCAGGCTGTTCGGTTGTTTCAAGCACATAGGTCTCTTGCTGCAGACGTCATCTACCTATACTGCTGCAGAAGGGCTACCGTCTAATCACTCCCATAATCTGCATAATATTCAGGGCTTCCTTCGCACATGGTTATATTCCATCTGTCTGGAGGAATACCAATACTGCATACATACCGAAGCCAGGACCGATTACTTCCTGCTTAAATCCTTCATGTCTAAATCTCTCGTATTTTGCCTTAAAGCAATGGAGGAGATTGTCAACAAGCTTATAAGAAAACTTCCACAAAACAAAGGAATTGCCCTTGCTATCTTCCTCGATATCGGTAATACGCTCTTTAGTATTATAGGAACGGCCTTTAACATTATAAGAAGACAAGATCTATGCAACAATTTTTGTCACAGGATCGACTCTATGTTGAGAGCTTGCAGATTTCTGGGTACTTATTTTGAGAGGTCTCGGGAGAGCACCATACCAAAAAAAGAATGCCGGTAGGAGTTACATCTCCTCTCTTGTGGTACCTTGTTGTGGACGAACTCCTATTACTACTCGGTGCTGAAAGCTTTTTTTATCCAAGGCTATGTAAATGACTTTGTTGTCACGGTAACCTGAAAATTAAGTAGCACCACGTGAAGACCCAAGTACCATTCAGTAAGCAATGAATAATGCCAGGATTGTCTAAATTGGTCCTGTGTGGTATGGTGGTTCGTAGACAGACTGGTGTGGGAGCCGAGAGTAGAGTTAATGCCTCCGGTTTAGTATAGCATTCATCTTAGGCACTCCAGCTACTGTCTTTCAAGCAGAGATGCACGCTGTATTGGCATGCGCCTTTTTTACGAGGAAGTGCTGAGAATCTTAGCAGCTTGGAATGTGTGACCGCCTGTCTAATGCCCATGTCTAAGACAGGGGAGGTACGCAGACAGTAGTGTCAGATTCCTACTGACTAAACTCACCATTCCATGACCTTTGAGTCCAGACCGGCACAAGCCGTATAGGCATCACTTCGGCCTGGCGTCATCAACATCCCCTCTCTATTTGTGAAAAATGTAACTTAGACGAAGCACGTTACGCAATTCACTGGCTACATAATTGTCCGGGATAATTAGCAAATAAAAAAAAATGCACGAAAGGAGACAAAATTCCAAAATGGCTGGAAATTGGTCCACAACTTCCTTGGGACTTATTAAGAACACAATTTCGGAATCACAAAAAAAACATGGCCGCCGGAGATATCACTTTTTGGCCAAAAAATCACTCAAAAACTGGGTTTTTCGAAAAAAAATTTTGATAAGTCAATACGAAACGGTATTGCCTACAAAAAAGCTCTCTCGAAATTTTTTCAAAATCTTGACCTTTCCGAATTATTCAAGGTATTTTTTGGTCGAAAAGTAATTTTTGGAAATTTTGACTTTGAATAACTTCGAAAGAGGAATTTTTTGTAGACAATAGCGTTTCGTATTGACTGATCAAAATTTTTTTCGAAAAAAACCAGTGATTTTTTGGCCAAAAAGTGATATCTCCGGCGGCCATGTTTTTTTTTGTGCGTCAGAAGGTAGACAACATCCTACCGAAAAGCAATAGTGTAATATTTCGTAGTAAATTTAGATATCGTAAAATTAATAGAGGGTAAGCTAGAATAGCGGCAGTGAATGCTGCGATGAATTCAACTCTTGTATGTTGAACAAGGAAATGCGCGTTGCGAAAGATTGTTCCATAGTCTAGTAGTCTATCTATAAACAAATTTTTAGACTATAGTATTGCGAAAAAGTATTTTGTTAGAGCAAATGATGCTATCGTCTTAGATCGCGTTTTGGCGCATTGTCCAGTGCCGTAGCTACCCTGTTTCGCGTGGGGGGGCAAAGAAATTTTACTAAATGTTACATCTAAAAAATTTTAACATTCGACAGCACAGTCGGTAGTACAGATAATTATTAGAATAGAATGAAGCACAAGCTCTCAACAATATAAACACTCACACATTATCTGCTTTGCGTACGATATTCCTAATGGCCCATCTACACTAGACAATCTTCGATACGCATTCATTTTAGTTTTTTCTCAGAATTTCAGAGAATTGTAAAAAAATTCTTTGGAAAAAGGGTAATTCAATTTTTTATGGCCTTTTTAAAGCGCCGCCTTCTAGTGTACTATCAAAATTGCGTCATCATTCTAAGAAAATGGCAAAAAATATATGGGAAAAAAGAGTGCGCATTCCAGGATTGTGTAATGGCGGTGTGCAAAGATTGATTCAAGACGATTTGAAGCGAAAGATTACGTAAGTTTTTGATTATGAATGTCTACTGTAGGCATGTCGATTTAAAATCGATTAATCGAAAAATCGATCTTTTCGAGTGAAATAATCGAGTTTTTAGATCGATCTCAAACACTGAATCGATTCACAAACACCTCGAATCGGACCCCATTCACATTGGGCTCTTCTACACGCATGAGGATTTTTCCAACTTTTTCAATGGATTTTTCAGCCAACTTTTTGACACCTATGTGGTTTAGACAAAAAACAACAACAATCTGGAGTACAGTTGGTTATTAAACTTCGCTTGCGAGAAAGCCCATCCGATTTACCGAAAAAATGACGGGAGGGCTTTTTTGTAGGAAATAACAATTCGTATTGGTTGATCAAAAAATTTTTCCGAAAAAACCAGTTTTTGAGTGATTTTTTTTTGCCAAAAAGTGATATCTCCGGCGGCCATGTTTTTTTGTGATTCCGAAATTGTTTTCTTAAAAAGTCCAAGGAAGCTGTGGACCAATTTTCAGCCATTTTGGAATTTTGCCTCCTTAAAATGGTAATTTCCCCGGACTAATAACAATATCATAATGAATTCCTAACAGGATTGCTACATAAACATATAAAAAATGTATAAATGCGAATTTTATGAAACTGTTTCTAATTAGTTGTCCGTGGCTCAACAAAAATTGACTTACGATTCGATTAATCGAGAATCGATCCTTTAATGCTCGATTTAATGGAGAATCGATTTTAGTGCGTTCGATTCTAATCGAATCGAAGATCGGTTTTTTCTGGAATGAGTCGACATGCCTAGTCTACTGCGCCTAATGCAAAATTTTTCCGTCGCCACAAACAATTGAACCAGTAACAAAAGCATTTCAATGGCACTCATTACAGCCGTTTATACAACGATCGAAAAAATAAGAACAGAAGATATTTTCGAGAAATACTACTCTGAAGCAACAAAAGGGTTGAAGAAATTACACCCTAGAGAATCGGCCCTCGCTTCAAGGCGCCCTCGCCCAATTCGAAATCGACCCCAATCAACAATGCTAAAGGATTCTGTTGTCGAAGAAACTCTGCAAGAACGAAACGAATCATTGTGTTAATCGAAATGACAAAACGTTTCGTAAGAGACGATACCTATCTCACAGCTATCGATACAGTAGATGAAATGGATTTGAAAACGCTGCAGCCTTTGACCGAGTTGGGCATCGAATTGCTAAATGAAATTGAGCTAAAAACGAAAATTCGTCCAAAGAATGAGAAATTGAACGATTTGAAAAGGCCAGAGGTTAAAAAATTCAAGACTGTGGTACTGACAGAGCTGTATAAGGTGCGCCAGGGAATGGAAAACGTGTACTACTTTCCCGCCCGGAACGGCAGTATGCGAATCATCGTGTTCGGCCTTGACACGAATCATGCGGCTTCAACGTATTACTACATGTCGACTGATTTTTATATCTGAACACCGTTCATTTCGATGAACTAAATAATTACAAAGTGCAATTACTTTAAAAAAATTATTAAATGTTATTGTTTAAAAAAATAATCTACATATATGAAGTATGAGAAAAACGCGTGGGGGGGCTAAGCCCCTCCTAGCCCCTGGGTTGCTACGGCCCTGGCATTGTCCAGCCATGTTTAGATGGTTTTTCCATTCTCCAGCTCAAATATACAATATTTCAACGCGGGTGCGAATGTAGGATTTGTACAAACTGAGGTGTATGTGTGGTCATTTGAAATGTACTGTCGTCCCATCGCAGATCTTTTGTTAGTGTCATGCCTAGAATGTTAATAGATGGAGCAACAGTTAGTTCTGGAGCATCCACTTAAACAGAAGCATTGGTGGAGCATGTTTTGTTAGGCATAAAGCAGTATATTGTTTTAGAAATGGTAAATTCTTGTACTGCCAATCAAAAATAAGTTCGATGTTCCTCTGAATCGACAAATTTCAATTTTTGTTTAGACAACCTATTAACATACTTAAGGTAATATGATTTAAATTAATTCTTCTCTTTTTTAAGATATTGCCTATTAAAAACAATTTTGCTGAAAAGAAGTTGGTGGTATTTTTTTACGACTTAACACAAAATTCTCGTTTAATATACTTCAGCACCTGAAATTTTGATTTCCCTCATTTGGAAAAGAAAATACAAACTGATTGGCGCTTCTGGCTGGTCATATAACAACTTTTTATGTTCTACTAAAAATTTTAAATAAAAATTCAATAAAATGTTACAACCTATTCTCATAAATAAGCCACCAACCAACCAACATCTCCGATGGAAAATTCTCATATGTAAAATAAAAAGAGGCGCCCCGGAAGCAGAAAATATCGCTTTTATTAAATCATTCCACACGTATATTTTATTGTCCATAAAGCCGAAGAATAATATATCATTAAAAGAAGCAACAAATGCACATGGAAAATCTGGCGCACACCGGGAGAAGAAAACCCACCAACGATTTCTACCATACGTGGAATAAGAAATGCTCAGGGTATTGTAATAAAAAGAGCATAGGGCACCCAATTCCCGGCAATTAGCAATCATTAATTATTTCTAGGCACACAGACTTAACGATTTTTACTTCGTTCCATCTTTCATTGAATCGTTAAGTGAATGAACCAAAACCATTCGGGGAAAGGTTTTCTTCTTTCGTATTGTGAAGAGAGCAACACAGCGACCATTTTAATGTAATGCATCAATCCCAGCGGTGGGAGACTGTGTAATCATTTCTTCCGATTGCGCAATCAATGTGAACCGATAGTAAATTCTTGCTATTATTACTTTTTATCCCACCTTGATTTTCGTAGGCAAAAGAAATGCTGACCTGCATGCTTAATAGCTTGTTTATGTGTACATACATAAGTTACTTATGCCCAGGCATGTATCACTAGTTTCGTGTTCCATTTAGAGAGAGTGCAATATACACAATAAAAAAGAAAGTACTCGTATGTACCTGTATTGCTGGTGAACTTATGTAGGATAGAAATATTCTATATGAAACCTATATACGTTCTTTTTTTTAGTATTAAAACCATTAATTTTAATAAAGTACAAAAAAAAAGAAGGGTCAGAACTCCCATGATAATATACGAGACAACACACCTTGGCGGCTAGAACCGCTACAGCAAAGGTGGAACAGCTAATTAGCAATCGTTGATATTAACCTAAAGCAACGAACCGCTTTATCGTGATATAGAATCATTTTGTGTAAGTGGAATTTTTTTCCGTTCGACTTTTGCACCGCTTCTGCTTTTTGGCCATAACTCATTATCATAATCTGGGATATCTGGAATATAATGAAATTTTTCCATGATGGAACAACAAAATTGAATTAAGGACGAAATGTAATCAGCATATTTGAGCTACTATGAGGTTAGATATTATTATTATGTGATTCCTTTGTTTTTGTGAAAATTAATAGTGTTGGAAATTTTCTTTGTTGTATCAAACTTTTGTCAACTGCAAGTCCAAATTTTCATCGCCGAGCGACTGTGCCAATAACCTCATATATTTTAATACGTCTTATTTGTCTGAATAAGGACTCGGGTCTTGACCTATTATTATGAAATGTTAGTTGCATTTTCAAAATGCGCCCAGGAGCCCAGGACACTCTCTACTGCACCAATTATTCCTCCATCAGTCCGATTTCTGAGCTGCTGAGCTATACTAAACCCTATACCTTATATTTGTAGGTCAGACCCCTTGAACAGCCTGTCTAGTGGCTTGTCGCTCCGCCCGTTCTATCCTCCATAGGGCGGAATTCAGGGCGCAGTTTCTGGTAATAAAGCCAATAAGTGTTCTGACATCGAGCCAACAAGTGTCAGCCTGACATCCCTTCTTCCGCGCCTAAACAATCCCTTAGCCGCGATAAAGGACGACACAGGGAGAAACCACTTAGAGCTTAGATTAAAAATAATTTAGTTGGTTAATTTTTTGTAAAACACGCTACAGACATGAAAATCTAAAAATGCTCCTTTCCGCTGGGGATACCCCCGCATCTATTGAGAGTTAACAGCGGCACTACTTGAAGTCGTAGTAGGAGATTGTGGGGTGCTACACGGGGACTCAAGACGTACGAAAAGCCCGGTTTTATAGGAAAGAAACGAAGGAGAGGAGAGAAAGAAGGACGCACATTACGAAACTTTAACGAAAGAATTTTCAGCCAAAAATTTCCGGGGTGAAAACTAACTCATACGCACATTTCTTTCTCTTCTCCCTTCTCAGATGTAAACAATGACCGCGGTAAACACACACAATCAAAGCTAAAGAAGGATAAAGAATTATTCCGAGCCGACGGCAGTCTCGTGTAGCATTAAATAACGAGACTCAAATCTGATTTCGGCCGACTTCTCTAGTCTCCGTGTAGCACCACCCATTGGTAGTGAGAGGTTTTTTTTATGTGTCAAAAAACCCAACTTAGCAGTCACCGTTTGTACTAGAGTTGAGCCGGACTTGCACGAGGCAGTACATTTATCTCTTACACGATGGTCAATTGTACTGAGGCCTCAATTTTTTTAAATGTTCCCAGCGGGAAAAGTGGAAGCACCTTCATCTGGAATCAAATTGGAAGTGCTTCTTGGTCGCGCTTCAGAAGCATTTTGGAAGATTTTGCTATGCATACCCAGCGGGAAAAGTTTGAAGGCCTTCCTCAAGAAGATTTTAGGAAGGAGTTCGTATTCGTAGTTCCACAAAAGTAGGATGGAAGGGTCAAATATGGATATGTAATTAATGTACAGTTTTTATTCAGTTAATACAATTTACCATTAAATTGTGTATAAAAATGTGTATCTAAAAGATTATTATCAAAGGATTAAAGCAATATCTTCCAATGATCTCAATATATATAGAAGGTATAAGAAATTGTACTTCCTTGGAAGAAATAAAAGAGAACGTATCACAAACACCTTACCGGGAATGCGTGGGGAAGGTGAATGAGCTTTTAGCGCTTTTCGACTCATTCCTTCTAATGACATGGCTGCACAAAAAAGATATGGAGTGGAATGCGAAAAGGAAGGAATTCTCGCCTTCCAAAAAAGGCTACCGTCATGCTTCTTGGTATGATTCCATTTCCCGCTGGGTTCCGGTACAAAAATAATGTCCTATTTTGAATTACGTAGTGGAGAGACATTTCTTACTTTTGTGACAGTAACTGAACTGCGCGGAGGTGAGATTGTTAACACGAAGCGGAGAGACATTTCTTACTTCTTTTGCGGCAGTAAAATATCCAATTTAAAATGAGCCGTGGCACAGTAGGCTAGATTCATAAAAAGGTGGACAAAATTAAAAAAAAAATTTTTTTTAAATGCCCTTTTCTAGGAACTATCTTAAAGAGGGGATCCCCTGCATGTTTTACCGAAAGATGGGGCGAGTAGCTTTAAAGCCTGCGGCTCCAAGGCATTCCAAAGTTAGGTACTTTCGACATGTCATTTTTTCGAAAACTTTACCCTTTCGAAGTTATTCAAGGTCAAAGTTTCAAAAAATTAGTTTTTGGACAAAAAATGACTCAGAAACTGATTAATGAGAAATTTTTTATGTTCTATTTATACAAAAGACTATTGCCTACCTTAATGACACCCTTGCCATTTTTTCGAAAACTTTTTGAAAAATTTTGCAAAAATCAATAGTCACTGATTTTTTGGCCGAAAAGTGATTTTTGGAAAATTTGACCTTGAATAACTTCGAAAGGGTTAAGTTTTGGAAAAAATGACAAAAGGCTTTTTTGTAGGCAATAACGTTTCGTATTGACTGATCAGAAATTTTTTTCGAAAAAAACAGTTTTTGAGTGATGTTTTCGCCAAAAAGTGATTTTTGGAAACTTCGACCTTGATTAACTTTGAAAGGGTTAATCGGGTCAACATCTTGTAAGAACTAAAGCTGTAGAGAATTCCATTGTCAACATTTAGCGCCTTTGTACGGATTGTACGGCTTATAGAAACCGAGATACAAGGAAAACACTGGAAAAACGCTATATTTCCGGCGGCCATTTTGTTTTTTTGTGATTCCGAAATTGTTTTCTTAAAAAGTCACAAGGAAGCGGTGGACCAATTTTCAGCCATTTCCGAATTTTGTCTCCTTTAAATGCTAATTTCCCTGGACTAATAATAATCCATGCTAATGTAAAAGAACGATCAAAAACCACGAAAAAGAAATTTTTTTTAAAAACTTAATTGACCTTAAACTGTAAAAATAGTTTGCCCCCACTACTCCCGGGGATAGTTTTATGGTGATTTCGTAGGAAATACTTCATGAAATGAGAATTCGAAAGATTTCGGTGCCAAAACTTGCCAATTCATATTTTATACGATGAAAAAGTACTAAAAAGGTATCAAATAAGGCCAATTTTAACCTCAAAATTGCCTATAACTTCAAAAGTAAAGGCCGTAGGATAAAAATTGTCTGGACTTTATTCATAGGAAATACTTCAAGCTTTCCAATTTTGGAAAAAAAGTATAGGTTAACTATGTATTTTTTGGATAAAAAGTTAGTTGAAGTTGAAATTTTAGTTAAAAAAACCAAAATTTTGAGTTTTAGATTGGTAGGAGTATTCTGCGTATACTGATACCTTATTCATGAAAATAGGCTATACGGTTACACAAATACACAGTGATATGTCTAACAAAAAAACTTAAAAATGTCCTAGCGGCTAAACCGTTACGGATTCGTGATCAGCGATGTGAAAAACCCCTGAAACCTAAATTTCGAATGTACGAGACAACTTATTATATTTTTGTCCACTTTTTTCCTTATGTGTGCGTGGTGTGATTGTAAATACGAACTGGTGAGACATTTCTTACATTTTTCGACGGAGTGAAATTTTGTACTGGAGAAAAATTTCTTACTTCTTTTCCAGGCAGTAAAATTTCTAACTTGAAATTAGGCGAGGTGGGATTGTAAAATATAAATATACATTGTTGAAGGAATAGATTTGTTACTTACTCTAGGGCAGTTTAATGCATATTATTAGGTACCAATGAACGCAGAATTCCTATCCTAACCTATCTATGATGATAAAACCGATGGTTCTATCTTACCAATTTTTGGAGTTATGAGTCTTCAAAGTCGAAATTGTGTTTTTTTAACAAAAAACCAACTTTAAATTCCTTTTTGTCTAAAAAATACGTAATTAATCTATACTTTTTTCCAAAAGAACAAACTTTAGTTCCCTTTTCAGCCTTAACCCATTTGGATAATTCCTTATTGAAATCCATTTTAAACAAGTCATTATATTCGGTAAAACGCTTATTTGACCATCAGAGATTTGTTGGGTTGTTTTGGTCTTTAACCATACGTATAAGTTGGCTACATCACCAATCTTTATCAGTGACCAGAGAAATGTTTGTGATTAAAAGCATTTGTGTATATATAGGAAACGATATTTCAATTCGAAAATTGAATAAACAACTTCACCAAATTTTGTTGCATCTCTCCCAAAATATAGTTAATTATTTTTGAATCGATAAAATCCGCAGTGAATCCAAAATGAAGAGCTCTCTTTTAACATATCCTCGGTCCATGTTTTGATACTGAAACGGCAACTGAGTTCCTATATTTTCACCGCAAATAAAGCTATCAAAACAAAGCTTCATGTAATACTAGCAAATTCCTCTTAAAATTAGAGCGAGTACCATTATTTCGGATCAATACGTATCCCCACCGAATTATCGTGTAATTTTCATGGATATTGCCTAAAATGTACAGAGATTTTTGAATGTATGTTGAGTTTTATCTTTTATCTGCCCGCACGATAACGAAGCGATTTCAAATCGGGGCTTGTATGTGCTTATTTTTAATGGCAGCGAACCTTTGGTTAAAATATGAACTAAATCCCTTTGTATAAGTTAGTCTGAAATATGAAAGCAGAACGAAAGTTTGGGGTTAAAACGGAAACTCTTAATTGGATTAGTCCCCGAAAAGTTACGTGGCGGAATGGGAATTATATTTAAGGGAATTAAACAAATAAAGTTGTGAGGATTATGCAGCAAGAAGGAGGAGTTATTTCCAACAAGTACAATACTAGTTTCTATATTTACATTTAATTGCAATTAATAACTTCTCAAGTACTTCTTTATATCCCAACCTTATCAATCAACTTAATCGACTCTAATCAAAAATTCGATTACTTAACAGAGATATTGACATCATCTTTCCTGGTGGTGACAACGTCGATGATTCAGTGTTAGTAAAAAAAAACAAAAAAACAAAAAATTTCGTTGAAGTCAATTTTGTTATTTATTTTCTCCTCAGTCATTCTGGTGTAATTTTTATGGATTTTGTTTTTTTGTCGACAGGTTTGACTGATTGACACGTTCAGCTAATTTCTCAATCCTCTTCACTCCTCCACTAAGCGGTGTTCAACGGATAAGAAGTATACCCATGATATCAAAGTCAATATATTTGACTTATCAGAGAAAAGGCTCTGTGCCAGTTGATTGGTTGAAGGCTTTTATGGCTGTTCCTGTCTGTGTGTGGTATTGTTGTTGTGAGCTTTAATAGGTATTCTCATTAGTTCGCATTCGAGATTGAATAAATACCATACATCGTGTTCGTATTGTAGATTTAACAGAAATTGAACGTGAAATCCGATTAGGCTCGTGGAGTAATCACATAAAGGCTTTCCTTATCATGGTAAATATATACCATACCTCCCGAATTGCTATCCTTGTAACCAGTAACAAAAAAATTTTTTATTTGATAATTTCCGTAAAAAGGTAATCAGCAATAAACCGTTTTAGAATATCTAATTTATATCAGAGTTAAGGTGACTTGTTCAATCGCTTGTATCAGCGTGTGTTCCGCCTCCATTGTGTGCCCGCCCATACATCCATTTTGTGTTGTTCATTAAACTTTCAAGGGCTTGTAGAATTCTCAATTCCCTTCAGTATCCACATCCCCGATCTCCCTGCTACTGCAGTTATTTTAAATTTAAATTCAATTCTCTCGTTCTCTCATAAATTTTTGAAGTAGGCACGAGGATGGTAACAACAAGGATATGGGGCGCGGTGGGCGCTGCCCGGAGGCGAATTTATTTGAAAGAATTTAAATTCAACCCATTGATTTTTGAAACCCTAGGGAGAGACATCAGCATCTTCAAGGGCAATGGGGGATTACAAAGAAGCTACACAGCCAAGGAGGTTGGTCATTTGTATTTTGCTTGATATTCGACTAAAATTAATTTTGTACTACCACTGTTCGATCCCCAGCAGGGTTCCATTCGGCCTGACTTGTTGCTAATTTATATATCACATAACCAACACAGAAAAAAAAGAGATGTGTAGACTAAACATATGGCTGACTCCAAAGAAAAATGTTTGGTGTCTTACTTACATAAAACTAAGGATGGAGAAAAATATATTAGGTCCCAAAAAAAAATGCTTTCTTCCTTAGTTTATGCTCACAGCACATGGTTTTTATTGAATGCCATGGGGAGACTCTTTCCTTATACTATACATGTCCCATACACAGAGAACGTATCTCACACGTCTGTTATGAACGATGCTTTTAAAATGTCCTAAAACAATGTCTTTAATAATTTTTTTTCTGGTCTACTGCTACTGCATATAATAAGTCGAGTTTTGTGTCTTTTCTGAAAATTTATATTTTCTCTTCTCGTTACTGTTGTCATCAACGTTGGCACAGAAAAAATATCGTGTAGGCCTAAATTAGTACACATATACACAAAAAACAATGGTTCAGGATCCGCCCTTTTGGAAATTATACTAGCGAGTCCTTGGATGTTAGCCAAAATGTTTTAAAGCTTGTTGTTTTACTGTGTTTTATAGACTATATAAAAGCGTGAACCTTAATTACATGCAAACTGTCTAAAAAAAATAGTATGGAAAATTTACAAGGTCCGAGACAGTGTTAGACTTAAATTTTTATAACATCTCACCCTTGTATATTTTATGCTAAATACTTTAATGTTTATTGTGTAACTATGCAGGGGTATGCCATGCCTTCAACCTGAACAAAAACCTTACTATTTACTATTTACATTACTATGCAATGTTTTAACTAATTCTGTTAAGCACGGAAAACTCGGGCCAAAGTTTCCATAAAACATCTTTGCTAAACTCGTGTTTATATATCGTAGATGAAGTCCCAAGGGTGATAAAGATTTAATCGAGAAAATTTGTAATGATGTTTACTGGTGTATATTGCTAACTATGTATGTATGTTTTATTGTATATACGATCCACTTTGTGATTAAAAATTTATTCATCTGCATGCTCATCCACGTTTAAACATAAATCAATAAAATTGCTTTGTGCTTCGAGAATTGAAATTTACGAGCTTGATATTGGGGTATCGAATTAAAATCAATTGATTCTTTCGTTAGATTATAAAGAATTCAGAGTACGATGGGATGAGTGCGGCAAAATGGAGTGTGTATGTTTGTTTATGGAAGTAAATATCAAGATAAAGGCCATATAAACATTATTATATATATATATATATATACCACACAGAAAAATGTTTTAGAAAAACCTAGTTCTAATAACAAAAATTCTAATTAAGGGTATGCATTGGCCAATTTAAGAATTAAGGGGAGTTTACATCCCAAAAACAAAGTGGAAGAGCAAATCTGAGCTCCTTTATCGCATAGAAGATAGTATGGTTCTGGCTCTGTTTCACCAAAGTGGCAACAGAAAACTGCAAGCTCAAAGTAGGGCTCTACTCTACTTAACGAATGCGTAGACCAAACAAAGCTTTTATTTTCGTTAAATCTCAATATTCTAACGCCTATTGATCAGGGCCGTCCTAAGATATTCGGCGCCCGTGGGCTACTAAAAATAATGCGCCCCTCTCGGTAAGAAAATACAAGGGATGTCTGAGGGGAGCGCGGTGGCCGGCAAAGTTATACAAAAGCATCACAATTAAAAAAAGTCTATTTACACTAAATAAAAACAAAAAATTTATACAAAATTAAAAAAACTACATATAGTCCGGGGAAACTGGCAAAAAAACTCACCAAAGGAGGCAAAATTCCAAAATGGCTGAAAATTGGTCCACAGCTTCCTTGGGACTTTTTAAGAAAACAATTTCGGAATCACAAAAAAACATGGCCGCCGTAGATATCGCATTTTTCTTGTAACTCAGTTTCTATAGGTCGTACAACCGCGTGCGTGTGCCGAATATGTTGACAATGAAATTCTTTACAACTTTAGTTCTTACAAAAATGTTGACCCGATTAACGTTTTTAAAGTTATTCATGGTCAAAGTTATCAAAAATCACTTTTTGGCCAAAAAATCACCCAAAAACTGTTTTTTTCAAAAAAAATTTCATCAGTGAATCATTGTCATTTTTTCGAAAACTCAACCCTTCCGAAGTTATTCAAAGTCAAAATTTCCAAAAATTACTATTCGGTCAAAAAACACTCAATTAATTTTTGCAAAATTTGTTTTTCATCTACTTATACAAAACATTACTGCCTACGAAATTCCCCCTTTGTAATTTTTTCGAAAACCTTTCGAAATTTTGCAGTAAATAGTAAAAGTACTAGTAAATTTTGCAGAAACTAGTAAATACACTCTAAAATAAAATAATTTGATTTGACGTTAGTTAAGCAGCACTTGTAGCAATGTTGAAATAGATTCCATAGACGATCGAGAAACTTTTTCGACCTCCAATATAGGTGATTTCCAAAATGCATTACTGCGGTATCACTGCAGAATTCAGCAATTCAAAGCCTGTAGCTGAATTCTGCAGTGATACCGCAGTGATGCATTTTGAAACTCACCGTTTGTAAGGATGTTTTCTTTACTACTTTAAAAATAATTTTTATAATATTACAAATTAAAACAACTTAAAAATACATAAAGCAAAAAACACGCAGAATATAATATCTCACTTGACATGCTAAATGCAAATGAAAGTAAAGTGTAATGTGTCATACCGTCATTTCCTTTAATATCGTAATGAAAGTTACCATCATAATGAAGGTATAGTGTGTCAAGAGTATTATATGTATTTATGCGGAATTCGTTATTGGCATCAAATTTAACTTCTTTCGACGTATTTTCGTCCTAGTTTTTTTCCTTTGCGTATTCGTTTGTACTCATCACATCCGGACAATTTTATACCTTCACAGCCACATAAACATTCGGGCCCTGGGGCTAAAATATGATTGGGGCCCCTTTAAGGAGATTTAAATTTCAAAAAATCTTTTACTAAAAAAATACTTAATACTTTTTCAAATCCGTGGTAAGAATAAGTTCATTCAGAACGGTCGCTTCTTGATTTCCGAATAGGCCTTAAGTTACTTAGTGAAGCCAGGTCCACTTTTTGGCTTGCAATCAATTTTTGAGGCCTATGACCTGGGGCCCATTGTGGAGGGCCTGGTTGTAGTAACAACTTTTTGAAGTGATATATTAGTTTTATCTATGATATTTAATATTTCGTTCCAAAATGCTACCATAATAGCAGTTTCCAGTGATTTTTGTAAAATGATTACAAACTCTCAACTTAAACTTTTGTTACAGGCTTTTGAAAGTTATACTCGTAAATTCTATCTAAAGCATCTTTAAAATTTTCATAACCAATTCCCATAACGAATAACCAATCTGTTATTTGATTATTTCTGTAATGAAAAGATTTTAAATAAAAATAATATAACTAAAAATAACAAAAAAAATATAAGTCCAACAAATATTGACGCCCCGAAAAGATTTGCGCCGCGGGGCTACAGCCCATTTAGCCCTGTGGTTAGGGTGGCCCTGCTATTGATGCCACTTTCTTGTGGTTTTGTTAGCAGTTTTTGCATATGAGGCTATCAGCGCAAAAGAAGAAAAATGAAAAAGAAAGTCACCGTATGAATGTAGCAACTCGACTGTATAATAAAAATAATCTTCCGCAGTCAGTATTTCCGAACTGCTCGTACAACATAGTTTAAACGTAAGGTTCATCGGCATATACTCGAACACCCCCAAGACTCCCTCTAACCTTTCCTATTCTCTTCTATCCTTCAAACTAAGCTTACTACTAGACACTGCACCATGGCCATAACGACATTACAGACTCGTAGTACAAAGTAGTGTTGGGTAGGACATGATTATAAAATGAATTTGTAAGAGGGGCCTCTTTTTTATTTTGAGCCAGTACAATGTCATACTTCAAATGAGGCGAGGTGCTATTGTAATGCCAAAATGACAAAAACAAGCAAATTAAAAAAAAAGAAAGAAAATAAATATCAACGAAGAACTTTTTTACGAGTTTAATTCTAATATGCATTAAACTGCCTTAGAGTAAGTAAGAAATCTATGCCTCCACAATGTATATTTATATTTTGCAATCGTATCCCACCTCAATTTCAAGTTGGAAATTTTGCTACCGCAAAAGAAGTATAAAATGTCTCTCCAGTACGTATTTACAATCTCGCCTCATATCATTTCTTGTTGGAAATTTCAGTTCTTCAAAAAAAAGTAAGAAATGTCTCTCCAGTACAAAATTTCACTCCCTCGAAGAATGCAAGAATTGTCTCTTCAGTACAAAATTTCACTCCCTCGAAAAATGTAAGAATTGTCTCTTCAGTACGTAATTTACAATCACATCTCGCTTCATTTATCTCGATACACGCTCATATACCAGTAGGACATTATTTTTCAACCGCGACATTGAAATTGAGGATTTAGTACAATTTACCATCGTGTAAGCACAAATGTACAGCCTCGCGTAATTCCGGCTCAACTCTAATTGCGATATAAGAAATTTAGAAAGACTTAAGAGGATTCAGCATCCCGAATCAACTAGCACAACTATGGGGGTTGACCATGACCAATGTGACCAGTCGAGTAAAGATTTCCAGGACACTCTGATAACGGTACTCTGCGTTACTCATTCGATAATGCAAGATGACTTATGTCTGACTCAATTACCAGGGAAATTAAACTCATTCTTGATTGGAACTGCCGGAATCGTGTAGAGTACAATGCTTCTAAAACAAATTAATATCTTATTTCCCTTAGCATCTTAAGGTGGGTATCCACCAAGAGTTTTGTCTCCGCACTATCTCCATACATTATCCGCCGAAGTGTCTCCACCAAAATCAATGCGCGGAGATAAGAAATGTGCGGAGATAAGAAGTGCGGAGACTACACACGCACACCGATATTTCAGTGGATACAAAACGTATCCATTAAAAAATGTTCTGTGTCGGTACGGAGAACTTCTGCGGGGACTGTGCGCGGATAAGTAAATGCAGTGGATACTTGAAAAAAGACTTCGAAAAGTCTTGAGTTTGCTTGTTGAGGCCTATCTTTTGTTTTCGAGTGAATATGGAAAACACAAAACATCTTATTTTGAAGAGATAGATTTTTCTTACGATGGAATGGACAAATAAAAAATAAATAAGTTCTTGTGGAATGCCGAATAAAGGAGTATAAAAATAAAAATAGCAATTTTTGACCATTTGCACCCTCCCCGTAGCTGAAGTTGCCATTTCACCGCCCACACCCCAGCAAATGGTAAAAAATTTCTGCCATTAATATTTAACAGTTATTTAGTCCTAATAGAACCTACATACGCAACGGCAGAAAAATTTTCAAATTTAACCCCTTTTACCTCCCCCCCCCCCACCCCATAACTCGAAATGGGTTCACTTCCCGCAAAAGTGTCATATTATAAAAATTGGTTGAAATTACTTGAAAAGCTTATATACCAAACGGCAGAATGTAGGGACGACAAGATTTTTTCAAGTGCCAGCTCCCCTACTATGGTAATATATTTAGAGACTTAAATCGGAAAACATAAAACATTGCGCGCACACAAAAATTTTATCATTCAAAGTCGTATCCACCTAAAGTCTTGTCTCGGTAGAGTGCGCGCACAGTCCTTTAGAACATAGTTTGAGACTTTTCATATGCTTCTTGCAAGATTTTAGTGGATACGCAATGAAAGCTGTGTCTCCGCACAGTTTGAGATTTTTCGTTTTTTGCTCAATTGGTGTGGATTTTTATGTGCGCGCACTGTCTGCAGACCGCAGTGGAAACGCAAAAGACCTACGATAGAATGAGCACATATTCCAAATCGCCAAACGAGCATCTTAGTGCCAGCTATCGGCCCATGATGTAATGTGCAAACCCTACATTCTGCCTCTTCTCGAATACAAGTCTCTTACTTGGGTCGGGTCTTTGAAACCCACTACGGCGTGGTAAGCTAAGGTGCAAAAGGGCCTCTCAATCTTATCGCAGACGACGTTTGCTCCACGATCGATTGAACCTTTGAGCCACTGTCGGAATCTAGCAGCGCTGACAAAATCACGTGTGTCTTAAGAGGCCTACAGACGACCCACAACACCAAATTGGCCCACTCGGCTCATTCTCTCTGTCTACAGCCCTCTACCAACTAGAGTTAAGAACAACCTTACTCAGTATTTCAACACCCTCCTGACTCCCAAATCTATTTTATTTTTTTATTTTATTTTATTTATTTATTGCCAAACAAGGCATACCTTTCGAACTTGGCTTACTACTAGACATTACATCATGTCGTGACAAACAACATGACGGACCGGTACTACAAACGTGAAATCCTGTGCTTAGACCGGCCCCATAAAAAAAAACTAACGAAAAATATATCAAAATATTTATTGCATCGGCCGGGAATCGAACCCGGGCCGCCCGCGTGGCAGGCGAGCATTCTACCACTGAACCACCGATGCTATACAACTCCAACTCATTAACTCATCAAACAATCTAAAATATCATTTTTTTTACATTCACAATCCAAACAATACTTCAGCACCTATTATTAAATTAAGCTCAGCAATTTCACATCAAACCCAACTACATCAGTCTCATCCAGACCATGAAATTGTTAACTAGTTACTAACAAGCTCTACCTAAGCACAAATAATAATAAAATCATCGTCACAGGTACAAAATTAAGTAAAAACTGTGCCTCTCACATAAGGAAAGTAAAGGTAAAATAAAGCCTTTATTTTTACGTTTCGGTAATTTTAAATAATAATTAATAATAAAAAATAGAACAACCTTCGACGTTTGTAAAAAAAACTCACTCTCAGGTCTTCTCTTCTATAAAAAATATTATTTTAAAGCTTATTAAAATCTATAGAAGAAAAAAGTGGTCTCTATGCTCGCTCCTTTCATACTTCATAAAGAGAAGCCGAGAAAAATAGAAACCACTGAATGATTTTTTTTTGTTTTGTACCATGCAGAGAGGCTGAAGCTCATCCAATTCACGGTTTCTTTTTTTTTAATATAAAAAGAAAATAAGGAACAAAAGAATGAACCGAAAAGAAAGCTTCTGAACGTGTTTTTGTGTTGTGTTGTTTTTTTTTAACTTAATAGAGACATTGAAACAGAAAAATACTTTTAATACAAAATCTGGTTGCCGCACAATAAATAAATATTTGCACACAGAAAAAAACAAACGAATGTTTTTTTGATAACATACATATTTTCAAAAAGGCTTTCTCTTTAGAAACAAATGTTTTGTTATCAACTTTTTTTCAAGAAGTTTTTGTTTTCCTAACCTTCATTTTATAATGGTGGGAGTAATTAAAGTTACTTAACATCAAACTATACTTTAAAAAAAGTCTTGTTGTTATTTTCTAAAACTAAAATTTTTTTTAATACTTTCTTTTTACAATTCTTTTTTATTTTTGTTTTTGCAGATATGTTCCAACTCGCTTATGGGGCTTCAGTGGGCATGTTCAGACCGTAATTCATAGCATAGTCGGACGAGTTAAGTGTCCATGGCCGCTTGGTGAACGTGTATATCTGTCACTTTCAGATGGGTCAACGCTCACATACGACTTGTATCAACCACTTAACGAACATGAAGGTAAGCCCTCTAGAGTCTAGTAAAAAAAACACAGGGAAGAACATAATCCGTAATTAGAGCCAAAGTAGAAACTTCCTCCTCTCCTTCAGCACCCAGAAACATCATCATCATCAAAACATCACCATCATCATAAGTGCTAAAAGCTCTTTCGCTATTTCTGATGGTGTGTTTTCACAAAGTTTGTGAGAAACCTTTAAAATACTAGAAAATCTTATTCAAATGTTAAAACTTGATTTAAATACTTCAAGTCGTCAAGTTTTAAGGTAGAATTTTAAAAAAGTTTTGGTCTATTGTATTCCCAGTAATATGTTCTTGACGGTATGAACTTGTTATCCATCAAATTTTAATGAGAAACTTTAAAGTTTAAACCATGAAAAACTTTCTGAATTTAATGAGTACTCGTTACGATTGCACCTGTTCTTTTATTCTTAGAAATTTAACTACCAGTTGTTGTTGTGATAAAAAAAAGGATATCATTGAAAAAGTTCATTTTATCTCCTTTACATTAATTAAGTTTTAAAAAATCACAAACCTGAAATACGGAATGCCTAATTCAGGATTGCCTTAATGAAAATAAATCAAGGCCGAAATTCTTTCAAACTCAGTCAGCCAATTATAAATTCCAAATAAAGGTATTATTTTTTGTGTATTCATAATATAAGACAAGATTCGTTTTTTATATTCAACAAAAACATATTTTATTATTCGAATATATTTTTGAAAAGGTAACAAAAACTCCCTATCTCCTTCCATTGAAACTAATTAAATATGGAATCTGAAATTCATAATAATAAAGCTTGTGAGTGAGTAATAAGAGATCATGGATTGAATTTTAACTCTTCTGATTAACATTGCAGGTCTTTAGCCTTTATGTTATTCTATCGTTGGTACAACTCGAATTTTTGGTGTTTATTGGCACAGTTCCAAGGCTACCTAAAGAGTTGACGATACTACCAGACTTGTTTGCTTTCAAATTCATAGAGGCTTCTTAACAATATCTGCAAAATAATTCTTTGTAGCTATTGTCATATTTAGATTTAATAGGAAAATTTTTATCATCCAAAAATTTGTTTGGTGTGTTTGAATAGGCAGCGAACAAGCGAGTATTTTTCATTCTATCCTTGTGCGCTTATTTCTATTCAAATTCTGCCATAAAATTTATCGAATCTTATCGATTTTGTATTGTAGAATTTTTATTTTTTTAAATCCCTACAAAAATGGTCTAGTAAATTCGATGAATATTCAAGCAGATGATGATGATGACACAATTTTATTGTTGAGATATTTTTCATTCTATTGTAATCGAAACTCCACATTATCAAATTCTAATAGCATTGCTTATATAATCAAATAAGGATTATTCGAACTAATGTTCAAAAAAGGAAGCTGCAATTGGCAATTTCCCTTCTAAAAAAGGAGCATAGGATTATTTTATTTGAAAATTTTAAGATGTTTTTTCTATAACTTTTTAAGAAGAATTTTACTTCATCCACAACACCACCCTTCATTCATAATGATGAGGTGGTAACAGAAAGCAATTCCAAGGTCATTCCGAACAGTACGACTTTAGGCCCAAAAGATCTACTGCGACCACCTTGTATGACTAGCAGAGCACCTCCACCAAAACATCCATCGCTTTGGTGAGTCTGCTCTGGTTGCTCTAGATATGTCCAAAGCATTTGACCGAGTATGGCACCCTGCTCTGTTGTCAAAACGCCAAGCTATTGGTATCCACTCAGTTCTAAGGAAATGGATTAAGAGCTTCCTTTCTGGCCGTTCAATAAAGGTACTATTGGATGGCATCGAATCTAATCCCCACACAATCTCGGCCGGAGTTCCCAAGGGTCATTTATTTCACCCGCTCTTTTCCTAATATTCATAAACGATATGCTCTCAATCCCTTCCAACCCAATTCTCAGCTTCGCTGATGCAGTACTCTGCGTTATTCCTACGCTTTCGACAATATAAGACAAGCACATGCCATCGTGAACTCATGTCCAACTCTATTAACAGGGACATCAAACACATTGTTGATTGGGGCTGCAAGAATCGTGTTGAGTTCCCTACATTCCTACATTCGGCCCCGCCTCGAGTATAACTCATTTATCTGGGCTGGCGCCTCGAAAACCGCCTTAGCGTGGTTGAACAAGGTGCAAAGCCGCGCCATCCAAATCATGGGAGATGACAGCCTTTGCATCTCCATTGACTCTCTGAGCCAACGTAGGAATGTAGCAGCCCTGTCAAAGTTGTATCGCTATTACCATAGCGACTGTTCCACTGAAATTTCCGCCCTCCTGCCGGCATGGCAATATTTCTCCCGCAACACAAGACTATCCCAGTCGGCTCACTCTCATACCCTGTAAACGTTCGTTTATAAATAGAACAATTTGGCTGTGGAATAATCTCCCACAATCAGTTTTCCCGAACTCGTACAACACCCAAGAGTTCAAACGTAACGTTCATCGCCACCTGCTCCAACACCCACCAGACCTCCCCTATCATATCCTCTTCTATCTTTTAAACCAAGCTTGCTACTAGACATTGCACCATGACATGAACGTCATGACAGACTTGTAGTACAAAGGGTGATTCCTAAGCTTGGTTTTCCCACATAAAAAAATGTCTAAGTTGAAGTGGTGGCTCAATATCGAAGAAAGGTGAAGGAAGACCAATATAGCTTTCTATGCCTGGAAAAAGACCTTCGGCAAGAGAAGGGTGTTTGAAGCCGCATATGGTTCACTGGCTATACACAGCAATTATTAGACCAGTGCTGACATATGGCCCCGTCGTATAGTAGTTAGCTCTTGCCAAACAATATAAGAGATTCAGACTGGGTCAAGTCGGTCATAAACGCATATGCGGAAACCGAAGAGAAGGGACATGACCAATCTCTTTCAGCCACACTCCACACTCCGTTAAAGCAACATGACTGACAGTGTGTTCTAAGCATTTCATTCCATTATATTAATGCTCGAATGCGGAGATCGGATAGCAAATTTTTAGATAATTCGCCAATTAGATATAACAAGTCTATACTATAGTGACATTATTCATTACAATTTTATCATCCTTCAGAATTACATCTTGACCCTCCTTTCTTAACGCAACTTGAATAACAAATAAAATATTTACCACAAAAATGTCTCTCTGTTTACTATGCATCTATTTTTCGACCTTGCAGAATAGAAACCAGGTTGAGCAGTACTTAAAAATATCTTTTCTTCAAACTATAAATTGCCCTCTTATATTACTACAAAAGTTACCTGGAAAACAAATATTGTAAGGCATTCCATTTTCTGTCCATATTTCTAATTTAATCTACTTCAAGGTTTTTTTTCAACACTGCTCTCAACTTTTCCACAAAAAATACACAACCTTTGCACAATTCAACATTTTATCCTAAATATAATATTTCAACGAATTACCAAAAAAAAACAAATTAGTCTTGTTGTGTGTCTGATGTCGATCTATTTTTATCCCAAGATAAACTTCAATCATTTCTATAGCATCCCTTTTGACCTTTTCACTAAATTACATCGCTCCATTTAATTTACTATTCTCACCTTTCTTTTCGACCTTCACCTGATACGATTTCCAGCTATGTACTAAAAATAATTTGTGCATCATGCTGTTAATGGTTTCTTCTTACACACTGAAACAGAGTAAATTGCAAGTGGTTGGACCAAGGTAGAAGAGAAATTTTAAATGATCTCTTGGGCGATATCAAATCACGGATAAATACGGGGGATGGATGATTTTTAATTGGTAATCTGGAGCATTCGAGTAATTCTATACCATAATCTAATTTAGTTCAAACTGAATCGTCAATCAAAACATAATCGTATATAACTCGATCTCTGTTTACAATATTTTTGATAATAACTTATAATTTCGAATTTAATGCAAATGCAAATTTATCTTTGTGTGCCATCTGTTCAAACATTATTTCCTTATATCAATATCAGGTGTCTGGGTATTCCTTAGTACGCAACTTCTCCGACAATAGAGGAATAGCTCATGGGGAATCAGGAATGACGTGACTTTCCAGATATACAATGACCAAATCTGGATTAATATATGTCATCGCTCCCATGGCTTATTCTTCTTTTTCTATACACTCTGCGTTATTCGAACGCCTTGGACAATGTAAGACAAGAATGTGCTGGACGTTGTCTTTATGTTCGACACAATCAGTAGAGACATCAAACTCATTCTTGAATGAGAATCGCAAGCACTAAATCGACTTTCTCACCTCCAAAATGAAGTATTGTCTGTCTGTCTACTAATAAGACCTGCAATGATTTTCCTCTGTTCTGGTGAACTGTGTAGAACCAACGGCGGATCATTTCATCTCTTAACTATGCTTAGGATTAATTGAAGTTCTATGTTGGCATGACCATGTATTCCAAAACGATAAACAAACATGTCGATTTCTTAAGATCTGCAACCGCCTACTTCAGCCAGCAGCCCGGGCTACATTTACAAGTCCTGCATTGGGACTCGAATTGAACGCGTTTATCTAAGCCGGAGCAACGGAAACCGCCTTAGCGAAAACCTCCTAAGATGCAAAACCGTGGCATCAAACTCATCGGTGACGACATCTCCATATACCCCGTTTATGATTAGGTTGAAAAGTTGAGTCGAGGTTGAGTTGAAATTTCGACCACCGTATATGATGTCGAGTTGAGTTCACTTTGGGTGGAAATAAAGTTGAACTGACATCAAAACATAATCTAAAACTTTTGTGTGAAATTCTAATTTATAGATTCTTAAATTTTTTTTAAAACATGGAAGGTAATCAGAACGAAATAATTTTATATTTCTGTGCAAGCTACTTTACATAGGCAGACTTCACGGATGGTAAACAAAAAAAAACAAATGTCACTTCAACCCAATTTCAACTCAACCCGCGTATATGAGGCGAAATATCAACTCGACCCAGGTAGAATAGCTGAATTGAGTTGAGTGGACCGGTAGACCCAGTTTCAACTCGACCCCCGTTTATGACTGGGTTGAACCTAGTTATAAACGGGCTAATAGACTCATTAATCCAACGAAGCAATGCAGCGGCCTTGTCAAGATTTGATCGCTATTAGAATATAGACTGTTCCCCTGCAATTAACGTCCTCTCGCAATACAAGACTAACTCGCTCGTCTTATTCCCACATCCTACAGTTGCTGCTTTTCGTACACACTACTATCTAAAAGTTCGTTTATAAATAGAGCAATTCAACTATGGAATAAGTTTCTCTAGTCAGTATTTCTGAGTTGGTACAACATCCTAGAGTTTAAACGTAAGATAAAGCGACATTTGCTAAGCTTACTATTCGAACAACATTACGGTTTGGTACTGCAAAGGGTGATTCCTAAGCTTAGTTTTTTTTTCACATAAAAAGTTGCTCAATTAAAATATGCCACCCACAAGATAATTTTCTTATTTCATTTAAATTTTAAAACCACAGCAAATAAACTTTATCTCAATGATATAATAAATAAAAAAAACAGTTAACAATTAAAACCCAAAAATTTTGATCTTGAATTGCCCTTGAACCCTTTTATACGGCTAGAGGCCGGTGATACAGTAACCTGTTTAAAAGTGAGTTGATTAGCCCACGTGAAAAACTACAATTTATTCATATAACTGGTTGACAAAAACCGGGTCGCAGAATTTTAAAAAACGTTAATGAGTATATAGTAGAAGAATTTTTACCGTCGATCAAGAATTTGGTCATAAAATGTTTGTATCAATCACGTCAAGTTTCCGAGATATTTTGAAATTTTTTTTGAGGGTGTTTTACATAAAAGTTGGTAAAAATTAATACGCGAACCTCAACATGGAATTTAGGATTTTTAAACATTAAATAAAAAATGTGACTATTGGTGAAGTGTACTGCTTGAAATCACCACCGTCATCCTCGCTTTCTCATAGACCAATACTTATGGAAAACTTTTGACACATCGATATTAATCTAGGCTATTTCAGAGGTCTTAAATGAAATTACCAATAGTCCAAACACAGACGATGATCTGAACAATCAATGGAGCGATATACAAGAGCAATAAAAGGAACAGCAGAAGATGTTCTAGGTGCAACAAGAACGAAGAGTAAAGTGGTGTAATAAAGCGATAGTGGAGAAAGATAGCTTACCAAGTTATGCTAAGCGGGCGCAGAACAAGAAATGCTGAGTAAAGGAGTAAAGAGAAAAGAGATGAACTGAGAAGAAGATACACAAAGCAAAAAAATGTGGTGTTAGGAAGAAGAAATGAAGAAAACAGAAGAATCAGCAAACTTAAATGATTCCAGAAATTCGTCAAAAAATCGCTTTGGAAATAAACAAGAACAAAAAGAGTTACATTTGCACAAAAAAAGGTTTTCTGATTTTCCGGTCTATGTCCCTATATCTGGGAATCCAGACGAGAGTTATGCTTTCTACCGAGCCTATTTAACTTAGCTCTCCATCGCTTCACTAGCTTGGAGCCCATCATCATTGAATCTATAGCTCTCGTTGTGTAATTTCGTAGTTCATTGTCTGGCAGGTATTCAGAATCTCCAGCACCTCCACTCCACTTAGAGGATACTACCGTGTACCGGAAGGTACCAGGACAGTGAACTATTAGTGGTCTCTAGATAGATACCCGCCCGATGCCCTCTGACGTCTTGAAGCCGTCGGTGAATATCCGTAGCTTCAGGACGTCTTCGTTTCTTCACCGTCCGATTGATTGTAATTCCACCGAGAAACCCTCCATGAAGGCCAATCTAAGGAGAGGGTGCTCGATGGGTAACAAATCGAAGATCACCGTAGAGTAGGTGCTACGACCATAGCGTTTTGAGGTCCAGGCCTCGTTTCCGAGCGTAACTTTTCGATTTCATAACAAGAACTATTTTCCGAGGAGAGGTTTCAATCTTTCGTCCTAATCCCTTACATGGAGAATCGGTCCCCGAATAGTTAAACACCCTGAGGCATTGGTGGTCTAGTTATACCTCTAGACATTTGGTTTAGAGATTTTACTAAGCACTGGGTATATTACCCTCATACCCTTAATCTTTTCCCGGCTTGCAACAAACTGGATATCCGAACGGAGTTCTCTCTTATTCATACTGAATTAAAATTCGTTATCAAAATTACATTACATTCTTTTATATTTTTATACTTTCAAGCAGAAAATATAAACAAATACTCATGTAAGCACTTCTATGTTAGTTTATTTCAAAAACAAACATAATCCACATTTTTTACAACCAGATTAGTAATCACCACAGACAAATATACGAAAACCCATTTACGAAATCCTTGTACCTTTTTTCACATGGGTCAGTATCATTAAATGGAATTTTTATTGAAAATTTTCCTTAGATTTCTGTGCGTGTTTCTAGTTGTATCCTAACAACTTGCCTTATTTTATAAATTCCATTTTCATATCATTTTTATTACATTAAATTCAAATATTCGGGCCCATAGCAAAGTTACCCAACAAAAATCTACCTAAATATTGAATAAGCTCAACCCGAAAAGAAACCTCTATTCTATAACTTTGAACACCATTGAGACCCATTTTGCCTTCGCCACCCACATCCATGGCATTTGCCAGCTCTGGATGACGTATCACGATTTACATTTTAAAATATTTAAAATAAAGTAACCAAAATATTCTGAATAAACAATTTAGAAAGAACAATGTCAGAGAGGAGAGAGTGTGAATTTTTACAAGTCAACCGCAAAGCAAAAATCTGTTTGTATTTTGTCTATTTATAAAGTTAGCAACCGTTGATTCTTTTCCGCCATGGGAAAAAGGCGTCTTGTCTCAGGTGGAATTTGAGCTGTCAATCAAGGTTGAGAGAAGTGATTCTATTATAGACGAACGGAGATAAGATGTAAGGGAAGGCATAAGGTGCGTAATAACAAACTTTTTTCCCTGGAATAGGTTAGGTGTTAATGAGAAATTAAAGCAGGTTAAATTAATATGTATATTCATTAATATAATACTAGTTAAATATTCTCTTAGTAGATCCTTTTCTTTTTATTTTTCTTCTGCAAATTGTGTTTAGTTTTCTTTTCGTGTTTTCTGCCAAATCCTCATGTATTTTTTTTGTGGTGAGGTACTGGGTCCAAAGGTACCGCGGCCACTACCTTGGTCTGTTGTACTACACACCACACATATGTAGGCAAGTCCGTTTGAACAGGTTCAGCAATATTCCTGGTGGCTTGTCGCGGAGACGGCACAGGAAGGAACCACTTAGAGTTGGCCAGTCCAGGCGCGGATCTCCAGTGTTCAGTATGTTTCATCAAAGCCCGATCGCTAGGGCCTTTACCCTTTAGTAAGCTGGTGGGTGTCTCAATAACCGTCTCTGAACCGATGAATGTCAGGGCACTGTTAGGCTAAGGCATACACATTTTCATTGCCTTTGAAGCCCCGGTGATCCGGGAACCAAACAAGGGTGATTTGATTGAGAACGCGCAGTTACCAAGGGCACGTTGGCAGTCCCAAACCAATTTAGACTTGGTCCTACGGGATCTTATCGTTCTGATTGCTGCTTGGCTACCAGAGAAGATAAAGATCCGTGAAGGCCCTTCTTAAGTTCTCAGGTACCCATTCACTTTCAGCCACAGCACCGCGTTAATGGCAGATTTCTCTACATCAAGTTACAGGGGTACCAGATTGAGGAGGATCTCCAGCACTGTCGTCGGCGAATTGCGGATAGCCCCGGTGGTGGAAACGCATTTCTGCTTTTAAACGCCGTTCTGTTCCACCAAAGTAAAGCCCCATAAGTTACCATGGGCCTAATGATGGTGGTGTATATCCAGTACATGGCTTTTGGTTGTAAACCCCATGTGATGGTTGTAGTTGAGCTTGGCATTGGCATATACCGTCACTCCTAAGTATTTGGCTTGATGTGAAAAACCTTAATTCTGTCTGCGAAGATGGTTTCTGCAAGTCCCATGTTCTGGTATCAGAATCGTTTTGTCGGGATTGACATTTAATCCTATGTTGCCACGGCAGCTGGAGACCAAATCAAGGGGCTGTTGCAGGCGCCCCCTCCTTTTGTTATAGTGCCCTCTCGAGACCCTTCAAGATGAGAGACCATTAGTTTTTGAGTTCTCAGCATAGAGTCAATCCAGTCGCAGAAAGTGCTACTTAGACTTCGTCTACTTAGAGCCATAGGTATAGTATCAAAGGCTCCCTCGATATCGAGGAAGGCCGCCAGGGCCACTCCTTAGTTTACTGCTGCGTATTTCAGCCTGGGCATCAGATTGCGCAGCGCTATTTCAGCGGACTTGCCTGCCTGGTACGCTTGCTGGCAGGATGTTAGTGGCTGGTGCTGAAGCTAAGTTTCCCTTATCACCTTGTCGGCAATTTTCTACATTGTCTTCAAGGCAAAAAACGAGAGACCTATCGTCCTGAAAGATTGGAAGATATATCCAAAGTGTAATCCCAAAGTCCTGACTCGCGTATAAATGTTATGTTGATATTCCTGCAGACAAATGAGATATAACCATGTGCGAAGGAGGCCCACATTGGGATAAATCCCGTCTGCTCCAGGCGATTCCTATGGTTTGAATGAACGATCTGATCGCCTCTCTAGTAGCTCGTGATTAAACACGGTGTTTTCTTCCATCCAGACAGGTTTGGTCATTGCTGCCAAGCTGCCGCGCAGAAGCTGCGTTCTCATTTGAATAATTGTTTGTGCCTGGGAACTGTGCTTGAAGTAATATTATCGAGGTTTCTTTCCTAGACTGTGTGAAGAAGCCATCGGTTCTCTTATTTGCCCCAGAGATCCCATCGCCCCCCTTTTTACTCATGTAGTTTCTCCACCATTTCCAATACCTTTCAATCACAAGAGCTTAGTCCTCGCAAGAGTTCATTTCTGATAATAATTCCTTCGAACTTCCCTTGGCAGTCCAATTTCCAATTTCCAACCCTTCTGATAGTTCCTCCTTCCACGGTTCCTTCTGTTTTCCTGCCTTCGGCTGGTTAGTAAATCTCATAAACGTCGAAAACTTTTCCGTAAAATGTTCCCCCAAAAATGGCAGCTACTTTCAAATTGGGTTTAATATGAAATTTTCTTTGAAAATTTTCTAGTACATCGCTTTTAATTGGAAGTACATCGTTCGCCAATCACATTGAATCTATAATAAACGATGTGAAGGTCTATTGATCGCGCAATTTTTAATGCGCTTAGAATTGGTTATTAATTAATATGTTCTTGAGTTAAAGTGGCAACTAAATAAGACGTAAAAGGCTTATAATTCCATCATCAATATTGTAAAACAAATCTATACCGCTTTGATGATATAATAGTATATTCTATTTACATAAGCACAGAAAACTAAAAATAAAACTTATTTAAAAAAATTATTTACATTCAGTTTTAATTACATTTCAGATGACATAACAGTAGCAATCTGTCCTGGAATTGGTAATTCATCAGAAAGTGTCTACATTCGAACATTCGTCCATTACGCCCAATGCCATGGATATCGATGTGCAGTTCTCAATCATATTGGTGCACTACCCAGTGTCCAGGTGACCTCGCCTCGAATATTTACTTACGGTAACCAAACCACAATAAAATAATTTAATTAAAACAATAATTCATTTTTCTATTTAATAAAACAGGACATACAGGAGATTTTTCCGAAATGGTAGAGAGTCTCGTTAAAAAATATCCGTCCAGCAATGTAGTCGCAGTTGGTTTTAGTTTAGGAGGTAATCTCATTACTAAATATATGGGCGAACAAGAAAGTAAACGACCGGCAAATGTAATTGGAGGTGTCTCAATTTGCCAAGGATACAACGCTGTTGAGTAAGCAACTTATTATATACATACCATTTCAGAAACAATAAAATAACTCAATTTCTTATTATTGATTAATTACAGAGGAACTAAGTGGCTTCTTAATTGGCAAAATTTCCGTCGCTTTTATCTTTATGTAATGACTGAAAATGTAAAGAATATAATTATGAAACATAGACAGATTCTGTTATCAGATGATGTTAAAACAAGATATCGCCTTAATGAAAGAGAAATTATTGCCGCTGCTACATTACCAGAATTAGATGAAGCATACACAAGAAGGATTCATAATTTTCAATCAGTTACAGAATTATATAGATGGAGTTCATCTGTTAATTATTTAGAAGGTGTACAAAAGCCAATGATATTTATAAATGCAAAAGATGATCCTCTGGTCCCAGAGGACTTGTTGCCACCTATTAAGGATTATGCAAGTGAGTATAGAAAGGGGGGAAACATTCATTTTTAAAAAAAACATATCTACGAAAATAGAGCAATCAAATACGATATGTCTGCAAACAAACTAATTTCTTGAAGGAAAGTTTCCTTTGATAGTGAAAAAACGGTTTAATTGCGTAACTTTCTTGTATGTCGAGGAAAATATCTTTTAACGGAGAAAGTAGATACCCTTTGAACCTACAGCCCGCCTTGCCGTACTCGGCATGATGCAATGCATAGTAGTTACCTTAGTTCAAAGGTAGGAATAGAGAATAGGATAGGTTAATATGAGTGTGGAGGGTGCTGAATGAGAAGGCGATGAACTTTCCGTTTTAACTCTTGGGTGTTGTAGGAGTTCGAAAATACTGACCTAACTATCGAAAGTTGTTCCACAGTCTAGAAATTATATTTATGAATGAATTCCTAGGCTGTAGTGTGTGCAAAAAGGAGAGCTGAATGTCGCGGGAGTTTGTCGAGTGGGCTAATCTTCTATTACGGGAAAAGCATTGCCGTTGGGAGTATGCATTACTGTTGAAAAGTCGCTAGGGTAATTACGATATAACTTTACGACGACTACAAAATGCCTGCGGTGGCTTTTTATGTATAAGAAGGAGCAAATTGAGTTATCACCGTTGAGTTTTGAATCGAATATTTGCACGTTATGTTGGTACAGCATAACAGTTTAAGGGTCTCAGAATATGTAAACGAGTTAAATTCAAGGCGGGGTCGAATGTAAAAGACTTGTAAATTACAGCTTTGGCTGCTAATTGAAGGAGAATTTTGTATCTCCTAAAAAACACAGGCACTTGTTTAGCGATTTGGAAAATGTGGCCTTTCTATCTCAGGTCCTCGGTTAATGTTATGCCTAGGATTGCTGATAAGTACGTGTTAGTTCCACATCGCCACTTGTCTGTCCGAAGATTAGTCTTATTAGAGATAAAACAGTTTCTCATTTTGGAGGCGTTGAATTCTACTTGATTCTTTCGGCCAAGAATGTGTACGATGTCTTTGTGCATTGAAATGGGCGTAAGCTTTCGATCGTAAAGGCGAAATCTGGCAAAAGCTTATCTTAGATCATCGAAGCAGTAAAACCACGCAGAGTACCGTGAGTTAGAGGGGATTGAGATCAGGATATTCATACAAATTAGGGAAAAGCGGGTGATAGGATTGAGCCCTGAGGAACACCGGCAAAGATGGTGTGGAGTTAGCCATCCAAACATTACTTTGCTTGAACAGCCAGAACGGCAGCTGTCAATCCAGTTTCTTGGAATTGAATCGATACTATACTAATAGCTTAGGGTTTAGTCAACAGAGCGGATCCATATTCCAAACACAATCTCAACCTCTTAAGATGTAGGTACTAATGTAAGCTGCAATTGCTTTGCTGCCGCTGATTTTTCCGGATATCTTGAGAGGACAGCAAGGAAGACCCAATAAAAACTTCGACAAATCAGTGCATCTTTCATTACACCTCCCATCTTTAACGTGCTTATCAAAAATATTTTTGTGATGCTTTGTTTTAAGTGACCCATAGACGAAGGAACTTGTAGGGTAACTTGATACGATAATGTGGCATAAATTGCTCAGTCTATAGTACTGTCACTGCTGAATTAATTTCGAGTTTGGGTCTATTTTATTAGCATTTTTTTGTCTCGAGTAATAATCATCCCAGAAACACATTAATTGCGGTCGATATTGTTTATGAATGTTACAAAATAATCCAATGCACGAAATTCCATTGCTCTTACAAAATTTCACTAAACCCTTAAAATGCATCCAGAATAAACTAAACAAAGATGCCTAGGACTATATACAATAATACTCTGAATATATTTACTAACAAAAGGACAACCACATACTGTGAATAAACCATAGTTGGAATACTCTACAATATTATGCGATGGATTTTATTTATGACTAGACATATGATTTAAATTGTGTCTCAGATATTTATCTTACTGGTCTGTAAGATTTATCTGAGCGCTTTTGTAGCTGCATAAGCACATTTACTGTGTATTCTTAGTTCGCCAGACAAATAATTTCTAAATAGAGCTCCGCTACCATGACTTCTTGAAATAACTTCTTCCGGCTTTGTCTTTGCCAATATAATGGGTTTTATTATAAAGCCTTTGAGCATAACTGCTTTGTGTAGTAATGCCTTCCAAGATTTTTTCTGGTATTCGGAAAGGTTTTTAGGAGACTTAGTAGTTCGAACCATTATTCATTATTACCTCATTGCGAACTTTTTGACTTTAAAAGAAATTGAATGAAATTTTTGTACAACTTTTGCGATTTCAACATTATTTTTTGTGAGCATACTTGTTTTCGACCCCACCTCAAATAAAATTGCTTTATCTGGGCGGGGACATCGAAATCAATCGGAAACCTAGATAGAAAAGCAGTTGTGGCAGATCAACAGTTATAGGCGCCGCAGCTAAAGCAAGCGATTTAACAGTGTTTTAAAAAACGGCTGAATTGTCTTCTCGATTTTCCAGAAGTTTTTGGGTATGGATTGAACTTGGGCCATCGCTCAAAAATATGGGTTAACTCCGGATAAGCTTAATAGGGGAAAAGTTTACGCATAGGTCAATCCAAAACGCATTTATTTATGACTAGAGTTTGGGGTAAATGATTGAGTTTAATAAATATGGGCGTTTATCTAACCACGCCATCCAAAGGCCATTCGTATTGCACCATCCACTGATACAAATGGCGAGATGTTGCAGGTTTTATTAGAAATAAGATAGCCAGGCATTGAATTGAACACGATTCTGGGGGCCCCAAACGCCAATGAGTTCAATTTCCCTGTTGATTGAGTCAGACATAAGTCCGCGATCGTCAAGACAGGACCTGACACGTGCTTGTCTTGAATTATCGTAGGCGTATGAATAATGCAGAATATCGCCATCAGGAAAGCTATCAAGTGGATTTGAAGGGGCAGAGAGAATGGGACATTTATGAAGATTAGCAAAAGAGCGGATAATAAAATAACTCCTGGGGGACACTGAGAGATGGTGTGGCTGCAATCGGACTCCATCCAATACTACCTTTCTTGAACGGTCGGAAAGACAACTCTCAATCGAGTATTTCAGAATTGAGTCAACACCAATAGCGTTGAGTTTTAGCTAAAAGAGCAGGGTTGAACAGGAGAAAGTTTCCAAAAGTATGGATAAACTCCGGGCAGTAGAATAGGGTAAAGAGTTGCGCAGAGGTTTAGCTTTTAGGTGAGGTGCATGTCTTTAGAACGATAGGACGTACATTGTCAGGCCCAGTGGATTTGTTAACATCAAGCTCTGTGAGGCATTTATATACGTCGCGAGTGTTGTGGAAGTGGCATATCAGTGGGGCAGGAGGTGGCATATCAGGGTCGGGCAGAGAAGAAATTTGTGTTTGTTAACAGCTCCCCCTTGAAGATAGAGGAAGAGTTAGTTGAAGTAGTACAATTCTTCTTGATGGAAGTTATCAAGGACCAGAAGTTTATGGTGCCACCAGTTGCATTAAAGAGAGTTTATTTCCAACCTATTATCAAATAATGATTTGGCTTTCCTGATGGTGGATTTAGTGGATTTATACGACTCTGCGATTCACCCGGTAAACTCTTGTTCCCACTGAAGACAGCTTCTTTAACTTTAGTTACGTTCATGCATTTCCGATTAAACCATCTATTATACCCAAGCTTCGCAGATTTGGTTGAATGGAGAATGAACAAATGCATTCCTACCTGTATGATCGGAAACACATGCCTCAGGCAGCGACTGGAAAAAAACATGTAAGCTTCATCCAGTTGATCTTCCAATAGTTCGATACAATCCTCTTAACTTGGTTGTTTGTGGACCTGTAACATATAATACATTACATAACTACTACTTAAATTATTCTATTAATTACTTAAACATTTTAATCTTTCAGCACGAAGTAAAAGCGCAGCATATATTGAAGTGGCACATGGTGGCCATTTAGGATTTTATGAAGGAGGCTTAATATATCCAAATCCAGTAACGTGGCTCGATAGAGCACTAGTTGCACTCGTTGGTGCTTTGGTATTATGCCATAGCGATCAAACACAAAAAAAGATCTCATTAACAGCGATATGAAAATATTAATAAAAACAAAATTCAGCTTTAAATCTCTTCTTTTGTAAAACAATAGATAGTTGTGTTTCATTGAATGAAACAAGTTAACACCAAAATCTAGAAATGAAGCTTTTTCAATACAAAAAAAAAGGCCGTACAAATTACAAATTTTTTTTTTAATTAATTACATAAAAATGTTCACGCTCAAAGCATATTATTACTAATAATAATAAGTCGAGATAATTTTAAAGTATTTGAACAAACAAAAAATGATATTTACATTTATAATTTATTTTGCTAGAACAGAGTGAGTTCTTGCTAAAAAGAATTTTTTTACAATTGTAAAACAAGCAAAACAAAAATATATACACAAAACAAAATCGAAATTATTTTTTGTAAATTACAAATGAATTAAAATATAAAAAAAATAAACATTTATTAAGAAAATTATTATAAAAAAATTGACAAAATAACAAGAAGGCTATATTTGGATAAATAATTTTTTTTGTAGATTTTAAAATTTATAAATTATAAAAAATAGGAAAAATATAATTTATTTGTTATGAAATGAAACCCGAAACAGTTGTTTTTTTTTGTGTTTTTTACAGCGTAATTTTATTGAGCGGCTTATTTATATATAGTAAAGAATAAATATTTGAATTTTATGAATGATTAAAAATTAAATGTAGGTAAAAAAACAATATCGCTTCCCTTACTAGAATGTAGTTGTAATTTTTTTTTAAAAAAACAAAAACATGTCCAATTTGTTAATTGGGAAGCATCGAAACTTAAAAATTGCCTTTTTAATAAAAAAAAACAAAAAACAAAACAAAAATAAAACATTTTTTTAAATGTATGTGTATTATTATTTTTTTTGTTAAAGATATGAAATATTTATATTTATTTTCTCACATTCAAAATACATTAACCAATTTCCTAAATAAAAATTTTGTAATAATAAAAACAAGACAAAAACATCAAAAAAAACATATTCCATATTTTTTTGTTAATAATAAATAAAAACCCCGACAATTGTGTTTGTTGTTAATTAAATGACTGCCAATCCCGACTGTTCCCCCAATAATATTGTTTTGTTGATCTCCTTGGTCGGGATAAGCATTTATTGTTTTTTTGTATTAATAGTTCTAATGGTTGACTTAAGTAATATTATTTTTTTGTTGTTTTTTTTTAATTTTATTTTCACACACATTACATATGTTAATGTACATTTTGTATAAAAAAAAATTCCGGCATACATATTACATAATAATTATAAATACTATAGTTGTACTAGGTAATTAATTGAAAAAGTTATTTTGAAAAATGTAATTTTATATGTATAAATGGCTAATATGTGTTAATTGTGTACATTTATTCCATTTTTTTTGAAAACAACGAGATAACAAAGATTTTTTTATAAATAAAAACAATTGCAAATCGATATTTTCTCGGTTATATTTTTCATTATTTTGTTTCCCATTATAAAAATTGTGCTAAAAATTAACAAAAAAAAATCAAGAAGAAAAACAAATAACAATGGTGCATATCAACTCGAGGCTTTGTATTGTGAATTGTTAAGTATACACAAACATCTAGGACATCATTATTATATGATAAGCTGTTTGTTTTTATAAAATAATGTTGATTGGTTTATAACATGATTTTTCCCACTTTCAACCATCATCACCTATCATTGGAATTAGGTTTTGACAAATTAATAGATAGTGTAGCACTGAAGTGATAACAAATTAATATATTAGTATTAAAGTGCAAGACATTAACGCAAGTATCTACAATTAGAAGTAATGTTAGTCGTTTTTATCACTAACATTCAAGCGATACATATCATCCATTACTTAATTTACTTAATTCAAAACATAAAATTATATCATCATGTCATTCACGTTTTCCAATAATACATTTTCATTATTTTGTAAGATGGATTTGATAATAGAATGATGTTCTCTTGGAAATGCAAACGTGCCTTGTGTATAATGAAATACAAAAATAAGGTTTCTTCTTGAATGCAGTTTCTTGCCTAGTTAATGTTATTAACATTAGCGAATCGTGTGAAAGAAATAATTCTTCTGCATAATAATGTAGTATATATAATATAATATCATAAAATTACTTTCCACATAATCAGAAGCTATAAATTTACTTAATCCAACAAACATTCTTTTTGCTCTTTCTTCCTAACACTGTGACTTTTTCGAAAACACGGTGACTGCTTCCTGCATTTTTAAAAGATATCTATGCCACTTAAATGCTCTTCTCCAGCCGCAGGCACATATCTAAAAACTTTGTTGGCATAGTGAGAAATTTAACAGAGTTAAAAATTTAACATACATCTCCTACTGAGGGTTTCATTAGTTTAAGGGGGTATTCTGGTGTAGAGGCATGAATTTCAGGTAATTTTTGAAGTGTCAAAACAAAAAGGCAATCAATATTTTTACTATCGATTTTTTTATTAGTTATTTATTAACATTACAAGAATACAAAAAAAAATCAAAAATTAAAAAAAGTTAAAAATTCAAAAAATTAGCAGCTGAAGTGGGGGTTCTCAAAAAATTGGCACGTGACCATACCCACGATCTCAACCCTCCTAGCAGTCTGAAAAAAAATAGATTATTAATCTAGAATAATGTCGCAATGTCTGGAACTACGGAAAAGTTAAAATTTTTTTTTCACGAAATGGCGACTGGTTGAAAAAAAAAACAAATTTGTACCACTCATTTTGACTTTTTCGATTTTTTTAAAAATAGTAAAAATTGAAATTTGGGGATGGGGATAGTTCCAGATATAGAGGGGTCTATAAAGAAGACTCTCTAAAAATTTCTGGTAAATCGGTCCAGTAGAACCTGAGAAATCGTGGGTATCGCTTTGAAAAAGACAGTTTCGAGAAAAACGCGTTTAAAGTTTCCCGTAAAGCTTTTCGCAGTCTAAGTCATGAAATGGTATTTTAGACTTACATTTATTCAATCTGCCATTCCTGCTGCATACATCGGACCTTCCTCGACTTCGAAAAAACTATTTTTCGCGTTTCTTTCCTCCAATCGAGTAGATCTGGGGTGGTAGCAAATCGACCTCTTCAAACAAAAACTCAGAATTTTTGTATGAAGAGGTCGATTGAAACAACTTACGTGCTGCCACCCCTGGCCTCCTTTGATGCGTTGGATGCTCGTGTCTCGGAGCGGTCAATCCGGGCGTTGTCTCGTTTCACAGCAAATGAATGAGCATCCGGGCCAATTTTGATTCCCATAAGCGTCATCATTTTTAAAATAGGAATGAAGCCTTCATTAAAAATACAAACAGCAATAAATGTAGCTATCTCAATTATGTGAGGTCCGGAATGAATATGTTTGGGAGCGAAAGTCCAAATCAAAGAGTTTAGAGACTCATTATTATTTTGAGTTTCTGAACCTAAACATCGAGTCAATAACTCCTCTGATGATAAACTCTCATAAATTGGCTTTATAATTTTCAAAACTTCATCAAACAGAGGAGGATTTTCGTGGTTAAAAAATATAAGCAAAAATGAAGGAAGAAATCAGACAAGCTCTACTAAGTTTGCTGTTTACATTTGCAAGCACGCAATCACCATATGTCAATTCGTAAAAATACTTCTGAAAGATTCATTGCGTAATGTTAAACCAGCGAGTTAAACGCTGTAGCACAAAAATGCAATCCTGTTTGGGTCGGCCAACAGGTAGCAATCAACTGCTTTTTGTCTAAGCGCACTCTAAATTCTTTTTCTTTTTCTTTGGTGGGGTATTGGGTCAAAAAGTATCGCGCCCACTTCACTTGGCCTATTGTACTACATCCCTATGTGGGCCAAACCGCTAGAACATGTTCAGCAGTCTGTCCAATGTCTTGGCGTTTAGACTTGATTGTTCGAGCTATGGAGGGGCACTCACTGAGAGTATGAGGGACAGACTCATTCTCCTCAAGGTAAAGCCGGATGTGTGGTTCTTTGCCCTATCTATCCTCCATAAGTGGGCGCAATGTACGGTAATCAAGCCAACGAATGTCCTGACATCAAGCCAATAAGTGTCCTTACATTTTTTCTACCGCGCCCCAAGGATTCCTTAGCCGCGTTAAGAGACAACAGAGCCAGGAACCGCTTAGAGTTGGCCAATCCAGGTGCGTACCTCTAGGGTTCAGTGTGCTTTATCCATTCCGATTGGCAAGGGCCCTCTTCAAGAAACAATAGCCGGAAGATGAATATAAGGTCCATGAAGTCCCATGATGCTGGTAGGAATGGAAAGGTTTATCCTGACAGAGCTTCCATATCATGATAAGGTATGTTACAATTGGGTTGCGCGCCGTGCGCAGAGGAGATCGATAAACAACAGTGCGAAGACTACCCACTACCAACATGAGGTTGTACATCACTCATAAGAAGCTACCCCTATCATGTATCGAGTGTTGATATTCAACATAATCATTGTTGAATCTTTCAAAATATCTAATCAAAGCATTCATCATTGGCAATATAATCGTATATGGCTGACAAATGAGAATCTTTTAGACACACTTATATTAGTTAACTAGTATTTTATGGAGAAAAAGTTGGTTTTAGTTGAAATTTTAGTTAAAAACCCGAAATTTTGACTTTGATGAGTTACAGTTTCAGAGAGGTGGGAGTATTCCGCATATATGTATTATTATTATTATTCATGAAAATAGGTCACAGGGTCACAAAAATACAGGGTGATATGTGAAACTCTAAAAAAAAAACTTGTGGTTTTTGGAGGGTTTTGGGAGTTGGTGCCCATGGAGACTTTTGATCTACATGTTGAGAACTATCAACCTGCAAATTGTGGCCCAATCTAAATAGGAAGTACTGCGTGTATATAACAAAGCAGGGGGTTGTTCCCGCTTGTCATGTTACAACACAGGAAGATCAGTCGGAAATCTGCTAGGATAATTATGATTAGGTTAATTGATATGTATTATTTTTGCTTTTCACTCATTACCACCACATATTTTATACGGTTGCATCAATATAGCTATATTTCGAGCTCTTCTCACGAGTTCCAAAAAAATAACTGTGGCAACCATTCCCACTGACAAGTCTAGATATCGAATGAAAAATCTATGCAAATATAGGGCCAAGTCAATAATGCACGTTGCGCTAACAAATGACTTCTTCAGCAATTGGAAGTCTGTAGCTGAATAAGTCAATTGCTCGCGCAACGTGCATTATTGACTTGGCCCATATTTTATCCTGCATATAAATCTCTCTTCATAACGTGTGAATACGAGTGAATTTTTATGTTAAAATTTAGTGGTATAAACGTTCAGGCCGGCTCCACACGTTGGCGCCAATGCTACTTGTACAACGTGTGGATCGAGAAATTTGCAGTTCGCGTGAGCATTGGGGATTGGCTGTCGCGTCTCCGAATCTGCCCCAACGTTCGCTGGTAACCTACTTGTGGAGCCGGTGTAAAGGTAACGCGTTTGGTAATCCCCCCACATGACCGAGATCAAAATTACGGACCCACGCACTGTCGAGCCTTGAGTCAGTCAGTCTATTCCAGTTGGACTGCGTCTCTTGTGTTTATTCTCGCTGTTCTCCATTAATTTTGCTTAATTACAGAGAAATTAGAGTATTTGTTTGCCATAGTAGCTTGTACATAAATATAAAAAAAATCTGGTTTCATCTTCTTCAGGCAAAGGAAATAAATCTAAGTTTTAAAGGAATTTTAATGTTTTATTGGTTTCATAAATGAGCGCATCAAAATAGAAATATTCACCAAAAAGAAAAACAAAATAAGAAGGGATAAGGGGCATCAAATTCAGTGTGAATGAGCTTCCGCACACGAGATCATAATAAATTATGGCAAGTAAAACCAGGTTTAGTATACTGTAATATTATGTGAAGTACTTTGAATACTACATGAATTTTAAAAGGATTTGTGCTGATGAAAATTACTTGTTAGAGAATAACAGAACTAAAGAAAGCAAGAATAGAAGGAAGTATCAAGCAAGAGCAGAAGTATCATAGTGTTAGTTTTCACGGGTTTGTTTTTCCGTGAAAAAGGTTTGGTTAAGTTCTTCCACTCCCTTCGCTCTCTCATTTATAAAACCGATTTTACGTGCCATAAATATCCTCCAATGATTATGCTTGTGCATAAGTCCTATGGATCAGGAACAGCCAGTCTAGTCGATGGTTCAAAGCTATTCGGCTCGGGGTTTTCCCACACACGACCGAGCCAATAAATGGCTCGATGGGTCGCCCTCATAGACTTTGAAGCGATTAAAAATCCAACTGGGCAGCTCAATATCACGAGTCCACCAGAGTTTCCCTACACACGGTGAGTATTTGGCTTGGCTCGGGACTATTTGGACTAATGGATCGCTCGTGTATGGAGTCTTTCAGTTTAACACGCTGACAAACCTTTTTTGTATGTCTTTTCCTCCCAGAAACCCATTTTGTTGCCTAATACTTCGGTGCTAATACAAGAAACTAGCAGATAACAAAATACGGACTACGTTCTTTAGAGAAGAAAGTCAAATATACAGGGTTATTAAGTTTTAAGAAGTTCATTTACATACATGATCAGAGAATAATGCTTTAGTTAATGAGAGTGATACTTTTTTTTAATAAAGGAATAAGTGACGACTATGGACTTCATGTTCAATCATAGCAGTATCAACTTATCCAGTCTTAACCGTAATTTTTATCAATGAATTAAGACAGATGCAACTTAAAACTATATTTAACGTTTCTGCTAAAACATATTTTAAGTAAAACACTATTTATCACTAAAAAATAGTTTTATTTGTAATAACAGTCATCGACTAAAATATATTTAAGACAATAAAAAAAATTACAATTTTTTTTTATTAAAAAAAAAACAACGCAATCACATCCCACTCTCGATATATTTTAACACCAACAATTCACAAAATTTCGCTGAATTGAGATTGTGAACCATAAAGAAAAATTTATCTAAAAATAAATTTTTCTTAAATATAAAATGTACTGAAATTTCTAGATGGAGAAAGTTTTTTGGTAGTCAGTCACACACAGCGTCACATATTAGTTTTTTTTTATTTTATATTTTCTTATCTATTTCAGTGAAATAAATCCAAAATGATTTATAAAAGAAAAAACAAATTTAAAATTAAATATGTTATGATTTATGAACTGAATTTAGAGAGACAGAGAATTTTTTTGTTAAATAAAAACAATTCTATTTTTTGTTTATATTAATAAAAAAAGGTATGCGTAAAAAAATCTGACAAAATGTGAAATGAAATAATATTTTACAATTTATTTTAAGATTATTTATTTTTTTTAAAACATAAAAAACAAACAGAGAAATGAGAAAAATATTAAAATTATCAATACGTACAAAAAAAATTATTAAAACAAAACCAGAATAAAAAAAAACAAACTTAGCCTATAAGAACAAATTAAAAAATAATATTTAAATAATAAAATTAAAAACAAAAGACAAAAATAATAATTTAAAAAAAGCCGATTTTAGACGTGAAATGTTCGCTTTTGATTAGGTGTACAAGAAATAAGAGAAAAACATGTCCAAGAAACTAAAAAAAATGTTAAAAATTCAAAAATTTCTGCACTTTTTATATATAGTCCTTATCGCTGTGTTCGAGAACAAAAAAAGAATAATGATTTATTGCTGTATTTTATTAATAAAAATTTTTGAACAAAAAAAAGAAGAACGAAGAAAACAAAAAACCTTTCACTTTGGTTTATCTTGTATAAGCAAAATGGAACGGTTATGCTTATAAAAGGAAAGCAAAATGACAATATATATTAAATAATCTTATGTATGTATGTAATTACTGTAATTTACACAATTTTTATAAGCGTTTAAAGAAGTGATATTAAAGGAATAAAAAATAAACTTCTTTTGCTAAAAAAACAAAAAAAAAACTAGGCCCTCGCGGGTGCGTTTTATTTCCTTTTTTTTACTTTCAATTATTTTATTAAATTCTTAACCAAATTTCTCTCACTTATGTAAAAAAAAACTTTTTAATTAATATTTTATTTAAAATATTTTTATTTTACTCGTGAAAAAAAATCAACAATAATTTTGTTTTTCTTTTAAAAATTTGTTATTCTTATCTCTTGCATTCATTTTGTGCCAGTCAAACTTTTATCTAACGTCGAACCAATACGATAAATACCATCCTTAAATACAATTATTAAAACTGTTATATTATCTACAGAGCCACGATGATATGATTGCAATGCTAAACTCTTAGCACCAAACTGTGGCTCGTTGATGTGCTCCTTAACATAAGCAACTGCCTCCTCGTTTGAGAATGTATCCCAGAGACCATCCGATGCCAGAATTAGGAAACTTGGTCTGTTAATAATAGTAATTATAAAAAATGAAGAAAAATATTATATTAGTAAAGTAACTAGTATTGAATTTGTTTATATCTTACTTGTGATCTATTAACTCAAATGTTAATATGTCTGGATCAGCTATGACTAGATTTTTATCTTTGAGAGGATAGTCTCCTAGTGCTCGAGACGTTGCCAAAATACCGGCCACACGCCATACACCTCTAAATGCAATAAAGCCACCGGCATCATGTATTCGCTTTCTTTCGCGTACCTGAAAAGTTATGGTAGAAATTAGAGTATTATAATACTGCAGTTTAAAACTAAAATCGATACCTTTTGTGAAAAATACTAATGTTAAAATGGTTATATGCAATTCCATTATTAAGCGATTCATGAAGTAACTGTGTAAGTATGCGAGCACAAAACGATGCCAGAAGAATGAAAATTCGTAATTCGTGAAATGAATGTGGTTGCAGCTAATGTGAAGCATTACATGCCCAATACGTAAAAAAGGAGATATCACAAGGTGCAGAAATTATCGTGCTAAGTACAGCGTGTCCGCTATCCTTCAAAACAAAATAGCCAGATTGTGATAGTGCTGTTTCATCCCAAGCAAATCAACATTTGTATATTTTGAAGCAGCCTATGATAGCATAGTCCTCTACAAAACCATGAAATACGATTTTTTTATGTTGTACGTGATCAATATGACAAGCCAAATAAAGAAATTCGGAACACTGCCCAGACCAATTAATATTTGTAGTGGCCTCAGATAAGAGGATGGTCTGGCATATTTCGTCTTCAATCTAGGTTGGAGGAAGCGGTCTGACCTTTAGGAGTACCATACAAAGGTACAATCTTCCAAAATTCCTTTTAAATATTGGCCTCGATTCCCAGATCCGCCAGATCGGAAGTAAGTGCGGATTTGACACTGCGATTCTCAAATCCGCAGTCGCGATTTCAAAACCGCAGTCGCTCATTGAATGCGGGTTTAATTACCGAAAAAATTCAGAGTGAACACTCATGCGATTATGAAATACGCGATATCGGATTTACTTAGGCAAATTTATCGCTTCAAATCCGCGGAAAAATTGTTGCGGATCACAAATCCGCAGTTGCGGCGGGAGTGTCCGATCCGCCGGATCTGGGAATCGAGGCCATTGGCTTACGAAGATGACATCGCCGGCATTGATTGAACAGTAGGGCTGTATAGAGCGAAGTTCTTAACACTACTCCCATATGAATTCGAAAACCAGGTTCAAAATAAAAATCACTGTGACCTCCTAGCCATGCTCGGGAGAATAGTCCTTCGGAAAGTAGTTTATGCCATATGTAAGAAGGACGATTCCGTACTCTACGATAATGAGTTCTACAAGTGCTATCGCAATATAATTGTCTTGAAAGGAATAAAGCTAGGTAGACCAAATGTCTGCTGGACGATTGGCCTAGACCTGTGGCCATGTTTGGGTTTTCGAGCTTGTCGATTTTCTTTGAGTTTTATATTTGGCATTACGACAAAATCGACTGATAAGTGTAGCCATTCAAAACCATCAAATTGTGTGATATTAATTACTCCAAGTACAGCAAACGACCTATATTTAATTAAAATTCTGTCAAGAGTGTATTGTATGCATAAATCGAGCTTTCTAATAAACGTCAAACGTCTTTATCGACACGTAAAAAAACGATATAACGTGTTGATATCGTGTTGCAAATGTACATTTTTACTTATCCCAGAAGCCGCGTTATTCCAGAATCCGCCAGCGGGAAAGTGAAGGTGATTTTGATAGTTTGCGCTTTCCGAAAACATTCTTCTGCCTTTCTGATACTGCCATCGCCTTTTCTAAGCGTAATGAACGAGGAATTTAACACCTGTTCGGTCTCTTAAGTCAATGATCTGTCGCGAAAGTATTGGTAGGGAACCAAGTGGAACTCCCCTCCCCTATTAACTTTCCGCCTACAAATTTGTGATATGCAGTCGGCAACATGGAGAAATCGCATGACCTTTATGGTGAAAGACCTACGAGGCTTCGCTAATAGACGGGTTTACTCCACCGGCTGTCATCCAATAATACTGCAATAAAACGCTGCCTTCGGTGATTAATCAGGCTTCCTCGCTACATGCGATGACGAAATAGAAACAACGGGAATTTTTATTTAAGAGAGAAGACGAGCACTATGGGATGATATACGTGTGTGTATAAGACAGGAAAAGCGGAAAGACGAAGCACAATGACGCTGCGACGGACTCCAAATCGAACCTATGGAACATCTACTAATTTGGGAAAATATTTGGTATGATTATTCATATTTTGCGAAATATTAAATTAAAAAATAGCCATTATTACACCATCACAAATGGAAATATCATCTGTACTTATCTCGCTCTTCTTAGTTTTATTTTCTTAACAGAAATTTTAACAATTGGAATGGTGAAGTAAATAAAATCACCAAACTCGATTCTCCCAGATTTGAACTGCATTGGCCTCGATTCCCGAATCCGGCGGATCGGAAGTGAGTGCGGATTTGACACTGCGATTCCGTAATCCGCCTGCGAGGCCATTATTTCATATTTATAACATTGTACACTTAGAAATTGCTAAGATATTTTTGGAAAAATCAAACAAGTATTAACACTACAGATTCTGAGCGTACATGAAATGGTGAAGATTAGTTTTGTTAATTAATGTTAGACGTTCGTTAAATGGAAGCGTGGCGGCAATAACATGGGATAATATTGGATCTCTTATTGATTAATACATATTTAACAAACTTACAAGGTTGGGGGGCATTTGTGGAAGAAAAAATGTGCTAAATGGACCGAATATATACCGCTTTGTTTGGTGATCTTTAAAAAAAGAGATTGTGTTGGCCGGCGACATACCGTTGTAATACTAGAAAACAGTACGTCTAAATATCGATCAATCCTAACTCATGCTTTATGGCGAAAAAGATTTGGAAGTATTCACTTAAAAACCAGCTTTTTCACTAAGAGCCTGAGAGTAAAATCATCAAGATGGATGGGTGTGAAATTGGATTCTCGGAAACGTTTTTGTTTTGATAATTCGAATCATTGATAAACAAAATAAACTCAACTTTCCATCCCCAAAAAGTAACAGTGTTATAAACTTGTATCTTGTTACTGATATGCGAATTGTAATGAAAAATAATATTAAAAGAGTTAGAATTTAAGAGGCCAATAGAAGAAGGACAATTCTTTAACATTATATCCCATTCAAAATTCTGGACGAAAACAATGTGTGCAAATTAAATTAAATCAATTGTTTGAATTTCGAAAAAAAATATTCAACAAGTATAGTGTCGCGCTAAAGTCACTCATGGACTCAAAAAACACGCATGAATTTCAATTTAAATATTTCTTTTTGTTTTCAGTAATTTCCCTTCAAGCTGTTCATGGTTAATTTATCATGTTTCCGACCTAACTCTTGCGCTATAATTATTATCGTAACTAATTCGTTATCGCTGAGCATACAGAAAATTTACGTTTCAATTTTTCTTAAAACAAATTTAAATAAAAAGAGTAAAATTTACATTTAAAGTATTTTACGAAAACGAATCCTGAGAAATTGTCGATCTCGTAAATGTATAATGTATAACTTTGTATAATTCGTAGAAAACTGATTATATGCGCTGCTCAAAAACACGTGAGTGGAAGAATGTTGACCGAACGAATGGAAGGAAGCTGTAAGCTGCCTTATACATTAGAAAGGGGATAAGATCCCAATAGGAACTGTAATGTATACCGAATCAATGCGGTATACGCTACTTGGCAAGCACGACCCATTACGAGCCCGATGAGCGAATCGATTACTTTAACATTGTAATGCCTGCGAGGTCATTGAAGGTTGCATTTTCGCTTTCCACACATTACATTCGTAAGTAGTGACGTCTATCAGACATAATTTCTTGCATTACTGATTCTGTTCTTCCCTAAGTTCCTTCTGGGATACGTTGTGACAACTACAGGGAGATTTCACATTGTTAATAAAATATTAACAACTTCCTTAAAAAATAGACTTGAGCCTATCCCAGAAACATTATTAGGCGGATACCAAGTCGGCTTCCAGAAACAAAAGTCACCGGCGATAACTTCTCATACTGAAACAACTCCTACAAAAATTCTGGGAGAAAAATTCGATCATATATCAAATCTTTGTGGAATTTAAGCAGGTATGTATACGACTCCATCCAAAGAAAAAAGTTACTTCGGAACCTACTGGAACTGTGTGCCAGTCCAACTAGTGCATTTATGCAAATGCACGGTCAAAGGAGTTCAGAACAGGTAGGGTTTAAACGGATGGGCTTGGAAGCAGTTATTAGAAAAAAAATGTGTTCGATAAAATAACACGCTGGTAAATAAATCCGCTCATATGATCGGTCATGCCGATGACATCAACGTAGTACGCAGGTCAGTCACAGCAAATGTAATATTACTCTGAATTCAAATAAGAAGGCTTGCCAATTAATTAGAAGAAAAACAAGGCATTCGAGTAGACCAAGCATACGAATCAACCTGACAATAGATGAACATACGTTAGAATAGTTTTCTGTCGTAACGCAAAATACAAAACTTAAAGTAAAATGACAAGCCTCTTTTGTCGATTCGTTTCAGGCCTAATCAGCCAGAAAGGGACACGGAGAATTAGATATAACGACGAGTTATAAATTAACGATATATATTTAGTGACTTTCATAAGACTTAACTGATCTTTGATGGAAACGTTGAGGTCGTGCCAGATGAAAAAGCACCAGAGAGAAAGAAAGAGAAAGATCCAAAAAAAGGGGGATGGATGCGGTTGCAGCATATGCGGAAACGCCTTTTTATACATCGAACAGGCGAATTTCAACTAGAAATCGAGACGATAGGAGGAGGTATTGAAATGGGCTGCCGCGCCATTGGAAGAATAACTTCTTAGCATGGAAATTTTAGAATAATAATTGTTGATCACTTAAAGTTATTAATGCTTGTTTTTACATTGTCGTCCTCTTGTCTTGTTTTATTAATTATCCTTCCTGCACTAATTTGCAAAAATACCAAAATAACACTGACAAATCGTAAATATTGAAAAAAAAAACAACTTTTGTCTTTAAAACAAATCACGAGACTGTTTTAAATTTTATTACGTAAACTCCCAGGCAATTAGTGGCTTCTCGAAAACCGTGAAATTTGTTTCTTATAAACCAATTTTAAAATAAAAAGATTTTTAAAATTCCATGTTGTTTTTCAATAGATATGCAGCAAATTCTGAAAATAACTAAAGACGTCCTATTTATAAAATTCTAAAATAAACCATCTTCAACTAAACGAGAAAAAAAACATTTTTCTTGTAGATAAAAAGATAAAAAAATGTATGACTACACAATATCGTCAATTTCTACGCCCCGTAAAACTTTCCGACTGTGTATAATTGATGTTCCGCCCTGTTATTAATATGTTTACGGCCTTAGCGCACGCCAACATGTTACCAAATTATGGCTTCGCATGTGATTAATATTGTCTTTACGGCGCCTGTTATTGTTATCAAATCGCAAATAAAATTAGCAGCAACATCATATATATACAATACAAGACAAGTCAGACTTGTGTAAAAAAACGTAGATGAACGATAGCGAAAATGAAAGCGTTTCTTGTTTTGTTGTAAATACTATATTCTAAGGAGTATCAAATTTTACCTGTTGTGGTTTGTGATCAAACGAAAGTGGTATCGCATTTCCTTTAGAATCACACATAACTCCTCGTGAGTCTCCTACATTAGCAACTATTAACCTACTTCCTTGTAATATAGCTATTAATGCTGTTGTACCCGCTACATTCGTCTGGGAAAAATAAAAATAAAATATTTAATAACATATTACACAATATATAAGTTTGCAATACTAACCGTTTTCTTTGCTGCTTCGACTAATTTATAATCCGCCGATAATACTTCATCAGTAATCATTTTACCAAAATTGATTCTACCATTCTCAATGTAGCATTTGCCTTCAAAAGTAGGCGGTACCTTACTGTTGCTATTACTATTATTATTATTTACATTCAGGAGATTATCTTTGGCCAATGGTCGTATTAAAGAGTTCAATTTTGATGTAAATACGTCCGTTTCTTTCTGGGGCTCTTTTGATTTTGCTGTGCAATCATCTGCCATACTGTAAATTGACGTTGATCAAAAATTAAATATTTTCATTTATTGATACTGTAAAATTCAATCAATAAATTTTCATGTTTGTTTGTGTTACAATGTGTTTGCTGAGTAAATTGACGTAAATTGGAATTTTTTTTCCTTTTATGCGTGGAATGGTTTAAATAGGATGATTTCTTTTAAATATTTTTGTAAGATAAGATTTTAGAATAAAAACAGTATTCTGTTTGTTAAGCGATATAAAGAATATTACATTCTGTAGATCCAATTTACTGATATTGTATGTGGCTGTGTAGCTTTTTTTTAGGTGTATACATTTCCTGGTATTTTGAACTCGTGTCATTTTTGGGAATATGGGAAAACAATTATTTTTAATACCAAGAGAAAACGTGTTCCTTTAGGGTTAGGGTACGATGTTTGTTGCTGCTTATGTATTATTGCATTCACTGCATCCATTAGCAAAGAACAGGATATTATTTGGTTAAGAGAAGTAATATTTAAGCGTCTCGCAAATGCCACAGCATTAATACAATCATTGTTAGGCCCATTGTGTCGCACATCAAGAGGCAAGACACTTTTGCGATATAGGCACCTTAACCGAATTTCGATTCGCCAATCGAAAGCTTATTCTATTGCGAAAAATATTGGTAGTCCGTAACGCAGTCGAATACTGTCTTATGATGTGCCAACTACCAATAACTTATAGTCTCTGTTCTTTTTGAATTTTTACAACATATAACTAAATTTTAAATGATACACAATCAATATGTTTTAATAAAAAAAGATCCACTAGTGATCTTCTCAAGGGTACTTATACCATAGTATATATTATTTCAGCGATTGTGGTCTAGTTGCTGTGGATATTACTAAAATCTATGGCAGTATGCAGGCGATTTTTTAGCAAATCTTCAAGCGAAACTAGAGGAAACGCTTCCTTTCGGCTGTTCAATCGAGATTTTGTGCGGAGGCATCAAAACTGAAGAATCACACAGTACTTTTGCCTAGGATATGACCTGTTAGACCATATTCTTATTATCGTCAAATTATATTCCTAAGAAGAGTATCGTACTAAATAGAGATAATTTGACTAGTACGAATTGCATCGAGTTTCGTGCCTTCAAAGCAAATACAGAAATACCCCGATTTACGTCGGACAGCGTTCCGAAAAAACACGACGTAAATCGAGGTAAGAGAAATTATAACACCAACGTAGTAGGTACCTTATATGTATTTTAAATGGTTTTTTCTCAGAAATATAACCGTAATTTTTTTATTAAAATTCAAATATAAAGTTAAATTATAAAATTTACATCTATTGTAACATCTTTTTTGTATGTACTGTACATACTTTCAATCATCTGAACTACCATCGGATTCTAATGTATATTACGTTTGATGATCTTCCTTCAGAAGTAGACGATTTCGGAGATATCCATTCACAAGATACCGGCTTGAAAAACGACTCGATTCTCCTTTCGGGTAGCTTTCTACATTTCTCCGTGTATAAATCCCTGGAGTACCCTACACCATTGAAAACAGCCGCTCTTGTCTCTCTTCGTGTCGCTGGCAAATTTTTAAAAAAATTAGCAAAATCAAGAACTATGGCGCCATGGCGCCCAGGAAACAATGGACAACGAAATCAAGCGAAGGAAAATGCAATTGGATTGGCCACACACTGCGACGCGAAAACGAAAATCTAGGGCAGGACCTTGACTGGAACCCGTCGAGTTGGAAGACCTAAAACAACGTGGAGGAGAACCATAGTAGCAGGCGCCACAACAACTGGGAGATCCTGGACTGAGTTGAGAACTGTCGCAGATAACAGAGTCTGGAGGGCAACTGTTCCCGCCCTATGTTCCACGAGGTATTAAAGGAACATAAACAGAAGAATAAAAACTTTGGGACTCAAAAACGATTAATTAAAACAAAATATTCCAGGTAATATACATATTATGGAAGAACAAAACTATACTTTCTTAATAATACTAACGATATAAAATTGTCGACTATAAATGGGTGAGTCGAAACAAAAGAAACATTATTATGAAGATTTATGAAAGACTTTCAATTTTGAATATAATGAATATTTTATTATTAACAAAAATGAATGTTGCCTTAAAACATGCAGCTTTAGTGGCAAAGGAAAGAAGTAAATTTTGATTTCCTTCCTGTTACCCAAAACAATAAAGACCACGTCATTTCTTTTTCTAGATTTTAATTTGAAATATTTTACAGATGTTAATATCATATATTCCCATCTATTACCACTAATAAGTGACCACGACGGGCATTACCACAAGTGACATCATTTGCTTTCATGAAGAAGCACTTTGGTGAATGCAAAAATTTTATCGTCAAACCAATGAGCATTACTTGGCAGGAAAACCTGATATCATAAATTACCTGAATTTTTTTTAATAACACATAAAAAAAACAAAAACAACAGTTTCTAAAGAACACATATAGCTGCCAAATAGCAATCACGTGACCAACATATATGCATTGTATTTAATGCCTGCCAGGTGTATGGCTGATAAAATTTCTGGCAGTATTTCGAGGAAAAAACCTTGACAGTAAACGCCGCTTTTTACCTTCGTTGTTATATTCAAGTACCAGCAATTCCACTGATTTTTTTTATTGGTTAACGATATACACTGTAAAACTTCGAGACCTTATTCATACACCCAATGCCGGCTATTATCTTACTGGTTTATGAGTAAAGTCACTGTATGAATATTAAATAGGCGCAAATCAAAAGGTGAATACACGTTCGTGCACCCGTGCTTCATATGCAAATTAGATAAGATTCATTAGGAATGATGTAATGATATTATAGTTTTGTTAATCAACTAACAAACTAAATCATTTTTTTGTTTTTTTTAAAGAAAACCGGAAATACTCATAAAAAGATTGCGACTAAACTTTTAGGATTTCATAAAAACGATAACAATCGAATGTAAACTAATTATGGTCATAATAAAGAAATAAGGCATTCATAAAAAAACTAACTTTAAGCAAAAAATGTACAAAAATATGAAAATTGTTATATTATGTAAAAATGTTGGTTTGAATCTGGGTCTTTTCATTGATGTCGCAAAAGACATAATTTTGTGGGTTACTAGCTGTCAAGAAATATTTCACAAAAGTTATCACTTTCACCCATGATATCACATTTTTGTCCAAAAAGTTTCAACCAAAACTTCGTTCAAAGTTGCATGAACTAAAAAGATAAAAGATTTATAATGCGTAATTCTTTTTAAGTAAAATTCCAATGACTGAGCAATTTATAAAAAGCAAATCGTAAAATAAATATGCGTGGTCAGAGAGGAGACAATTTTTGTGAAGTGAATAAGAACTCGTCTTGCGAAATCTTATAGTTTAAAGGCCTCTGCCTGCTGAATATACACCATAAGACCTTACGTAACATCAGATTTGGGTTTTAGATTGTGTGTGAGCTAAAATCAAGTTTTTTTTGTCTGTCGAAACTAAACTGAACAAGCAATAAATTAGTTTATTTATTATCAATTTAGGTTCTTATCACTAAGAGACAAACGAGACCAAACTTAGAACAAACTTACCTGTGTGATTTCTTAAAGCTTTCTTTCCTTTTAACAGTGGCCGGTGTTGGCTCATTCTCCTTATTATCACTAGGGGCATCCTTCCTGCTTGGTCTACGCTTTAAATATGGACTATTATTTACATCATCAGTTGTAGTTAGTCCGTTGAGAATATTGGCTGTTTCAACAATTTTATTGTATATATTTTGTACAAGAATATCCTTAGCGAAATCTGCTGCAAATTCGCCTCCATGACCATCAAATATTGCAAAAAATGATATTCCTGTGTTATTATTTATGTTTTCATCGATTACGAATCTAAAATGAAACGAAACAAAAAAAAATACATTATTATTATGATGATACCATTATCTACAAGGGAAAGATTAATTAAAATTTCATTCATTTAATTTCGAAATTCTCAGATAAAAACTTCAGCATTTTCTTAAATGAAAAACTGTCAATAAACGACCTTGTTGTGAAGCTGATACCGGTTTTCTACTCAACCGTTTAGTACACAAACATTTATGAGTAGGCCCCGATGTAGATTACAGGCAGAATGCAGTTTATTCATTACAAAATACGTGTTTTTTTTTAAATTTTAATTATTATTAAAGATTAGAAAAACAAGAATAAACCTAAATATAGGTGACCCTGTACTATGGAACTACTAACTAAGATATATTTCCTTATATAATAAAAAATTGATAAAATCCTGATTCATACGTGATCAAGTTCTTTACAAAAAGGTGAAGGAGAATATTTTCAGTGTTGGAATTGTTATCTTTTATAGACCTTTTGTTGTAGTAAAAAAAAGAGTTCAATTTGTGCACCACAAATAAAACTGATTATTTGCAAATTTATTTTCTCGTGGTTGCACCGATAATAATTTGCATACGTCACATTTAATTTCTGCAAATGAACGCTCGTGTTGTGAATTATAATTTTTTTTGGTGATTTTTTTTGGTTAAAATAAAACAACAATTTGTAAACAAGTCATTCTTGAACTTTGATATAAAATATTTTGAAATAATCGTGCCGATTACGTAAAAAAAATTTCTTTGAACAAAGAAAATGATTTTTTAGTATGTTACTAATTGGACTTTGTTTCTGTGACAAGCTGAAGTGCATAAGATATAGATAATTGACAATCAGTTCTTTTTAAGTATTTTTAGTCATTACATTATCATATAAAATAAAAATAACATTGATTAGTTATCAATTGCAAGCTTTTGGATCATAATAGCACTTTAATAGATCTAGTTTTGTTATAACATATGAGATTTTAGAAAAATAGCGAAAAGACTCTGGATTTTTTCATAAACAGACAAATAGAAACAACGAAGATTCACTGTGAGTCTTCACTCAACAAAGCTAAACAATAGCACGATATCTGAACCGACATTCGAAAAAATAGAAGCTATATTAGTTTAATAGATGAAGTATGGAGTAAAAGCACTACGGTAATCCTACAAGTTCACAAGGCAATCCCACAGATATAGAGCGGAAAAGCAATGCCGCTCTATATCTGTAGGAATTTTCTCCTTTGGATCTCCCACTGGGTTTACGATAGTAACCGCCTCCCTGCAAACAATTTCTCGGAGGCTCGCTTTCTCGGACCATTCTCGATTCGAAAACTGCTTGCGAAAGGTACGAGAAAAGATTCAAAACGCACCGCAAAGCTTTCCTAGTTGATTGGTTTCGATATCTTGCTCCACTTTTATTGCCTTCGAATTCCTTTACGAGTCCGACTTCGAAGCAAGCTTTCGCTTTTGGTAAGTCGTTCTCAAATTGTTTCCGAATCTAAATGTTTGCAGGGCTTTGTCATGTGTGAAACCCGACATACTTCGAAAGCGTAATCTGATAGGTTTTATGTTAAATTACAACAACAATACCGTGGTTTGAGATGTCAGGTGATGGTTTCGTGCGTGGCTCTGAGTTATTATTTTTCATACCAACAAGTGTTTACAATATTGGAGTGAGCTTTACTCTGAGATTGAGCTTTACATTGAAATAGAAGTACGAGCAAGAGATCCATATGCGAAAACGTGGGCAAAGAGCCGCAACAAAATTTTTTAGTGACTTTCGAAAATATTAGAAAAGAATTGCCCAACCTCATGTTTTACAGGATTTCGCGTTAAAGCATTTTAAGCGCTAAAGGTAATGCTTGACTCCGGGTTGATGTTTACGACCTTAGAGATTGGGGTCATGTGCAGATTTGGCCATTGCACCACAGATCTATATTGGAACGGAAGGAAAAATAGTGCAGGTTTTGTGGAGAACAAGCATCAAAGTACGCACGGCTTCATAAAAAGTGTAACAAACAAAATATTTAGCAACTATGTACTTAAAAGGAATTGCGCTTCTCAACATTGCATATAATATCTTTACCAACACTCTAAATTAAAAACTCAGGCTCTACGCACTTGATCACTTAAAGGCGAGTCATATGTAGGGAAAGGCTGATAGCCTGGAAAAGCAGCGGTCGACTTCGGAGTTCTGGTACGCGGGGCCATATCTGTCACGGCGCAATGCTGTCACAACGTGTAGGCAGGCTAAGGTAATGCTTATGTTAGAAAAGAGATCCAGCATATGCATCGGTGATTCTTAAGATAGAGTGTGGCCCTCAACACAGGACACTGAAGTTTTAGGTGTCAGCTGAAAACAACGAAAATTTTTGAAGATGACTACTACTATCGACTGTGTCTGCTGCAGGAATCCGAGACGGCCACACACATTTTGTATGGCTGCCCAGAACAGGCAAGAAGAATTGCCTACACGCGACTTCATTGCTGGGAGGAAATGAGACAGGATTTCTTTTAACCGACACTCGGGCAATTAAGGAAGCACTGATATAATTCACCGCACCCCACCGAAATGTAAATGACTATAAACAGATGTATGAAAAGCGCCTGTCAAAAACTGCTCCGATTAGGCACCCGTCTATCAATCTAGATTCTTACTGATATCAATGCTCTTTTTTTATTCAAGCAATGCTTTTCCCCCAAGCTAAAAAGGACGAAAATAGAATGACATCGTCTAAAACAAATTAAAAATTTATGTATGATATAAACATACATTAATTTACCTTAAAAATCTTTTAACACATCATGAATTCCAAATTACACAATTAAAGCATTCACTTGATTGTACCAAATGAGTAAATTCGTTAAATTAAGGCCCAAAATTTATTATCTAATTACCAATTTAGAAATGTTTAAATCTTTGCTGGAAATAAATTGAACACAAGTGCAACTCATAAACATGTTTACCGCCCCCAGCCAACTGCGCAATCGCCCATTGAAATCAATTTGCGTGAGGCTTTTACGTTTTCCGTGATTTGCCATAATCATTCATTTGCCAACTTTTATCGGTTCATTTCTGTTCTTAAGTTGAGAAAAGCAATGTCAAAAACGAAAAAAAACAATATCTATCAAGATTTGGAGAACATGTTAAAAATCCCATCTCAATGTTTTTTCCACTTCCCGTTTTTATAATAGTCATGAAAACAACATTTCCATTCTGACGAATAAATCTTTTTTAAATGTCTACTAGCACATCCTCTCCGTTTAATATCAGCAAATTTCTCCTGTTTTAAATTTAAAAAAAAATTATATTTTTTTTTCAATAAGAGAATTTAATTTTAGCACCAAATCTAGCGGCTGTAAAGTTGTCCAGACTTTATGTGGAGATAAATGTTTTTCCCAAGTGTCGTTCTAGACCGTGAACGCGTGTTGGGTTTTGAAGGAAAATTTTCCTTTTTTTGTTTGTTTGTTTTTTGTGTGGATTAAAATTTTCCATTTCAGATGGAAATTCTGATAGCCTTCTGCGGAAGCTCTACATGTATTTGTGGATAGAGTTATATTTATCATTCTTAAAATTAGCTTATCGCTCTTTTCTGGGAGGCAAGGCGTGACAATGTTGTGTTGTCGACTATGATGGTGGCGCCCCTCTTGCGTTTGTTGCACACACAATGTTCGTTTCGTTTTCTGTGGCTGCCAGTCTTAAATATTTATTTTTAAACATTTTCACAGTAAACAAATTATTTTCATCATAAGAAAATTGTTTTATTTTTCTCATATTAATAATTAAATTAATATTTAAAACGATATTTAATAAAAGGCGGTGCCCGTCTTTATAGACATTTTTAAGTGCTGTAGACATTTTAATATTGGAGTAATGTTAATGAACAGAATCAGGTTAAATGTAAATATAAATTATATAATTCAAAATTTTATTGATAATAACGATCAAGATTTCTATATTTAACAAGAATATTGTGGAGATTTTCACTGATTCTCAGTGGCCAAATAAAACTGCGACCAATAAAAAAATTCCCATTGACATTTAATTTTTAATTTTAGCTTTATTTTTTCTTATACATATGTATATCGTATGACAACAGTAATAGCAATTTGTTTGTATAAACTTATTTTTGCATTGGGGTTTGAGTTAATCATTGAATAACTGCACTAATGTAAATTTGTTGCTCTTATACACATATTCGGCTTTAAAATCAGGGGTGGAAGCACGTAAGATATTTCACTCGACCTCTTCATACAAAAATTTTGAATTTTTGTATGAAGAGGTCGATTGAAACAACTTACGTGCTTCCACCCCTGTATCTCGTACTGAGGACACCACCACATAGATCGCGCTTTTCGAGGAGGTTATTCTTCACTTGTACGTAGGAACATCCTGCCCCCCCGGATATACCTAGCTCTATTCCCTTCACGACGCTAATGCCGTGATATTATACAGGGAACCAATAGAACTAGTGGCTGACTCTTCGCGCAACATCCTAGACCAAGGATCTGCGATGGAATGACTATGTATTCCAAATCGCCAAAAAAGGATCTCAGTACTCCGAAAAGTACTCTAGCATGGGTATATAAAGTGCAACAAAGAGTTCCAAAACTAATCAGAAACGCTGCCATTTCCTTCACCATCGATCGATCCTTTGAGCCACCGTAAGAATGTATCAACTTTAACAAAATTTTAACGCTACTATCAAAGCGATTGTTCCATAGAAATAAACGATCGCCGGCCTCCACGGCGATCTTTAACCCGCAACACCAGATTAACCCGACGGCTCGTTACTTCCGCCTACAGCTCCACTTCTCGCACACGCTACAGAGTAGGAATTCGCTCCTTAACAGAACAACTCGATTTTAGAACAATCTTTCGCAGTAAATATTCCCGAACTGCTACAAAATGCCAGAGTTCAACAACATGGTTCATCGCCATCTCCTCCAACATCGCGCTGACTCTCCAAAGACTAATCAAAACCTCGAACTAAGCTTTTTCTTATGTGAAAGACTAGAGAGCTCAGGAAAAAGCCCTTTGCACTGTCGACAATCTATTTTTCGTATAGAGTGCAATGTAAAACAGCAAGCTCTAGTCAGAAGATAGTGAAGGGAGAGAGAGAAGTGAAGGAAGAAAATGCCACAACCAAGCCGCGATATTTTTTGTTCCACCTACTCCCAACCATTACTACCGCGACTCTGCCATCAGGGCATCGAGAAACAACTCACTGGAGTGTTATGCCTCCTGAAACGAGTTGAATCCCATCAACCAATCGATGACATGCGCTGGTGGAGCGAAGAAGGGCGAGCGGAAGGTTTTTACAGGACGAATCAGGAATGTAAAGATGGAAGGAATAAGAAGGAAAGTTATGTAGGTAGGGAAAGTGAGAAAGGCGAAGAATCGTGGTGCTACCGGGATTCCTTATTCACGAGAATAGATCATAGGGTTACAAAAATACAGGGTGATATGTAAAACTCTAAAAAAAAACTTCAAAACGCGCTAGCGGCTAAACAGTTACGATCCCCCCCCCACCACAAACGATTTTTTGTACGTCTATTCAAAACCTATCCACAGCCGTGGATAATGAACTTTATGCAATACACAATGAACTTTATGCAATACACCCTGTATGTGTCAATCGTCTATTCTAAATCCTAATTGAATCTGTGCTAAAATTATTACAAGACGGTTTTGTGATAACGATTCAATACATACAAACATGGTGGATCAAAACCAAACTGAACTCTGATGAAGGAATTTTTTTTCTCATTTCAAAATAATTTTGAAACATTTTGCGTTTTCCTTCTTGTAAACACCCAGTTTCCATGGCACTAAATAAAAGCCTAGGCATCGTCCCATCGACATTACTTCGACCGTCAAGACCAATAACTTGACCCAGTCTGGCTATTTATTAAACTTGTACATGTACACCCTGCATTAATATAAAACTAAAGCAAAAAATAAACTGTCCTTGTATATAGTAAATGACCTCTCTTATCAATTCCATCCGTTGACTTAATTAAGAAATAAATTTTCCTGGTACAATCCATCCAAAACGTCCCAATTAATTCCGCAAATAAAATGGTTAAGCATTTTCCTCATAAAGTAGGAAATTCAAGCATAAACTCTGGAATCTCTTACATGTTTCCAGCACAAATGCCTTCATGTAAAATTCATTTCGGTTACACGCACGACTTCTGTTTCTCAAAAAATGTTACTTTTTCCACGCAAAGGTGAATTTATTTCCACTTAAGTAACTATACGTGGAAACGGGGTCAAATCAGGACGACTACAAACAAGTCAAAACATTTCCAACTTCTCTCTGGCGGCTTACAGACAGTATTACGATTTATAGGATTTACTTTTTTTTCTACCTTTCTTGATAAAGGTGCATATGTATAATTACAATTGTGGCTCATTATTATTTAAAGCTACTTAAGCGCTCACTCTTGTCTGAAAATTACCAGCTTACTGACACAAGAAATTATCGCCTATACAAAAAAACACGCAGGAATATAACTAGCAGAGTGCAATCTAAAAATATTCTTCTATGGACGTGTTAAATTCAGTGAAGCCATAATGGACTAATTTGATACCTTTTAATGGGAATCGGGTTGGTGTTGTTTCACCTGTTTGCCATGATTTGAACCCTGAAACTGATACAAATGCAGCGAAGGTAACTTGATAAACAATATTACAAAGTTAGATTGGATTTCATTTGCCACACCAATACCCGTCTTCACAGCTAGGAAAGAGGTATTTGATTCATAATAATTGCAAATTGCATAAGTATGATTATCTGTATAACAGTCACTTACTATTTTTTCTGTTTTATGCAATCAACAGACACAAATTAATTAGAGCAATGTCTCATTAAGACATAATTATTTCCGACAATAATACATACTCAATCATTGCTGTCAATTGCGCTCTATTTACCGATCTTGAAATTGTACGCTATAATTGTGACAACCAGCTGGCGATTGTCGCGAATACACCTGTGACGCAGGAGCGCTATTTTCACTATATAAATGAAAAAAAAAATCTCTTTGTACACCGAATTGCCATTGTAGACGTAGTCATTGTTGACATAGAGAACGACACAATTCGCTACCTCAACATGGGCATTTCCGAGCAAGTTAGACCTTGGACTTTATACAAAAATACAATTAAAAGCCGTTAATAAAGAGTTTCATTGTTCATTTACATATCGGGGGGGAGGAGGAAGGTGAATTAAAAGAAATTTTAATTATTTTATATTTGCCAAAAGACTTATTGTTTCAAGTGGGATTGTGGTCAGAGAACATAACAAATACGTGTTCGGTCTGACGATATCACATGATGATGACTTCAACAGAGCTGACTGCAAGGATGAATACTTGGCAGTTGTCCCAGCCATTCTCTAAGAACAATTCTTTATTTTTTTTTTGCACTTGAAAATAAATTCGATGATGCTATTCTAAAGGTGAAGCTAAATATCGTGTAATCTCACATTAGTCCGCTTCATTTGCGAGAGAGAAAATTGTTTCAACTGATTAAGGCTGTGTGAAAAACTGTATGGTGGTGGTTGGTAAGTGAGGAAAATTGAGGCAAATGACATAATGGTTTTTAAAAAACGAGTTTTATCATGGTTTAAATTAAAGTTTTTTAGATGGATACCGGTTGAAAAAACTTGTTTTTTTGGTCAGTGAAAGTAGACATAGATTAATTAGTGAAATAATGAACATCATAAAGCAATTATGAAGAAAACAGTTGCACGAACGTGGAAATGGCTATTGTATTTTTTTTATAGCAAAGATCTATCCATCCGTTGTTTAAAAATCTATTTACAAAGCCGGCAACTCCAACCATGTGGAATTTCGATAAACGATCATATAATTCAAGGGATAATTATCATTAATTACTTTTGTGGCAATACATTTCGAGCTATTGAAGTTACAATGCTCGTGATCTACTATTTTCCATTAATGCTGTAGACAAACATGATATTTATACCAATCGCCTATTATCATCATCATCAGGAGCTCCACAGCCTATTGTTGGCCTTGGCTTCCTCCAGCATTCGCCTCCATGATTCTCGATCTCTGGCTCGACTTTTCCAGTTTCTTATTCCCAACTGCCTCAAGTCTTCTTCGACGTCATCTATATATCTTTTCTTAGGCCGGCCGGGTCTGCGTTTTCCGGACGGTACTTTCTCCAGCACTATCTTTGTCGGGTTCCGTTCCGCACCTCGTTGGACGTGACCAATCCATCGCAGTCTATTTATTTTGATCACTTTGACAATGTTTGGAATCTTGCTGATTTCATACAACTCTGAGTTGTATCTTCTTCTCCAAATGCCATCAACCTGTATTCCTTTGTAGATCGAACGAAGAATTCTCCTTTCAAATCTTCCTACCAATGCTTCGTCTGCGTTTTTCAATGTCCACACTTCCGAACCATATAGTAGGACAGGCCTTATTAGTGTCGTGTAAAGTGCCAGTTTCGTCTTCCTTGATATATTTCTAGACGTCAGGTGCCTGCGTAGACCAAGGTAGCATTTATTAGCCAGTGCTATTCGTCTTCTGATTTCGGCCGATGTATCATTACCTTTTGTTATAATCGTGCCGAGGTACACAAACTCATCTACTGCTTCTATATTGTAGGTGTCTATCGTTATGTTCTGTCTGCTACTTCTGGCGTTTTTTGTGTACATATACTTTGTTTTGTGCTCGTTTATTTCCAACCCGATTTTTTTTGCGGCTTGCTCAAGCGCTACAAAGGTCTCCTTCATGCTCTCAAATGATCTTCCAAGGATAGCTATATCGTCGGCAAAGGCTAATATTTGCACTGACCTATCGAAGATGCACCCTGATGTGTTAATCGATGCATCTCTTACTGCTTTTTCTAGGGCCACGTTGAATAACAAGCAGGATAGTGCGTCGCCTTGCCTTAATCCTCTATTCGTTCTGAGGGGTGGGGATAGTTCACCATCTATTCTGACTCTACACCTTGCATCTTTCATCGAAATTTTCGTCAGTTCTACTAGGTGATTAGGTATTCCGAGCTGCTCCATAGCATCAAATAACTCATTACGGTTCACACTATCGTAAGCATATTTGTAGTCGATGAATAACATGTGGATGTTTATGTTAAATTCAACAGCTTTTTCTAGGGTTTCTCTGAGTACAAATAGCTGGTCGGTTGTGGATCTTCCAGGACGAAAACCGCATTGATACTCTCCTAATATTCTTTCCACGTATGGTCGTAGTCTAATATAGAGTACACGTGAAAATACTTTGTACGTTGTGTTCAATAGCGTTATTCCTCTATAGTTGTTGCAAGATAGAGGGTCTCCTTTTTTGTGTAAGGGACACACTATGCCCTCGTTCCACTCATCAGGCATTACTTTCCGTCTCCAGATTTCCACTATTACTTCATGTAGTTTTTGGATAGTTTCCTCTCCGCCTTGCTTAATGAGTTCTGCAGGTATGCTGTCAGACCCTGATGCCTTATTATTTTTTAGTGCTCGCAATGCCAGGCGTACTTCCTCTATGGTGGGGGCTGCTGTGCTGTCACTCTCATCGTCCGCGTTCATGTTCTGCACATTTCGGGTACCAATGTGCTCCTGCTCTGGGTTCATTAGTAGTAGTTCCTCGAAATGCTCTGCCCATCTAGCCAATACTTCGTCCTTATTACTTAATATCTCCCCACTTTTATCCTTGCACATTGTCACTCTAGGCTTAAATTCTTTCCGTTGTTGGTTTACCTTTTTGTAGAAGTTTCTTGCATCATTTAAGCTTGCTGATTCTTCTATTTTTTCCATTTGTTCTTCCCAATACTGCCTTTTTTTCGCTTTGTGCATTCTCTTCTCAGCTCGCCTCTTTTCTTTATACTCCTCTTCAGAGTTTCTTGTTCTGTGCCTACTTAGCATGACTTGGTAAGCTCGGTTTTTCTCCATTGTCACCTGGGCGCATTCTTCGTCAAACCATTCTAGTCTTCGTTCTTGTTGAACGAAACCTAGAATATCTTCTGCTGATCCTTTCACTGCTCTTTTTATGTCATTCCATTGGTCGTTCAAGTTTTCATGTGCGCTTTGACCAATTTCATTTATTCTTACGTTGAGCAGGTTCTCATAATCAGCCCTAGTTTGCTCTTCCTGCAATCCTGCCACGTTGTATTTTCTGTCTCTGTTTCCTCTTCTTGTTTTTATTGTCGATATCCTGGCCCTAATTTTCATTCCCATTAAGAAGTGGTCAGAGTCTACATTTGCGCCGCGGTATACTCTCACATCAAGCACATTGGACTGGTGGCGCGCGTCTATAAGGACATGATCGATTGCGTTGTTGGTTACTCCATCTGGCGACTTCCAGGTTGCTTTTTGAATATCCTTATGCTGGAATTTGGTGCTGGATATAACCATATTTTGCGCCATGGCGAAGTTTATAAGTCTTAATCCATTATCATTGTGGTGTTCGTGCAAACTAAACTTTCCAATTGTAGGCTGAAACGCTGCTTCCCGTCCTATTTTAGCATTGGCATCTCCAATGACTATCTTTATGTCATGACGGGGACAGTTTCTGTATACTCGCTCTAAAGAGTCGTAGAAAATCTCCTTTTCTTCTTCCGGGCTCTCTTCTGTTGGAGCGTGTACATTTATAACTGAATAATTGAAGAATTTGCCCCTTAAACGAATCTTGCACATTCTTTCATTTATGGCTTCAAATCCTATGACAAGGTGCTTTGTTTCCTTCCGAACAATGAATGCTGTACCTAGTATGTGGTCTCTTTCTTTGCAGCTATAAAATATGTTATGTGTTCTTTTTTCGAATATTCCCTGTCCAGTCCATCTCATCTCCTGAATGGCCGCTACGTCCACTCTGTATTTCATCAATTCGTCTAGGAGAATTTTTAACTTACCCGGTTGGTATAGTGTTCTTACATTCCATGAAAATAAGTTCAAATCGTTGGCCTTTGTACGTTTGCCGGGTCGTCTCCGTGAAATCTGCCCATTCCGAGGCTCTGCCGTAGGTTCCATAGCAAAAGGTTAATGCCAGGAAGAGTTGCTAGCCCTTCGCTGGTAGGCGAGAATATAGCGTCTCGCCTATTATACTACATGATAAACTAAACCATGTCAAACGTTGTATTTGGATTAGGCATTGACAGGTTTCTAGAGGCCTTCATACACGTGCGATTCATCCTTCCAAATGGCACCGGCCACCGCCAAAACCTCACTGTGTGTGGAGAAACTTGGATGAACTCGTGACCTAGAGCTATAAGATTTATGTACAATCTCTCACATGGGAGACTAGAAGCTCCTACTGCTCCTTAATGGAGCGCTTGTGTATGGTCACGTAATCTGAATGGAGGATAACCGTATCCCAAAAGAAGGTAACAGTAATTTCGGGAAATAGACAAGTAAGCAGACCAAGGAGGAGATGGATCGACTCTGTGAAGGCTAACGCAGAGATCCTGGCCGCAGAAGCCAAGTCTTTTTTCTGTAGCGCCATTGGTTAGATTTGACTGTTAGCGTCCAGTTGAAAATATTTTTGTTGTTTTTTTGATATTCCTTTTGCTTTTTTCAAGACGCGACAGTATTCCCAGATTTGTATATAATAGTCGAAGAGCCCGTGGTCGCCAGACCTGCATGATAGTATAAAGGCTGGAAATTTTTCTGCGTAAGCCCACTACAGAAGGTAAGAACGGTTGGGTGCTATGAGCCTTGAGTCGCGAAAGCGTTTACAGGTAAGAGGTAGCTCCAACACAGAAATGTAGCAACTTTCTAACGTTGTTATTACCATAATAATTGTTCCACTGAAATTATCACCCAACCCACCTACCGCCCACCCCCGCCTGCACGGCATTATTTTAGCCGCAACACAAGACTAGTCGGTTCGACTCACCCTTACACTCTGCAGTCCCCCGTTTTCGCGCACACTTCGGTCTAGAAGTTCGTTTAACAACTCGGCTGTGGAACAATCTGTCGTAGTCAGTATTTCCGAACTCGTACAACATCTTAGATTTCAAACGCAAGGTTCATCGATATGTGGTGCAGAACATACAGTCCATAACCTACCCTATTCTCTTCTACCCTTTATACTAAGCTTACTATTAGACATTGCACCATGACCTGACGACATGACAGACTTGTAGTGCAAAGGGTGACTCCTATGCTTGGTTTTTCCACATAAAAGAAACCATGACCCTTACAAATAAGCTTATGGAAGTATAAAAGACGATGAAGGTCATCTAGATTCTATGGCAGAAGCAGTCTTATAGGGAGAAGAACCATCCAAGTAGTAGATTAATACTGACCAACCTATGCCACATAATAACGTATAAGTATCAGTCCTGTGTGAAGATTGGAAAGAGATAAACATCAAGCGGGGGCCTCGACATTGCACTCCATACGAAAAAAAAATATAGATTGTCGACAGTACAAAGGGCTTTCCCTGAGCTCTAATCTTCCACATAAAAAAAATCAAAATTTAAATTTGGATTTCTAAATTTAAACATTTGCACATATTCAACAGATAATTGACCCGTTGTTTTGTTTTATTTTAAGTTGTATTATTTCCATCTGCTTGAGTTTCTTTGAGACATTTTTCAACAAAACATTTTTTCAGTTCAAATTTTTCTGTAATAATCAAAGAACGCAGTCAGTCAAAATTGTGCCTCCGGGGCAATTCGCTGAAAGACTGTCATGTTTAATAAAAATTGCAAAAGTTTGAAAAGGATACTTTTAATGACAAAATTTTAACAAGTTTGGAAAAGTTTTATAATGAAAGCGTTTAGGAGCTCTTTCTTTTACAAGTTTTTCTGATCAATCCCGCCACCCTTGACTACTTCTCCTAAGTTGATTTATTGAAACTAAAATAGTTTCCTTCCTCTTCGATTTGCTCGTACCACAAATAAATTACTTCCGAGTGCATGAGACATTTGTACTCTAGCTTCAGTAAATTCCATTAATCTTTCTTCTTTCATGTTACGGGATAAAACATTATCGCAGAGAACTCATAAGAAACACAACAACCTACCAACCATAAAATAAATACCTTCAGTTCCATATTTCCAATCTTTTTTTTAACTAGAAACAGCGATTTGTTTTTTCAATTGGCACATTCTTGAAATAATCAATTTTTATTCATAATTCGAGGGTAATTTACAATACCACCGATGAAGATAAGAAACAGTGATTAGGTAAACCATTTCAAGTGGCAAGTCACGTGATTTTCTATACATTATGCATGATATGATACTACAAACTAATCTAAATAATATAATCGTAACTAGTAATTTAAAGCAAAATTGGGTAACTAAACTGTAATTACAGAATTACTTATTGAAGAAATTATAAGAGAGCACGTGCCCACTTCTAAAACAAACAAGTCTAAATTTAAATAAAAATATTTATCAGTGATGACACTTGACTTCTTCTACATCATACCATGGGGTATTCAACTTTTGGCATACATAAACATATCTGAAAATGTGATTAGAGAATGCCATAAAAATATACTTTCTTTTGAGGACCATGACCTATAATAAAATCCACTGAAAATAAACTAAAAAATAATGAAACTAGAACAGCTGATATTTAGTTTGAAATTTCATTAACTCTACTTGTTCCCATAAAATAAAGTCATTAAACACACCATCACAAAATCTTTCATCAGTCATCGTCAGCAAAACTTTTTGCTGTCGATAAGTGTGAAATATTTTCTCAAGATAAAAATCGTATTATTTCCTTAGATTACGTTATATAAACTTTCCCATGGCACCTGGTGCAACAAAGTATGTTGTCATTTCATGCAATCAGTTAGCGCTTTTTCGTATCGTGAAGCAATCACACCTTTGACCTTAATGATTGCTTCTTCTTCGCAGAAAAATATAGCGGAATTTATAAAAAAAATATTAAAATTTTATTAGTGTTTGTGAAATAATTTGTTGTTTGCTTTTGTTGTTGGGAAATATTTCCTAAAGCTTTTTAGTAACAAATTCTTGATGGTTTCTTAAAATTTTAGAAGTGATTTGTGATTTGATTATAATTTCAATGCAACTGTTGAATTTTTCGTGCTAATATATCAAATCATTCCGAAAACCTTTCTAAAATTTGAATTGAAAAAGAAGAAAATATATAATTGATCGAATACTTTAAAATAGTGTTGAAAGGTTTTTATTACAATTTCAGCAATATCAGGCATAGAGATCGTTTGTAGTTTTAAACCCCTTCATTATTTGTGTGCATTATTCTCTGTAAATTTCACTTACATAACAATCCTACTTAAACAAACTAAAATTTTATATATAATAAGAAATATTTTCTAATTACTGCGCAGGTTAGAAACTAGGACAAGTGAATGACGCAACAATACAATTACGTCAAGTTTTGTTCAAGGCTCGAACAAATTTTTCACATTTGTTTCATTGATAGTGTATTTCTGTTTTCAATAGCATGAGTTTCAAGTAGAGTCTGCACCGATCTCGAGTTCTCTGACTGTTGAGAATCACAGATCGTCTGGACATTGCGATCTTGCTGAAACGAAGATTTGATGCTGAAGGTCAATCATTCTTGTTTCGAATTTTCGCTACTGATGAATCATGGGTTCGAGACTTTAACGAAATTAAAATCTTACTCCATCAAGTGAAGAGGTCCAAGACGGTTCCAAAAAGATACAAAAAAATATTTCAACGAGTTCAATCGAAAGTCAAGGAAATGATGAATCTCTGCTTACTATCACCACGGAATCATTTTAATAGATTACTTCCATGTGGACGAAATGTTACATCAGTGTATTATCCTTAATTCATTCAAAAACTGAACATAAAAATGCACAAAATCATATATTAGTTGCTTGATACTTGGCCATCATTCCTCATGAAAATAGCCGTAATGACTTATTTTAACGCATCTTTAGGTAGTTGAAGATTTTGTACGATTGTATGAAGCACCATTAACAACTATAAAGGCCTTAAGGCTTAAATACACAAGAACGCATGCTTTTGAAGCAAAAATCTTTTTTGATTAAAAAGTCTCCCCTGAAGCACAAAACAATAAACTTTCTGAAACTTTCATTATATCTTAAGTGTACTTTCTTGAGCATAAGAAGCAAGAATCTTAAAAAAGTTCGCTTAGGATGTGAACTTGCAGAACATTTTAAATATTTAGCATCAAAAATGATTTATATGGATATGTATTTATCGATTTAGCTTTATAGGTAAAATTATTGAATCCACTAGACATAGACTTGCAAAGTTCAAACAACTATGCTTTGTTTTCCTTCTTTGAAGGAGTTTTATATTCTCGTTACTTGAGCCATTCACCAGATGCTCTGCTCATCATGGTCTATTTTAGTTAGAATAGTGAAACTTCTTAGACGTGAAAACTTAATCATTTAGAAGCAGAGAGATTGTGAAGAGATAGTGTACCAATATATTACATTATTTATAAAATTTTTGCACTGACAGATTAACGTGAACTTTTATAGCGTTTACCCTCTTCTAGTTATTTTCCATTATTGCACAATCATAAGGTACACATTTAAGACGATATAAGCCTGTGTCCTCCGCTGAACCTTTACAGGTGATCAAGTTGATTATACCTCTTAAAAAATAATCTATTGGCGTACACTCAGTAATTCCGTGATTTGCGTTGGTGCGTCATTTCTTTTTAATTAAATATATGATTTATTACTTTATTTGTCATAAGTTAACTACTATCTCAAATGGAGTTGTTTAATTATGATTAAATATTTAATTCGGAATAAAGGTAAAAAATAATCGAGTTTTATATTCGGTAATTTTTACCAGAGCAATATTTGCTGAATGCTTATTTTTAAATCATAGCGAATATGTTATAAGGTTCGATGGTATCATTTGTGCTTCTGCCTAAGAATAATTGAAAACTATACCCGTCTGTCTGGCTACATGTGATTCTAATTTCTAGAATATAGTAAAAACAGTAGTTTAACAATCAATAATAATAGAAGCGCCATAATTAAAACTTGCGATTACGTAAATAAACTTGATTAGTATGTAAATTATAACGCCGCTTAAGTATATGACATGACGACCATAATCGAAATGATATGACGACAATTAACCAAAAGACAAAAAACAGCTATCAAGTTTTTTTTAATAAAAAAACTTACTGGAAATGTAAGAACCCAGTCAGATAATCCAGTCATACGAGTTCCTACACTTAAGGAAGCTGCAAAAAAACTTGAAAATAAAACGGAATGCATTAAAAGCGTGGGAATAAATGCAATTATTTTGCATGCAAATGAGGGAAGATCTTCAAGTTAATTTATAGAAGCAAATCAAAGTCACAGAGTCAGAGTGCTAAAAGACCTTGATGTTGTTCAAATTAAGATTTTTGGGACTTGAATTAATTTTTGATGCAACGCATGTTGTTTGAGATGAACTAGCAGAGATAAAAAAAGGTCCTTGGACACAAATCTTATCAATATTTCGTAGAATGATTGCAGATTCTCTGCTTTTAGACTTGTACAGAGGAAGTACTTGATGTCTTATAATCAAGGAAGATCAGAGAAATAGAATGCAGTTTTATCGAGTTTTTGCCAAGTAGTTTTTCGATCTTATTGTACGATGTTTTATCCACAGTTAAAGTAGCGGGGACCGGATCCGGCTTTATTTCATAAAATGCAGGTTTGCAAAAAACTAGGGCCTACGATGAGCATATGGCGAATTTTTTTGTAGCAACTTGGGTCTACATTCCTATACGATTATTTTGGCCCGTGAATTCAGTAATTGCGCAATTTCGAAGCTGCAGAATGATCCAGAATTTCGTAAAAAGGTCATTTACAGCGACGAAGCGCGACATTGGATAAATGGCAATGATAATAAACAAAATGTGGGTGGTATTCTGGAAGGAAAGTAATTCACATGTAATCGAACAAAAGCCTTTACAATCAGAAGAATTAGAAGTATGGTGTGATTTGTGGCTTTCATTAGTTAAGCAACTAATAAACGCAGCAATTAATAATTAGTAAAACAACTAAAGGCGGGTCCACACATAACAAACATTCTCAAAAAAACATTTGTCTAGGGAGTTGACAAATGTTTGACAAACATTCGTCAAACATTTGGTGAAGTTTTTGCGAGAAAAATGTTTTCCGAAATGTTTGTTATTTCCTGTGCCTGCTCCGTGGGAAAAATAGATTCTTCATTTGCCACAATTTCGACAGGATTTTCTTCCTGATCTCTCATTTCAGAAGCCACTGTTATTGAATATCCCCTTTCGTTTAGATTTTTGTCAGTGTCACTAGATTTGAGCCGGATTTACACGAGGCAGTAAATTTGTCCCTTACACGATGGAAAATTGTACTGAGGTCTCAATTTTTTGAAATGTCTGGGTTAAAAAATAATGCCCTACCGGTGTATGAGCGTGTATCGAGATAAACGAGGCGAGGTGTGATTGTAAATACGTAGTGGAGAGACATGGATTTCTACTTTCTTACTTTCGGGCAGTAAAATTCAACTTGAATGAGGACGGTGAACTAGAAACACGTAGTGGTTGGTTTCTTCTCTTACTTCTTTTGGCGCAGTAAAATATCCAATATGAAATGAGGCGAGGTGTGAAGTGTAAAATATAAATATATATCGTGGGGGCATAGGTTTCTTATTATCTTACTCTGAGGTAGTTTCATACATATTAGAATCAAACTCGTTTGTTTATTTTTGTCATTTTGGCATTACAACGGCACCTCGCCTCATTTGAAGTATGACATTGTCCTGGCTAAGAAGAAAAAGAGTTCTCTCTTACAAACTCATTCATATTATAATCGTGTCCTACCCATAGTGTCATCTTCATCTTCCTTCTCTGAATCCGCTTTAATGTCTTTCACAGCCATTCCGAAAGATTTTTGTGTGACTCTTTGTCACGACCGCCTCCATGGGTACTGATAGGTAATTCCCAATTTATTTTAATGAATCAGTCTTTATTTTATTTTTATAGTCGTTACTTGACTTATCCCACAAATTTCGATGGGTAGAATACACTTGAAACTTAATTATGGTGGTTTTATCCCACTTCTCACTCACAATGAATGTCCGTCTGCATACAAGTACTGAAAAAATTTCAATAACATCCGACATTTTCCATTTCATTTGGATTAAATCCAAACATTTTTAAAACTCCAAAGACTCCAAGACTCGCGTCCACACTAAAGCCGGCTATGCTGCTTTTTGTAATCATCGCCGATGAGCAGACAAAAATTAAATTAAATGGCAATAAATGCGAAATGAGTATGGAAAAATGTACGAAGTTACAAAATAATACATGTTTCATATCGAGATGGGCTTTCAAAATTGCCGCGACTAATCAAGAATTTTGGATTTTTCGCAACTCGAGTAAACAAGAGGTTACTCGAGGGCGAAGGATTAATTAATAACTGCGATGAAATGTTGGGATAAAAATAAGACGTCTTATATGATACGGATCTTTTTTGCGCTTGCGTGTGTGTCTCATTTGGGGCTTTAAAATCTTTAAATTGAACTTGAAGATCTTTAAATAGAAACAAACAAAAACGCCTGCGCATACCACATTAAAGCCTTCTGGAATATGCTCCACTTTTGAAAATCGGCCTTCATTGCGGCAAGAGAAGAATCTTTAATGTTGTAAACCACTGTGCAAAACCACAGAAAAAAAATGTAACCTCGAAATAGCCGCAAATGTTCCCCAGATTGCGACCTCTTTTAATTAAGTAAACATCCAAAAAATTAATTAAGTACATCTCAAAAAAAACATCATCACACCACCAGCAGCCTAGTAACGTGATGAAACAACGAGTTTCATATTCATAACGAAATCAAAATGCAAATTAAATATAAAAAAAATGCTAAAATTTTAATGGAAAACAAATGGCAGAGTCCACTATAAACGACTTAAAAAAAAGAGATTATCGTTCACCACCTTGACCTGAGTCACCAACACCTCATGTGGCTAGTAGCATGTGGACAATAATCACAGGACAAAGAGATCAAAAATATTTTTGAGTAGATTTTTACTAATTAGTTTAGAAATGAAAAGTGTGCAGAGATAGATAATTATGATCTCCTCATAATAATCGGACTTCTTGAACGTGTTTAAGCTCGTGACTTTTGTGAATCAGTGGCAGAAAATTGAGGGGACCAAGTGTCAGCCTTTATCGGGGCATGCACAGACCCAATGGGGATGATCTCATGAAGAATCAAGCCACACATCTGATATAATAGAGGTGCTTGCACCCAACTTTTAAAACGATAGATTAAAGTCAATGACTATAAGTGCATCGTTAGACATGCGACCAGTGGTGCACTCTCACCAGTTTTCTGTATAGTCGACACAAAAAAGGGGGCAACAACACTAAATCGAGCACGTTCGGAAGTAAAAATAGCCCACATTAGAGCAAAATAGAAATAGTTCCGAGTTGTGCAACATGAATCGATTTTTATGTCTGTATTTTTAAATTGGAGGGTGTTATTAATAGTACGAAAAAAAACAAAATATTTCAGATTAGAGCTCACCTGTCTTCCATGCGAGGTCGTCTCCCAAGCACCGCGTAGGCTGCACTTTGGGTTTTTGTTGCTTCCCAGCTTTGATGATCCTCAGCAGCGATATCCATCAGCTTCTGTTTGCTAGTCTTTTGCCGGCTGCCAAGAGTGGCCTGAAGTCGTCCTAGAAGTCCGCGGCTCCATACGTCTACAGCTTGTAAATACAAAAGGAAAATAAATATTACAATTCCGCAAAAGATGACTTCTGGGCGGAGTAGGTAGAGGCGGAAAATTTTCCATATGTACGCAAGCGGCGAGTTGATGGATGATACACCAACAGCAAATTTCGATAGTAGCTTCATATGGGAGACGTAGGTTTGATACAGGACCTTGTCCTCAAGCTCGTCATCCATAATTGCAGGCCCCCTGCCACTAATTTTGAATAGGTTTTTATTTCAATTCACTTCGTAACTAAACGAATCTATAACAGATCCACTAAGATGGCCTTTTCGTTTTTTCAACAGACACTGCGGCTTCGAGAGCACCTTGAACGCGAGACGAATTTACTATTCTATATAACCTTAAAATCCGAATGACATGATCCCGTTATTATTATAGCGAACTGCACAGATGATTGCCAATTATTTTCCGCTGAACTTGCAATCAAATACTTTTAATTTAATGTTTTTATTAATATGCGAAAAATTAAAGATGTGCAAGCTGCCCAGATGTTGGAGCGGGACTGCTGCCACTGCCGGGCTTTGCTTTCTAAAAGGAACCACCGCAAAATGTTCGCTTAAAATTAGTTCGGATGAAATATTGCAAATAAACCTGTCGGCCGAAACAGAGCCGAAACTATAAATAAATGAAAACAAACCGCATTAAAACAAAAAAAATAAAATCCACACAATCGTCGCTGATCTAAAAGAAGATTTGTCAGTGATTGTCTCAGGCCCGAACGTCACAGCCCGCGCTCATATTCTATGAAAATTGAATGTCACCTCTCTCTCTGGATTGTATTAAAAATATTTAAGGCACAATTTTTTACTACTCTAAGAATTTTTCCTTCAAAAAACGTTGAAACAAAAAATTATTTTTAACTTTTTAAATTTAAAACGGTCCCGCTGCCCGACCACTCTGCACCAAATTTTACCGTAAACTGAACGAATCAAATTGAGAAATGTCAGACACTGAAAAAAAAAGCTTATTTGAAATAATTTCTCCGTAGCTGACAGCTTTGTAAGTGCTAAGGTGTTTCAAGGAATCGTTTCATCGTAAATATTATTTTTTAGAAATTATAAATACTTATAAATAAACTAACCTTAAAAAGATTAAATAATAAAATTAAAGTTATAATTTTAATATTATTGCTGCTAACTTGATGATAAAATTCTAAACTTCTAGACTTTAACGAAAGTCTTTTCAATAAAGCTTTAAAAAGCTTTTCGTTAAAACTTTGAAAATCTCAAATGTTCATTCGTTATGTTGCCAATTGCAAAACCCGACTTGAGGTTAAAAATCTTTATAGTTATGTTGAATAATTTATTTACACAAAGAAAACATTTTTGGAGGATATTAGTTAGAAAAATTGATAGTAACTTGAAAGCGTAGGGCAGACATTGAATTTTTAATAGTAGACAAAACAAAGTGCTAAAAAATGGGCGCGAAGCCGACCTTTGAAGTCAACTTCTAAAATGATATATAAATAAATAAATGTATATGTACAACAATGTGATATATAATCTAAAATCTGCGTTATCATACACCCCGGATTTTAGCGTGTGATTCACGTTTTGGCTAACCAGTCGCGTGGGCGACAATTTTTGTATAGAGGAAAAGTAGAAGACGATGTAATTTGTGGGTGTGAGTTTATTCGAGGAACATTAGTGCTCGCGCGAGTTTTGACTTTGAGAAAAAGGGTTTGCTAAACGAAAACCACATTAGATTTATGTAATGAAGTCGTAGCAGAATGCTAGAATCAAACGTAAATTGAATTTTGAAGCACCAGCAAATTCTACGTACATAGCAACAATATAATTCCTAAAATATCTACTCGTGGTAGCTTCAGGCATATATACAACATTTTTTAAGAACTGGAAAATGGCGGTGGTGTATCCTATATCTAAAAACGTTAAAAATAAATAAGTTACCCTGCTAATCTTTGGTCAATAAACTGTACTTCCGGATATCAGCAAGGTGTTTGAAATAGTGATTAATAGAAAATTCAGTCAAAATTAGTTGAGGGGGGAAAGATATATTTCCTGGAACATCATGAAAAGCTAGTGTACTTGACCATGCCCGCTTAATTGAAACAGCGTTCAAATTAGTGTGGATCAAGGGTTTTCTGTACAAGCACGTTAAATACGGTTTGAGTGTATCCCAGCTATGCAAAATAAAACATTTATAATATGATTTCGTAGAAATTCGTCGTTAAAAGTGGAAATCTCACATTAACTAGGGCCTTCGAGATAAAATATTTTCTGCATCGCGGTGCAGTAAACTCGCTATTTTATATTTTACAGCCTTGTTTGCAGCTGTTTGTTTACAGGACGGGGTTGGATATTGCAGCTATCCAGATGACGTTCCTGCAACATAACTTCAAAACAATCGCGAACGTTGCAATGAAGATTGGAAAATGAAGAGATCAATTTTAGAAAGTGTGAAAGAGAGCTTCTCGCTATTAGCACAAGAATTGAGAAAATTTTTGAAATTTGAATAATGAGGGAGAAGTATTTGGAAGTAAATCGGAAGTGAAGAAGCTTTAATTTTTGTGGGATCAATACTTGCATTTCAATAAAGATGTATAAGTGTTGCTCTCGCCACCCAACCCAAGGCAGAGAAAGCCTCCTTTGTCGCGCTTTAATAGTGAACACCTAAGCCTGCAGGTTAAGGCAATCTGCTATAAGGCCTTAGTCAGATCAATGTTGACCGATGGCAGCACTGTTGGGTCAACATATTCCCCTCATTGTATGTGAAAGCATCGAGTCTCCGAAAGACTTGTATGGAAACATACGAATCCGGTTTCAGGTATTCTACTTTTACTTTATAAACAAGTAATTCCCAGTCACGTTGCTAGAGCAGCGGAGCAGAAAAATTTTCAACAGAGGACAAAAATCCATTTTTACCCTGAAGCCGATCATCACACTGCCGCTTATGAACGCGCGGATTTATCCTTTTAGAGGTAGATTCGCAATGCAATGCAGAGACAAGTGGGAGGCTTTTAATTCAAGTACTCTGTATTGGTGTTTGGAAGATCCCTATAGTTGAATGTATTAACATTTTCATGATCTTAAATTTAGATAAGATGTAGTTCTAGTTTCCACATTAAAAATAAATTTAAGTAAGGTGAGTTTGGTGGTGGAAGCTTCTATGAATTATTGGCGTTTACCCTAATTCAAGCTCATGGAAAATCCTTGGTAGAACTAAAGGGGTGAATTTATTAGGAACCGCAGGAAGCAGCTGTAGAAGTTGCTTTAGGCCCCTAGTGCGGTTCTCGTGAAACAGTCGAACGAATGTTCGATCGAAAAAGTGGTAGTCACATTCTCGATTGTAGTGAACCGAGTCGATTGCAGTCGAGAATGCGACTACCACTTTTTCGATCGAACATTCGTTCGACTGTTTGACGAGAACCGCACTAGGGGCCATATTGTCATCATTTCTGTTGTGTGTAGGCGTTAAGTATTAAAGGACTAAATTTTTGCGCACCGGAGAGTTGCATTTCTTTAAGGACTGTTTGGTATACATCGCCGATTAGTAGATTTTTTGACATAGAGTTCTGTGAGACGTTTGAACGATTGTTAGACGGAAGTAGTACAAGCATGTGTAGGTGGAATTCGAATCTACAACCTCTGACCTTATATTACCGCGGGTTCAAAAGATCACGCTTTTATATACGAGCCGCCATCTTACAAAAATGAGCAATTGGAGAAATAATGAATAATAGAAGGAATGAAAAATAAATATGGTCCAACAAATGACTTAATCATAAATGACTTAATTATAAGACGTCATATACTAATGTTTCGCTCTCGAAGCCCTGTTGGCACTGTTTTGGCACAAATCACTAAAAGTACAAACTAATTTTGCAATTAAATAATGACGCATTTCCTCAAACTAATGAATACCTCAAATTTTTGTAATAAATAAGATAAACATTCTCGAGGAAAGTCAATAAATTCCATCACAAAGAATTTGTCCCAGCTGTCATCAAAAAAAAATATCAAGAAATTCCAATCACACTCTCTATTTTATACAAAGTATGTACTTCAAAACAAAAAAAAATATTCCCGTAAAATTTTCCTAAGTGATGTAAAATATATGTCGCAACAGGTGCAAATACAGAAGCTTATCATGAAAAATTCGCACGAGATCCTAATTAAACGATTTGACAAAAACAGAAAGAAAAGAAAAAGTACCAAAAGTATACTGAAGATCGCACGAAGCTCAACGAGTCAGAAGACAGATTCATTGCCAAGATTTGTTTATAAATAACATGGATCGTGAAAAAATAAAACAAAAGGAATTGAAATGGCGTAACCGAGCAAGTAGCGGGCCGAGATTGACCTAAGGTTAACAGAAATGAAAGGAATTGTAAAAAAAGCATCTCGCCAGAAAATCCTACCTCCAGAGAACGAAACAGACTTCTTGATGCCGCGCTTCATTATTTTGATTATTTTTCGTTGTTTTTTTGTTCTTCGTTTTCTAAACACTGCCTTGACCGCGAATTTGGACGCACTGCGAATTTCGATTTATAATTCGATTAACGATTTTTTTTTTATCTCAAATCATTTTCACAACAACAAAGTTCAGAGATATTCTGATAGATGGTACTGTTAGCAACTATACTGGCTTTGCGCAATTACAGTTAAATTGTGGAAAATAAATAAAAGAGTTTTTTACTCATTTTCCGTGCACTTTTCATGGTTTTTCTTTTCTTGTCCCGTAACGGTCGCGTCGTTGCTACCGAACGTCGCAGCACTCGACCGACGGTATTTTTCAGCGCGACACTCTCGAGAACTAAATCAGGCCGAGCTGATGGCGGCGAATTGTTGTGTGTAGAGGAGGACTTAAGAATAAATTATTATTAAATAAAAATTCTTCTTTGCCTGATCGGCAAACGGTTCTGTATACATGTGTCGTCACGTCACATACTCGCAATGTCACATAGACGTTAGGGGAAGACGCTATCGATTGAAGTGATTCGACTTAACGTCTCCTATTTATAGATACGTTCGCTATCAGATTATTGCTGGCGCTGAAGCGTGCTGTTATCAGCGAATTGCATGAAAACGGCTGAATGAATTCGCGACCACACTTCTCAGACATGCCAAAGAGCGTTCTACTGTTGCTTGTTTCTTTTTTTCGCGAATGGCAGATAAGAAAACCCCCCCCGAAGAACAACAACAAAAAGAACAGGCAAAACGTGCAATCACTGCGCATGAGTGCGGGGCTTGATGAACACGAACAACCTTTGTGCTTTTTCATTTATTTATTTATTTACATTAAATTTATCTTTTTTATTGGCATTTATTCCGGGGAATTCAGCTTTATATGCTTGATTGTTTACCTTGTTTACTCATTGCAATCTAGAGTATCGAATCGCCATCGAATTGATTTTAATTATTGCAGCGATGGCATGGAAGAATGCGACTTCAGTGCGGTGCCTTGAATGAATGACGGAAGCAAGTCAAGAGAATTTCTTTGGAAAGTTGCGATTATGCAATCTTTTTGTATCAATTATTGTTTAAGTTGGATTGGAGACTACTTTGTAGAAAATGTTTGTTCGTTAAGAATATTTTCTACCAAGCCTTGATGCTCTACAAGAACTCAATCAAGTTTCGGAGAGAATTGGGTCCTTAACTGCTTCGTCTGTTTGTCTTTGTGATTAGGAAATCTGTTTCGACATAAGAAGACTTCCAACCTCTATTGACCTGTAAGCCTTCTACCCTTCCTTTCTTTCTTTTCTTTCATTAAGCGAGGTGGCAGTCCAAAAAAGCACTGCCGCCACTATCGCACTCCGAATATCCCCTGTACCTCAAATTTGTAAGCTAGGCCACGTAAATAGGCTCAGTAATGCAGCTAGATTAGTCTTCTCGAGTAAGTTCGCGCCAAAACACGGGACTCTGCTTCTGCTATCAGAACTATCGCCAATGGATTACGTTGGACTCGAACTCACTAAAACCAGCTTCTGACGTCCAACTTTAACTGCAGGACGGGAGTTACAGCAATGCATCGTGGAAAAGGATCAGCTTATATGTAGATACTACTAATTCTGGCGGTTCTGCTTTTCCACAGAGCAAATCGTTGTCTTTGCATTGCCCTTCAGCGAAATTTTTCACATTTACTGTATTATATTAAATATTTTGTCGTTTGGAGATGGCGATTAATCAAGATTTCCTAATTCTTCACAGACCAATCTAACTTCTAAAATAAATGCGGAAGTTTAGTAGTACTTACTAAGTTCAATGTTGCGTTGGTCATGGGGACCTCTTGCTGTTTCTAGGATTGTTGTTGAGGCTATTGAGCTTTTGTATAAAGATTAGACGATATAAGGGCAATCACTTAACTACGAGAAATTCGCGTCACAAAATAAATCTCTACAGGACAAGGTGCAACAAGTAACCACAACTTCTAAACAAGATAAACAAAAGTTAAACCGATTTTTTACCGCCTACTTTAATATGAAATGTTAAGCTCTAAATCTTCCGTAACCATGATGCTGATGCAACAGTTCCGAATAATCGAATGAAGTTAAGATACATCACAAAAAAGCTCGTTAACGCTGCCAAGAAGTGTAACAACTGGGAGACGAAATGGATCGCTATTTCAGTCGGGCAGTTTGGGGCGCGATAAAAGCTGCCTGGAGAGAAGGAAATGCCACGTTCAAGCATGAAGCTATAAGGGAGGTGATTCAAACTTTACAACTTTCCTGGAGGCAAACGGTACCTATATATCGCTATAGCGATCAAGTCCAAATTAGTTTAGGTTTGCAAACGCGCTTTTATGATTTTCTGTGGATTTAGGACCATCAGGGCTTTGTGGGTAATGAAAAGAGCACTTCTACCTCGCGAAGTGGAGCAAAAACGGCGAGACGGTGATAAAGATGGATACACCTAAGTATCCAGTACTAGGTATAACACTACAATACGAGTTAGGCTGGAGAACGCTGGTCTAATGTTAGCTGAGCACAAAACGACAATAGAACCATGGGAAACCATAGCGGAGAAGGTAGGTGACCAGGTTTTGACGTGAATACGTCTGGAAGTTTGCTTCCATGACAAAAAAACGATGTTAACGAAATTATGGCATACACTTTTGAGTTGCAGCTCAAAAACTATTGTTTATATATTGAAAAAAGAAATATACCATGACGTAGATGAAGAATCAAAGAATTTTTATTGTTTACTTTCAAAATGAAATTCAAGTCAAAATGGCGCGCCAATGAAAATCGGAAGCTGGGGGTTTTTAAGGTAATTTTGCCAAATAAGTGTCATTTCCCGGTCAGCTGTATGTAGGTTGTTCAAGAGTTGAAAAATCTGAAAATCTTCTTATCCTAGCTCCAAATGGAAGAACATTAGACATAATGCATTCTGAAGCTCTCTAAGCAATCGAAATGGGTCTGCCCTTCATGTTATCTAACACTGTCTCTCGATAGCGAGAAGCAAGAATTTGTTCTTCGGGGCCACCTTGTTTGACCAAGGTCTGATTAACAAATCTTAAGGCACCCCAATGAGTCTGTTCAAGCGAAGGTCCGCTAAGCATACAATAGGCCCATTAGTGGCCGACACACTTCCTAGACCCGATCATAGAAATATAAACTAACATGGAACGGCTGTGTCGTGTAAGAACCCTGTACGTGAGCGACCGCACTCAAGGTAGCTTGTTTAAAAGGACAGCAATAATGTGTACAAGTGGCACACAAATTGCCGAACTGTCTGGGGTAGCTTCTTGAGTGAATGGTGGCGTGCCAAGTCAATATCCGGGGGGCATAGATTTTATGCCAGGAATTTTAATCGCTCCGCTTTAAAACGTCCCTCTTATTATTTCTGCATATTTTGGCCTGCACTGCCTTACCACCACTACCGAGTGAACTCAAACACATCAGGAATTGTGGTACGCTTAATCTGGCTTACAGCCATTCCGTGTTTAGTTTATATTTCTATGGACCCGATACCTCACTAAAAGAAAGAAAACATCGTAAATTCTTCGGGAAAGACGTTTTACTTAATAAACTCAAGACTGAAAATTGAGATTAACAAGTCTAGTTTTTGTTTATTCAAATTATTTTATTATTTTTCAAAATAATTTTCTTCGTTTTTTCTACACATTCAAAAATAACTTTTTGTTTGTACTCCTACAGATATGCAATTTATTAAAGATATTCATATTCAGTACAATTTTCTTATCTAATTAATTTATTATCGGTTAGTGCGCTTTTATCGAAATTTTAACAGAATTGATATAAAATAAATATAATCGAGTGACTTAAGTTAATAAAAATAACAATATCCGCAGTTAACATGGGATTTTGTTTTATCTTATCTCATTCTAGTCTGAAAAATTGTTTACGGCTGAGATCAATGTCCAGTCATTCCCGTTTAAAAATGGGAAGTTTAAAATCAATTTATTATTTTAAATTGTTTTTAATTGAATATCATTGCTTTATTTCTTGGGAAATTGTTTATTAATGAAAAATATGATACTTTAATCCAAAAAAGTTTAAGTTTATAACAACACAAAATTATTAAATTTCCCCAATAAAGACGTTAAAGTACTAGATTCCACAACATGGCGGGGAATGAAAACCCTAATCGGAACAAAAATTCCTGTTTTTATGCGTTGCCTTCCGTTCCCATGCGATACAACCTGAAGCTTTTCCTTTGAATTTTCAAAGATTTTTGACAGTTCGATTCGACGCGTTGAGCTGTTCGGAGGCGCTTTCTTGCAGGTCACCACCGAGTGTTTTTTGCGAGTGAATTTTTATTTGTTTTTGTGCTAATAAAAAGTGAGATTTAAATTGCAAATAAGGAATTCCATGGAGAAAGAATAGAATCAGTTACAGTGCAAGTGAATAGAGTTGCAAGTGGCTATTATGTAACAGCAAGTGGTTCAGTTTTGCTCTTGAAGGAATAAACACAGGACAAGGAGCCCGACACCATGACGGAAAGGAAGTTCACCCGGGGACTCAACAAGCCGGGAATGGCCGCCCAGCTGAGGGAGACCGTGTCGCAAGTGGTGCGGGAAAGTGCTGTTTTGGTATGTCGCTTAATAATATCCGCTCTAGCATAAAAAAATGTTAATCATCTGCGGATGGAACACAAATTTCCCACACATGCGATTGCCGTTCGCTTTCGTTTCGGGGCTGCTTTTGTTTAATTGATAGAAAAACACACCCAAGCCCCGAAGGGACTGCGATGGCGAGGCCCCATTTTGCTGCTGCTGCTGCAGGCGGCTTGGGGCACCTATAGTATATAAAAATCTTGGTGGTCGTCTTTCTAGCTTCTTTCTGCAGAGAGGAACCTGATCTTAGCATCGGGCCCCAAGGCGGAGTTCCTTTCGCTGCGTAGACGCTAGCGATGCGAGGAATTCCACCAGAATCTGCATCGATTCTCGCCTGAATTCCTCCATCCTTCGCCCTCCGCCCTTCGGGGGATTCACGTGGGAACGGCGGCAAACAAGCAGCCACAGCGTGCTCCTTCTGGACACACAGTAGCTTGCGCAAACCTGGCTTTGTCGTCAGTTGGATCCAGTCCAAGAATTTTCATTTTGTTTTACTTCTCCATTTTTTTTTATCTCGCTAATAGTTTGCAGCTTTACCTCTCGGAGCCCAGAGAGATGGGGGGGGGGCTCCAATTGAGATCGTTCTGTGGGGGTGTATTTTTTGTTGTTGTCGTTGTTGTTATTTTCGAGGATAAACAAAGCTGGGAAAGCTCGGAAAATATAGACGCCCACAGTTGAGTGGTGGTGATATGGATCCACTCTTTTGTGGCAGGTGCAATCCCCCTCTGCTGCAGCACAAGGGCTAGATTATATAACACAAAGTGGATGTCGGTGGATGTGGGTACATTTTTGGGGGTTCATTTCGGGATGCGAAGGCGCTCTAGAGGTGTGCATGACCTTTTGTACTTGGGGATTATAAAGTTTTTTTGCGGCTTTTTAAATTGCCCAAGGGGTTAGACACCTCCGAATATCTCGGTTTCGGGATTAATTAATTTTTGCCATGACCCAAGGTAAAAAGGTGAATGGAAGTAAGTTTTGTTATTTATGCACGGGCACACTACTCGGGGGCAAAGTTCTGAAATTAATGTGGGTTTGCGCTTGTGAGATGTGGTGATGCTCTCTGGCAAAAGTTTTTCCATGTAATGCACAAGAGTTTTTAATTAAATTTATCAGGAATTGTTAGTTTCATCTAATAGAGCTTGATTGTGAGACTAAAAGTGTCTGTTTTATCCTCTCACTACAATTTATTATGGATTTTCGGTTCTTCGTCGTTACAGTCAGGTTTCTAGCCTCTTCCGTCTCCCGTGTCGTCCCTACGTGATGCTAATTCTCTCCAGTTTGTTATATACGAAGTTTCCGTATATCTTATAGCACGTCAATCTTGTACCCATTTCTTGGTTGTTCTTTGTTGTTGTTATTGTCATGGAAAAAATAACGTTTTAAATCAATTATTATTTAGGATCGCCCTTATCCATACCCGAAACCACCGTTTTCCATAGCTTATTGCGAAATGAAAATGCGGTCCCAGGGCTCTGATACTGTATTTATCGTTTTGGAAGCGAGTATTGGGGCACACACCAGTTTGGAGAAAAGGACCCTAAACGATCGGACTCGGATGAAATACACCTATGGTCTTGTAAACTTCGTTTTGGGCCGTCTAGTAACGCGGCAGTATGAACGACGTCTGGGCCCTGGTTGGCTTGATTATTGGACACTGCGTCCTAGATTATCACCAATGAGGATCGGAAGGAAGAAAGATCCAACTTGTAGGTTCTGCCCCGAGAAAAAGAGTTGCCTTAAGTTCTCTGCCACTGTCTCGCGATTTCGAAGCTCTAGTTCTCGTTGTTCGTAATGACCTTGTTTGAACAAACACATTTAGCGACAAATCTTGAGGCAGACTTTTGAACCTGTTCAGGCGGTCTAGCATAAAAATCTCTGAGGCATAGTGACTGCTAAGAGAACAATAAGTTCCAGTGGCGGAAGCAGTACCCCTTCACCCGATATCTCACTAAAAGATAGAAACGCTTTAAAAACAGCAATAATATAGTTTATTTATTTATAACAAAACCATTTTAAAAAAAGGTAACAAAACTTCCAACAAAAAATCACGTATAAAAATGCTAAATTTGAAATCCGCACAAACTTCTGCAAAGTGAGAGACGTTCATTATCTCACAACATATTCATTGTTACCAAGAACCAACCGAACAACTACAAGGACTCTTGTTAGAAGTTCTTGATTCATGCTAATTGAATACTGCTATTTTCGTGCTCACAATCATGATATCAATGTTATTTCAAGTGTGCTACAAGAACTATAGAACCAGATGCATCTGAAAATCTTCCAAGCAAATCTCTCGCACATTCAATTTTGCCGGAGAAGCACTTTCACTTCATCCAAGTGCTGTTGACGAAATATGTGTAAACTCCGGCTAAAAACAGAATCGCAAATTCCCCATTTTCATTTCGAAACAGCTGTGGCATAACTTAAAAATTCTATTTAAATGAATCGTTCCAAAAAAGAGATTCCAGGGAGGAAAGGATGAAAATTATAAACAAAAACCAAAATTTTGATGCCATTCTTTTTGGTTCTTGAAAGTCTTTGTGAAATGTTTCAAATTTTCATGAGTTTTACGTAAAGGAATGAAAATTTAATTTCAATTTCGAAAAAATTTGCCGGAACTACAATTATAAATGCAAGTTTCTGTAGAAAAGTGGTTAAGACATTCAAAACTTTATCAGGAAATCTCAGAGTTTCCCTTCTAGTTTTTAGTTGTTTTCAGTGACAATAGAGATAACCGAAAATGCTATCGATGACATTCCTTCGGTGTGGGAGAAATACTTCAGAGAGTTCTTCAAAGAGAATATAATACTAATACAGGGAGAAGCAGACAGCCGAAGTACAGATAACCCGGAAAACTTTTCGTCAGAGCCTACAATATAAACTATGGCCATGGCTTTACAGCACCCCCTACGTACGGCATTTTTCGTAGAGAAAAGCGTTAAGGGCCCCGTACACGATCAATAATATTGTCAATATTGTATGCACGCCTCTATTACAGATATAAATGTAGTCGTAATCTACCATTCCAAATGCGAGTGTCGTTTTACTAAACGGTCCCCCAACTAAGTACTAACCACGTCTAATGCTGCTTGACCTGCGCAATTGAACAAGAACCGGTCTACTGAGTATGCTCAATGGCATCCTTTATTTTTTATAAAGCTCCAATTATACTTACTCCCTTTAATATGAAAAAGTGTGTGCGTACCGTGGTACGGGTGAGTCCTATATTTACTCAGGCGTACCGTGCCTGTTTCGGATACTATGCAGACAATTTGACGTTGGGCGTGCCTGTTTCAGCCTAAAAACGGGCGAGTCTGATTTTTACTCAGGATGGGATATAAATTCTAATCTATAAAAGCCGTTTTACATTCCAAACACAAATTGGAGCTCTTTTATCTCTCTGTCTGGATTCCATGTTGGTGTAACAGAGAGAAAAGCATACAAATTTCTGTGCTATAAAATTGGGATATATTTTTCTGCCTCAATTAAGAACAGTTTAGGGACGTTTAAGGCCCTTAATTGAGGCAGAAAAATACATATAATGTGTAAAACGTCCTTGAATGCAAATTGTACTCAGTACTCGATTCCACCCTATAACTAATGATATGAGTAAAAGTAACTACTCGGTCAAAAATATTGAGTACTGATATGAGTAGAATCGAAAGCCAAATACTCATATGAGTAAAGAATTGAGTACCCATTCCGTATACCTAGGTGTAGAGCTGTCGAGTGCGACCGGAGGCCCAATAATCAGCTTGGCAGAGTGGTCCCTTTGATGATTGTCGTAATTTTGGTAATATATCGTTGGAGTCTGTTTAGGATGCCCATTATTGTTTCTTTATCGTAAGTGGGCCGGCCGTCCTAGAGATAGTGTAGGTCTCCAGTGCTCTCCACCTTTGACTGGTTAGAAGCAGGTGCTAATCAAAAATGGCAATCAGAGTATAAAGCCCAGTAGGACCGAGTCCATATTAATTTGGTCATCACGCCCTTGATGGGTACACTAAATTCGCGGGCAATGAACAGGAGGACGTCTTGGCCAGACGGATCTCTGCCACTCGTTTCATCGGTTCGGAGCTGGCAATTGGGGCAACTACCAGTTTGGTGAAAAGGACCCTAGATGGATCAGAAGGGTGGACCAACCTGCTGCCTCTGAGATATGTTCTCTGTCAATGTTCCGCGATAGCCAAGACTCGTTTCTCGGTGCAACCTTGCTTCATCAAATAAGCCTGAGCGATTGAGTTTTAGTCAAACTTTTTTATGCAAAAAAACAATCTTAGGAATCACCAGTTGGTTATGGTGCAATGTCTAGTAGAGCCCGCACCATAAAAGACGGAAAATGTGGAATTGTGATTGAGAATATAAATGAATCGGTAATTGGCGTTTTTAAGCAAATAGAGTGACGTTGCTCGCTTTTGGGGACTTGTGACTCTCACTGCGCATGGAAACAGCGATTTTGAGACTCCCTTCTTATATGGTGCGGCCTCTTGTAAGCTTGATTTGAAGGATAGAAGAGAATTAGAAAGGATAGAAGTGTAGGGGTGTTCTAGTAGATGTCGATGAACCTTACGTTTGAACTCTAAGATGTTATACGAATTGGCAAATACTGACTGAGAAACATTGTTCCACGTTCAAGTTGGCGTGTTTCGAAAAGGAAGTGGGAAGTAAATGGGGTGAGCCGATCGGGTTAGTCTTATAGTGTTGGGAAAATGTTGCCGTGAAGGCAGGAAGTTCTAAATTATGGCAATAGCGATAACATTTTGACAGTACTATTACTTTCTTACGTTGGCTCAATGAGTCTGATGAGCGCAGTTTTGCACCATGTCGAGTCACGCTTAGGCGGATTTTAAGGCGTTAGCTCAACTATAAGAGTTGTTCTTTCGGCGCCAATCAAGGAAAAGTTCAACAAGGCGTTTAAATTGGTCATGACGGGTGCTAGCCTTCTCGGTTGGAGGGATTGACAGCATTTCAAGATTGTAATAAAAAACATTGGAAAAAGGGCAGATGATGGAGTTGCCTTCATTCAGTCGCATATAAAATCGTCCTTGATGTCGTCGTCTGCATTTTCAGTTGTAGCGTAGCCTTGGACTGCCGTAGTACTTCTTAGTCTGGTACGGAGGTGCGCGGTAACAATCCTCTCAGAAACTGGTGACCAGCTAATGAGGTATTACGCCAACGCCACTTCTACGGCATTCGGTTTCGTTGCTACTAATATATAAGAAGCATTCACCGTTTGAGCAGATATGCTCCCCGCATCATGACATCTTGTCTCGCTAAGTTCCATGATCTCCGAGACGTTTTTGCCAATTCTTAGCAATGGTGCCTTTATGGGAGGCGGGTTGCTAACCCTCAACCCAACCGACTTAAAACTCTATTATATAGCGCAGAGAACTCGCCATTCGGCCGTCTCCCGTTAGCTCATTTCGCAGAATTACCACAGGGGGCTGAACGGCTGGAGGGAAATATTTCCGCCCTATGTTCCACGATGGATTAAAGGAGCTGAACAAGTAAGATTGAATTGGCATCTGGTGAACACCGGCAGATATAGTGTGAGTTTTAGATTTGACGTCATCCAATACTATCTTGACTGAACGGCAAGAAAGAAAACTCAATCCAGTTCTTTAGAACTGAGTCGATACCAAGCTTGGAGTTTAGTCAACAGAACTGGGCGCCATACTCGATCAAAACTCTTGGAGAACTTCGCCCTGAATAATCAAGGGGAAGAGAGAAGGACGCCACCTGCTTTGCTATGAGCAGGATGAGTCTGCCCTTCATGTTGTCTTTGAGTGCCTCGCGATAGCGATGCTCGAACGTTCAAGTCTAAGCGACAAGCCACTAGGCAGGCCCACGGGACTTTATAGGAACCTACCATATTATAGAAGATTTACTTGTATTTTGAAGCTCTTGAAGGTATCAATTCCCGCGAGGCTGGCTATCTTGAAAAATTCATACATGAGTCGCTATTCTAGGATTGCTTAAAATTTAACGTGGTTTTATTCCACCGACTCCCATCAATACTACCACGACAGAACGCTGACTTCGGTGATAGAACCGGAGATCCTCGCTTATTATGCTTACAGGCAAAGGAGAGGACAGGGAATGTTTTTTTGTAAAGAGGGAGAATACAAGAAAGAGAGAAAGTTATCTAAGTGGGAGAAATGGAAAGACGAAGGATCATTCCACGGAGTGGCCTCGAACCATGGACCTCTGAGGTGGTAGTCCGGTTAACCGGCGTAGACGCACGTAAAGATGAAAGGCAACGATGGATAATAAATTCCAAATTAATACTACAATGATTCGTTTACATAGGCAAAGTATGGATTATTCACAGGCAAAGTATGGATTAATCTTAATTAAGAAAACAAAATAGAATACTTTAAACAAATCAACGCTTGTAGAACTCACTGAAACAAATCACAAAATTGTGTTGCAATACTGCTGCTATCTCCGGCCGTAAATAATCAATTGCAAGCAACAAATCTCTATTGACAAACAATCCCACTCTAAATAAGGCCACTGTTGCCTCAGTTTTTTATCACTTATAGCATTTGGTAAGACTCATAAAAATTCTGGAAATCCAACCCAAACGAGATTAGGTGACAACTCTAGACAGCGCAGCGCTTTCTTATCAGCTCTGTGCATTTTTCTAATCGGCTTAAATTCCTCGTAAGTAGCTCATTTGTGAATTACCGTTGCGATTGTGTTGCAAACTTCGATAAAGCAGAGCGCTACCAGCAAAGTGTAGTATCACCTCGCGGCTTTTGCGGTAATCACCGTGAGAAGTAAGAACATGAAACTCGAGTCTAATTCAAGTAAAAAGTGTAGCATCAACACCACCACCAACTATAAGTGATGGAGCGGCACAATATGCGCCATGGAATTAACCACAAAACAAAAAAATTACACCGAGACTTTTCCCATTTCATTTTCCATATCTGTTCGCAAAATAATTTTCTATTTATTTTTTTTTATCTGGAAGCGTGACAGACAGCGCGATGAGCGATATCATGATGGAATCAACACGCTTCTTGTGTGAGCTTCTGGTCTTTCAAACTATCGACACGAAACCACAACAAGCCAGAAAACCGCGGTGCAGCAAATAACAAAAAAAAAGAAACTCGTTAGCGATACCTGATAGCAGGGGCAGCTCTAGTTGTTGGTTTTGAACTAGAGAGATACCAGTGCTATCGGGTTTTGATCTGGTTGATAGATTCCAAGACGTTATAGAAATCACGTTGGCTACTTTCACATATAATATGGACAATCAGCGCGAACAGATGCTTCTCAGTGGCTAGGGGCAACCGCGGTAATTTCTTCGCCTTGTTTGGATGGAAGAAGAGCAGAGTGATAAGATATGCAAATATCCGGTCAATTTGTTGATTATGGCCTCAAATGGCGAACAGTTTTCAAATTAGTTTAGTATTGGTGGTGGAGCGGCTATTCTTGGAGCAGAATCGGTGAGGAATTGTTGCTTTAGTTTAAGAAGAAGATCAGTGTCAGTTTTAATATAGAAGTTTATTGCGGGGTGGGTAATGCTCTCTCCACAAATGGATCCATCATAATTAATTGGTCAGTTGATTGACAAGCTCGGATTAGTCGTTTGGGCGCTATCCGTAATTAAGTATGGCTGAGAAAAGAGAAAAACTTCTGCTAAAGTTTAATCGATTTTAATTTTTTTCATTGAAGTTGAACAATCGTTTTAGATTCCATCCACGGTAGTTTGAAATTATGCAAAAATAATTGACGGTTGATTTGTAGTTAATTACATAAATAATAACTTGAACTTAACGACAACTTTATGTTGGATTAGTCCACAAAGCAACTATCCCAATCCAACATTTTGTATTTAATTACATAAAATATATGTAAACTTTGTTTCGGATTAAAGGAGTACCGCGGTCGCAACTTGAACATATTTCAATCTACTGTAGATTTGTTATACAGATCAGTTAAACCTCACGTAACTCAATGATCAACTGTTAATCAAGATCGTTATTATACGCAACTTGATGTTTTGAAGAGAATAATTCAACGGCGACGTCTCATCTTCGGCCAACAGAACTGGAGAATAATGTTCCATCACGACACCGCGACAAATTTTGAGGATGTCCAAATGGCAGTGGAAGACTATATCTCGTCTTCAAAAACGAGGACTTTTCTCCAGAGCATTGAATAAGCTTCGAGAATGCTGGCAAACGGTTTGTAGTCCGGGGAAATTAGCAAAAAAAATCGCACGAAAGGAGGCAAAATTCCAAAATGGCTGAAAATTGGACCACAGCTTCCTTGGGACTTTTTAAGAAATTGGGCAAAAAATCACTCAAAAACTGATTTTTTCGAAATTTTTTTTTAATCAGTCAATACGAAACGTTATTGCCTACAAAAGAGCCTTGTTGTAAAAAAAACCTTGTCCTTTCCGAATTATTCAAGGTATTTTTTTGGCCGAAAATTTATTTTTGGAAACTTTGACCTTGAATAACTTCGAAAGGGTTAGGTTTTTGGAAAAAATGACAAAAGGGCTTTTTTTGAAGGCAATAACCTTTCGTATTGACCGATTAAAATTTTTTTCGAAAAAACCAGTTTTTGAGTGATTTTTTGCCCAATTTCTTAAAAAGTGCCAAGGAAGCTGTGGTCCAATTTTCAGCCATTTTGGAATTTTGTCTCCTTAAAATGCTAATTTCCCCGGACTATTTAAAATGCAGGAAATTATGTTTTGAATCAAAGTGTGAAAATAGTACAGGTAAAATAGTAAAAATAGCGGAAATGATTGGGTACAGGCTGAAATTTCGCCTTCCTTTTAAGGTTCTTAATAAGGGGTTATAAAGTCTTGTTCTAGAGAGGGGGGCTATCCCCACTATCCACTAAGATACAGAGTGCTTCAAAAAAAGAAAATGTTTTTTTTCTTAATTTACTTCAAGTTGAATTCCGCCCAGACTAATTATCGTAAAGCAACATACTTCGGCTCATCTTTCAGGTAGATGTGTATTCTTTTTATTTAGTAAAAAAGCAAAAACTTGAGTGGCCCCATTTAAAAGAAATATAGTTCCAAAGCATGAACAAAATGCTATAAAAAACGAAGAATATTGGGATTTTGCTCACACTTTGAACCTACATTTCTTCTAAATGGGGTCACTCAAGTTTTTGCTCTTTTACTAAATAAAAGAATACACATCTACCTGAAAGATGAGCCTAAGTATGTTGCTTTACGATAGTTAGTCTATAGTACAGGTGAAATAATAAAACGAAGATTTTCTTTTTTTTGGACCAAATTGGAGCAAAAATACAAAATTACGTCAAAATGATGCCTTTTGTTAGAAAAATTGTACTTACTTGAGTTATTGTTAAAAAATATTATTTTTATTTCTTCTTTCAAAGTTAAAAATTAATGGACAATTCCAAATTACTATCTTGCCAATCAAAATATTGAATTTTCTGCAAATTATGTGGCTTATATAGCCTGATTTAAATATCCTGAAAATGAAAATCATAATTATATTTAAATAATTGGAATATAAATCATTTTTGTAATTTGTAACTCACATCAGTAGATTCGGATTCATTTTTTGTAGAGATTTGTGGATATATTTCAAATTCTTCTGCTAAATCCACAAACTTTGTAAACACTACTTTATGAAAAGACCTACCTTTTAAGATGTATTTGCAAAAAACTGATATTTTGACCCTAAAACTCCCTAAAAAGACGGGTTCCCGGGGTAGAAAATCAGTAGACTTTTTAACGCCTTATTAAGACCCCTAAAAGGAAGCTCTCTGCCAAATTTCAGCCTGTACCCAATCATTTGCGCCATATTAACTATTGTACCTGTACTAATATGGGTATTTTAAATCTTTAAAACGGCGATATCACATTAATGGCAATTCGTACGGTAAAATGTGTAAGATCTTTTTTTGTAGAAAATCGCCCAATCTACAAACTTTGTAAACACTATTTTATGAAAAGACCTACCGTTTAAGATATATTTGCAAAAAACTGATATTTTGACCCTAAAACTCCCTAAAAAGACAGGTTCCCGGGTTAGAAAATCGGTAGACTTTATAACCCCTTATTAGGCTTAATTTACCTGTACTAAAAGAGTAGTTCCCTTACCCGCGATATATAAGTTTTCTAGCAATATTTAATTCATTATTTTATTACTATTATTTTAGGAGATATAAGCTTTCAAAGTGTGACAGATTTTCGATGCGTCATTTAGCTCCCTATACCGCAATGAAAGATGTACTTGTACGTCAAATAGTTTAATTACGATAAGGATATATTTTTCACCATATTCGTAGTTCATTTGGTTCCTTCTCAAAAATATTTACGAGTAACCGAACGTCTTTCAATATTTTACATATTAATAAGCCAAAATAAACGAGGATGCATGAAACAGACATGCGGAGGTGAAAAAGTACGCTTCAGGGGACACCACTTTCCGTAAAAAAGATTTGCTTCTGCAATATGCGTCCTCGTGTATTTTGGCGAAACATACCACAAAACAAAGTAATTTCATATTTTATAAAAAAAAATATTTTGAACAACCTTTTTTTTAATTTAACTTACTTCAATACATACTACCAAACAATGTAAATTTTTTTTAAATATGCATTAAGCTTTGTTTTTATTTTTAATTTAAAACGGAATAAATTATTTACTGATGTTAAAAATCATTTACGTTTCAAGGAAAGTTTTCTTTTTCATTTTATTTTAATTCTGTCTGGGGCGAAAAAAAACTGCGATAACAACTAATAGTAATAGTTTAGCAGCACACTTTTTATGGCTATTTATTTAGTGTTGTTTATTTGTTATTTCGTAACACTTGGTTCCAATTACGCCGGTAATTAGTGACTACGGTGGAATGTTCAATTCCTCGGAGAAATATCGTGGCAATCAATGAGGAAACACACACAGGTATTCCTTTAAATGGTGTGAAACCGGTTTTTTAGGAGAGCAAAGTAAAAAATATAAAAGAGAAAAGTGTTTTAATATTTTTAAACAAAATTTTTGATGTGAAAACTTCTTCTTTTTACTTTTTGTATTTATTCTCTATCAGCCCACACACAAATCGATATCTTCTAGTAAAGACAAGAAAGTTACTCGTAGTGAAAGAATACCCGTGTGTGCCAGAACTAACTATGTTGTAAAATCAGTTCGACAACAGTCGCGCATTCCTCCTCAATGTGTTTAGGCATTTTTTTTACAATTATTACCTTCAAAGAAAATTGCCATTTTTTATTCTCCATTCAACAAGGAAGGACTCATTCCTTTCCCCCTTAGAAGTCCCTTGTAAAAAGTGCAACAAAGAAAAATTTCCATTTATATTTATTGTGACCCAAATTTCCCCAGACGAAACTGAAAGTATGTCATTAGCCTGAAATATTTTTTCTGCTGCCTAAAAAGAATGACTTCGAGTTTCACAAAAGTAATGAGTCTAGAAAACGTCGACTTTTGCAGGTAAAAACATCTAAAGAACTTTTTTTTACTAAGAAGCTCATTAATACCACCTAAAAAGGTACACGGTAATTTGCATACCAACCCTCGTTTTCCTCCCCTAAAATCGTTGTATTTTGTTACACAACTAAAAATAGAAATAAATAAAAAAATAAGAGTAAAAATAAAAACTTAATCTCCACTCTCTGTCGGGTCTCACTGCTTGCAACAATCACAATAATTGCACCTGAAATAAAACTTTCATACTTACCTTGAACGTGCATAAAAATAGCACACACATAGACACGGTTTTTTAGAGAATCTTTTTGGGGGCCTATCCATTCTCCGGTGAACCTACTGTGAATTTTTTTGGGGGGGCGATAAAAGCTTCCGAGTAACAAGGCCATTAGCGATAATTGCACGGAACCCGTTTGTTGTTGTGTATGAGGTGTCACGCGATTTTTTTTTTGGTTTTGGATTTATTAAAATGTTTTTTTTTAGCAACAAATGTTTTTGGAAAAAAGTTAAGGTTTGCGAGGATTAAAAAGTAGTTAAGAGCAGCTTTTAATTAGGTTTTTATATAGGTGAGCTAAGACCTTTGATTCGAAGGGGATAAAACCAGGTATTATTGGGTCGCGAGATAATTATGTGTTTGAGAAGTTGTTTCGTGTTAATTTAATCATCAGAAATATTCTATAAAAACACTTCATATGATAGTGTGAAGTTTAGTGTGCAAAAATAATTGATTTCTCGGTGAAATTTTTACAACGAAATGATTTAATAGAACCCTTCCAGCTGGGTATCGCACACAACGATTGTTGCCGTAGCTGCGGGGAGACGTCCTAGGGAGAAACACCCGTTCACTTCCTGTTCCCGTTCACTTCCTGTGCCACAGCCAGGGAGCGCATATTAGGAAGTTACGTTCTGGAAGAATTAAAAGAGACTCCAGGCTAGGGTTGGGGGATTGCTATGTTTCCCAAACTCCAGAACATGGTTTTAAACATCTTTCACAATCGGTTAAATAATTGCCTAACCTCGAGTAGCTCTAATAAGGCATTTCGCCGGGTTAACCGGTTAATAATATGGCACCAAAGTTCCGCTTAGCTCGGGTCTTCACCTTGCAGACGACGTTCATCTAGTCTGTAGTCTCGTACTGCCGCCCTCACACCCTTTGTCGGATGGTTAGCGGGATTCATTTGCTTCAGAAGGCTGTTTCCCACTAATTCCGACTGTTGCGTATGTGGCTCAGCTGGCTGCTATTAAGGATATTGACTTGGAAAAATTGAAGCCCCGTTATAAAAATTGTTTGTTTTCATTTTTGTTACATCCGTGGGTTTCTTGCAAATTTCTTCTCTTTGGTGTGAATTCCTACAACATCAAGTAGTTCAAACGCAAGCTCGACCGCTTCCTCCTTTAGCACTCTCTAGGCTGTTGCTAATCTGTCCTGTCCTCTATTCCTTATTAATCTGCCCTACCCTCTATTCCTTCCTATTGCATTGTAGAATGACGAGTACGAAATGACGGATTAGTAATACAAAGGGTGACTCCTTTATGTGTCAAAGCGCTAATTGGTCTGTCATTGCGTTTAAGCAGCGCATCGTAGATGCTAATTCGGTCTCAGCTTATGAGGCACTCATACATCGAGCTTCTTTTTGTATCCAGCTTTGGTTGCAAAATATACCGCAACTGTTCCTTATTTCGCACTATTTTCAAACGCAAACAACTTTCCAGCCACATTTTCGGTTTTATACACTTAAAGTAACATTCGAATTGTCACTTTTCAAACGAGCGTTTGGTGGTGTCGCTGCGATCAGTGATTCGTGACTTTTTTGCAATTGAAGCCATCTATCGGGAAGACCTCACTCTGAATTTGTTTCTTAATCCTAGGACAAAATCCTTGTCGACTGAACCCCAAAATAAAATCGTACGCAACTTTAGTCCCATTACAAAAATTTTTGTCTGAATTTTTATAACATTCGGGAGTTGCTTGCAAATTTTGTTTATGTGAAGTTTTCTGTGAGGAAGGACGATTCCGGAGACTCTACAATGACGAGATCTACGAGCGCTATCGCAACATAGATGTTGTGAAGAAAATAAAGCTCGGTAGACTCCGGTGGGCAGGACATCTAGCTCGTATGAGTGAAGATGAGCCTGCTCGGAAAGTTCTCTGCGGTAAGACTTATGGGGTACGACAGCGAGGGAGACCCAACCTCCGCTGGAAGGATGGCGTAGACCAGGACGCTCAGAGCATAGGGGTGCCAAACTGGATGACATCGGCTCAGAATCGGGACCGGTGGAGAGAACAGTTGCGAGAGGCCAGGACCGGATCCCGGTTGTAGAGCCGTTAAAGAAGAAGAAGTTTTCTTCAACTTCTTCTTTGGTGAAGTATTGGGTTTAAAAGAACCGCGGCCACTTCACTTGGTCTATTATGCTAGACCCCTGTGAGGTGTTACCTGCTACAATTTAAGCGGCACTAGCCGAAAATTTAATTGTATCTGACATTGACATGGATCAGTGTGACTTAGAAACAAATTCTTCTCTATTAACTCTTCATAAACATTGTTGACCTTTTTTAACTTCGCAGTTTATAGGGAAGTTATTGTAATCGGTCCGAATCTCGAAATCGTAATTTTTATTTTTCAAAGTCCCAATAGCATTTTAAGCGAAAATTTGAGAAGAAGTATGTGTGGGTGTGGGTGTGCGTAGGTATGTGGTCACTTTTTCTGCAACATATCGCTCAAACCAAAAAAGATATCAACTTCGTTGAGGTGTCGTTCGAAGCGTATTAAGGGAAATATGATCTGAAAAGATTTTCATAAAATTCGGTCGAGCCGTTTTTTTTGTTAAAACGACTTATGTGATTTTTGTACCTGCACGATATCGCGCAAACCAAAAATGATATCGCCTTCTTTGAGGTGCCGATCGAAGCATATTAACGAAAACATGCTCTGAAAAAAATTTCATAACATTCGGTCGAGCCCTTTATTCAGCATTCATCATACTGGGAAGTTGATCGTGTGGACCGAAAGGGTCAAACCCACAACCCAACTTGTTTTGGTAGTTACATCATTGGAATCTGCAGCAAATATTTTAATCAAAATTATTTTAGTTGAGACAGTAATGATAAGACGCACAAGAATAGTGTGAATATTTATTCATTAACTATAAACCAAAAAAGTCTGGAGACTGAGAATCCAAAACAATAAACTTTACTTAATTCTAGCCCTAATTGCAGAAGTTCGACCCTTAGCATTTCCAAATCAATTGTACGAACGAAATAGAATAAAACGCGGTCACTAATTACAACTCATTATCAACTTTCTTATCGCTCTTTTGTCTTATATATGCGCACACATTTCCCCGATTACGAGGCATTCCGATGGTCACAAGTACGAGCGTCTGATGTCTTAAATCCTTGCGTAATTGACCATAAAACTTTCCCAGTCAAATGCCGACACGGTCATTATCCGCTTTATAGTTCGCCATGGCAGCAATTCCAAAGAGCATAACCTTTGGCAATTTTCTTGCATTGTATTGCAGCATTTCAAAGTTGACATTACCGAGGAGAGGAGTTCAAATTGCTCAAAATAAACCACCGAGAAGAAGAAAACAGTGAAACAAGATGGGGAGAATATTGAAAATTGTCGACAGGGCTCTCTCCGTGACCCCATCCCCATTGCGTCATTCATGCCGGGGGTTTTTATCACGGTTTTTCCCGGTTTGTGCAGAACCCGGAGGCGGCGGTGGCGGTAGAGTTGCGAAGTAAGTGAACGCTGAAGTTTTTATTCAAATGAAAGCTGAAGGGCTTTTGAATTAGTGACAATAGCCTCAAGGACTAGTGGGTTTACAAGCGTTTGGATATATGCGGCGAACACCTCAGCAGACGGTCGCGTATACGTAAAGTGCAGCGAGACAAGTCTGGCTTAGAATTTATGCAATGTATTTTTCAAGTTCAAAGACTTGTGCAGGGCAATGTGCATTGCAATGTGCAGTGCAGAAATTGTTATGCGGTTGATAAGTTGAAGAGGGCATATTCAGTTGATGACGGTCGGGGATGTAACTCCAGACAGTGGAGTGGAGGCATTTCTTCAATATAGCTTTAAGGCAGCAATTGCATCATCTGCAATGCGGATGCACTGCAACTGTGAGGAGATGCTCTCAATCGGGAAATGGGTTTAGTAGGACCTGGATATTTTTGTTCTGTACTACTGTCACTGCCTAGCCAACTCGCTCGCTATTGAGGACTTTTTCACACTTTTCCCTTCAATGGGGCTTACTACAAAACAAAACCCTTTCCCTTGTGGGAAAATAAGAGCAGAATAAACTATGGCAGCTCTTCTCTGGCAGTTTTTCATTAAAATTCGAATGGTGTACAAAAAAAGACTAAAAATAAGGGCAAAGTCAACATACACGCAACGCCCATCCCCGTGCTATGGAACATAATAAAGGAAGCGCAAAAAGGAGGATCCTTCAGCGGTTTTCCCTTTAAGCCGGAAGTGGGCCGCTCTCCTACATACACCCGCATGCATACAAGGACCAAAAGGATGTCATTATTCTGAGGCTTAATGACTCTTCTGGTTGCCTTTGTAATTACTTATTTCATGGCTTGTTTTTTTCCCGCTTTCTTCTCCTTTTACATTTTTAGAGTTGGGATTTAGAAAAAGGAAGTGGGTGGGATGAACAGCATCCAAAAAGCTTTCTAAACTGCCTTCATTAATTTTCGCTTTTATCGTCGTTATTACGCTTCTGAAATAGGAGACTTTGAACCCTCCGGAGAGTTCAAGTGAGCAAGCTACGAAGATGTATGAAATTTATATAGCAGCATCTCGGCGGCGGAGTCTCGGTGCTCCTCATGTTAAGCAGCTGCGGAGCAGAGGGACGCATGAAATTTTTGATATCTAAAAGGGATTAATCTTGTTTGAGCCGCCAAACGTGTGCTTATAGCATACTTTAATCTCCTTAAACGTCTTAATCACGACTAATTTGAAAGTAGCAGCGCTTCGGGCATTGTTTATGGAATTTTAAGGCCGCATTAACATATTTATGTGCACGTAAAATCGTTGTAATTAAGTCGCTCTTTACCGGAAATTTAAGCGTACTTAGAGCCAAATTCACAAAGGAAAATCTTGAACAAAAAAAAAACAAGTAAACAAACAAACAAAAATTACTTATTAACAACTTTGTGTTCAATTGTAAACGGCTTAATTAATTGACGTGTGAGTTTCAATTGTGCTTAAACAATCCCCATTGAGGCAAATTAGTTAACTAAAAAAAACTGTTGACACACAATTTTCGAGCCTAATTAACAATGCACGATGACTTGTTTCGTATGTAGTTAAAAGACAAGATTAGGATTAATTAGTAAGTCACACTCGCGTTTAAGCCTAATTTTGAGTAATGTCATTCCCCTTTTCGACAGTTTTGCTGCCTGCTAAACAATTCTTGATGTTATTTTTTTTTGCCGAAAAAGATTCACTTTTTATTCACTTTTATTTATGTGGCAAAGTAAATTAATAGACGCTATTTTTTTCTAAGTTGAGCAGCTGTCGGTGCCGCGGCTTTATTATGGTAGAATGAATAAAATTGGCTGAGGTCCAAATAGCACGTAAAATATTTTTTTTTGTTCGTACAGCGTTCAAATAATCGGAAGAAGAAAAAAGGAGATAGAGTATGAGAGATAAGTAAGTGTGTTTTGGGATAGTCCTGAAATAAGTGTGCATCATTAAATACGTCACTAGGATTTTGATCAAATAATCAGTCTTGAGATTTTCTCTTTTCACATTTTTTCTTTAAAAATATCACACTGCATTAATTTCTGTTTGCAATGGTTTACAGAAGCGAAATTGTAGGAAAAATGTCAAGTTTTTTATATTTGCAGAGTGATTCTCGGCGCATTATTTCGCTTCAAGATTCATTTTAAATTTCCTTATTTTTCTAGGTCACTTTAAATAAATTCAAATTTACAAGCATCCAATTTTTTTGTAGGAACCGTGTCTAACGCTCTGATTATGCATTCGGACGTGTATAAGAACAATTAAACAGTCACCGGTGAAAATCTCCAACAGAACAGAAGAACTCTGCATTTGATTGCCAATTTCACGCCATCTATGTAGCAATCAAATACTTCCGTTAGTTTATTTGCAACAACACAATCATGTAGTAGAGTTAACCCTTCTAATTCAGAAGGTACACTTCTTAGCTGGGCCAAGAAAAATTTACCTGCTCAGCACAAGTAGCACTGAGATAGGCTCAACTAAAGCATGCAACATATAAATTGAATATGCAATCCCGAGAAGGTCACACCTCGCACATTCCTACATGCAAGATGCGACCGGCCAGAGATTGCGCATTCAATTAAAACAGAAAGAAATGCAATACACAAAGAAGCGTGCAAAAAAAGTTAGTCAAGTGAGATTAAAAAGACTCCTTTTAAGGACGTCCTTATAATGCTCACGCTAGAAACATCACAGGACAGCACAGCACGAGACATCAAACATAAAAGCGCGCAAAAACAAAGAAAGAGTTGGACACGCAGGGAGTCACGCCACATTTAAAAGAGTCCTTTTAAGGACATCTTCACTAGTATGCATGCTAAAAACACTCCTATTATTGTTAACATTTAAAAGCATGCGATTAACCGGTTCGTATAACCCATAGTTGGTGTTAGATGAATTAATGTACAAGAGAGGTTGACCTCTCAGGTTGAAGTTATTCACTCTAAATGACGTACGGCCTCGTAAGAAGCCTGAGTCCACCTTGTTATTCAATAACCGGTGAACGAATATAACGTCAGCGACTTCGCGACGCTTATGGAGAGAACTTAAGTTGAGCAATTTAAGTCTGCTCTCATAAGGCGGAAGAATAAGTGGGTCATCCCACGGGAGGTGGCTGAGCGCAAATCGGACGAACCTCCTTTGAACTGATTCGATTCTACCAACATGGGAGGAGTAGTAAAGAGACCATACCTGGGAGGCGTATTCAAGTAAAGGCCTAACTAAAGATATGTACAAGTGCTTTGTGATAAGGGGGTTGTTGAATTCCTTGGACCATCTCTTTATAAATCCCAGGACTGAATTGCCCTTGGAAGAAATATAATTGATGTGGGTGGAAAAATCCAGCTTATAATCGAACCTAACCCCAAGATCAGTTACAGAATTTACGCGGGAGACTATGTTGTCGAGAAAAGTATAGTCGTAGATTATCGGACCACGTTTCCTACAAAAAGTCATGACCTCGCACTTGCTAATGTTCAGGACCAGGTTGTTATTGGAACACCAAGAGTAGAAGGTGTTAAGGTCAATTTGCAAAAGTTTGCAATCCTCAGTACTCTTAATGAGACGGTACAGTTTGATGTCATCGGCGTAAATAAGGATATTACAGTGCTTTAGTAAGGAGACAATGTCATCGATTGATAGTATAAAAAGCAGAGGGCCTAGATGACTGCCTTGCGGGACGCCAGAGGACGCTTCAATGTTTCTGGATTTGACACCACGGAATAGAACTTGATAGGTTCTGTCGGCTAAGTACGATTGGAACCATACCACAAAGGTATGCGGAAAGCCTATTTTTTTTAGTTTGAGAGCTATAATCGAATGCGAGAGCTTGTCAAAGGTCTTACTGAAGTCAGTGTAAACACAGTCGGTTTGGCAACCAGTGACAAAGCCCCGAACAGTGTGAGAAGAGAACTCAAGTAGATTAGTGGTAGTAGAACGAGCTGCAAGAAAACCGTGTTGATTTTCTGAGATAAGTCTCTTGCAGATCGGAGCGATCGCGGAATAAATAATAGATTCAAGGAGTTTAGGTATACACGATAACTTCGATAGTTTCGTCGATAGTTTGATATCTCGTTCTTGGATCCCTTTTTGCGAATGGGGATTATAAAAGAGTTTTTCCATAAAGTTGGGAAGCACCCTGTATTAATGGATTTTTGGAATAAGTACATCAAGGGACACAGAAGGGCCCCTGCACAGGATTTTAGAACAGCAGGGGGAATACCGTCAGGGCCAGACGAAAAATCCAGTGGGAGTTCGTTAATGTGCTTCAAAATATCCTCTCTGGAAATAGAGAGAGATAAGTTATGAGCCACTTGTGATGCATTGATATGTCGAAAGTTGCTTACGTCTGGTTGGAAGACAGGGGACGAAAAAGATTTGAGGAAGAACGATGCGAACATTTCGCAAATCTCGGATGGATTCGTACTGTAGGAGTTCTCGTGTTGCATGGTGTTAGGGTGATTATCAGTTTTTTTCTTAGTATTGATAAATTTAAAGAATGTTCTGGGATCACCATACAGTTTAACTTTCATGTTATCGAGGTACTCCTTGTAGAGAGCTTCGGAGAGGGCGTGAAATTGGTCATAGCAATTAACAAATGCACAGAAACTCGCAGTATCTTTCCTCTTCAAGTAGGTTTTCCAGAGTTTATTCTTCTGGTTTTTGACATGTCTCAGCTCATGGTTGTACCAGGGTGGGGATGAACTGGACAGCTTTAGAGGCTCAAGAGGTATACAAGATGCAAAAGTTTCGTACAGAACAGAGTAAAACCTAGCAACATCGTCTTCCAATTCATTAGAGGAAAGCAACAAAGTAAAATCAATCGAAGTGAGCTTGGATGACAGCTCTTCTAGATTGGCCTTTTTAAAGTTGAAAGTAAATGTGGACTCTTCAGGGATAAGCTTATTGTCAAAGGCAGAACAGTAGCTCAGTAGAAGAGGAGGGTGATAATTATCGATAGACGACAAGATTATTGAACTAGGCTCAACAATCATGTTGTCTGAGTCGGAAAAGAATGCAAGATCTAACCGCCTTCCTAAAATATTATTTACACCACTCATTTGGTTCAAGCCGCATGAGAAAAGGGAATTCAGAAGGCTAGATTCCCTAAGATTAAGATTGTTACCAGGGAGGTAGTTATCGTCATCATCACAAGATACCCATTGAACGTTGGGTAAATTAAAATCACCTAAAATTAGGATTTCGTCTTTAGAATCCATCATATCCTGGATATGAACTATGCAGGAAATTAGAATATCATAAAGGTTTTGACCTTTATCGTCAATTTTATTGAAAAGCGAAATTTCATAGTCTATACTGATCACAAACCACTGATTCGACCCCTTCAAACAAAGACGAAACGTTGCCCTAGGCCTACCAATGATCTGCGTCTAATCACACAGTTTACCACAGATATCAGACAAGTGTCGCATGGTTAAAACTAGTATTTTCACCAATACCTTTTACTACTCATCAGGTAAACTCCGAACAAAGCCAGTCTCACCCTGGTATCGGTGCTTTAAACCGCGCCAAAAAATACTTCTAGCCATCGATCAATACAGACTGCAATCAGTGGTATCGATCGTGCCTTGGTTCGCAAAAGTCGAAAGTTTCAAGACAAACAAAATTTCCATTTCAAGTTTAAGCTATAACTGGTTTGACCATATCCATATGGACACAGCGGGACTTCTACCAACATCTCGTGGGTATTCTTACATTTTGCCGATAGTAGACAGAATCACGACAGTGGCAAAAAGATTCGTCACTAACATTGTTCTACGCTTCGGCGTACCCCTTGAAAAATGATCTCAACCGATTTTGGTACACAAATCGAATCGAGCCTTTTCAATGAAGTTTACAAATTACTCTTTAATCACCGAATCAGAACAACCGCCTACAATCAGCAGGAAAACGGAATGGTCGAAACAACTAAAAGCAGTCTTAATGGCAAGGTGCATCCCTACTCATTGAAGGTAAGACTTTCCAAGACCGACTTACGATGTTAACGAGCTGAGCTCGTATAGGGTTGAAATCGTAGACTTCGTCCCAACTGATGTAAATCCAATAGAAGAATCAGAATGTCTCACTCGCTTTCGTTCTCATTTGCAGAATATAAAAGCAACACAGCCTCGACAACCCATTCAAACGGTTGTCTACATGCCAACATCCTTGGAGGACGCCGACTACATTTTTATACGAGTCGATGGTCTTCGAAAACTTTTCGAACCTCCATATAAGGGCCCATACCAGTAATCAAACGATAACGAAATACAGTACAATAATATCTACTACTATCTTTTGGTCTTTCCAATCAAGTTAAGTTATTACAGACCTTACGTCGAAAAACTGTTAGAATCACTTAGTTTCCTGCATTTGCTTTTTTAATGATTATTGAGAAGTTATCAAAAAATCAGAATTGCGACAAGCCACCAGCCTCAGTTCTTGATTTTGCATGAATTTACCAAACATCCTTTGTATTATCTAAAATCGCAAAGGTTTCAGCAGCAAAGGATAAATCTAATTTGTGCAAGCAATCAAAAATAAATAGACGAAGAAGCAGACGGGTTAACAATTAAACAATAAGTGCGGTATAAAAAGGGACAGAACAATGCGAGACTAATGGATTTATGGACCAAAACGGATAAATAGCATTTAGGAAGTACCTAGAGGCGGGATCTTGTAGCCAAAGCAACGTTGTAGCCTTTAACAAAAGCGTACATTTCCCGATTAAGATTTCTGGATTCTAATTTGGATCTTTTTTTTACAAAAGAATGTATAATCCGATAATATTTTACAATCTTCAAAATTGCTTATTGTGTAACAACTTTTCCAGTTTTGGGGTCCTTTTTTTCAGTATGACTTGAATCTAAATAAACCAACAAAATGAAATATGCCAAAACAACCTCACTTGATCCCTAAATGCCTTCCTCAAACATGCAAATCTCGGCAAACATAATTTAATCACGAAAAAAGTGCTTTAATAAATGTTTCGCAGTAAACAAAAATTTCTCACTCATAAATTTTTCAATCTCGATTAGAATTTCAAATCCAGAACCAAGTCGATTCCCTACGGTCGGTGGGCTGCAGCAGCATAGCAGCGCCAAGGCAGAGAGCGAGAAATACGTTTTCTGTTGTGTCTTGGAAATCGATTTATTTTTGGAAAGGAATTTCCAGTTCAACGGCTCCGATGCCCGCCTCTGCGGTGTCTGGTTGTAGGACGACTTTGATGTTATTTTCTTATCATCACCATAACACTTTGGCTTTTTCGCCTTTTATATTGGGCAATAAGGCAGCACACCGATCCATTTCGATAGGATTCGTCATCTCCTACTTCGATTTCTGGAGAGTTGTTTGCCAATAGGACAAGAAAAACATGTGGTCTCTGCCCTGGACTAGAGTCACCCTGTGTAGGATCGTTTTAGTGACTCGATCTTCTCGTAATGACCATGTCACATGGTATATGTAAAGACCTGAAAAGTATGACATCATGCTGAATATGTGAAGCCAATCAAATTCAATATTTTTTTTCGGAATTTGATGGATTTATTTTTAGTGGTTTGGAATTTGGTTGAATCTAGTTCAATCGCTTGATAGAAGCTTGTGGGAGCAAGAAACTTGAACCAATTTATTTGTGTTTGTCAAACGTGTTTGATCTTATTTTTAATAAATAATTTTTATTTTTTAACCTTTCTGTGAAGTGTAGAAATAGTTTATGGCATTTTTTTTTGCTCATTTCGAAACTTTATTTATTTCAGAGATTACTAAAAAATCTCCATTACATATTTTCGACTAACTACAACTTTTTTGTCGTCTAAATCGGTTTTACACGGAGCAATCTCAATCGAGTACGGAGACAGATTAATTTGTAACTTAGCTTTTTAATTGATCTAATCTATCTTTGGGATTCGTACCGGTACCGCATGTAGAACTGTTGCAATGGGACAAAATGACAACCTTCTGATGGATAGGTTGTTATCAATAGATGATTAGGCTTTGTAAATAAATTTCTCTGGTGATTGTGTGGTAGCAACACGCTAACAGCAATATCAAAACAGAAAATTCGTCTCGTATACTTCTTTACACGTCTGCCAACTCCGCCTACGAGTGTACCACTACCTCAATGGACGGAATTTTCTTCTGGACTCGTGAAGTGTATAGGTGCAACAAAGAGCTTGGCGTCAAGAATCTACTGTTCCTGACAATATACCCTGTATGGTCCTAAAGGAGTGTATTTGAGCTTTGACAAAACTTCTGTATTGTATAAACATTCTTAGAACAGTTTTAAGTACATGCATAGATTATACCTCTAAAACTACCATTCAAAACCAAAGCTTAGAACTGGGTATGAAAATTACTACAAATGTATTGAATAGAAATAGATTTCTCAGAAGATGCAAATTGCTTCTTCAGTCCTCAGCCCCGGCCATAGTGTGGACAAGTCCTACATTCGACCCTGCATTGAAATCAACTCGTTTATCTGGGACGAGCCATCGAGAACCGCCTCAGGGTGGTTTTACAAAGTGTAAAACCGCGTTCTCAAACTTATTGGTGATAGCGCCATTTGCTCTTCCATTGACTCGTTGAAACATCGTAGTAAATGCAGCAATTCTTTACCACTTTTAACACGGCGACTGTTCCAACGAAATCTTCAGTCTCCACAGCTATGTTTTTCCCGCCACACAACCAAGCTTTTATTTTTTTGCGCACAATTCGATCTAGGCATTCGTTTATAAGGGAAACAACTCCATTGTGGAACAATCTTCAACAATTAACAAGTAATTATTACGCGGAGGGGGGGGGGTGTTATGAAAGCTGGTAAAGGTCGGGGGTAGTGGTTGTCTGAGAGTAAAATATGTTGGTTGACCAATACTCATAATCAGTTAAATCCATCCCCAATCTTCTTCGGGGCTGTATTGTGGGAAGGGGTTTTGATGATCGGGGGTGGTGGGGGTGAGGGACGAGAGGGGAGACTTGATCTACATGAGGCTTTGATGGTCAGAGGTTGAAGTGTCATTGGTTGCTTACGTGGTAATTCAGTAATCAGAAAAATCCGTAAGATGGGTTATGCTGGGGGTGGGGGACGGCAGAGGAGAGAGGTTGGATGGCCGGTGATTGAAGGGTCAAAGGGGTGGTTGCTTCGGGTAGCCATTGGGTGGACTACAAGAACGAATTGTTTTACATTCAGAAATCAGTTATATCCCCCTATACCCTTGGGGGTGGTTTTTGGAGGGGAAGAAGGGGTGATGGCGCTTTGTCCTGACTTTTAATCTTCATGTTGAGAACTATTAACCTGCAAAATTTCAAGAAAATTTACCGAAAGCCATTTTCCATAGAAATGGTGAGGGATCCTTTCCCACTAAAATATACACAAATCAACACGCACCACACACTTCACGTACAACAAACCGACGACTGGCGAGCTCGTTTTTCCTGTTGCATTGATAGTCTTTAAGTAGGATAAATCCAAAGGACCATTGTACATGACGAAAGTTCCCATAAACCACATTCAAAAATAGATTGGTGCAGATTTTTTTTTGGCTCAAATTTGCCGTCGTATACCCGTGCGTACAGCTCAGTACTCGGCCATTTAAATCTTTTGGTTAAGTTTGGCCGTCGTGGGCCCGTATGTGCTCCCATTAAAAATGATTAAAAACCCTTCGGCCATCATAAGTCGCTTAAAAAGCCAAGCGGCCGGTGTTCGCCCGTTGCAAAGCCATCTTTTATTTTTACTCGGGTTAACCTATTCTTCAAACTAAGCACAATAACGTGAACGGCATGCCTGACTGGCAGTTTAAAGGTTGACTGCCGAGCTTAGGCTTGAACATAAAAAAATACACTCGGGCCTTGCCTTTTGACTTTTAGCCTGGAAAGAGAAAAAAACCAGCAAGTTTGATTCCTTTTGTATGCCAACTTTACAATTATTATAACCCCTTAAAAATATTGTCAGAAAAAATAGTCGCCAGGAAATTGGCGTAAGACGATCATGAAATTTCTTAGGTTTAAATCCTCAGAGAAGATTTTTGCGATCGTTCTGCCCTCGATTATGGATCCGCTCGTGAAGACATATATTCCGGTATTCCTTCGATCACTTTCATTTCTTATCATGAACTCCATGATCCCATTGATGCGAACCAAGATCGTCAGGCTTTCATATTGGTATCCATTCGGAGATACTTATATTCATGTAGTGCGTGCTATGCGAAATGCACCGCTGATACCCAAGCATGATATTCTCTGTACCTTGTCCAAGTGTGAAGCGCTTCTTAACTGTTTACTGTGTTTGTTTAGTCGATCAGATCACCGAGGCATATAACATGATGGGCAGATGGGTGGGGATGTCCATTATGCAGACCTCCGTGAGATACCCCACCTAAAACCCCCCTTCCCCTTCCTTGTGGGGTCATTTTTGCCCCTCTAATATTTTCTTCAACGTTAAGGCCCCCATACACGGCCAAATTGGATGTACATCCAGATGTTTATCAAATCCATGCCCGCAACGTATTTTGATCGGCCGAGCGGCTCACAATCGATAGTTTTGGTTGTACATCCGCACTTCGATGTACATCCAATTTGACCGTGTATGGGGGCCTTAATAATTCCAGGTTAACCCCGGTTCCAGGTATACACCCAGATATCTGACTGTACTTGTCACGTTGTTCTCCAATCCGAAGAGCGTTAGGGGCTGAAACTCCAGGCCTCTAATATTTCTATTGAAGACAAATTATTCACTGCTAGTGCTATCTCTCGTTTATCATATCGATTTTAATGTTCGATATCCGTTCACCAATGGTTTTGGCACCTGTTTTTCCTTTCGATATTGCCGAAATCAAATGTTTTTTGTTTTATCTTCATTTATAGCCAATATTCATATTTCAATATTTATAACGTTGTCTTTTAAGTTAGAAAATAAATTAACTTTCGCAGCTCTAATAATCCTTGTTGAAAAGTTAAAAAGCCTTGTCTTAGCCTCCACCCTTTCCCCTTTGGATCTTAACTTGAAGCTATTTCCTGTAAAGATTCGATAATACATTTCTCAAATTGCTTCCTTTAATAAAATTTCGTTTTGCAGTAATCCTTTTTGTGTTATTTCCAGCTCCACAAAATCAAATACCAGCACGACAACAACCGTCACAAACAAATCCTTTTTCATCATTTAATGTACAAAACTCTGAAAACATAAAATAATCTTTACCCATCCCCAGGCCAAACCCCCCAAAAAAAACCTAAAATAAATAATAAAAAATTCATACCATAACTCGGCCTTCCGTTTATGGATGTCCAAAGAATTTTGATTTTACCACACTAAAAGACACGTGGTCCTTGCAAATGTCACCAGCAACAAAAACACGTGACAGTTTTGTGAAGTATGTGGGCAGTGGAGGGGCGTTTTGAAGACCTTAGCAAATGACATTTTCATGTACCCCCGAAAATACTACATAATTACCCCCGGCCAGGAGCTCATAATTCCAAAGCAAATAAAATTGGACAGAAAACAGGAAATTACGGCGGCATCCAGAAGAAGCCAGCCCGCCGCCGCCGTCATAGTTGTGCCAAAGCAGAGATAGCGGATCAAATTTATGCTAAAAGCTTCGTACACAATGTGTGCAGAGGAAGGCTGGATATATCTTTATGGAAATGATAAGCGTAAACAAACTGGGTTATGATAGCACACCAAGGATAAGGCGGCAGAGAGAGTCCGCCCGGTAGAGCGGCGCTCTAGCACCATCATCGCCATTATAATATCCAAAGCGGCAAGGAATGATTTATCCATTGGGTTATCAAGTTCCAGGGTGACGGGGTTGCGGGGACCAATTTCCATTTTATTGGTGGAAATAGAGGTCTTCCTTTTTCTACAAGGAAAATCACGTCCAAACACACCAATCCAGAAAATGGATTTGTTGTCCCCGGTTTCCTTATGCCCTTATGGTGTGTGTAGGTGTGTGGAAGTATGCGACAAGGAGTCCTCTCGTTTCTGTCTGGCTTGACTCTTTTGTGCATTTAAAATTTTATATCTCTGTAGAGCAAATGGGATAAGGCAGACCCCCGCCCACATCGTTTTAATTTGCTGGTGGTTTGGCATTTTCCTTTGGCAAACAGTGTCCCGTGGCCCCATGGCAATTGTTTTGACGCCATTACGCTTGCTTGTTTTTAGGAGTCGAGAAAGGAAGAAGCTCTTCGGCACCGCAGACAATAGCAGCCGTGCTCAGCATGAACAACAGAATTATTACACGACATTTTTCTTTCTCCAAGCTGAGGTTTCTGGCATTTAATAAATGAAGTGTGAAATTGGAATGAATGTCAGCGAATTTTCTTATGATGTAACAATGTGAAATTGTTTTTAAAAAAATTTGAATTTTCGTGATGGATAGTTCTGGTGTAGATCTTACTCTTGCATCTAATGGTGTGGCCACACTACGCGGTCTTGGGTCGTACGCGCTTTTGCCTTTTTTGTTCATATAGAGTTTTATGACTTTTTTACGACTTTTTTACGACTTTGTCCATGGTAAAGGCCGTGCGGCCAAACAACGCGGACAAAACGCTGTGGTTAAAAAGGTACATTGTGCGTCCACACACTATGAGCTTTTCAAAAGCGCGTACGCCGTTTCAAATGAGAATTGATTTTTTCTCACTCATGACTCAGAAAATTAAAAGATCACGCGCGCTTTTGGCTGGCCGTACGACCAAAAGCGCGTGGATTCTAAGTCCGCGTAGTGAGGACGGGCCTTAAGTTTCGGAAATTCTTGTTCTTCTGACAACAACTCAAAACAACAAGGGCAAACAGCTAATGTGCAAGAGCCAGACGTGTACTGGGGCCGTATTTGGTTTCTCGAGTCGATATCGACTTCTGTCGATAAATGAAAATTGGCATTTGGCAACACGATATCGACAACGTTATCGTCTCTTTACGTGTCGATAAAGACGTTTGACGTTTATTAAAAAGCTAAATTTATGCATATAATAAACTTTTAACAATTTCTATTTTAATTAAATATACGTGGTTTGCTGCACTTGAAGTAATATCACATTTTGATGGTTTTGTATGGCAGCGCTTATCTGTCGATTTGGTCGTAATGCCAAATATGAAACTTAGAGAAAATCGAGAAGCTTTTTTTGTCGAGTCGATCCATCGACTCGAGAAACCAAATACGGCCCCTGGTAAGTGCCTGTTCACACGGGTGGTCACCGCGACCTTTCAACACGAAATTTACTGGTGCGGGGAGCGTTCGGGTGGGAAGGAAGTGCGTCTCGATTTGAAAGCGACTCACGTTCGCTTTTCTGACCAGCTGACTGTTTCAATTTCATTTTGTATCACCTTACTGTTCCATTTTATTTTCGTTTCACCCGTATTGGGAGCAAACGTGCGATAGGACAATTTTCAGGCTTCAGTTTTGTTGCACAGATTTTTTACTAAAATTAATTATATTCAGGTAATCACAGTTTATAAAAATTTATGTCACTTTTATGAAAATCACAAACTTTGTTCCCGTACCGTATGTTCCACCTGTCATAAAAACGACTGGACACAAAGCGAAACGTGTAAACAAATATTCGCTTTTTCGTTCGCTTTGTCGCGCCTCAAAGCGACCTGTGTGAACAGGCACTAAGGGGACATCCATAAATTACGTGAGGTGATTTTGGCGATTTTTCGACCCCCCCCCCCCCTTGGTGAGATGTCGTGAGATTTGGCTCGAGCCCCTCCCCCCCTCAATCTCACGTGAGATTTTTCAAATTTTAAAAAATTTGTAGGATTTACACTATTATGCGTATTTTTTGTGTAAATACCTTAATCTGTGCTAGATTGCGTTGGATTTATTTAAAAAAACATAATTTGTGTTGAAGAACAGTACCACAAAATCAAAACAGCACCAACTCGGCATGCACCCAATATAAACTACAATACCTGTGGATTACCATTTAGCAGGTGATTCTGCCTACCCTTTGGAAACCAACCTCAGGGTGCCTTACAGGGATAATGATTTCTTAACAAGAGAGCAGAAAAATTTCAATTCTAGTTTGAGCTCAACTCGTGTATTTGTAGAACAAGCATATGGAATATAAAAAAAATTTAGAATTTTGCAATATATTGACATACGAAGGTTGACCTTGGCATCCACTGATTCGTTTTTAGAGAGTAACGACTTGACTGTTTGAATAGTAATGGTAGAGCCATTTATGACTCTGGAGATATACAAACTTCGGAGCATTCTTCTATATATGTCATCGTTAGGTAAAAAACCTGTGACTGAAAGACCCAGGGGGTTATCCTGGAATCCGATTCGAAAGTCGTGAAATTCGAAAATAAGAAAATGGTATCCTCCACCAATGCGAATTCGAATTAAATTTGTCCGTCTGTTATCGGATTTCAGTCCGTGAATAAAGCCATTGCCACATGCGCTGCTTTTATTTGTTTGTTTTAAAATATTCTAAAAACTCTTTAAATATTCTTGAAACAATTTATTGTTCGCATCAAAATGTCAAATTAAGTTAATAAATGAAGTTGGTTGGCTGAAAATAATTTCTTTTCGAATATTTATCAGGCATCGCTACTAGCTTCCGTTTGCTTCCTACTTTCGTATCGCCTTAGAAAAGCGGAGTCTGAAGTCAAAGCCAGCTTCTCAAATTGACGTTTGAGCCGCCTGTACATCAGGACACAGATTCAAGAAGTGCGGATCTGTTAGACTTCCATTCTTCACAACTTTCGACAATGATAACAAAAGGTTTTCCAAATCTATCTTGGCCTCTAGTAACTATGTCAGAGCAGATGGTCGTCGATTCAAAATTCGAGTCCTGTAAGATGCTTAGATAACTAATTATGTCGCCTGGTGCAAATGTCTGCTTTTTGTAGTGACAATGCACCGCAGATAGCATATGTTCTGACTGATGTGAAAAGAGCCGATTCTTACCTAATATAATCTCTATGATTGCAGTAGGATTGGGTACATTATGCACTTGAGATACTGAGGAGGGCATTAGGTTCCAGGTTTATCAATTGGACCCCCACACTAGTTCATCGTAGGGTCGCAATCTGTCCAAAAATGGTCGTATAAGTCAATGCATACATTACTTTCCCAGACCATTGTATAAAATGATCAGAATTTTTCATCACGTCATACACTCTTCATTCCCAGATATTTAAATTATTTTCTTTACTTTTTTTTGGATGTTCCAGTTGGATGGTATTTGAAACAGTGAACAAATACAGTGTAAACGGCAGTGCAAAATTTTTATACCCAATTGCTATTGAGTCGAAATATAGTAATAGTATCACGTATACTTTTGATTCATTATTCCTTCTCTATTTGCAATATGTTTTGATAAAACCTTTCACCATCTTCATCTGATACTGCACCAAGATTTTCGTGAATGAAATCTAAGTGCGGGTCCGAAAGGCGATTTTAAAGATTTTCTTAATTACAGATATTGTACTTAAAATTGAAAAAAACAAAAAGATATTAAGAAATATTGCAAAAAAATTACAGAAAAATCGATAAATACCCATTTTGAGGGCTCAAACCCCTAAACAGTGGGCTTCTCGGAGTAGAAAATCCTTAGACTTTATAACCCCTTATTAAAAAGCATAAAAAGAAGCGCTCTGCCAATTTTCAGCCTGTACCTAATTATTTCCGCTGTATCGCTTTTTTCGGCTTAATTTACCTGTACTATTAATTTAACCCAGTTTTCTCGCGATTTTACACTGTTTCTTGCGGAAAAAAAATACGTGAGATTTGCGGAGACCCTCCCCCTCCCCCACGTGAGATTTGGTGAGATTCGGCTCGACCCCCTCCCCCCCTAAACACCTCACGTAATTTATGGACGCCCCCTTATCCATTTAAAGTAGACCATACAAAGTCCAAACCTCGGAATAATTCCTCGAAAGCTGATGATTGGTGCAGACCTGAAAAACACCATTATAAATTAAATATCAAAAGTCCCCAGCGATCAGGATGGATCTAAAAAAATTTACTCAAGATCAAAGGATCAAAAATACCGGCTGTCGATCATGACTTGTAGATCATAACGCGCCCGACTACTATCCCAAAGGTCTAATTTCACGTAGTGGCATAATATTTTATGTTCCCACTTCTCCTACATAGATAACATCCCTTCTTTCTTGTATTTCCTTGTTAAAAGAATATCCTACCCTGTCTCGTTCAAACGGCTATAAATATTATAAGCGAGGAAGCCATCGCCTATTGGAGCACCCATGTCAGCGTTCTGGCGCGGTAGTATTAGATGGGAGCTGGTGGAATAAAACCGCATGTTGACGTTGGCAGTTGCTTCACTTATCTCTTTACTATCTTTCCTACTAAAGCCTGCTGTTTGATATTGCACTCTCGAGGGAATCGTCAACAGTACAAAGAGGCTTTATTAGTCTTTCGCACAAAAAAAAAGTCCGTCACGTTATGCCCTCATAGGTTGTCATTCCATCGCAGATTCTTAATTAATGTCAGGACTGCAAAGTGCCATTAGTTTTACAACATTCAAGACAAGACGACAAACGGGGTGGTGTTGCATGCCTTGTTGGAAATAAGACAGTATTTCGTTTTGGAAACATTGAATTCGTCAAAATTGAATGAGTTCAATATTGATTGAGTAAGCCGTAAGGTCGCCGATCATAAAGACAGAATCAGTTCCGTGTTTGTCTTGCATTATCGAAAGCGTAAAGTCTATATCAGATCCAACTTTTTGAGCAGCGGCAGAAGCAAAATTCTGCCTGCTGAATCAGATCCGAGTAAAGCAGCAGCAGAGGCAGAATTTTTATTTGACAGTAAATTCTTTGTAAAATTCTTTAATAATAATAAATTCTTTGTAAAATATCACACAACAATAAATTCTCAATTTTCCGCGTCCATTAGTCAAGATGCCAAGTGAAAGATGTTTGAAATGTCAAAAAATTGTGCTTCGAAAAGCAGCAAAATTAGGATTTGAGATGAAAAAGCAGCGACAGAACTCTGTTCTGCTCTTCTTGTCACGTGACCAGCGTAAGCAAATAGAAACAATTCTCTGCCGACGGTTCTGCTTCGCTGCTTTGGATCTGATACATCCTTAAGAGTAACGCAGAGAATCGTCATCAGCAAAGCTGTGAAGTTGGTTGGAGACGAGTGAGACTGTGTCATTTAGGTCTATTTAGATTTTAAATAGAGCTGGGGTTTCTCATACCGAATAATTCGGAATCGGATTCGGCGAATCTTTCCCCTGTGATTTGGAATCGGGATCCGTTTCTGAAATTCGCCGAATCCCGATTCCCCGATTGCTCGATATGAAACTCACTATTAAAATAAATATTCTTGATTATAACAAAAAAATACAATTGGTTGTTCCCACTGACATATACTATGTTTATAAGCGGAGTTTCCCTCCGGATGGAAGTTTCGATCCGGAATGAAACACCGCTTATAAACGGGGAGTGAAAATCCAGTACTTGGATTTTCGCTCCCGAAGAAAAAGCCGGAGTGAAACTTCGCTCCCGGTTTATGTTGTACTTATAAACGCTGACTGGGAGTGAGATAACAGGGGCATGATTTTTTATTTTTTTCCGAAAGGGGAAAACTTAGTAAAAATATATAGTTTAAAAAACTAAAAAATACGCTTTGGTTTTAAAATGAACTAAAAAGTAAAAAATAATTTTGAATGTAAAGTTTTTATTGCTCCAGCCAGAAAATGAAACAACCTACCTTTCGAAATATAAAACAGCGGGGCTCTCTTCCTATATTTATTAACACCGGACATTTTCGCTAGCGGCCCACGCTTTTTTACATTTCGAAAGGTAGGTTGTTTCCATATTCTGGCTGGAGCAATAAAAACTTTACATTCAAAATTATTTTTTACTTTTTAGTTCATTTTAAAACCAAAGCGTATTTTTTAGTTTTTTAAACTATATATTTTTTATTTTCTATTTGTTAGTCTATCGTCATTTTGTAGAGACCGCCATATTGGATTTAAAATGACGTCACACAGTTTACTGTACTATACTCGTCTTACGCTTTCATTTGATACCCATACCGAGGGCGTTGTAAAGAAAAAGGTAAAGCACCATTTTGTGTGGACCGCCATTTTGAATTTGGAATCACGCCACAGAGTTCTGTATTCTAATTGTCAGACTCTTTCATTTGATACCCATACCGAGGGTGTTGTAAAGAAAAAGGTAGTACGCCATTTTGTGTTGACGGCCATTTTGAATTTTGAATGACGCCACAGAGCTAATAGTATTCTACTTGTCATTTCCTTTCATTTGATACCCATATCGGGTGGGTTGTAAAGAAAAAGGTAGTCCGCCATTTTTTGTTGGCCGGCATTTTGAATTTTGTATAACGCCACATAGCTAATTGTATTCTACTTGTAATACTCTTTCATTTGATACCCATGTCGGGGGACGGGGAGTAAAATTGCAAAATTCGGCCGCCATCTTGGAACCGCCATCTTGATTTTTTTACAAAATGGTCAGATTGCAATTGCATTGTCACGCGAACTATACATATGTGCAAAATTTCAAGTTGATCCGTTACCTGGAAGTGGGTCAAAATCAAGTTGCAAAATTTGTTGACATGAAACATACAACATACAGCATACAACATACAACATACAGGTCAAGCTAATATAAAGCGTATAAAAAGAAGCTGGGTGTTTTATTTTGCTTCAATAGTTTTTTTTTCTTTACTTATAGATATTTTTAAATACATTAAATTAAACATTGGGTGTCATCTCAAACCACAAAGTATTTTGGATTTTCACTCCCATTGCTTATAAACGCATCGAGAGTTTCACTTTGGATTGAAGATCCGGGAGAGAAACTCCGCTTATAAACGTGGTAATATAGAAATGCACTGCTAAATAAGCAAAATCCCATACACAAAAAATGGCACCAAAAACTATTGTTGTCTCCCTCCCACGTTAAATTCCTATGAACTATAATCGGTTTTAAAATAAAAAAAACTGTTCAGTGCATGTCAGCGATATCACCATAGTTAGAAAAAAATAGACAGGTATAGATTTTTTTCGGTTTTCTCTCTCCTGCGTTATTTTTAAAAGTTCCTTGAACAGGGGGAAACAACCCTCACATATTTAAAATACGCATACAATCGAATTTGAAGCATAAAGTTGAAAAAAAAATTTTCAAATTTTTTTTACTTCAGTCGATTTAGGGGTGGTTTTAACCCTTTAGGATTATCCCTTATCATAAAGTTTGGCTTGATTTAGTATAAATCAACCACCTTCGCAAATAAATATTGAAAAAGGTGTATTTCATTGGATTATTTTTCATTATTATTGAAATTATCGCGAAAAACTCTTAAAAAGGGATGTTTTTTTGCATTTTTAAAGGTGACGCCCCTATTTTAGGACCGCGGACCCTGATTTTCGTGATCAGCGACCCCAAAAACATGCAGAGTTCGATTTTCTTAACGGTGTTATGTTGGAACACACCCAAGCGAAAAACCGACTTAACCCCTTTGATTCAAGATGGCGCCGAAGTTAGGGGTTGAGAACCGTGCAAATTCAAAATTAAGCTTTCCTGGTGGTTGTAATGCTTCAATATGGGATTCGCAGGGTTTGACTCGAGGATTTAAATAAAACAGTTATTTTATTTGGAGACCGTTTATTTTATTAATTGTTCCTCAGCGACAGAGCGTAGAGCTAAAGCCCATTTAGCGCCCTGTAGTCGTTGAGTATTGAACAGTGACTGTGATTTTCATACAAAGTTCCCTTGTATTTATAGTAGGGATTCTTATATACTATCCTTATATACTATTACATATTATCATAACTAGGCCTACTGACTTATATCTATATACATGAATACAATCTAGTTTTCTATATAAACTACCTTAAATTATAATTATTACTATAGTGTGAATCAAAGTGTATGTAAAGTTATATTCTATGAGGTTATGCGGGCACCTCACCCCCAACGGTTCACGAGAAAAATTTTCCCTTACCTTTTAAGGTAAAATTTTTCATATTACATATTCATTCTTCATCTTCTTTATCATTTTCCTTGGTTTATATTTTTACGTCCTCTTTATTGTATTCTTGTGTATTTCTTCAATTTGATTATCTTTTATTGTAATTTTTATGCATCTTGCTATATATTCTCATTAATTATTCTATACTTATTTTCTCTCATTATTTCTTCATTATTTATTTTTTTTTAAAATTCTCATCATTTGGGAGTTCAAATTTTATAGCATTAGCTTCTCCAGAAGTAACTCGCAGTTTGCTTGCGGATTTTCACTAAGCTCTTTTCTTTACTCGACCTCATAATTAGGTGTTCATCTTTTCCATTAGTAGCATTATCTTTCTTCTCTTTCTTTTCTTTTGTTTCCATCTCTTTCTTCTCTTTTGGCTCCTTCTATTTCTTCTCTTTTGGCCCCTTCTCTTTCTTCTCTTTTGATGCCTTCTCTTTCTTCTCTTTTGGTTCCTTCTCTTTCTGGTCTTTCTTACCTTTCTCTTTTCCCCTTTTGCCCTTTCACTTCTTGTTATCATCATCTGATTCACTCCCGTCACTATCTTCCCTTTTCGATTTTCCCGTCTTATCCCTCTTTGCTTTTCCCTTGGGTCTATAATATTGTAATTTCTTAACGGCAATATTTTCATCTCTGGTAATCTAATATTAACTTCTTTCTCGTGTACGTTAAGCATTTTTATATGTGCTATCCCTTTTGAAGGAATCAATGAATTAGCAATGAAGACTCCATCCTGAATTTGTTGGCTTAGGACAATGCTATCTTCCTTAATTTGCTGATTGACAGCTTGTAGGATTTGTGATCTTGCTGGAATCGTTATGGTGTCCTGTAGAGGTACATAAGTGGTAATTGGCACTATGATATTCCGATCCTTTACTACAATTGTTAGTGTGAATATCTCAAAATCAAGTTTGCACTTATTTTCGTACAAAAAGTCTCTTCCTAATATTGCATCCGTACCAATAGCTAAGTCATCAGATACTACGTGCAGTCTCTGCTTAATTTCTTCTCCTTCAATCAAAATTTTCGTTTCAAGCACTCCTATTGTGTACGTATCACTTTCTGTAATGCCTATTAATTTGCATATATCGTACCTATCAATTTGATTATTGTTTATCAAGTTTCTTTTGATTATTGATATGTCTGCTCCTGAATCTATCAAAAATTTTACCGGCTTATCCATGCCTATTATTTTAGCAGTTATATAGTTATTGACACGCTGAAAGTTATATGAAAACATCTTTGCATTTCTGGACCTTGTATTCTCATCTAATATTCTTCGTCCCTCGAACGATGAGCTTCGGGGGCGGTTTGTTCGTTTCCCGAATCGAGTATATTGATTCTTCTTGGGTAATTGTTTGAGTTATAACCTCTGTTATACCGTTGTTGCGCATAGTGTCCTTGTACATTGCCCTGCCTTTCTCGCTTGTCATTGGGATTATTTCTTGCTGGTTCCGCAGAATTCCTTTTATTGAAGTTTGCAGTTCCTCTATAACTATAATTTTGACTATCATCTTCCCTGTTCCTATTGAATCTCTGATTTCCTAAAGATCCACTTTGAAACTTATTATTGCGATTGCTCTGCCAGTTGTTTCTGTAAAATTCTTCGTTCGCGCTTCTCCTTCTTGGAGCGCTACCATGATAGAACTGTTTGTTAGTATCATTCACTGCTTCTATTTCAGTAGCTATTTTCACAGCCTTACCTAAAGTTTCTGGCATCGCTGCAAATACTGCTGTCTTATAGGGTTCATTTAGACCTGCCTGAAAAGCATTCAGTCCCGATTTGTCGTTAAGAGCATTAATCAGCTTTCGACTATCTTCGCCATGTTCCGTTATTTGTACGTCATTCAGCTGTGCTATTAGATTTTGTACCCTTGTCGCAAAGCTTTGAACTGCTTGATCTCCTTGTTGAATCCTTGACAACTTATTTTGTATACTTAAGGGATTGCGTTTCACCTTAAAATGCGTCTCGAACAATTTTTTGAAACCATCTATGCCTTGCGGAGTACTTGCTCCAATCTTTATTCTAACCTTTTCTGTGATACGTGCTTTCAGCACCAATTGCACCAATTTCTCTCTCTCCGGATCATCTTTTAATGTCTCTCCTATAATTTCAACGATATTGATGAAGTTGGTCAGCTCCTTCTCTTCACCGTCAAAAGTAGGTAACAATTTTAAAATTTGGAATGGATCTAGAGTTCCCATATTGCTGGTTTCCTGTCTATTCAAATCGATAATTGAGTTGGAAGCCTCTAAAGCTCTATTACTCAAGCTATCTTGCTCTTCTTCCGAGCTTGTTTCCTTCTCCTCAGTCGATACCTCGCTCAACTGGAACTTTATTATTTCACCTACTTCCTCGTACACTGCTCTAAATTCTGTCAGTGTATCCTCACTGCTTTCTACAACGTTAATTCGTAGTTCTAGTTCATTTAACTCAACTCTTCTTCTTAATAATCTCTCCGCCGTTCTTAGTTTATATGGCGCCTTTTTTACCTTCGCTTTTATTTTATGGAGTTCTTTCAAAATTTCTACCACCTCATGCTCTGGCATCTCTCCTTGACTTAATACTGTTGTGCTCTTACTATTGCACTATCTTATCCCATATGTGTATCTATATTTTAGTTTGTTGTTGTTTTTTTTTTTGACTATTACAAGAAAAAACGCGCATCTTTTTTTGCTGTAAACATTATTTATTTTGCATATCCTTTATCGTATGCTTGGTTCAGTCTTCGGATCTTTAAATTTTTCCTCCTCTAGGTCCTTGTCGTGCAGGATCGCCATGTAATGCTTCAATATGGGATTCGCAGGGTTTGACTCGAGGATTTAAATAAAACAGTTATTTTATTTGGAGACCGTTTATTTTATTAATTGTTCCTCAGCGACAGAGCGTAGAGCTAAAGCCCATTTAGCGCCCTGTAGTCGTTGAGTATTGAACAGTGACTGTGATTTTCATACAAAGTTCCCTTGTATTTATAGTAGGGATTCTTATATACTATCCTTATATACTATTACATATTATCATAACTAGGCCTACTGACTTATATCTATATACATGAATACAATCTAGTTTTCTATATAAACTACCTTAAATTATAATTATTACTATAGTGTGAATCAAAGTGTATGTAAAGTTATATTCTATGAGGTTATGCGGGCACCTCATGGTACCACACACCCATGCAAAATTGCAGCTTGCCCGCTTTAATTCCAAACGAATTACAATTCACTTGTACTAAATAGTAAGTTTTTATTTGGAATCGGAATCGGAATCGGCGGTTCTCAGTTTTAAGGATTCGGATTCGGCGAATCCAAAAAAGACCGGGTTTTGAGAAACCCTAAATAGAGCATATGACAGGATTGACCCCTGAGGTAGGCCGACGGAGACATGTGCAATTGGTTTTGGATTTGAAGCCATGTAGAACTACCTTAACTGCAAGAGTTCTGTAGAACTAAGTCAACACTTCTGTCTGTTTCTGATTGAATTATTTTGAAATACATTGTTTATGCTTCCTGCCTGTATCATTCGCTCCAGCTGTACTAGCCATCTACACTTTCAGATGTAATATGGCTACACTTTCAGATTTGATGAATCCTATGATCGTCTTTCCATCTCCTACTTCTTTCAATTCATGCTTTATTTTAGCCAAGGATATACTTGTATCTTCTTAGAATGGCTATGGTTTTAGTTTTTTTGTTGAGCTGGTTATTTTGATTCTTTAGACTCTGATTCAATTGCTCAGACCAATTCTCTTGTCTATTTATGTTCGTTTCATTTCAGAGTTAATCCAAACACTTGTTTTCTTGCATAATTATGTTGATTTTGAAAGTTTTATTGGTGAACAATCCTTTCTCCAAAATCGCAGTGCTAACAGACCGAAATTCTGTGGGTTAACTTGCTCAAATTTCTTTAATTCATGAAAACTTTTTAACTTTATTAAAAACCATTTTAAAAATTATTAAAACTACTAAAATGGGCAAAAATATAAGAACATTAGATAAAATAAAATCTGCAATCAAGCCACAGTTCTTCATAATCCATGCCTGTGACGAATCCCGTTTATCTCGAAACTGGTCTAAATTTAGACGTTTTTTCTCCACATTCACAAATCATCCAAAAATGAAACTTTTTTGCCTTAATTCACAGCAATTTCCTGTATGTCAAGGTCGGATTACTTCAAATAACCGAATTATAACAAAAAAAATGATTAGAGCATAACAAAAGTTCACGCGACTTAAGCCAAAAATCTGAAAATTGGTATAAAACGCGTTTTTGACAATTTGGCAGCGCCATTTCCGTTTACGGTTGAAGAATTGATTATGGCAGGCAAAGAAAAAAATGAAAGTAACAAATTCGCGTGCTACGAAAATTTCTCATCTTTGTGAAATGCTCGCACCATTTTCAGTTCTAATTTTGGTCTATTAAAAAAAATGTTTTGATGTACATTTTGTACACACACTTGAGGAACATTGAATTATTCTAACACGAGTAACGAAAATTAAGCACTCTTTTTGGCGGGCGGCGCTGCATGATGGCGTGCGAAGATTTTAGTTTCGTGCTGAGCTGAACTAATTGAATTTTGTTGTTATATTTACACGAATGATGAGTTAAGACGGATTTAGACGTGGTACTTCGTGATTTAGCAAATGATATATGATTTTTTGGCCTGTTGGATTCGGCATTAAGAGTGTTTTCTTAGCAGGGAGGAGGGGAATCACCATCGGTTTTTATTCTATGTTAAAATTCACTTACAAAGGTCGAACTTGTCTCATTGAAGAACTTTGGATGCCCGGAACTATTTATTTTAATGTTAAAAAAGTTTGCAAAATTCTTGAACTAATTGTGAGGACCATGACCAGTACTTTTTTTAGTGATTTTCAATTTCATTATGAATTATTGCATTGTATACTGGATAAATAAGGGTCGAAGGTTTTCCGGGATGCTCCAAGTCATCATAGTTTTTCTATTAGTGAAATCGTCTTTGTTTTCATCGATTTATTTTCATAGATTGCAATTCATTATTTTAATTGTTTATATTATACCGGATCCACACGTTTGTCAAGGCTTGGCAAGCGTTCGCAAATTGAAAACGTCTTTTTAAAACAAACGTGTGGACGCATCACAAACGCTTGCCGCAAACTTCCTTTGCAAGCGTTTGCAAATTGAAAACGTTTGCTTTGGTTTGCCGAGAATCCACATTCGACCGGATCGGTCACAAGCGTCGGCAAGCTTACGCACAATCCAAGCCAAAAGCCTTATCCACACATTTGAATTTGCGAATGCTTGCCAAGCCTTGACAAACGTGTGGATCCGGCATTAAGAATGTAAATGGAAAACCACCGTTTTTTTTCTCCAAAATTTGAGACTGTGAAAAAATGCTTACATATTTAGTAAGTGTGTGAGTGAGTGCGTGAGTGAATGCGTGCGTGAGTGTGTGTGTGAGTGCGTGCGTGCGTGAGTTAGTGCGTGCGTGCGTGCGTGAGTTAGTGCGTGCGTGAGTTAGTGCGTGCGTGAGTGAGTGAGTACGTGAGTGTGTGCGTGAGTGAGTGAGTGCGTGCGTGAGCGAGTGCGTGCGTGGCTGAATGCGTGAGTAAGTGCGTGCGTGCGTGCGTGAGTGAATGCGTGAGTGAGTGAATGCGTTCGTGAGTGAATGCGTGAGTAAGTGCGTGCGTGCGTGAGTGAATGCGTGCGTGAGTGAGTGCGTGAGCGAGTGAGTAAGTGCGTGCGTGAGTGTGTGAGTAAGTGCGTGCGTGCGTGAGTGAATGCGTGCGTGAGTGAGTGAGTGCGTGAGCGAGTGTGTGCGTGCGTGCGTGCGTGCGTGCGTGTGTGAGTGAGTGCGTGCGTGCTTGAGTGAATGCGTGAGTGAGTGCGTGCGTGCGTGAGTGAATGCGTGCGTGCGTGAGTGAGTGCGTGCGTGAGTGAGGGCCTGCGTGAGTGAATGCGTGAGTGAGTGCGTGCGTGCATGAGTGAAAGCATGAGTAAGTGCGTGCGTGAGTGTGTGAGTGCGTGATTGAGTGATTGAGTGCGTGAGTGAGTGAGTGAGTGAGTCCGTGAATGAGTGAGTGAGTGAGTGCGTGAGTGAGTGAGTGAGTGAGTGGGTGCGTGCGTGAGTGAGTGAGTCCGTGAAGGAGTGCGTGCGTGCGTGAGTGAATGAGTGCGTGCGTGAGTGAATGCGAGAGTGAGTGCGTGAGTTTATGCGTGCGTGACTGAGTGAGTGCCTGAGTGAGTGAGTGAGTGCGTGAGCGAGTGAGTAAGTGCGTGCGTGAGTGTGTGAGTAAGTGCGTGCGTGCGTGAGTGTGTGAGTAAGTGCGTGCGTGCGTGAGTGAATGCGTGCGTGCGTGAGTGAGTGCGTGAGCGAGTGAGTGCGTGCGTGTGTGAGTGAGTGCGTGCGTGCTTGAGTGAATGCGTAAGTGAGTGCGTGCGTGCGTGCACGAGTGAAAGCATGAGTAAGTGCGTGCGTGATTGAGTGCGTGAGTGAGTGAGTGAGTGAGTCCGTGAATGAGTGAGTGAGTGAGTGCGTGAGTGAGTGAGTGAGTGAGTGCGTGAGTGAGTGAGTGAGTGAGTGCGTGAGTGAGTGAGTGAGTGAGTCCGTGAAGGAGTGCGTGCGTGCGTGAGTGAATGAGTGCGTGCGTGAGTGAATGCGAGAGTGAGTGCGTGAGTTAATGCGTGCGTGACTGAGTGAGTGCCTGAGTGAGTGAGTGAGTGCGTGAGTGAGTGCGTGAGCGAGTGAGTGCGTGCGTGCGTGCGTGTGTGAGTGAGTGCGTGCGTGCTTGAGTGAATGCGTGAGTGAGTGCGTGCGTGCGTGCGTGAGTGAATGCGTGCGTGCGTGAGTGAGTGCTTGCGTGAGTGAGGGCCTGCGTGAGTGAATGCATGAGTGAGTGCGTGCGTGCATGAGTAAGTGCGTGCGTGAGTGAGTGCGTGACTGAGTGATTGAGTGCGTGAGTGAGTGAGTGAGTGAGTCCGTGAATAAGTGAGTGAGTGAGTGCGTGAGTGAGTGAGTGAGTGGGTGCGTGAGTGAGTGAGTGAGTCCGTGAAGGAGTGCGTGCGTGCGTGAGTGAATGAGTGCGTGCGTGAGTGAATGCGAGAGTGAGTGCGTGAGTTAATGCGTGCGTGACTGAGTGAGTGCCTGAGTGAGTGAGTGAGTGCGTGAGCGAGTGAGTAAGTGCGTGCGTGAGTGTGTGAGTAAGTGCGTGCGTGCGTGAGTGAATGCGTGCGTGCGTGAGTGAGTGCGTGAGCGAGTGAGTGCGTGCGTGTGTGAGTGAGTGCGTGCGTGCTTGAGTGAATGCGTAAGTGAGTGCGTGCGTGCGTGCGTGCGTGAGTGAATGCGTGCGTGCGTGAGTGAGTGCGTGCGTGAGTGAGGGCCTGCGTGAGTGAATGCGTGAGTGAGTGCGTGCGTGCATGAGTGAAAGCATGAGTAAGTGCGTGCGTGAGTGAGTGAGAGCGTGACTGAGTGATTGAGTGCGTGAGTGAGTGAGTGAGTGAGTCCGTGAATGAGTGAGTGAGTGAGTGCGTGAGTGAGTGAGTGAGTGGGTGCGTGAGTGAGTGAGTGAGTCCGTGAAGGAGTGCGTGCATGCGTGAGTGAATGAGTGCGTGCGTGAGTGAATGCGAGAGTGAGTGCGTGAGTTAATGCGTGCGTGACTGAGTGAGTGCCTGAGTGAGCGAGTGAGTGCGTGAGCGAGTGAGTGCGTGCGTGCGTGCGTGTGTGAGTGAGTGCGTGCGTGCTTGAGTGAATGCGTGAGTGAGTGCGTGCGTGAGTGAATGCGTGCGTGCGTGAGTGAGTGCTTGCGTGAGTGAGGGCCTGCGTGAGTGAATGCATGAGTGAGTGCGTGCGTGCATGAGTGAAAGCATGAGTAAGTGCGTGCGTGAGTGAGTGAGTGCGTGACTGAGTGATTGAGTGCGTGAGTGAGTGAGTGAGTGAGTCCGTGAATGAGTGAGTAAGTGAGTAAGTGAGTGAGTGAGTGAGTCCGTGAAGGAGTGCGTGCGTGCGTGAGTGAATGAGTGCGTGCGTGAGTGAATGCGAGAGTGAGTGCGTGAGTTAATGCGTGCGTGACTGAGTGAGTGCCTGAGTGAGTGAGTGAGTGCGTGAGTGAGTGCGTGAGCGAGTGAGTGGGTGAGAGAGTGAGTGAGTGAGTGAGTGAGTGAGAGAGTGATTGAGTGAGTGAGAGCGTGCGTGCGTGAGTGCGTGAGTGAGTGAGTGCGTGATTGCATGTGTGAGTGCGGGAGTGTGTGAGTGAGTGCGTGAGTGAGTGAGTGAGAGAGTGAGTGCGTGCGTGAGTGAGTGCGTGAGTAAATGTGTGATTGCGTGAGTGAGTGAGTTAGTACGTGAGTGAGTACGTGAGTGGTGCGTGACTGAGTGAGTTCGTGAGTGAGTGCGTGAGCGAGTGCTTCTTCAAAATATTTCCCATCACTAGCAATTACTTGTTCCCATCTTTCTGGCAGCAGATGATTTTATCTTTTTGACTTTTTTGACTAATTTTTTAATTTCTACTTAAATTTTATTGTCTTGTTTATTATACATCTCATCGCCATCTAGGCTTGAATAACGCTGACATTTTTTAACCTATTTCGACGATTCTGAAACGTCATTCAGTACCATTTAAGCTATGAGTCAATTCACACCGAAAGAACGCGTTGAAATTATAGCGCTTTATATTGAAAACAATCGTTCAATTGTGAAAACTGATCGTGCTTATCTTAAAAAATATGGGAGAAATTCGGCGCCTTCAGACAACACAATTCGTAGTTTGGTGAAAAATTTCATTCAGTATGGGTCTGTAGCCACTCGCCAGCGTCCCATTCGACCGCGTCCACGACGCTCCAATGAAGTTATTGAAGAGGTAAGAGAGAGTGTTGGTCACAAAAGTTAAACGTGAGTGGAACGACTCTAAGGAGGAGTATGAAGCAAGATCTTCATCTCTTCCCATACAAAGTGCAACTTACTCAAAGAATGTTGCCAAAGGACAAGCCGCGTCGCTTGCAATATGGAAATGCCGTCGCAAGAATGATCGATGCCTAGTCAGATTTTTGGGACAAAATTTTGATGACGGACGAAGCTCATTTTACACTCTCTGGCGGACCCAATAAATAAAACTTTCGAATTTTGAGAACAAAGAATCCACATGTCATTCACGAAACAACACTGCACGACGAGAAAGTTACTGTTTGGGCCGGAGTGTCCCCAAAAACCATCATCGGACCATTTTTATTCAAAGTTCGAGAAACCCTCGTCGATCGTTGAATGTTGGCGCACTTGCGTAAGGGTCTTTTTTGTAACAGGGGGGCCGCAGTATCATAGAGTTTTGAAACCACCTCTCTAAATATATCCAAGGGATTAGACAGGCTATAGCACCAGGCTCTGTTGATCAAAATTCAAGATATTGGTAACTTTTGAGGTAGGTATCGGTAACTTCTAAAACCCATGATCTAAAACCCACTCGATCTCTGTCAGTGTTCTCCAAGACTCAATTCTATCACCTGATCTATTTCTAATCTTTATAAATAACCTTATCTGAGGCCACATAAAAACCACTACACAACGACGTAAGGTGAGGATCGTGCGAGTTGTTGGAACTCCGCAGATCTTGGTTCAAGAGATTCACAATAGCAGATTGCAATGGGCAATTTGCTTTGGCCTCATAGCTGCGGAGAGCGTTTGGCGTATCTTTAGTGTATGACATATAAGCCGAAGATACTCTACGGTAATTCGACACATTGTTAGCTCGTTTGCTCCTACTATCGACTCCAGTTGTCGCAAGAATTGCCTTGGGTCTTCGAAACCAGCGCTTCCGCCCTTTCGATGATTGAATAACTATACCTTGCCGGCATACTGCAAACTTTATTGGACAGTTCTGAAGCACTAGTTTTTTAAGGCCTCAATATTATCTCCATCAGGCTTATTGCATTTAGTCAACTTTACGAAAAGGTCGATTTTAAAAGCCCTTTTTTATGTAGAGCTTAGAGATAACTCTCTTGGTACTGGTATAGTACAATGTCCATCAGCAAGCTCTAGTAGGATAGGTAGTCGAGAAATTAATGAAAGAATTGTCAAACCCAACACGAGGTTTTACTCCAATCGATCCCATCCAATTCTCGTCAAGTCAACATTCTCTTATGGACTTCTGTGATCGAACAGTAGATCGCTTCCCCACTAATTGTGATTACAGGCAATGGCAGTAGAGAGCAGGGAACTGTTGTAAAGAGAGAGTCGCGAAAAGAGTAATACTTACTGTTTGGGTATGAGAAGTGGAAAGACGATGTGTGGAATCGAACCACGGACCTTTGGGATGGTAGTCGAGCGCTTTATGCCCAATCAATGCGTCGTTTTAATCGAACAGCACTTATTTCAGCCAATTTTCGTATACTTTAAAAACCATATTTGTAAAAAATTACAAGAACTCTTTGAGATCATGTTCAACCAAAGCCAAACATCGTTCTAAGCCATTGACATGTCACTTTTGGTGAATTTTTTAAAACACTAGAAAAGCAAATCCTTAATTGCAAACAAAAAGATGTCATTCAAATGGACTTAACGCTACAATGAATTTCAGATCACAGACACCCAAAACCATTTCGTTACTATTCCAGACCTAAACTAATTATATTCACAAAATTACCATAAATTCCATTAAGGGATCCTTCTCCAAAAAAACGACGGCAGAAAAATTGTAATTTTTGATTGTGGATTTTTAATTTCTTGTGTTTCCCACAACCCTGTCCATCAAACGCCATTGTACCATTGCTTGAAAACCAGAAATAAGTGGTAGAATTCGAGAGCAAGTCCCAAAGTTTCTGTAAACAAACCACAACTTAACTCAACTTACTAGACCAGTTTCATTTTTCCACACGAGACTAATATCCTCAATTTTCCTAAAAGTATAATTTATAGTCTCGCATTTCAAGTATTCCATTGCGAGAGTTCAAGGCAATCTGTAAACAAATTAAAAATAATCAAAACGCAACTCTGTAATTTATATGAACTCCGCAACCGCTTATTGTATTGTTTTGTAAGTCGTTAGCTGCGCGCAATGAATCAGTCTCTCTCTCAATTACTTCTACTCATCATGATTTATTACTTAAGTCACAAGTTTCACTTCAACTTCCAAAACAAGCACTTATGACGTACATATATAGATATATATTATCATAACATATTACTTAAGCCACACACGATGGATGGCTTCGTACAGTGTCCGGCGCAGGGCTATCATCGGTTTGCTTAGTGGGTGTAGTATCGAAGTGTTTACTTTCAATAAGCACTTCCTCGTCGGTTAGATCATCGGATTTTGAGCTGATCGGTCGCCGTAATACAACACTATAGGAACACAAACAGCGCGCGGTGCTTTGTTGATCGAGTCATCGAGTCAATAGACCAAATCCCTGTGTGCTTTTAATGCCATTAACGTTAGGTGGTGCCGTTGATATGACACCAAAAAATTGCGATCCATTTGTGGAGCAGCGTAGCGTGTCTTGTGCTAATGATCGTGTATTATTTAGTTGGACGCTCAAATTACATATCTGCAGCTTGAGCTAAAAATAGACCGCGAATTCCAATGGCACTGTTCAGTTGTGTGATCCAGTTGATGCAGCAACTACCGATTAAAATGCATCCGAATGCGAGCTGATTGCAGCCTGGTATTGTGGATTGAGTAAAATGCACAACATCACAAATCCAGAACAACTAGCTCAACTAATTGTACGTAGTCGTAGGCGTTATATAGTCTTTCATGGGCAGCGAGAATTGAGTAGGTCTTTCGAGGTTTCACTTACATCAATGCCGGCATGATTGTGACGACGACGACGGTTCCTCGGTGGCTATAGGAGTTTCAATTTCAAGTTTAATCTCTTCTTTCTGTTTTCTTGAGTAACCTACGCGGCTAGACTTGTCCCCCAGACCGGTTATAACGTTGGGCTTATCTACATTTTCACTGAATCACTTAACCTATCTGAAGTTTTATACCCAAGTGAAGATGCTACTGACCTCGTTCTCCACTTTTATCCCAGCTTGTCCGAACAAGTGTTTTTTGTTGTTGTTGTTGTTCTGTTTTTGTCTCTTTATATGCTCGTCGCGCTGACTTTTTCCCCACAACAATTCGTGTTACGAGAAATTGAAATGATTACCACGACTTCCGAAATCCGGATAAAGTTATATGGAAAGTCGTCCGGCACTAGACGAACGACGACGAAAAGGTATGTATATACACACTTTCTCCTTCTCGTTCGTTCGCCCGAAATTAGTGTCAACAACGCGCGCGTTTTTTTTTTATCATAATTCGTTCCAAGTGTTCCACTTCTAAGCCCGCCGAGGTGGCTTTTAATTACCTTTCGCGGATTGATTAAGTTAAAGGAGGGAACCATAATCTCCAAAATCTACCATGAAATCAGAATGACGCGATGTCACGAGGTGAACAGCGTGAAACATGCGAGAACAATGGTTCGCCACTTTATCATGTATATTTTCTTTTATGGATTCTTATGTTGTCCCAAATCTATTTTATTCTTTCTGAAGGCGACATCTACCTTCCCACCTAATTCAAGGATCTTCTGGTCGAGACAAAGCAACCAAAGACAATATGGGGGTGGGTGTACATTTTATTGTCGGGGCTCTGCCCTGTTCTTCTTCTAGTTTGAGGGGGGCGGAACCCTAAAGGAGGTTAAAGGTATCTTGAAGTTCCTTTTTCAGAAGCTTCCGAAAAGGCTTAAGGATACTCGAAGGAAAAAAAGGAGGGGAATAAAAAAAGTGAATAAAAGTTAATCTCAAGAAGACTGTGTCAAAATGCGGCCGAATTAAGTTAAGTCATAAAGTTTTTTTTTGGTAGGCAAATTTGTGGTTTATGGGAAGAGAAGGGTTTTGTGGTTTTGCTAAAAGATATTTGATAATAATTGAGGTCTGACTTTTTACATGACTTCCATTTTTAGTAGCTGCAAATAACTTTGAGATATCGTGATGCTTTATTGTTAAATTTTAGATGGCTTGGAGCTATATGTAGAAGCGTTTGAAGAGATATGACGATATAATGGAAAGGTTTACAAACGAGATAATTTGTTGCATTGCAAAATAGCGTGTTTTCACAGTGAGAGTTGATTTAAGAACATCGAAGTGATTTTATTATTCTCAAGAAAGATTCACCAAGATCAAATCTAATTTTTCTCATGTTGGAATACGTTCACTTAGCTCGACCCATTCCAACTCTTCAATGCACACTCGTCTTGTATACTTGTAGGCTGTGTACTACTAGTCAGTCATGCCGTCCAAGTCGTAGTGGAATGTCTAGTTGCAAGCTTGATTTTAAAGATAGGTTAAGCGTAAGCATGTCGATTTAAAATCGATTAATCGAAAAATCGATCTTTTCGAGTGAAATAATCGATTTTTTAGATCGATCTCACAAACCCCTCGAATCGGACCCGATTCACATTGGGCTCTTCTACACGCTGAAAGCGTCGTTTTGTATAGAAGAGGGCGAGAGAGGATTTTTCCAACCAACTTTTTCAATGGATTTTTCAGCCAACTTTTTGACAGCTATGTGGTTGTTGTTGTTTTTTTTGAAATTCCCTTTTGCTAGGAGCATAAAAGAAAGGGAAATCACAGTAGGCAAAAGAGAATTTAGACAAAAAACATTGTGGAGTACAGTTGGTTATTAAACTTCGCTTGCGAGAAAGCCCATCCGATTTACCGAAAAAATGACAGGAGGGCTTTTTTGTAGGGAATAACATTTCGTATTGGCTGATCAAAAATTTTTTTTCGAAAAAACCAGTTTTTGAGTGATTTTTTTGCCAAAAAGTAATTTCTCCGGCGGCCATGTTTTTTTTTTGTGATTCCGAAATTGTTTTCTTAAAAAGTCCCAAGGAAGCTGTGGCCCAATTTTCAGCCATTTTGGAATTTTGTCTCCTTAAAATGGTAATTTCCCCGGACTAATAGCAATATCATAATGAATTCCTTGCTACATAAAAATATAAAAATGTATAAATGTGATTTTTATGAAACTGTTTCTAATTAGTTGTCCGTCGCTCAACAAAAATTGACTTACGATTTGATTAATCGAGAATCGATCCTTTAATGCTGGATTTAATGGAGAATCGATTTTAGTGCGTTCGATTCGAATCGAATCGAAGATCGATTTTTTTAGAATGAATCGACATGCCTAGTTAGGCGTCTGCCAGGTCATTGGTGACTCTGCCGATGACACAAAAATAAGAGCTAACGGAAAAACGTCTTGTTTCAGTGTTATGCCCGCCTACTTGTTTCGTCTATCTCCCTCCGTTCATCTTCTCTCACAAGCAGCAAAAGCGGTGCAGGTCCCGAGAGAATGGCTAATTCCACCTACACGCCCTCCCCCTTGCACCACTTCTTCAAAGTAGACTTGCCCAAGCCGAAAACCAACTTCTGCTCATGGGCTATAAAGTGTCAATCCCGCTGTACCTGCACGCCCGCAGTATATTTTGTAGAAGAGCCACATTCCAGGGGTCAAAAAGCCGCTTGTGGGTCTATAGCCGAAGTTTGCCGACCACTGGATAGTGTAACGGGATAATATGTTTCAAACGATACATTGTTCCTTAAAGTAACTATGCTTATCGAAATTTTGTAGATCTTTACAGGATCATATGTAATTTGTTATTGTATTGTTCGAAAAGTTTGTACAAAATTTACCCTTTAACGTCTTCTTCTTTTTAAAGGGCGCTGCAGTTCTTGTACGACTCGGGCCTCTTGTAGTCTCTGGCTGCTGCTGGCTCTCTCCAGTTTGTTATAGGAAGTTTCCGTATATCTTCTAGCACGTCATCCATTCACATATTTCTTGGTCGTTCTACGATTCTTTTTTCTGTTGGCCTACCATTGAAAATCCGGGCTAGCATTCGTTCTTCCGATGGTCGTACAAGATTTCCGATCGTATTCTGCTCAGTTTTATATGTGTATTTATTTCGTCGTACGTTTCTTTTTTCAGGGTTAACCAAAACAAGTGACGTATCAGACAATATATTTTGGTTAACCCTTACAGGGCAAAATATTTTTCTAAAGATATTTCTTTCGAAGGTTTTGGGGTGATAGTGTATTTGCTTAGACAATGTCCAAGCTTCAGACCTGTAGCCTACGCGAAGTCTTCCTACGAAGTTTTCAAACTATTGAACAATAGAATCGACCATGCCCAGATGGATATAGTAAGAACTCTTCCACCACCACCAGGATAATTGTACATCTTTATAAAAATAGATCGCTTCACCAGATGGCTCGATACTTACTCCATTCCGTACTTATTTCTCAGTTTACACAGTTGAAAACCCTTTTAAGCTTACAGTAGATTAAGATGCAGAATCCTAATCTAAATTGCTCAAGAAGATTGTCAAACTAACGTTTTTCACTTCGTGGTCTCGTTTTTATTTGAGGATTTCTGCCGAAATGTCCAAAACGATGGAGAAATGCCCTACATCTTCTATGCCCATAAAGGATTTGCGTGAGTTCGTCGCTCACTTCCTCATGTTCCCTCGTAATACACTTTTCACATTTGGTAAGTATCCTGGGGTCTATAGACCTTTGGTATATCAAACTCGTCTCATCTCTTTCGCTATGGCAAGTAAACACCCGTTTGGATGGAGAAAATCCTGAGCTAAGAAAGAAGAAGATAAAAGTATGAGAGACATAGTGTGTATGTGTTAGTTTTCACCAACGTGAAAAATGTTTCGCTATGTTCCTCTTTTCTCTTTGCTATTTCTTCTACAAACCTCCCTTTACTTGCCAAAATTATGGTTTATGGGCATAGGCCCAGCCTGTACACTATCTACCGAAGTTGGCTCCTCCTACATAGTTTGTGTCAAAAATTTTGGCGGTGTCAGTAACCTAGAAGTTAAGGCGCCCGACTACCATCCCAGGAGTCCGTGCTTCGGATCCATTTCGCCTTCCGGTCCTTCTTTTTCCACTTGTCTCACTTAGATAAAATTCTTCTTCTTCACAACAATGCCTTTAACCAGAATAAAGGAGGAAGCCATCTTCTGTTCGATCAACCGAAGTCGGCCGCAGTAGTATTGGATGGGACCCGATTAAAAATAAGACTCGCCCGTTCTTAGCTTGAAACAGGCATGGTACTTATTCTTCTTTCACGGATCCGGTCCTGGCCTAGTCATCAGCGGAATAGGGGGAATAACATGTAGCAAAACATGCCCGGCCGGAACTATTCCCGACTGATGAAAGTGCGATCATAACCTCCTAGCGGTGGCCACTGGTAACTATCCTATGAGAGAGGATAGGTTAATATGATCAGGCTAGTCTCTTCCAAGTAAGGTTGGTGTGAGGCTAATAACCTTACCTGGAAAAAAACATATATTACGGAACGAGGAACAGGCACGGTACGCCTGAGTAAAAATAAGACCGCCCTACACGATGCGGTGAACGTTTCATTCGAATGTTGACTTCCAATGATTGAGTCAGCACCGACAACAGGCCGAACGTGTCCAAATGCGAACGTTGGACGCTTGACATTGGACATTCTTAGTTCGAGCATCGGCCACATGATGCGTCCTACCATCAAACGTCCAACGTTGAAGGGTCTTCTGTTCATAACATCGTGTAGAGCCGGCTTCAGGCTGAAACATGAGGCACTGTATAAGTAAAAATTCTATTTTCCAAATGCAGCCCGCTACAGGCCCGTATCAATAAAAGACACACGGAATAGTACAAACGAAGCACGCAACGCTCACACTTTTTCTGGACCAAAGGGAGCAAATTGGAGCTTTAAGAAATTGTATAGGGCGAAGAAAACGGGCAATTATCTTGGTGACCTTTTAGCATACTCAATAGACCGGTTCTCATAGGTCAAGCAGCATTGGACGTGATTGGTACTTAGTTGGGGGACCGATTTGCAAAACGACACTCGCGTTGGGAATGGCCGATTATGAATACATCTGTTTTAGAGGCGTGCACACCTCTATAGCGGAAGCATTTTTGTATTTTTAAAATTTTGTACCCGTAGCGGAAGCGTATCATAAGAGTACGCGTATTGCCGAAAAAAAAACCTAATTTTGGTTGGTTAAAGAGGTTCTAATGGGAATATCTGATTAATTATATCTGAATTTGTCAAATAAAATAAAAAAATAGCGGCAATTAAACAAACAGTTTGCATTAGTAAACGGAAAGAAAGTTGTGTTATTCTAAGACAACCGCCACCCTATGTTGTAAGGATGACGCACGATGAGGTAATGGAATTAGGTTGAAAGCTTATGCCCCAAACACCATCCTTGCTAGACGTATCACGATCTGACTTCTGAATAACTACATGAGAAAGAAACAGCTCAGAATTAACTAACATACTCTTGTTTATTAGCTAACAGAACAAATTGCGAGATGTCTAGACAAATTGTGTCCTAGACAAAACAAAGATTTTTCCAAAGCTGACATTCATAAATTATTTACCCGCTGGGAGGAAACCATAGCATTTCCAGGATCATAATTTGTAGAATTAACTCAAATTTCTTGTGAAATTTATAGTAGTAATAAAAGCAATAAAATATTCAGTATTATTATAGCCACTAACATATACAAAAGTATTTAAATTTCCAACATGGGTTAAATCTGTCGACCCTGATCATCTCAATTAATTACGTGCTCTTAGGACAGCTCAATTAAGTTGATGTAAAATATCTCACGATTTTATCGCAAATTATGTCACTTAACCTGAAAGGTAACAAAACTGTCACGAAATTATATAGCTTAAGCCGCCTTAACTATACCAATTATTACATCACCGCCCTTGAGAGCACGCAATTGGTCTTATGAATCAAAACAGAGGGACTTTTTTTTTGAATAAAGGTAATTTGGGTAATAATTTAAAATTTCGTAAGGGCTTTTAAAAAAACATTCGATGCTACTTCAGAGACTTAAATTATACACCGTAAAACAATTTTTTTAAATCAACATTCAACAACAATCAAAATCTCATCTTTTCTCTCCATGAAATCGAGCTCAAAAGCAGACTTTAAAATTCTGCATTCGAAAAGCATTTCTGACCCACTTCCATATGTGTCACTAATAAATGAGACTGAGACAGAATCCCTACGCATCCATTCAATTCTAATTATGCTAATCGCTTTCCATAAGGGCAAAAACGAAAAACGTGGCGCATGTCTGGTACAAATTTCAATGAAGACCGGCAGTAATCACGATTCTGTTTGAGCAATATCCGCTGTCGTGGGTGGAAATTAAATTTGAAAATCTTTCGACTAACACCATTTCGGGAAAGTATATTCACTTTTGCCACTTCTCAACAATCGCGATAATTACACACAAAGCTCGTCTGCTTAATCTCCACGTTTTTCTGTTTGTTTAATTTTACGAACGACATTTTTTTTTCCAGTTTTTGTTTATTTTTTTCGTAAAAGGTTCAACGTAATCCGCATAAATTTTTCTTAACACTTTGAATATAATATGTACAATAATTTTTTAAGCATAACCTATTTTTTTTGTTATTGTTACAGAATAAACCACTTCTCGTTGAGCCAATTGACTTCGAAAGTTTTATATTGAAGAACAAAACTTTAATTCAGAACGATCCCCAGCGGGAATTGCTGCTCTACCCCAGCGATGATGTCTCGGTAAGTATTTCCGTTCGAGTTATATTTCATGCAGTTCAGAGCATATTTTTAATCAGATTTAATTTGCAGGTTTGATACACTCTCAATTTTTAGTTTGAATAGAAATAAATAAATAAATAAACTTACGAGCAACGAGTTGCAGCCTCATAAAACACTAAAAACAAATTTAAATTTTAAGTATTTAGTGTCTTCTAGGAGACACACTAGACCACTGAATTGAATTTTTTAATTAAATTCACATTGTAGGTGTCAGTTGAGCCATAAGACAAGATTATCTTAACTTATCTACACAATATCATGAAAAAAACATTTATCTGAGTAGAAACTGACAAATTTGATTGCACTTCATGATTTGAAGGAAAGTTTTATTCTGATTTCAGTTTCATGGATTTAATACTTGAAGAGCGGAAGCAATACGAACATATACCATTCATTTACACCATTTATCTTAATCATAAAAAATTGTGATTAAGCAGTATAGCTACCTCTGATAATATGAAAACCATTTCATCACATTAATAGCAGACAAATTATTATACTCAAGCTTACTCTCTTTCCTTAAATTAATAGTTTCGAATTACACAGATTAATTTTGTCTATTAAAAACCATTTCACGATCTGCTAAAGCAGTAAATATTGGACTGACACAATAGTTGGCCGATAATCATCTTTCTCGTAAACAATCCGCCATGGTAGTAGTTTTGAGAATTCCTGCAGTTAAAAAAGTTTTTTTTAGGTTTTTCACAACATTCCTAATATTTAATACTAATACTAGATGCTAAACTCCATTAGAGTTAGATCTACAGGCGACCTCATAACAAAGTAACAGAGCACCTCAACTAAAGTATCCTTCGCTTTGGTGAGTCTGGTATGGCTGCTCTAGAAATTTCCAAAACTTTTGACCGAGTATGGCACGCTACTCTAGCAAGCTATTAATATCGACTCTGTTCTCAAGAACGGGATTGAGAGTTGCTTGAATTATTTTTGCTATTCAATGCCATTAAGCACCAAAAAGGGACGAACTTTTTCAGTTACCTAAAGAAGAAAGCTATTCACTACTACTTTCTACGGCCTTTTGCCATGTACATTACGAATTTTCGTAACCTGTTCCCAGTAGGAAAAAATCGCTTCGAAAAGCCTTTTAAAGCGCTTAAGCTTCAAAGCAGTAAAGTTCTTACGCTCCGTAAGAAGCTTCATGTTGGCCCTTATTCTGATTGTCACTTATGGTGACAAATGGCGAAGTGAGACAAAAATGCTATTATGGTTCTCTAAAAAAGTAACATTTCAGTGAGATAAGGCGAATTACAGTTGTCACTGATATCAAGAAACGGCGAATTCAGTGACAATTGTTCTCACTTGATGTTTGTAAGTGAGATTTTTCTCACTTGAGATTTAAAGGTGACATTTCTCACTATGGTAAAGTGACAACCAGAATAAGGGCTGTTATTTTGCATGTCCGTAGAGCTCAGCACTTTTACTATGCTTCGTAAAAGAGCTTTTAAAGTGATCTGCTGAGATTGTGCTTTACTACCGCTGCTGTAGGAAGCAGAAGAAAGCTACTGCTTATATTTGCTCCGCAGCAACTTGTATTTTTTCCTACGGGGTTTATATGTGAAAAATATATGTATATTTGGGCCAAGTTTTGTAAATCGTCTCTAAAATGTCTATACTTTCGAGACTACACTAAAAATGGTTTCCTGGAGCTGTATGTTACCCCTGTAGCAGTTTGACAAAATAATGGATGTTTATTTCTCTAGAAACAACTCAAATTTTTCTCCGTTTACAATTATTGTCAAAAAGAATCCAATCCTATCCAAAATTAGATATTATTAGGCACATTTCGTCAATTCTTCGATTTTTTCTTCCTTGTGTAGCTTATGAAGAACAGACTTACAGCACTACTTTTTGCATATTTTCAGTTGCATACTATAAATTTAAATTTTTAAGAGAAACTTCATTTCGTTCAGCTTAAATTTTTCATCAAGCTCTTTTTGAGTTGCACTTTTGTCTAGAACCTTTTCGGCTAAAAAATTTGTTGAAGCTCTGTAATTTTCATCTTTACTTCCAGTTGATTAAGTCCCGAACTATTCACTCAAAGTTAACATGATTCCATGTACATGGCATAACATGATCGCCGTTGGATCTGAATTTATTATCTACTTCGTGTAGGTAACTCTATTATTCGTATTTGTTCCATATAAAACCCTAATTGGAATTCAATTGCATGTCACTTTACTAATTACGATTCCACTTCTTTAAATAATTCCAATGAAATAAACTTCTGTATAAGACAGAAGACAATTCTACATAGGGCAATCGTGTACAGGCCGCAACATACTGGTAAGACAATCGCTTACCGCGTGGGATAAAATGTTTGCCCTAACAATGAAAAAACTATTTTGCAAAGAAAACTCATTTTTAATCGTTAACGTAATTTCAATTAAACTGAACTGCAGTTTGTCAAACGGTTTTCTACAATTTCTTTCAAAAAATTCGTGTTTTCAAGCCTTTTAGCATACTCTCTTCAGTTTCGCGTTGGATGTTTTAAGTGAAGTATAACCTTTTTCCTGGACTTAAATTTTCTCGTTAGTTAAGGTTTGTTATTCCAATAACCCCAATGTTGTTGTATATCTTCTGTTCCAACTTTTGCGAGATAGTCGTTGAATATTAATACCATGTAACATCCCAAAAAATACTGCGCGAAACCTTTCATATCTGATTGTTGTGTTTTTGGCTTCAGCTTCAGCGACTGCCTATGAGAACCTTGTATGTAATTACATTAATAAACGATTAAGATATGCTACCATAATACATATCAATAAAAAATATTTTTTCTTAATATCGACTGGATCCCTCGTAACAATTTACGATAAAATAGTTTTCAATAGGTAAAAATTGCTCACATGCCAAGAGCCATGATTTCAGTTCGTTGTCTAGTTGTAAAATTTCGTCTGGTTTCATCCTTCGGGGGGGGGGGGGGGGGTCCAAGAAACCTCTACTGGTTTATCGATGGGTCAAAGATGGAACATGGCACAGGGGCTGGTGGCGCAGGACTCAACTCCAAGGTCTCGACAGACGGCATTCTGTTTTCTAAATTGAAATATATGCAATTGAGACCTGCGCTAGGTTCAACCTTAAAAAAGGTTTGAAAGTCGCCTACATTCGAATCTTCGGCCATCAAGACACTTTCATATTGGAAGTTATCCTTCAAAGTAATCCCTGATAGAGGACTACGTTAAAGGACTAAACTTAGCCTATTGGGAATCACTCCCACGTCAGGCTCAAGAACTAATAAAACCCTTTCCCTTAAGGGGCGTTATCATCACTCTAAACAGGGCAGACCTTAGGTGGGATATCTGATTGGTTATGTGGGGCTGCGTTACCACCGCCACAAAAGGGTTTGTTTCAGGAGACAGAATGTCGACTCTGCATGGAAGGCGACAAAAGTTACACACATGTTCTCTGCGAATGTCTTGCTCTGATCTGACTTTAAAAAAAACGTTGATCAGAGAGCTTCTGAGCCCTGCTAATGCACGATGTTCTACAACTAACCTTCTTGCCTTCGTCCGGAGGGCCGATGGTCTATTTCTGTTAGTGGGGTATGTACTCAATAGGTCTGACTTAGCCGCAGTACTCCTCATATGGGTTGCCCCATCCTTGTTATAGCAGCTTTAAGTGTAAACCAGTCAACAAAGTTTGTAAGGACACTCTGACAACGATCCCAATCCGAGATCACGTAAAAGTTGATCAAAAATTTAACTCCTATTATATCTCGTGATGCTGCCCACTGTAATAGGCAAAGGCCATAAGCAGCTTGTTTATTTCACAGTATAAGAAATTTACTCAACAGTAGCAAGAACAGAATTTTGTTTTTTTATTTCTAAATTATATTAGACTTATTAAAGACTTTTAAAGAATTAACATACAGCAAAGTCTATCAATATCTATTTTATGTGTAAACATAACCACTCGTACAAAACCATCTATTTTAGGGGAACCCCACATTAAAATCATATTTCTATGTTTCCGGCTGGAAATTAATTAAAATCCTTCCAGAAAATTCAAAGAAATCAGCAGAGCATCAAGGAATTAAATACTAAACTAAAGTGCTTTAATGTTCCCCATCAATTTCACTATCAGTCACCTTCCACATGTTGTAATTTATTTGATATGCCACTGTCTGACACCGGAACGTAAACTACGAATGAATATCTACATTGTTAGAGGGGTTGACAATAGTATTGTTAATTTGTTACTTCTGAAGATGGATTGCACGACGTCTCCAGCAAAGTTCATAGGTCGAAATGATTTATAAGATGTTAAATTGTGGGCGTAGTCAAACATTGACAACTATCAAAAATCAATAAGGATATAAATGTCATAAGGTATTTAATAGTTGCTCTACACTTAAGAGCAAACTTATAGTTCTTAAAACCTTATGTAAATTCTTGGAAGGCAAAGAGTCGTCGTTTTAATCCTCTTAAATACTATAAAGATTGGCATCTATCGCCTACTTGAACAAGCTATTAAATAGTTTGAATTCTATCAATCTACAGATTTTATAATTGAGCCGCATCATACCTTACTGGGGATTTGTGTAATCCAAAAAAGAATATTTTTTTAAAAAAAAATAAACTAAAATGTCACTACACAATTCCTTATATAAATCCAGTTTATATGTCCATTACAAAAATAATATCAATAAATTTATAAAAACCGTCCTATATTTAACACACCAGTTACCAGCACGTTTCTTTATAAGACGTTGAGATATCTCATAAAAATCTTGATATATGAGCTCAATATGTTTCCATAACAAGACACGATCTACTGGCCATCAGCTGGAGACGTGCTCTTCTGCTTGCTTAAGCCTGGAATTGTTGTTGAGCATAACATTTTATACTTGACTGAATTGACGAAGTTTTTCATGAAAAATGTAGGCAAATTAAATTTATGATGCGTCACGAATTTGACAACTGATTTGCAATGAATTAGGACTTAAAGAGAGCACCAAGAACTAGGTTTCCATAACGTGTGCGAGTATTACGAAATGCCATCATCATACGAGAGCCAGTACCATATATAATACAAGTCACAACCCATCAATTATTCATATAAGTTTTGGTTCGACCAAAGAGCTCTGAATTGATTGTCGGCATATTTGTGTGAGAAGCTCTTGACCATTTTAATAGTGGACATTGTTGAAATGATGTTTATGCACGTTACACACATAATTTCCATAGACAGCCAGACAGAATGGCGGATTTAAAGCTTGTTCTATGTCTGATTTAATTTGCATTTTTCTTGTTTTTCTTTACAGGAAGTAATTCTGCCAAGGAAATATCGGACAGTTTCGACTACCATCCCGAAGCACTGTCCGCCCAATTTACCGACATCAATTAACGCTAATGAAAATGGGAATGTTGCAAAAATACCACCGGCCAACTCAGATGTGCAACAAACGGCAACCACAGGTTCAGGGTCAACGCAGTCAGCCGGTACATTGCTGACCAGGCAAGCATTACATACGTATCAGACCAATAATCACCTTGTCCACTATAAGTATAGCGCTTATAGTGGCTCTTGTCACGATCTACCAAGGTAAGTAGATATAAAAACCGCCCGTTTACGCTTATAATTTATTCATTTGCTTATTTTCTTGCGATGATTTTGTTACATCTCTCGTTTACTTTGTCCGTTGGACTTTGTAGAAGAAATAACTATTTTATTATGATTACGAGCATAAGTAGTTGTGCCTAGGTAAACAACACATAAATTTAATTGTTACTGTTTGGAAATTATGGTCTTTGAGCATATAATACCACGGAAAGAATCTTTTCACATTAAATATGAGTAGCCATGTAAATATTTACTAATAAGATGGTATAATTCTGCAAAGTCATAACTTCAATTTTTTTTAAAAGAAACTCGAGACTTACACAGCTTCTGCTCTAATTGGCTTAATTTTTTTATTGATTACATATCTTCTCAATTCTTGTTATGAGTAATCAATAAACTTAGAATGAATCATCTTAAGAGTATTAATCGAGAAAAATGAAAAGTTGTTTATTTAATTACTCTGGTAAATTGGCAATAACATATAAGGGGTTCTGTAAAATGCAAGTTTTTATTGAAGTATGCGCTTGCTTATTTATATTCTCAATCATCAATGATAAAGATAAGTCAATAAATCAATTAGCTTGTGCCTCTATGATGAGATATATTTTCCGGAACTTATTTACAATCGTAAGGTCATAATGATATGATTCCTTAATAGTGCACTTTAATCTTTTAAAATTAGAGCATGCAGATGCTGGCCAAAAGCATTCTATTTGTATTTCGGCGGCGGCGGTTAATTTCCTGCGCACACCTCGATCTTTAGTAGATTATATATATACATGTAATAGAGCTGAATTTAGGCTCGTAATCAGCTTAAAGATAGCTCTTGTATTTGTGTCCAACTTTTCTATAGAGGTTAATCGCGCTTTGCCTGATTGGCAAATCTGCGTCTCTCTATTGCAGCACAATTACGGAAGACGCGCTCTCTCTGTTTCGACATGACAGTATCTCCATTTGTCTATTTCATCCATGATCTTCAGGTGATATCTGACGTATGAGAAGGCCCTTTAAGATTCTGAGTTTAAGTTTTGTTATCTCGAGGACCTTCTTCTGCTATGAATTTCTTGGCTTGCCTCATACCTACTACATGAGACAAGTCCTTTTCGTCCCATCATATCTGAAGAGTTTCTTTCGAAAGATTTCTTAAAAGATGCACATTTATTCTTCAGTCATCGGCTTGGGCTATAATACTCGTATTCAGGGTGGGAGAGGGAATTATCCCTAAGTCTAGTAAAGTATTGAGGCCAAAAAAAATCGTGGCAGGGTATAGAGGGTCCCAAGCAACGCACTAGTTTGGGAAGTTTCGGTGTACGCGTCTCTCAGCCGTAAAAATGGTGTGATACGACCAGCTGCTCTTGCCGTCGAATTGTACTTCTCTCGAAACAAATTTGTCGTCGCGACATAGCGTGCTAAGCGTGGTTGTTACTGAATACGTCCTCAAAATGCAGTTCCCGAGCGGAGATCGATAATGTAGTGGGTGGAAAACTTCCGTACATGTGGAAATGTTTTGAAAAGGAGAATTGGAGCGCAAAGAACTGCTTGAATACCGGAGACCAAAGATTATCTAAGAGAGAATCTTTGACCGGAGACGGTCAAACGAATGAGGCAATCGATTTCATATTTCCATTTATCCGGAGGCAAGAAAAACAAGCAGTATTCGAGTAGTGTTAATCCTAGACGGGTTCATGACCTTTGCATAGTCCTAGCGTCACAGTTGGGTGTGCAGTTAGAAAAGCATTGTTGAACCCTATACTTTTTTGAGGAGCGCTTACATCTGAACGGTATGTGATTATGATCTGAATTTTTTTTGCATTACACTTGGACATGGTACGTGTCTGGTTTTAGCAAGATGGTGCCACAACCTACACAACCCGTAATTCAATGGCTATTGTGGCTGTGAACGAAATATTCCCTGATCACCAGTTTTAACTCCGTGCAGTCTTCGTTTCTTTTTGTAATTGTAGACCCAAAGAAGAGTGTTTTATTGACTTCTAGGTTGTGTTCGTCGATAGTTAGTTCTAAATCTTCCAGCTATGGATTGTTTCATCTTCTTTTTTTAGTTCGAAATAAGCTGCTTTTGCTGCCAAAAAGGATCTTACGATATTCACTTCCAATTAATTGTACAGAGTCTGTTGCTATTGACCCACTTTGTTTTTGAACCATACTATAAGGGCGAGGTTGAAAAACATTGGGGCCAGTCCATCCCCTTTTCTAAGATCTTGTCGTACTCGAACTTCTGTTACTGCACTTTGGATCTTTACATTCGCCAGTGAGTTTTTCGTTGCGCATTTGATCAGTCGTACCAGGTTAGACGGGACTCCCAATTCCGATAAGATATTGCACAGGCTCTCTCTTTTTATAGAGTCATAAGCTTGCTGAAAGTCGACAAACATTTGGTATTGTATCTACATTCCTTTCCTAGATTTTCTCCAGAATTTTTTGAAGGTATATATATATATAGATTTTCGAGGGATATCGAATCAGACCACTGTTTGCGGGTCCCTTTTCGTCCCTCTACCTAGAGTCATCTTATCGAGGTTGCAGTGGGTTGTCCCATTGCTCCCTTGCTTCGACTCCCCTAGTTATCGCGAGCAGCTGATTGAAGGGAATCTGCCTCATGTCCTCCATACAATGGAGTCCAGTTATGGCAGCCCTTTTTCTCGCCAGCGCCGGACAGTGACACACTATGTGTGTGGCCGTCTCGGGTTCCTCCAGGCACATCCGACAGGTGTCGTCCTCCAGAATTCCCATTCTTTTTAGGTGATACCTGAAACATCCGTGTCCTGTAATCAGTGCCACCAACCATCTGAGGGTTCTCCTTTGCATATGCAGGATCCTTCTTCTGGCTGCGGCAATCGGTAACGTAAGCACCATCTTAGCCTGCCTGCACATAGCGTCCCACCGTCTCCGGTGTTCTTCAGCGACCCATTTCTCGATGCGGTTCCTTACCAACCCTCTGCCAATGGCAGAGTATGGCTCCGGTCCCCAGAATTCCGAGGTTGACCCCTGTTTTGGCAGGTTGTCAGCCTTTTCGTTCCCATCGATGCCTGAATGTCCTCTAACCCAAGCTAGCGTCACGTTGTTTTGTTTCGCACACCTGTTCAGTTTTTGGACACATTCCAACGCCAGAGACGCATTTATCTCTGTCTGATTCATGCGCTTAATCACAGCCTGATTGTCCAGCGCTATGAGGATGCTCCTTACCTGCACCTGACCATCATTTATGTGATCCAGCGCGTACAGCAGAGCAAGCATCTCCGCCTGGATTTGTTGAAGGTAAGTAGCTGGTAGGATGTTGATTTTCTTGTCTTAGACCAGCTTTATAATTTCCTATGTAAGACTCCGCGTTGGGCTCTAATTTTTGTTTTACAAGAATTGTGAAGGTTTTCTAACTGGTGTGGAGAAGTGAGATGCCTCTGTAGTTGTTGCAGGTTAATTTATCTCCTTTCTTGTATATTGGGCGTATAATCGCTTTCTTCCAGTCATCTGGTATAACTTTTCCCTCTCAGATGTTGTATATGAGTTCTTGTAAGGTTGTTAAGAGTTGCTGTTCTCCTTCCATTAGCAACTCAGCTGCGATTCCACCGACGCCTGGCGATTTTTTGCTTTTTTGTCTTTTTACAGCTTCACGCATTCCATCCTGTATCAGTGGTTCTATTGAAAGATTATCTTGAAGAATTACAACTGTCTCCGTCAGTGGATCTTCGTTTACTTTGGGGATCGGATTCAGTAAGTTTTGAAAATATTCTCTTCGCCTTTCTTTCATCCTATGAGGGTCTGCCTGATTCCACAATGCAGACGCCACGTGAATATGTTAATCACTTATTTCTAATTTGAAACTTTATAGATCGTTTTTATCCATTCATTGATATAGCAAGAGTTTATATACCTAAACCATTAACTATGTAATTATCCAAATTTGTAATTGCGCATCAATGCAATTGTATAAAATTTGTAATTGCACTAATGCAAAAACTTCATTTTTACACAGAATAACGCCAGCAGATGAACTAAAAGAAGAAATCTATGAAGTAGACGCTGATCCAGATCGCATCGATGAACAAATGACAAAATCACAAGCTGACACAATAACAAAACAAGGCTATCTACTAAAAGGACCAGACACAAGTTCCGACAGGATGTTTGCACATATTGGTTCAAAGTCATTTAAAAGACGGTAAGCAAATTTACGTATAATTTAATTAAAAGATTTTCTTCACACTCACTGAACACAATTTCATTACAAAATTTGTCCTCGATAATGAAAAATCCATATCCACATACACATACATTATATGCATAAGAATTCTTAATTACAAAAGTCATATCCTTCTTATGTTAAATTTTGCTTGTTCAACAACTTCACAATATGGGAAGGATTTCATTTGCACGCTATACAAAGACTAGGAAATTATTTAAAAACCCCACTTTAAGTGGTTACAATTAAGAAACCATTCAGATTTGCAACATTTCATTTTAGATATTGCTACTTGAGGCAAGAAGTTGACGGCACTTATATACTGGAACTGCACAAAGATGAAAAACAGGGGGAAGCGAAAGCGACTATTGTTATGGATTTTTGTACAGACGTTGTGCAGGTTCGTATCATATTGATTCATGAATTTTAGCAGAATATTAACAAAAAAACTCCTTGATGTTTTATAACATCCTTTATATAGAATCCGAAACGTGGAAGATTATGTTTTGAACTTAGAATGACGGAGGGACACAAGTCTGTTACATTAGCTGCTGACAATGAAGAGGAGTTAAAAGATTGGTTGAGTAGATTGCAGCTAGTATTACAACAAAATAAAATTCAAGAGGACAAACGAGCTGCAAGCTTAGAAAGAGGTTTATTTTTCTATTTATGAAAAGTATTTACTTAATGGATAATGATTGCTATTTTAGCTCCACCCCCCACTTCTGCAACAATTATGTACGGGACATTAAAAGGATTGGACCAAAGTATGAATCCACAACTAATTAAATACGGACGTGAAACAGACATTTCCATAGCACAAGCACGACGTGAGAATCGCCGGCGACTATTTGCATGTTATCAAACACAAAATAAAGCGACATCATCTGATCATATTGATCAATATCGCGAACAATTTGGACAAAGAATATTTATTAAATGCACAAGTTTAAAATTTCGTCTCCAAACGTCTATTGGAGAAGGAGAAAAGGAAACTCTCTGTCAAGCAGAGCCATATATCACAAGCCTATCATTGTACGATGCTAAAGCGGGTCGTAAATTAACCGAGAATTTTTACTTTGATATAAATGATGAAGATGTTAGAGATATGCTACCTACAACATGCCATGTTAAGGGTGAGCAAAATGGAACAAATCATATCAACGGAGATATACCACCAGATTTACAAAAATTACCCGCCAATTGGCTAACATTTCCCAAACAGGCAATACTTAGTGTAACTGCACCACATCCGGATATATTTTTAGTAGTTAAAATTGAAAAGATTCTGCAAGGTGGAATCCATCAATCATCTGAGCCTTATATAAAAGCTGGAAAAGATCCTAAATTAGGACAAAAATTGCATAAATCAGTTCGTGCTTACTGTCAAAAAATTGGACAGTATCGTATGCCGTTTGCATGGGCCGCCCGACCACTTTTTCGATTATATAGTAGTGATTTAGATACAACAATTGATTTTCCTGCCATTTATAGACAAGAGGGAAATAAGCTCAAAGATGACGAACTTCTTAAAATTCTTACTGAATATAGGAAGCCTGATAAATTTAGTAAACTAACTGTGATACCTGGATGGCTTAAAATTAGTATTGAATCGATAAATGAACTGCCAAATAGTAAAGTTTTTTTTTGATAATTTAATAAGATTTAGTTTAACTTTCAATTATATTTTTCAGATACATTGACTACGACTCTCGCACCCTTAAAGCCTTTCCCCCTGCCACCAACGAATGCGCCAACTTTAGAAATTTGTGAATTTCCTGGTAGTTCGGAACGTGACGTTCATCCATTTACAACATTTATTAATCATTTATATATTTATCCCATAAGTTTATTATTCGATAGTCAAAAATTATTTTCACGTGCTAGGAATATTACAGTTATTATAGAATTAAAGGAAAGTGATTCCGATGATGCAAAGCCTTTAAGAGTAAGCTAATATAATATTAACAAATTATATTATACTATTGATAAATATTTCATATTTAATAGTGCATTTATGGCCGTCCAGGACAAGATAATATTGTCACAAGAATCGCATGCCCTGTCTTACATCACAGTACAAATCCAACTTGGTATGAAGAGATCAAGCTACGATTACCGCTTCATGTTACGCCGCAACATCACATTCTGTTTTCATTTCTTCACGTATCTTGTAATTTGTCAAAGAAAAGAGACTTCGGTGCATCATTTGAAACACCTGTTGGTTATGCATGGCTTCCGTTACTTAACAAGGGTAAAATAAATTTGGAAGAGCAAACTATTTCAGTTGCAGCTACACTACCATCTGGATATTTATCTATTCAGCCATTGGGTTTGGGAAAAGGGGTAAGTTATACTATTTAAAATTTTATAAGAATTGATTGATAGTTTTACAGCAAATTATTTTTGATATATCACTCTCTGTCACACGTAGATTAAAATGTCTGCACAATTATTTGCAATATTTCTGATGAATTGATACTTCAACAGTGTTTCTTACGATCATTAATTTAACATTTGTCATTGGGGTTCTGTGTGAGATTGTAGTTTTTGGAATCATGCCCACACAATAACTCATAAATGCACATATCAAATGTTTTTTTTTTGAATAAATTTCTGGAGAGGGCAAATTTCTTTATCAACCCACTTACATAATATTTTCATGACCCAATTTATGTTTAACATATCTTGTTTGTGATATTTAATTTTTATAATGGAGTTGCTGCATTTTTATAATGCTGTTTGCATTCAATTTATTCTGGCTGCAATCAATTAATTGGGAAAAATTCAGTTCAGTGTCACTAAAAAATGGAAAGCAAGGATGTATACGATATACGTGCAACTTTGCATTCACCTTTTCTGTTCTTTCTCCTTTTGTTAGGCACTGCGTTATAATCATGTTAAGTTCAAAGCTTCCAAAACCAAGTACTGTATTATATCCAACAAAATTTGCTTCGTTGTTGATTCATCTGTTAATATTTTTGGCATGACTTTAACTAAGAACCTGCAACGCAATGTTGACACTTTTCAAATCGCCAAACAAGCACCCCAGTATCCGAAATTTCTTAAGATACACAAACTCCTCCTCCAGCCAACTGCCCGGGCTGTAATCTGCAAGGCCTACATGCGATCCCGCCTTGAATATAACTTTTTTATTTGGGCTGGCTTCTATAAACCCATCTTATCGGGACTCAAAGTGCAAGATCGCAACTTAGATTCATTTGAGTCTCCACCGTCATAGTGGCCCGTCAGGAGTTATTTTTTTAGGTCCCATCTGTTTAAATTTAAAAGTTTGCCCGCATTAGCTTTGTCCATTTGAACCTGGTGCCCTTCTTGTCACACACACGGCAATTAAAAGATTCGTACATGAACAAAATAACTCGACTGTAGAACAATCTTCCGCAGTAATTATTGCCAAACTCGTACTATTGCTTGATGTACGTGATGTAACGTAAGGTTATCGTTTACTTCTCCAGGACCCTTCAGAGTGCTTTAAGCTTATAATATCTTTTATCTATCTTAATTATTAAGAAGTAGTGGGGCCCGTCTTTAAACACAAAACGTAAAATAGCAAAAAAATCAAACACAAAACCAAGTTCTATTCTGTAAAACATTCTCTTCCGATCAAACAAAACAACAGAAAATAAAAAAATTCTCTTCTGAAAAAAATTCTCGTTCGATATCTTGGAAAAATGTTGAAAGTGGCACAACTAGAATATTATTACAAAAGATTGAATGCTTAGGGCAAGAGTTGGACCGTTCTGGTCCGCCTTCTTACGCATGACATGCCAACAGGTCGCCTCTATCGGCTGGCTTTGGATCGCCATTTTGCAGAGCACCAGTTCCGCCTCCCTAACATCGTCCTTTTCCTCGATTTCTTTAAAGTTGCAACCCTCCAAAAACCCGTAGTCTGGCGACAGCATTTGTCAGGCATTATCTGGAGAGTTTGTTAACATAGGTGATCTTAACGAACTCCCCTGCCACCTTTACACCCAAAAACTGAGGTGAGCAACCGCCTGCAAGACTTGCGTCTACCTCAGTCAGGATGGAGTCACAAATTGAGGAAGATTGCTCCTCCGCCAATTTGCCTTCGGAAAGTTGTCCAGGACCACTACCATGGTGATCCCGGCCAATTTATCCCGGTTTGAGGGTCCTTTGCGGCGCCCCTTTTTTCTTTTTATAGGGTCCCTGGTCCCCTGGCGAATCCTCTGATCAGATGGGTCCGGGATGAGTTTGTGCCCACAAGAAGGGATGGAAGCTGGTGCTGCCAATTTTTTGGTGGGTTCAGAAACTTTTGGCAGAACGGCGGCTGTCTGTCAAATATGAACCAGCAAAAATGTCAGCCAAACCAATATGGATTTCGATGTGCTTTGAATCGGGTAACTCCTCTGCTCTATGATAGTCTGTACTCAATCTTTGCTGTGTTATTATCGCCATTTATTATTCAGGCAGCGCATGACTGTTTTAATTGAATGGAGCAATGTCAAGATTTAAAACGAACCTAAGTCGTTTCACATGACCATAAACAAGCAATGTCGACAAAATCAACCGGGAATCAATTCCGCATGTTGTTAATCGACAACTTCTTTCTTTGTTTATTTTGTTTTCATCATGAGTGCATCTATGAAACGATCGTGCAGTGTAATGACATTCTTGCTTGGTCATTTGTCGGAATAATCTGATTTTGTTCCAAAAATGTCTTGAGCAATTAACAGTTCAACTTTTATGCCAATGTGCCAATGTGTGATGTTGCTATTATAAATTTCACTTTCAGCTTCTTCACTAATTTCATTTGATTCTTTATTGTTTGCTTCGATATTTTAATTTACTTCGTCTTCATCTTATGCATAAATGTCACTTATTGTGGATTGCTCACTTGGATGTAGAGCCTTAAACAATCACAATTTTAATTTTATATGCTTTTAAGCTTTAATATATTCAAATTCTTTTATTTTCGCGGGTCTTGAATATTAATTAATATGTATTTCAAGTTAGGAGCCATCGCACAAACGGTGTGTTCTTCTTTTCTGCATATGATCTGCATTCCGTTTTGAAGTGGTTAAGGAATTTATATCGAAAATTTTTGTGTTTTATACTGAAAAGAAAATTTTTATATTTAACATAATCAAAAAAATTTAACTAATCCATCATAATCACATTTGTGTCATCTAATATTAGGTTTTTTTCTTGTTTCCTTCCTTATATTTTTATTGCACGCTACAAACCGTAAATTTATTCAGCAGAATTGTGGACCAGAAATTCAATGGATTGATAATCAAAGGCCACTATTTACAGTAACATTCCGTCTTGATTCAACTGTTATAACAGCTGATCAGCATTTACATAATTTATTTTCACATGCAGAACGTTTACTAGAACACAATCGTATATCAGCAATTCCAGCAGAATCTGAAACATGTAAAATATTAAAGGCAGCACACGCAATTCACATAACATCATTAATAACATTTCTACCAACAATACTTAATCAGTTATTTACATTACTTGTAAATACCAGCAGCGATGAAATAGGAATAAATGCAATACGATTATTGATCAATATAATCCATATGGTAACGGATGAAGCTGGCCGGAAGGAACTTTTAATGTCATATGTGAAATTTGTATTTTATTCGCCAAGCTTTAGCCAGAAGGGAAAAGGAAGTCAAGCGAATACTGTTCATGGTGAATTATGTAAACATTTACCAACAATCCTACATCCAAATAATACAGACTTTTTAATTGTTAATAAATTTATGAAATATTCTGGAATATTTTTTGATATTATCACAAAAAGTATGGCACAACATCTTTTGGATACTGGACGAATACGTATGCATCGCAATGAAAGATTCCCAAAAGAATTTCCAAATCGTATTGAGGCATTAGTTCAAGTATTGATACCATATTTAATATCTAGATATAAGGATTTACCCGTTGAGACGCAACATTTAAATAAATCATTTTCAACTTTTATTAAACGCTGCCTAACTTTTATGGATCGTGGATTTGTTTTCAAGCTTATTCGTTATTATATGGAAAGATTTTCACCTGGTGATCCACGAGTTTTACAGGAATTTAAATTTAATTTTATTCAAGAAATATGCAGCCATGAACATTATGTACCGCTGAATTTACCATTTTTGTTAAGCCCAAAGAATCGTCCACCAGATTTGCTGCAGCATTTTACATTATCGGAAGAATTTTGTAGACAGCATTTCCTTTCTGGTTTATTAATTCAGGAAGTCAAAAGTAGTTTAAATGAAATTATACATGTTCGACGCTATGCCTTGAGCATATTGAAAGAACTTTTAGCTAAACATGATTCAGATGATCGTTATCAAAATAGAGGCCAACTATCACGTATTGCTCTACTATATGTTCCGTGGCTAGGAATAGTTATGGAAAATCTACATCGAATATCAGATTTATACGAGACGAAAAAATTCGATTCAGTATCATTTATAAATCGAGTATCTTCCAGCAGCAGTTATGTTTTCTCTGGCAAAGAAAATGGTAGTAACGCTGCAAACAACAATAATGTTCAGACATCAACTTCCAGTACTCCAAGAGCCAAAAATCGATTAACTTTACATATCGATCATCCGAGTCCAATAAGAGCTTCTGTATATCTTAAAGATACAAACTACTTAGCTGCTATAGCTGGACAATCGATAGTAAATGGTCATTCCACAACATCTTTAGATTCACAGTGTTCAACAATGTCTCAAGATACAAATACAATTCACAATGATAATGAGGTTCAACTACGAAATGGACATGGACATACAAGAAGCATTAGCTTAACACAGCCAACATCAGTTCCTCGTTGTGATAAATTTACACCAGGCGAAACAAAGGATTTACTTGTTAGTTTTTTGTTTGTTGTGAAGCATCTATCACAAGATCATATCATTTCATGGTGGCAAAATTGTACTGAAACAGAAATTATATCATTTCTAACAATTCTGGATCTGTGCCTTATCCACTTCAGATATGTTGGAAAAAAGAATATTATTCTTCATGATGGTAAAGACTCAAAAATGAGCCGAGCAGCTAAGGCAAGTACTTTGCCAGCTAGAATGGTGCCTCCGTCAAGTGATGGTAGTGGTGGTGTTCACGAAACAGGTACTTTAAATTATGTTCAAAACAGGGAAAATTTAGTTGAAGAGACTGTACGATCTCAGCTATCATTATATGAATCGAATATGGCAACAGAAGTTGGAATGATTATTCTCGATTGTATGGGCTTGTACTCGATACAATTTCGAGATAAACTAATCGATAATCCTGTACTTCCAAAACTTGCTCGAGTATATCTAAGATTCCTACAATTAGGCCAATCGGAAACACTGTCCAAACATGTATTTGCAGCACTACGAGCATTTATTAATAATTTCTCGCCAGCACTGTTCAAAGGTAATGCTGTTTTATGTGGTCAGATTGTTTACGAACTTCTTAAAGCCTGTGATAGCCGCTTAATAACAATACGACATGAATCATGCGCTGTACTCTATTTGTTAATGAGAAGTAATTTTGAATTTAGCGGCCGTAAAGGATTAACACGAGTGCACTTACAAGTGATCATATCAGTTTCTCAAATGATTGGAAACGTAATTGGACTGAATAATGCACGGTTTCAGGAATCTCTATCCTTAATAAATAGCTACGCTAGTAGTGATAAGGCAATGAAAGGAACAGGATTCCCACTAGAAGTTAAGGATCTAACAAGACGTGTACGAACTGTATTAATGGCAACAGCACAAATGCAAGCGCATCATATGGATCCGGAACGTTTGTTGGAATTGCAACATTCATTAGCAAATTCATATGCATCAACACCAGAATTACGACATACATGGCTTATAACAATGGCTAGAAATCATGAACAGAATGGAAACATATCAGAAGCTGCTTGCTGTAATTTACATATTGCAGCATTAATGGCGGAATATCTTAAATTACGGGGAAATAATAATATTTATTGGGGAGCTGAAGCATTTTATTCGATATCAACAAACATTCCACGTGATGAAAAAGGACTTAAATTAGATTCTGGAACACAGGATTCACAATATACAGAACAAATGCTTTTGGATCAATTGAAAGAATGCGCTGATTTTCTTGATAGAGCTGAAAGATTTGAATGTTTGGGATCATTATATAGACTTATTATTCCAATTTATGAGAAAAGAAGAGACTACTTGGCATTGGCTCAGTCTTATGAACATTTGATGCAAGTTTATAATAAGGTTGTTGATGTTAATCGATCTGGTAGACGAATGCTTGGCAGATTTTATCGTGTTGTATTTTATGGACAGGTAAACATTTTTTTGTGTATAGAAATATCGCCTTTCATGATAAATATTTTCTTAATATTACAGATGTACTTTGAAGAAGACAATGCTGTAGAGTTTGTTTATAAAGAACCAAAGCTAACATCACTTAGTGAAATATCGGAAAGATTGCATAAACAATATAGAGATAAATTTGGAACGGATGTTGTTAAAATGATAATGGATTCGTCTCCGGTAAGATTTTAGTCTCTAATTTTGTTGAAACATCTATTTTTCTGATTTCCATATCCGTCTTCTGTTAAATAATAATGCTATGCTTTTTTTAGAGCTTTTACTTAAATTTTAGATAATTTCTGAGAAAACAATAAATAATAAAATTGCAATAACTTTCATTTACAGGTAATTGCAACAGAATTAGATCCTAAACTTGCTTATATTCAAGTTACGCATGTGATACCCTATTTCACCAAAGATGAGATGGATAATCGTCAGAATGAATTTGAACTAAATCATGACGTTAATACCTTCATGTACGAGACACCATTTACGAAAAATGGTGCAGCTCGTGGAAGTGTTGAAGATCAATGGAAAAGAAAAACAATTATTAAAAGTATAATAACAATTCCATAATCTTACGCCTAATATAACTAATTCATATCTTGCTTTATAGCTCTATACTCTTTCCCATACGTTTTAAAACGTATACCAGTGAAAGATCGTCAAATCATCGAATTAAGTCCAATTGAAGTTGCTATTGATGAAATGCAAACAAAAGTTTCAGAATTAGAAGAAGTCATTATGCCACCAGCTGATGTAAAGAAGTTGCAGCTAAGATTACAGGGCAGTGTTGCAGTAACAGTTAATGCAGGACCATTAGCTTATGCGTCTGCATTTCTTGATCAGAAAGTTGTTGATAAATATTCTTTGGATAGAGTTGAAGATTTAAAGGATATATTCAGGTAATTTAAAGTAAAAATTAAAGTTAAAAACGATAAGAAATTTAATCGTGTACGAGGCAACGACGTTGTGTTTTGTGGTAGAAAACCTCAGCAAAATACTATGTTGGAAAGGGGATTTTTTTATTGTATATACATACAAATATTGTAGGCTATATTATTCTGAAAAAGGCGATTCTCAATCGAATACTGAAATCGAACAGCTTTAAGCGTGATTAATATTTAAATATAGTAATTTGTATATTACAGGAATCGCCAGAGTGATTCGGCAGCCTTACAATCCCCGGATGTGCAGTCATTTTGCTGCTGTCCAATCTTTGATAAGAATAAGAAATATACTTGAAGGTCTGATCCTTAATTGTAATCGCTTTGTAAAATAGCTAATTTAATATAACACGTTGTTTAGGCTGTTTTAAAATGACTAAATAAAAAAAATTGTTTTTTTTATCGTGTGTTATATTAAATTAAGAGTTTTTACTAATCTTGAAAAGTATTGTTTGTGAGAAGTTTGTTTTGAGTTGTATCAAAGGAAGTTACTTAAAAACTTGAATCATGATGTTCAAGTATTGCAATCATAACCTTCTCCAATACAAACAAAATTCTACTTCATTATGTCTTATGTAGCTTCAAATTTATGTATCTCATATGTTTGCATAAGATGTTTACAAGAGTTAAATGAAGAATAAAACACCACCCCTAGGATTGGTTTAACATAACTGTAATATAATTGCAGATAGCTCTTACCAAATAACTATTGCCAAATCTTTTTTGGGCAAGAGGTCTGCCGACCTATGCTGAGGTCACTGAATTTCTTTATTCTAGGTGAAATTGCACTTTGGATTTGTAAGTGATGTCGTTCAAACAAGTTCGCATTTATGGTATACAGATGGATCCAGAATCAAAAAAGCAGGAGCTTACACTGGTGTTTATGGATCCAGATGTAGGCTAGCTCCCTAAGCAAACCCCCGTTACCATTTGAGGGGAACGTTTATGCTATAGAGACGTGCATCCGTGAATGTCTAAAACGAAATACAAACGTTACAGCTATCTATATCTTAAGAGACAGTCAAGCTATCAGTTCACGTATGCCAAAATTAATGCGTATAATGTTTAAAGCTTATGAATCGATTCCCTGAATACTCTCGCATCCATTTGATGCAAATGATCAGACAGATCGCTTAACTAAAAAAGGTTGCACCCGTCACGTCGGTCCAAGGCTTTCTATGATACATCTAGTAGTTACACGAAACAGACTATTTGGGTATGGGGAGAAAAGTGTTTGTCCCAGTATTTTTTCTCATGTACAGGATATGAGACAGGTCAAGAAATTCATAACCCCTGCTTAAGCAAACTCCAAGAAGCACCACGAGCTTAGTAAGGAAGGTCGTAGTAGGAGATTGGGAGCGAGAAGTAGGAGGCGTCAAATACGAGGATCCGCCATCCGGTTGCACATCAGTCCTCAGGTTGCACGAAGCCCCCCTTACTCTTAATGGTTTTGTTTTTATTATAAAAGTTAAATTCCGCCGAAATCAATTTTAAAAATCAACTAGTGCCCGATTTCTCTACTTCCAGTTACATGTCTTTTAAAGTTATGTCATGTTTAACTTAAGAAATCTTAAACAGGGTTTAACTTTATACGAGGGATAACTAGTTAAAGAAATCGGACATAGTATAACTGATAAGATCAAGCCTACAAAAAAAAATTACAATGCATTTAAAAATCTTTCTTATTTCTTTTCTTCAGAGATTTTATTGGAGTTTGTAACACAGCGTTACAATTAAATGCCAGAATGATATCAAACGATCAAAAGGAATATCACTCAGCCCTGAAGGATAACTATCAGAAATTATGTTCAGCCTTAAGTGATATGCTCGAGGAGCCATTTACACCAATTGAAGAAGGCATGGCAACTCAACGAAACAGCATGGCGCTCTTTAATACTATTAGTGGAGCTAATAATACATCAAGTACTGCTTAAATAAATAAAAAAAATTTAACTAACAAAACAAAAAAAAAACTAATAATAATAAATTAACGCACAATAAAAAAAAAGAAAAATACTTATTACAAGGAAGTAGTGAAGTAGTAGTGCATGAATGGAGTGCGATTTTTTTTGCTAATAGTATATTTATGTTTAAAATATTTAATTATGCTTTTGGTTTTGCTTTTTTATATAACATAAAACAAACCACGACACAATTCTAGCTTTATTTTTATTCTAGGTAATGGATTCCCGTCATTCTAATACAAAAATAAAATGCACAAGGATACTAGTATTTCGTGTTAGTTAATAATGAAAGTGTAAGAAGCTTAAAAGGATATAATTTTCTGTTCTTAATTATTGCATGAATTTTTTTATGTACATAAACACACAAATTATTTTTTTCATTGCATATACATTTTTTTTACTGTATTCTTTATTTTGTTAATATTTTTTTCGATATCAGTAATTTTTTTTATATATGAAATCGGATGTTAACGAAAGTTTAGTAGTAAGCAAAAAAGAAAAACAAAATTCATTAATAATTTTTCAATGGAAACATTAAAATATAAAGCATTTTACATCTTTGTATTTAGAAAGAAAAAATAAATATAAACACTGAATTTTACATACAAAACAAATATATATATACTAAATGTTACTATAGAATGTTGTAGATAAAAAATCTATTAGAATTTTCTTTAGTAATTATTTCTTATTGGTGTTTATTTTATCTCATATCAATATTCGACTTGGAAAATATTTTAAATTTCGAGAAAAAAAATGAAACGTTTTTAATTAATAATAATAAATATTTAAAAGAAAAAAATTAATGACAATTTTTATTGCTACTTTATGTCAATGTGTCATTTACAACTAATCTGTGATTCTTTCTTAGATATTTCTTATAAAATATATTGATAATATTTTCTCTTTAAATCTAAAAACACAAAAGTTTAGTCAATTCAAAAAAATTCATAAATTTTATGAAACAACTTATTTATGTAAAGAAATATATATCTACATGAAAAAAATGTCATTGCATATTGTAAAAAGTCGAATATTGATTTATCTTTAAATTGTATTTGATGGATTTAATATAACAACTAAGATACTTTTAATTTTTATTGAACGTGAAGTATATTGATAACCCTGATTATCGTAATGAAATGTAATAATGTACATTTTACAATTATAGTCCCATTTAATCACAGAATATATAAATCATTGAAGAAGTTCTTAAATGAAATACCCGTTAAATGTTTTTTGTAATGATAAACAAATTAACTTAAAAAGATAATGCTATATGTGGTCCAAAACATAATTGAATTCCAAATAATTTACCATGATATATTAAAACGGCACAGTCTTGAGTATTGTTCTGGTTCAAGAAAGAAGAATTTCTTTTGGTAAGCACTACCTTAATTTTTTTTTGTTTATGTTTTATTTTTGAAATTTTACATAAAAATTTACAAAACACATTATAACAAAACATTAAGAAAAATTAACAATGTTAAAATCGCCCATCATTAATGGTATGCTTTCAATTTTATTGATTATGCATTAGTTGCTAATAGAACTTCTATGCGACAGTTCTTCGATATGTAATATCAGGTAGGTTTATTCCTTAACTAAACACATTATCTAGCTAAGCAAGATTTACGATATTATAATAAAAAGTACTGTTGCATCTCATATAACATCCAAGAGTACAAACGCGAGGTTCACCAACCTGCTTCTCATCAGACTACCCTTAACCTATCCTTTAGTTTTTCTATCCTTCGAGCTAAGCTTGCACGATGACGTGAAAGTCATTTTAGACTGGTAGTATAAAGGGTGACACTTCAACTTTCACATAAAAAGAATTCTGTTATTTTCTTGAAGTAGTCTGGAAGCCTGGACCTTTACTTCCTCCTCCCAGCGTTTTTTAGGATTTCCTGGGAAGTTTGATGCCAGCATTTTTTGTGGGATTCGATTATTTGTCCTCCGCACAACATATTTTGCTCACTGTAGTCTTTTTGGCTGAACGAAAGTTTCCTTAACTATTTATATGTACATATATCATACAATTTACTATTTTACCTCAGCGGGAAAAATACGGAACTAAGGGGAACGAATTTGGAGCGCTGCCACAATGCTTCCCAAGGAGCAATATTGTAGCTTTAAGCAAATGTATGCGACGATGACAACGGCCAATTATCTTGGTGACCATTAACGGAGCCATTAACATATTTAATAGACCGGTTCTCATTCGATTACGGAGGTCAAAAGCATCATTGGTGGTTAGTACTTAGTTGGGAGACCACGCTTGGTAAAACTGCTGTCTACACTCGCGTTTGGAAGACGAAAAGGCAATTGCAAAAGGTGAACAAAAATATAAAATCTTTTCGACACTGGAGCTTATTCACAAATCCACTGGCCGCGGTGAATTATTTATTAAAAAGCATTTTTCTACTTTTGAGGCTGCTTCAAAATCGTTTCTAAATCAGCACTAAAAGGAGTACTCCCCTTTTCGGATATGCAATGTTAAATTGATATAGAGCTAATACGGGAAGGGAACTGCTCCAAGTTTCTATCATTGATATTCCAGCGCTCCATTTCCCTCCAGTATCCACTTATACATATAGGATCTATTATTTTTCGCAATATCTTTCTTTCGAAAATATTCTATGATTCGCAGTCATACGATTTATAAATGCTGGATGTCTTGCCTTTACTGAGATAGCTACTTCGTAGTAATGCTTATATAGAGCAGATCAATTACCAATCGTCAAATAACTTGCTACTCTAGTTCTCCTCCATTTCATTGATTACAAAACCAACATCTTCTTCTGCAGCAGCATCTTCTAGTTCCTGATAGAACTCACAAACTATTCGTGCTATTCCATCGCTCTATTTAAAGCTTAGTCTAATAATTGTGCTGGATGTCCTGTCTATACACTTTAGTTGATGATGGTGCAACGAGTAAACGGGACCCGTCCACACTGTCCTCTATCGCATGTCGTATCTTTCCTTTGATATGCCCGAGAAAGCCCATTAAATCAGTGATCGGGTCCGCTGTGCATCTTTTCTCTGATTTCGAAACGGAGCATTGAAGTTTTTATTTGAATAATGGGATACACTGGCTTGCACTAAGTATACAAGCTTCATAGAGGTCCTGCAAAGCATATTTCTTGAATCCAATTTCTTTTTTTTTGTAAGTCTAAGTTCTGCAATTATCCTTTGTACTATCAATTGATCATGTTGTTCATTTCATGGTGCAATCTCTAGTAGAGTATATCTTAAAGAATAGAAGAAGAATGTGTTAAGGAGAACCTGGGAAGTACTGCAGGAGCAGGCGATGAACATTGAATTTTAGCTTTTGAATGTTGTACGAGTTTGAAAATATCAACTGTGGAAAATTGTTCCATAGTCTAGTTGTTCTGTTAATCATCGTATTCCGAGAATATAGTATGCGTAAAAAGAAAGGGTGGCATTCGAAATCCAGTCGCGCGGGCAACTTTTGTGTAGCTTAAAAACTAATGCCGCGGAAAAAGATGGGTGATGGGAACAATCTCTGCGTTTTTATATAATATTTTTAATTTATGATGCCTTTAAAAGCCTTTAGTTAAATTCTATCATTTTATTCTCATGTTGTATACCAACATTATATACATATATCGTAATAGTTGCTAGCGTTTCTCACTTAATCTTAATAAATTTATGAACATATTAAGATTGGCAATAAGCGGCATTATGAGAGCAACGTTGCACCTTAACAATTTTTATCGAAAAATGACTAGTTATTCTGGTCAGAGACTTAGTTTGAATGAATATTCATATCAGTTATACTTTACCTTTCTTAACTATCAGTATTTTCTTATAATATTTTAAAATGGAAATGGATTTATTTTATGTTTTGATCACTTAAATTAGTGCTCTACGATCGAGTTACTATCATGCGTTTTAGTGACCTAACAGAATACATATATTTCAAAATACGGATGTCACATTTGAAAGTGCTCTAGATTGATATACAAGCTTTAGATTCCTAGAATGAGGGAAAGAAAGTGTACTTTAGCTTAATATACTCGTACATGCACACACACACAGAATAAAGTAAATTCATTCATTTAATTTCTTTACGGATTTGACCATACATAAATATCAAGTGTTATATACCTTATATTTTGCAACATATACCTATATCCAAACAATTTAAAAAAAATCACCTGCAAATCCTATGTTAATCAAGCTAAAATCAAAAAAAAAATCTATACATATGTTTAAAACTAGTCAAAATACTCGAAACATTCGTAATAATTTCTTTTTGTGTTCTATTTTATAATTATAATTTTTTTTTGTATTGAATCAATTATATTATTTTATATTTCATATTTTACATTATGAAATCATTTTTTTTTTGATATCTTGATAAGTGATTTTCGTGTCGAATATATATTATTATATATATGAATTATTTTTCTAAATGTATTTAACGCAGATTAATTTTCATATTATGTACTTTTATTATTAAGGTAAGAGTTTCGTGTATTATTGTAAGGCAAACACAACAAAAAAAAATTTTGAAATTGAAATCAAAAATATTTTAACTTAATATTAATTTAATAAAGAAAAAAAGCACATATACCTATATATAATTTTTGTAAAATTTTTTGTTTTCTTTTTATAAAGTAGAAAAAAAAATGATGTACTCTATGTTATTGAATTTTTGAAAATGATAAGAATTTATATATGAAAAATATATTAATATTATAATTTTGAAATAAATGTTGAAAATCGATATAAATTAATTAACTCTTTTTTGATAATTTATTAATTTACTTTTATTTTAGGTGGAGATACAGGTTCAAATGTGCGTTTAGTATAGGAGATATGATTTGTACTTAAGCGTGTTGAGAACGTTTCACATACATTCAAGGTTATTATCCAAATTCATTACCTGTTTTGTTTTATGGCTACAAAGGTTATATGTAGTTGTCTAGAAATAAACAGACTGTAGTTTAACGAACCTTTCTGTCGAGTTGCTTCTATCTATCAAATTAAAATCTTAATTTTTAACAACTAATGTGGTAATATACTGTGTATTCATAATAGTGGTTATTATGTATTTAATACTTGAATGGAAATGGTGGCGGCCTTGGATACTGCAAAAATAGAAGAAAAGAATAATATCAGTCATTTAATACTTTGAAAGGCAATAGCAACGTCAACGGAGTTCCGAACGAGGTAAGTGAAATCTTTAAACCTAAAATCAATAGCCCATCTTGTCAATATCCCTCAAAATCCTATTGTTATTGTAAACCCGATTGTAGCATTCCATTGTGATAGAATTGTATCAACGATTCTTGTTACAGCTTCGTCATTATAAAGTGAGAGTTTACTTAAGCGTTTTGTTTATCTATATATTAATAATTACGTCAGTTTAACTGGTCTCCTTTTTTATGTATAGGGCGCACAATCCCTTGCTCCATTCCGATGATATTACGTTTTCATCTCCTTGTTTTAAAAGCTTTGCTACAACATTATCTTTGGCCGAAGATTTGTTGTTTTTAAATTTTTTCACAGCTTTCTGCATTCATGTCTGTCGCTAGTTCTGATAGTTCCACGTTTTTTGCCAGCAGTTCTTTTAACGTTTTCACACCATCTAGTTAGAATTAATTCTTTGATAATTAGGATTTCCCCATCATTATTTTTGTACATTGTTATTCTAGGCTTGAAACCGTCTGTTTTCGATCTGTTACTTCCAAATCCCACTTTGTAATCCCCTACTTTACAAAATATGTAAAGTAATTTATAAACTGTGTCCAACAGCGCGATTGGTCTGTAGCTTTTTTCAAGAAGGCCTAGAATCCACTCTTCCGGCATTATTCTGCTTCTCCATAGTTTGCAAACGAAATAATGTAAGGAATGCCATAGTGGCTCTTCACCTTTTTTTGAGATTTAACTGGCTATACCATCTGGACCTGGATCTTTATGATTTTTAAAGTTTGCTATGGCATTTGTAGGTTCTGATGCATCGTGTTCTGAGTCAGCTCTACTCTTCGTTTGTCTGTTTTTCTTTGTATTAGGATTATGAGGTTTCTAAAGAACTTCCCCTACACCTCCCTTCTTAATATAGTGCGGGAAGATTTGTATCTTTACTTTATCACGTTTACTTCTTTTGTGAAAACTTCTAGCATCTATAGCTATATACTATAGCTTTGTTTAATTGCACTGATTCTATTTCTGAAATAGTGTCGGTTTTCTTTCTTAATAACTTTTATCCCTTCTGGTTAAGTACACCTATCTGTTCTGGATTTTTGTGGTGACGTCCATGTCATCTTGTGTATATTCTTATGATAAAACCAGGTTTTAGCTATTGTTAATTTTCTTGCGATGGCGAATTCAGCCTTGCTTCTCCTTTGATTATTCGTGCAACGGGTACTTGCAAGCATAGGGGTAATAATATGGTTGCTTACCACATTTTGCCTTAAAGCCGCCTTATACAATTTTCATTTTATTGAAAAGGGCTGTGCGAGGCTTTCATAAAAAAAGTCATATTTTTCTTGTTCGAAAGGTTCTAGAATTAACTATTAAAATAACATTTCTCTTCACTTATCAATTCTTTAGATCTAAAGCAACAACCACACGCCCACTTTCTTTTTCAAATAATATTTCTACGTTTTTGAAACTATTTTCAAAGGCCTCTAAAGTGATTACAGTCAGTCCTTCCGAAAAAGGTCAATTAGTTTATTGTTAGACAAAATTTGTTCTTCATATCTCAGATAAACATAATGAAAAAACCAAAAATTTATTTAAATAACTTTATTTATAAAAAAAATAAAAGAAAATAAAACTAAACAAAAAAATCATAAAAATGTTAAGTACAGGCAGGTATCAATGTTTTTATCTTATCTAAAATTTGCGTCATAAATTTGTGCATAAAAAAAACTAACAATTCAAAAAAAACTAATTAATTTTTTTAAAAACATTTTTTTGTTTGTGATTTTGGATAATTGAATACTGTGTAATGCTTGAAACAGCAAAAGACAAGTTCCCACTATGTCCTTTTAACTTTCTCACTTAAGTGTTTTTAATTTATTTATATTTTTTTTTTAATTTAAAATTTTTTGTATTTGTTTTAAATAAATTTTTTTTTTATTCTTTTTCTATATATAAAAACATTAATTTATATATAATATAAATTAAGAACCGATTTGTTCTGTGTTGTACATTCATAAATATCACCACCATCTCGAGAGCAGTTAAGAAAGAAAAAAATTTAAATTCATTTTATAGAAAAGGTGGGAAATTATAGACGAATGCCTGGATTTCTAGAGCGAACAAAGTTCAATAGTTCATCAGAATCTTCACATACGAATGGTTTTAAGTGATGGCAGGCAACATCATGCCATTTAAGTCCATCATTATAGAAATTATTTAAGATAGAAAGGCAGGATTCATCATTGCCTTGAGCTGCTTCTCTATTATCGGGTTGTGGTAGACCATATCCACCAGTATGACTCCAATCACCAGTATTACGTGTACTGGTTGGTCCAATTTTAGCACCAGATCCAGACCAGAACCATCCATTTTCATTTGGTGGCTGTAAGTCAGGACGATCACAGCCGGCAAAGTTGCATTTACGTCCTGATGTCCAGATATATCGAACATTTCCTCTAGCGATGCGTTGTTTAATAAACTCGTTTTCCTGTGGGGTTTCTAGAGATACAGCATCCATACAGTGGCGACGGCAGATATTTCTTGAATCTAGCCAATCAACTTCTAAGCTGCGTGTTGGTGCATGCTCCCAGCTGAAGAAGTATGAATGGGCTACTCCGCGGGCATCTCTGTATGTGGCATGACGAACTCCTGTGGGTAGTTAAGAAAACGATATTGGGTTAGTTTTAATTTATTTTGAAATGAAAGTAGTTTTACTTACGATTAGCACAACTTCTTGGATCAGGAAGAGCAAGGCGACGCTGGGCTAAAGCTATTGTTGCATAAAAGACAACTAGCACCAATGCACGTAGCACCGACATTCTGGAAATAAAAATAATTGGTTTGAATGTTTAAATTCAGTGATGTAATTTGAATATTTCGAAAGTTATTTTTAGTCTTATGCGAAATATAGGAACTGCATCTATTTCATTACTCCGTTTTCTAGTTTGAATTGGCATTTCTAATATGAGGAGGAGATTTTAGCATAGTTGCAATAAGGAATTGCTTTTCGTGTTATTTTATTTCCTATTCGTTACTAACTTAATGTGTGGGCGTTGGTTTGGTTACTGGACACTGCACCTTAAATCTATTCAGGATCGAAAAGGCAAAGGACCTTACTTGTAGGCTTTACTTTAAAGTAAATCAGTCTGCCTTTCACTTTTTCTGGCACTATCCCGCATTATCGACGTGCAAGCTGTCGCCGTTTGATGCAACCTTTCTTGAACAGATTAGTCTAAGTAAAAAATTTCGAGGTAAGCCTTTACAGTGAGTTTTGACTGGAAATTGGGACCTTAGACAAAATAAGATGGTTTTTTCTTTATGAAACGCTAGACTTCTGTAGTCTTCGAGTTACAATTATGGAAAAACTTGGAGTTATAATTTTTCAAGGAGTTCTGGAAAATATTCGTAAGAATGAAAACCTAAACAATAATTGCACTATGGATTTGATGCAATGGTTCAATAGCAATTATCAACTAGTATATAGAAAAGTGGTGGTCAGTCATCAGCGGAATAGGGGGAATAACATGTAGCATAACATGCACGTGCCGTAACTATTCCGGACTGATGGAAGTGCGATCATAACCTCCTAGTGGTGGCCACTGGTAACTATCCTATGAGAGAGGATAGGCTAACATGATCGGGCTAGTCCCTTCCAAGTAAGGTTGGCGTGAGGCTAATAACCTCACCCGTAAAAAACAAACATTACGGAACGAGCAACATGCCTCGGATACTGGAAAAAACGACGACGACCACGGCAACGAAAAAGGCAAAATGATTTAAGAATTTTCTCATGGAACGTACGAACTCTGTACAGAACTCGAGCTACACAACACCTGGCCGATACCCTGTCAACATATAAAGCTGACATTACCGCCATTCAGGAGATGCGATGGACAGGGAATGGTGTTTTGCAAAAACCTGATTATGACGTATATTACAGCTGTCATACGAAACACCATGTGCTCGGGGTAGGTTTTATGGTCAGCAAAAGGATGAAGCCTACCATTATCGGCTTTAAAGCAATAAACGAAAGGCTATGTACCCTTCGTGTGCGAGGCAAATTTAAGAACATCAGCCTCATAAACGTTCACGCACCTACAGAAGAGTCCCCGGACGATGAAAAAGAAGAATTCTTCGAAGTAGTTGAACGGGAACTTAATGCCTGCCCCAGATATGATGTAAAAATCATATTGGGAGACCTGAACGCCAAAGTAGGCCGGGAGCCCGTATACAGGCAATATGTCGGCACCCACAGCTTGCATGAGAACACTAATGACAATGGGCAGCGAGTTATAGAGATGGCAGCAAGTAAGAACTTGGTCGTTGCAAGTACCAGATTTGCGCGTAAAGATATCCATAAAGCCACCTGGATATTTCCTGATGGGGCAACTCGCAATCAAATAGACCATGTGTTGATAGACCGCCGCCACCTTTCGGGTCTGATGACGGTACGAACGTACCGAGGTGCCAACTTCGACTCAGATCTTGTTGGTATGGTGCTCCGAGAGCGCATTACAATGCTGAAAAGCTTTGTATCCGCTGATCAGGCTCGAATCAACACAGCTGCACTACGCAACGAAATGGCCAGAAACAGCTATGGTCAGGCGTTAGAACTCGCGCTCAGAAGAGCAAGTCCTGGGGATGAGATGCCGGGCGTCGACGAGAGCTGGACCCGCCTTAAAAATACTGTCATTAGTACTGCTGATTCCATCTTAGGCAGAAGTCGTAGAGATCGGAACGACTGGTTCGATAATGAATGCAAGCTGGCAACTGAATGTAAGAATGCTGCGTATCGAGCAATGCAGCAGTCTCAGAGAACCCGAGCACGCGAAGAGAAATATAAAGAGCTCAGAAAAGAAGAAAAGAGAATTCACAAACGAAAAAAGGAAGCCTGGGAGAAAAATCTCGTTTGTGAACTAGAACGGTACAGAGAGCGACGGCCGCACCAGGCGCGGGAGTTCTACCGAAGAGTACGCGGTATGACGCAATTCACACCTCGTTGCACAAACTGCAAGGACAAAGAAGGGAATCTGATCACCGATCCTCAAGGCATCTTGGTGCGATGGGAAGAGCACTTTCATGAATTGCTAAATGGCGAGCTAACTGAGGATTTGGAGGCTCCACCAATATCTGACGATAATGCTACGCTGTCACCACCAAGCTTAGCAGAAGTTAGCAGTGCCATCACCCGGCTCAAAAACAACAAGGCCTCGGGTGCAGACGGCATCCCTACGGAGCTGGTTAAATATGGAGGGCCTACATTACACCAAGCGATTCATGAATTAATTGTGCAAGTATGGGAGCAGGAAGCGATGCCAGAAGACTGGAGAAAAGGCATCCTCTGCCCGGTACATAAAAAAGGAGATATCACAAGGTGCAGCAATTATCGTGGTATAACGTTGTTGAGTACCGCGTATAAGATATTCTCCGCCATCCTACAAAACAGGATGGCCCCATACGCTAGAAATATCGTAGGCCAATACCAGTGTGGCTTCAGCCCAGGCAAATCAACAACCGATCAGATTTTCACTTTGAGGCAGGCTATGGAAAAATGTCTAGAGTTTCAAAACTCAATCCAACACCTCTTCATCGACTTTAAAGCCGCCTATGATAGCATAGCCAGAGTAGAACTCTACAAAGCCATGAGAGAATTCGGCATTCCCAACAAGCTGACAAGACTATGTAGGTTGACCATGACCAATGTGACAAGCCAAGTAAAGGTATCCGGAACACTGTCCAGACCAATCAACATCTATAATGGAGTCCGACAAGGGGACGGTCTGGCCTGCCTCCTTTTCAACCTGGCGTTGGAGAAAGTGATCCGAGATTCGGGCGTGACATGAAGGGGCACAATCCTTCACAAGTCCACCCAATTACTGGCTTATGCAGACGACATTGACATCATTGGAAGAACATCAACAGCTGTACAAGAAGCTTTCATCCAGATTGAGCGCACGGCAGGAAATCTGGGACTGCACATCAACGAAAGCAAAACAAAGTACATGGTGGCCTCGTCTGCAAGAACACCTAACATTGGTCCCACAATCAAGGTAGAGGAACACGAGTTTGATGTGGTAAAATCATTTACCTACCTTGGGTCAATCGTAGCAGCCGACAATAGCATGGAACCTGAAATACGCGCACGACTGCTAAAAGCCAACAAAGCCTACTATAGCCTGTCAAGGCTCTTCAAATCCAAGCATCTAACCATAACGTCTAAACTTTTACTATATAAGACGATGGTCTTGCCGGTCCTCACATATGCATCCGAAACGTGGGTGCTTAGCAAAAAGCACTCTAACCTCTTGGCGGTGTTCGAGAGGAAAATACTTCGGAGGATTGTTGGCCCCGTATGTGAGGAAGGACGATTCCGGAGGCTACAATGACGAGATCTACGAGCGCTATCGCGACATAGATGTTGTGAAGAAAATAAAGCTCGGTAGACTCCGGTGGGCAGGACATCTAGCTCGTATGAGTGAAGATGAGCCTGCTCGGAAAGTTCTCTGCGGTAGGACGTATGGGGTGCGACAGCGAGGGAGACCCAACCTCCGCTGGAAAGATGGCGTAGACCAGGACGCTCAGAGCATAGGGGTGCCAAACTGGATGACATCGGCTCAGAATCGGGACCGGTGGAGAGAACAGTTGCGAGAGGCCAGGACCGGATCCCGGTTGTAGAGCCGTTAAAGAAGAAGAAGATATAGAAAAGTAGTTGATGATTAACAACGTGACTGTATCAACTTTATTTTGATTAGATGAAGCTTATTTTCATAAGCTCTTGTTGAAATTTGTTAGTAGAAATGATTATTGAACACAGTCTATCATAATGAACGTTTTCTAAATTTTCTAGAATCAATACGTGTTTTGTTAGCGAGTATGTGAATTGTTTCGATGAAGATTTAATAAGGTTTTAGATTTTACACTGAAACAGTTCTCGCTTCCTTGTTCCAGGAGCCCAAGTTTCGTTTCTAATGTATCTTCTAACACGATGATGATGCTCAATGTGATGGTTTAAGACACGCACTGATTGATTACAATTACTAATGAGATGTACTGTTTAGCTACTTATTTGCCTCCATTTCAGTATAGATATGGTTAAGTTCATTTAGAGAGCTAGAGCTTACGGCTCTCATGATTGATTGGTTGATTTAAGTGCCGAAGCTCTCATACTTTGTGCTGACCGCCGTTGTGCCGTTTTGATACCACTCATTCTTATGATCACTAGGCTTGTTACGGGGTTTAGATCCATTTTGTAGCATTCAAGAACTGTGTCTTCTCCCGCTAGTTGACACGCCTTCTTAGTGAAAAGCATCAGTTCTATCTTTGTAGGGTTAGCAAACAGACCACGGCCTGATAACGTTGTTGAAAGCTTTCTCTTGTTCATTACGTGTAGGTATTCACTAGAAACTAGAGTTACCAGGAGGTTCTCAGCATATGTGACCAGTAGTTTCCTGAGAATTTTGTCTATTTCCAGAAGCAATCGCAGCGGGGACAGCATCTCTCTCTGTGGCGTGCCTCTACTAACCCTTCTGGAAATTTTACCAGCTTCCAAGATACGATTCTTTCTGGTTTGCTAATAATGTATATTGTTTATAATATAAGGAATGTTCAACAGCATTGTTGGGCTTTGCACGAGAGCTTTCCTTAATTCTAGTGCGATTATTCGTTCCAGGGTTTTCAACAGAGAAGAGAGAAAAACCAAAACCTCACCGTGAGAAGGGTAACTCGGATGGATTCGTGATCTAGAGCCACCAAAATCCATGAGTCGGAGTCATAGGGCCTGTGTAGAAACGAGGAAAATAATAGTTGCTTTTATTTTCGTAAGCAACCTCAAATAGTATTGCCGCAACAAACATTAAGTTTACTTTGGTGTTCGAAGTTGTTTGTAACAAGCGATGACAGGGTCAGGAGTTTATGTAAATAGTCAAGACAACCATGAAGCAATGGTGGCTAAGTAGGAAACGCCGCAGGTGAATTGCCATGTATTTGAGAGGAATTTAAATCTCTGAAATGGCAGCTGAATTGTATCTGATTGTAAAAAGACCAAACATAGCACCACTGTAATGTATTTAATATTTCGTGACCGGAAGGATGAGGGTATTGATAAAACTAGACTAGCCCAGAATTCACATGCAATGGATTTGTTGTTTGGACATTTCATACTTCGACGTAGACTAAGGTGAATGGCTGAAATTGTTAGCGAATTTATGCAATGCCAGACACATGCTTGCGTAATCTCATAAAGAATGATAGATGAAGTTAATTTATTCTCATTACCTTTTTACACGCTTGGTATTCCATTTAGATATTGAACTAACTTCAAAATGAATCAATCAACTCAACTCTCGTGTATCCAGAAAATTAAAACGCATTTAATCACTTCAGTATAAATCTTAGAGGTCATAAACACTGCCATGTTTATATTTTCAGCTACGTTTCATGTGGGAAAAATGACATCGACTTATAGTCGCTTGTATTAAGTCAAAAAAAACTGCACCCACTTCCTGTTTATAACGATCAAAGATCTGATCTCATCCCGTTCCCTCCGAGAGCCCAATAGAAGTTTTTTTTGCGATTATTGATAGAATTGACAAGGTTCAATTATTTCGGTCAATGGATTCTACGTTGACAGTGTGCAAAGTAACGAATGGGACAAAGATCGCCCATTCAGGTTGGTTCAGGTAACGAACGATATTGTTGATTGGTTTCTCTCGTTTTTTTTTTGGGGGGAATTAATGAACTGTGGCTATGCTCTTGCATGTATGTTTGTATAAATATTGTGCGGTTTGCAGTTGTCCGCTTGCATATTGCAAGACGGGGTCAAATGTGATGTTGATAGATTTAATCCGAATTACTTTATTTTGTTTACATTTTAAATCAAAAATAGAAGTTTTTAAGAATGATTTATTTCAGGTTAAGGTACAGCTTTTGCTACTGCGAGATTCACCATATGTTCGACCATCAATTAGAAAATGATAAATCAAAATTTATGACGCATTCAGCAGGAGACATAATTGATGAAATGACCGAGGAAAATTGATTGCTAATTGCTGGAAATAATCAGTTAACTATGTATAGTTGATTATAGGGCTCGTTACAGCTTTATGGCCACAAGTAGAGATACCGGATTATGAGAGGTCATTCGTCTTTCTTCTTTTTTTTTATTTATCTTTTTATTGGCGGCAGATTACGAAAACCAATTGAAATTAGGGAATATGAAGTTCAACTATAGTTGAACTAGGTCAGCCCATTTATCGCTTGGATAGGCATTCTTTTATCGGAGGTGATACATTTCATGTTCCGCACTGGAAACGATTTTTTTTTGGGCAGATTTTTTGTGGGTTTTCCGCTTTTATGTCGTAATTAGGGCTTAAATTTAATTGTTGGATGGGATTTAGGTTTAATTGTAGGTCAGTGATTATTTGCTTGTTTGGTTTCTTTTTTTATATGTACAAGTAAATGAATTTGGTCTTGGGTCAATAGTAATGTGGATAAGTTAGGTAGTTATTAATGTCTCATGGAATGTTGCAACGTTTGTACGGACTTGAAATAAAATATTGGGATTGTTAGGTACCTTTGAGTCTAATGCATTTCATAGGATATTTTAAATGTTGTTATTGATAAATACAAATTTTACTAGGAAAAGTAGAGGCCGCACCATAAAAGAAGGGAATCTCAGAATCGCTGATTTCATGTGTAGTGAGAGTCTCAAGTCGCCTCAAACGAGCAACGTCACTTTGTTTATTAAAAAACGCAAACTATCGGCTCATTTATATTCTCAACATGCGCGCTTATTTCCTTTCTTTAATGGTGTGGGCTCTAAATGGGACTTAGAAATAACATACTAATTTCTAAAATTTCTATCATAATTTCAGAGCAATTTACTGCAAGTCTGATTTTAGTATTTGTTTTATACAAAACTATATCCTTGTCCAGTCCTTTGCCCGTGTCCAGTCAAGTAAAGGAAGAAATAAAATAGGGCCGCAAAGGTACAATCGTGGAAGAGAACATTGCTAAATAAAATGGTCTAGAGAATCGGCCAAGCTTATCAAGATTCTTTTCAAGCAACCCTGTAAACTATCTTACCTCATCTAGGCAGACGATACATGGGAAGAGTCCTCTGTAGAATCTCTGGCGATGCTCTGAATACCCACTTCCCGGGCTACGAAGAAATGGTTTAAGACCAGTGCCTAAGTTGTACGTGGAGATGGCAGTATCGAGCCTGTCAAACCGTCATGCGCCAAGGCTAGGAAGACTTGGTTTTGTTATAGCAGTTAGGGATCGCGCGGCCTTTTGGGGTGGTCTCGAAAACCTATATAGTAGTAAGCTTAGTTCGAAGAGGGGTCAGGAGTGTGTTGAAGGAATTGGCGGTGATCCCTGCGTTTGAACTCTTGGATGATGTCGGAGTTCGAAAGTACAGACTGTGTAAAGTTCTTCTGCAGTCGGATCGTTCTCCTTGTGAACGAACTAACTTCTAGTTTGTAGTGTGCGCGAAAAGAGGAGTTGTAGGCAGAGGGAATGAAACCAGTGGGCCAATCTGGTGTGGGGGGTATAAGACTGACACGGAAGAAGGAACACGTTTCTGTTCTGGTTCGTTTGCTTTCGGCTCTGTCTAGGGTGCAACACCACTAGTTCCATCCAATACTACAGCGATAGAATGCTGACTTTGGTGATCGAAGAGGAGGTGGCGTGTTCGCTTATTGTACTTGCAGGTGATAGCATGAGAGAGGACAGAGATTGATGTAAACAGCGAATGCAAGAAAGGACGAATATTATTTAAGTGGGAGAAGTGGAAAGATGAATGATTATAGCGATGCGTAGAATCGAACCACAGACCTCTAAGATGGTAGTTGGGCACCATAATCCCTAGGCTACCGAGGCTTCGAACTTGGGTAAGTATGTGATGTGGCGTTTTCTTTTCAAGATCTCGACTATGATGTTATGTCTTTTTAGGTTAAAACTACAGCTTTCTATTTCTATAGGAATTTGGGTTATACCAGCCAAGACGATGAGCATGTCTACTATAATATTAATGATGAAATCATTTTCCTCAAACTTCTTGAAGTCTATCAAGCCTCGTTCATGTACTAGGTTTAATTAAAGTTTTTGTTTATTTAAGTATATTTACTTTACATAGTTTTTGCGAAAACCATTTACAGTTCAAACAACTCTAATTGAAAATGTATGTAAATATTGACTCAACTGTGTTTTATTATCACAACAACAATTTCCTTAACTTTCTAACACAATTTGCGCTAACGTGCTCCAAATTACAATTAGCTTTTAAATGCATTTAGTGCATTACCACAATGCTGTAAGTGACATCAGCCACGCGTCCCCATTCGTCATGAGTCGCGCACACGGTGCCATCCAAGACTAAGTAAGACAATGGCATGCTGAATATTTCCTTCTTTCCTACTTAAACCTAATAAGCAACCATTCGTAGAAACTCACAAGTTACCATGTATACAAATAGAACATAGTTTATCTCAGGTATGTCCCACAATCCCAACGATAAACATCTACCCAGTATCTCTTCGCGTTCATCCGCAATATTCTAGATAATTTTCAGCGTGCATCGTTAAAACTGAATATTTTCGCGCAGTGATAAAGTTGCGCAAATGGCTTCTTTTGAAGTGGCAGTAATTATTGTAATTTATATCAAATTACGTGATTTACAACAGCTGAAGTAAATGTTCATAGCTAATAATTAGTATGTAATTTTTTTGTTGTTGTTGTTGTTGCAAGAGATTCTTCGATTCGTCTTGCATCCGTCACGTCGGAAAGTGCAATATAATAGTAGACAGAATCAATTGGTAATGAGTAATGAGGTTTTTTTGCACAAGCAGTAGAGAATATTGAAATGATGACAGGGTGGTTATAATGTAACAAGAAAATCGTATATAATTGTTTTCTCATAAAGAAAGTTATTAATTTATGCACAACCGGTTTTATGTTTTGAAAAGCTGTGGTGTGATTTATTAGTGAAAAGATATTGAGAAGTAATTTTTAATAGCACTTTCTCAAGTTGTGATTGAGGAAAAATTAGCATGTTATGAGTATGACCGTGGGTTCCATTCAATCTCTCCTGCATACTCTTTCGAAACAGATAAGCATTGCACCTTAACATGATTAATGATATAATGGTATGATTCTAAGAAATTGTAGTTTTTTACATAAAAGTAAAGATGGGTAAAATGAAATCCAATTTGAAAAGAAGAATATTATATGTTGCGTATTTCCCGAGCCAATGAGCCAAGCTTGTCTCGATCCCCAAAAAACTATGATCCGGGGTACTATAGATCAATTTCATCCCTCTCCAATCTCGGAAAACAGCTGGAATTCCTTGTCGCGTCGGTCCAAACCATGTTAACAGAGGCCTCAGGCGAAAGGACATGAAATACGCTTTTGATTACGTGTAAGGCAATGGACTCCTACTAGTGTTACATTGGCTTAACTTCCCTACACATATAATCGGGATGATAAATCAATAGCTTTTTGTCTCACAGAATTCTTCAAGTACAGATTGAGGTCTCCAGTTCTAAGGTTATCCCTATTCAGCTTGGGGTACCGCAAGGCTCAATTTTGGTCCTGGACTATGACACTGTATTTAGCAGCCCGGAACCGACTATTGGCCATCTACCAGCTAGTTGAAGAGGTCTCATAACGATTGGACTCTGATGTACCCCGAGATCCACGCCCGATTTGATCAACTTGAAGTAGGTTATGTTTGCAACGCTGCCAAAGGATTTTAGGTGTGCGCATATCAGGACATTGTTACTATTTATGAATATCATAGGAAGCATGCTTAGCCTTGAGGTGGTTGGGTCTGGTCTTCATGTTCTTTATTACTGTTCCGCAATAGCGAGGATTTGGCTTCGACCGTCATGTCTTAACGACAAATAACTAGAAAAATTACTGATAGAAGCGTTCTTGTACACAAAGTTGAGGTATAGAGGTTATAGTACATTAGGGAAAGTGGTGAGGACGGTGGGTTTGGACCCAATACCCCACTCAAGTAAGAAGAGAAAAAAGGGAGAGTGCCATAATTGTAAGATGATACAAAATCGATTTGAACAAAAGGAAAGTAAGTTTTGCAGTCACAGTTTTGACAATGCCCAAACAGTCACAACGCCTATCAAAATTGTGACTGTAAAAATAGTAAATCACAAGAGTATAAAGAGTAGGTTTCTAGCATATTTTCCCTAATATTCTCACATACTCGACACACAGCTATCTAGTTTTCACGTTCACATATATTCTGTCTTACTGCATCAAAATTTTCTGGCGTACGTTGGCTACGTTGTCGCCTGCACTCAGGTCCGCCACATCACCTTGCGGGGCTTGGGGCTAAAATATGTTTTGGGACCCTTTAAGGATTTTGAAATTCCAAAAAATCTTTGACTAAAAAAATGTATGGTCACGTAAGAATAAGTTAATTCATAGGGCATTAAATATAGGCCTCGATTCTCGAAAACTCAGGATCTGAAGTGAGTGCGGATTTGACACTTTGCGATTCTCTAATCCGCAGTCGCGGATTGAATGCGGATTTGATTCCAGAAAAAATTCGGAGTGAAGACTCCCGTGATTATGCAATCCGCGATGTCGGATTTGCTAAGGCAAATTTGAGGTTTGAGATCCGTGGAAAAATTGTTGCGGATTACACTTTTAGAGTGCGGGAAATGTCAAAGTAGTAAATCAATTTAGTAAATAAAACAAATTTTTAAACAAATATCATTTATAGTTATATTACTATTACAACTATTTACTTTATAACTTATAACATTAAATTCACAATTATCATACAGCTCACTTACGTAAAAAGTCATACTTAAAAAGTCTCGCGCACATTAAGATAATTAAACAAAATCTACTATAATTATGATAAAAATAATAGAAACTTTAACAATTTAAAAGAAATTATTTAAAAACTCTCGATAATGACATCATAAAACACAAAAATCATGATTAATTACTGAAAACTGACGTCGTATAGCGGGCGGTGTTTCTGCAGTTTTGATTGGTAACCTCTGGGCTCCTCCGCCGCAGCCATTCACTCTTGCTTTCGATCCTAAATTACTAGGTAACGTTTGCGATTTATTAATGACACCCGACCACCCGACACCAATCTTCTGCTTCTCCTTTGACTTTTTCACCTTATCTTCTAGCGATGAATGAAGAATATCGGAACCTCTAGTCTCATGCTAATACCGATTTCTGCCGGCCGCGCACTACCAACTAATTTGAAGTAACATTTTAAGAAAGCACTAAAGTAAACGTATGTAAGTCCGTGCACAAGCGATTTTTAAGTTTCGGCAACCAAAAATAATCTAACACTTTTAACGGAGAGTAAATGTTTCATTTGATTAAACTACTTTAGTTTATAGTGCACGGCTGGCCTTAAACTTCAAATGCTAATTTGACATTTCTCATTTGTCAAAGAATCAGCTGATTATTTTCGGAGTCTTAAATCAGCAGTTTAATATGGCACTGCTCCCTGCGGATTGAATGATCGCTTAACAACAGTGAAGGGAGTCGGCAGTGCGGAGCGAGTGCCCGATCCGCAGTTTTCGAGAATCGAGGCCATAAATACCGAAGGGTCGATTCTCTATTCGCGGATGAACCTAAAGTTACATAGTGCAACCGAGAATGGAGCAGGTCTTATGTAGATGGGCCCTTGTGCTTAGCTCTGGGGGTCAGTACTCGTCTATCTTTTGGCAGAATCAATCCAGAAGCTATCCCAGAGAGAAGAATTCGAAGCACTACTAATGGAAGCGAATTCGGAGCGCTGTTAATATGCTCCAATTGGATCTTTAAGGAATTGTATGGAACGAAGAAAATGGCAAACATAGGACGGATCTCGATCGATGCGGTGGTCAAGGAGCATATTGAACACGGTTGGTACTTAGTTGGGGGACCGCTTGGTAAAACCGCTGTCAACACTTGAGTTTGGAAGGACGAAAAGGTAATTGCACAAGGTGAACGAAAATATAAAGCTTTTCGACACTGCCGTTGTTTCTCATATCCAAAGGCGCTATAACATAAATTGGAGGGTTAGAAAGTTTGTTCTACTTTTGTGACTGCTTGTGAAACGCTTCTAAAAAAAGCAGCAAGGAGTGCTCCCCACTTTGATCATACAATGTTAAAAGCTTTTTAAGGAGCGTTCTACCTCCATTTCCCACTGGGTAAGTTTTTTTTTCTTAATACTCAATTCGAGCTTATACTACTTCAGTGGTAGTAAAGAGACTACTTAATGGCTTCATGCTTGGGTTTCAGCTTGGCTTGACAATTAGAATGCAGGGATATTGGGTTTTCACTTTTTGGGTTTCAATTTTTTCTCGCGGCCTCCTCTGGCCTGGGACCCGGGCCCCCCTTTTTGGCAGGTTCCCTACACTTACGAATACAAATTTACAATTAGAGGTGAGTGATTTAAGATTATTATTGCGACTGGGTCCGTTTAGAATACCAAAACATCTAATAGTCTCAAACTCTCAGGGACAAGCGCACGAATCTCACAAGTTTGTGACTTAGATTGGTAACAATTTAGAATAGGGAAATGATACTATGGAGGATAGCATTTTTTTTCAGGGTGATAGTCCAAGATCCAAATATCTTCATTTTTCTTTCACCGCTTTACTCTCCCGCAAAGCAATACAATCGCATAGACTCTACTCGTCGGAATCACGTTTTGCACAGTCCGTCATGTTTTTGGTCACGTCCGGGTGCAATGTCCGGTAGTAAGCTTAGTTCGAGGGAGAAACAGAATATGTTTGAGGTTACAAGGAATCAAAAGAGTGTTGTAAAACGTGAAGATGAACCCTTGGTTTGAAATCTTGGATATTGTAGCAGTTCGGAAATACTGACTGTGTAAGATTGTACTACCGTCTAACTGTTTTATTTCAAAAGCGAAAGGGGCAGAGCAAATGAGCCGAGCGTTGTTGCGAGTATCAGATTGCCGTAGAGGCAGGAGATAGTTTATTTTGGTAGAACAATCGAAAACGTTTTGTCAAGGCTGCTACATTCCCACGGTCATTTCAAGTGTCGAACAAATAGTTCAGTTTGAAGGCCTTTTTTTGTACTTTATCTAACTTTTTTGTACTTTATCTAAGTTGTAATCTTCTATTATAAAACAAAGTCGGGTTAGTTACACCATTTATAACTCAAGAACGGCTGGACCGATTTATATGATTTTCGATGTGCTGGATTTGTCTCCGCCCCGAATAGCAGAATAACTATTAAAACATCGGAAATATTAATGAAAAAAAAATTATGAAAAAAATACATTTTCTCATTTATTTTGTATGGAACGACTTTTTTGTTGATATCTCGAGAACGGATTGACTGATTTCGATGAACTTTGTTTTTTTTTGTTCGTCTCGGCCTCGAAGAAGTTTCCTCGCGCATTGGAAAAGTAAGAAAATCACAAATACCTATAAAAATAATTTGTTACGATGTTCGTACACGCTAATTTTCGAAACCGCCCAATCGATTTCAATGAAATTTTGTGAATGTGTATGGTTAGTTCCAGATTGAAAGATAGGATAGTACCCGAAAAGTGGCACTGTTTTTGTTGCTGTTCGTTTGTAAGCGCATTAGTTGAGAACGGCTGAACAGATTAGGCTAATTTTTTTTAAACGGTTCATAATAGTCATTTAAAGAAAAATATCTAAGTATTCAAAACCACTCTACAATATTAGCTGTAGTACGTTCTTAATGACTAAGCAATTGTATTAAAGAAAAAAAAACAGACAAAACGATAAGTTTTTACTGTTTTTCAAATATTTGCTTATGGTGACTAGTCCCCTTTCGAACAGAAACTCCTTATATATAATGATTACTCAGAAATACGTTTTTTTTCTCATTTTTACTTTGTTTACACATTTCCAATAGTTTTTCACAAACTCACAAAACGATTACAACAAATTTATTGAAGTTTGGACAGGACAAGGTCTGTCGGGTCAGCTAGTCTTCTTATATCTACATATATTATCTTATATTAATAAATCTATATTAATAAAAGATAGTTTCTGTATGCGTGTATGTATGTGCGATGTGTGCGCTTTAGCGGGCGCACCAGTGATCGTAGAGCTTCGAAATTTGGCACGAAGATCCGCTAGGGGTCTCCCATGATGCACCTCGACGCCCGATTTTCGAAATTCAAAATGGCCGCCACAAAATGACCGAAATTCAAAATGGCCACGGAATTATGAATTCGCAAATTGTTTTCCGATTTCAATGAAAGTGGGTATCTGGGGGTTTTTAAGGTCGCTAATAACGAATTTGTGGTCAAAATTTATAAATTCAAAATGGCCGCGCTAATATAGCCGACGAATTTGTCAATTGTGTTCTGATTCCAATGAAAATCGGTATCTGGGGTTTTTTGAGGTAGCAAATAACGAATTTATGATCAGAACTTATAAATGCAAAATGGCCGCGCCAATATGGCGGACGAAATTTTCAAATGGTATTCGGATTCCAATGAAAGTGGATATGTAGGGGTTTTTAAGGTTGCAAATAACGAATTTATGATCAAAACTTATAAACTCAAAATGGCCGCACCAATATGGCCGATGAATTTGCCAATTGTATTCCGATTCCAATGAAAATCGGTATCTGGGGGTTTTTAAGGTAGCAAATAACGAATTTATGATCAAATCTTATAAATTTAAAATTTCGGGGCCAATAATTTTACCAAATAAGTGTCACTTCCCTGTCAGCTGTAAGTTTTTCAAGAATTGGGAAATCTGAAAATCTTGACATCCTAGCTGCAAATGGAAGAACATCGAACATAGTTTTTTAGGTTCAACCAAGCATTGAGCACTTGATTTCCATCGGTTCAAGGTTAAACTTAGATTTTTGATACCGCTGAATACGAATATCATGTCAAAAACAGGTCTTGACTAATGACAGCTGTCAAAAAAGCTTTTAATAGAAATTAACCATATAAAAGGTATCCAAAATCATTTTTTTTCAGATTTGTTGTTTCTTTCACTTTTTTCCTACTGCGGACAGTGCACACATAAACTTTTTTTTATTTAAAGGGGTTGCAAAGCACGCGGGTTTTTCGCTAGTATTTAATGTTTAGCATCACTTATAATTTATTTTATTGGATTATAAATTCATTTAAAGAATTGTAGCTGAAAAATATTGTAAAATTTTTGGTCGACAACTTAAATATGAGGTTTACAAATGTGTTAAATAATGAAATTTCTTTTTCTATTGTTTCTTCGTAGTAATTAAACTTACTCGTATCGTATGTGGAGAAGTTCAAATGGACTACTTAACTTCATGGATATCACCCACTACAATTCGCATTGCAATCAAGAATTTCAAATGTCTACCAATAGATACCAATCAACTCACTTTCTCAAGACAATATTTTCCATCCATTGAAGACCACTATGACTAAGTAGCGAAGAAACTCAACCACTCTCAAGTCCTGTATCAAAAGCCACCTAAACATTGGAATGCCGGGAAATGGCCACGAAGAAAGAAAGTTCTCCACATACAATTTCGCCATCGTCCACAAGTGGTGATAACTGCAACAAAAAACAACTGCACTCAGCCCACAGAAAGAACCGCAACAAAAACTGTAGCCGATAGAAATCGACTGTGGTTAGTTAATTTGCATTGCAGCTACTAAAAAGATACTATAGGATGCCGCAGCCCAGCTGAAGGCGTGACTATCTCGTTTTTCTAGAGATGATATTCACTTTGTTTGCAATAATACCTGAAATGGGCTGCGGGTCTTTCAACCTAATGCCAAAGTGGATTACTTCTAGTGCAGGTGAATGATGATCCCGGAATCGTGGCAACAAGTCATCGCTCAACGCAAGTGAAGAATTGCACAAGATTTTTCTAGAGATGGCACAGAGTTTATTTGGTCACATATACTGATGATGCCTAGGTAGACTTTATGACCCTACTTTGAAATGCGGTATGGCAGCAGTCACGGAGCGGCGGCGCACGTAGATCCCTCTGGTGAAATAATGATTGTGAGAAATATGTTTCAAAGTCCGCCAGAGAAGCGAGAAAAACTAGATCTCAGTGAGTCTACTATGTTTTCTTAGAATATGCAACTGCAACTCTCTGCTGTTATTCTTGGCCACAATTTATTGGATGCAAAGTTAAGCAATTTCAGTTGCAGAACATGATTGATCTTTTTTTCGGAGGAGCTCACTTGAACATATTTTTGCAATGAGACCAGAATCGTGACCGGAGCGAGAAGGTTCACCTGAAAGATGACTTGGAGCTAGTTTTAGAAATTAAAGGTTTCAGATCGTTGGAATGCCTGTGAATAGTATCAAAAGGAATGAAGAAAGTAAAAGGAAACAACTGAAAGTAAATCGGTTTATTAGTAATTGCAGGTTTTGGTGAATGGCGTGCCTAGGGTCAAGCACAGACGTTGATCTATTGAAATGATTGTTGGCAATTATTTGGTAGTTTGTTATTAACTATTAAGAAATAACGATCGAAATTTTAACCTTTGTATTATTGCTGGAATTTAAGGAGAAATGTGATGTTTTTGAAGTAATTTTTAGGTATTCTTTAAAACATACACAGACTTTTTTTAGGTTTTTCTAAAATTAGCTATAGTTGGTCTGTTATTACAGAACTTTCCATGCTTTTGTGTTTTTATTCTTTTATTTTTGAAATAGTGAAAGTAAATAAGTTACAACTTCCTCTGGGATACTTTAGGAGAAAAACATATTTTTCCACTATTCATTCACGCTTTTTGTAAATAAATTCCGAAAGTGCTAATCGGCGATACAATGACTTGTACCATTTGTATTTTTAGTCAGAATGTTAGAGTCAATGAATAGATGAACAGCTGCAACGTCAGATAATATGGAAGGTAGCTTATGCTTTTATAAAGCTAAACAAAATAAAGGTTTCTTGTATATAACATAGGTGAGTGAATGAATCGGTTGGAACTCAGTGCAACGTTGTTATTTGTACTCTCTGCTATTGGAGATGTTGTATAAGTTGTGTAATTCTAATTTTTTTAAGGAAATCAGTGGCTAATTAATGTACTTCTTAATTACTTGAAAAACTTGGCGTCAATTTATTGTTTGCTACCTTAAAACCATATAAAAATTTCCGACGTTCGGTATCCTGATTTTTTGTCTATACACTAATATTCCTTTTTCCTAGTCTTCACTCTTTACAGTAATTCCCGAGGGTGAACGTCCTCAAATTAATGTTGTGTTGTTCAAGCCAAGCGTAAATATCCTCGGTATGATTCATTAGACTCTGAATGCCAAGGGCTCTATTCACCAAACTGGTATGTGTCCAAATAGCCGGGATCAGACCATAGACCAGTTCACCAAAAACATTTTGACAGTCTCAGACTACCCAAGCAAAAGTTAATTGCCGCTTGGATGTCAGAGAAAATAAAAGTCCGTTTATTAGCGTAGACTCTACTTTAATTTATAGCTAGATTCCCCAAACTTATCGTTCTACTAATCCTAGGACTACGCCGTCACTCGACACCGACCTCTATCTTGGAGGCGTCCGTATACTATATGAGTCAAACCTGCCTCAGTTCTATGCTAGCGCACCAGTTGGAAATCAAAGGTAGTGGTAAACTCAGGTCTCCATTTGAAGGGAGGAAAAGGAACTCGCAAAAAGGGGTCCCCCGGTATCGTACAAAAAATATATATAGACAAAGACTGGAGGGTTTAATATCTCTTGTATTTTTTTATCCTTGATGAAGAAAGCTAATACCAAACACTTTGGATTTAGTTCAGCTTCAAAAAGCCAGCGAAAAATTTGGAGAGAAATTCTAGAAATCGTGTACAATGAACTTAAGAATATTTGGAGTCAGCGTTTCTGTACGAATTCAAAGTTATCGCTTTTTGGTGCAAAACCTGTTAATCAACTTAAAAACGCGCCCTGAAATGGAAGAAGTGGAAAGCCGGAAGACGCGATGCGTGAAATCGAACCACAGACCTCTGGAATGGTAGTCGGATGACTTAACTTGTAAGGTATTGAGACCCCAAAAAGGAAATCTTGTCTCTCTGGTATCTTTCTGCTCACAGTTGCGGCAGGGGTTGTTGTATGTAATTATCAATTGGCTTTTACTTTGCCCCACAAGCTGTGATGGATCGGAAGAGCAGATGACCATGTAGGCTTTGCCTCGAGGACAATTAGTTCGCCCTTTCTATTCTTTGTCACTATTTCGTGATAGCGAGGGGCATGTTCTTGTTCGATAACTTCAAACACTTCCACCTTGACATAAAAACCCGAATAAAAGTTCAGAACACTCTTAACAGATACGTTCTAAGTTAATCAATGGGTCAAACAATGGTATAGACTCAGGGCGGCGCTTTCATAGATGCAAATGGTGCACTTGCACCGGGCGCATTTACAGAAATTGGGATTTAAAAAAAAATTTGAAGTCTTCCCGTGACATCATTTTCATCTATTAATGAAATTCATTTTTATTACCACGATTTATTTTTCCAGTTTGTTTTCTCGATCAATTTCTCGCGGTCACAAGAAATTACACAAATTTACCCAATTTTTGTCCCTGTACTTTCTCATGCAAGAAAAAGCGAGGAGCTTACCGGTTCTTCGAGATTTTCATAAAATTTTACTCAAGAAATTTAACTCGAGATTTAAATCAAAAAGTGAAGGAACAGTCTTCGTCTTCGAGAATCAGAAGTAGAAAATTCAGGACAAAAATCCCCCAATCCCCGAAACTATGAAAATTATTTCTCCCATCCACAGAGTCTTTTGCCATTGTCCATCAACGCGATCAAAACAATAAGAGCTGATGGATCGCATTATGGCGTACTGCACCGGGCGCAAAAAACCAAGCATCGGCTCTGGATTGCCTGGCGCCTATGCTATTTATAACCTATCACTGGAAGCAGTCATTAGAAAGACTTCAATTCGACGAAATGATACCTTGGTAAAAAAATTACTCAGAGTTATTGGGTATGCCGATTTCATTAATATAGTAGGTCAGTCACAGCAGTTAAAGAATATTATACCATTATTCTAAAAACAGTCACAAGTCACAACGCAATCACAAGTGTGAGTGAGTCTGAACTTGAGACAATTTGGTATTGTAATTTTGTAGTCACAATTTTGACAATCCGCAAACAGTCACAACAATTGTCAAAATTATGACTGTTTAATGTTCACACATACTCGGGTTCACAGCATCAAAATTTTTTGGGTACGTTGGTTGTCGCGCAGGCTCATTACACGATTTCAAATTCACCATGAAAGATGACTGGGATTTTTCGTGTGACTGGGTGCTTAAATTACAAAAGAATTGATAGTCACAAGAATAGTCACAAACTAGCATGAGTCACAAAAGGTTGTGCCAATTTCGAATAGGAGTCTGACTATAACAGAGCATTTAAAGAAGTAGGTGTGGAGAAAACCAAAGTAATGCGGCAGGCACGTGGTAAATAGACCACGGATAGGAATCAATCTAACGATAGATGAGTATTAGTTGGAAGTAGTTGACAATCTTACTTACTACGGTTCGATCGTGACGAACAAAGCTAAAAGAAATAAGTTGAAGATTTATGCTCGGAAACGAAACTTTTTTCGCACATTCCAAACTGCTGAAAACTCGGGCAATACAAAGAAAGAAAAAAATTTACTTTTATAAGACATTGGATTCGTCTAGTTCTTTACAACGGGAATTACTCATGGACTCCTACACAAACGATGAAAGACATGCTGAACTCCTACGAAAGAAAAATTGTAACAAGCATAATAGGTCCAATTTGTCAGGAAGGGACATGGAAAATTAGATATAACAAACTAGTAACCATCTTAAAACTGAACAGATTTCTTTGGGATAGACACGTTGAGCGTATACCAGAAAGAAGATTAAGTAGAAAAGAATGTCTTCACTGGCGCTATACAAGGAGACGGATCTATAGACAGACCCAGAAAAAGGTTGCAGCTCCATAATCGACTGGAGGAAAAGAATAGAGAAGTCCAAGTTTCGATTTGTGCTGTAGTGTCATTGGAAAGAAGGAAAGGTCCCGAGTAAAAATAAAAGATGGCCTTACAACGGGCGGACACTGACCGTGATTGAAACATAATCCTCAGCCATGTAACGGGCATCAGAGGGTTGTTTGCAGGACGGTACGGCCGTACACCACACATGGGCGCAAATTAACTACTCAAAAAAAATCAAAAAATGTTTTATTTTTTTTCGATTGTTTTTTTTCGAGCGGTTAAATAAGAAAATTTGCCACTAAAATATAAATCAACACGCACCACACAATTCATGTATAACAAACCGACGACTGGCGAGCTCGTTTCTCTTGTGCATCGATAATCTTTAAGTAGGATAAATCGAAAGGACCATTGTACATAACGAAAATGATCAAGTTCCCAAAAAACACATTCAACAATACATTTGGTGCAGATTCTTTTTTTCGCTCAAATTTGCCATCGTATGCCCGTATGTATAGCTCAGTTCTTGGCCATTTTAATCTTTTGGTCAAGTTTGGCAGTCGTGAAGCCGTATGTGGTCCCATTAAAAATGGTTGAAAACTCGACGGCCATCATATGTACCTTAAAAGCCAATTGGGCGGTGTATGCCCGTTGTAAAACAATTTTTTTATTTTTACTCGGGTTAACATCAGTTTGTTTTCAAAGATCACTGCTCACACTGACAATTGATACGTTCAGAATATGTTACCCCATAGCGACATGTTTAGTTTAGTCCGAGTTAAAGTGGAATGGAAACTTTCAGCCTTACCAAATTTTAAAGGCAAAAGTCGTCATATGGATAGTAATTGTGTACTAGGCCGTTTTTTGTTGTTAAGAAAACTGAAGATTGGTCAATGCAACCAGGGTCAAATCTTTTTTATAGGGTCTCGCATTACATTGTTCAACCTTCATTATAAAATTGTAAAAATCTGTGGACAATCTCTCTATTGTGTTTCATCTCTAAAGTGCTCCTTAATTATATTTTCCCTGGTCCATTACAGCTTACCCAGAATAAAGCAACAGGGCCATCCATATACAATGCCATATTAACCCTAATGTGCAATACTTCAAATCTGCATACAAAGCAACAACAAAAAAGTGTACTTAATACCACCATAATTAATTAATTACGAAAGTGAGAAACACTGGCAACAAATTTGAGTAATCGAAGCTATAACAATAAAAAATGTGTATTTTGTGATTAATTAACAACACTTTGTCATTTTCCATGTAACAAGAAAGGAGATTTTGTGTGATTTATGTGTGAGGCACTTCACGGTTTGTGGCTCTGGTAAATTGCGGAAAATTTTTGCACAAGTGGAGAAGCATTTTCTTTTTAGTCTAGCCAAGTCTAGCCTATTCAGCATATACATACACTGTAAAGCTAGTCCATGTAAGAAGGGAGCCCTCCTGGACAAGAAGAAAAGACTTCGCATGCGGATAAAGAAGACTACTTTTAAATAAAGTGAAAGGAGTCTCTCAGTCGATGTGCGATGCATGTTTGTTGCGCAACCGTCTTGGAATTAACTGGCTTTAAAATTAATTGAAACGCCAGAAAGGAGTGCGACTTATAATTTAAGCGACTTCTTAGCTAATCTGGATATTTTTTTCGTGCCCATTCTTCGTCGGTGCGGTGGTGGTTAAAGTAAAAGTGGCAATTTTATTCCTGGCCTATGGCGGGTAAAGCGGAGGCTACCTGCAAATTAATTTTTCAGAAAGTGTAACGTTTTTATGCTCTGTTTTTAGAAGTGGCGCTTTAATTGTGGCCAAAATATGACAGGAAGTTATGAGTGATGTTTAGATGGGCACTTTTTGTTGGCTAATCACCGTCATGGGGGTACAAGAAGATGATACTTTCTAGCAATTTAATAGATATAAAAAAACAGTTTGAAAGTACACGAAGATTAATTCTCTTACGGCGCGTGATAGTTACTTCCTACATACAATAAAACCTGCAATTAAGCTTCCTAATTTTTTAGTACTTCCTAGAGTTGGTTTTTTTTATAGCCAACATTTTTTTGCTGCATAAAAATGCAAACATCTTCTTAATTTGCCAAATGGACTTTCTTTTGCAAATTTTTAATTTCAAAGTATTTAGGCGAACTAAAAATATAAAAAAAACAAAAACAAGAAATAAAATCACAAAAATCTGACCGTGACCGAAATCTTACATTTTTCTAAAAATCGATAAATTCCCATAAAATTTTTTTCGCTGTTGTCTCTTCTTGTATGTCACATAATCCATCCTATTATTAACCATTTTTGTATTTTGCATAATATTTGGTAACAGGTGCTTGTTATAATATAACAGGGGCATGGCATCTCATTTCTAAAACAAACTTTATGGAATTGGAGTTGGTCGCGATTTTATTTTTCCATTGTAAGTTTAAGGTTACGTTTTGTGTGCTTTACTAAATTTTTTTTACTATTTTTAAAATTTTTTTTCGTTAATAGAACCATAAAAATTTTTGTTACAAATTGATATCGATAATTCATCACCTTTTCACTACTACAATAACTACTGGACAAAAAAATAAGAAATATGTTTGTGATGAAATTTTAGTGAAGATAAGTAAGTATGAATGAAAATTGGATTATTAAAATGAGAGATTATTGAAATTAGTTTGGTCTGGGTCAATCTTTTTGTTGTTGTTGTTGTTTTTTTTCGATTTTATAATATGATTTTGAAAATTTTGAGAAATTGTTCAGTGCTTAAAGGGTTATTTGTTAATTTTAATCGTATTTATGATAATATTCAATGGTGACGGAAGTTTTTTTTTGTACTAGATTAGAGGATTGTTTATTTGTTTTAATTATTACAAATGAATCACGAAATAGTACAATGAATAAATTTGTAGGTAATTCTGTTGATAAAATCGCTTCCTTAAATATTAGGCAGCTAATAAGGTAATATTTGCCCATTATTGAAATACGTATTATAAACAACAAAAATGATCTTTTGTCAAGCAATATCCAATAAGACGAGGAGTATTCTACACTTCGGAAATTTAAAGCGAATATGCCACAAGGTAGAATTATGCGGCCTATACTATACTAGCTCTACACTAGTGATCTACTAGGCTAGTCGGCGAGAAAGAAAAAATGATAAAAAATGAATTTTTTGCCCATAGGCGAGATTATTGTTGGAATCGCTTCGGAATCAATTTGGTTGACCGCATAACTTTTTAATTAACTTATTGTGAATAAAATAGGCACTTTTTTTTATATTTCTTTCAATAGCTTCGTTCCTGCTAACTTTTAGTATAACATATGCATTGGGAAAGCTCTTCGTTATGAAATTTTCTAAAAAAATAAGCCCTGTTAGAGGTCGCTAGGTGCAAGGGTGATCTTGCAAATAGCTTCCGAAGTTTTCAAAATACCTTATTTTCACTATTTGTTTACTCGAAAACAACTGCACATAAAATGCTGAAAATGGTGTTTATGTAGTTTTGGCAATGTACAAAAAATTCAACAAGATCGGTTCATTACTTTTTGAGTAATAAACGATCCAGTTTTTTTTAACCTTGCTGCCATCTACAAAGGCCTACGTTTTATCAATGAATATGTACAATGAGTTGGCGTACTACTTGAACTCACAACTATCAAGGTGCGCAATTCGAATCCAAATTGTCCGACAAAGCTGACAAACTTCTTGATATTCATCGAATTTGTACAACCGTATGCAACCAGAATAGATAAATGGTGTCATCGACAAGTTAAGGCTGAAAATGACAAAGACAGCACCACTCATTCGATTGAGGACTTTTCTTTCGTCTTACTAGGTATTCGCTTGATTTGTAATGCAAAGCTCATATACGGCTCCAAAATCTGAGACTGCCCAGTTCCGTTTTTATACTGTCGGATGAAAACCCACTACAGCACGTACAGTTCCTTTGCTAGTTTTCGTTCACATGGCAAAGAAATGCACCCTCGGCAGCAAACTCAAAAGGATGTTTGCTTGCTCACAGGGCTGAAAGACGCTAATTACGTTATCGTAGGAATCGATTATGAATAAAAACCTTTTGAGCCTCCATACGATGCCAGGTAATCAAACGCTTGCGGAAACACTAACGATACCAACAAGTCAACATCTATTAACTGAACTAAGCTTAACTTAACATGTGAGCGTAATGACGAATCGGAGCCAAAACGATCAATAACGTTCCGATGAACGCTACGCTGCGAGGAGTAGGCGGGAGCTTTTACAACTAACTTAACACCAAAGTTACGCAACCTACAGAACCCTATCCTCAAGGCATTGGTCGTATACCATGCGATCAACGATCTGTAGATCGTGATAAATTTCATATATACATAACAACTTCCGGGCACGATCATTGCCGTTTTGAAAAACTGCAAGCTCTTTCGTTATAGCATTCTACACAGTTTCCAAGTCAAATACCTTAGTGGTTACTATCCAGGGTATTCGAATAGTAAGAGTTATTAATAATAATATATCTAATCACATTGAATAGCACATACAGTAAGATTCTTCATAATATTATAGGCAATAACATTAGGTTACGTTTGTCGAATTGCCATAATTAAGAAAGGTTGAAACTTTGTTAGTAATACGAGATGTGGAAAAGCCGTTCGTAGACTGTGTCCATAAATATTATTATTTTACGTATTCCTATATCATTCTACCTTGTCACGTCTTTTACAATCTTTTGAAACATGCTTCATGCCAAGGGCGGCGGAGCATAATAATTGTGGGTGGGGAGCACGTAAACAGAAAACAGTTAAAATGTGAAAAGTTCGGCCAATTTATCTACCTGTTGAGTTATATGGTTTTAAATTCTTTGGTTATGGACCCACAGAGGGCATCAAACGCCTTGCCTCATTCTCGCCTCGTCATAAAGAATGCCCCATTTGGCCCCCCTTTGAGGAAAATAATTGCTACCCGATCCCGAGAGGAAGAAAGAGGCCGAAAAATTTTAGAATTTTGGCGTGGATTTATTAGTAATAATTGCGCTGGTGTCGAAAACTTTATATTTTTAAACGCGAGTGTCGTTTTACCAATGCGGTCCCCCAACCAAGTACTAATCACGTCTAATGCTGCTTGACTTCTGTAATCGAACCAGAATCAGTCTATTGAGTAGGCCCTTCACGGTCCGTAACTATGCAACAGCAAAAACTAAAGCTTTGTATGAGTAAAACTAAAGCTTAAGGGTATTACTTAAAAGCTTATTAAAAAACCTTCCAAATACGTAAGGCAGATGTTGGGATTGTCCCATTTCATTTGTATTGAGGTTTGCCTCATAGGGCCTTTATGAGAAATTGATAAGGCATACCTCAGTTCCGTATCCCTTTTTTTGTGTGGTGTTCATGAGGAAACAAAGGTGAAAGCCCTCTTTCGGTATGTCCCCCATTTGCCACATGTGGTCCTTATGAGGAACCTATGCAGAAATTCCTCCTAATCGGGTGGGGTTTAAAAAGCTTAAGGTATATAGTTATAAGTTATTAATAGCTTCGACCACGTTACTTCGTCGCCAACGACTGATATGGTTCTCCAAAGTTCTGGGTTATTAGGTGTACATAAAATATTTTCGGTGTGGATTTCCCCACCCAAAGCGAATGTGCGTGTGCACTTTTCCTTCCATCCCCACGCGCTCCGCCGCCCTTGCTTCATGCCACTTGCAGTGAATTTCTTTCACGCATGTTTATATTACTTCGTGTTGAATGGTTTTCACATCTAAAAAAGCTTGCTACGTATCGTAATTTTCCCTTTGAAGAATCGAAAAAGACACGCGGAGTCAAATTTGAAAAAAATGTTATGCTCCAGTTTTAATAGTAGTAGGTGTACTGTTTTGATGGATCAGGAATCGTACCACCTTTTGCGGGTCTTTTGTACAAAACAACAGCACGTTGTGTTCCGAAACGGTCTCCATCTAAGAACTAACTAATCGGCAGCAGCCCAATTCTGCTTAACTTCGGTGATCGAACGATGATAGAGCACAGTTCACCAATGGCACCCTTATTCTTATGCTTAAAGTTTACTCTAGACGTATAGGCTAGTCGGTAAGGCAATTTAATTGGATTTTTGGCCCACAGGCGAGATTATTATTGGAATCGATTCATTTTAGAGTTTAGTTGAATGCCTTAAGTTGGCCCACAAATTGGTGGACTGCTTGATTTTATTTAATTAACTAATTGTGAATAAAATAAGCACTCTTTCTTTATTTCTTTCTTGCTTTCTCTTTCCTGCTAACTTTTAGTATAAAATATTGGGAAAGTTACTCGCTATGAAATTCACTAAAAATTTAGCACTGATAGAGGTCGCTAGGAACTTGCGAATAGCTTCCAAAGTTTTCAAATCATGCTATTTTCACTTTTTTTTATTCGAAAACAACTGCACATAGAGGGCTTCTTGAATATGGTGTCTATGTTGTTCCAATAAAGTACAAAAAATTTCAGCAACATCAGTTCATTACGTTATTCTTTTTGAAATGCTTAATTAACAATTGTGAATCACAATAGAAGGCTGAAAATTGAAAATAAAGAAAACCAGATTCCAGGGAATGAACTAAGCTCAATCTTCCTATTGTCTGATATAATTTTCCAACACAGGGCCTACACAAATACATGATTGAACCAAATCAACATGTGTACTGTTTCTTTCATCGTCAGTGAAGTTAGTGCCAATTAATTCCAAACGAACAATTATCCTTTTCATTTTTAATCGTTGCACATAATGAACTAATAATTTCTTCAAAGTCTACGATAGTACCTACATTTATACCATTCATATCTTCAATATCTTCAAACTGAATGAATGCAGTGCCATTGTCTAAGCAAACTGTATCTAACTGGGATTCAATACAAATAACGAAGGGAAACGAAAATGTTATCGTGGTTGTCGAAAAAAGTGACATTTGTCTTTAAGTGACGGTTGGCGAATTTCGGCTGGTACTTTATATCAACAAACGACGAATTAAGTGTCAAATTTTTTCACGTGGTTTTTGTAGGTGACAGAAAACGTTACCAATTGGCCAACGACAATAACAATAATTTTGGCATGACTGAAATTTCTCAACTCACTGAATTCGCCGTCCACAATATGAACAGTGACAATGAATTCGATATTTCTCACTATGGTGAAGTAAAAACCACAATAAATCCAATCCTATTTAAAATGCGCAGCTTATCCAAAAGAGTAGTTATTTTTCTTAGGGTTGGTAGTACTCTAACTAACATCTGTATCTATGTAACAATTTCATGCCAATATCTTCAGTAAATATGCGTTTACTTTCATCTAAAAAATTGCATTTTTCGATTTTTAAAATGAGTGAAAAAGTTCAGCAAAGAATTTGAATTTTTTATTTCAAAAATTGAATTTCGGCATCCGAAACGTTGGACCGATTCTACACGTTCAACTTTCTGTTCAACTTTGCGATGTTCAATACTTTTTTTTAGCTAGAAATTTGGTCTTGAATTGAACATCTGGTGTAGACACTAGAGTTGAAGCTAAGTTGTGTCTACACTAATTTAAAATTTATATAAAGTGTGCTATGCATTTATGTTAAATTTATATCAAATGTGATTGATGTGAAGAAGAATATATTGTTTGGCTGCCACAGCAATGCATTTATAACTATACTCCTACGCATATATCCACAGTAATAATAAAGGCCCCTAGTCCGATTCTCGTCAAACAGTCGAACGAATGTTAGATCGAAAAGGTGGTAGTCCCATTCTCGATTGTAGTGAACCGAGTCGATTGCAGTCGATGATAGTTCACGATTGCATTTAGATGGTCGAATACGTGTGTTGTGTTTATTGAATTTAAACACCAACAACTTTCTTAAAACAACCATTTAAATTTCCTTCGAAAAATTCATCAAAATGACAGAAAATTCTTAGTTACAATGGCGGTACTTTTTGTTCGATTCGACTGCGTTACGGACTACCAATCTTTTTCACAATCGAATCAGCTTTCGATTCTCGATCGATTGACGAATCGAATTTCGTACTAGCGGCCAAAGTTGAAGGCAAGATCAAAAGTTGAATAGAAATTTCTGTTCAACTTTTTCTTGCTTTCCATTCTATGTTCAAGAAAATTACTCTTCTAATTTTACATACGAGCGAAAAAGAAGAAAGTGTTGAACATAGCAAACTTGAACGGAAAATTGAACATGTAGAATCGGTCTTGGAAGTGTTAAAACGGGCTTTTGCTGATAATGCCCTGTCCAGGGCGATTCCATTACTAGTTGATCAACTTTGTTGCATCCGCGATAGCACTTTGAAAGTCCCTCCTGACTATTTAAATATTTCATTAAAATTCGTGAAAAGAGAACATGTTACAATGTAGCTCTTCCAAGAATAATTTCATTAAAAATGTTTTTTTATTTTATTATAAAGGAACTTTACATGCCTAAGTGCTATCGCGGGTGCAACAAAGTTGATCAACTAGTAATGGAATCGCCATCCAGTAAGTGTTTTTGATTGGTAGGTATAAGTTATTCCAACAAGGCAGAACGCGTTCGAAACGATCTGGTCCTCCTTCGACGTCTACCGAATTTGGTGCTCAAAAATCATCGATTGACAATAAGAGACGTTGTTGACATTAGGCAAATATAGCTTAGAGCGACACAATCGATTTTGAAAGACCGCTAGAAGGAGGCAGAATTATAAGCAGTAAACTCGTGGTTTTTGCATCACGATAACGCACCTTCTCACACTGCATTGATTATTATTCCAAACTTTGTGGCTATAAATTTGACTCATCGTAAGGCGCAACCGCCTTATTCGTCTGGTTTAGCTCCGTCTGACTTACTTCTGGCTATTCTCGAAAATCAATCCCTCCGAGGAATTAACTCGATTGAAGAGATACAAGGCGAATCGAAGAAGGTTTTGGAAGGCCATTGTAGAAATTGACTTCTACAACTGTTTCGAAGACTGTAAAACATTTTGGCATAAGTGTATTGTATCCGTAGGAGGTTATTTTGAAGGAGATGAAACAAATTTGGAAGAATAATAAATCGTTTGTATTTTATTTAAAAAGTCTTACCAATTTTGGATCACAGTGTTATATAACCTTTTTTAACACTTCGTCTACTGAATTGACCAATTGAATTGTTGCTTAAAAATTAGAAAAATAAACAACTGACGAAAAACATCTTTCACTTCAACTAAACTATTTACAACATTTGGTATGACCAAGCTTGCAGAAACTTTGACTAAAAGCTTAGGTAATAACATTAGGGTGTCACCTATGTGTGACACTTGTTGCAAATGCGAGAAACAAATCTTGTCATATTTTTGCTATATAAAATTACTAAAAACCCTTTTTCTTTTGGTCTTTTTATACCCTTTTAAGTAAATTTTTGTGATCATGGTTAATTATATTGTTTATGAAGCCAATTTGATTATTCGACATTTAAACTACCACGAAAATAAACGAAAAATCACGAATGCAGCAGAACAAAATCAATTTTAGATCAAAATTTCTATTCTAGTCCTAGTCAGTTCGAAACTGTATTAGATTTTTAGCCCGAAAACCAAATTTGTTGGAAATTCAATGAAATATGGTAATACCTCAATACATCTCAAAATATGTATAAGAACAACTAATTTTATTACATATTTAAATTCATAGATAGGAACCTATGTTTGATTACTTTAACTCGATGAGTAGGACATAGTTTTTGCGAACACTTTTCATAAGCCAAAATTATTTGTTTCGTAAAATCTGAATTCCACAAAAAATCATAAACTCAAAATTTTATTTCATTAAAATTAAACTTTCCAAAAACATAAAATACAGACCATAAATCATAAGTCAACTTCTTGAATTAATAAACCTGCATTTAACTGAACATTATTCCTTAAAAACTCCCGTCTATAAATTAAAATTCTATAAATACCCTTTTTACAATCACGATTTCACTTCTAAACAAATAAAAATTGTGAAAATTTCCAGTTAAATATTTAAATGAAAAACAAAACGAAAATACAACAACTCGAAAAAAGAGGTTTCACTATCACCCGAAAAATACCCACAAATTAAACAGAAAACCTGCATAACGTTCTCAGGTACTTGTCCCAGTAACAAAAACAAAAACGCGCGTACTTTGCGCACAATCGCATACCACAAGGCATATTAAAAGAGTGTACCCAATCATATACCTGTTCTACAAAGTGAAGATACTTATATATATATGTAAACTTTTGAATCCGGGTCAATAAGACGTTGTGTCGTCGATTGGAAATCGGTCGAGAATACCAAAACGGATCATTAGTAGATGGCGATAGTGACGATAAACTAGCAGACCGACGTTGACCATTATTTACACACGGATCCCCTCAGCGGTATGACCCATTGGAAAATGATTACCATCATAATCGTCATCATCCATCGCCGTGTATATTCCACCATCAGACGATGAGAGACAGTTTTCATTAAGGAAGCTAAACAACAAAACCAGTTACTTATGCCGCGAAGACATCTCACTATATTGACTGACACAGAACAGGTGAAGATGCTCAAGTGGAAATTTCCTTTCAAAGAAATGCTTTCTGTTGTACTCTCGTACTTATTTCTTGTGTCTTAAAACGAAACCCCAGACTATGTTAATCCGATTTGGCACTTCAGAACTAGTCCATGATCGATGCGACAGGATGTAGGACGACACAATGAGTAACACTTGAACGTCGGCCACTGGGACTTACCTTTTAACAAGATTAAAACGACTTTTGAAGCAACGACACTATAACGATTTATCCTTATACACGATCACCCGTTATCCCGTACGATCACTAGAATCAAGGAAGCGATAGAATTTTTTTTTTGTGGATCCCGAAATAAGAAGACGTTTTAAGTTAAAACCATGCGAGTCGGTATACACTTGCGAACTGATTGCTCCGACGGTTGGTATTCAGTTTATAGCTGGCCCCAAAAGGTACCCCATCCCATTCAGACCATCGATCCATCCATCCATCCGCTGTGACTCTCTTACACCTGGCTGAATCCCCTCGACTCGACTCTTGCTGGCTCGTCCAGCATGATTCCATACAGCAAGAAGATCACAGATGGCTGGATGCAGGCAGGCAATGTTACGGCTGCAGGTTCTCTGTCCCACCACACAAATTGCGGAATCGCGTGGACAGTTCTTTACCTGGGGATCTTTGACTCTTGTTGATATAGTTCGAGCAATGTTCGACCAAGTATCCAGGCATCGAACTTGTTTGATGCGATCGTGCAGGGGCAGAGATGATGATGGTTATACCTGCATCAAAAAATCCTAAAGGTGATTCGCGTTTATCCAGAAAAGTTTTGAAAATTGAAATTGCATTTAGTGGTGTCAAGACGTGACTGGTTGGAAGCATAAGAAATGTTGGTGCAACATTCCATGAATGTTTTAAAAGACGCGCGTGGGCACCGTTTTTGTGAGAAAAGCTGTCGTTTATTGTTATTGGTGTATGCTTTTATGTATAAAAATCTGATTTTTATTGAAATTTAAACTTTTTCACCGTGTAAAATTAAGATGGGACTGCCGCAAAGAATTATGATTATATAAGCAGAAACTCTTTCTCATAACACCTCATAACTTTCTTCTTCTATAGCAAACTATATTCGTAGAGAAAAATAAAATTATGTCTGAAAATCAAGAGTGTTTCTATTACACGATTACACGTTTGAGAAGGAATGGGTTCTAATGTGAATTGACAAATAAAGCAAATATTAGAAAGAGTATTTATTATTTTCATTTTATGAGTCATTTATGGCAATATGCAAAAAAGGAAAAATTCTTGACCAAATTTGGTCGTGCACGTAAACATATGGTGGATTCTTTTTCAAGCGGGATAGCAAAAAAAAATATCGCTCAAACTTTGGGAATATGTTCGGGAACTCGATGTGATATATAGGGATTGCAATCCGGCACGATTTGCAATCCGGGCGGATCCGGTCTAGTCCGGCCGGATTATTACTTTGGTAATACGTTCATCTAATCAATATATATTTGCTCATTATGGCGTAAGCGAAAGTAGTTAAAAATTATATTATTCCAAATTCACGAATAAAACTTTTATTTTAGTATTAGAAAATCAACTTTTTATTTATTCATAGGTAGGCTACCAACTTCGACACTGGTTGGTTTATCGGTCATTAAGTAGTCGTACATACGAGACAAGTACTTTCCTCTGACTCCCTCAAATGTATACGTATGCGAAGCACAGTTGTTGGCATAATTCGACACAAGTTTACCAACTTTAACCATCACACTTGCGCCGTCAGTTGTTATACCAATTCAGTCGACAAACGGTGACTTTTGGGATGGCCATATAGATTTTTGTAGGAAATTTTCCGTCCTTTCAGATGAAATTACGCAAAAAACAATTGGATGAATTTTTGGCCAATTTTTTGGCCTTTTTTGGCCAAAATTTGAAAAAAACGGAAACGGTATTTTTAAATTTTTTTTTCATGTCACCAATCGATTTTCTGACTCAAAAACACGCTTTTTTAGATTTCGAAAGGTAGGTTGTTTTCTTATACTGGCTGGAGCAACAAAAACTTTACATTCAAAATTATTTTTTACTTTTTAGTTCATTTTAAAATAAAAGCGTATTTTTTAGTTTTTTTAAACTATATTTTTTATTTTCTATTTTTTAGTCTATTATATGTATGTGTTCGGCCATTTTGTAGTGACCGCCATATTAGATTTAAAACGACATCACAAAGCTTACTATACTATACTCGTCATACACTTTCATTTGATACCCATACCGAGTGGGTTGTAAAGAAAAAGGTAAACCGCCATTTTGTGGTGGCCGTCATTTTGAATTTGGAAAGACGCCCCACAGCGAAAAGTATTGTATTATCACATCCTTTTATTTGATACTCATACCGAGTGGGTTGTAAAGAAAAAGATAATCCGCCATTTTGTGTTGGCCGCCATTTTGAATTTGGAATGACGCCACACAGATAATAGTATTCTAATTGTCACACCCTTTCATTTGATACCCATATCTAGTGGGTTGTAAAGAAAAAGGTAGTCCGCCATTTTGTTTGCCGCCATTTTGAATTTGGAATGACGCCATACAGCTAATTGTATTCTACCTGTCATGCCGTTTCATTTGATACCCATGTCGGGGGGTCGGGGAACACAATAGCAAAAATCGACCGCCATCTTGGAACCGCCATCTTGATTTTCTTACAAAATGGTCAGATTGCATTGTCACGCGAACTATGCATATATGCAAAATTTGAAGTTGATCGGTTATATATAAGTGGGTCAAAATCAAGTTGCAAGATTTGTTTACATAGAACATACATACATACATACATACATACACACATACATACAGGTGAAGCTAATATAAAGCGTATAATAAACAGAGACATTGAACTCATTCTCGATTGGGCCACCAGAATCGTGTCGAATTCAATACCTCTGCAACGTCTCTCCATACGTGTCAGAGGATGGTGTATAATCGCTGGCCCATTCCTTAACATCTTAAGCGTGACATTAGCCAAAGACCTGTAATCAAATGACCACATATTCAGGGTAGCAGTGGCAAATATGTTCGAACTTTTAGAAGGTTATCTTATGTAGTACTCCATAAGTTTCAAGATCAATCGAATCACAGAGTTCATACCAGTAAGGGAGCCCCCAATGGAAGTTCGATAGAGGGTCAAATTTTCAACCAAGTTTCACATGTTAAACTTACCAAAAAAGCTCAAAAAGCAAATCACATGAGTCATCGCAAACGATACCAAAGTTTCCCCAATCAAAATTTCCCCTATAAAAAAAAGCTTTCCTTCTAGCGAAGACGTGAGCCTTATCAAATTTTCCCTACCAAAAAGCTTTCATCCCAACGGAGGTACGAACCTTATCAAAATTCCCCCGATTCCCCCTTCAAAAAAGCTTTACTCCTAGCGGAGACAAGAGCCGAGACACAACCCCAAAAATTGTTCAGCCAAACCAAAGTGTTGATAGATCACATTCCAACAAAAAAACAAAACTGCATTATCGACGATCTTGGAAAATCCAAGTTCTCGGAAAATTTTCTTTTTAGGGTATATGTAAAACCCCATGTTAAATTGGTCCCGAACCCCATACCTACTCTACTCCCGTATCCCTCATATTTGTGGGGCAGACCTGTTGAACAGGTTCAGCAGTCTGCCTAGTGGCTTGCTGCTTAGACTTAATTGCTCAAAGGACAGGATCATCCTTCACAAGACAGAACCTGAAGTTGAGTCCTCCGCCCCTTCTATCTATACATATAAAAAAGAATGTGTGTATGTATGTATGTTCGCTATAGGCTCCTACACCGTGCAACCGATCTTGATGAAATTTTAACCATGTGCTATTTACATTAAAACTTAGAACGGGCTATTTTATTACTTTCTAAAGCCACTCCTATATGGCGCTGTCATGGAGAGCTTCGTTGAAAATCATCGCAGAGCTTTGAATTTTTGCATGAAGGTCCGTAGAGGTCTCCTATGATGCACCTCGAAGCCCGATTTTCGAAATTCAAAATGGCCGCCGAAATATGACCGAAATTCAAAATTGCCGCAGAAATTTGGATGAATTTGCCAATTTTATTCCGATTCCAATGAAAGTGGGTTTTTAAGGTCGCAAATAACGAATTTGTGGTCAAAACTTATAAATTCAAAATGGCCGACGAATTTGCAAATTGTGTTCCGATTCCAATGAATATCTGTATCTGAGTTTTTTTAAGGTAGCAAATAACGACTTTATGATCAAAATTTAAATTCAAAATGGCCGCACCAATATGGCCGACGAGTTTACGAATTCTATTCCGATTCCAATTAAAATCGGTATATGGGAATTTTTAAGGTAGTAAATAACGAATTTATGATCAAAACTTATTCAAAATTGTGGGGCCAATATGGCGGAAGAATTTTGCCAAATAAGTGTCAATTCCCGGTTAGCTGTAGTACGTTGTTCAAGAGTTAGAAAATCGGAGAATCTTGACATTCTAGCTACAAATGGAAAAACATTGAACATAGTGTATCCTGAAGCTCTTTAAGCAATCGGTTCAGAATTGATCAACAAGGTTTTTTTTTGGAAAGATGGTAAGGAGATACGGAAATGTGGGATGATTTATGTATAATGGATAAGAAGGAAAGGAACCCGTCACCTCTGAATTTTTAGGTATAAGTCTAGGATTCTACAATACGGGATTAGGCTGCCATCTGGGTACGTTCATGGTTTAACAGAATACACAGGCAATTTTGGTCATACTTCAAATAAATGTATTTTGAATCTAATGACTCCAACTTTTATAGGAATAGTTGGTTTTTCGTTAATGGTTAAGAAGAGTTGAATTTTGAAGGTTTGGATTGATTTTAAATGTTTAAACGTTGGGTGCAGCGAGGCGCACCGGGTCCCACCTATCCAAAATACAGAAAATAAGCGTATGTGTAAGAAAATTCATATCTCGAAAAATTCCATGTCAATGGATGGTTTTTATTGTCTCGATCAAAATGTCAGATACGTAATAGTTTCACATTTTGTTATTTGGAATCAAAAATACCAAAAAATTTCATTTTTCTAACTCTCCTACTGTATATTAAAATACATATCACCTGATTACTACTATTGGCTTATGGGAGCAGCATAGGCGCACCGGGTCCCAGCTAGTACTCCATAAATAGCAATTCAGGGCGCATTGTTCGATATAATCCAACAAAAATCTTGACATCAAGCCAACAAGTGTCATAACATCTTTTTTACCGCCGCGTCGCAACAAACGGCAATCAAGCCAACAAGTGTCCTCACAACTTTCTACTACGCCCCAACAATTCTTAGCCGCGGCACAAGAAGGGACCACTAGAGTTTGTCAATCCAGGCACTGACCTCCAGCATTTTTTTGTTGGCCGTTTTGGCTGGTGAGAAAAATGTGTAGGTAGCCAGCTCCCCAGTTGGGAGGGAACAGAATGCATTCAGCATGGATTCAGAATTGATTCCAGTACATTGGAAGTGATTTCACTTCAGATTCAAAGACATGTAGCGAACCGATTCTTTTTGCATTGAGATGTCATAGGACGGAACCAATTCATTCCTCTCTGCATCCCCTAGAATCGGTTCGGAATTGATTCCTTAGAATTGATTGGCAATTTTTTACGCTTAGCAACGAACTACTACAACGGAATACATTCGATTCCATTCTCCAGAATCAGAAAAGGAATCAATTGGCTCTTTCGGAATGCATTCTGAATCAATTCTTTTGGAATAGGTTCTTCTTTTCCGTTGAGCAAGCAGATATAACGAACGGGGAATAGAAACGATTTCATTCTGCATTACAAAGAATCAGGTCAAGAATAAATTACTACCTTCGTAATGCATTCCGAATCAATTCTCCTGAAATGGTTCCTCTTTTCCAAAACTAGGTTGTGAATATGACCAAAATACTTTTTGATATATGATTTCACTTTATAAGAGTATAAACCCACCCATCACCTGCACAAAAGTGCATCAACCTTCAAAATTCATCTTCATTTTTCCAAAGTTGTATAACAAACAAGCTTCGAAAACCAACAAAAGACAAGACAATAACCAAAGGTAATAAAAGCATAAATCATTTTCGCCTTGTTACGTCCTCATCAAAAATCCATTTTTAATTACAATTTCCTCAGTTTTGAATCATTTGCATTTTTTACACACTTGTGAAATATTGCGCAATCGTTTAAAATGAGCTCAGAAGCGAAATAGAGATCAATAGGAAGACACATCTCAATAAAAGGAATTTCTAATCATCTCCGATACCTGTGCGACTGTGAATGGATCAAAATGCAGAGAGAGAAATAATACCTGAAGAAGAATATTCGTGCCCAAAGCAGGTGTTCAGCAGCGATAGAAGGCAACATCCAGCCAGCATGGGTTGGCATTGTTTAATCTAGAGAAGTCGGGATGTTAACCCAGTTGCCATAAACCCATATGACAGAGCTGAAGGTATTCGAAGGTGACACATAACAGGTAGGCAGCACATCTCTCTTGACAAATGAATGAATTCTTTTTGGGTCTACTATACCACCGTGCAGTGCAGCTGATAGCTGAGACGAACGGGCGGACGGGGACTTTTGTCGCTGGTTTCTTTTGTCGTTTTTTTCTTCTTAATCGTTTCGCAATCGATTTACGTATTGTAGTATAGTTACTCAGGTGCTCTAAAGGCACCTTTGGACACCTACTACTGATGCACGAAGCACTCAGGTGTATGACTTGTAGTGTCCGCGAATTTGTTATGTCTATATCCGACTTGGAGAAATTTTTCTTGAGGTGATTCTATGTGAGATGAAAGTTTAAATCAAATTTCATGAGCGAAATTTTCAATGGTGATTATTTTGTAGATTTTTACAGGTGATAAGAATAGTTTAATCTGGTTGTGGAGTTTTGTGTTTGATCGTAAGATCTTGGCTTGTTGGGTGCTGTACGTTTAACATGTCGCGTTTTTTTACTTCTATTGTGTCTCTGACCGCATAATTTCTAGGCGGATTTTGATGTGGGTTGCTTTTAAATTAGAATCACTACGATTTTTGACTCATTATTGTGCATTTTTCTATGACTTCATATAACAAAAACGAGGAAGCTGTTACATTTTTTTTTAAATGCGGAAAGGTTTCTTTGGCGATCGATTTCTAAGGAAGAAAAATATCACTTTCGTGTGTGCTACCTTCGGAAAAAATAACAATATTATCGCATTTGATATTCATCGTTGTTGACTGGTATCAAATGTTGCACCTATTTATAAGAAAGCAAGATTACTATACTCTGGTATAGTTCTAGCTATGAAGCATATCGTGGTTAAATTTCAAAAAGTCTCCAAATATTATTGTGACGATTTTAAATAAATAAATAAGCCTGATCTATACATCAGGCAGTAGCTAGCTTACACGCCCCTGAGGCTAGGGTAAGCTCCCTGCTGGGTGGAGAAGATGTATGGACACAACAGTATACTACGCTCTCTATCTTGGGGAAAGGTATAATGGCCATCTGACTACATCCTATTTCATCCCAGATTTCGATGTCCAGATCCCCACCGGAGCGGATTGGGAAAACTTCAAGCATGACAAGAACTATATACAGACTAGAACTATGTAGTTATATATAGAGATGGGTCCAAATCAGAGTCAGGTGTAGGAGCTATAGTTTCTACCCTTCACTTAACTTCCAAAAATTGTACTTGCCTAATTAGTCTGTCAAAGGTAGCTCTCTTCCTTTACTCTTCAAAGCGTACCAGATCCTAGGATCATCGAGGACAACGAAAAATATTTTAGGTGGGGAATCTATAGACGCCGCAGTGTTTTACTAAGGGATATCACCTTTCAGAGATCACGTGACCTCCTGATGATGTCGCAGAAGAATATTGTCACAATTTTGTCGATCGCCACAGCACACAGCAATTGGGGAACTTGCAGCTAGATTGACAAATCCATGCAACACTTCGGTTGTAGCTAAGATCAGACATAGTACAATTGGAAAACAATTTTACAGTGTTTAGAAACTTAAAATAAGAGATATATGATCCGATACCTGAATATGAAGGATGCATCTTAAGTCACTCCAAGCGCCAAAACGTAAAGGTTTTTCACAATTGCGGCCGGAGGCCCAATTAGGGTTTGGCGCGCCGTTTTGTGGCCACACCTCGTGCACCTTTGTTCAGTGGTTGTTTGATCGGGTGTGACGGATGCCTAAAGTCATTCTGTGGAATTTAAGAAGCTTATCAGTGCTCTGATTTCTTATCAGTGCGGAGATTTCTTTTAAGTCTTACAAAACGTAACTGCCTAGTGTACGCCGCTTGGCTTTAGCTAAAGCCGAGCATTTAAAAATGAGTGAACAAGTGTTTCTCTCTCGTTCGTCTCCCGCTGCAACGGCAACAGACGTTAAACGGGATGCCAGCCTGGTCTCCTATAGGTCAATATCCCATGATGATTGCCGTGATTTTGGCAATATCTCGTCGGCGTCTTAATGCTGTAAACATAATTGGGCCGACCGAGGAAACTACTTTTGCAAGAAATGTCAAAAACCAATAGAATATAAGTCTGTATATGAGGGTGCACATAAATTCGACCGCGGCTATGTCCACGTAGACGACCATGGCGACAATCAAACAATCTAATTTATATTTTGTAGCTATGGCCTGTCAAAGTTGTTTTACTATTGAAGGTATGTTTTCATAATTTTTGTGTATTTTTTATTTTGAGGTTTGGTTAAACAAAGCCATTGTGATATAATTTTTTTAATTGAATTAAAAATGGAGAGTTTCGATGAAAAACTAATTGAATTAGTAAAAAAATTAGGTCGCTGTTCTGTCTGTCTCTCTGCAAAGTCTGTCTGTCTGCAGTCTGTCTGTCTGCAAAGTCTGCAAAGTCTGTCTGTCTGCAAAGTCTGCCTGTCTGCGAAGTCTGCAAAGTCGGCGAAGTCTGCAAAGGCTGTCTGTCTGTCTACAAAGTCTGTCTGTCTGCAAAGTCTGCAGTCTGTCTGTCTGCAAAGTCTGTCTGACTGTCTGCAAAGTCTGTCTGTCTGCAAAGTCTGCAGTCTGTCTGTCTGCAAAGTCTGTCTGTCTGTCAAGTCTGCAAAGTCTGCCTGTCTGTCTGCGAAGTCTGCAAAGTCTGTCTGTCTTTCAAGTCTGCAAAGTCTACCTGTCTGCAAAGTCTGCAAAAATCTGTCTGTTTGTCAAGTCTGCAAAGTCTGCCTGTGTGTCTGTCTACCAAGTCTGCAAAGTCGGGAAAGTCTGCAAAGTCTGTCTGTCTGCGAAGTCTGTCTGTCTGCAAAGTCTACAAAGTCTGCCTGTCTGTCTGCAAAGTTTGCCTGTCTGTCTGCAAAGTCTGTCCGTCTGCAAAATCTGTCTGTCTGTCAAGTCTGCAAAATCTGTCTGTCTGCAAAGTCTGTCTGTCTGCAAAGTCTGTCTGTCTGCAAAATTTGCAAAGTCTGCCTGTCTGTCTGCGAAGCCAGCCTGTCTGTCTGTCTGTCTGCAAAATCTACAAAGACGGCAAAGTCTGTCTGTCTGCCTGTCTGTCTGCAAAGTCTGTCTGTCTGCAAAGTCTGTCTGTCTGTCAAGTCTATAAAGTCTGTCTGTCTGTCAAGTCTGCAAAGTCTGCCTGTCTGTCTGTCTGCAAAGTCTGTCTGCAAAGTCTGTCTGTCTGGAAAGTCTGTCTGTCTGCAAAGTCTGTCTGTCTGCAAAGTCTCTCTGTCTGCAAAATTTGCAAAGTCTGCCTGTCTGTCTGCGAAGCCAGCCTGTCTGTCTGTCTGTCTGCAAAATCTACAAAGACGGCAAAGTCTGTCTGTCTGCCTGTCTGTCTGCAAAGTCTGTCTGTCTGTCTGCAAAGTCTGTCTGTCTGTCAAGTCTATAAAGTCTGTCTGTCTGTCAAGTCTGCAAAGTCTGCCTGTCTGTCTGCAAAGTCTGTCTGTCTGGAAAGTCTGTCTGTCTGCAAAGTCTGCAAAGTCTGCCTGTCTGTCTGCAAAGTCTGTCCGTCTGCAAAGTATGTCTGTCTGCAAAGTCTGTCTGTCTGTCTGCAGTGTGCAAACTCTGCCTGTCTGCAAAGTCTGCCTGTCTGCAAAGTCTGTCTGTCTGCAAAGTCTGTCTGTCTGTCTGCAAAGTGTGCAAAGTGTGCTTGTCTGTCTGTCTGTCTGCAAAGTCTGTATGTCTGTTAAGGTTGCAAAGTCTGCAAAGTTTGCCTGTCTGTCTGCAAAGTCTGTCTGTCTGCAAAGTCGGCAAAGTCTGTCTGTCCGTCTGCAAAGTCTGTCTGTCTGCAAAGTCTGTCTGTCTGCAAAGTCTACAAAGTCTGCAAAGTCTGTCTGTCTGCAAAGTCTGCAAAGTCGGCGAAGTCTGCAAAGGCTGCCTGTCTGTCTACAAAGTCTGTCTGTCTGCAGTCTGTCTGTCTGCAAAGTCTGTCTGACTGTCTGCAAAGTCTGTCTGTCTGCAAAGTCTGCAGTCTGTCTGTCTGCAAAGTCTGTCTGTCTGTCAAGTTTGCAAAGTCTGCCTGTCTGTCTGCGAAGTCTGTCAAGTCTGCAAAGTCTGTCTGTCTTTCAAGTCTGCAAAGTCTACCTGTCTGCAAAGTCTGCAAAAAATCTGTCTGTTTGTCAAGTCTGCAAAGTCTGCCTGTGTGTCTGTCTACCAAGTCTGCAAAGTCGGGAAAGTCTGTCTGTCTGCAAAGTCTACAAAGTCTGCCTGTCTGTCTGCAAAGTTTGCCTGTCTCTCTGCAAAGTCTGTCCGTCCGCAAAATCTGTCTGTCTGTCAAGTCTGCAAAGTCTGTCTGTCTGCAAAGTCTGTCTGTCTGCAAAGTCTGTCTGTCTGCAAAGTCTGTCTGTCTGCAAATTTTGCAAAGTCTGCCTGTCTGTCTGCGAAGCCAGCCTGTCTGTCTGTCTGTCTGAAAAATCTACAAAGACGGCAAAGTCGGTCTGTCTGCCTGTCTGTCTGCAAAGTCTGTCTGTCTGGCTGCAAAGTCTGCCTGTCTGTCAAGTCTATAAAGTCTGTCTGTCTGTCAAGTCTGCAAAGTCTACCTGTCTGTCTGTCTGCAAAGTCTGTCTGTCTGGAAAGTCTGTCTGTCTGCAAAGTCTGTTTGTCTGCAAAGTCTGTCTGTCTGCAAAGTCTGTCTGTCTGCAAAATTTGCAAAGTCTGCCTGTCTGTCTGCGAAGCCAGCCTGTCTGTCTGTCTGTCTGCAAAATCTACAAAGACGGCAAAGTCTGTCTGTCTGCCTGTCTGTCTGCAAAGTCTGTCTGTCTGTCTGCAAAGTCTGTCTGTCTGTCAAGTCTATAAAGTCTGCCTGTCTGTCAAGTCTGCAAAGTCTGCCTGTCTGTCTGTCTGCAAAGTCTGTCTGTCTGGAAAGTCTGTCTGTCTGCAAAGTCTGCAAAGTCTGCCTGTCTGTCTGCAAAGTCTGTCCGTCTGCAAAGTATGTCTGTCTGCAAAGTCTGCCTGTCTGTCTGTCTGCAGTGTGCAAACTCTGCCTGTCTGCAAAGTCTGCCTGTCTGCAAAGTCTGTCTGTCTGCAAAGTCTGTCTGTCTGTCTGCAAAGTGTGCAAAGTCTGCTTGTCTGTCTGTCTGTCTGCAAAGTGTGCAAAGTCTGCTTGTCTGTCTGTCTGTCTGCAAAGTCTGTCTGTCTGTCAAGGTTGCAAAGTCGGCAAAATCTGTCTGTCCGTCTGCAAAGTCTGTCTGTCTGCAAAGTCTGCCTGTCTGTCTGTATGCAAAGTCTACAAAGTCGGCAAAGTCTGCTTGTATTTTTAAGAGTTACGCCCATATTTTAGGACCGTGGCACTCCGATTTTCGTGATCAGCGACCCAAAAAACATGTTGGGTTCGATTTTCTTAACGGTGCTATGTTGGAACAGCCCCCCCCCCCAAGTGATACAGTTGTTCTGGACTATGGGACGGCCCCATGTATATCTTCCTATCCACCTAAATTGCATGTAGATCTTTATTAAAATAGCGCCATAATTTCTTCTGTAAACATACCGAAATCTTTTATATAAAACAATTCTTAAAGATTAAAATGACACTATCAAGGTCAATTAAGGTCAAAGTCACATTTTGTTCCAGCTGATTCTAGAATAACTACGAGTACATTTCGAGCCTTTTTAAAAATATGTTTTTTTTTGCAAATCGCTATTTCCGTCCATTATCGTTCCTCTTACATCCATCCACTTCAAGTTCTGCTCAGCTTTACATCTCCAAAATCATCCAAAATAAAATCCAGCAAATTACCACACAAAACGACCCATTCACAGTCAACAAAATCGGCTAAACCAATCGAACACAATGGATTAATATAGTTTTAATAGTCATTCAAGTTCATCAATATACGCTTAATTTACCTCTCATAAAAGACTAAGTGCACACAGATTCGGCTGAAGCGTTCTATCAAAACAACAACAAAATTGTTAGACTGTTTTCTTTATGTGATTTCGTCCAATGTCACACGCCGGTTAAGTAAGTAAATCATCCCATTCACTTTCAGCACAAATTAAGCGATGCTGCTGCGTTGGGGATGCAGCAAAAAACCGTCTCAAGATGCTAAGTTAAATCGATCGATAATCACCTGCGGTACATACAGAAGGTATTCCTGCTCATCTTTTAATGCAACCGTTTCAATGTCGCCGATAAAAAATTAGTTCTAGGCTAACTTCAAGTGCGTCGTTGTCGTCGTCGGGTCACACACGGATCTAGAACTACATAGAATCATATGGAGTTATGACTGCGCGTCCTCCTGTTACTTTAATTATATTTTTGTTTTTTTGGCCATGAGAAACGTGATTAGATTTTTCAGAAATGATTTTATGTAGATTTTTTTTTAATAAAAATAATAATGTGACAATTATTAACCTTCGGAAGATGCAATTACGCGAGAGAAAGGCAAGTTTAATAAAAAGTAGAGTTTTTTCAATAAAATTTCAATCTTTGCACTTTGCATAAAATTATCGTTTCACTTAAATCGTAAAAATGGTTGTAAAAAAATCGATATTCATTTTGGGTGTCGGTTAAATTTTTTAGTAATAAAAAAAGGAGAAATAAAATGTTCATTACGGGGTTTTTTTAAACTTATGTGGGCACATCGTCTCCGTATGTCAACAACATCTTCTTGTTACTTGGTGTATAGTCAGTTCAAGCGTCTACTTTCTGATGAAAGGTTAATATGGATCTAGTAAGCTGTGAAATTCCCACTGCTACATCTTTTTACAAAGAAACGTGAAACAGGGCATCTTAACAAATGACGCTGACAAATGAATCCAAATGACTTCGGCTCAAAACGACATCCTGCAAAAATAATAAAGCTCACCGAGAGGACAAATAACTCCCAAATTTTTGAGCACTAAGCAAAAACTAGCCTGGCTGGTCTTCATCGGTACTGACAAAACGACCTTCAACTGACTTACGGTCGAAGTAGATGAGATCAAAACTTGGGAGCTATGACCTGAAGGCAAATGTCCCGATGCGTTCCTAACAGTTCCGAGTACAATAATGAGGTTACGTACTTTCACTTGCCCAAATGTCTATACGTCTTGCTAGTTCTCTCCGTATAACAAGTTTCCGTATATCTTCTAGCACGTCATCCATCTACCTATTCCTTGATCGTCCTAAGCTTCTTTTCCCTATAGTTCTACCATTAAAATTCGGCGCTAGCATTGTTTTTTTTGAGACTAGTCAACGTGCCTGCAGGCGCGGATTCAAGGGGGGGGCGGTGTCACGGGGGTCATGACCCCCTCCAAAAGCGCTCACTGCTTAAAAAACAAAATTGTTCCAACTAAAAAACAATAAATAACCACACGTCCCAACTTTTTTGCAAATTAAAGAAACGACCTTAAAAAATGACCTTCAAGGTGAACAACACATTGATCTATACTCTTTCTATATGTTTTGATTTGCAAACTCTGAAGTTAACTGCACTCACAAGAAAGGGAGCGTCTTCATCAAAAACGCATTAGGGCACATTTTCTGCCCTACTAGTCCGCTAAAATTAGGGAAAATTAAAGAAATTTTTCCCACAGCTATAAGACCCGGGCCAAATGAAGGATTTGGGTTGTGTAAACATGATTTTCATAACCCGCAGTTCGAAAAAGGGTTGTTTTTGAGAAAATCATGTTTAGACCACCCAAATCCTTCATTTGGCACCGGTCTCATAGTTGTGGGAAAAATTTCCTAAAAACAGCGATTTTTTGGCTAATTGAACTATACGTTTGTTTTTAATCCACGAGACAATTCGGTTAGTTTCGCTCGTTTTGTTAATTTTGTGTTTGTTTTTTAGGAGTAGAAATTTTTTTCCGCCACTTTTAATCCCGTGACCCCCCCCCCCCAAAACAAAATTCTAGATCTGCGCCTGCGTGCCTGAACCCTTGTAGTCTGCCCAGTTTTATGTGTGACTATATTTATTTCGTCATAAATTTCTTCAAGCTCTTTGTTCGTTCTAATGCGCCATTCGTTTTGGTTAAGACCAAATATACTTCCTAGGATTTTCCTTTCGAAGATTTTGAGCTGATAATGGTCATAATATAAGTTAATGCCTAAGCCTTAGACCCGTAGCATAAAACTGAACTTGAAAAGATGCAAATTAATTGGCTCAGGCACTACTCATGCTCAACAGCGCGAAATCCCACCCAAGGCTCTCCCAGCATGAAAGCCTACCCAAGGCACCCTAATCCAGTACTGCGAAGTTCAACTAGTTTCACACAGGTGGCGCTCACACCCAAAGCTCACCACACCGGTTCTTGTCTCGAATTAAGCTCACACCCGAGCCCACAACCAATTACGTCACTGGTCTCGTGGCGGTATAGCTATACTACTTAAATGGAAGGCAATGAGGCTGAAAACAAACAAGAAAACTGACAGACAACCTGGAAAAACAGAGGCTAATTTTGGGGTGTAGCGTTTCATATTTTGACAATGGTGGAGGGTTAAAGAAACCGCATCGAGAAATAGGTCGTCGATGAACACCAGAAGAGGTGAGATGTTGTGATTGCGTTTAGGTAAGCTAAAGTGATGCTTAGGCTGCCAATTGCTGCAGCCAGAAGAGAGATCTTGCACCCGAAACGACTACACATTTAGTACTAGCGATAAATTTCACTATCACACGGTCTTTCACTGAATGGCGGATAGTAGTACAATTGTTGTCTCTTTCATAAAAATTATAACTATAGAAAGAAGTATTGTAATTTGAAAATCGTTCTATTCTTATTATATTTTCAACCCAACTACACTAAAATCATTTAAGACACTCTAAAAAGCACCTCACGCTGATTCAGATTCTTCATAATGATGTGGAATTACTGATATGAATATATTTTGATCATTACCTACCAATAAGGCAATCTTACGCAAAAGTTTGTGCTACTTAACTTATTGGCGACGTCAGATATTAATTTTCATAACATTTCAAGTTTTTAGCTTGAGACTTTAACAAAATTAATGCGGTGAAGGACTTACAGACGAGACGACTCACATGCAACCGGATTTCGAGCATTAATGCAGTCGAGCTGAGGTCCATCATTAACAGAACCCTTAAAATTTCATACTAAAAAAAAGTGATTTTATTAAATATTAATTTACATTTCGAGTGAAAACATTGTGACTACTCGCAATTACCTCGTGCATAGCTTAAACCCAAAGCAATTATAATGTTGTCACGTCGTAAGCATACCGGCAATAAAATCAAATTAAATCGCTTCGTGTGACTTCGTCGAAACACCGTAAAGTTCTTCCCATTATACTTTCACGGCTTACTGTCAATAAATAATAACGAACCTGACACGAGGTGATTAAGTGAAAATTTCACAAGGGGAACAGGTGGAATCTTCAGTTTAAGCACCCACACGTCTTCTTTAACCGTGGACCAAATGGCCGCGGCGCGCAGTGCTAGTAAATGAAATCAAAAGTCCCTCCAATTTGGACGAACGATGGTTGATGGATGTTAAGTCCAAAAATATTGGCCAGATTGTTTTATGGCCCAAACATAAGGGTACCGGTAACACAGGTACTGTCCAATTAAGAGACCCGATGCCGAACAAGAAATTCCGAATCGATTTCCATAAAAATCTGAGTTTCTTTTCGCTGCGGCACGTTGTTGGCTTCGTCCCCGCCCTCCTTAAGGTAAGGCACATAAAAGTGCTTGTGCGCAAGCGCGAGTGACAATATCGCTCCATCGAAACCAACAACGCCGTCGCGTCCGTCGCGTCGTCTTGAAAGTATTTCACGAGAAAGTCGGAACTGTTATGATGACGACGCTATGGATCGCCGAGTTTATGGTCGTCTTGAGCAGTCGCGATCGCGCTGCACCACCAAATGACAATCGGTTGTTTTCTGTTTTGGACACGGGCGGCCGCAGTAGGTACTTTCGCAGCCTCAACGGTTTCCATCCCGGCCTTGCGAGATGATCCCGTCTGGAGATGTAAATGTCGGCTAAATGCCCGAATTAATTACTGCCAAGTTCACTTGCGATCATGCTCTCGGAATACGGTGGTAATCTTGGCAGTGAAATTGATCGGAATGGCGATAAATAAAGTTGCAGGGATTGACATAATTTTCGTTCAGCATGCAGAGGCGACCGATATGGAGTCAGGCGGCCACAGACTTATTGGGTGCTTGTGTTGTTTTTGCTTTCATTGAAGATACTCAGTTGGATTGGGGATAGTGTGGTGAAGGCTTCAAGGTCGCAAAATTTGGAGCGGGCTTTTATATTGAATACCGGATGTATGTCAAAATTTATCCCGTTATTTGCTTAGGAACACAGCCGGCCCTGGCCGAACTAAGTGTTTTTATGTGAAAGTCTAAGTTCAGGTGTCACCCTTTAAATAGGGTCTTTCAACAAGAGGTGTCATATTAAATCAACAGAAAAGAGCAATATTTTCGTAAAAATGATGATATTTTTCTTTTAATCTAAAGTAAAAGCTCTGAGATTAATAATTCTTCCCTTCTTTGTTAAGTTCTGTGTTCGTCCTAAAAAGAGAAAAGTTAAATTGGATGACTTGAAGAAAATTATATGTGACGTACCTTGTCCCTGTCCCCTATGTGTCTTGAAACCGTGAGGCTGCTGATCCGATTTCTTTTCAGGTGATGACCAAGCCAGGGGCTCGAGAAGCCATTACCCCGGGAACTTGAGGTTTCAGCGGGCCCGAGATGAATCCGAGGCTACAATCTAGGATCAAGCAGCAGAGCCTTTCACAGTGGCGGTAGGATCCCTGAAAGCGTCCCCAGTGGAGGAATTTAATACATCATAAAAATAATACATTTAAATAGTTAAGTCTTACCTGAATTAATTACGAATTGTCTGGATAGAGCAGTTGTAAGCGCGACGCAGGACTTCCCCAACGACCCTAACATCTCTACTGTTCACTAAGGATTCCTCCCAGAAATCCATATTCTGGGCGAAATGGTGGCGTTAAAAGGGCTGACCAGCAGGCAGGGCGAGCTCCAACTTATAGAATTGAGAAAATAATTGTCCACCACAGGAAACTAGGAATGTGGCCGGGGGCTGTCAAGCCCCATTTTGTTACCTCAAATCTAGGCTAGCCCGGCCTCTAGAATTTTTCCGGGTATGGAAAAGGGAATGCCCAGGACCCAGTGCGCCTCCAGAAAACGAAAATTAAATTTCATTAATAATATTATATTCCCGATTCCAATCGGGTTAAACCGATTGGAAGGCGCACTGGAAATCCCTAAAATAGTGGGCATTTCCCCTTATAAACAGGGCCCCTGAAGCGGTCAGTCTCTTAGTTCTTGTGAAATTCCTAGAAGTGTGTGAAGTAGTGAAGTGCCAAAGGAAAGAGTGGAATATAGAAAATACTGAAGAAGGAGGGTCGTTGGTGGAGTCCTTGCGAGTGCGGATAGGTTGTAAAGCTAAGTACCCTGTTTTTTTTTATATTGAAGATTTTATATTCCAACATATTTTTTTATTCCATTTTATTATTATATATTTATTTCATTATTATATCTATCTATTATTATATTTTGTTTGATTATTTTATTTGAGAGTTTCGGAATATTGGATTTTGTAATAAAGTTAAAGAGATTTCGGCATTCTTTTGTTTTCATTTAATTACTAGTTTAAATCTTTTCCTTTTTGTTGAGTGATAAGATTGTGGGTTCAAGACCCACGTGTGCTAAGATAGGTTCGTAGACCTTAAAACTACGTGGCGCCCATTTTATACATTTAATTTTCCCCAGGAGTTTCTTATTTTTGTTGAACCACACCCTACGCTGAGCGCGGCCAAGCCTTGCGTGCGAAAAATTGTAACATCTTACAAACGGTTGATGAAATTTTTTATTATGTTTACGCAGTATAGCAGCTGTATCTCGCCAATAGCAGCTCTAATATTGTCTTTGAGTGCTTGAATCGTAACTGAAGCATTGGCGAAGACTTTATCTTTCACATAGCCTGAAAGAAAAAAGGCGAATGGTATTAGATTGCACGAGGTTAGCAGCCGATTGAAGCCGAACGAACCGCTTCTGAAATATTTTCACCATTTTTGGGGTGAATTTTCACTATTTCAATTCGTTTTGCGAGTGTGTATCAATCTACATATATCTGAAAGCCTCCAAGTTGTCAAATGCCAGAGGAATGACAGTTGTATGTTGACAGTTCAAAAATGGCGCGAATTAACAATGACACCTCTTGCTGAAACCCCCTTTACAAAAGATTCGTCTTATCGTTCACAACATGGCACAATCGACGTTGGTACTAAGCTTAGTTTGAAGGATCTAAAAAGGATAGGATAGGAATCTGGAAGATGCATGAGGAGGAGGCCCTGAACCCTGCGTTTAGATGTTGTACGAGTTCGGAAATATTGACTGCGAGAGATTGTTCCACAGTCGAGTTGTTCTAGTTATAAACGAATTGCTAGACTGAAGACGAAAATAAGACTGTGCGAGTGAGCAAAATGCATTAGTCTTGTATTACGGGAAAAACATAGCCATGGAGGCAGAAGATTATCTAATTTAGTGGAACAGTCGTGGTGGTAAAATCAGTAAAATTTTACTAGACTGTTAAAGGAGTATCCACACCTGGGATGGCAAATTTACATGATTTTCGAGTTTTGGACGTAATTTACGTAAAAAACTGTAAATTACGTAATTTCCATGTAAATAACTATGTTTTTGTAAAAAAAACTCCCAAACCTCCAAAAATACATAGCACGGCTGTGCTAAACAGTGTATTTATGGTATTGATCACGTTCTATGGTCAATTTACATTGTTAGTGCACAGATGAACTGTGTAAAGCAAAGAATATAGAAGTAAAAATGACCGTAACAGCGTTTTGCATGCTAGCGGTTCATGTAACATACTATCTGTCCCTCTCCGTACCATAATGATTGCCATCCATACATTGGGCCTTATTGTTGAATCCCCCGGCGGGAAAGTGAATGCGAATTTCACAGGGTCTGATTGTTGAAAGTGGGAAGGAAGTGTGGGAAAGTGAATGAGAATATGACAATTTATGATTTTTGAAAATGAATGTTAAACTAAAAAACGACTTGTTTGGAGTTGTGTATCCATTGCAAACTGTCATTCGATTGCCATTTGAATTTCAAAAATGAAATATGTCACTTCATATGGCAATTCCACAAGTGACAATTGAAAGTGAAACTCTTTAGCGGCGGGAATCCCAAATCCACCGGATTCACCAATCAAGCCCACTATGCTGCTGTGGAGCTGTCTAAATTTGCGATAAAGTTTTTGAAAATTCCGGCATCAAAAGCGCAGCTCGAGCGGCTTTTTTCCAATAAGTTCAGTCAGAATAACATCGGAAACAAACTTTCGGTGGAAACATCAAAGAAACTAGTGGGCATTTATTTTACTTTGCCTTTGACTTTTGTCTTTTAAATTTTTTACAAAATCCATGTAGAGAACTCCAATTTTTTCATGTAATTTACGTCATGTAATTTACGTAAATGAAATGTAGATTACATGGCTGAGTTTTTCACGTGCCATCCCAGATCCACACACATCAGGGACGCGCCCGGGACGTTAGATTTTTGCTCCGGCCCGGACACGGACATGTGTGAACGAGTTCATATAAAATGAACGCAGCAATATTTTTTAAACCCCTAACGGAACACTAATATGTGTGGATACTCCTTTAGTCGTTCACACATGTCCGTATCCGGGCACGGGATCGTTCACACATGACAGAACACGGCCCTGTGACGTCCCGGCCACGGCCCTGATATGTGTGGATACTCCTTAACTCCTACAGTGGCTCAATGAGTCAATTGAAGAGCAAATTGCCTTGCGATGGTTGCTTAGCTTTTTGGAATATTAGCCCAGGCGCTAGAGCAGTGAGACCTATAAATTTTGGTTTTGGCGTGATGTAACGGACTTTTTTGGTGGAATTGGTCAGAAATGACATCCCCAACAATATCTAGGGGGTGCGCAAACATGAACACGCCAGGAAAATTTATGGGAGGCCAAAAACTGAAGAATTCACGAAAAATTCTCTGTTTTTTTACCTTTCTTGATAAATATTTCTTAACGAAGGCTTCTAGGCGAAAAGTTTGTAGGACATGTTTTGTTCGTTATTGGATTTGCTAAAACCTAGCGTAAATTTGATTTTTAAAATTTGAATTTTTGCATTGCAAAATAGCCGAAAACTGCAAAAATCGTATCCTCACTTTAAAGTTATGCGAACCAAAGAAAATACCATTATTTTTCAATGTAATTCTGGAATTAAGTAGTTTAAGGTATGTTTAACTTATATCCAAAACCCGATTACTGTCGGTCAAATAGTTTTTGCATAATGTATTCTGCAATTAAGTGAATTTAAAAAATTAAATTTGTTGCAAGGCCAAAAAAAAAAGTCCCATGTTGCTCCTGATTTTTTTACGTATGCTCTAAGACTCACTTTACAATATCCAATCATAAAATTGCTATTTTTTAAATTTTTTTCTGGGTTTTTAAATTTTAGAATTTTTTTGGAAAAAACGCCTTAGTTGCAAAATAGCTAACTCCGCGACGCCAGAAATCCTCGGCGCGTTTCAAATTCGCTCGAAAAAGGCTTCAACTTAGTTTTTTAAATTGGGGTAGTACGTTCAAATTAGAAGCTTTACCACCGACAGAATCTGCTGCTGCTCTTCACTCATTGCGAACGTATCATCAAGTTCAATGCAAAAATTCAAATTTTAAAAATCAAATTTACGCTAGGTTTTAGCAAATCCAATAACGAACAAAACATGTCCTACAAACTTTTCGCCTAGAAGCCTTCGTTAAGAAATATTTATCAAGAAAGGTAAAAAAACAGAGAATTTTTCGTGAATTCTTCAGTTTTTGGCCTCCCATAAATTTTCCTGGCGTGTTCATGTTTGCGCACCCCCTAGATATTGTTGGGGATGTCATTTCTGACCAATTCCACCAAAAAAGTCCGTTACATCACGCCAAAACCACTGGAAATGCTCCAGCGCCTGGACTATATGTGATTATTCTAGCGCACATTATAGTTCTCCATCGAGGGTTTTTCTAAAATCTATAAGTTTTGTTGGTCTGTTTTTTTGTTCATTTATGATGGCTCCCACGAGTAACGTAGGAAAGAATACATTCAAAGCTGCATACCAAGTTAAGGTATACTCGTCGACCTTTCTATTGTTTGTGACCAGCCTCTTAACGACTGGCTGACCCTCGACACTGTACCTTTAGATCCTGGCTTAAAAGGGCAGAATTTTGAGTGCTAGAGATTGGTAACACGAACGATTTTGTGAGGAGAAATAGAAGAGAAGAGTACCTCAATTTGTCATCCCTATCCATGCTGGTCTGTTCCGTAAGGGAGACCCTGCCGGTGATTTGGCTTACACTGTTGCAAATTACTGCTGACATAGTGCAGAGTTTCACAGAGACAAGCAGGTCTCAGATATACGTATACATTGGTGAGGGTGAGGATATTAGGTAGGATCTCCTCAAACAGCTACTCACCGATAACTAGTAGAATCGAAACAAGGGAGCAGGGAGCAGACGGGCGGAAAGGGCCTGCAAAAAGTGCTGCGATTCGGAAGGCCTTCCGTCAATCCATGTATATAATGTTACAGACAAATTAACACCGGATCGTAATATGTAGGTCACTTTCGATATTGCACTTCTTCATTTTTTTTTGTTGAACTACCTATTGGGTCCAAAAGTTACGCAGGCACTTGCTTGGCCTATTGTAGTGCACCCCTATATCTCATATTTATAGGTCAGACCACTTCAACAGTTTCAGCAGTCTGCCTCGAGTTTGTCGCTTAGACTTGACTGTTCAAAAAGGGTCTCATTGAACAATATAGGTATGTACCACTGGTAGGTACTCCTGGCCAACTGGGGCTTCCCGGATTCCTGACCCCAGTCCCACTTTCGGTCTGTTGGTAAGGAGTTCACGAAAGCAGGGCTTGGGTATGCTCTGTGGGGCTCCCCAATCCCTCCTTATCTCGGCCCTCTGGTAGGTCCAAAAACTTAGAGCAGAGCGGCGGCTGTCTAGGTGTGCTTGTTGTCCCGGTAGGAGGGTCGTTACCCGCTCAATATTTTCTTCTTCTGGGGTTCCCGCTCCCCTGGAGAGAGCTCTAACCGCTGATGCCAATTTTTTAGTAGGTGCAGACATTTTGGGTAGAGCGAAGCCTGTCTGAGTCTGCTTCTTGGCTTCCCGGGGTTTTGACGGCCCCGCCGTCCTCTCTTCGGTTGGGATGGAGTTTTCAAAAGCGAGACTCGGGTATGCTCCATGGAGCTCCCCAATTCTACTCCAGCCCTCCTTGCCTTGGCCCACTCCAGCTTAATTGGTCCATAATAGTCCCATGAGTATTTTTTTTTATGTGGAAGACTAGAGCTCAGGGAAAGCCCTTTATACTGTCGACAATCTATTTTCTTTCGTATAGAGTGCAATGTCGAACAGCAAGCTCTAGTCGATAGATAGTGAAGGGGAAGAGAGAAGTAGGAAGGAACTGCCACAACCACCTAACCCCCAACCGTTTCTATCGCGACTATGGCACCGGGGCAATGAGAAGCAACTCGCTGGAGTGTTATGCCTCCTGAAACAAGTTGAATCCCATCAACCAACCGATGACATGCGCTTGGTGGAGCGGGGTAGTGCTAGCGGAAGGCTATGACAGGAGGGAAGGTGGGAAAGGCGAAGGACCGTGGGGCTCTGCCGGGACTCGAACCCGGGACCTCTGCGATAGTAGCCAGGCGCCTTACTCCCTAGACTACCGAGGCCCCCATGGTAGGTATGGTAGAAAAGCGACGGTCCGAGGGCGACAGAGCCTCCATATCAGGATAAGGCATTATACAATGGGAGCGCCAGGTGCCCAGAAGAGATCGTTAAATGACAGTACCAACTGCCTCGACACGATAACTTTACATCTTGAGCTCTAATCATTCATATAAAAATTGTTCCACTTATCGTCCTACCGGATCCAATTTAATACAGCCGGAACTTGAACAATCGCTTTTTAAAAAAAAATAAAGAAGAAAATTACATCTACAATAATTTCTAGAATCACAATACGTCCTCTCACGGTCCATTCATCACACCAAAAGATTCAATCAAGATCCCACCTGATGGTATGTACCTAAACTTTTGTGTTGCGGCAATACCAGTTTCTGTCGACTTTCGTTTTGTGATGTGCCAACCTTCACTAGTTGTAAAAGTAGTTTTCGTTACAAATAAACGGTGATGTGAAGGCATCAAATCCCCGACCGGTTGTAAATCTTAATTAAAAGTCTCCTAAGGCAACCAATTCCTGAATGATGATAATTATTCTCCTTTAATCTATCGTACATGATCCACAGACGAGTTTTTGAACATAAAAATGGCGCTAAAAATTTTGCAACAACTTTTTGAAGGTGTCGTAAAGGATGTACACGAGCTTCGACGGCGATCTCTCACGCATCACCAGGATTTTGCAACGAAGCCATTGGAATTTTAATCTATCGGCGGGTTTTTGTCGAAGATCTTGAAGCATGTTATCGTGCCAAATCTTACGCCTACGTATGCTGGGTTCGTCGCACGAATTATACACGAAACCAAATTATTGGTTGTCGTTTGGGTTTTATGATTATTCGTGCTAAATTCCAAATTATAATATGTGAAAATTAATTCTTTATTTCGAACGCCATCCGAAATGCCAGATTAGCCAAAGTATGACAAGTTCACAAGATTACGAAAGATTCGTTCAAGATTTATCACGAATGGATGAGGGGGAAAAACACCTTTAAGAAACCCATGCGACCGTTTTCAGTGTCAATATCAGCATCATCCATCATTCGGAGGAAGCTCGCTCTTAGTCAGATTGTGCAAACAACAGAGATGGGGCTTCCAGGTATTTTGGGTATAGGTGTATTAGCGCAAACGGTGATACCCGATAGAAGCGCCTTTGTTGTGCGTTGACTACTGATTGACATCAAGGCAAGCATCATCACTCAAATTTGGCGTAATTTAACTGTCCTAACGATGACCTTCCAGATCCCTTGACGTCTTACTTGCTAAACAGGTGAAAAGATTCGATAACAAAATTGGGCCGGCCAAGTGCTTTAGGAAGCTGCAAGATGATTATCGGTTTTATTTTTAGGCCGCCGCTTTTTGGGGGGTCCATACCCGACCTTGACATTTGGGCTAACAATAATTATAAACAATTGGCATCAAAACAAAACAATTTGCAGGTAAATTTCGAAAAAAATATTTATTAAATAAATTTCGGCAATTTTTTTTTGTAGAAAACTTAGTCACCTTGATGTCCAGGAGGTAAAAACTTAACTATTAAATATTGCAAACAATTGTGGATAGGAGGTCACGGATGTGTTTGCTAATTCTTTCTTGAGGAGTATTTTCTTTTGACATTTTGTAGTGATTAATTTTTAGGTTTTTTCTTTGTTTTGAACTTGGAGTTTGAAGTGATAATTGAATTTTTTTTTGGTACTTTCTCTTTATTTGGGAATTGTTTGTTTGGTATTTGAAAACGTCCATATCTTCTGCTTGTTTAGACGTATGAGAGTGAAATTTATGAAAGGTTACTCCAAATTAATCACATTTCCCCATTAGAGTACTGATGAACGTCCGACAATTTTCCTAATTGAATTTTGTGTATAGACAAAATTGTATTGGAGGAAGAGTTTAGGTTTAATAAGAACAAATATCAGCCTAAAAAGTTTTCGAGTGTTTCGTACCCAAAATTGTATATACTGAAACATAATTACCAATTCGTTAAAATATTGGGTAATATCGTATATGTAAAACTATAGATAGAAATGTACACAAAACACGAGATCACAACATGGCTACAGCGACAAAACTTTTCCCTTCACAGGGCTTAAGATGACCCATCACACCTCACAGCCCCGTGGCCTTGATCGAGCCGGCGCAGGTGATGGTCAGCTACCCCGGGCGCGCAGCAACCTCTAGAAACCGGGGGTATTCTGAGCCCTATTCTAACTCGATTACCGCCTCCCGGAGTCTCCCTTGCACGGGAACTAGTTGTTCTGTAGTCTGGAGAGTCTCCGAATAGCCAGTCGCAAGCACGCCCATTCTGACACTTCCTGCCATTTGGCAGAAGGTCGGCTTTGGAACCGTTCCGTTCATTATGAGGTGCGTTGGACTTCTTTTCTGAAGGCTTTTCGAACCGGATGACTGGAGCCTTCGCTCTTTTTTCCGGGTTATTATGGCCTGGAGAGGATCTAGACGATCTAACGCTATTCTTATTAAGAAGATCGGGATCCCTCACATAAAGCCTAGCAGCCGCCTCACGAGAGTAGCCAGTTACCAAAATTGCCAACAACGTTTGCGGGCTACGACACCCCGTCTCCTTAAAGCGGTCTCTTCTTTGGTTTGCTTGTCAGATGGACCAGAAAGTGCTCGCGATCTTGTTATGAAGGAGTGATCTCTCTGCGTACTGTGCAAGCCCCAGAAGCGTTTGGAGCGTTGAGAGGTGCTCCATCCTCATAAGTTTTATTTAAAGTATCAATATTGATCCCACGAGTCACAAGGCTAATTTCAACCGAAGGTCCCCTAGTATCCAGAGTCCCATCGTTACTTCTACTTTCATGCATTACCATTCATCCCTTCAGCACGATTATGTACACCTTGGGATTGCGTGTCTTAGCGAGTAGGTCCTCTCTAGATCCGCGGTTTTCAAACCAACCAAACAGACTGTTTAACTAAACCAAACTAAGAGAACTGTCTGCCAGTGTTGTCTCGTTTTTGTATACACTCAGAGAAATTTCATACTTTAAAATTAAATGAGAACATATTTAAAATAAAATTCCTCAGAATACTTTAAATTTTTACATTTTCAAAAGTATATGTTTTGATTTGAAAATGGATTTTTCAAGTTAAAAATTTGTTTTTAACTTTTCTCACGGGAATGTATGAATGCTATGAAATCAAAAATCAGCACTTTTAATTTTAATACAACCTTTCTTAACTTAAAATTGTTTCGCAAAGCTCTCCACACTTATTGCGAAAAAAGAGTAATGGCCATCGGCAACTGAATTCGTTGTGTTGCGTAGTGGGTGAAAAATCAATTGTTACAACTCAACCCCCGAATGCAAGGCATTACATCGATCATCAGGTTCAACCCTGCATGTAAACGTAGTAAAAGTTGATTTGAAAGGCGTTGCGATAAATGACAAGAAATTTTTTGGCATGTCATGTTAAGACGGAATAAGTTCAGTCGGTCATCGGCGTGTAACAAGTGAGAACTGAAAAGATGGATGAAACTTTGGGAAGTGATATTCTGAGTAATTTTAATAGTGATTTACAGAATAATTTTCTGACTGACGGCACAGAAATTGTATTGATTAACACTGTTTGTGAAAATGAAAGTGAAGACGACAGACAACTGTTAAATCTTTTAAAAGAATTCAATTTAGAAGTGCTTTATTCTGATTTTAAAGGTGTGAGTTTGAAATAAGAAAATATACATCATAAACTAATAATTAAATCAATTGTGAAATCTTTCTAGCAAAGGGCGTTACATACAAGTCATTAACATATATGAACAAGGACGATATAGCTGAAATAATAAAACCTTTCGGTCTTCGAATTGAATTCCGTGAAAAGCTGTTCGCATGGAAAAAAAAAGAGGTGGGTACATTAAGTGCATTTATATTATATTGTACAAGTTTAAGATTTCTAACATTTGATTTTATGGAATTATGTTATTTTGTCCGGAAGTTGTAAAAATCCATTTCCAAGAAATATAGCAAATCAAAGTAAAATTTTATATTTAATATTTAACAAATTTAACGATATAGCTGAAATAATAAAACCTTTCGGTCTTCGAATTGAATTCCGTGAAAAGCTGTTCGCATGGAAAAAAAAAGAGGTGGGTACATTAAGTGCATTTATATTATATTGTACAAGTTTAAGATTTCTAACATTTGATTTTATGGAATTATGTTATTTTGTCCGGAAGTTGTAAAAATCCATTTCCAAGAAATATAGCAAATCAAAGTAAAATTTTATATTTAATATTTAACAAATTTAATTCTAATCGTTGTGAATTCAAAAGTGAGCATTTTTATTTCTGCGCCGAACATTTTAAATTTAATATTGAACAAATTTAATTCTAAAGTAATCATTTTGAATTCAAAGTGAACATTTTTAATTTAGAGTCGAACATTTTTAATTTAGAGTCGAACATTTTAAATTTAGAGTCGAACATTTTAAATTTAATACTGAGCAAATTTAATTCTAAAGAAATAATTTTGAATTAAAAAGCGAACATATTTAATTTAGAGCCGAACACTTTTAATTTAAAAATATGTCACTTTTCTAATTGAAATGTTCCAATATTTCCTTTACATTTCGACGTTAAATTCAACTTTAATAACTATTTCAGTTTGGAATTGACGGAGACACAATTTCAGTTCAATCTAAAATAAATGAGTGGATTTCAAACAATGAAACTGAAACTTTTTCTGATACCCCAACATCATCCTCGTCACTAAAAAGCACTTCGCATTTACGAAAGGTATACATTCATATTTTACATAAGAACTTTATAAAAATATTTCTTTTCTGTAATTATTTAAGTCTGTCGGAACTGTGTTAAATCAAACAGCAAAAGGCAGAAATTTGATAGAGATCTACGAAAATAATGCATCTTTTACTGGTAACCAAAGAAATCAAATAGTGGAAGTGATTGTAGAAGATATTGTGTCTTCAAATATTACTCTACGACCTCCTGATTTCGACGTAATTGTTGAAGAAATTATTTTCTTGTTTCCGAATGAAAAGAATTTTACTGTAAGATATTTACATAAAATTTTTCTTATTTATGTCACAAAGAAATTTGTATATTTTTAAGAACTACTACTTCATTCCTAGAGGGCGGAAAAGAAATCCGAGTGGAAAATTGTATGGAAAATACTACAATTATAGAACTAAGAAAAAATTGTTAAGTCAATATTCTGGAAAGTCTTCATCTATTACTACAAATCCCGAAAATAGACATGAACCATCACTTGAAGAAATAGATGAATCAATTTCTATAGCTTTAAAAAGTGTTCTGCAGAGGGAAAGTTCTGACTGGTCAGAAATCCTAGACAAGTGGGAAAAAACTTTTGTTTTACGACAAAGCGATGTTAAGAAGTTGTCAGGTACCAAATTTATAGAAGCCTGGCCTAAATTAAGGGATTCCAGAGCACCACAACTGGTATTAAAACACTTTTTAGTATTATATATTAAAATTAAATTATCTTTGTATTACAGATAAATATTGACTTCAAACTTCTATACACGAATAAGGACCATTTACTTATGAGCAAGTGGGAAACATTCAAGGAAAGGATTAAAATCTACTACGAAACTAATATCCACAATACAGCTTGCAAAAAATTATTTCAAGTTGCAAAAACAACAAAAAATAAAGGTGTATTTTTATTTATGAAATAGAAAAGTTCTAACTGTTTTCTTTTAGATGGTGAAGATTATATATTAACGATTTTGTTGAATTCTGTGCTGCCACCATCTGGGAGATTTAAGAACAACAAAAGTGGAAAAATTACTAAGAAAGCGACCATAGAGGATGCCAACGTCAGCCTAGTCCTTTATTTGTTCTCCATCAACGATTTACAACGGCACATTGCAGAATTAGTTGGCAAGTACTATTCAAATAGTTTAACAATCCAGCCTTTTTTGATAATTGAAGGACCTGAGCGTGACCAACCAAAATCTTTTTATGTGTATTATGATAAAAACTTATATAAATTTAATTCATTTATTGAGAGCTTAGACATTTGCTTTAAAATTTACCAAGTCTTATTCTTGAAATATCCAAAAATTTGTGAGTTACCTTGGTTATTTATTCAAAAATTCTTTTTTGGTATCAGTACTGAATTCGATCAAAAGACAGCTAAACTTTCCTCAATTTTAGGTTTTATGGAACAAAATTAAATACTGTATAACACCGTGTTATATACTTTATTAATACTATTAAGTCTGTATTTAAACATGTATCAATGTTTCAGATGTTTAAAGACTTATTCGTCTCCAAAAATTTTAATTAATCATTGTAAATTTGATCATTTCATTTCTCAAAATGAAGTTCTAAAATGTATGCATTGTAAACAACTTTTCACTAATTATAGCACTTTTAAACGTCATCTAACAAATCATGAAAAGAATGGGGAAATTCCAAATCAGGAGATAAAAGTTGGGGAAAATATGCTCAACTTTATTGAACCTGTTTTGGAAAATAGAAACAGGCTTGCTTCTGATATGCTTTCAGAGTCACCCACTGATAATAACAACGATGTAACATACAATATCGACAGTACTTTACAAAATTTAAAAATAGAAGCTATTAAATTATCTTTGAAGTTGCATTCAAAAGGTTCGATGCCCCGCGCAGAGGTTATTACAATTCAAAACATTATTACTGACCTATTATCATCCTTATCAAACTGCATAAAATTAGTTGTTAATAGTTCTTCTGCAAATGCACTGAATGAAGATTTAGATCGCATTTTAAATTTTGGCGTAAAACCATTTCAAGATATAAATACCGAACATAAATTTTTGAAAGTTCTAAGAGAAATGAAACTTTATGAACCTCCCAATTCTGTTATTATAAGAAATGAAGTTTCCGAAAGGATCATTCAAGGAAATCCAACATTAGCTCCAAAACCTTACACTTTTGAAATAATGCCCTTACGTTTTAAATTTAAATCTCTTTTTGAATTACCTGGTGTACTACAAGAAACTTTAGAAAATACTAGGAATCTGCTTGAAGAAAATGAAATTACTAATTTTGCGAATGGCGAAATATTTAAATTAAAGAAACAAAAAATTCGTTCTGAGAATGTTATACCATATAACTTATATTTCGATGATTTTCAGATTAATAACGCCCTTGGCAGCCATACATTTTCTATTTGCGGGTGTTATTACAATTTCCCAACAATTCCACAGTACCTTCTCTCTAAATTAGATTTCATTTTTACTGCTGGTTTTATAGCCACAAATCATTTAAAAGACTGTGGTAACGAAGCATCTTTTTATCATCTGATAGAAGAGTTGAAAGTTTTGGAAGAAGGAATTATTATTCAAGTACAACAAAAGACCATAAAAGTGCATTTTATACTAGGATTAGTAGTTGGGGACAATTTAGGACTTAATAGTGTTTTAGGATTTATACAATCATTTAATAGCAAACGATACTGTCGGTCTTGCAGAAGAGCGAGACAACAAATGCAAATTGATACGATTGAAAATGCAAATTTTCTACGAAATATTCAAAATTACGAAGATGATCTTTCAAAAAATGATTTTCAAGAAACTGGTGTAAAAGAAAATTGTATTTTTAATTCATTAAAAACATTTCATGTGGCTGAAAATTTCTACTTCGATTTAATGCACGACATTGCGGAGGGAGTATGTGTATACAATGTGTGCAACGTGTTGATAGGTTTGATCGATGATAACATAATTTCTTTACATGATATAAACAGTAGAAAACAACTTTTTCCTTTAGGTGATACTAATGTCGGTAATACATCTCAAGCATTGAAAATCGAAAGATTAAAGTCCTTTAATTTGAAAATGACTGCTAGTGAGGTCTTGTGTTTTGTAAACTTTTTACCTTTGATGATAGGAGACTTAATTCCCCGAGGAAACAAACACTGGAATTTTCTCATTTTAACAATAAAAATATTGGACATATTGTTCAAAACATGTTTTTCTAGTAATGACTTAAATGAACTGACGAATCTAATAGAAAAGCATAACAAAGTGTTTACCAAAAATTATGGACCTTTAAAGCCGAAACACCATTTTTTATTGCACTACCCTCGAGCAATAAAAATGTGTGGTCCTCTCAAAAATATTTGGTCTATGCGTTTCGAGGCAAAGCATAAAGAACAAAAAATGTACTTCAACAGCATTACATCTAGGATTAATCCTGCACATTCAGCGGCTATGAAGAGTTGTTTATCCAATGCATATTTTTTAATTAAGTATAAGAACGGTTTTCCACCACTTTATAATTATGACAATTTTAAAATACTAGACTTAAGAAAAGAAGAATATTTTTTCAGAATAGATAAACTTGATGGTTTTGATTACAGTTGTGCCAAAATTTCAGAATTAATAACATTTAAAGGAACAGTTTATAAGGCAAATAATTATTTAGCAATTAGCAAAGGAAGTATATATGAATTATACAAAATTAAGTTTTTTATTATAGAAATGAGTGAAATTTATGTTTTTTGTAATCCCATAGAAATTAGAACATTTGATAATCATTTTCAATCCTTTCAGATTGGAAGAAAAATTGATGAAATAAAAATGATAAAAATTGTTTCCTTTACAAGTTTGCCTATGAATATACACCAAATAAATAACGGTAAAACTTACGTTAGAAATAAGAATTTGTAATTACCTATACGGAAAAACCTAAGAATTTCTAAAATTATAACTGGAAATTTGCTTTGTTTTAAGAAATAATCTCTCTTACTAATATTTACTTAAAAGGACTTTATTTGGATTCAATAAAAATGGCAAGCTGTATTTTATTGCATGTCAAATAATGTGTATATATTAACTATGATAAAATTCTTATATAATGTATATGTGGATAAATATATGTATGTGAATAAGTAATATGTATGCTTAAATCAAAAACGCAGGTTCTTAATTCAAATACACTATTTTCGAATAAAAAATTTTTCTCTTTTATTTCAACACCCTACATTTTTGAATAAATATGGCTGACTATATAATTAAAAATTTTCCATTTTTAAATTAAAATTGAAATTAAAAATTCGTTCCTTTATTCAAATATACTATGTTTGAATGAAGAATTTTTCGCTCTTATTTCAGCATTCTGCATTTTGAAACAACATTTTTTTACTTTCAATTCTATATGTCTTACTTTATAATTAAAAAATTTCCATTTTTAAATTAAAAGTGCTATAGTTTTAAATAAAAAAACTGACTCTTGATTCAAAATAGCCCATTATTAAATTAAAATGGATAATTGAAAATTAAAAATGGAATACTTTTTCACAAATTACTCAAAAATTTTCATTTTTAAATCAAAGATTTTCAAGGTTAGCTCTCTTTTGTGTTTGAAAATTTTTAATTCAAAAGTGTTTCCAAATAATTTTAAAGTATTTTTCTCTCAGTGTAGTATCTTTGTTGTCAACGTGTTGTTCTGACGATGTGCGTTAAGCTCCCGTGAAGTGTTCAAATTCTTAGCACATATTTTACGGTGCTGTCATCCCTTGTGGCCTTCTTGACACTACGCCTGCAGTTACTCTACGGCGATGAGTGAGGTGAGACCACTACTTGTTTTCATTAAATTCATTAGAGGTTCTTCCATTGCCATATCACTCCATGTGCTACACCAGGGGCGTATCCAGGGACTGACTTGGGAGGGGCGATGACCCAAAATATAAATATCTACTAAAAAACGCCCTGATTTCCAACATAATACAGAATAGTACTGCTTTATTTGACGAGAAAGGGGCGAAAAAGCTTGAAACCCTAGTCGAAATGACTCCTACATAACTCAGGATATCTCTGTTTTATCAGTCGGGGTGGTGACCAAAAAAAATATAAGATATCGGTCATTTCACGAAACGACATAAAAGGTATAGAGCAAAACCCAAACCACAAAATGGGGACTTTCAAACTCATTTAGACACGATATAAATGTAGATCGTACAGCCCAACTCGCTAGAGTCTAGTTTTTCATCCCCAGAAGTTGGTCGTGTAAGGAGTATAATACCACTATTCTAAAAGCAGTCACATGTCACAACTCAATCACAAGTGTATGGTGAGTCTCAACTTGAGACATTTTGGTATTGCCCTCGCCATAAGGGAAATTAGCGTGCATATGGAATTGTGATTGAGTATATAAATGAGCCGATTATTTGCTTTTATAAACAAACGATGCTCGCTTGTGGGAACTTGAAACTCTCATTGCGCATGGAAACAGCGATTTTGAGATTACCTTGTTTTATGGCGCAAGCTCTATTCTAATTTTGCAGTGACAATTTTGACAGTCGGCAAACAGTTAGAATGACTATGGTAATTGTGACTGTATAAATAGCAGGTCACAAGAGTATAAAGAGCAGATTACGAGCATACTTTTCATAATTTCGCAGAGACTCGACCCACAGCACAGCCAGTTTCGATGAGAGGTGCTCGGACGTTTTACACTCTGCCTTACTGGATCAATATTTTTTGGCGTTCGTTGGTTACATTGTCGCCCAGACTCTTTATCTCATAATTCACCATTAGATGTAAATTATTTAAGATTTACTTGTGACCGGGTGTTTAGAATACCAAAACAGCTGATAGTCACAAGATTAGTCACAAACTCTCAATGAGGGTATGTCTACACTGGTATTCCGTCAACTGTTACGGAACCTGTTTTTAAGAGAGAGAAGTTTAGAATAGACAAGAGGGAAATGTAGTATAACATCTTCACCAGAAAATTTTTGTGTGAAAACTTAACACATACACAATGTATTCTTGTTCGTCGTTACCAAGTATAATTATCGGCACACCCACAAATACCTCCGTGTAAAGTCAAGAAATACCCATCTAGACCCAGATTATGTTGTAGAACTGATTCGATAACAGTAGAAGGAATATCAATGACAAGGACGAGCCACAAAATCTTGTGACTTGTGACTGGTCACAATTTAGAATAGGTGGGTAATTTTCTTAGATGTGGAAAATGATTTTTTCAGTTGAGTTCGCCGCATATATGATATTGAAAAGTTCAGTCAATCTACTACCTTTCATAATGGTAGATACCAATTGCTATTGCCCCATGAAGAATATAAATACATGAAACCTAACCTTATAACAACATTTGACAGAATGTCTCATGCCTTGAGGTAGAGGGGTGGGTCAAATGTCACCATACAGATAACTTGGCTAAGAGGAACAACTCGGCTAACAAAACAACAAAACATTTTTAATTCAATATAACTTTGTCAGCTAGAAAATAAGATTGAACATTTCTTAGCAAATTTGGTGCGTAATTCATCAACATCAAATGAAAGACGCTCTTATAAAACTTTAACTCTAAATAATTACGTAAATCTATCAACTCATAGAAATTATCGTCTCGATGTTAAGTAAATCTGCCGCAAAAAACTTACCAAATAAAATAATATAATTTCATCTTCTGTTAATCAAAGCGTGCATTTAACCGAAATAAACCAACAATAAAACCAATTGATCTATAGAGAAGAAAAAACACGGTAACGATTCTTTTTATTTCATAATCGATTATAAAAGAAATAATGAAAAACTTTCCTCTAATTACTTCACAAAATCCAAACATTCACCATGACAAATCAATGTTTATTCAAAACTGCGCCACAGTAGAACGAACTTTTCTTCATTTAATCAAAAACCAAATTAAAGACAGACCAAAGTGTCAATGTGGTGTAATCACTCATCCGCGGAATTTATCAAACCGCCAAACTGTCTTAAACACAGCCTGCAGAGAAATTCGCTAAAAATACAGAGGTACACGAATTAAGCCTTTCTTGGCACAATTCAACATGACCAACAAACATTGAACGAACCTAAAATCAAAACGAACGAATGGACGAACGAGCATTTCATTCGGGCTCTGGTGGTCTGTCCATTAAAAAGTAAAAGTTAATCAGCAGTTTGTCCGTTGTCAATATTTAATTTAAATTTGAAAAGGCCCGACTTAACAGTTCAGAATGGCACAATAACAGCGCACCTTGCCTTATATTTGGCCTGGAATGAAAATGATAAAAAAAAATCGAATTTCACTTTCTTCAATCAAAAGTTTGTCAGTTTACGGCCGAGCCTGGAGGCACTACTCGACGGCTTCCTCTACCTTTGGTTTTGGTTCACCGGGCAAATTACAAAATCATTGTTGTAAGCGATGCGCATGAATATTTTAATGTTTTGTTGATGTTTTGTTTCATCGAAGGTGCACGAAATTGAACTCTTGTCTTGGAATGCAATTCATTAATTTGTGGCTGTTAAAGTCTATCGTGTTTTATATTTTTAAGAAAAGTGATGGACATTTGCCATTTATGTCCGTTTTAGATTAAAAGTTGTTTATTTAAAGCAGAAAACTGTCGTTGCAGAGACTAGATAAATCTGCAATTTGCACATTTGTTCAAAATAATATGAAAAGACATAAAAGTAGCTTGTAACCCTATACGGCGCCGTTCCCAGGTAACGGATAGGAGGTGTCCGTAGGGTACAAGATACCGTGTGGGCTAGAAGGAAATAAATCATCACTCGTGGACCAACAGGTCCGTCAGTACACTTTATTATCAATCAGCAGGTTTCTCCAACATATTTGGAGCAAAGGTTGACTATGTTCTTCGGCTAGAGTTCATAGCTTTAGCATAGGTGGCAACCCGGCCGTGAGGTAATACTTAAGCCTTTCCGAGCACAAGGGGTTCAGGACCTCTGAGTAGAAACTGTTCAACTAAGTACAGAAAAACTATGTTATGGAACTAACCTGCAACAATTCTTGGCCCTATACGATTAGCTACAATTTTGAGCAAACCCAACCGAGGCTTAAAGGTAAAGCTCTCTAAAGACCTGTTCTGCATAAGGAAGCTTAACCTAAAACCACAGAGGTTAAAAGACGGCCGAAATCATCACAAGGACCCAAGTACCCAAAGGAGCCCCATCTAAAAGATCTGAAGTATTTCAAAGTGTAGACAACTCAAATACAATCCTGGGCTCTACTCATCTTTGAGTTAATATGAATGGGTAATACTTCAGGGTGATCCCTGACCACGCCATTCATCGTCCTTCTTGCCGTTCAGCCTGCCTGGATAGTTCCTTAAAGCTGGACTTAAAAGCTTCTTTATTTTTTGAGCGTTGTTGGAGTACCGAGTTGTCCTCTCATTGGAGCTTATCGCGAGAGTCTATTCCCTATAGACTTACAGTCGAATAGACTTAAAGTCTATAGTTGGTATCATGAATGTCGACTACAATAGAAATTTTTCTACAATTTAGAACAAATATTTATCTATGACAAATATTTACACGACTTAAAGCTTGCGTAAATTTTGTGTATATTTTTGCTTTATGTTTATTATAATACTAGCAAAAAACCCGCGTGCGTTGCAACGCCCTTAAATAAAAAAAGTTTATGTGTGTACTGTCCACGGTAGGAAAAAGTGAAAGAAACAACAAATCTGGAAAAAATGATTTTGGATACCTTTTATATGGTCAATTTCTATTGACAGCTGTCCTTAGTCAAAACCGGTTTTTGATATGATATTCGTATTCAACGGTATCGAAAACCTAAGGATACTAAGTTTCACCTTGAACCGATGGAAATCAAGTGCCCAACGCTTGGTTGAACCTAAAAAATTAAAACCAATGTTAAATTCCATTTAAAATTAAACCTGCGTGGCGGGCGGGTTATCATTTTGTTTTTCTCTTTTCGGTTAGCCGTTACACTGCCCCCATCTCACTTAGTGTTCGTTCCAAACACAGCTTCCGTCCCGTTCTTACCGATCGAACTTTTTGCATGCGATAGATGGCATTGTTTAATCTCATGATGGCAGTGGAGGGTCCTTCCCTTTTCTTTGTAATTTTGGCGATTAACCTTTAATTAGTCGACGATTTTATAGGTACACCGGATCGCGTGGCAAACTTCATGACAATAGGGGAAATGACCAAGATACACTATGTTCAATGTTCTTCCATTTGGAGCTACGATGTGAAGATTCAGATTTCCCAACTCTTGAACAACCTGCATACAGCTGACAGGGAAATGACACTTATTTGCTAAAATTCGTCCGCCATATTGGCCCCGAAATTTTAAATTTATTAGTTTTGATCATAAATTCGTTATTTGCTACCTTAAAAACCCCCAGATACCGATTTTCATTGGAATCGGAATACAATTGGTAAACTAATCGGTCATATTGGTGCGGCCATTTTGAATTTATAAGTTTTAAACATAAATTCGTTATTTGCAACCTTAAAAACCCCTAGATATCCACTTTTATTGGAATCGGAATACAATTGGAAAATTTCGTCGGCGGCCATTTTGAATTTATAAGTTCTGATCATAAATTCTTTATTTGCTACCTTAAAAAACCCGCGATACCGATTTTCATTGTAATCGGAACGCCATTGGCAAATTCGTCCGCCATATTGGTGCGGCCATTTTGAATTTATAAGTTCGGATCATAAATTCGTTATTTGCTACCTTAAAACCCCCCAGATACGGATTTTCATGGAAATCGGAACACAATTGGCAATTTGGGTGGCCATTTTGAATTTCGGTCATATTTCGGCGGCCATTTCGAATTTTTGAGTTCTAATCAAACATTCGTAATTTACTACCTCAAAAAACCCCAGATACCGATTTTCATTGGAACAGAAACTTTCTTTTATTAATATAGATAGATATATAATATTTTGAAAGATATTCAATAGAAAATGTTTGCTTTAAATGGCAACCCTATTTTAAAAGTCTACTGATTTACGCGATACCATTTCTTTCTGCAGTAGACTAGAAAAAGTCGAGTCTATTCTATTCGGATAGACTCTCGCGACAAGCCCCACTGTTTGCCCCAGTACCTGTCATTCTGGACCTTCGATGGTCTAGTATCTGGCTTTATCGGTCTTTTTTGTAGTTTTCACAAAGCTTAAAAACCTTCTGCTAATTTCTTTCTTTTACACTACATTTAACAAGTCGAATACAAAATACTGTATTGGGTTAAAGATTCTGGTCCAACCATACCTACCAAAAATTAAGGGCAACGTTTTCACTCGCCTTCTACAAACTACTGACTGGGACTTGTGTTTTTACAGTAAGAACTCCAACTCTGCCGCTGTTTGTGTCACCGGAGTAGGCGGAAATGCGTTTGTTAATTCCGCATTCTACAAAATCTATAAGGCCTAGGCCGAATATATGGTTTAATGGGGAATTTATGGACATAACCAAGGCTAAATTTCTGGTTCTTGGTAAGTTCCATCAAGAAGAATTACACTTCATTCACAACCCCTTCATTTATTTACAAAGTTCTAAGAAGCCCTAACAAAACCTAAGCCCAAGGCCGATTTATAAGTATCTGCTTGACTCGAATTGGTTTCTACCCGACATAGTTAAGTCATCCAGCTCATGTTCAGCCTAAACCGAAAAAAAATGAATCTCAGAACCCGTCTAACTACAAGCCAATAACAATTACAAAAAGATCTACTGGCGACCTCTTTGTGTGTGTAACAGAGCACCTAAACCAATCGCTTCGATGGGTCTGGTCTGGTTGCGTTGGCTTGCACCCCGTTCTGCTAACTAAACTCCAAGCCATTGGGAGTCAGCTTTATCGAACTTCAAACAATCGAACTGCGTGGAACCAAACTCTACACCGGCAGAGACAAATTCACCAGAGATAAATTCTATCACCTGCACTTTGCCTAATCTTCATAAACGATCTTCTCTCAGTCCCATCGAATCCAATTCATTCTTATAGCGGTACTCTGCGTAACTTTTATGCCTTTGTAAGCCTTCATGATCGGCAACTCATGTCTATTTCAATAACAAGTACGTCGAACTCATTTTTTACTGGGTCAGAAGAATTGTGTCGAATTAACGCATCCAAAACGAAGCACTGTTTAATCTCCAATAAAATCTTCCATATTGTACCTACCGTCTCAGTGAACGATCTGGATCTAACGGCTGATTCATCTCTTAACATCCTAGGCGTAACACTAATAAAGGGTTTTCTTTAGCAATCACTACATGTGCGCTTCCATAGACTCACTGAACTGCCATAGGAATGTAGAAGCCCTAACAAATTTCGAGGGCTACTACCATAGCGACTGTTGCAATGAAAATAGAGCCCTCACGCTTCTATGGTACCACTTTTCACGCAGTACAACACTAGCCCACTTTGCTCACTCCAAACCCTGCACCCCTCTTTTTCTCGCAAAATTCGGTCTAAAAGTTCGTTTAACAATACAACAACAACTCGACTATGGAACAATCATCCACGGTCAGTATTTCCAAATTCATACAACATCTACAATAAAAACTTAAGGTTCATCGTCATCTGCTGCAGCACCCCTAGAAGTTCGCTAACCTATTCTATCCCCAAACTAACATGACGAACTGATAGTACAAAGGCGATTCCTAAACTTAGTTTATCACATAAAAAATTACTAATTCAGTATCAATAAAACTCCTATCACAATGCTTATTAATAATCACCATCGGTGTTATTTTGTGTTAACTATTATTTCGAGCTAACGCCAAAAAAATCCTGTCCTATCCAAACAAATCTACCAAGTGTAACACTCTTTACCACTGTTACCTATGCGATATGCATCGATCAGATTGGAAATTGTTAAACGAATTCCCGTACAAAAAACAGAGATACCATCCAAATCCAAATCGACAAAATTCCATCACACTTCCGGAAAAATAAAGCAATCCACAACAAGCACTCAACCGTCTTCTCGCCATAACTCAACCATGAAATGGTATGCAAATTTTTTGGCGTTAAATTGAATTCTGCGTGTTCGCAGGTTGTAAAACACCCATCAACCCAGGTGTAAACATGTCGAAAAACGCTGGAAAGTTTTTATTTAGTGGACTATTGTCGACGATTGTAGACAGAAATTGAGAGAACGGTTACGAAGTTTTCACGCTGATAAAGAAAAACTTCAGCTCGTATCAATTGATTTGTCACTATCACTAATTCGACAACTTTTCGTAGAGTTAACTTAATTTGGTTGCAAAATAGTGTCGTGTGCCTGACATCAATCACCCTGCTCCGATGGGATTTCGTCACGTGGAATTCTTCATATAAAAGCCATTGAAAATAAAGCTCCATTCCCCATGAATATTCAGAAGGATTTGCGCCAACGAACGTCTGGTCATAGATCATATTATTAGCTTGAAGCAACTGGCCGGCGGCGCCCACGTCTCAATAGGCCCCCATCCACGGTCAAACAAACCATCAAATTTGTGGCCAACATCGAAAAAATTCTAAGTGTGCGTGTATAAAATACAAGTTTTCGAAGTTGGCCGCTGTTTGAAGAAAATATTCGTCTGGTTTAATATTTCCTTCAAACAGCTTAAATGTGTGTGTGGGTTTTTTATGTGTGCCATGTAAAGCATATGAAAGTTCGTTTTGTTTACAGGAATTGTCGCTCGGGATGTTTGAAGAAAGTTTCCCTCGTTGATGGCCAACAAAAGTCAAAGCATAAATGTGTGCGTTGTTTGTCGAAAATTTGTTTGATGATTTGTTTGACCGTGGATGGGGGTCTAATGTCATCTTGTCACACAACTGCGAGGAGACGATTGCCTATTAATAATCCACTAAGTAATTTTTCTGGCTGAATGTGGGAAAATCTGTGCCAAAAAATTAACTTTAATAAAAAAATGCACTCACAATTGAATTCGGCGGCATTTAATTTCCATCATTTAGGCCATCGGATGAGGTTGATTTTACTTTCAAGAGCATTTTTTCCACATATTCAACCGCAGCCGGAGCCGATGAACAACTAAAAACATTTCGATTGCATCAATCGAGAGAGTCCCAAAAAATAATCGTTTCGGGCACACAATTATCCGGTGACTGGAGCTAATTACAGATGAAGAGCTGAAGTGGTTTCGTGGTTACCTTGTTAACTTGCACAACGGGTTCCAGGCCAAAGTAGTGACTACATCCGTGCATGCCCGATCTTGTCCCTGATGCAGAAGCAATTACGTAACACCAGTGGAGAGATGAAGAGTTTTGCATTTGTGAGCGATTCACTTCTATCTAATCCGATGCGCGGACGAACTGAGGTAATCCAACAAAGCCTCAATCTTAGCGAGAACAATGCCCCAAATGTGTTTCAAGAAAATTGCTAACAGTGCAATGCCGGCTTAAGTTTCTTCAGAGCACTTCAAGGAGAGCTTAAAACAAGCCGAATGAACGGACGGCTTCAAGATCGAATTCTCTGGGATTGAAATGTTCCAAATTTTGCTGCAAGTTTTTGTAATCTGCAAAAAAATTTTAATGGAAACAATTTTTCGGGTTTTTTAATACAAAAAAATATTAGCACGATGTCGACACTAATGCTAATTTTAGTTGATTTATGAGTGATGTGATTGATGAGCGAGAATGACTGGCAGGGTCTTCGCCTCTTACTTGCAGGTGTCAACTGAGAACGCGGGTGGTAGTGATTTCTCAGTCTTGGTCCACTTTACTTGCCATTTGACTTGACTTTCAAAAAAGTCCACAAAAAATTTGCATTCAAGAAACAACTTTATAGAAAGCTCAAATTGAAGAACTGATAAAGATTAGGATAGACTAGAAGGTATCTGGATGGTGATGAACGAGGAGGCGATGAACTTTGTGGTTGAACTCTTGGAAGTTGTACTTTTGGAAGCACTGACTTGTTCTATGCATAAAAGAACTTTTAGACCGTTGTGTGCACTAAAAAAACTGCAGGTTGTAAAGAAGAACCAACCCGAATAGTCTTGTGTTTCAGGAAAAATGGAGAAGTCGCCCGGCATGGACAACTTATTGCCAATTATGCTCCAAAAGACGCCTGACATTATCGACCCATGGGTTGCCTCAATCTACAAGTACTGTCTACACTAAAGTTAAATGCCCCGCTCCTGGAAGAGGGTGAAAGAGTATCGCGAAAATCGGCAGATGCGGACACGAAGCGCGAGAGATTACAGCCCAATAAGATTGACATCTTTCGTTCTAAAGACCCTAGAACGCATGCTAGGTTTATACCTCAGTAACTCCTTAAAAGAGGTTCTTATGTCTACATCTCGTCATGCATATTGCAAAAGCAGACCGGTTGAAACTGCTCTTCACGAAGTAGCGCGCACCGTCTCCCTACAATACAATACAAACAGTTTACTCTGATAGTTTTCCTAGATATAGAAGACGCTTTTAACAATACTGTGCACCGTGGCCATCCGGGAAGCCCTGGCGGTACCCGGGGGATCCACAATGGAATCAGTCAATAGATCCTCCCCCGCTGGAAACTAGAGTAATCCGCAGCAGCTGGCGATGGACAAGATCCTAAAGACACTAGAGACACACAAAATAAAGGCAGCTGCCTAGGCGGACGACCAAGTTAAATTAGTATCCGGAAAATTTCTCCACACAATCAGTGAGATTATGGAGATGGCACATGGAAAAGTTAACGCAAGGTCCAACCGCTGCGGACTATCCGTAAATCCGTAAAAGGCAGTACTGATATTTTTCACCAACAGGACTAAAATACCCACCTTTAATCCACCTTCAATTAACGGTGGAGTACTGAGCTTAACCCAGTCAGCTAAGTGCTTGGGTGTTATTCTGGACCCAAAGCTGATTTGGAGGTTGAATAGCGAATAAAGGACAAGGCAAATATAGCTTTCTATGCCTGTAAGCAGAGTTTCAGCAAGAGATGGGGTTTGAAGCCGCACATGGTGCTCTGGATATGCACGGCAGTGAGTAGGCCAGTGCTGAGATATGGCCCAGCCGTATGGTGACCCGCTCTTGCCAAAGAATATAAATTATCTAATTTACGCTTGGCGAAGGGGGGTTCTGGGTCGAGAAGACCTAATAGCACACCAATAAACTGCGCTCTCTACCGCAGGAAATGATAGTAGGTCCTACCAACTACATGGTCGCAAAATTAAATTTTGTCAGTGACCTTAATATCCGCATCACTACCACAGAGGATAGTTTCTTATTACCGCTTGATAACTTCGCCAGCGTTTTCCAGGCAGAATTTCTGGCAATTTTTCCTGGCTACCTACCAATGCAGTAATACCCAAGGCCGGGAGCCAGGGTAATTCTGTTCAGATAGCTCGGTCCGTATACCTTCTAAGCTAGTCAATAACTACCAGAAGGAGCATTTTCCCTAGCTGCGAGATATAGGGTCACTAGTTATGTTCTGTGTTGGTCCTAAAAAGAAAACAAATATAAATTGGATGACTTCTTAATGAATGTTATATGCGTCGTACCTTGTCTGTGTCGTCTACCTGTTTTTGGACAACGATGCTGCTAATCCATTCTTTTTTCAGCCCCTGCCCAATTAAATGTCGTCAGAGGTACCCGGGAGGGAATGGATCCTGGATCCGCCCACAGAGGAGAATGTCGAGTCGCTGGAAGAATAAATAAAATATGAGGAATCGTCAACTAAATTAAACTAAGCCAAAACTTACTTGTTGCGCCCGTTTTTAAATTCCTATATCAATTGTGAACGGCTTCCCAGCGATCGTAACCTCCGGGAATTTTAAACACAAATTTTTCCCGGTACTCCATATTCTGCCTGCAATTCCCACATCTAAAGAACAGACCAGTGGCCCGGGAGGGCTCCAACAAATTTTAATTTAAATATAATTGTCCACCCCGAGATTTCTACAAATGTGGCCCAACTTTCAAACCCAAAATTAAGGCAAGCCCGGCCTCGAGAATTTTCCCGGGCGTGGAAAAAGGGATGGCCGGGACCCAGTGCGCATTTTGCAACAAAAAAAATCGATTTTTGTAAATAATATTATTTTCCGTTTCCAATCGGGACAAACCGATTTTTTTTTATCTTTGTATCAATTTTTTCTTTGTGTATTGGTTCGTGGACCTGAACAACCACGTGGCGCCCCATAAAGTCGGACGTGCGCCCACGGCCCCTCACTGAGCTACCGGCATAAATTGGCAGGTGACAACTATTCAGTGGGTACCGGGTCACAGGAAAATCGAGGGCAACGAGAAGTCATACGAACTGTCCGGACTGGGGATAACTCTCGCAGGCACACTGGTGGAGAATGTACAGAAGCCGCCGAAAATCTCCAAGTACTTTCTCTCGCAGTAATGAAATGCTAGAAGTTTACTAGCGAACAGGAATATTAAAAACATAGACATAGAAAATATAGATAGAAAGAAAGACAAACGCACTTCGAAAACGATACTGTGAACCGATTACACTAGTTTACAAAATCAAACTTTTTTTTTGTTGCATAAAATATTTTAATGTTTTTTTACTAATTTGAGGTCACTGATTTCGAATCTACACTCAGTTTTATTGTATCAGCTCGAGTTTTATTGGTTTCATTTGGTACAATTTTCACATAAGCTTATGACGAAAAGTACCAAATAAAGCCAACTTTAACATCAAAATTTGCTAATATCTTCAAAACTAAAGGCCGTAACACAAAAATTGTCTCAACATTATTTATAGGAAATTGTCCATGCTTTCCAATTTTGGAAAAAAAAATATTGACTAACTATGTATTTTTGGGGAAAAAGGTAGTTGAAGTTGATATTTTTGTTAAAAAAAGCAAAATTTTGACTTTGATGGCTCATATCTCTGGAAGTTGGTAGGGTAGAACCTTCACTTTCACAGTTTTAGATAGGTGGGAGTATTCTGCGTGCAATGCAGTTTGTAGTTTTTTTAAATAAAATATTTTAGTACGGTGAGAGTATTTTTTCTAAAAAAAACATCCCTCGTTATAATTCATAAACTAGAGCTGATCAAAAAATTCTACTTATATATTTTTACTTAGCATACCATATGTAGTCAGAAACAGCAAAAATTTTCCCGGCAACAGATGTACTGTAAACTAGTGTTATGAAAGCAATAATTTTGTGGGCAAAGCCGGGTACGAGTTTCAGAAAGGCTGTAGACATGAAACAAACCGAATACAAACGACCCTGACAACGCTCTGTAGAATATTACAACAAAAAACTTTCAACAATTTATAAAAACAATCATTTCATAATAATTTTTAATAATAATTTTATTTCACATTCATAAAAAAATAAAATATGTAACAACATAATATTTTGTTTTGTTTTTTTAAAAAAAAAGAGGAATTATTTTTAATAAATTTTACTTCTTAAATGGAGCATTATATTTTCATTAAATACGCACTTTATAAATCCAATTAATTTGCAAAATGCTAAACTAAAAGTAAAAAAATATAATAATTATAATAATAATAATAATAAACAAAAAAAAACGACAAAGGAATTCCTAACAACAGAATTAATTCCATTTAAAAAATAATATTAATAATAACTATTGTTATAAAGCCTGTACACCAAAAATAACACTTTTTATTCCATTTAAACTTTATTCCACCACAGTCACCTCAACCGGCGGAATAAACCTCCATACATGCTGAGTTTCATGGAAGCTTGTACTACTAGAAGCGATTGCATAATTATGAACATTTATTTCACTAACGGGCACTGGACATGAATTACTAAGTGCATTAGCTGAATTACCACCGCCAGCCAATGCAAATGAACTTGTTGTTAACGACAACGAACGACATTGAATGTTAGCCTTAAATCGTCCTGGAGTAAAAAATATAACAGAACATTCATGATGTACTTTTTCATTTTTCTGTAGGTATGGAATTAGGGTTCTGAAATTATATTTTATAAATGTTAGTGTGACTGGAATAAGGTTTAGCTAATTAAAATTTACTACTTACTGATTTGGTCCAGACATTGCTACTCTTGTCTCTAGATGGTAATTGTGTGTTCCATTTTGATAGTCTTGATAGAACTGTATTGTCAATGCTAAATGCCGAAGTGGAGATTGAGATAAATTGCAAACTGTTATACTCAATGGTATACATTGTCCTGCAGAGCATACAACTTCTGATTGTGGTTGAACTAAAATATTGTTGAATGAGACAGCTGGAAAGTAACAAACGAAAATTGTAAAATATCATTGGCACACACATTTTAAAACATGACCACTAAACAAAAAAACATACAATTTTATTGTATAAGCTCTTTTTGATCGGCTTAATTCTCATTTAGAAGTAAGCCTTAGGCAATCGCTAGCGGCTATGTTGAGAATAATCCCAGCGGATTTGGGAACCAACATAGTAACCAAATACGCCAACAGAAGCTCAACGCACGCAACGATAAATAGCATAGTACAAAAGCTAGATAGAAGTGAAGCTAAGGTAGTAGCATACGCAAAATACCTAGTGATATTGGTGTAAGGAATGTAAGATCATGGAAGGATGCTTGAACAGAGTTAACAGCTGGGCAGAAAACTACTGTCTAGAAGTCAACCCAGACAAAACTGAGCTAATATTATTCACTGGGAAAATGAAAATCGCTGTCTTCAACCTTTCCAGGTAGGATGGGCATACCATCACTATATCTTCCAGGGTGAAAACTCAATTGGAAGTCGAATATCGAAGAAAGGATAAAGAAAGCATGCATAGCTTTCTACGCCTGTAAAAAGACCTTCGGCAAGAGATGGACTCTCAAGCCAAAGATGATCCTGTAGATGTACACAGCCCTAGTACGCTCAATCCTCATGTACGGCTCTTTGATGTGGTGGCCAGCACTGAACAAACAGTTAGCCGAATTTTTCAAATAATTATTTTGCTATTCTCATTCGCACATTACACCGGTTTTTCGGCCGTTGACGTCCGTAGGTTTTATCCGATCAGATTTGTTTGATTATTCGACCGAAGTGGATATCGAAAAGTTGATAAGTGCGTTCCCATAGAAATGTTTATTAATCTGTATCAACCCATAGAAATGTTTATTAATCTGTATCAGGATGTATCAATGGAATTTTCATACAGCCTTATTGTGGTTGTCACCTCACTAGAGTGAGAAATGTCACTGTCATTGTCACGATTGTGGACGATGAATTCAGTGAGGTGAGAAAATTCAGTTCAGCCTTATTGTGGTTGTCACTTTCGGTGACGTCATATTTCTTGTAATTGAGGATAAACAAAAAGTAAGATATTTGAAACCCTTTGCAAAGGATATTGCAACATGTAATCCAGCATGACCTCTGCGACCCGCCTACAGAGAGTTGCACGTCCGGTTGCTATATTAGCCGTGTTCCTTTTCTACTTTTAAGTATTCCGGAGTAAAAAATTAAAGGAACGCAAAATTTGTCGATTTGAGTAAAACCTATGAATTCTCTGTGAGAGCAGGAGTAGTTCCAAGTAAATACGAGTAAAAAAGAGCAGAAAAGGAACACCGCTAATGTCAAAGTGCGTATTGTCAATGGCTCTATCGATATCTAGGATAGACGCCAGCCTATCCTAGTACACGTAAATGGTTGTGTCTGGAAGGACTGCTCGAAGTAATACTGTTATGGTTTCTTCTCACATTCTTGGGAAAGAGTTGTCGGTTCTCTGTATAGACCCGAGATCTCCCAACTTTGACGTGCAATCCTTGTTGTTTGGTCAATATAATTTCCTTTTGAAATAAAAAATTGTTAAAAATCAATATTAACTCACTCCATTGCAAAGGAGCAATTGTAATAACATCAATCATTGTTGGTGATAATGTGATTCCTTTTAACGATGCAACACCTTTGGTTTCAGTTCCAGTTAGTATCCAACTTAATTTGACTCGCTCTGCAATATGCTCTGAGCATATTTTTTCACTCGGATTAACCGGAGGCATATTAATATACGAACCTATAACAAGATTGTCATTCTCTCTAATTTTCTTAATATAAAATTTAAAAAAATTACCATGATTTTCTCCATTTTGTAACGCATCCGAACTACTATCATCGATATCGTTATAAAACTTCTCTAAAGAGCATCTATCTACAGGTATAGGTACACGGCAGCTTTCCTTTGCTTCAATGAGTATAGTTTTGGTTGAGGTGTACTTTAGAGACATTTCCTGAGCAGTTAAATTTGTGATATCAAGCACCAAATAAAATTGAGATGGGCTAAAACATAAATTACAAATTTGAATCTTAAATTAACAATCAAAAAGAGCTAAGCATACGTTTCAGCCGGCAAAACATCCCAGTTTGTTATTTGAGCACTAGGTAACATTTCTAAATTGAAGGATATAGAACATTGCCTACAGTATCCCTCCTGCATTGCTTCTCCGCCTGAGTATTTAAGTCTTAATTGAGCCTCCAAATGTTGAACTGTATTCCCAGCCGATGGTGGTGCAAAACTTAATGTCGCCAGCGATGAATGACCGCCTGAATGAGATGATCTGAAACTTGATGTTAAATCCGTTCTTCGGGAAATTGGTTGATGTATAGGCGAACTCATTCGACTGGGTAAGCTAGCATGACCGGATGATAGCATTGAATAGGTTAAGCTATTTGGTCCATCATTCGGTAGGCCTGTTACACCGGCAGTTCCTGAATGCGAAGATGAAGATGCAAGAACAACTTGATTGTGTCCACTTATAAAATCAGCTTCACCGAATATTTTTATTGTAAAATCAATGGACGAATTTGGTGCAACCGGTAATTTTGATTGTATATCATCTTGATCAACTTTAAATATTTTTCCTAATAGTTCATTATCGATATTTGATTGAATCACAGCTTCTAAATGCTCAATAGGGAAATTGCTTTCGTTTTTCAGTGTGATAACACATTCAGCTGTTTCACCATTATATATTGTAAGGCTGGCAGAGGTAATAACACTATCTGAATTTGCTAAAGAACTAAATGTTGCCGTTTGCGGAAGTGAAGTTTGGGCACTTAAGCGTGGCATTGCTGGTATTACATCGATGAGGTAATTAGGCGGGAAATGTCTCTTTCTCATGTTTTTAAGACGACAATTTGATTTTACACCAAGTGTATGCGTACTATAGCCCTGTACTTCTAATTGCCCATGCTCAATTGGTGTACCATGCAGTGTAACAAGGGTCGGCTGTCCTGGCTGTAGGACTACTGTTTGCGGTAATGCTTCAAATACTATTCCATTCGTTAAGAGGCGCATATCATTAACAACTAACTCAAACGGGAGGGTATTTTTTAATTTTAATGTAACTTCTGATAAATCATGCTGCACCCAATGAAAAGCTGAAGAAATTTAATAAAAAAATATTAATTAATTTTGTTAAAGTGAAATTACCTTTTTTTTAAATAACTCACCAATTTTATTTTCCTTCTTTTTATTAACACGACGATCAATTGAACTAAAGTGAATTGGTGTAAACAGGAAAGGGCCATTATTTTCTTTGCAAATGTTAATCCTATGAGGTTTTAAGTGTGTCGGCAAGTCCTTTACTTGTAGTTGGGCACAAAATGGTATATCAGTAAGATTTGCTGGCGGTATAACAGTTCCATTTTCTAATACCAAAGGAACTGGGGATCCTTCACACTGTGCACTAAGATTCTATTATAAAAGAAATGTAATAATTTTATTAAAGTTTCTATATAATAACGTTAAGAAAAATGATTAATGATTTGTTTAGGCCTGTGTATACCCCACTAACGTAAAAAACCTCCGAAAGAAGTCAAGGTCTTTAGTTAATTTGAGCAGAGCTCAAACGGTCTTCTTCTAAGCCAGTTCAGAGCAGGACGTTCACAGAGAGTATGTGTGGAAGCCTCGTCGCCTTCAATGCAGAGTCAGCATTCTGTCTCCTGAGATAGTCCTAGGTTATGGAGGTGATACCGCAGCCCTACATGGCCTGTCAGATATCCCGTGAACCGTCTAAGGTCCGCCCCGTTTAAAGTGATAGTGCACCTTAAGGCAAAGGGTCTTATTCGATTTTGAGCCTATCTAAGACCTGCGACAGATTCCCAGTGGGCTAGGTTCAGTCCCTTACTCGAGTCCTCTATCAAGGATTTGGAGATGCACCATGAGATGCCACAGCAAGGTTCTGGGCCCTGGACCAACGTCTCAGTACCCCTCCCTTGCCCGAAGCCTCATTGCCTAGTATCCGGCGACCTAGCAAAGCGAGACCCTATTTTTCCTGGTCAGGCTCTCTTGTACGTAAAGGCTTCCTGCATCTATTTTAGAAGAACACTTGGACGTTTTGGTGGCAGCTTGAGCGTCCAAAAACATTTTAATGTTGACGCCTTTCAAACCTTTCTCAAGGTTGAGCCTAACGCAGGTTTCAATGGCATGTATTTCAGTATGGAAAACAGAGGGCTTCTTACGCATTGCAATTGAGACCATGAAGTTGGATCCTGCGTCACCAGCCCCTGTACCATGTTCCATCTTTAACCCGTCGGTAAACCAATGGAGATTTCTTAGATCCTCAGGAAGGATAAGTTCTTCTCACTGGTGATCCTGAATTATCGTCTCGAAGTCTCAAGGCACTTATGGCGGCAGATTTCCTTGTGAAGACGAGCAATGGCATCAATCCAATGATTGCTTCCATCGCAGCTGTGAGACAGGTCTGCATATCTCCGATAATGGAGAGGCAACAAGTCGTTGCAGTCTGCTGCATTTGAGGATCGCCGTGACCTGTTGAGCTTTCCAGTTCAGTCTCTTGTCAAGCCTTACTCCCAGTTATTTGACTGAGTCGGAGTACTCAACTGTCGTACCCTTGATACAAATAGGACCTAGGCTCAATTTGTAACGTTTGAAAAAAGGCCCAGGACGGCCTTAATTGGGTTTATTGGTAGCCACTCTGTGGTAGACCATCTTTGAACTTTTCGGAGTGGTGTTCTCATGACCTCTGTGATGAGCAAGTCGAACTTCCTTGAGAAGGATGATCGAAACCAGATTAATGTAGTTCCAGAGTGACCAGAGTAACGGGGATAAAAGTCCACCTTAAGGGCATCCCTTGATTGACACTAATGGTGGAGTGGAGACACCCAGGGTAGAAGAAATGACCTACGAGTATAGCATTTATCCTCTCCATTGTGTGGGAATCCAGGTTTCTGAGAGCTAGTGTTCCAGAGATAAAATCATAGCCAGTGTTATCGAAAGCATTTTCGATGTCAAGGAACCCACATAAGGCAGCTTCCTTAGCAAGGAGGGCTTTCTCGATTTTGCTGACCAGGTGATGTACAGCAACTTCTGTTGATTCACCCTTTGTGTAAGCGAACTCAGAGCTATGTAGAGGAAGGAAAAGCTCCAGCCTGCCCCTAATATGAAGGTCCAGCAGTCTTTCCATCGTTTTCAAAAGAAAATAGGTTAAGCTGATTCTATACGATTAAGGCAGCTCCATGGGCCTGTTGCCCTGTATAGGCAACCAGGACTTTCCTCTAGATGGTTGGAATATATCCCCAATTGAAGATGGCTCTAAAGAGACAGACCAGGTTGTCGAGAATCAAATCTAGGGACTTCTGAAGGAGTGCTGTGAAAATCCAATCCTGTGAGATTTGTAGGGTTGAAAGAGGCCATGATGTTCCCAGGTTTTCATCATCGTGAGCATATTTGAGATGAAATGACTATCATGTTAGAAATGCTTTAATAATGAAATGTTAATACAAGATAAGTTTAACAGTGGCTTTCTACGTGAAACTAACCTGAATGAAAAAATATATTTAATCTTACCTGCAGCTGCAAAGCCATATCCCTCTGCTCATTCGGGCTCATATTTTCCCACTGTGTTTGCAGCAAAAACGTCATATGCCTCGTAGCTAATGCAGAATGGCCCAATCTCCTTGCCGCAGTAATCAATTGCTGTAATAAATCAATCTGTAACATGGGCCATCCAGCTGCATTCTGTAAAACTTCTAAAGGATCAAGTGACAACATATATCCAGGAAAACTGTCTAACATAAGACGATAGCTTTGTGCCCAATCAGGATTCGGATTACCCTGTCGAACATGCTTCCATGCAGCCAATCTCTCACAAAAGGCTGCTTTTCTGCGATACCCAATCTGAAGGTATAATTCCGTAAGAATTTCAAAACGTTTAACACGCTCCTGATCGTTCATGTTTATATTAATATAAAGGACATTTTGTAAGAACATAGCGACATCAAGATTTTTATTTTGTTCAATGCAAATACGAGCAGCTTTAAGTGCTGCCTCAGTCTCAACTATAGCCGCATGGCGGTATTTACTGTAATTAATAATGGCTTTTCTATACTGTAATACGATTTCTTCTGGTGATAGAATGTTTGCCGGCAAATCATTACGTAGAGTTCCACCAGTACCAGAGCCAGACGATGATGATGTTGATGTTAATATTGAAGAAACCGATGATGAAGACGATGAATTTGATGATACTGTACATTCTATGGAGCTTTGATTTTCAATTACTTTCTTTGTTAAATCGCTTGATCGACGTTTTTCAATAATTTTCTGCGGTGATGCACCTTCTTGGAGACTCGCATTTCGATGTAATGTTTCTATTTGCCGTAATCCTGGATATAATAATATTGATGAGGCAGCACACAAACCTTCTTCGGCTGCCCCTAACCACAAGGAATCTGTTATGGCACGTAATGTTTCACTAGCTGAATGAAACAGATTTAATGATTCCGAAACAAGACCCGCTTGTAGAGTTAAATCGCCTAAATTTTTCGTTACTCTACCAATGCATCTTTTCTTATTCTGACGAGATTCCATATCTAATCCAACAAAATCCTTCTTTTCAAATGGTGCCAGTAATAAGGCGACTTTATCTATTTTCTCTCGTGATCTTTCTAGACGTTTTGACTCGAGAATCCAGAAGATGGAACTAATAAACTCGGTAATGTGTATTTCTAAATTATTGCACGGATCGTTTTCTGGATAGAAGAATGCTGTGCTCTTGAAATTTGATGGTGGAATAAAGGCATCTTCAAGCTTCTTAGGTGGTGTCTCATCAGCGATTGGGTTGATTGTGACATTTTCGCCATCACCGCTGTTATTTATTTCATTTCGTGTGGAAGGACCGAATAATATGCATCGGGAATCATATAAAGTTGAAATATATTTCACTTTGAGCGATTCGTGCAATCTACAGAGTTCATTTAACTCGGTTTGGTTCTCAAATTTTCCTATAGTAACCAATCCTAGCAACCGTCGATGTGTCTGAAAATCCCCCCAATCATTATTTTCAATTGGATGCTCGTGTACGTATCTAACCCAAATATCACGCTGGTGTCCTGATGAATCTATAACAACAAAAAAATATTTGCTGATTATGCAAACATATTTTCTTTACGACTACTCAACAGAAGTGTCTCAAAAATATAAAATAAAGAAAGGAGCAGTAAACAAACCCGTGATTTTAACATTATCAACTTTGTGGACCCTTTCAAATATTTTTTGTAAGGATCGCGGCTTTGACGGCCCTATTCCACGTAGTAGAACCAGCAGACAGCCGTGATGATGTGCATGTTGTTCATAATCCGGATGAGACATAATGGGCTCCCCGGATCCATGTGACAACATATAACTAACCGTTGATCTCATTTACCAAAGCGACATTGATTTTTTTTGTTGTTTCATTTAATTGCTTTCGTCGCGCAACTTTGAATGTAACAAAAATCCAACAACGCACAAGAGAAAAACTTTTTCGAACCCCCAAAAAAATCTATCCTTCTTCGGATGGGATACAGTTTTACTACAGAATCAGAACGCCCCTTTATTATATTTAATCGTTATCACAAACATTTCACTTATCACATTAATATTTAATGAAGATAATAACATAATTTGTTTTGAAAATCTGTATTATAAATTTTTTTTGTCAAATTTGCCACTTGTTCCAAAAAATGAGAATTTATTCGAAATCTTTTTTTTACTACTAAATATGACAACTGTCAATAGTTTTGTCAATTGTACTAAAAAAACGTCATCTGTTGTCATAGGTGTTCTAAATGGGAAATTTTTTATTAAATATGATTGTTAAAAAATTTATATGAAATGTTTTTTTTGCGCAGCAAACATTATATTCAAACTAAATTCTAACTTCTTCCATTAATTCTTACGATTTTCTTATTAAAAACATGAAAACAAAAAATTCTTTCGCTTTAGAACAAATTATACATAAATTTCCTTACCATTTAGAAAGGAAATATCTTCATACAACCTCAAAACTCAATCAGCTGATTTTAAACGTATGTTTGACATATATAAGCGGCGTCCACATTAGTCCAAGAAATTTTACCAAAATTGTGTCGAATTTTCTTAATTTTTAAGTAAAAATGGCTCAAAAAAGACCATCTAACAGCCTAGTTTTAGTGTCTGAATCAAAAAGAGGTAGAACTGATTTAGTCAACTATACCACGAGAGATAAAGCATTAGTTGAATCGGTGAGTGATTTTGTTAACATAATTGAGGCTTCAGTAACTTAAAAATCAAACATTTTAGGGAATCCAAAGGACTTCAAACTTATTTGCGCCTATTATGATCTTAGAAGGTCATCAGGGAGAAATATTTACTTGTGAATATCATCCAGATGGACAGTTGCTAGTGTCGTCGGGATTTGACAGGCAAATATGTAAGTCCTTTAGTTCTATCTAATTACAAACCAATTTCCTTAATAGTAGTACAGGAGAGGCAGATCTGCTTCTTCCCGTCTAAGCTTGATACAACAATCTCTTTTTAATAATAAACGTGCTCATAAGGTCGTAGCCATTTGATTTAGACAGTGCCTATGATAGGGTTGATCTGGGGACTCTCTCTTGAATGTGGATCCCTCTAACTTACATTAATTGGATTATACAATTCTTTAAAAATCGTACACTGGTAATCGGCAATTCTTCAAAAACCGTCAATGGTGGTATGCCCCAGGGAAGCACTTTAAGTCCTGTTCTGTTCAACTTATATAGTGCCAAATTACATGATGTTTCGGTCTGGGGGCGAAGGTCTTCCAATTTTGCGGATGACTTCTGCTTCATAGTTGCGGGTGATTGTGATAGATACACGTCTAGGATAGTGAGGCTGATAGCTTTGGAGCTCTGAGCGTCCTGGTCTACGCCATCCTTCCCACGGAGTTTTGGTCTTCTTCGTTGTCGCATCGCATAGCAGGATCCTATTCTTTTATACGAGTTAGAAGTCTGCCCACCGAAATGCTTGATTCTTATCACCGCTACTTCTGGCTATATTATTCGTATGCATAGTTTAACGCATGTTGTACCTTTGAATCCGGAATAACGTTTTAAAAAATGGACTGTTTTTTTTAATCAAACAATAAATTATTAAAAAATCAATAATTTCAGACATTTGGAATGTTTATGGCGAATGCGAAAATGTAATGGCAATGTCTGGTCATACGGGTGCTGTCCTTGAAGCTCACTTCTCTACAGACGGATCAAATTTATTCACTTGTGCCACAGACAAAACTGTTGCTCTTTGGGATGTCACAGTAGGATCACGCGTACGCAAACTAAAAGGTCACTCAACATTTGTTAATTCAGTACAAGGCACACGACGAGGCGTTCAAATGTTATGTTCAGGCTCTGATGATAGATCGATTAGAATATGGGATGCTAGAAAAAGATTCTCAGTTCACTCATTCGATAATAATTTCCCAGTTACTGCCGTCTGCTACAACGATACTGGAGAACAAGTTATTTCCGGGGGAATTGATAACGATATTAAGATCTGGGACATAAGAAAAAATGAGATTTTATATAAACTAAGAGGACATACAGATACCATTACTGGCATTTCATTGTCGCCTGATGGATCTTATATTCTATCAAACTCCATGGACAATACTTTACGAATTTGGGATATTAGGCCGTATGCGCCAGGGGAGAGATGTGTAAAGATATTTACTGGAAATCAACACAATTTTGAGAAGAATTTGTTAAGATGTTGTTGGTCACCAGATGGTAGTAAGGTAATTTGTTTTGAATTTGATTAAAATAAATTTATATTTCAAAATTTTATGTTTTTTTCCAGGTTTCTGCAGGATCAGCGGATAGATTTGTGTATATTTGGGATACCACATCCAGAAGGATACTTTATAAACTACCAGGGCACAACGGAAGTGTGAATGCTATCGACTTTCATCCTAAGGAACCGATTGTTTTATCGGGTTCTAGTGACAAAAATTTATATATGGGGGAGATTGAATCGTAAATAAATTTTATTGTATTTTTTTTAATGACTACAAAATTTCCGAGGTGTTTTTTATATTTATTTACACGAATACGCCTCCTAGGTATGGCGTCCTCACTACTCCTCCCAAGTTGGTCGAGTCGAATCGGTTCAAAGGAAGTTTGTCCGATTTGTACTCAGTCACCTCCCTTGCGACGATCCACCTATTCTTCCGTCGTATGAGAACAGGCTTAAATTACTCAACTTAAGCTCTCTCCATAAGCGTCGCGAGGTTGCTGACGTTATATTTGTTCATCGGCTACGGAATGGCAAGGTGGACTCAGGTTTCTTACAATGCCGTGAGAGTGAGTAATTACAACGAGGGGTGCACCTCTCTTGCATACTAACTCCTCTGACATAAATTATGGCATGTGCGAACCTGTAAATCGCATGCTTATAAATGTAAACAAAAATATGAGTGTTTTTAGCATGCCTACAAGTGAATGTAGCGTGACTCCTTGTGTGCCCCACTCGTTTTTTGTTGTTGTATTTTTTATATTTTTTATTTTTGCTTGCCTTAGGGACCATCCAGAAATTACGTCACACGAATTTCATGATTTTTTGACCCCTCCCCCGTCCTTGTCACAACTGGTCACATTTGTGAGACTCCCCCCTCCATAGTGTGACGTCACATGTTTTGCAACTTTACATCTAGAAATTATTAAATTAAAACAGCAGTTCCGAAATTAGTTTTATTTCTATTTAAATTATTAACTTCCCAGTAGGAAGTTATTGTAATCGGTCCGAAAATCGGATTCGAAATTTTCAATGTATTTACACGTTTCAAAGTCCCAATAGCATTTTAAGCAAAAAATTGAGAAGAAATATATGTGTGTGTGTGTGCGTACCTATGTGGTCATTTTTTCCTGCACGATTTCGCGAGAACCAAAAAAGATTTCGACTTCGTTAAGGTGCCGTTCGAAGCATGTTAAAGGACATATGATCTTAAAAGATTTTCATAAAAATCGGTCGAACCGTTTTTTTGTTTGAACGACGTAAGTGATTTTTGTACCAGCACGATTTCGCGCGAACCAAAAAAGATACCGACTTCGTTAAGATGCCGTTCAAAGCGTGTTAAAGGACATATGATCTTAAAGGATTTTCATAAAAATCGGTCGAACCGTTTTTTTGTTTGAACGACGTAAGTGATTTTTGTACCAGCACGATTTCGCGCGAACCAAAAAAGATACCGACTTCGTTAAGATGCCGTTCAAAGCGTGTTAAAGGACATATGATCTGAAAAGATTTTCATAAAAATCGTTCGGGTCGTTTTTTTGTTTGAACGAATACTGGGAAGTTAATCTTGTGGACCGAAAGGGTCAAAAGCCACATCCCAACTAGTTTTTTTAATAAAATCAACATCACACTTTTGAAAAAATTAACAAAACAAAAAACCAATAATTATACTATAGTCCAGGGAAATTAGCAAAAAAAAGCGCACGAAAGGAGGCAAAATTCCAAAATGGCTGAAAATTGGTCCACAGCTTCCGTGGGACTTTTTAAGAAAACCATTTCGGAATCACAAAAAATAAAACATGACCGCCGGAGATATCGCGTTTTTTCCGTGTTTTCCTGGTATCTCGGTTTCTATAGGTCGCACAACCTAGTACGAGGGCCCAAAATGTTGACAACGAAACTCTCTACAACTTTAGTTCTTATAAATTTGTTGACCCGATTAACCTTTTTAAAGTTATTCAAGGTCAAACTTATCAAAAATCACTTTTTAGCCAAAAAAATCACTCAAAAACTGCTTTTTTCGAAAAAGTTTTTGATCAGTCAATAAGAAACGTTATTGTCTACAAAAAAGCGCTCCTGCCATTTTTTCGAAAACTTAACCCTTTCGAAGTTATTCAAGGTCAAAGTCTCAAAAATTCAGTTTTTGGTCAAAAAATGACTCAGAAACTGATTTTTGCGAAATTATTTTTGTTCTATTTATACAAAAGATTATTGCCTACCTTAATGACACCCTTGTCATTTTTTCGAAAACTTCTCGAAAAAATTTGCAAAAATCAATTGAGCGATTTTTTGGCCGAGCTTCGGACGAATCGAATTGATTTGCATTTTGTACTGACTTTTGGCTATGTTTAAACGGAACCCCCTATATACGCGAATTTCACTTAACGCGAGTTTTTTTCGAACGCGTAAAGCGAGGTATTACTGTTCTTAGATATATTAGATTTTGAATTGTGACGTCACGAAATTTAGGACCCCTCCCACCCCTTGTCACACTATGTCACACTTCGTCGACCCCCTCCCTCCCCCTTAACGTGTGACGTAATTTATGGATGGCCCCTTAGCTGAGCCACAGAGCAGTGGCAAATGTTTCTCAGCCCAGCTGAGAATTGCGCCTTCTGTGTTAGAAGCTATTATATATAAAATTGCTACTGCAGCTTTCATGGCAGTTGGATGATTCTATTCTAAGGGAAATTCTGGAAGCGGGAATGATATTGGGTGCCTTCCATTTAGACACAGAAAGACAATTGTGTCCGACAAAGCCGGTCGTTCTGTGCAAACCCAAATGGAAGACCTAAGTTCGTGAAAAATCTGCCACGGCGCACTTTCCTCGTTTTTATTTTTGTTTGACAAGTATATCGTAAATTTTATGTTGATAATTTCTTTAAATTAATTCCCGGCATCTTATAAATGCTGGGAATCTTAAAAATGAAACAATATTGTTGTAATTATAAATTAACGATCGCATTTCAATTGGCGGGGGTTGGTAGCATTGTCTTAGTTGTGGCCGGCTGTCGTTGATGGAACACTTCTGTGTCGGTCACAGTGTAACACTGTGTCGGTCACAGTGTAACACTGTGTCTAAATGGAAGGCACCCATTGCCTTACATACTTCTGCTCCTTAAATCCTTCGTGGGACATAGGACGGAAACATTTTCCCTGCAGCGGATTCGGTTTTGTGCGACAGCTTTAAGCTCCGTCCAGGATTCCCAGTTGTTGCGACCTCTGCTAATAGGGTTCTTCTCCACGTTGTTCTAGATCTTCCAACTCGACGGGTTCCGTGCGGATTCGAACCCGCTACTGCCTCTTTTATTCTAGATACTAAAATGTGTGGTAAGACTTTACCCACGGTAGACAGTAGACAGATGTCTCTCCGATTGTCACATGTTGTTAGGTCCCTTAGGTTGTTTGGTCTTTTGACTATGATACTTGCTATCCCCCGAAAATGTGCAGGCGGTGCATGCATCTGTCATGAGCCTTGAGTCAGCTTTCAACAATTCTGGGCGGATGCAAGCAGCTTCACCATTGGCCATTGCATGAAGTACGGTTACTATCTCTGTCGTGGAAAGGGTACGAGTAGTGATTCTTATTAGCTGCGCATTATTGCTATTTTCTTCAGGTTTTTGTGAAAATAAAGCTCGTCCTTGTTGTTAGTAACTTGGCTTACGCCTTGATTTCCAATTGTGTGTTCAATGCCGATGTTGGTAGGGCCGATCTGTGCGATTAAGTCATCCATCAAAACAATGATCTCTCTCCTTGGAATAGAGCGAAAAGCCTCATTCAGTCACATATAAAACTCGTCCTTGATGTCATCGTCTGCGTCTTCAATTGGGGCGTAACATAGTCCGTAGTACTTAGTGTGTTAAGTAGGAGGACGGTAAAAATCCTTTCAGAAACTAGTGACCAGGTAATGAGGCTGGACCTGACTTCCTTGGTAAGTATTACGCCAACGCCACTCGCTTTCGGTTTCGTTCCTGACAGAATATAAGGAATCGCCGATTGGACAGATATGCTCCCGCATCTTGCCATTTGGTCTCGCAAAATCCCATGATCTTGATATTTTATCGATTATACATACATCTTAGCTGCAAATGTGTAATATCTTGAATATTTCATTCATGGTAAACGCACTTGCGTTATAATGTGATCCTGTAAAATAGCCCAAAGCTTCCAATCCATTATGGAAGAATGGAATTTTAAGTAAGTTGTAAAAAAATCAACACTTACCAAATCCAATCCAAAAATTATGTATATTTAAAATTTGTTGAATTTTTATTTTGTTGCAAAATTCGTTTAGACAAAAATATCACAATTATGGCTTTAATCGTAGAAAAGAAAAAAATATATATGTATATATATAATTTAAAAAAAACCTGGCTACACCGGTAAAGTGTTCGAAACGCTACTTTTAAACATTTGTCCAAAGAATTTCATACCGCTAGTGCCCCCAGGAATCGCACCGATAACCATAATTGACAATGATATTATTTGTGCAACTGCAAATAGTACAGTTAATGCTGTACTCTGAACAACAAGCGCAAAATACAATGTTGCAACCAGGCAACTTGTATAGCTAAGAGAAACTGCCAGACGTGGCCTAGAAAACATTTGCTTAAAGAAAGCTATGAATCCAGATAGAAAGCAGAAACTAGAATGTAAAAATGCGACATTTTAATCATTTCGGAATTATTTAAAATAAGAAGGACATACCTCAACATAAAAAAGACACTACCTAGTGTATATAATAAGGCGAATTTTCTTGCTTTTAATATAAGAACAGGAATGTAAAATGTTGATATTGTCATAAAGAAAATTCCCAGCCCTAGACACGTCACAAATCCAACAAGTCTTTGCAATCTTGTCTATACATAAACAAATAGAAAGTAATTATTTAAAAGCTAATCATAAATGAAAATATCAAACCAATTGTGGGCAGCAGCTCTCCTGGGTATCCTTTAACCAGCTGTTGGCTTCTTGTGGCTCAGATTTCGTGAATAGTTTGCTAATTTCTGGAACTTTTATAGGAGGCATTCGCATGTCTATCTTAAATCCAGTCGATTTTTTTTGATCGCTCTGCAGCAGTAAATACTCGTCTAGGTCCTGTTTTAGATTCGCCATTTTGATTAAATATTAATTACTTCCAAAATAAACTACACTTCGATTTGTGTGAAATAATACTAATTAATTAAAATATTTTTATAAAACCCCCTCGAAAAGACTTCTGACAATTCTCTGACATTCAGTTTGGTGGTGCCAGAAGCAGTTTTTAGTACAAAAATAATTTATTCCACTGGTTGTGGGTGTGTAGAGTGATTCCAGTGGTTTCTTTACAACTCCAGTTTTTGATATCCGACATTTTCGTTAAAGGCAATGGGGGGTTTCCGACGTTGAGTCATTTAGCTGCTACAACGTTCCATCGTTTCAGACGGTTCCTGTTGTACCGTGAGAATTTTTCTTATCTTGATTAATGCGTGTGTCCTACGATCTAAGCTCTACAGCCATATGCTACCGAATCCTAGCTCCATCTCCTCGAAGATGTTGACTACATCTGGTGACCCCTGGATGCTCTTTTGTATATAAGAACAAAAGACTGAGGAGGGTGAAAGGCGAATGTTTCGCGTCTCAAAACGAAGCAAACCCGGATTGGTCCTCCATGTTGGGGGATTGGGCGAAAGGTTGACCTCTCCTCGGAAAACAATTATTCTTATGGAATCGAGAAGTCAGCCTCGGAACAGTCAGGATTTACGGCAAAGAACGCAACAACGTCCCAGGACTAAGAATTTAAGGAACAACGATATAAAATTCGGAACGTGGAATGTGAGACCATTATATATGTAGATCTGTAGCAATGGCAAGAATGATAGATGAGGTTAAACGATATAGAATACTCATCACAGGACTACAAGAACTAAGATAGGCTGGTAAAGCGAAGTGAAGAGACTCTATCATATTCTTCAGCGGCAATGTTGACTCCAGAAGTAATTTTAGGGTAGGTTTCTGTATGGTCAAGCCTCTAATAAAGTACGTAATAAACTTCACCCCGATTAAGGATCGGATCGCAAGACAAATCGAGATTTCATAATATAATGTTCATCACGGTGCACACGCCTACAGAAGAAAAACCAGAACAAAGGATGACTTTTATGAAAATCTTCGAGTAACTTATAATAAAGGCTCCTGTGTCGAGTCGTGCGGCGGGACAAGTCGTTTGAGTTGAAGAAATCGACTATTCAGTCGAATTGAAACCTTCAGCACAGGGGCCACTCTCTGGAAGCAGCAGACGAGTTTTTATACCTAGGAACGATTACAACAAAAGGCAATGATATATCGGCGGTAATCAGGAGACGAACAACACTGGCTAATAAATGTTACTTTGGTCTACTTAAGCATCTGACGTCCAGAAATATATTAAGGAAACCAAAATTGAAACTGTACACAACACTAGTAAGACTTGTCTTACCATGTGGTTCGGAAGTCGGACATTGAAGAACGCAGACGATATATTGGTAGAAAAATTCCAAAGGAGAATCATGCGTTCGATTTACAGGGAACCCATGTGGATAGCATTTGTAGGGAAAGATACAATTCAGAGTTGTATGAAAACAGTAAAATTCCAAGCATGGTAAAAGTGATAAAAATAAACATACAATGGATTGGTCATGTCGAACGTGGCGCGGAATGGAGCCCGGCAAAGATAGTGTTGGGTACAGCACCGACAGGAAAACGGAGACCAGGTCGCCCTAAGAAAGGATATATAGACGACGCCAAGGAAGAGATAAGACAATTAGGAATAAGAAACTGGAAAAGACGGGTCAGAGATCGACAATCATGTAGGCGAACGCTGGAGGAAGCTAAGGCCAACAATACGCTGCGGAGCTTCTGATGATGATGACTGACACATTGTTCGAGCTTTTGAGGAAAGAATGCTAGCCAGGATTTTTAATGATAGGCCAACAGCTTGGAACGACCAACAAATAGGTGGATGGATGACGTGCTAGAAGATATATGAAAACTTCGTACAACAAACTGGAGAGAACTAGCAAGACTTGGAGATGACCGGAAGAAGAAACTACAAGTGGTTCGAGTTCTATAAGGACTGTAGCACCATTTAAGAAGAATTCGCATAACGCAATCTTGTAACTGGCTTGCATTTTGGCTATATTTGCCCTTTTTAACATGGACGTACTTTGATATCTCCAATTTCTCGAATCTCCAGTTTAATTTTTGTTTTTGACTACAATAATACAGGGCCAAGATCTTATAAACCCCCCCCCTCCCTTTGTAACCCAAATTTAAATAAATAAAAAAACACAAATTTTGTCAATATTTTTAATGTCTTTATTTTGTAATATATATTTGCATTAGTTTATGTACAAAATATACAGATAGGTACGTCGTTTACTTGTTTATTTATTTATTTATTTTTTTTTTCATTTTTTTTCTGCTTAAATAATATTTTTAATAAATTTGTTCATCGTTACATTATTATTGTTATTATTATTAATTTTACCCATTAATAATTAATATTTATATATATATATATTTATATTGATGATCACAATCAGTTAATAATAAATTGTTTTCTTTTTTTTCTTACTTTTCTCTGTTTTTTTTTATTTATTACTTTAACTTACGTTTATATCCTCGTCACGTTTTTGTTGTAATTATTGTTGAATAATTCCTTAACATTAAATTGTTTTCTTTTTTTCATTTTTACTGCAATATTTTTTTTGTTTTTAATTTTATGCCACTTATTTAGCAAACATAATTTACTCTTTCATATTTTTTAGTTTGCATTTTTTAATTTATTTTTTCATGTTTTTTTCTTCTTTATTTTTTAGTGCTATACAAAAATTTAGAAACTAAGGGTATTTTCGGTTTTTTTTTCATTTAGAAGTTTTTTTGCAATTTATTCGAAAATTAGATTTTTTGTTTTTGTTTTTTTATGCGTACGATAAATATTTATTGTTGGTGTTTTCCAAAGATATATTTTGTGTTTTTTATTAATTGTCAGTGTTTTTTTTTCTTTTTTTATAAAGTAATTTTTTTAATATATTTTTTCTTTCTTTTTGTTTATTTAATGATATTTTTTCGGACATTTAATTTCTCAACATGTTTATGCAATCATGCTTGGATGTTTTTTTACAAGGAACATTATGTTTCTAAAAATTGTGATAAATATAAATTAAAAATAAAGTATGAAGAAAAAAAATTATAATAACGAAAATTGTTTAAAAGTTTTAATTAATGAATGAATTGATTTTTGGTCTATTTTTTAATTTTTTATTTAATTCATCGTATTTGTTAATTTTGTTTTATATTTATTTGTATTAATTTTTTGTTTTGTTTTTGGTTTTAGATAAAATCAGTATTGTTTTTATATTTTTATTTTTGGAAGTTTATCAAGACTTTGTAGAAAGAACGATTTTACGAAAGTTTTTTTGATATTAAATTGTTTTATTACTTTTAGTATTCTATTCACAGAAAGATTAACAATTAGTGGAGCACTATCTATGTGAAGAAGAGGTATTTTAAGTCAAATCATGTTATGTATTCTATTTTACTGGTGGGACTGATCAAATGCGCAACGAATAGGTTATTGACGCAAGTAAGAAACGGATAAACAGGCCACAATGCTTTTTAATCTCGCCATAGAATGGGTGATAAAGAAAACGTCAGTCCAGAGAAGTGCGTCAATAGTAACCTACTCTGTACAATTACTTGGATATGTAGATGACGTGAACATCGTGGAAGGTCTTTCTTGCCAGCAAAAGAAGCAAGATGTTATTCATCGACTACAAATACGCTTACGATAATGTGAACCCTGAGTTTTTTGATGCTATGAGCTATGGAGCAACTTGGATTACCTAAACACCTAGTAAAACGGACGAAAATTCGGAAGGTGTAGAGTCAGAATAGATGGTGAATTATGCTTGCCCCGCTCCGCTCAGAATAAATATTCAACGTGACCCTAGAAAACCAGTAAGAGATGCATCGATTAATGCATGGGAGTCGATCCAACCTCCGCTGGAAGGATGCTTAGGGATGCCAATATGACATCGGCTCAGTATCGGGACCGCTGGAGCAAACAGTTTCGAGGGACCAGGACCGGAACCCGGTGGTAGAGCCGCTAAAGAAGAAGAAGATACTTATTTAGGCGGATTTTGAAAATATTATGCGAGTGAATTTGGTGCTTAATTACTTACGCAGAGAAACTCAAGATTAAAGCAGATCATGGGAGATTTCAATACTAACTTTGGTGGTAGAGATATTGTTTTGATTGGAGATCTATGCCAGCTCCCACTAGTGCCAATTTAAAAACAGCAGAAGCAGAGAATTGCTGGACCTATTTTGTGGCGACGACTCAAATTTTATGAGCTATGAGACAAGCAAACCAAAAGTTCCCTTTAATATTGACCAAAACCGGAATCGGCCAAAAACTCGGAGATTGTGACTCTTACCAACTGAAGAGGCAGAAATATAACAACTCCAAAAATAACACAATATTTCACTTACTTCAGGCTTGCCTTATGAAACAGTATTCGTGCCGAAAGCTTTTTATATGATTATAACACACATCCATGTGTCAGATGGTTAGCAAATGGCGCTGTTGGAAAATTAGTTCATATTGAAGAGGTAAGCGATATGTGGTTTGATTTCGCAGATTCAATGAATTCAGCGGTGTCATCAGTCGGTGAGTTTTATGTAACAGAATACGGAATAGAAGATGCAAAAAATAGTTTTGATAGCAGTTTACATTACTCCAAATCAAAAATTAAATCATCTATTTCTTGAAACAATTACTATGTCCATACACAAAAGCTGAAGCAGAATGGAGAAGATAAGTTATCAATGCTTTTAAGTGGACGTCAATTTCTCTAGAAGATTCTGGTCCAATTTATTGACCTCCAAGAACATGTAAATCTAAACTTGAATAATAATTCATTGGTTTGAACAACACGACACGGCACTAACATTGATGCTGTATTTACAGGATACCTTAACGCCGTTAGTACGAAACTCTTCGAATCATATTTCACTAGAAGAAGCTTTGGAAGTAAAGTTTATTTCTAAAGTGGCAAAAGAGGTAGGATAAGGCACTACTCACACGGGGATACTCAAATCTCGGATACTCCGCGACTGGGATACGGAGACTTGGAGACTCGAGACTGTAGTTGCTCGTCATCATCACACGGCCGCGACTGAAATTGCAAGTTTCCTATCAACATACGTCAGTTTTTTTATTCAGTGCACTTTGCAAAATGTTCATTTCGTTTTTAGTTGAAAAAAACCAAGCAAGTGAGCGACTGGGAGACTAGCATGTCGTCTCCTAGAAACTGGTTGCTTAGTTGCCGAGTATCCGCGACTGGAGTATCCCCGTATGAGTGCCGCCGTCTGATTACATATGACGGGTCTCTTAGTCGCCGAGTATCGCATCTGCTCCGAGATTTCAGTATCCCCGTGTGAGTAGTGCCTAAGTCAATCAAAGGTGGATGGACCCAAAGGCCCATACCAAATGTGGAGAGATAAGCCCCGAGAGAGTGCGTGGGGGGTGAGTTACGAACTCGCACAGCTCTTAAGTGGACATGGATGCTACAGGGTATATCTCCATCGATCCGGACACAGAGCAGAGAATATCAATGGTTAGATCGGTTAATGTATGAAAGAAAGTAGAAGAGACGCTAAATATCCTCCATCAGAAGCTAAGGCAAGAAGAAGCCGAAAGGAAGCGAGTAAGGCTTAGAAATACCAGGAGAATAGCAGGTAGATAAAAGTTGATCCAGGCCGCAACGCATTACTGAAAAGGCCTTGCTGCGGGAGAATGGAAAGACTAGTAGGTTCTAACTAAAACCATTAACATGATGCTTTCCACCTAAAAAAAATCCAATAATTTATTTGCATAAAAATTAAAACTTAATTAAACAAATAATAAATGCGTGAACATAAGTACACACATTTTTTATACAACAGTTTTTATAAAATAGAAATGATTAACAGAAATGTTCTTTCTTTGTTATGAAAAAATAACTTCTTGTAAAATTGTAAAAAAAGACGACACCTTCACAATTGTTAATCTTTATGTGAATAAAATTAATTTCCCCATTATTCCAGCATATTTTAGAAAAAGGTTAAAAAAAACCAATTTACATATTTTACAGTCATATATAAAATATAACGAACGCTTATATCAGAAGAATTTTTATGCTAAAATCTTCCTTATTTAAAATTTTATTTCAATGCTACTTTTTTTACTTTTTTTTTAAATATGTTTTTTTGTTATCTTTATTACATTTTTTTTATATTTTAGTTTAAAATTTGCTATCTAATATTTTTTTACAATTTTTCTCACTGCTTGTGTATTTTTATTTGCACGTTTTAAATATTGTTTTTTTTTAATTTTTATAGTTGTTTTTTACCAATTTCTTTATTATTTATTTTTTAAATTACTTTTTTTCTCTGCCAATATGGGAATTCTTTTATTGCAGCTTTAACAATATGTCGCAGTAATTTTCAATGAATAAATTCACATTTATTCTTCATAATAAATTTATAATTAGTTTTGGTTTTTTTAAGTTTAATTTTGTCGTTTAGATTTTTTTTAGTTTTTTTTGGATTTTTTGTTATTGTATTTTTTTTTAAATAGTTTTTTTTTCATAGGCTCGTATTTTTCAGTTTAATTTTTTTTTATTTAATTAATTAATGGATAAAAAATAAATGAATTTTTTTTAATTAATACTGATTGAAGGCAAAATAGTTTTTTTTATAATTTACAAGGAAATTTTGAGATAAGGAATAAAATCACATGTTTTAATAATAAAATGAAAACAAAAACAACAGCGTTTTTTGTAATTTTGAAATTGAAGTGTATGAAATGAAATAGTTTAGATATTTCACCGAATTGACCGTTATTATTTTTATTATCATGTTTTAGAAACTTTGTGATGTTTAACAAAAAAAGTATTTTTTATATTAGTTTTATTGCCAACGGCTGCTGCTTTACGTAAATGGAAGATTGGGATAACTTAAACAAGGTTGATTTTTTAACAAGTTCAGTAATTCCTTTCAATAAGTGGAAATTGCTGTCAATCAAACTATTTTTTTTTCGTTAGGACTCCTTAAGCCTGAACTATAATAGACGTAGATCGACGTACGTTTTTAACGAACATACACGTACGTATCTCTCACCGTAGACCTTGACGTACAATCGGCTATAATAATCGCAGTAAACATTGTTTGGATTTGAGTCTGAATACAACAAGTATGCTACGATTTTGACATTACAATGGCGTCAACTGGGATCCAGGTCGTATAAGACGGCGGTATACTACGTTTAACGAAACATTAACGAAAACAAGTACAAGTGATGTACGTTTATTATAGTCAATCATTCATTTTCACATAGGAACCCTTGGCACGCAGGGATTGACGTACGTTCTTTCACGTCTATTATAGTTCCGACTTTACACCAAACCAAATCATTACCTAAAGGAAGGAGTTAATTAAATACACAAGAGTGATCTAGATCGTATAATTTTCGAGGTATATAACAAATAAAAGAATACACAAAAACAACCCTAACTATGTTGCTCTGTTATAATCTTTATAGAGGCTATTCAAGTTTAAGTAAATTAAAAACTTTTCCAAACGTTTTTTCGTAAACAGCCTGTATCTTAGTGGATAGTGACGATAGGCCCCTCTGTAGAACAATTTTGTTCTCCAAATATACACAGGAATCACCCCTTAACGGATTAGCATCTTAGTCGGAAACATCCTGTATGATTAAGCCCTGGGATATACAGCAGAGATGGTGCGGAGTTAAGATTCGACTCCATCCAAATTAGAAGATTAAAATGAATAAACCCGTTTTATGCTGTGGCAACCGCGTATAAAACTTAATTTACAAGTCTTATGCAAAGCCACACAACAAACTCCTACACGATCAGAACGATCAATATGAACACTTCCTCGACCATTCAACTCACAGTTCATTGATCTAGTCTTCTCCCGGCATCTTCGCCATTGACTTGTTCTCTAGCTATCCAAACCATCCGGCTCGGTCCGTAACGCGTATGATGCATATTAATTCATATCTTACACTAGTAGAGCGTTTTAAGTAAATATAGTTGTTAATACTAACGTGCGACGACAATATTCCTAACGGCTGAGTTAACATAAAATGCAGAAACACCAATGGGGGGTGACTGACTCAAGTTAAAAACGCTTAAGTTAAGATATATTAGAGACAAATTAATGATTAAGTCTGTATGACTTTCATTGGTATAGAATAAAAGGAAATAGAATATGCTTTTACAGAGTTAAAGTCAGATATTTCGTCTTTCGAGATCACCTACCTTAATAAAGCGAAAATCTTTCTGATTAACCTGCAATAAACTTCAATGCCCTTTAATATTGAAATTATTTCAAATATTTAAATCTGAAGAAAATTGAGCACAACACAAAACCGATGTAGAAATACCGACATATTCAAATTTTGATTGAGTTAGCACTAATATCAAGTCCATGGTTTAAAAAATTAAAGTTTGAAATCGTAGAGCTCATTCAACATAAGAACTGCCGTTCACTTCTACTCCGAATGTTTTCGGGAATCGCAAACTATTAAATTCGCACAAACTTTCCCGCCAGCGGATTCGGGAATAGATGCCCGTATTTACTAGTACATATTCTAATAAAACCCACGATCAGTGATATGATAACTATGTAGTAGTAACAAAATTTTCCTTTAGACTTTCACATTGGTTTCAAGTATAAAAGTAACATTTATTATTAGCCTTTCACAATATCAACTAAAAATAGACCTAGTCCTACCAAAGCATTAAGCAAGATTGGCCAGACAAAACTTTTTGTTAAACCTTTTGTTCAGAAAAAACCTAGTCACTGCAACTTGATTCTCTTAAGCCTGAACTATAATAGACGTAGATCGACGTACGTTTTTAACGAATGTAGTCGTACGTATCTGTCATCGTAAACCGTGAAGTACAATCGACCATAATAATCGCAGTAAACATTGTTTGAATTTGCTACGATTTTGACATCACAACGCCGTCAACTGGGATCCAGGTCCCATAAGACGGCGTAATACTACGTTTAACGAAACATTAACGAAAACAAGTACATGTGATGTACGTTTATTATAGTCAATCATTAAAGCCGGAACTATAATAGACGTGAAAGAACGTACGTCAATCCCTGCGTTGCCAGGGCTCTATGATGAAAATGAATGATTGACTATAATAAACGTACATCACATGTACTTGTTTTCGTTAATGTTTCGTTAAACGTAGTATTACGCCGTCTTATGGGACCTGGATCCCAGTTGACGGCGTAATCGTAGCAAATTCAAACAATGTTTACTGCGATTAATATGGTCGATTGTACTTCACGGTTTACGATGACAGATATGTACATCTACATTCGTTAAAAACGTACGTCGATCTACGTCTATTATAGTTCAGGCTTAAGTCTCATCATAGAGCCCTGGCAACGCAGGGATTGACGTACGTTCTTTCACGTCTATTATAGTTCCGGCTTTAAGCTCGTTACACACTATCGTCATTTTACTGCGCGTTCGTCGAACTCGTCGTTCGTCGTCGTTTAGTTGGCATAGTACCATGGACGAAGATACTTTGTTGGCAGTAGCGGCGGTTGTTGCTGGAAAAAATTGTATGGAAAAAAACGTGTATGGTGGAAACCCTTTTTTGTGCATAACAGGTACATACTTCACTGCTTAACGACGAATAAGGGCACACAGTTTTCATCCACACTTTCGTCGTACAGCGTACAGCGAACGGAGAAAATCTCAAAATGGATTCGATTTTTTGCTGTGGCGAAAAACGCGGCGGCGTTATCTTCCCCACTGCAATTTTCTTTCATCGTTCGTCGTTCGGACAACGCTGTTCAACGAACGCGGAGTAAAACGACGATAGTGTATAGCGGGCTTTAAAAATTGATGCACCGACGCAAGTATACTATACTCTGTAGACACTGTGCTCGGTCTTGAAGAGGCTGTACATTTTCCTACAGCATTTTTCAATTCCTTGCAGCCCTCTGGACTACCCCACATAAATTGGTGTTGAAAGTAGGGTGTTTTATTACGGAACCTTACTCCACCCGAATTGCGCAATGGTACACGTTTACAAGTAAAATCTTTCAAGACCTTTTTAATAGAGTGCACAATACTGATCGGATTTGGAACTGGAGGAATTGTTTTAATTCCCCGAATTTCCTTAATGCCCACGGATTTACCATTTTTCTTAATGCCCACGGATTTACCAATTGTAGACCATCATGGAAAAAAGGCGTAGAAGGCCAAGCAATAGGTGGATGGATGACGTCCTAGAAGATATACGAAAATAAAATGGAGAGAACTAACAAAACGTATACGACTGAATCGACTTCAAGGGGCCCAAGTTCTACAAAGATTGAAGAAGAACCTTCCAATGTTGGACTTTCCGATGTTCCGACTTTCGTTGCAGGAAGCCTAAACTGAAAGAACTAAGAAATCCGCATCTCGTAATGAAATACAAAATTAAAGTTTAAAAAGAAATAAAAAAGTTGTGCTTCAGGTCCTGAGCGACCATGATCTTTGGCTACGATACTGGGGTCTGGGTCACGAATTAAGTAGTTAAAAAAGGAAAATGAATGGTAATACATGATTAGCGATCATAAATTTCAGGTGATATAACAAGTCAATTGGGTGAATGAATGTAGTGTTTAGTAATGAAAAAACAGCTCTCCCCAGCTCATAAGACATACCATACCACTGACTTTAGGTTTATAAAAAATACAAAAAACTGCTGCTAGATCCTAAAATATAACTTCCAACAAAAATTCTAATTAAAAAAAAATATAATGAAAGAAAAAATAAACATTAAATAAGAAAAATAAAAGAAAATAATAACATTTACAGATTTTTACTTTTATTGTTTTTCTTTTCTCATAAAATTTTTATATTAAGATTACTATTTACACAGTGTTTTAATTTCATTTTTTGTTTTTTTAATAATATTATATTATAATGTAATATGTACTTTTTTTTATTAATAATATCTAAAAAAATTAAATTCAGCTTCATATCTTATCTCAATAATGTTAAATTAATATTTTGTGTTTTTTTGTTTTTAATAATTTTTTTTATATCCAAGTTTTTTCATTTTTAAATGTTATTTAGAGTTTTTTTTAATCACTTAACTGATTTGTTTTCATTTATTTTTTTTATTATTTCTCTTCTTCTTTTCTTTTTTCATTACTAATTTTCTAAACTAAAAGTACCTTTTTTTTATTAGAATTTTTCTTTCCCTAATTTTTTTTGTTTTTTTTATAGCGTGTTTCTGTTTTTTTTTAATTTCTATCTTTAGCTTTTTTTTAAAAGTTTGCCTCAGTTAATTTTTTTTATTGTTTCATTTCTTTTTTTTTTGTTTTTGAATAGGGGGCTTCTTACTTTTATAATATTAAATATTTTTCTTCTTTTCTTCCTTTCTTGAATTAAAAACTATATATTACACTTTGTGTTCCTTTATTTCATAATTGTTTTTTTTTCTCATTTTATTTGCAATAACTTTTATTTTTAAATAATAAAAAAAATGCAGATAAAATCATTTTTTGGGAGGAGATTTATTTGCATTTTTTTTAAAAATAAAAATATTTTTTATTTTATACAATTATTGCGATTTTATTAAATATTTTTCTTTTCTTTTTCTTCGTAATTGGTGGTATACAATATAATAAAAACAAAAACTAAAAATTATATTATTTTCTCTCCTGTTTCTTTATTATTTATTTATTTATTTTTTTTTATTAAATTATTTTATACACCTTTTTTCATTATTATTTAAACTTATTTACTTTTTTCTTTATAATATATTTATTTATATATATATAATATTTATCAAACCATAAAAATATTTCGTTTTATATTCTAAAATTTTTTTTTACTTTTTAATAATAATATTAATAGTAGGGTTCATTAAATTAACTGTACATTTATATTAGCGAACTATTTTTTACAGGGGGGATAGCGTAATTTACAGGGTATATGTGGTTTTTTTTCTTCATATTTTTTAATCTTTTCTTTTTTTTTTAAAAATATTATATATCTGTTCTTTTAATTTTATTTTAATTAATTTGTTTTTTTTGTTTTCTTTTTTTTTTAAATAAGGTCAAGCTAATAAAAATTATTTATTTTTACTCTTTTTTTTAATACATTAAAAAATAATATAAAATAAAAAAAACATTAATATATCTTCGTATATAACAAATATTTACAAGGTGATCTTAAATAATATAACTTGTTTTTTTCTTTTTCTTTTTTTGTTTGTTTGTTGTGTTTCATATTTATTTATGTTTTTCTTTTTAATTATTAAAGCACTTTAAAATAGAAAAAAAATAAAAATAATAAAAGGAGTCTGAAAAAATAAAATCACCGAGAAAAGAAAATTACAACAAAAAAAACATAAGGCCAAATTATTTTGCTGTCGTTGTTGTTGTTCTTTTGTTTAAGATTTGCGTGTAAAGAACGATAGTAGTTTTTATTTTGTGATAGTAGTTTTATTTTTGTATCTTTGCATTTTATCGAGAATAGTATTTAATTTGAAAACTATTTAAAATAATAAATAATGAAAATATAAAAAAATTAGGCTGCTATAATACTATGAAGTTTTTGTTTCTGTACACAGATGTTTTTGATATGCATACAAACATTAAATATGTTTTAGTAATTTTTTTTGAATTAAACTATAATATATTTATTTATTTAAAGAAATAATAACGAATAATATATTCGATATTTCACAGCAAATCAAAACAATTTGTTATAGTCTTTTCTAACACAAAATAAATTAAAACTCTTAAAAATTGGTAGTGATTAACAAAAATTTTGGTTGTTAGAATCTACGATGTAGTTGAAAACTATTACTATTAATAATATTAGCATGGTGCAATCCATATGGTGAACACCTCCGCCAAGTAAGGCCTATTGTATACATGCTCCGCCGTCGACCCTCCAAAAGAAGGCAACAAGGTCTTTAATTGAAGAAGACCGGACCTGAGGGGGCTAAAAAGCTCTCTGATAATCGTTTGACAAGTCTTTTTTTGGTAGTGTGGTCTAATCAATTTGAAGCTATAACAATAGAACAGTTTAATCATTGCATTTAGAATGGTTTTGCTTAAATCTTGCAAGAAAAATTTCAAATTAACTAACTATGATCGTGTTGAGGCCGAAGCGAATTGAACTAGCCAATGTTACCAATAACATAAACCCTAAAAATTGTTGGTCAAAATAGATCCACTTTTTGCCGTAACTAAAACGTAGCTGCAGTGTCTATATCGACGTGACGTATTATCAAATGGCATGATTATGGGAATCCAGAGCCCGCAACATAAAAGAAGCGAAATGAGCGCGCATGTTAAGAATATAAATGAGTCGGTAATTCCCGATATTAAACAGACAGAGTAACGTTGTTTGCTTGTTGGGACATGAGGCTCTCACTGCGCATGGAAACAGCAATTTTGAGATTCCCTTATTTTATGGTGCGGCCTCTAGCAAGCATGGTGCTAAGTTAGCATCGATATTTCACCTCAGATTAAAGTATGGGCTTCGGCCTAAACGTAAACTAGAACAGATTAAATTACTGTGTTTCCATGAGCCAAGGTAGAGTTTTCGTTGAGTAAACAGAAAGCTTTTTCTCTCAAGATAAACTCGATTCCATGGCAGTTCTGGGTTGAATTTTACATTATGTCGCGCTTAGGATATGTGCAGTAAAGGATACTGAAACACACAAATATGCAAAACCCGGCTTAATCGGACTGGCTTCGTTGAGTTTACTTGGATTTAACGAAACTTTACTTAGCCCGCGTTTCCAAGGGCGCTTAATCAGAGTAAATTCAGGGTAAACTCAGTAAATGAGAGCAATGCTGAATGATTACTTGGAAATTTAAAGCAGTGTGTTATTTTACAGCGTTACTAAGGTACAATAATGTACATCAGTTTTATGTCTACAATCAGAGGGTCAGAGGGATGTATCTCAAATTAATTTAATTTTTCGCTTTAATAAAATAGCGTGTGAAAACTGGTTATAACGAACTGGAAAGAATTAGATAATCTTAGAGGCGACTGGAAGAAAACTTTAATAGGACCAAGTCCTGCAACTGGGACTGTGCGCCATTTAAGAAGAAAATTAAAGAATTTTGCTTAAAACAAATAAAATATATAAATAATCATAAAAAATCAAACTTAAGAATCACCGTTTGTACTACCAGAATGTCATGTCGTTCAGGTCATGGTGCAATCTACTAGACCATGCACCATAATCTGAACGAGATTAGTTAGAAGGATATAAGGGAATAGGGCAGATCAATAGGTGTTTTAGGGCAGATGGTTGTAAAGCTTACCGTTTGAACTCTTGGATGTTGTACGAGTTCGGAAATACTGATTGTGGGAGATTGTTCCACAGCCAAATATAGGAATTGTAGAAATTATCGTTGTCGTGTGGACGTAGATTAGAGTTGTGTATGTAAAATATTAAGAACTTGGAGCTTTTGAGTTTTTCTACTAAGTAATTGTTGGAGGGCGCAGTAGAAAGGATATCAGGAAACTTGTTGGCTTGATTACCGAACACTATGCCTTGAATTACCACCTATGGATGATTGGAAAGGGCCTGTAGGCTTTGCCTTGAGAAGGAAGAGTCTGTTCTTCATGTTCTCTTTGAGTACCCCGTGAAAGGAAGGAGCATAGTCTTGTTGTTCGATGAACCACTTGACAGACTGCTGAACCTGTTCCAGCGGTCTGTTTTACAAATTTGAGGTATAGGGGTGTAGTACAATAAGCCAAGCGAGTGGCCGCGATATTTGTGGACCCGATGCCTCACCAAAGGAAAGAAAGGAGTGTTTTTGAGTTAATCTAAAAACACTAGAGATAACACTTTAAATTATTGTCAGGTCTATTCAGACAGAATTTAAGGCTGTTTGAAAAAATCCAATATAAATTCATATGTTTGTTCTTTCCTTCCTACTTGTAAACTTGTTTCTTCTTTCAAACTCTAAATATTTAGTGTATCAATAGAATAAGATAACCAAAACTAATAGATCCGAAACCTGGGCATTAAGAAGTAACGATAAAGTGTGTTTGGAAGAAAAATCCTTCGCACTATATATGGAGGAATGAGCGAAACTGATGTCTGGAGGAGAAGATACAATTATGAAATGTATTAGTTGTATAAAGATCCAGACATACTATAACAATGAACAGAATTCGATGGGTAGGACATGTTCAATGTAGCAGTGAAGACAACATAGCAAAAATTATTATGAACAAAAGACTAGACGGACACGGGCGGACAAAAGAATATATGCAGATGGCATAGAAGAAGATCTACGAACTTATACGAAGGTATAAGAATTGCAGACTTCGAGCTAGGGACCGACAGTTCTGGAGGAAGATGTTGCATGAATCCATGGCCAATAACAGGCTGTGGACAGCTATTAATGAAAACTCAAATTAACAAAGACAACAACAAAACTACGGAAATTAAAAGAAGAATACTGCTACCGCACAAAACATACTACAGAATGTTGAAATATAAATATAAAATTTAAGTTATGAAAAACTGTAATAAAATCAGTATTCTTGTACGGATCGGAAGCATGGACGCTTACTAGGTATGATGAGCAGGTTCTTTGAAGTTGCGAGAGAAAATTTCTCAGGCGCAGTAAATGAAGATCATGTACCAAATATACAATGAACTTCACATAACAAAAAGCTTCAAAATCACGCTGGGTAGAACATGTAATGACCCTGCAAACATTTAGATTCGAAAACGATTCGAGAACGACTTGCCAAAAGTGAAAACGCTCCAATCAACCAGGAAAGCTTTTATGGTGCTTTTTGAATCTTTTCTCGTACCTATCGAATCGAGAGTGGCCCAAGAAAGCGAGCCTCCGAGAAATTGTTTGCAGGGGAGAATGCCTGAAAAAGCGTCCCCAAATATCATTTTCCTCCAAACTCTAGAGACAAGACCTAAGAAAGACCTAGAACGAGATATAAAGAAGACAGTGAAATGGACTGAAAGTGCACAATTGGGGTTACCAAATGGAAAAGTAAGATGCAAGATCGAGAACGATGGAAGAAGTTTCTTAAGGAGGCCAAGGATTACACGAGTGTTGTAACGCCAGTAGTGCTGATTATGTGAAACATAGGCATCAGTGCAGAAATTTGTAAATGTCTAAAAGAGGCGAGAAAGTCAAAGATCTTGATCGACATACACATGTAGATTAGAAAGCAAAGATACTTTCTTATTGAACTCTTTGCTAAATGATAATATAGGGTTTTGGCAACGAGCTTTCATAAACGAGTTCGCTTTATTTGCGTACGCTCCCTCTCCTTTTTTTGTATACCAATTACAAAACGCATTGTTATAGTATGAAAGTACTTTTGAAATGCATTTCAAAAAGTTCTTCAGTTGATTTTGTATAAAAAAACGTACGATTTTAAAGACTCTAATTAAATATTTCAACCAATTTCAATCGCAATCAATACTTCAGATAAAAATATCGATTAGGATTAAGTTTAGCTTGTAAACAAGTAACAGTATTGACTGAAAATGGCTGAGATTATAATTGATTTCTTTAATATAAGTTCCAATTTGATATTAAAAGAAGCGATAAAACAACTTTATTATATTCAGCAGATTCTACACTTTAATAGAATATTTTGGCGCTGATTTATCAACATTTTCAATTATTGAAAAATCAGATTTTAATTGAAGCTGAATTAATATAGCCCGCGCCATAAAAGAAGGGAAATGAGGGCGCATGTAGAGAATATAAATAAGTCGTGCGTTTTTAAACAAACACAATGATGTTGCTAGCTGGTCGAGACTTGAGAATCTCACAGCGCATGGAAACAACGATTCCTTTCGTTTATGGCGCGGCCTCTAATTATTTCATTGTATCGGTTGTCTTAATATCAAATAAACTTAGCTGGGAAAGTTTTTTGTTTTGTTAATAACTTTTTTTATATATGCTTTATGAGATCTACGATTGCATTTAATTTTATTTGTTACTGCTTTATGGTGGGTCCACACGACAGGGACGTTTGTCCGTCCATTCCGACTTTCTGTGCGGCTTCTGTACAGACTGTGAAGTTTGAATTAAACGGCCGACGGAATGTCTGTGCGGACACTTTATCCAGCGACTTCCGTTTGTTTCACAGACACAATTCCAAAGAATTCTATAAGTCCTTTATGACCAAAAGGTTCTATCGTGTGGACCCACTATTAATTACACAACACCACAAAGAAAATATTACAGACATCGACGTGAAATAAAATCTTGGATTAAAAAAACATAGAAAATTTTTAACCTGCAAAAAAAACTATAATATAATTGGAAATTTATTAACAATTCAAGTATTTCAATTATTTTGTTTTATAAATATTTTTATTAAGTATGCACCTACACCTATGTACATTTAACAACTTTTTTTTGCAAAAAAAATTAATAATAATAATAAATAAATTGTTTATCTTCATGTTTTCTTAATATTTTATAATTAACAGAGAAAAAAAAGTTCATTGATTTTACATTTAAAAAAAAATAGTAATAAAATAGAAAATAAGAAATTAAATGTCTAATAAATTTCTACTATCATTTCTTTACAACTTAAATTATGTTTGCGTTTTAATATTTATATATATTGTTTAAAATCAAGATTATCTTTAATTTGAAATGTTTTTTTTTAAAAAATAAAATTGGTACCTATATTCCAAACAAAAGCTTTAATAATTATCTAATTTCGCTCATTTTCTTTTTTTTTTCTAAAACAAAAATTGTGATTTTTTTTGTTTGTTTTTGTTTTTTTGTTTAGTTTTAATAACGTGATAAAGAAAAATTAAAAAAAGATAGAATATTATTAAAATTGAGATCAAATACAAAAATTATTATCTTCTTTAATTTATACTTTATACACTGTTTTTGTTTCTTCAGAAATATATTTATATACTGTATTTTTTTATTTACTTTTCTTCTTTTTAAGATCAAAAATTAAAAATTTACATATCGTTTTTTTGTTTTTCATATCATTTGTATTTGTTGTTGGGTTTCTTTTTTTTGTTAAATATTTATACAATTTTTTGTTTGCTTGTTTCCTAGTAAAAAAGGAATTTAATCCGCATATCTTTCTACCTACACTAGTTTCAAGTTCTTCTTCTATTTATTTTATTTTTTTATTTATATTGTTATTTTCGTTTATCTTTTTTTTATATTCAAGTCCGTGCATTTTTATTTATATATAAGAGTCCATCAAATATATTTTATTTTTCTTTTTCTTGTTTTTCTTTTTTAAATATAAATCGTCATCAATTTTTTTTTATGGTTTGCTTATTGAATTTTTTGTTTGTTTTTTATGTATGTAAATCTAAATTGGTTATAATTTTTACGTCCTAATTAAGTTGTTGTTGGGTTGTGTTATAGTCAATTATATATGTATATATTAATATAGTATAATATCTTTTTTAGACAGTTGCTATGACAATTAGTAGATGTGCAATTTCTGCAACACGATGCTTTAAATCGGGCGCTGCACGCTCTAAATTCTCATTGGCAAAATCACATGATGGAAAGATGTGTACAACATATGCAGCCTGTTCACTACCAGGTACTGGAATGTTTACTATACCTGCTGCCATTTTTTGTTGTAGATATGTTATAAAGCCAGTTTGTAAGTTACGTGATTGTTGTAGAACATCCATATGATCTCTTCCGCATGGTAATGCTAACAGCATACAATGTTCATTTTCGCACTGTAAGTAAAAAATTGAAAATATTTTTTTGATGTTATGTGGATTATGATATAAAAGAATATTTTTTTTTTGTTCAATGACATCTGACAGAAAAGTGGGATAAATGTGACTTAATATTAGGAAATAATTAATAATCTAAAAGAAATTCCACTTTCGTTGATAATTACGAAGCTAAGCACAATGCTGAACAGAAATCTTAACAACATTGATCTCTAGCCCTTCGACTGTTTTATTATAGTATTATCTAGTGAGCAGTTAACTTGCCCTTTTCTGTTCAATATTTTCAGCTCCAGCCTGTCCGAGAAGTTAAAGAATATAGCGAATTTCATTTACGCAGGCGACCTCAAAATATAAAGTGTCCTCAAATCGAAAACTGACGAATTATTTAGGCCCTCCGCACACGAGTACGCAACTGTCCCGGACGTTGCCCGCGTAGGGAAGTGAGAATCCACACACGAGTCGACAGAAACGAGATCGATTTGGAACTAGTTTGGAGCTGGTCGCGAGCGACTGTTCTTGCCAGTCGCAAGCGATTTCAGTTGCATGATTGCAGCTCATCTGAACTACTTGACATATCGCCAAATCTTCGTGCCTAAAGGCTGGCTATGTGGGCACAGAACACCGATTGATCCAGAGGTTTCATTTTGATTGCAAACTGGTACTGCGCGTGATTTTTTGAAACCAGTTCAAAACTAGGATTGGAAATCAGTCGACTCGTGTGCTCGAAAGTCATGCATTATAAGACTGGTGCACCACCAATAAATTACATCGTAAACCTGGAAATAGCAAGCAATTACCCTTTCTCGTAAAAATGACACACCATTATTGTATTATTATCTCAACGACAAGGTTTTGAACGATGTCGATCAAATTGTCGATCTAGGTGTTATCCTAGACAAAAAAAAACTTAATTTCAATTCGCACTATGATCATATTACTACCAGAGCCAACAACCTTCTAAGAGCTAAAGAATTCGACAATGTATAGATTAAAAAACACTCTTCTGTTCCGTTGTCCGACCTATCCTGGAATATGCGTTTCCTATCTGGGATTCTATATTTCTCGTTGCTATTTACACGATTGAGTAAATTTCTTTAACACGGCCCGCGTGACTTTCAAAGCTACACCCACCCTAGGCGGACAGGCTCAAAGTGTTGGATCTCATGCCATTGCCTAGTAGGAGGTATGTTTTAAACTAGAAGTCCTTTAGGGCAACCTTAAAGTTCATTCTTTCCGATAAGACCTAGAACGATCGCCGGACAAGACATACGAAAATACTTAACGAATACTCACATCGGCCATATTTTTCTTTCTTTCGAATACCGCAGCAACAAGTTGTACCTATTGCACTCTTACCACCCTCTATATTTTAGATTTGAAGAGCAGACTGTTTGAACGGGTTTAGCAATCTCATGCGTTCAAGAATCGTTACTCAGACTTGTTTGGTCAAGCAAGGCCGCACCGAACAACAGGACCTTAAACCTCAATATTGCGGCGCAGTGACAGGGAACATAAAGAGCAGACTGGTCCTCCTCGAGAGCAGAGCTTACAGATACGGACCTCCGACCTTCTGGCACTTCTGGGACAGTCCAAGGCTAAACCACTTGAAGTTTACCAAAGCAGCTTTGAATATTTTAGTTTTCGGTGTATTTCATCGGAGTCCGCTCACCTAGGACCGTTTTTTACCAAACTGGTGAGTGTCTTAATAGGTGGTTCGGAACCGTTAAAAACAGTGCTACTATCCTGTCTGGCCAAGACGTCCACCTTTTTATTGCTCGCGAAAATGACCCACATAAGGGTGAATTCAAGGGTATTGGAATTAAGTGATCAGTCTTAACAAAGGATTAACGAATGTCAAAGCCGTCGCGTGGTTTATTCTACCACCTCGCTCCCAATATTACTCCGACAGAACGTTGAACTTGATGATGGATCCGATTACAACTTGTGGAATCTACATTTTTCCTCAATTAGAACTCAGTCGGTGAATGTATTGCTCCAAATACTACTGTGTATCCGATCTACAAACCTATCTAGTATCGCTTACTTTTGGAGTAATGATATGCAAATTGGTACGTTATACTTGCTTTTACCTTTTTGTGAATTATCATGGTTGAAAGTAGAGTTCTTAGTTATTCTAAGGAAACCTTCTTAAGGTCTTAAGCGGATACACTGGCAGCTCCAAAAATGCTAGATATTCTTAACGCGTACAATGTGCACCAATGGGAGAATTCCTTATCCATTTGTTTGATATTACATAATCCAAATCGCGACTAACTTAAATAATGTTAACAAATGATATTACCCAACATGGGAGCATACTGAATTATTGAAAATGGTGTACGCATAACATTTTACAAATTATCCAAGTTTATGCCTCATTAGTTGCAGATCATGTCTTTTCCTCTTCGATTAACAAATATAGACTTAAAATCTAATCATAAACCTACCTGCATCTTTTTAGCAACACCCTCAAGTTGAGTTTGTTCAAGTCTCATTCGTTGGGCAATCCTTAATGGTGGAGTGCTACCATCACTATTGCACGGCAAAGAACCTCTTGCTACCTCTGGATTGCCAAAGACGAAATGCATCTGCACAGCAGCTTGATCTGTCTTCAATGCTAATAAGCCCTGCCACATCACTGGATATCGCTGTAATAACGTCAGTAATGAATCAGCTTGAGGTGGTACTTGACTTGCATGTGGCGGTGTAGCAACTTGTATATTACGTCCAGTCGGTGCTGGCATCGCTGGCACCAAACTTCCATGACTTGGCATACTAGTATGACCTACAGAATTTAATAAGAGTTGAGTGACAAATTTTCACAATAATATTATTTTAGTAAAATAGTACCTGGAATAGAAATACGCTCTTTTTCACGCTCCCTCTCACGTTCTCTCTGCTCTCGTTCTCTCTCTAATGCTTTAGGATGCAAATGAGTTAGAGTAGCTGGTGGACCAGTAGTTTGAGCCGGATACGTGCAGGGTGCAGGTGCGACCACGCTATGCGCAGGTCGATGAGCTGGTGGGGGCTCGGTTGGCACTGATCGTACATTGTCAAAATAGCGAGCTCCAACATCTGGAAAATGAGGGTGAGGTATTCGAGTTCCATGTACATACACTTGAGCCACTTGTGGTGAGTCTGTAAAAAAAATTATTATGTAAACAATTTAGTCAGATAAGACAGCCATGTAATTAATACCAGTAGCACGATCTTGGGGGCTCTGCAAACTATGAGGTACCGCGATTGTTCTTGATCCACTTCCTGGACGGCGCAACTCTAGAGGTGGGCTAGCTACCATCGATTCGTCAACTTCTGATAGTTCCTTTTGTTCAGTCGATCCGGGTAGTAGTGGCGACCTATGACAAGAATATTATTTATATAAAAACTGTTACGTATATAAAAAATTACGGCAATTACCTTGAAATATAAGAAGGAATAGCTCCAAGTTCCCTGAGATATTGATACATGATAAAATGGTCGCGCGGAGGAACACCTCTGATACTCCCAGCTGGAAAACTTCCTTCTCCCTGTAAAGAAAAAATCGAAAAACAAACTTTAGCATTAGGCGAAAAATTGTGGAACCGAATCAACAACGAAAAAAAAACAGAAGAATAAAGCACGCAATCTATCTCTGTGAATTACCGGTGTAATTGGAGACGCCTGCTGATGAGCAGGTGGGGGACTTTGCGTTCGAGAATTAAAGCTCCCGATATCATGCTGCGTCCACACAAGTACAGAAAGTTACAAGATCAACATTATATAGAATATAGCATTTAAAAAATATGTCTTACCAAATTAGCCTCGAATGCCGGAACAGGCAGTCCTGGCTGCAACATGTGGGCCCTTGACTGTCCTTGAGGACTGATCGATGGGACTGAAGCTCGCAAACTGCTTGCACCTGAAATAGATATTCACCGATAAGTAAGATCCACTTTTCAGAAAGGTGTGCATTATAAATACAAACCTGTGACAACAGGTTGCTGACCAGGCATGTGCGGCTGCTTCAGGGGTGGGCTCGCTACAGCACCAGTCATTATCTGGGGAGCTTGATGCAATCCGACGACACCTTTAGTGGGTGGTATAACTTGTTGTTGGTGTGCCGGCTTAGCTTGCAGTAAGGTCGCTCCAGTTGGTTGGTGAGGATGAGATGACTGATGTGCATGCGCAATTATGTGCTGGGAGCCAGGAACCATAGCAGCTTGTCCAGACGCAAGTTGTAGACCTGGTTGTGCTTGCTTTGCTGCCATAGAATTAGGCATATGCTGCTGCGATGGCTGGTGTTGTGGCATATGATGTTGTTGATGCGGCTGTGTTGGCGGAGTGGGTCCTCGCTTAGCTACTTGATGGGTAACCACAGATACACCACCAGCCTGCTTCTGAACATGCGGATGCTGCTGAGGTTGTACATGTGCTAAAGGAACTTGAATAGTTTGACGTTTTCCTGCAGTTTGAATAGTAACAGGAGATGGAGCTTGTTGAATTATTTTTCCTCCTTGCACCACCGCCGCATAACCACTGGGAACCTGCTGAATCTTATTACCATGTATAACTAGAGATTGATGCTGTGGTTGTGGTTGTTGCTGAGCAATAATCTGCTGTTGACCACCAGGTTTCGTCACAACATGAAGAATTTGTTGCGATGGTGTGGGCTGCTGCTGAGGCATTTGCTGCTGCGTCTTAACAACAACATTCTGCTGAATTCGTGGCGAATGTGGTGGACCAACTTGCGCACCATGTGGTGAACTTGATGGTGGAATATTCACGATAAGATTGTGATGAGGCTGTGCACTCTGCTGTGCTGCTGACGAAGTTGTTTGTGGTAGACATTGTTGAAGAGTGGTAGGAACGTTATGTTGAATATTTCGGGCAACACTTGTTTGTACAATAGTTCCAGGCTGTTTTATCAACGTTGGGCTATTTACTACAACAGGCGCTGCTTGTCCAATAACTCCTCCACTCACCTTCACCAACCCTTGGGTGACTGCGGGTTTATTGACTTGGCTACTAAGCATATGTGCTTTCAATGGATGAGTACGAATGGTTTGTTGTGGTTGTTGTACAGGTAACTGCGGAATGTTTGGCGGCTGCGATGGAGGTTGTGGTGGCGGTTGCGATTGTGGCTGTGATGGAGATACAATAGTTGTAGGTGTTGAAGTCGTTGGAGGCGTTGCTTGAGTTGATACTACAACACTAGTTGGTTTGGGCAATGTAACTGTCGTACTTGTGCTAGGCTTCGAGGTTTCAGAAGATATTACTGAAGGAGAAGGTGCTTTCGGTGTCGGCACTTTCTGTTCTTCCTTTACTACCTTAGAAATTGGAACCGGAACTACTTCAGAAATTGCAACCGGCACAGTTTTCTGCACTAATTCGACTTTCCCAGTGGGCGGGACTGCTAGTAATGGTGCAGCTGCACCCGGCACTGGTACGTATTGTCCTTCTTTACTTTGTCTAACGACAGTTAGAACTCCAGTTACTGGATCAATTAGCGTCAACGGTTCGCTGGGTTCTGTGGGATTCGTACTCAGAACCGGCTTTTCTACTTTTTCTGTGACAGTGACAGTAGTAGTCTCAACAGATATAGTAGGTTTAACTGGTGGTGCTGCAGGACTCTTAGTATCACTAACATCCTCAATCTTTTCTACCTTACGCTCTTCTTCTGGTTCCACAGATTGCGGCTTTAATTTCTCCTCTACCTTTAAGACCTTCTCGTCACTACTGTCAGCCGAAGCATCACTTGACTTTCGGTCCTTTGTTCTACGATTAGCTCGAGGGGATTTTCTTATATCACTAATTGGTCCAATTTGTTTTTCATTAACGACAGGCTGCGGTGCACGCCCAGTTGTTGAAGCATTCTGTGAATTCCTTGTGGATCGCCTTGGTGGTGTTTGACCTCCTGCTTTTGGGGAATTCAATGAATTACGTACAACATCTTCGATGACATCATCAACAGTACTTCTATTGCCACCGTCCTTCTCTTGCAGACGTCTCGATTTTCTTGTATTCACAGTTGGTGTCGAGAACTCCTCCTTAGATTCTTTTTGTGGTGGAGTAGTATTATCTGCAATGGGATGCGGGGCGGGACTCGGAGATGCTGTCGATTCTGGTTGCTTTTCAACCGGTCTTGTTTGTACAACAGCCTGCCCTGGACTTTTTATTGTTAGTATTAACCGAGGACGTTCTGTTGTTTTTACTGTTGTTGACTCCTCTCCAGAATCTGAATGGAATTCATATATATCTTGGTCTGATGTATGACTCCTCATTTTCTTCTCACCAACAGTAGGAATCGTATTAGGAACTTTCGAAGCAGCTCCACGTCCCCGGCGACCACGTGCATTCTGACTCATCTTACCGCGCCTTGTTTGTACACCTTCAACAACACCAGAAGCTGGTGTTGGTGATGATATAGATGTTTGCTGGTTCACAATAACTTTCTTCGCGTTACGATTAATTCGTCCCCGCTTTCCAGCACGTGTTGTTTTACCATTGTCAGCACTTTCAGACTGTGTATCTTCGAATTCTTCTTCATCATGTGTGTCTTCGCTTTTCTCAGTTTCAGCTGTGCTTTCTGCCGGAGTATCACTCTTCACCTCTGCTTCAGGAACTGATTCCAAAGAGGCGTTAGCACTTGGAATTGAGCTGTCTTTTTCTGGAGGCTGTTCTTTTTCCACCTCTTTTGGTTGTGCTTTTTCTGGCATCGGTTCATCAATCTCATCGTTAGAGCACAGCGCATCAACTTTCTTTATTACAGATTCGATGTTCAACTCTTTAGCGGACCAGTAGTCACTATCTTCTTTAGAGTCTTGTTCTATTTCATCTTCTGGTGGTGAGAGCTTCGTCACGTTCTCTTCGGTGAGCATTGACTTTTCAGTAGGCTCAGCTGGTATTGTGGGAACGGCTTGAGTCTTTATGACAGACACACTTTCTTGTTCGACGGAAGGTTTCGTTTCTTTTACTTCTTTTTTGGGCTCAAGTTTAGCGCTAGTTTCCTGACGTGCTACTGGCTCAGGCTCTACTTCTGGTTCTTTTGGCTCAACCTTTGGCTCAATTGGTTTCTCAGGCTCTGGTGTTTTAATTGGCGCAAGAGGCTTTGTTTCTGGCACTGCAACTACTTTAGGAGTTTCTTCAACCGGTTGTGGTGTCTTCCCTCTAGGCTCTTCCACAGGCTTACTTTCAATTTCGACAACGGGCGTTGGTGGCTTGATGGGTATTACCACAGGCTCAGTAACTGGTTTAGGATGTGCTGCCAGTACTGTTGGTTGTTGTTGTTGTGGTTGAGGGACTATCTGAACTTTTGTTTGTGGAGATTTATTTACTTGTGAAACCTCCACATTTGGTTTCAGAGAGTTCTTAGGAATCGTTGGCTGTGGTGGTAGACTCTGCACTGGAGAAGTAGCAACTTGCTTCTGATGTTGTACACCAATGTTAAGCTGCATTATTTGCTGGCCGCTACCTTGTTGTGAAGGAAGCGGCACCGAAATCTGTTGTATCGGAGGTTGTTGTTGAAATTGTGTTTGGGGCTGCAGTTGGGATTGTGTAACCAATTGAGGTTGTGGTTGCTGTTGTACAGATGGCTGTGGTGGCTGCACTTGAGGAGCCTGTTGTTGCTGTGGGACTGGCTGCGGAATCTTTTGCAGTATTTGCTGCTGTTGTGCCGGCGGTGTATGGTGCACTATACTTTGTTGTTGTTGCGTTTCTAAAGTACGTGGCTGCTGCTGGACAACTGCTGACTGCTGTTGCGCAATTCCAGGTTGTTGCACAACACCCCCACCAGGCTGCTGCCTTACAATTACAACATTTTGCTGAATCCTTGAATGCACAGGCGATGATTGCGCATCTTTGTGTGGAATAGTCTGAATAATTGAAGGCGGTGATGTGACTCCTTTATGCGGACTATCCTTTCCACCGCTTTGTGCCTGTGGATACTGATGAATTTGCAATACCTGTTGATGAACAACTCTGTGCTGCCCTTGAACATGCTGTTGCTGCTGCATTTGCTGGTGCTGTTGCTGCTGCATTTGTTGGTGTTGTTGTTGGTGTTGTTGTTGCTGTTGCTTTTGCTGTTGCACCTTTTGCATGTGGACAATTTGGGCATGCTGTTGTTGAGCATGCTGCTGTTGATGGATTTGCTGCTGATGCAGTTGCTGTTGTAATTGCTTCTGCTGTTGGTGCTGCTGCTGATGCTGCTGTTGTTGTTGCATCTGCATTTGTTGTTGCCTCTGTTGCATTATTTGATGCTGATGTTGCATAAGCTGCTGTTGGTGCTGTGCAAGTTTCGACATTTGTTGCATTTGTTGTGTCATTCTTTGAGGAGGCTGTGGTAGGTGCTGTTTTCCTTGCTGTTGAATTTGTTGTTGTTGCAGCACGACGGTCTGGTGTGGCTGACCTTTGTGCGGCTGCACCTGTACTGGGATAATATGCTGCAAATGTGCAGGTTGACCATGTGCCATATGATTGGGTGTTGGTGGCTCTCCAATAGATTTGATAGGAGACTGCATCGTTTGCTGCTGTTGAATTATCGCTGCAGGAGCGTGCGTTAACTTCGGTGAAGAAATTTGCAAAGAAGTTTGCTGATTCTGTGGCCCAATATGAACTGGAGAACTGGCTGAACTAGGAGTTGGCGTACTAACTCGTGTACTTTGATAAGTAAGTGTTTGTCCAGTAACTTTAATCTCCTTACTTTCTGGATGCTGAGTATGAGGCGAATCGGCTTTGTTTGCAATTGAAGTTTGCGCAGTGTTTGGTTGGGGCAATATTATATTCTGTGGCTGTATTGGCTTAGAGATTGGCGCCAGAACTGATGTAACTGGCATTCTATTAAGAATGATGTTCGGCGAATTGGTTGACGTTATTGTGTTAGGCCCGGGTTGAGTGCTTACTGAACCCGGTGGTGACATCAACTGCCTCTGCTGTAGAACAACATGCTGAGGAAGAACAGGGCTCAGCTGAGACTGACTACGCATTACTGTTGGCTGACTACGATGCATACTTGGGCTATGTGGCGATTGCACACGAACATTAACGAACTGTTGCGATTGAGATGGTTGTTGGCCACCTTGCGGTTGCGGTTGCTGCAGTCTTGGGGACTGCATTCTTTGTTCGTTAGTACTCCGTGGTGAGACCATTACGTTTATCGGTGGATAAACAAAATGCGTTTGCTCTGGAATACTTATTGTTGGTGGTTGCATGACGTAGTGTGTTTGTGGCCTACTGATAGGCAATTTAACTTGCGTAGCGCCTTGGATTGGCGGCTGTGGCGGTATCTGTTGTGATGGACGCTGTTGTGAAGCAGAATACACCATCTGTGGTCGTGAACTTGGAGGTGTTGTTACAATCTGAGGTGTTGTTATAATAGGCGCAGTAGAAACTTCAGGACTCGGTGTCGCTGGTACTGATGGAGTAACATCAGGCTTCTGTGGCTCAACCTTAGGCTCAAGCTCCTTTGGTTTTTCTACTGGCTTTGCTTCTGGTTTAGTTTCTTTTGTAACTTTCTCCTTTGTGGGTGTAGTTACTTCTAGATTTTTAGTAATAACCGATGTTGTGTTTGGAGAATCTGCAGTTTCAACTTTCTTATTTTCCACAGGGGCTTCCTTGACTTTGACACTTTCAGCAGCAACCAGATCAACTTTTGGCGCTTTGCTAGCAGGTGTTTGCTTCACTTGCGGCAATTGTACGTCTGGCGTCTTCGGAGGATTATCAAATCGTACTTGATTGTTCACATCCTCTTCAGGCTCTTCAGTGTCAGTATCAATTTGCAAATCGTGTTCTGACTGTGGTGTATCTGCTTTTATTTCGATTTCTTCATTGCTTAAGCTTTGTACAGCCTTTCTCATTTCTTCAGCATCTTCTTCTGGTATAACTGGCTCAACAGGCACCTGTGCACTAAGATCTTCTTCGACATGCACATCGCATGGATCGTCAGTAAAGGAATAGTCAGCAGCACTGGATGTTCCGAAACTTTCACCAAGAAGCGCAGCAACAGCGTCTTCAGTCTCTTCTTGTGATATAATTACTCTAGACTTTTCTTCAATTTTGTCAATCACTTTTGAATCTGGTGGACTCTCGATTGGAATTTTAGGTTCTTCTGGTACTGGATCTATGATTGGTGATGTGAACTCTGCTGATATTGATTTTACTGCAGATTCACTAATTTTGTCATCTAGTTCAACATCAAAACCTGGTATAAATTTGTCTGGCTTCTTTTTGCATTCTACTGATTTTGGTGTTGATAAAGTCGGAGTTTTCGGAATCGGGCTTATGATAGTCTTCTCTCGTGTCATTGGTGAAATTGAGAGATTCAAATCTGATGATGATTTATTCAGTGGCGGACTACTGTCGTCATCTAGTAAGCATGGTAAGCTTGGGGATGGCTTGCATAGTGTTGGTTTAGGACCTTCCGATTCAGAAGTGATCTCGATTGATAATTTCCCTGTTGAAGGTGGCGGTGACATCAGGCTATTATTGTGACTACTATGATGATGATGTTCTCTTCTTTGATGTCTTTCCTCCTTAGAACGCTTCTTTTTCTTCTTCTTTTCCTTGGTCTTATGAGGTTCTTGCGTTTCTTTCTTCTCATGTTGGATCACTTCCATGCTATTTTCATCACCATCGGAAAATCTAAACACATCTGTCATATCACTCTTATGTGTTGTAGCAGTAGAAGGCGTTGTTTCTTCTGTTAGTTTGTTATCAGAGTCTTCCATCAGTTGTGCCTCTAAGGCTCGCCCAGCTTCATCAAGATCAACACTATTCTCATCATCATTCTTTTGTTGAAGAGCAGCTAAAGCATGTTGTTCACGTGACTTCTCTCTTTCTTTGCGTTTCTTCTCGCGTTTCTCTTTTCTGTGTCTCTCACGTTCTAGATGCGAGCTGGCCTTTTGTTTGTTCTCTTCATTCTCTTCAACAGTGTGCGATTTTGGTGTTAAGGGCTCCTGCTTGTAAGGATTTATAGCAGCTGAAACGACTGGTTGTTGAGTATGGACAGGCGTATCAAACAAGTGAGTTGGTGCAGTATCTTTTTGTATTGGCTCACTGCCAGACATTTGAGATTCATCATCTGATATTGGTCCAAATATATCTTCCATTTTTTCTCCACTTCTTTTTAAGTTGAAAGAGTAACGATTCACTTCGTTTTTAGACGATTTCTTCGATTTCTTCAGCCTGTGCCGTTCCTCTTTGGAAACTGCTGACTTGTCGTATTCTTCGCGTGTTTTCTCACGTTTCTTCTCTTTCCGATCTTTGTGTTTCTTTTTCTCTGAGGAGAATTGCACATTTGAAGTACTACAAGGTACTGTGGTACTCATCATGGACTCTCGCTTCAGTTCGTCAAAGACTTGTTCTAAAGAAGTGGGTGTAAGCTTCTCTGTTGGTGTATCATCAAATTTCTCTATAGATGTTTCATTATCAGCAAGAATTGGTGAAGACTTCTGCCGTTTTTTGCTCTTCTTGTGCTTCTTTCTACTTTCGGGAGAAAAGAGTTGATCAAAAATCGAATCTTTACTCTCTACCGCACTTCCAGAGCAGGCATTATTATCAGAGTCTTCATGCTGTGTGCTATAGAAATCAGTGATGGAGTCTTTAATTTCCGCTTTCACTTCCATTTTAATTGGTGACAAATTTTCACTTGGCTCAATTTTAATTTTCTCAATTTTGACTGTCGGAAATGTTTCCGATTTCTTTTCGATTTGCAACTCCCGTTCCTCGTTCTCTTTTTTAATTTCTGCCTTGAATTTCATTTCCATATTGTCCAATTTTTCCCGATCTTCAATTTCCATTCTTGGTAGAGGCACTTCATTATCTGAGGAATCAGATGCAATACGTGTCGAGCGTGAATTACGCTTGGAAGATATTTTCTTGCATGGCGGTTTCGAATGGTTTAGAATGCTACCATCCGAACTGTCGCCATCACAAAGTTCATTAAGGCGGGCACGATTATATTGTGCACGGCGTGCGTCCGAATCAGAATCTGATATAATGCTGTCTCGTTGGCGCATAACTGTGCCTTCGTCAGAGGAACTATTTATGAAGCCGCTGCTTCGGTTTAATTTATATGAACTTTTGTACTTTGTATGGCGATCATCAAAATCGGAATCGGAGTCTCCATCGTAGCTTGTCGATCGTTTCTTCTCTTCCCGCTTGGCTCGACTTTGCTTCAATTGAGTAAATTTGGCTTTGATCTTCTTCTCTTCTTCTTGTTTTTGCATGTTCTTACACGATCTGGCTTTTACTTTATCATACATTGATATATAAGGACCATCGTCGAGGATATCAAATATGGAATGTTTTTTCGGTTCGTCTGAGTCAGAATCATTTGAACTCTGAGTAAGCTTTCTAGGCATGGGTTTACTTCGTGATTTCTCACTAGTTTGCCTGCTGCCTTCCTCAGAGCGTGTTGATCCTTTACGATCAGAATGGCGGTTATTATCGTGCCTTTTAGAATCGTTCCGATTATTATGTTGAGATTGTCTATGCGTACTGCTATCGTCATCCTGGTCGTGTCGTTTCTTCTCTTTATGTTCCTTTTTTGTTTTATGCCGCTGTTGGTGTTGGTGTTCTTGTGCTTGATGATCATCATCATCCGTTGATCTTATTTCGGGCGTATCAAACATTGGCAATGTCTCTGATGGACTCATCTCTTCATCTCTGGCAAGATTTGTAGTGGTTTCTTTATCGTCTTTGGTAGAACTGTGTTGTTTTTTGTACTTTTGAGCAGATGCTGAACTTTTATCACTACGATCATATTTTTTATGTTCTTTATCCTTGTTCTTCTTCTCTTCAAATCCCGAATCTTTTCGATATCGTTCATCTTGACTTGTTTGCTTGTCATCTGGATTTTTTGATAAGGAACTCGCCCGGCCATGAGATTTATGATGTTTTGACCGATTTGAATCCTTTCCTTCTTTACGGTCAAATAGTTTTCTATTTTCTCCAGATATTCTCATCCGCTTTGTTTGTTCATCATTATCAACACTATCTTGCGAACTTAATCTTCTTTTATTCATTCTAATTGGTGAGTTTCCAGAGACCTTAACATCACGAAGATTCTGTGTATCATCGTTAAAAAGGTTTTCACTATTTTCTTTATTGTGTTTGTCGTCCTTATTGGTATTGTGGTGTGAATGGCTAAAGTGTGTGTGCTCATCATCTTTTCGATCACGTCCAGATGGTTTCTCATGATCATGATCATCCCGATTGTGTTTATTCGAACTTGCACTAGCCGGACTTGTTTCTTTCTCATCTAATCGAAGCCTTTCGCTCAGTTCTTTCTGGCGAGCTTCTTCTTGTCGAGTTTCCTCTTCACGGCGTAACCGTTCAGATTCTTCTTTTTGTTCACGTTCACGTTTTGTACGCTCTTCAATATCTTTTCGTTCACGTTCTTTTCGTTCACGTTCCTCCCTATCTTTACGCTCCGCCTCTTCACGCTCTCTTCGCTCACGTTCTTCACGTTCACGTCGATCACGTTCTTCCTTATCTCGGCGTTCCTGTTCTTCCTTTTCTCGTTCTCGTCTTTCTTGTTCTTCACGCTCCTTTCTTTCACGTTCCTCACGCTCTTTTCTTTCACGTTCTTCCCGTTCTCGACGCTCTCGTTCTTCGCGCTCCTTACGATCACGCTCTTCACGTTCCCTGCGTTCTCGTTCTTCGCGCTCTTTGCGTTCTCGCTCTTCCCGCTCCTTTCGTTCTTTCTCCTCTCGCTCTTCTCTTTCTCGTCTCCGTTCCTTTTCTCTTCTTTCACGTTCTAGCCTTTCTTTTTCTTGTTTCTGTTTCTCTTTTTCTGCTCTTTCACGTTCCTGACGTTCTTTATTCAGTCGTTCTTGTCGCTCACGCTCAGCGTTCTCCTTATCTTCTTGTTCTTTCTTTTTTCTGTCCTCCTCTATTCTGTCTTCATCTTTAGCATGAAGATCATTCACTTCCGGTGTATCTTCCGAATGTGAAGATTTTCTTTTATCGATTGATTCACTTCTAGATTTTTCATTTTTATTTAATTTTCTATCACTATCGTTTCTGTGATTGTGCTTGTGAGCTTTATCTCCCTTCTTCGAGGTATTCGTTGTGGTCGATTTTTGGTATGCTGATTTTGATGAAGATGAATCAGCGCTACTTCGTCTAAAGTTATGTTCTGAACCAGTAGCTTCTGAGTCTTCATCAAATTTGGTACTTGTTGCATTACTATAGTTGGTTGGCAGTGAAGATGTTCCTGTAGATGTTGCGGATTTAACTGTTCCGACATTTGTACTTCCTGGTATTGAGGCAGATTTACAAAGTACCCGACCACTTGATGATTGCGTTGAAGCTCCTTGCGTTGAACTTAAGCTGCTTCCACTGCTGCTAGATGTTTTCTCACCGGGTACACTAAAGCTCTTAGAAATCGTACTGGTCTTTGGTCTACTTGCAGATATCGTTTCCGTAACAGTTTTCGATTGTGTTTGAGGCGCTGAAGTAACTGGCTGTGTAGCAGATGGTGTAGAGGAGCCACTTGCAGTCGTAACTGTTGGCTGTATAACAGTTGAAGGAGGTGTAACTACTGGTGGGTGACTTGGGAATGGATATTGTAAGCCTTTTGCTGGTTGCGGTGTGACAAGATTCTGTTGTGATAGAGAAACTTTCACAGATGCAGACGCCACCACCGGCGATGGTGATGGACTATTGTAAGGAGACATGGCTTGCGGGCTATTCATCGGTGAAGAATTTAACCTTTGCAGCTGATTGACTCCAGGTGAAGTAAAAACGGTGGATTGTGAGGATGGTTTGGTTGTTGACGTACCCCCTACAACGGGTGTTTTTGTTGCGGCTAAATTTGGAATTCCAGGAGATGTTGAGGAAATTAATGAGGAACGTGATAAATTTGAAAAATCTCCCGGTTCATACTTATCACTAATATTCTTCAGCCGCTGCAAATCATCATCGAATATCGACTTCTTTGCTAGAACGGATTTAACAATTTCTGAAGGTTTCACTTCATTTACATCCAAATCTAAAAACTTATGCCGTGAAGAAAAACTCGAACTATGCTGTGTACTTTCTGAACTAAGAGAATGCGGTCGTCCAGCAACGTTGCCACCACCTGACCATATTTCAAATTTTTCATCTAACCATTTTATTCGTTCTTCTAGTGACGGACTAGTGCTAACTGGTGCCATGTCTGAGTCACTAGAATTTGAACTAAGCGATCTCGCCCTAATAGGACTCGCTGGTGGTTGTTCAATTCCTCCCAATAAGCTTGAACTACCGCCAGACGGCGTCGGATGGTGATGATGATGCTGCTGCTGCTGCTGTGACTGGCTATGATGATGATGGTGGTGGTGGTGATGGACTGATTGCGGTTGATGGTGGGATGGTTGCGATGGATGCAACGTCAGATGATGATGCGACGCCATTTGCTGCGTCGGATGGTGAAATGATGACGATAGTCTTGTTCCAGCCAATAACGGTGGACTTGATAGTGTATTGCTAAGACTAGAATGACTACTACTACTGTTTAACAGCGTTGAAGAAGAACTTGAATTTAATAAGTTGTTACTACTACTATTGTTTATATTAATATTCGTCGATGAAGAACTAACAGAGTACATTTGTCCTGCATGCAATGATGATGATGATGACGGTGCTCCTGCTGCGGGTGGCGCAGTAGTTCGATTTTGTTGAAAAAATTGAATACCAAATTTTGGAAGCGGCAACATCATTGGCTCATGCGGCTTATCACGCGGAATTCGCCTCGGTTCACTTGGTAGCACCTCGGGTCGTTCGTCACACAATGGTGTGCCAGGCCGTGAGCCATCTGCACTTTCTCCACCAGATGCTTCATGTGAATGATGTGAATGCAGCTGATGTCCGCGACCTCTTGATGTATGATATTCACTTGTTTCAGTACTATTACCACTTATTGTTGACGTTCCAGGAACATTACTCGTTCGCCGTCGCTTACATGAAACAGAATGTGGTGCAGCGTATACCGTCGTTGTCGTCATATTATGTTCATGATTTCCATGTCTTAATGCATTACCACTAATCATAGAACCAGATTCCGTGGACGGACGACGACTACTTGGCAATTGCGTTGTTGCATACTTAAGGCTACTGCATTCTGATAAACGACGAACTTCAACGCATTTTCTGTGGTGTAAGGAAGCACCACTTTCATTGCTATGGTTGTTTAAAACATCACAGTTGGAGTCACCGATTGACAAATTTGTTTGATGTATACTATTACTATTGTTACTACTGTTTGAACCGTCGACAGGATGCGACTGTTGCTGTTGTGGTTGCTGAGGTTGCTGCTGTTGAGACTGCTGTAAGAGAATTGTTGTGATTAGTTAAAGATTGATCATTGATTAATTATAGAAGTACTTACCAAACCAGATATCGTGTGATGATGATTGTGGTGATGAGATGTGTGATCAAATTTCATACGTTTCTTAGGACTAACTAATTCATCACCACTGGACGGGCACTCTTCTAGTTGTTCCAATAAGTGGAACCTTTCCTTTTGTAAATTTCGTATATCACCTGAAATTTAAGAAAGAATTGTTGAAGTTTGGTGTTTGTTGCTTAAAATAGTTTTATAATTGACATATCTAAGTAATCTAGCACGAAAAAAGCTGTTAGTATTCAAATATTTGTGGCTCTTACTACAGAGTCATTTTATTTCTAGTGTGAACTATCCACAACTCTTGCTGGGTGGACTAGTTTAATGGTAACTGACACAAAGACGCGAACAATAAATCAGCAAAAGAATAAATCTTATGACAGAGAGCTGATCTGATGGTACAGACAGTGCCCTGTTGTCGGATGGACCATGCATTTTCTCAAAGATGTGGGTTTCATGCAATATTCCTGGACCATTGATCTCAAAACGGTCGTTTCCTGACACATAGAAGTGTATGATTCATTGGGGAAAATGGGTTGTTGTCCTATTTAAAAACATTGATAAAGTCTGATCGAATACTTTTCCTCTCGTGACTCCATTTCTTTGAAAAACATTTAATTATAGAAGCTTGGTTCCTGATTTCGGATAAATTGATAAAAAAAGATTTATTTTTCAATATAATCTGCCATGATTGTATTTACAGAGGCATCATACTCTCATTGCTTTATAATTTTTCGAGCTTGACAACTTAAATGATAATAAATTTGATTAATAAAACAAAAAAAAACTTACCTGGACTTTTGTCGCATCGACGTCGTCCACTATTAGTATTACTAACTTCAAGCGTATCCACAGTACTACCAGGAATAGGACCCAATCGCGATTGCGGTGAATCTGATCTCTGATCACGTGTACTTGCATAATTTGTATAGGTCTCATCATCATGTGATGCCCCAGATCCTTGACTATATTCATCATAGCTACGAAATCGCCGTTCTGGATATTCATAGTCACCATGTCTTAAGCTACGTGATCTTCCACCTCTTGGTGTTGTACCACCAGCTGGTGGTATTGCTGGTGTCGCGGTTACTGCTGTACTAGCTACTACACTTCCAACACCGGTAACACCACCAACAGCTGGTGCAGTATTTGGCGATGTATTACCACTTGAATTAACGCTAGTATGCCGACTAAATGATGATGCCCGCGATCTTGTTTGGGTGCTATCATATCGACTAAAACGTGCTCCTGGAACAGAAGATACAACACGATTTGCTGTTGCAGTCTCAGTTGCTACAGAACTATTGCTAATTTCTGTTGAATTGCTTCCATTACCTGATGATTGTTTTTCTAATTTCTCATAGAACGCCTCTTGGCATTCCCGTGATGCAAAATCAACTTGCAGCTTTCTGCCACGCAATGTTGCACCACGCATCTCTTTCACAGCCGTTTGTGCATATTGTATTTGATCGAACGAAACTAGGGCCAACTTGCGCTCTCTGTCAATTACAACTTGAGACACTGAACCATAGCGCGAGAACTGTACCATAAGATGATTTTCGCTAACACTGTCCGCAATACCATCAATCCAGACACAATTTGTTGGCATAGATTTGCCAAAGCCTAATTTAATACGATTGTTACCTAAGTGTTCACCATCCATTTTTCGCATTGCTTTTACCACAGATACGATATCAGAATATTGACAAAACGCGTACGCATTCATGCCCTGCTTCTTGATGTCGATCTCGATTATTTCACCAAAGCAATCGAAGTGCTTTCGAAGCTCGCTCCCCGTAATATCTTTCTCTAAATTGCCAATGAATAGCGTCCTTGTTGATTTTGGATGATATTCATCAAGCTCAGCCTCATACGGTCGAAATTCATTATCTTCGACGTCGTATCCTTGATAAGGAGCTACTTCTATCTTACATCCGAAGAATAATTTATCGTGGGATACTTCTAAAGCTTTCTCTACATCATCGGGCTTCTTGAAGCATACAAGGGCATACCGTTCGGCATTTTGGCCGACCACTTTAACCCATGTTACCTTGCCGTGTTTTTTGTACTCATGAAAAAGACCATCCTTAAGGGATGTGTCCGAGGAACGGGCCGGAAGGTTTCTAACACAGATCGCTAGCGGTCGATTGTCTTCGGAATGGACAACGGGATTACCAGTTGACGATGATGAAGAGGATCCTGTATTCGTGCTCGATGATTGATTATTAATGGATAAACCACCGCTTTGGCTAGGCGCCGACACAGCCGATTGAAGATTTCTCGTTCTTGACGATGATGATGATAGGGGTGGATCGCTCCCTGAAACAGGACTGGACGCATGTGAATTTGATGATGTGCTATTTGTTGAACTACAACTGCTTGGACTCCGCGAATGTGAACGACTCGACGCTGCACTTCCGCCATTACCCCGATCAACTAGATGACTACTATGACTACTTGCGGCATTTATGCTACCACTACCACCACAGGGTGACTCCGAACCAGAGCGGGATTTCTTCTTTTTTATAAGCTGACAATCATAACTACTTGTGTCAGGCTGTACTACTGCGCTGGCCACATTCCCATAAACACTTCTGGAGGCTGGAGATGCTGCTTGACCACCAGACACCGTTGATGTACCACTTGGGCTCGTGTCGTACCATGATGGAACTCTATGATGTCCAACTGGTGGTGTCCTGAAAATTAAAAGAAATCAAAAATTACCATTTGCATAGTTTTTTGTAATTATTAAAAAAAAAATGCAAGTAAGCTTCAACCCCAAAAGTAATTATCGTTAGTAAGGATAACAAAAAAAAACACAAAAAATATAGCCAGAAGTTAAGTACAAATTCAGTTAGGATAAAGCGAAAACAAAAAGAGTTTTAAAAGAGTGTTGTATTTCGCATATTTTACACCAATTACTACCACCACTATTTCAGAGAAGAGATCCCATTGTTGCATGTAATTTATTTATGTTTTTGTAAAGTGAAGGTCTTCTATAAACATGTTTACCCTGAAGTTTATTGAAGTATAATATTTTGATATATTTAAGGCCCTAAATAGTTTTTTGAATTCTTGTCCTAGCCCTTACCTGTCTATAATAGACGAATATGGTCCATTTCTATACAGCCTATCTCTCGCCCTGCCTCGTATATCACCCGTATGATAGTTATTTGGTCGCCTTATATATTGTTCAGTTTCCGAAACTAAACGTGAATTGCGATCGTAGTATGTAGTACCCCTCTGTTCGAAGTTCGGTGGTGACACGTCTTCTGTTGACCTGCAATTGTAACAAGAAGAAAAAAATAGATACACACGATATAATCTACGTTATATGGTATGGCAATTGTACTGAAACTACGGATATTTCTGTTTTTTTTAATAATAATAATAATAATAATAATAAACTGGCCACCAACTAAAATAGAAGAAAATTATATCTAAAAAAAAGTCGAAAAATTAAGGAAAACAATTTTAAAAATATATATATAAAATTGAAAGTAAATCTACTGGAAGAAATTTTAAAAGTTACAAATCAAATTCAGTTTGTTATACTCTTCTACAATCCAATAATAATCTAGTAGTGGAGAGAGCAAGGACATCTTCAACGCCTACATAGAATAGACTACTTTAATAAGTACTTTGATACTTAAATCGAAAGGTTTTGAAGGCCATTGAATTTCATTGTGTTCATTGTTTCAATTCTATTACTCTAATTCACTATTTCGAAAAGAGAAGTATCATTACCAGAGAGGAACGTTACTGTATCACTGTTGGATAAATCGGCACTAAAACTATGTCGTTGAGCATAAATTCGTCAAGATACCAGTTGGGCTGCTTCTGCACACACCCTATTTACCAAATCTAACTCGAACTATAATCCATTCCCGAATCTAAAAACTTTCCAAGTTGAATGTAAATATTTGTCACATGAAGACATTTTACAGAAAGTGAGCTGTAATATGAAAACGTCGAATCCTGGTCCAAGATGGTGCATTGAAATTTGGGGAGTATGTCAAGACTTTACGCAGCTCAGAGTGGGGAATGGGGATCGGGGATACGAATTTCAGAGCCTCATACCTTCCGACCGTTATAACACGGGTCCACTGTGCCGATTTGGGCGAGTGTAGCCGAAAGACAAGAACTGAAAAAAGTGTGGCCCGACCCACGACCCGTGATTATGAGGCTCATGCTCAACCGACTGAGTAGTGCTGCACACGAGACGAGACGAGATTTGGCCCGGTCTCGTCTCGGTCTCGAAAAAATGGGTATTTGCAGGTCTCGTCTCGAAAAGTCTCGAATTTCACTGTCAATAATACAAATTGCTCAGTCTTCTGTATTTCGAGAAATATCAATATGTGCCATATTAATGAAATTGTATACAAATATTCCTTATATTTCCATGCTAGTCACTTCCCAGACGTAGACACGTAAATCTGCCTTTTGCAGTGGCACCAGGGCGGGGTAGAGGGGATCAATGAATCGAAAGTTAATTTCTAATTTGTGTAGAGTTACATTTACGTAGAGTCCGTTCCAAAAGGGAAGAGGTATTTTACAGTCATTTCATTTCATTTCAACGCATTTGAAATGAAATGAAATGACAGTAAAATACCTCTTCTGTTTTGGAATGGACTCTGCATTTAAATTCTTATGGAATGCGTACTCTTCGCCTTGTCTCCGCAGCCTGCTCAAGTCATGTATTGGTGCCGAATGCTGTGTTTGTCAAAGAGCGCAGCGTGAAGATACTGAAATAGTTGGTGTCGATATGATTTCAAAATAACGATTTGATTTCGAGACCTCGAGATGTCTCGTGAGATCTCGAATGGTAGTCTCGGTCTCGTATCGATTTTTAATCTGGAGGTCTCGTTTCAATCTCGTCTCGAAAATCGAGACGAGACGAGACGACTTCGAGACAAGTCTCGTTTCGTGTGCAGCACTACGACTGAGCTAGCCAGGCCGTACTGGTTAGGATATTGACGGCCATTGGGGGAAAACAGAGAGAAATGAAATGCTATGAAACGTGGTTGAAAATGGATCTGATTATGGTCCTCCGGGTGACCACAGCAGGTGGTTGCAAGTCCTTTCGGACGGTAGTCTAAACCGAAATTTTTTTAGTACCTATTAAAACCGCAAATATATAAGAGCAGTGAAAGCAGATGGTTTGAATGGTTTGAAAGATGTCCATGAAAATTTAAGCCATTTTAAACGTTTGTTCTTGTTTATCAGTGTTTTTGTATAATATCGGCGGTTAGCATTTCCCAAAATCACGAATGGCATTTCGAATTGGTTGACCATTCACCGTATTAACTAGATCTGGTCCTAGCTTAAAGATTTTTCCTGAGCTTAAAGTGTGACTTGGAGGTCAGAGATTTCTACAGTACGAGGTGATCATCGCATACGTACACGTGGCAAGACGCCAACTACTTTTTTCATGTGAAAGACTAGGGCTCAGAAATAATGCCCATTTGTATTGTCGTCGGTTCTATCATTAAGTGCAATGTCAAACAGCAAGCCCTATTCGGAAAATTAGTAGAGAGAAGAGTGGGAAAACTGACGTCAACACGCGGTTTTATTCTACGAGCCCTCTATAAAATGCTGCCGTTACAAAACGTTGACTTCGGAGATCGAATAGAAGATGGCTTCCTCGTCTATTATTCCATACCGCTAGTGGAAGCCACGGACCTAGAGGATAATAGTCGAGCGCATTAACCCCTAGACAACCAAGGCCAGTGGAAAGGTAAAAAAAAGGGTAATTTAAAAAAAAGAATTACATTTGACTGGAAAAATACTTCTATACTTCTTTATTAGACTCAACACTTTTCGGACTACTCTCGTATTATACCCAAAATCAAATCCAATTAATTTACAAAAGTTTTGCTTCAAAATATACCATATTACCTAATCTATTAAAGGAGTAGCGCATCTGTGGACCGGGAAATTTCGTTGCATACTTTTAGGAGCATTTTTTTAAATTCCGTCAATTCTGCATACTTTTAGGGATATTCTTTTTATTTATATTTCTAAGGGATATTTGTGAAGGGAATTTTAGTATTAGATTGGATAAGGGTTGGGCCTTTTGATAGTCCCGATAGACGATCGTTATTTTTGACGCGGTTTTCGAAGATTTTCGATTGTTAATTCAGAGCTTTTGGAGCACCTGATTCTTAATTTCCTTAGGTCAAGGTTGGAATAAGCATAAAATACCTCACATATCGAACTTTAGCACGCTAGAATTTTACAAAAAAAAACAAACAAATGAACAAATCTAATAAGTTACTATCTTTGCAATTAATCACCATCTCATCACTCCTAATCAAATCTTATATAACATTTATTTACAAGCACAACAGCACCAACAACAGCAACAACAACAGCAAAAACAATTATTTCTAAAGAAGTAGAAGAAAAAAACAAGTGGAAAATAAAACTTTATGCCCATTTGCTGCTGATATGGTACAAATGTTGAGCACACAATCTACAAATGTGAATGACTTGAAATCGATGTCAAGTTGACTTGAAGTAGATTCAATGAGAAAAAAAATATCATGAAAAATAGGCACTCGGCATCAACAGAGCTAGAGCAAAACATTCATACCTCCTTGAAATCGTGGAGCTGCGAAGAAAATAACAAAAAAAAATAAAAAACAGCACGAAAAAAATCGCTGGACTCTTACAAATGCCGGTTTTGTAAGTTTATATTTTTCAGTAAATGAAAAAAAAATGTGAAGAAAAATCTTTGCTGTAACAAACGAACAATATGGCAACAAACTCCCAGGAGTAGAGCACGTGAGGAAAAATACAGCAGAAAAAAGTTAACTACATGACACCCACTCAATATTTTTTATTGTTGTTTGTGCAAAAAATAATAATAATAAACAATTGCCTAAGATATATTCTTTGTGATTTATGCATTCTTAATCTTTGTGTTGGGATAGAAAAAAAATTTTTTTTTTGTTTGTACGTTGCAGTAACGAACTAATGAATCTGCATACATAAGCATCAACCGAATGCAACTTTAAAAAAAATGCATGCAGTAGAAAATAGATTGCAGCGATGCAACTGTAGTGATATACTCATATTATTCCGTTAGAGTAGGCTTGAATTAAAGCCTATATTGAGAGCAAACTGGGTCAAGCTTTTGTTGTTTCTGCGAAGCTTTCTGCATTTTTCATAATTAAAAAAAAAAGAAAAAAAAGAACGCGTTTAACGCGCGCGTTTGCAGCAGGCCCTGCATGGGAATAAAGTTTACAATTGGAGCAATTTGTGCAACTTTGCACTTTTTCTAGGCATATTCTGTGTGTTGTATTTCCCTCTACTTTAGAATATATATGTACATTTTTTTTTGTTACCCTGTTTACATGCTGTGCATGGTTCATTTTGTAGAGGTTGAAGGGCTCTGTGTTACCTGGGATTAAAACTTGTTTTTTTTCACTCAATTTTAGAGGAAGAATATTACTTCAATTTATTTGCTTTTGACCTAGTTTTTTTGGTTAGTGTCAATATTGGGGCTAACGTTGAGAACTTCCATTATTCCAGTGCGTGTCGGATTATGAATTTTGCGCCATTTTGGACATTTTCAAAATGGCCGGCTGAAATTTGACATATGTCATCAGAACAGATGTAATGAATGTGTGCCATTTGCAATATGAATTAATCTTTAAGAGTTTCACAAAAAATTGTTGGAAACGATCGAGCCATAAAATCATTCTAATCGATCAAGCGCATTTTCATCTCGTTGGCTACGAAAAGGGGTCGAAAAATCCTAGCGTGATTCAATAAAAGCCAATGAATCCTCAACATGTGACTATTTGATGCGAATTTTGGTTGAAATGGTGTCATTGGTTCTTATTTCTTTGCAAATGGGGAAGAAGAGCCATCATTTATTACCTTTACATGAACGGTTTGAATTTTTGACTTAAAAGCTATTTGAAACACAAGCTGCGTTTTAATTAATCCCCATATTATAAATTGTGACCAGTCATAAGTCACAAGATTTTGTGACTTGTTCTTCTCATTGATAGTTTGTGACTATTCTTGTGACTAATATCTGTTTTGGTATTAAAAGCACCCAGTCACAAGAAAATTCACCTCTGATGGTGAAATTGTAAAGGTGTAATGAATCTGGGCGACAACGTAGGGTGTGTTTCAAGTTCCATCAATTATTGCAATCATTCCATCTTATCAACATCACATATGTCCCTTATTCCATCATTTTTTGTCGGATTCGAACAATTGTCCATCAATGATTAGGGTTAATTTCCATCACTGATTTCTGATTACTGATTGTGGTGAAACTTGAAACACACCCGTAGTCAACGTACACCAGCAAATATTAACACAGTGAGGCAGAGTGTATGTGAATGTCCGAGAACCTCTTATCGACGCTAGAAATCTGGACTTTGTACTCTTGCGACCTGGGGCCCGATTCCGCAACGTTGGGTTTTACGGTGTTCACCGATTTCAGTGTAAACTGGCTATTTTTGCGTCCGCAAGAGTGAGAATGAGTTTTTTTGACATTTGCGGTGAACAGCGCCGTGAAAAATTTCTCACTGAGAAAAAGGCTGTGAATTTACGGTGAGTTTGAATTTTGACGAGTAAAGTTGTTTTTGTAATTTCGTGCGATTATTTTTGAATAAGTTTTTTAATTTTTTTTAAAAATAATTTTTTTGAGAGATTTTTTTGGTACGTAAAAATAAAATGTTGTTTATTGTTCAAAAGATTTTTTTAATTAGAATTTTTAAAATGGAAAGGTCAAGACAGTGACAACTCAGCGCATCATTCAGCACATTAAAACTCACTGGCACTTACGGAACTGCATTTTAAAGAAAAGTGAACACCGAGGTTGTCAGTGAGTTTTTCCTTCGGTGTTCACTGGCGAAAAACTCACCGTTGCGGAATCGGGCCCCTGATCTTTATAAAGGGTGGAGCAAAAGTAATGTCATAATGTGAATGTGTCATAATTTTGCCAAAAGTAATGTCATAATGGGAATATGCTATAATTTTTGCAAATGGCGTCAAATGTCACTGTGCTTTGATATTTATGCACTTTGTCTACATCGTCAAGCTTTACCATAGACTTTGTTTATACCAGATATCAATTTCTCGTCTATATGCCGGCGTTATTCTACAAGTCAGCAGCACATGGTAAAGTTTGAACCTTTTGGCTGGTCTTTGAGCGCAATTCATGAGATTCTATAGAATCAATGTAGAGTTCCGATAATGCCTCTTGTACTTAGGGCAGTGTCTTTCTTCTAGATTAGGGCCTTGTCGATTAACTGTCTCACGATATCTCTACTCCACATTGCTCTACAGTTCAATGATGCAGTGGCAAAGACAATGGCCCTATCTAAACCAGTATTGGTTCAGCAGCAGTAGAACCGGGTTTTTAGGAGAGAGGTATAGAAACGGCAAAAGGGAACTGTAGTAACCTGTTCACGAGAAAATTTTGGCGTGAAAACTTAACACATACACAATTCGCCTTCGCCTACTTTTGTAAATCGTGTCTAGCAAGTATAATTCTCGACACGCACACAGATATCTCCGTGTAAAGACCAGAAAGTTACTCGCGATGAAAAAATACCAGTGTAGATCTAGATTAACTTCCAAACCCGGTTTCGCTGCTGCTGAAGGAATACTAGTTTATATACCTGAATCTGTTCTGTTCTGTTCTGAAACAGCTTCCAAATAAACTCTTTTCTCCGATAATTATCGAGAACAGTATCCAGAAATATTGTGTCTGGGCCTGATTTGAGGCTTTTTGCTTAAGGTTTAATTTTGCTCGGTTTGTATCTAAACTTCCATATTGAAGTAAACCAGGAAAAAACAGACTAGACTGGTTGTAATTAATTGTTAATAAAGGATTAAAGCTGCTTGAAGCTTTATCTGCCTCACAACGTATCTTGTGATCAACACAAAAATGATTGAGGTATCAGCTTCAAGGCATAGACGAAAATAGTTTTTGAGTATGTCTAATTGTTGGTCCTCCTTTAAGACGTATCATTATAAATTGTTGAATTTTGTTAGCTGTAATTTTTTAAATATTGAAACTACTTAGGAATATCCCTTGAGCTAAATGTGTCACTTAGAAGATTACATTTAGTAATAATCACTGAGACGTAATGCAGCTGCAGCAAAAATGATAAGCTAAAGTTGAGATAAAACTGAATCATATTCATTTGTTTTGTTCTAATACGAGTTACTCGAAAGATTATAGAAAGATAAATCTTTTAGAAAATGAAACCGATGAAACAACCAACACATCTTAGTTGTCTATTGACACAGCGCAGATAGCAATACCTATTTGTAGTTTGGTAAGGTCTGTAATGGTTATTTTAATCTTACACGGCAAACTCCCACACCACACTGAAAATGCATGGCCTTGGTCGTTAGTCAGTGGCAGTTAGTACTTTGTTGAGGACCACTTGTGAGCATCTGGTGTTGTTGAATATTTTTTGTCTTCTTTCCCTTCCTCCGATATCCTTACAGATGAAGATTGCTTTACGAATGGTATTTTAAATTCCAAATTTCGTCTTTCAGGTTATGTGCACTTAAAAAATGAATCTTCAACCATTGATGATTATCACTTTCTGGACATACTAGAAGAATCAAATATATAGCAAGGCCCTGCCAACGAGCATTTGGTGAACTCAACTAAAATTGTGTCGGTTAATAAGTTCAAATCAAAAGAATATGAGAATCGGTCACCTATCTAACTACACACGCGATTAATGCTGCTTGACCTCAGGGTTCGAACGGTGGCCAAGACCCTTGTTATCTTTTAGACGAAAAGCTAAGAATGATGCTGGAGGATTTTTGTGAAGAAAATTCTGCATGTATGGAAACTAGGAAAAGAAACACGAAAAAGGCCTAGGATCCAAATTTTTGATGGGAGTTGACTCCGTGACATCTGGAGTGATAGGTCTCTTCACTTAGGCAACATTTAGTGAAGTTAATTCCGGCTATAAACAAAATAAGACACCACTAGTCAAATTAAAACTAGATCTCGTCTTAATATAATTTTTTTGATGTTATTGGAAGGATGTTCTGTATGAGTTTTGTATCCTCCAATAAATCAATTACTAAATTCAGATACTACGTAAATGTACGACTGAACTTACTGTTGATTGCAAATACTTCTAATTAGCTAAAAAGAAGAGCGATGTTTCATGAAGGAGAACTGAAAAACGTGTGGTTCGACCCACGACCTGTGATTATGAGGCTCATGCTCTACACCGACTGAGCTAGCCAGGCCGTACTGGTTGGGATATTGACGGCCAGTGGGTGAAAAGAGAGAGAAATGAAACGCGTGGTTGAAAACGGATCTGGTTATCGTCCTATAGCAGGTAGGTGCAAGTCCTTTCGGAGGGTAGTCTCGACCCTCTAAGGATTGGTGGGAGACAGTTCCACATTAACTTCTTCCAATTAATTCGAGTCTCTACACAACCTGCAGTTAGGTCTGGTCTTCAGCAATTCAATAGATTGCCAGGGTTTTATATGCAAACAGAGGCTTTTGGAGTATTTTAGATTAGTTGGTGATAATAAATGATACGAATGAAGACACTGTTGATGCAATATTTCATGAAGACAATATGCATAAGCCTTATGTTTTTTTAACTATCACCGAAAACGATTACGGCACGTATTTTGGATAGTTCCCCGTTCGTAGTGTTCACCGGACATTTCCCCTTTACAATACTAATTCTTAAATTTGATTAAGGGTTTTAACTCTGTAGACCTCGTAGAAAGCTACTTCGAGCCGCTTAACGTTGAGAAATCTATGAAGTTTTGGAAGAATCGTCATCAGCCTGCAGCAAGTTGACTATCAAGTTTAATATTTCGAAGTGCATCCCTTTGTCTACCAGAAGATGCACTGACTAAAATTCGAGAAAGCCTTGGGCAGCGCAACGAACTACAATCTGCAACGAACAGAAATCTGACCAACCAACAGATCGATTCATATCTGGAAGATATGGACAACTTCATTGAACAGACGATGGACAAGACCATACCGAGGACAAAGAAAAATAATATCAGAGACTGTTACAAGAACTCTACAATCGACGCACTGATAAACAAAACAGTCGAATCCTGACCAGACTGAAAGCCCTCCACCGCCAGTTTCACGATAGACGTAGTTCGAAGATCTCCAACAATTTCTTTTTCTCTAACTCGAGTCGGTGGAAGTTCCGCTGTACTCCGCCCAGATAGCTGTTTTAATTTTTATTGTGTGAGCTTTCATGAACTCGAAGCATTGCCGTGGAACGTAGAAGGAAATCCTCTAAATAACTACCTCCAAAAGAGAAGCATCATTTCCAGAAAGAAACATTACTGTATCACTGTTGCTAAAATCGGCATTGAAAAACGTGTGGCTCGACCCATGACCTGTGATTAAGAATCTTGTGCTCTACCCACTGATCTAGTCGGGCCGTACTGATTGGCGTGTTGACGGCCGTTGAGTGAAAAGAGAGAGAGAAAAATTAAATATGTACTAGGGTTCACTGTTGGATAAATCGGCATTAAAAAAACTATGTCGCTTGAAAAACGTGTGGCTCGACCCACGACCTGTGATTAATAGTCTCATGCTCTACCCACTGATCTAGCCGGGCCGGACTGATTGGGGTGCTGTCGGCCGTTGGGTGAAAAGAGAGAAAAATGAAATACTAGGGTTCGTGGAGGTGAGATCCGTCGATCGGGGCGGATGCAATATCTCACTAAATCGACTTATCACGGGAAATTGTTCACGGAGGAGGCTCGTGGTGGCTCTTGCTATGTGAGGTGTGGCGCCATCTTGCTGAAACTATGTGTGAAGTGTATCATTGATGCTCTCGATGTCTCCTCACAAAATATTCTCTTATCACGCGGTGCTAATAATCATCATCAGCAGTAACATTTTAATCATGAGAATTTTCAATGAAAAACGGTCCATTCGCTGATAGAACGGCGCAAACAACTTCTTTTGGTCTGTGCAGGGCTTTTTGGTGCTGCGATCGCGGGCTATCTCCTTTCAGTGCCCAATATCGGCAATTTTGTTTCTTTCCAATTCCTCTGCGGACTACGATTCACGATTCATTGGCCTAAAATACGCTTCTATACAAATATCCGAATTTGAAATTCCAAATCTCGCACGCATTTCCCTACTCATTAAATTCGAGTTTTTGAGCCATTTTCTATTAGATTTTGTAATTTTATAATCAAATCTAAGTGAAAAATAATGCAAGAATATAAAATTCCTTTTTAATTATTTCATTTAAAAATCCCAAATTTTACTTAGACACAACAAATTTCCTCGTAAAACTCTTAAAAATCCTTGAATATTACCACCATCTAAAAGCAGGATTTAAAGCGTATTTCCCTAAAAATAACACAACCACTTTAAGGCAACATCAGAATAGCAGCTCAACTTTAATGTAGTATAAAAAAAAAGGAAAAAATCAATTCAGCCCTGTACATGGTGTTAGGCAATACCCCAAAAGTTTCGCCTCAAACCACACCATGGGAGGCCCACCATATTAAGCGAGTGAATGTACAACCGAACATACATACATACATATCCTTTGGAAAAACATGAAAACTGTATGTATTCCCACTTCAACCACGCACACATACATACATATATACATAAAATAACATGGTATTCATAAAACCAGTCCTGAAATTTCCCAAGGACTAGTAGAGTAAAATAATAATACACACACACCCCTTAACCACTCTTTCATATATATTGAACGAGGGCAAGTAGAGATTTTGACACATAGACGCACGCATACATTGATATTTTCAATGAGCAGTCGTGTCGAGCGAAAATAGCCACTTCAATCCCATTCAAGACTCCTGAATACTAGCTTTAGAAAGGTTCAAACTCTGAAAATAAACAACTACCACACTCTCACAGACATTGGACACCCCAGCCGTCCCATCGTCGACCCATTATTCAGCTTGCGGATCCAGGGTTTTATTCTGTTTTCGCCTCAGCAAGCCGTTCCCATACCAGGGCGCCCCCTCCAGCACCCCCATCCCAGTCACTAATTCTGCTTGATCCAAACGACCTAAAGCACCATCCCCCTCCACTCTACCCCATTGGAGCCATTCCCCCCGTATTCTGAATGAATCCACTGAGCTGAAATTCCGGGTGGGATGACTGATGATGTGAAATAAGAATGAAACCAAATTCGTCCTGGGCTGACGAGGGGTCGTATACGTTTTTGGATCAGGCGGAAGGCGGCGGGGGTTGCTGGCTGCCAGATAAAAACACACGTTCATCAGTGTCCATAAGGCAGAGAAGGAGGGGAACTTGCGGCCTGGGGTGGGGGGTGGAACAGGCAGACGAACAGGAACTTCCTTGTCATGGCAGAAAGAGAAAACCATGAAAATGCAGCCTCACCGGGGGAAAAACCCTGAAAAAACAGCACGAAGGGGGGAGGAAAAAACCGGGAATTCCACCCCCTACCTATCTACTCATTTCGTTAGATTGACTGGTGGGGGTTCGGGGTAAAAATGGAGCAAGAATATGGAATTTTCTCGAATTTTCAACATGGAATTGTCGCAGAGGAGGGGAAGCATGTGCCAGTTAGTGAACGGACTTCCCGGCATTCGGGCTATGGGGTAAGCTGTACGCCGAGTTATTAAGTTTCACATGTATTCGTGCACGCTGTGTTTGTGTGTGCGCTAAATTTCAATGTAAATGAATAAATGAAAGGTCGGGATAGGATGACCGAGCTTAGACTTACCACCATTTTCCTACCATATCTCTACCACACACCACCCTGTTTTTTCGTTGTTCTGAAAAAAACACAGGAAAAGAAACGGAAAACGAAAGCTGAACGCTCTACAGGGGGTCGTTAATAGTAATACAAAAACACACTATCTCTCTTCGTATATATGTATGTATATTTTTTGTCCCTTTTTTGTTTGTCTCACCATCATCAACCACACCGCTCCTCTTTATAGTGTGCGATGCGCCAGTGTGTATAAAGTCAGGACATATAATTCGTGTGTGTGTGCATTTGCGCTTGGCTTGCCCGGTGAGCGACCCCTTTTTTAACTCTATGCCGCATAAAGTTTTAATCTTTTTTCCCTCAACTAGGGCTCTTCTTCTTCTTCTTATTTTCGCTCTTCCTTCTGGGTTTCTGCAGACAAATCCACCAGCGAAACTGCCAGAGATGAAAATTTAAGTTTTCGACATTAAGCATAATCGAATTTTCGAATTATGAGAGTCGCATTTCAGTTCGCTCGTCGCGTCTGAACAAGTGATGCAAATTGACAGTTGTAAATACTCAGCACAGATAGAAATGGGAATGACGGAATGACGTATAGAATGACATACAGAAGCAGAATCCTATTACACGGGAAGGGGTAGTTCTGTGCAAATATGGGTGGATGCTGATGATGTAATAGGGATTAATCATTTGCCCTCAAGTGAATCAAACAACAACAACAAAAAAGGGCACAAAATTTCGTTTTATTGTTTTGCTTGTTTTGTTTTTCGGGACTATTTTTTTTGCGAGGGGATGAAGGGTGGTTTTAATATTGAAGATTTTTCTTGAATGATTCACAAAAACGAAACATTTTTCGGTTTATGTAACATTCATAACATTCTGGAAGAAAACATTGATTTTTTTCAGTTTTTTTGGTCTCTTTTTTGTGACAAAACTTATCAGGAGAGATAACGAATATAATCTTCTTCTTCTTTGTAAATGGCGCTCCAGTCTTGTATTGTAGGCTTTGGCGCATCGGTTTCTGGGTCATTTGTTCTTCGATTGTCTGCTCCTGCAACGCTAAATCCCGCAAAATATGTGAAGTGCAAAACTACCAACACATAAAACTAAAGAAAACAGAAATCCACAAAATTATGAAAGCACTGGATTTTCCAATGAGATGCGTCTTCAAATATGGTTGGCATTCAAGCTATTTTCGAATCACAGATTTTGATCCAAATCTTACCTGGATCAATTTGTTGTTGTTGGTTTACTTGAAAGTTAATGATCTGATCTGGATGACGTTTTAAGAAGAACGCAGCTGGGTTCCTTTTCTGCTCATTTGTACTATTTCTTACTAGCGAGTACTCGGAACTACTCCCTCTCTAACAGAAGAGTTAAGCCTGAACTATAATAGACGTATACGACGTAAGTATTTGTATCTGTCATACCACTTCCAAAGTAAACCTTGACGTACAATCGACCATAATAATTCCAGTAAACATTGTTTGAATTTAAAACTGTAAACAGATTGAACGTTCATAAGCGTTCATCAGCGCTGAGAAATGTCAAAATGAAATTGAATACACAAAACCTAATTGTAGTGAACAGATTACACGCTTATCAGCGTTCATCAGCGCTGGAATAGACTCTATTTCTATTTTGATGAACGTAGTTCTGCGCTGTTTGACTTTCTGGCAGTTGTGACATTGTTGTGATTGTCAGTTTGGGTTTTTTTTGAAAAATGGGTTCTTTTAATGAAATTAATTTCGACGAGAATTAAACTCACGGAACTTCAATGCAGTAAGAAAAGAAAAATTTCACAAAAATAAACAGTCACTTGAAACATTTGAAGTTTACAATTTCTTCTTATTTTGACATTTGTCAGCGCATGACCGTTCAATGTGTTCATACCCGACGTTATGAACGTGTTTTGACATTTCGCAGCGCTGATGAACTCTTATGAACATTTAATCTGTTTCCAGCTAAGTCCGAATACAACAAATACTAGATTTTGACATTTCATCGGCGTTTTATTTCGTTTAACGAAAAATTAACATGTGATGTACATTTATTATGGTCAATCATTCATTTTCGTATTAGAGCCCTCCAAAATCAGGGATTGACATACCTTCTTTAACGTCTAGTATAGTTCCGGCTTTATACCTCGACACTCGTCGTTACGACGAATGCCATTTTAGGTGGTGACACACGGTAAAGTTCGTCATTATGTTTTGACAGTTGCAATAAGTGAATGTAAGTATTATAGTGAAGAATGTTAGTGAACGAAAATTAAAAGAAAATGTTTTCCTTATTACGTTGTTGTCCTCCCGCTGGTCTCTCAACCGGGTAATCTGGAAACAGCTGATACGTTACGACACTGAAAAAAACGCCTAAAAGCGAGCTTTTTGCAATAATCCATCGACTGACAGATGACCTCCTATTTGAGTTTTCGTCACAGCGACGTAAAATTTGCGTCGTTACGGTGTTGAATATTCGTCGTAACGACAAATTTTCATCTTCACGATGCCCGTGTGTCAAGGGGCGCAATCAAGAATGAATTCGATGTCCTTGTTGATTGAGCTGGATATGTGTTGTCATTAATACCGTCGACACACGGCAACGCAGTTACGACGAATGCTATATTTGGTTGTGACATACAGTAAAATTTGTCGTTATCGTTAAAATTCGTCGTCATGCTTTGAGAGTTGTAATAAGTGGATACGTGGAGAACGTAAGTGAACGAAAAATAAACAAAATTGATTTCCTTGGTAAGTTGTTGCCCATCTGCCGATCTCTTAATCAGTTAATTTGGAAACAAGTAATATTTTTTATTAATTTTCAAGTAAAATTAAAATCAAAATCAGCTGATAACTGGAAAAACCACTAAAAGCGAGTTTTTTGCAACAATCTTTTTGAACTTTCGTCGTAATTTGCGTCCTTGGTTTTCGACGTTACGATGCTGACTATTTGTCATAAAGACGAGTTTTCGTCGTAAATTCGAATTTTGGTCGTAAATACGAATTTTCGTCGTAACGACTTCCGTGTCTCGAGTATATTATTCAGACAAGAGAAATGCATTATATTGTCATAGACGAAGCTTTGTACTAGATAAGAGGGAATTTATAAAAAGGTTATTTATAAATATAAGGAAAAGAATAGGTAATAGAATTCAGCCTTGGGGGACACCGATCGAAATGTGTATAGATTCAGTGGTATCCAATACTTTCTTCGTTCAGTTTGAGTTGGATCAAGTCTGGATAACCCTCACAAAGTACGATAGAGCGACCTCCAGTAAGAGATACTGCCTTAAAGTCGTACATGCGTGCTGGATCTCGACACCAGTGATTAAACCAGTGCTGATGTACGGCGCCTGCCTGCCCAATTTTTCAAGTGTGTCCCAGACGGTACTGCTGGCAATCTTCCAACCGTTGTGTGTGACGAAGAGAGATAAGGATAACTTGAAGAAGATGTGCCCCTTTAGCTACAACGGCAAGATCTATCAAAAGGTGATCTATATCTATAATTTGGTGCAGGTTATTAGTGCCTGGAGCCTTTTGAATGCCTCTGACCAGCTTGGGAAACTTTGTGAAGTAATGGATTAAAACGAACTAAAAATCAGTTGATATCATTGGTTTAGATCAATGTGAAGATCAAGAACTACCAATATCTAATGCGATTTTGCAACTTATAAAGATGAATCTTCTTTAAACTCCATAACTTACCAAACCCTTCCCAAATCCGACTTCCAAGGATCAAAAAATTATAAAAATTCCCATTTAACGCTCCAGTTTTCTTCTTCTTTTGCTATTAACCACAAAATCTGAACAATCTCATAGTTACTGACCAAAAATACTATCTGAAAAAAAACTACGAGAAATATCGCATGTGGGTGGTGTCTTCTGAATCATTTTTCACGTAAAGCCATTCCCGTGCGAGACATGTGGAATTTATTTTGTGTCTGCCCTCATGCATATCTCCGCTTTTTTGGGGTGCAAGACTCCACAGCAATGCATCACTGCGTTTTAAACCCATACACAAAATACAATGTTCCGGTCGAATGCATTGTTACAGTGCACCCGGGAATTTAACAAGTTTTAATTGTTTTTCTCTTCTCTATTGCCGCCGCCACCACCATACAATTATTTTTTGTGGTGTCCTCTGGGAGAGGAGGAGGAGGAGCACCCCCGAAAAAAAAACGGGGACTTCGCCACCATATAATGTATAGGAATTCCCTTGGCAACTTGGTTTTTTTAGTTCAGTTTTAAGCACTTATATAATATAACGTGGGTATATAGTGTTGATGCATCTTGAGGAGGTTTTGGTGCATATCAAGAAATTTGCTTGAAAAATGTTGCACCCAAGAAAGTGTGAGGAAATGTTTGTGGCTTATTCCGGAAGGTGCGGCGCGGCTTATTACGAAAACAAAAGTGATAAGAGAGTTATGGGCTCTGTTAATGGCGACTGTAAAGGGTTAATATTTCCGTTATTAAGTTTTCTAACGAAAAATTTTCCGCGGTTGTGTTGTAGTAACAACACAAAAGGGGAACATTGAAGATTTATTACACAAAACTATCGCCTTGAGTGGCTTGTGGTTTCTCATCAAGTGGGCAACATTTTATGGCTGTTGCGCGTTCAATTTTCCACATTCGTGCCACCTAATTCGGAGCTCGTGGAGGCGTTGGATTTCTAATTAAAACTGGTTAGCAAAAGCCATTGTGTGCTGGAGATGGAGGATGAAAACAACACTGTGCCGCCGAGAGAGGAGAGAGATCAGAGGCTGCAGCATTAACGCAGGTGAAAAACATTAATTTTTATCACCGCATGTCGTAATCGATGACGTTGCTTCTATTTTGTTGTTACGAGAAGAAGCAAAAAAAAAACAATTGCTAACTTTCACGCATTTTTATATCCTTCTCTCTCTCGCTCTCTGTGTAACACTATTTCGGAGACTCCGAATGAAATCCAGTGGAAAATTTATTATTAAAAGCACTAAAAATGCAAATTTTCAACACGAAGCAATGAAAACGTGAAATTTTTTCATCTAGTATTACACAAAAAAAAAACAACCTACAAAAAAAAACATGACGAAAAAAACACAGAAAAATCTTAAAAGAAAATCTACCGCCGTCACCTTTAATCGGGCACCAGACCGGATCAGGCCTAAGCTGAACAGCGAAAAAAACCCCCGAATGAAAACCACATTCCATTCAAAGTTCATCGTTGCCAGTGCACTCGATTTGCATGACAATGCACCGGTGAATGCAATTTTTGTGCTGGAAAGCATGGCATAATGCTGCTGCTGCTGTGCTGCCGAGCCACGCTCTATAGTCGTCTATAAAGTAGCAAAATATCGGCCATTGCAGCCCGCAAATGCAGAGCCTTCAGCCTTCCAGCCGCCGCGCCGTGACTTCTGCATTTGTCAGGGAGTGCATCGGTTGCAGAGTGCAACCTGCATATTTTAAAGAAGCGCAATCACCCATAGTTGCACCTTCTTGCATTTGCACAACTACGTACTGCCCCTGCTGCCGGTGGGTTTCCGACTCGCTGTTTTTTCTGCGCTTATCAAAAGGCGAATCTTTCATGCAAATCAATTTCATTTCCGGCTTTTACATGAACACACTAACACAAGCCTAAGCAGAAGACAAATACAAAAAAAACAAGGGTGGGGGGAGGAGGATTGAAGCATAAAAAAAATGTTGCAAAATAGTGCGGACAACAATGGGGCAACTGTGGGTAAATTGTTCGGGATGAATAATGCTGGGACTTGTGACGTCAACCACTGCTGGTTCTGCTGCTGCTACTGCTGCCGGGGCTAATTGTGTGGCATTTTACCTTTTATGCAATGCCGGCGTTGGGAGGACTGATCTGAATGGGAATTAGGTGCACACTCGGCGCATACGGAGACACTTGAAGCTGCGAATTGTTGAAAAAGTTGAAGGTGAGTTAAGAACTTTATCTTTCTTATCATTGACGTAGAGAGTGGTTAGAATGGAGATATTTACTAGATCTGCTGCTAGATTATGCTGGTTTCAAAGAAATGTCCAAGGTGGATGTTTGGGAAAGAATATGTTCAAAATATTAAAGAAATACACCGAACTGCACGACCCAGTTCATATCGTAGAATCCTACCTAGAATAAAAACAGTTCACTCTGGCACCCTTCATGGCCATAGAAGGCTGCTTCAACAACGTCAGCACCGAGCCAATCCAGGTGGTCCTCGTAGAATTTAGAATGCGTAAATAAATGGATCCTTCGCTTGTGGAAAGTACCTTAAGACTTTTGCAGGTTATCGGCTTCTATAATTGCTTCCTCCTATTACTTTATGAATTAATTCGACTAAAAAAACACTCTATATTTGATCAGCTCAACAAGGGCCACGTCTGTACTGGAGGCGTTCTTGTTCTTAAGCCGCTGATCCATGGATGTGGCAACTTCTTCTAAGCTTCGTGGCGCTAGCGTAGAATTATCAGACAGCATATGACCATCAGACATTATGCTCTACCAGAAAGTGCTCTTCACATCTCTTGAAGATGTGTTTGGGATTGGCGAACATCCTCTTTGCCGTGCAACGTGGTGTGAATTGCACCTTACCACGAACTTTTCGGTTGCTTAGTCTCAGTCGGAATAACCTAACTACTTAAAAAATAGAAATAATTTTAGCACTAGTTGGAAACTGACTAGTTACAGCACTGGTGCCAAAGTAATCCTGAGAGGAGCTAGTTAAAATCACGATATCAGTGGTAAGCCCACAAGTTTTTTCTAAAGAATTTGTTTTTAGTTAATAGTTTTGTTAGGTCAAAACGAATTAGTTCTCCAAGAACTTCAAAACGAATTAGTTCTCCAGTTAGTTCAAATTGAATTAGTTCTCCAAGAACTTCAAAATGAATTAGTTCTCCAAGAACTTCAAACTTCTCCAGTTAGTTCAAAATGAATTAATTCTCCAAGAACTTCAAAATGAATTAGTGCTCCAAGAACTTCAAAATGAATTAGTTCTCAAGTTAGATCAAAATGAATTAGTTCTCCAAGAACTTCAAAATGAATTAGTACTCCAAGAACTTCAAAATGAATTAGTTCTCCAGTTACTTCAAAATGAATTAGTTCTCCAAGAACTTCAAAATGAATTAGTTCTCCAAGAAGTTCAAAATGAATTAGTTCTCCAAGAATTTCAAAATGAATTAGTTCTCCAAGAAGTTCAAAATGAATTAGTTCTCCAAGAATTCAAAATGAATTAGTTCTTCAGTTAGTTCAAAATGAATTAGTTCTCCAAGAAGTTCAAAATGAATTAGTTCTCCAGTTACTTCAAAATGAATTAGTTCTCCAAGAACTTAAAAATGGATTAGTTCTCCAGTTACTTCAAAATGAATTAGTTCTCCAAGAACTTCAAAATTAATTAGTTCTCGTTACTTGAAAACGAATTAGTTCTCCCAGTTAGTTCAAAATGAATTAGTTCTCCAAGAACTTCAAAATGAATTAGTTCTCCAAGAAGTTCAAAATGAATTAGTTCTCCAAGAATTTCAAAATGAATTAGTTCTCCAAGAAGTTCAAAATGAATTAGTTCTCCAAGAATTCAAAATGAATTAGTTCTTCAGTTAGTTCAAAATGAATTAGTTCTCCAAGAAGTTCAAAATGAATTAGTTCTCCAGTTACTTCAAAATGAATTAGTTCTCCAAGAACTTAAAAATGGATTAGTTCTCCAGTTACTTCAAAATGAATTAGTTCTCCAAGAACTTCAAAATTAATTAGTTCTCGTTACTTGAAAACGAATTAGTTCTCCCAGTTAGTTCAAAATGAATTAGTTCTCCAAGAACTTCAAAATGAATTAGTTCTCCAAGAACTTCAAAATGAATTAGTTTTCCAAGAACTTCAAAATGAATTAGTCCTCCAAGAACTTCAAAATTAATTAGTTCTTCAGTTAGTTCAACATGAATTAGTTCTCCAAGAACTTCAAAATGAATTAGTACTCGAAGAACTTCAAAATGAATTAGTTCTCGGAGTATTTCGAAGTAATGCAGAGGGGAGCATATGACTCCATCGTAGGGCAACGCTGTACAAAAGTAGCGGGTTGTTTTCATACAAAAGGTATCCAACCGAGAACTACTACTCTCTCCTTAGAAAGCAGCTATTCTACTAGTCTTAGATCTAGTTCACTTTCCTACTGAGGTCCTATAAACACAAGTACATATTTGTTCACTTCGTCGTTATCTTTTCCGTGGTAAGGTTTTATAGACATTTCTGTTTTCTTAGCTCGCACGTCTTGTAAAACTGTCCTTTCCACTTCTGGTGGTGACGTCTGAACTTCTCATATCACTACAAGGACCCAAAAACATTACATAACATCCACAGTCACCGAAAGTCTTGAATCTCACTTTAAAGGTTAATTGCTATCAAAATATTTATAAATATAGACGAGGCCTGTCTCAAGTCATCAAAAACCAGGTCAGAAACGGGAGAGAAAACCAAACAATTTCCCAAAAACCTACGACAACATTTCCCCTAATAGCAAAATCAATCCGCTTACATAAGCCCTTAGAATATGCCCTTTTTTCCATATTTACCTCCGCCGTTTCGGGGTAATCGTAAAAATTGTATAATTAAAATTGATTTTCCGATCAATAATTTCCCGAGTATATTCAAATCGTTTTTTTTATTATTTATTTTTTTTTATTATTGAATTCGTATCTAAAATTAGGGCCGGCGGAGAGAAGGTTGTTAGCCGTGCACGGGACGCCGGGGGTCGGACTGTGTAATTTCTTGAATATGGGAAGGTGAAATTCCGTTTATTATGTTCCTTTCGTGCCAGCCTAGACTATAGCGGTATATAGGCCCTGCATACATGACTCGACACAGGGTAAGAATATTGCCAGTGTGAGCTCGATAATATATTTTTTCTCTTCAAGCCCGTGTTGGTGGTGGGGGTTGATTTAGGGTTTATGGGTATAATTTGTCTGGGTGGTAAAATTCTATATTTTATATGGAAATTTTTTTGTGGTGACTGTTATTAAGGGATGAAATTTTGTTCGTTTTTTTTCGTTTTCGATTTCTTTTTTGGGGTTGAATGGAATTTTCTATTTTCTTTTCCTAAGCTATAAAATCTCAAACTCCACCAGCAAAAAGGCTTAGATATTGACTAATATTCTAGAATGGAGTAACGTGTTGTTGAAAACAAATAAAAGAGAGCAAACTTTAATTTTTAGAAGACACGCAAAGTGGCAGCACATTTTTATTTTTAAATCCAACTTTTTAAGGTCTTAATTTATTAATATGTCGGATATAAAATATTCATATGAGTATAAAAGTATTCCTAAACTCTCTTTACTGTAAGCTTATAACTCCGTTCCGATCTCGCTGTTACCAGTCGGAATGTGAGCCTCAACTGTCACGCAGTGTGTTCACATAGGAGTTTCTGACTTTTCAGTTGTCGGACAGAGTTTACCTTAAATGTTGTGTTTCAAATGTCGAATTCGCTGAAAATTTTTCTGAAGATACGATTTTTCCAGTGCAAGTATGCACTCCATTCAGGAGAACCATACCCAAAGATGCAAATCAACTAAAAATTAATAAAAGCAAATAAAACCCGTACCTAAACGCTATCAACATCAAATGTCAATACCATTGTAGCTGCCATTCCAAGCAAATCAATAACTGATCAGGTTTTCACCCTAAGGCAGCCGATAGACAAATGCCTGGAGTTTAAAAATGCAATCCAAGGGCTGTTTGTGAAATTTTGACGCCTATTACAGCATTTCCAGAATAGCTGCACAACTACTTGAGAGAATTCGGCATCCCAAATACAAACCCTCGACACACGGCAACGTCGTTAGAACGAAAATTCGTCGTTAGGACAAAAATTCGCGTTAGGACAAAAATTCGTCGTTAGGACGAAAATTCGTCGTTACGGCGAATTCCATTTTGAACCAAATTACCAGCGTTTTTCTATATGTTTCTAAATTTCGTTTTTTTTACTTTGAATTAAGATAAGTAACAAGATACAAGAACAATCATTGATTCAGAATGACATTGAGAAAGATTCTTCGCCATATAAATGGCATCAGTAAGACAGTTGAGAAACGGAGACGTTCTGAAGAAGTTTGATCTACGGATATTTATCGACAAATATCAAAGGGCGTGATGGCAGGGGTTTTTATATCGAGTTCATGAACAGTTCATTGTCCTGGCATCTTCCGGAGCACGCTAGTATCTTTAAAGCGGAGGTACTGGCGATTTTGAACGCCTGCCATAGAGTAAATCCCGCCTACAGAAAGATAGGCATAGATAGGCAAGACTCCATAAGAGCTCTAGACTTGGCGATAATGGGCTTCAATCTAGACGATCGATCCACAACTCTCGGTAGAAGTCATAATGTGACAATACAATATAGTATACTCAATATACTGGTAAATCCAGTAAGGCGGCCAACCCAAAATGGCGGATTACATTTTTCTTCGCAGTCCCCGTCGATATCGGTATAAAATGAAAGAGTATGATAAGTAGAATACAATAAACTATGTTACTTCATTCTAAATCTAATATAGCTGCCAATATAAAATGGCGAATTACCTTTTTCTTTGCAGCCTCCTCAACATGGCTGTCTAATGAAAGGGTATGAAGAGTGTATGTAATACGACAAACCAAGTGTCGTCATACCGAATCCAATATAGCGGCCGCCACAAGTTGGAGGATCATCTATTTCTCCATAACCTCCTTGACACGGGTATCAAATGAAAGGGTATGACAAATAGAATACAATAAGCTCTATTCTATGTATTCAATTCCAAACGAGGAAGAAAGAGAAAAAAGTGTTAAAGAACACAAGACAGTTGATTCGAGTTGTAATTTCTAGTTGTTATATTTTTTAACGTAATACAATTTCGCGCTCACTCTTTGAATTTTGACAGATCGGATATTATTTGTGAACCCGGCCGCCACCTCTATTCTTGACGTCAATATAATATTAACGAAATAATAATCTTTAATACACAATCTTAATTTTTTAAATAACCTCATTTTTACTTTACCGATGCCTGCGCCATCTAGGAGCAAATTAAAATAAATTGTAAATATTTTCCTGTTGGTTTGGTAGAATTTATTTATATGGAATCCCTTAATTGAAACTTTTTTTATACCACAATAGATAGATAATAGCTGCGTTCCATTGGGCAATATTTGCTACTCCGGAGTACTCCCGGGTATACTCAACTACCCCTGCTCTTGCTTTAGGGTATTTCACTCCTATTAGAAACGCATAAAATTTCCGCCAGGTTTGCAAGCTTTAACTATTTAAAAATAGATGGCCTTTTGTTTTTTAAGGTTAAGTAAACTGTCGATTAATTAAGTGTTTTTTTAAAGTAAATCTACAAAAACGGTAAATATAGTTTACAGTAAGATATAAAATTTCCTTTTATTTAAAGAAAAATAATTATTTCACATTTATTTTAAGATCAATAAATTAATTTGAGGTTATGTTTTACTCGTATTTTCTTCTGATATGAATAATCGTGTTCCATTGGCCATGTACTCCGGAGTACTCCGGATTAGAAAATTTCTCCCAATGGAACGCAGCTAATAGTAAGGAGTGTAGAGAGTAGCTGTCATTGGAAAACCTCACATATCATATCATTTGCGTGCTTCCCACGTTTTTGGTTTAAAATCTTACCGAGTATTAACTACATATATAATTTTTTTTTGGGTTCAATTAAATAATTATATTCTGTGAAAATTTCCAGCTCTATCCAAAGCCAGACACCACACCCTAGACAACTATGTTCTGGAAGGCTTAAAGGCGATCTCCCGACTACGGACGGGGCAATAATAGCCTCGACACACGCACGCATTTATGACGAAAATTCATCATTAATTAAGAATATGAACCTTATCAATTATGAAAACCGATTAGGCAATTTTGGTTAATCTAGTACGAAATCTCAAAAGAGAGCCATCTGTCGAACGATAGATCATGTTAAAAAGCCCGCTTTTAGGCGTTTTACAGAGTCAGCTGATTTTTATTTTTATTTTCCTTGAAAATTAATAAATAATATTACTTTTTTCCATATTAAAAAATTAAATATTACTTGTTTCCCTTCCATTGGGGCAACAACATACCAAAGATATAATTTTTTTTATTTTTCGTTCTCTGACATTTTTCACTACACCACAACTGTCATAATATAATGAGGTATTTTAACGTGTGTCGCCCCATAAGGGCGTTCGTCATAAATTAGAAATTTTCGTCATATTTTCATTGCCGTGTGTCGAGGTTATAATAAGCTTCCATAACTCCACCGGATGATTTTAAACATCCACCAGAGTTGATCAAACAACCATCAAATCTTAGGTACACGTGCCAAAGCGCTTATTTGGATTCCGGTTGTGCTGGAACCACATACCTAACCTAACCCAATGATCCCACGCTTAGCAGAAGTAACGTAAGTTGGTAAAAATATGAGCATCAAATTCTTGGTGTTATTTTTATAATTACTTTCGACCATGCAGAATAATTTTTGGTATTTCGCTTAGTCACACTAAATCAAGCAGTCTCCAGAAAAATAACACAAAATTCTTCTCATTTTGTAAAATATGTATTGCGAAATCTACATTTTTTTTCACCTTGGTTACACAATTTTAGAATGAATCACGCTTGAAACACAGAAAAAATGAAAACAAATATTTAATAACAAAAATTTTAATTGCAAAACGCAAAAATTTCATGAAACTAAAAAAACTCATGCTGTTTTCTCCCCAATTAAAAATGGCGCGATTAAATAGAATAATTGCAAAATTCTAGTGATGCCATAGATTGTTGGTGTAGATAATATTGTAGAAAAACCCGAAACAGTGGAGGGGATAATACTGATTATATTTTTAACATGTGTAAAATGGACACAAACCCAACAATTTTAGATTGATTGATTGCCCGCGATAAAGTTGATTCGTCATTCCACGTGCGTTTTGCGAAAATACCTTTGGCCCACTATTATCATAAAAATAGTCGCGTTGTTTCGATTGTAAAGTTTTTTTTTCGCGCACATAATACTAATCAGCAGATTAATCGATTATCTTATCACCTTGCGCGTATCGCGGGTTTCGATAAGATAACTTCACAAAATCCACATGGATTTAATGAATGCGAGACTGGATTACTTTACAAGGAGTGCGGCGCTAATGGAATAAGTTTATTCGTGTAAAAAAAAAGCAGAAATATATTTATTGAAAAATTAAAACAGGAAACGAAATGTCTCTGCTGAAGCATACACACAAGTGCAAAAAAGGATTTTTCCGAAACGCGAATTCCTTGATATAATTTTACTTAACATAATCCTCCCCCGCCAAACCAGCAAAGAAGACGACGACGCACCAGCAACGATTCACCACCGAAACAATCTTCTGTGTACTTTTATATGTATGAAGGAAAAAAGATAAATTCGAGATAAAGATAAAAAAAAATTGAACTGATCTCATTATTTGATGGAATGAAATGCTCGGAGATGAATAAGCGTCGGAATTCTTTTATGTTGCGCTGGGGTTGTAGCATGTATACATAAAAAGAAAGGAAGCGAGACAAAGCGGTTCCTTTGGTTCTCGTATCAACTCCAGGAATCTCTTTGTGTGCTTCTTGCAGCGAAAAATATATACACAGAAAAAATATTTATATCAAGCATAGTCGCGAGATAACAAAAAAAAATATGGGTTTTGAGAGGAGCTTAGTAGTTGGAACTAGTTTCTAAAATCACGCATCCGCTTCTATAGTGTTTAATAAAAAAATTTAGTTGGTCCGATATTTTGTGACGTGATTAAGGAGAATGGAGTTTGGTTGTCAAATATAGTATTTGCTTCTTAAGGTCGAGTTTAAAACGAAGCATGTTCTACCTTCATTTGTTGGAGTTAGAGATTTCCGAATGATCAAATGCAAGGATCCCGTCTCGAAGAAATTTTTGGAGCAGTCAGTAGCCCGCCTAAGCCAAGTGTGCGAAGGAGTCCTGTTGGGCATCATTTCGGCATACGACATTCTTAGTAGGCTAATGGCGAGAAACTGGTTACTTAAAATGGAATAGATCATCTGCAAGTGGCCTTGATGGACGAGAGGGCTTGGAGGAACGCAGTACCGCGAGACCTGAGCGGAGGTGGAATCCAAAGTTTAAAAAATTGGTTTAGACCACATCCTCTCAGGCAAGGGAGGATGAACGTCGCGCTATGACTCCTTGGAGGTAGCCAGTGGCTTTTGGGTGAGCAGATGCGAAGAGCAGACTTCAAAGGACCTCTTAGGCAAATGCGTCATTAAGTTCAGTGACGCATGGAAAGGCAAGAGCCTTAAGCTCGTCCCAACTGCGTATATCCCGAAGAGACCCCCAGAGCCTGCATATGCTTGCTGAAGGTAAAGCTGGACACCGGCAAGCTTATCCAGTACTTCCAGGCTCTTGTGGTTTCAATAGATGACTGGGCGGTCATCAAAACAGAGGAACTGCAGAAGAATAGCTCTTCATTCTATTGCATTACCAGCAATAAGTTCCTCGAGATATTGGAGAGGAATGAAACTTCCTAATTTTTGGCATCAGGTATGCTACACTAAAAAATTTCAAAGCCCAAACCCACAGCAGGATTCTCCCGATCTGGACCAACTGGTGGAGGGAAAAATTGGAGGGCGTCCACGAAAGCATCTTCAACATTTCCCCATAGCCTTATAACCCTTAACATATTCCTCCAAAATAGAGCCAACCTGGTCATACAGTGGGACGCCATCGCCTGACATACGCTTGGGGAAGCAACCAAAATACCGATGGAGACAGTCACTATTCGTTTTTATCATTAATTCAAACTTAGCAGCGTGTAAATTGGACAACACCCCAATCTTCTATTCGAAAGCACGAAGAATTTCCAGGGTTGGGAGGAAATCTTGGACATAACATTCAAAGTAGGAAACTGGAGAGTATTAAATCAAGACATGTCTTTTTCGGATCACCGGTGAATACGCTTCAGGGTAAACCCGCAGCTTGAAGCGACTCAATCGTACAGAATCCCAAGAAGGATTGACTGGAAGAATTCCGCGAGACTCTCCAGAGAGCGCCCATAGGAAAGAATAGACCTTATAGTTGCGATCGGGGCAGCAGGCCGCGGTCTGTCAATCCACCCAGGCAAAACGGAGCTAATGCCATTCATTAAGAGCGTTCCCCTAGCCTTCAACCTACCCAGGGTCACTTTACCTAATTTTATCCTCCAGGGTGGAATTATTGAGTCTAATCTTAGACCCAAAACTCAGCTAGAAGTCGAGGAAACGGCAAAGAAATGCTATATAGCTTTCCACGCCTTTAAAAAGACCTTCGACAAGAGACCGGGTTTCAACACACAGTCCATCTAACAAACATTTAACTTTATGTATACGAGGTTGTGACATCAAAACGACGCACCAAAGCGCTAATTGCACTGAACTGGAGGCACACCTACACCTAACCTAACCTATCTCTGGGACAATGGGAGACTAGAAGGTACTCAAGTTCAGGATACCCAGCGAACCAACACTACACTACCATAGTTAATCAAGGATAAACACCCGAAGGAACGCGCAAAAGTTCATCACAAGATTCGTTTTGAACTAAGTCATGCCAAGATAAAGGCGTTCAGACCGACAGCAAAACCAAAGAAATTGATTCCGCTGAAGAGATCAGCGAACGATTGAATAACCTGACAATCATCGAGGTGACAAGGAATACCGATCTCTACAACAATAGAGACAATTATAGCTGTTTTGAAGCACATCGGAATATCGGAAACTTTAGCAGCAATGGTAACAACAACATCCCTAGACGTGGATGCATAATGCGGGTTCAAAGGCAATGAAGGTAACTCCTAACACGCCCTCTGCAGCCACCAATAGTTGGAATAAAATATTTAAAGTGTTTGCCTGTAAGGTAGCGCTTAGACAGACAGGAGATTATTTTCCCTTGCTACTCCTCCAAAAACACTACTGCCTGCCTAATTCCATCAGGGGTTTCCAGGCGGAGCTGTTGGCAATTTTCAAAGATTGCCTAGCAGTAGTGGAATTTTGGAGCTAAAAACTTCGCAATAGAAGAAAAGCTTCAACAATCCGCTTAAATGCATACAAAAATTTGCATAGATCATAAGGAAGCATCAACTATTTTTTTCGAAATCGGTTGCGTTTTGTTGCCTACTAGTGACCATTCATACACGAGGGAGCATGGTTCCGGAGCAAAAGCTTTTTTCGGGGAAGGGAGGCGTGGGGAGATGCAATAAGTGGAGAGTTTCGTGCTCCGGTGGAGACTTTTGTGCTCCTGCCTTTGGCCTGCGAACACGGAAAGCATGCACTCACACCAATAAGAAATCAATGCTTTGGCGATGAAAAAAAACTTTCAAACAGTAAAATTTGGTCAAAATTTGTATATAATAAGAAAAAACTTTTAATTATTGAGAATTCAAAGGGAGTGAGTGAATTTTTCAAATAAATTATTTCATAATAGCGAAAAAACCTCCATTTTGTTTTTAATAAAAAATTTGACATCTCACTAATACGAACAAATATCACGTAGCAACACAAAAGCTGCTTCCATCGCTGCTGCTCCGTGTATTTTCAGAAAACTTGCAGCAAAGCTTTTGGTTGCAGAACCATGCTCCCTCGTGTATGAATGGCCGTAAGATCCGCACGGCGTTTCCCGTATAAACCTATGGGTCTTTCTGGTAAAATAAACAGCCTAAGCCATATGTTAACAAATTGGGTAAATACGGCTTGTTCCAGAGCATAATTGGCAAAATTCATGCGCCATATTGGCCCCGCAATTTTTAATTTATAAGTTTTGATCATAAATTCGTTATTTGCTGCCTTAAAAACCCTCAGATACCGATTTTCATTGGAATCTGAATACAATTGGCAGACTCATCGGCCATATTGGTGCGGCCATTTTGAATTTATAAGTTTTGATCATAAATTCGTTATTTGCAACCTTAAAAACCCCTAGATATCCACTTTCATTGGAATTGGAATACAATTAGAAAAATTCGTCCGCCATATTGGCGCGGCCATTTTGAATTTATAAGTTCTGATCATAATTTCGTTATTTGCTACCTTAAAAACCTCCAGATACCGATTTTCATGGAAATCGGAACACAATTTGGCGGCCATTTTGAATTTCGAGGTGTTTTGAGGTGCATCATAGGAGACCCCCACGGACCTTCTTGCAAAATGTCGAAGCTCTGCGATGACTGGTGGGCCCGCTATAGCGCACGAATACACGCATACATACATTCATACAGACACTATCTTTTATTAATATAAATTCCGGAAAATTTTCAACCAACCCTAGACTTTCAAGCATTTAACTATTTAGAATATAAAATGGCGCTATTCTACCTATTAGAGCATTCATTGTACCTTGTTGAATTTGGAAATGTTCTAAAATTATCACTTCTACTCATTTCTCTGCTTTATGGATAATTTCAATCACATATTATATAAGTCGGTCGTTAAAGAAAATATATTAGAAGTACAAAAATTGAAAAACGCCGTTTTCCAATAGATGGCACCAGCAGCAAAATGTCAGATCAGAAACGTCAAATGATAAGCTAAGCATCTGTCAACAACACCTTATCATTAGACTTGTGAATTTTTTTCGGCGTCATATATTTTGCTGTCCATGAAAATGTCGAACTTTGACGGAAGTAAGTGTCATTTGCAGAAAATTTTACTGTTTGCCTTCAATTCGAAAAAAATGCGGTTGCGGCGCATCGAATGATTGTATACACTTAATGGTGATACTTCTATTAGTGAAAGAACGTGTCGTGAATAGTTTCAACGGTACAAAAGTGATTATTTTGATGTAGAAGATAAGGAGCGTCTCGGACCAGTGAAAAGTTTGAAAACGCAGAATTGGAGGCATTACTGTATAAAGTTCCATTTAAAACGCAACAAAAACTTGCTGAATCATTTTGAAAAATAAATATATAAGCATTTTTCCACAATAAGGCCTCAAAGTTTTCCATTTGAAAGATTCAAGATTTATATTGATATAAGGAAACTACGTTCTTCAAGACGTTTAACATACAATAGTTCTGTAACCCACTTCACACGTAATAACTTCGATTTTGATATAGCCTTCTTAAATCCTACTCAAAGATATCGTAACCAATTAAAAAAATACAAACGTCTCTTACTAAAGCAAACATCGCAGATAGTGCGCCTTCATAAAAAAAACTACAATTATTTCCCAAACGAATTCAATTTCTAATCAATTTTCAAGCACTAAAAAAAATGCAGAACTATTCTAACCCTGGTGATACTATTACTAACACACCAGCACAAAAGACACAAAGAGAAAAAAAAATGATAATAATAATAATAAAAGTTAAGTCTGCATGCTCTTAAAAGGCTCTTTGAGAAGTTCAAAGTACGGCAGAGCTCTTATCAGAAGGTTCCATTTTAAACAACTTTCATTCTTATCTGGTAACCCAAACATAAAACGCACACCCTGGGAATAATCAGACTTACTATCAGGGAAAAACAGACACAGCACAAAATGCGCAGTGGAAATGAATGTTGACGTTTCATAGCGGGGCGCTGTGGGGTTGTTTTTCTTCAATTCATCCCTTTTTGCGTCCTTCACCACCGCCCCCGGTGCCCCGTTCTAGCCACTCTGGGTCTCCTCCGCGCCACACTCACTATAATCATTCCTCAAGCTCATTCCTGGAATTCTTGATTTCAGGTTGTAGCCCGTAGATGAATGCTTCTTATGTCATCGTACCACTCCCTCTCTCTGGCCACCGGCGTTGCTGCTGCCAACCCTCATTTTTCTTCGTTGCCAGCCACCCAACATTTTCTTTGCGCTCCCAAATGTCAATAAAATTCCAAAACGACAGGCAGGATGACGAAGGAAATTTATGCGAAAGACATAACAACAAGTGAAACACAGCATGGGGTAAAGTTTATAATTTGTTTCAACCCCCCTTGTCCCCCTTCCACACACTAAATAACATCGCTAGCATTCATCTAAATCCCGCCAACCTTCTTCTTTTCATGCTTTTTAGAGCCTTATCAAATGCAATTCTCCTTAGGGGGAGGAGGTATGCGAAGGACTCGTATCTGGCAACATTGCTCGGGCGACTATCCTTGTCTTTCATGCGACCTAACCACCCCTGCCGCCACCCCCCCCCCCCCCTATCCGGTTAGGGGGTGTTTTATTAAGTTTTAATGGAAGGGTCTGGGGCCGGGAATGAGGGAAAGTTGAATTATGGCTTGTGTGTGTTTGAGAAATGGAGGAAAGTTTTCTTTGTGGGACTTTACCAAGATTCCCAGGAATGCTTAGGTTCAGAGCGCTCTCTTCATCCTGCAATGTTGCCAAATTTTCAATAAGGCTTAAATTACAATTGGTTATCCTCGATAAAAATAATGGTAATTTTATTTTTAATCTAAACTCGATAAAATTCATTAAGAAAACGCTTCCAGAGCACTTTTGGATATTTTCGATCTTGTGGTAGTACGTTGCGTTGGTAAGACCCGAAGTAACGGCCGAACTTCGAACTGGGACCCCGATGTAATAAAGTGCTTTAATGATGCCTTATCAGAAGTTCATAATTTAATGTTACTCTTGGGTGTTGCTATTCGCGCATAATTCGTTCATTATCTACTATTAAACATAAAAATCTTTTTCCTGTACGACGAACACAATTGGTGGAGTTTTTGCTGTGGGGTTTGTGATAAAGTAACTTTTTTTGAAATTCTGGATTTTTTTTTGTTTGTCGTTGATTTAGTGACAATTGAAATTCTGGGATTATTTTAGCGTTGATTTGATTATAGAAAGTTGTTATTTTGATATACGTTCACAAAAAGCTACAGATTTAAAAAAATTGGAATGGACATGCGCAAAACACTCAGTATAAAACTGGTACTCGAAACCCAGTGGTATTATTATAAATTACAAAACGAGCTTCGGCAATATAGATGTAAAGGCGTCCGATTTCAACCCCAGAGGTTGGGGTGCGCTTCCTCCCAAGATTTGGTTTTGTTTTTCCACGGTATGTGACAGAGTGCAGTGTAAACGCCTTGAGGCTTCTTCTGAACAACTACTTCCCGATTTGCGAAGAAGTGTTTTGTTTGTGACAAGCAAGTGTCTAAGTATGTAGGTGGAAATAGCCATACCATAGGAGGAAGCCAGACGAACCGACGCCATTGAAAAAGTGCGTTCACCTTATTGATCCACTGTTTAATATTTATCTATAACAACTGTCTGCAGTACAGCTACATGATCCAGGGCATGATGCATGATGCGGGCACGATACGACAAAAGATTTTCGGTCAATAAGCTACTCATCATTTGTCCTGAAGACCCTAGAACGTATACTAGACATTTACCGGGGGACACTGCACTGCACAAAATATGTCGTACCGTAGAATACTCTCTGGAGTATGACCAGTTTATCTTGGCAGTATGCGTTTGAACACTTGGATGTTGTAGGAGTTCAGAAATACAGACTGTGATAGGTTGTTCCACAGTGCGATTGTTCTCTTTATGAACGAATGCTATGTTTGTATCGTGCGGTGACTGCGTGCAGTGAGACTGAATCGAGTGGGCCAATCTGATGTTGCGTCTATAAGTCTACCGTGAAGGCAGGAGAGCCCTTTTTGTGGAGCAACCGCTGTGGTAGAAGCGATAGAATTCGATATAATGTCAGAGTTGCCACATTCCTACGGTGGCTCAAACGGTGCATCGTGGAACTTGTCTAATTCAGCCAGTGTTTTCCAGGTGAATCGGATGGCAATGCAAGTAATGACAGCCCAGGGTAATCCTGGCTGCCATATAACCAAGCGAGTAGGTACTGGGGCGGTTTAGACTAAAAAAACCGGTTTTGTGAAATCTAGGTCTGGGCCCCGTCCTTGGAATCTAGGTCAAATCCATCCATTATTTTTTACGACCAATTATAATGATTAATGGGCAATTACAATCACATTTATTGCTTTTACGACTAATTAGGTGTGATTTATGACTATTGAATTACTGGGCGGGTGAGAATTGGACCAGTTATGACACCTTGGCTAATGATCTGTAGCCTGACATATATTTCACAAAATCGGTTTTTTTCTCAGTCTAAACCGCCCCAATACCTACTCAAGCAATTGTTAAATCACTAGGCACGGTCTATATAACGTCCAAGCTGAGCTCAAGGAATGTTAGCTTGATTCTCATTTCTATCCATTTTGTCCAGCTATTTGTACCCTAAAATTATCCTACTATGCTTATAAATCGAAGTATCAGAATTGTATTTACACAGTACCTATTTGTAGTACAATAGATTACAGTAGGTTGCTACACAGTTCAATTGGTCATACAAGGAGCAAATTTTTTAGACAGTAGAGAATATACAGAAGCCGTTGAGCGAGATATCACCATGCCCTTCCTTTCAATAGCACACTTCCGATGGAGATGTTTAACGTCATGCTAAATATACTAGACTAGATAGACTTAACATCATGTTAAAAAGAAAGAAAACAGATTACCTTCTGATGATGCTGCGGATCGCAAGAGTCGTGTCGATCATTACAGCACATTGGCCTGTTAAGGAAAATCCGTCAGTTTGACATTTCCATACAACACGCAGTATGAGCGAGGAACAGTTATACCGGAGACACACTTGTAATATAGCAATTGAGATCGAGATATTGCAGTTTTGTCATATTGCAATATAAAAATGTGAAGACACTTGCTTTAGTATACTGAGTTGTTTTGTTGATGTTGTTTTGAGCACAGAAACATGTCACAAGAAATGGGAAACGTCAATTGACAGATTCATGCAGGCAGTGCTGCCAAAATAAAATTAGTAGTAGTTTCTTTACTGTGGTCTTGCGTAAACCTCTAAATCAAGTTGTATGCGATCGCCACAGCCCTACAAATACTGACAATGAAGAAACAGATACACAACTATGACGTTAATAATGATGACTTTACCAAACTGTACTATATAAGATGATTTATTTATCATTGAAATTAATCTTTTACGTTAATTATTTCTTTCTATTATCGCTGCTTTTGAAAAATTATTCCACTTAAAAAATTAAAATTGATTATTGCTACCGAAATTCTACCCACTATAATAAAAATTCAATTCGCCGCAGCTTTTGTTCCTACAACAAAAAAAACTGATGTCATAAAGTTTTTCGCCGTTGACATTCAAAATGCACATAAATTTTCATCAAGTACTAAAACTTTATTTTTTCTGTCTCAATTATTAAATACGAATCCTTCATCTTTAACTCTATACACAAAAAATAAACTTAATGTAAAATCAGGATAATTAAATAATTCTACACTAAAAAAACAAATTTAATAAAACTTAAAAGCGCCGAAGAAGAATTGCAAAAAGGAAACACAAAAAGCGAGACTTGACAGAGAAAAGTGAAATTTAATTTTTCGTTAAAAAATTCGGGTTCTAAAAAATTTTTTTTTCGTTGTTATTTTATGACACCTCAGAGCTTTTTATATTAGTAACACAAATAAAAAACAGAAATAAAATTATAAAACGAAAAAAAATACAGAAAAACAAAACAAAAGTGAGAAAAATTAAAAACAACAAAAAAAACAAAAAAGAAACAAAATTTTGCAAAAGAAAATCTAAACTCACTTACATAGTTTTTATCTATGGTGCGAATACCTTAAAGTGTGGGCGTACTTTAAAGCGTTCAATCGCCAAGATAAATCCAATTTAGTTTTATCATCAACGTACCTGGAAAAAAAGAGAAAAAATCTGATTAGGTAAGAAATTACAATATAAAATTTGCTCGAAACATGATCTAATAATAAAGGAATTGAATTTTTCGTTTGAGGAAAGGAAACCTAAGAATTTAACGAAAAAAAGTGACGACATTTTTCTTTTATCGCTGTGCGTGGAGCAGCGATGTTGTTACCTAGTAATGGAATGAATATTGCTTATGTAAAAGACGTAAGCATGTTTACTGCTTTTAAAATAGAACTTTGAGCTGTGTTTTGGGCTCATTCAATATCGCCATTGTTTTATACGTGCAACGTTAATAAGGCTTGATACCGGCAGACATGCAACGCCCCGCAAATTATATTTTCGGCGAAATCACTATAGTGACAGACAAGAAGTTTTTCCTATTAATTTCGCAATATTAGAGAAGTTTTTGCGTGTTGTTTTCTACTCTGTGTTTATCTACAGCTTCTTTCAACATTTTAAAAAAAATGAAGATGGTTTCTTTAAATTTTGTTTTTCTCATACTCGCCATTTTTTTTTGTAAATGTCAACAACCTTCGAATTTCATTCTGTACTAAAAATTTGACATTTTGGATAATCCGGGATAATTATTTTTCAGTTGTTATTTGTAGGCAAATACCTTTTCTATTATTAGTGAAATTTTTTGTAAAAACATCGAAAGTATGCAGAAATTAAGTTTGTGCGGTAGGATTTAGTTTAAATAATGCACAAAGTTTAGTAAACAATCCACGAAAATTCTAGGAGTTGTAGAGTATGACTTCACTACATTTGGCAGCACTAAAATATATTTCGAAAACAATTTTCGAAGAAAGAATTGAATATCGAAAAAACATAGACTTCACTTCTCCTCAATCAGTCAAGCAATGTGGTAGTATATGTAGCCAAGGTAAAATTAGAGTTGTTTTGTAATTAGTTAGAATGGGCAATAGGAGGAAAATAAACTCTGCGTACCTACTAATAGGCCAATTCTTAGTTGTGACGGGTGATAAGTCATAAGCAAATATGAAAACATTAATCTTGAGGCGAATCTTGTGACAAATCAGCTGTTTCCGATTCTCAGAGAAAAATCACAACATTCATCACTAGAATTCCACCACAATTATGGTGGAAATGTGAAATGTCAAATGTTGTGAAATTCTTATGTGAAATGTCAATCATTAAACGTGCGCCAAAATGGAAACAGGTAAATTTTTCTGTAAATAGTATGAAATTTGACTGTTTATATTATTTTTAGGTCTTTACAGAAGGGAAAAAATAGTACCAAAGAACCTCTTCAGAGCAGCTTGAGTATTTCCTCGAATTTTGTCGGAATCATCCAGAAATTGACACAATAAAAATGACCCCACCAACCCGAAGGGGATACAAAATCTTTGGTATGATTTGGCTGGAAATTTAAATATCCTTAAAGGGCCAACCCGGACGTCAGTGTGAAAAAACCATGTTTTGCTAGTTTGCTGTAAAAGTATGTTTTATTTTGAATTTAGTACAAATAAAACGTCGTGGCGAACGGAGTTTACTAACGACCGGTTGAGTCATAAACTCATACCATATATGGAAAAGTGGGTTATGAGGGAACATAGAGAAGTAAGTTACCACCTAACCCAGTTCCTGATTGGACATGGATATTACGGGGCATATCTTCATCGCTTCAGTATGGTCGATTCATCGTTCTGCCCAGAATGGTACGGACGATCAACTGGGGGTGTCCGGTGCTCAGAGGACATCGTTAAAACGACATTACAAAACTACACACTGCCAGCAGTGCTCGTCACGATAACTTTACATCTTGGCTGGGTAGGATTTGAAAGGTGTTCTCTCCCATCTACTGAATTCCTTTTTCCCTTTCCAGGAGATTGGGAGTTAAAGATGAGAGTGGTCATATCCGACGATCCGCCATCAGGTTGCCAATCACTCCCCCCAAGACACCACTTAATAGTATTAGTAGCTCAAAGTCCATCAACTACCGAATCTTCTCTATCAAATTTTTTTATCACCTGTTTGAGATAGATGGTTCCATACATAAATTCATGCCCAAAAAACTTCCAACCAATAACCATTTTGTGAGTTTCCTTCTGAATTAATTACCTTCAATACCAAACCTGGTAACCCAAAACACAAAACAATGCCGGAGGGACCTGTCGTTCGGCATATTTTTTTTGGATTTTAATTAATTCCATTCGGCTATCGGTTTTACCAATCATCAGTATTCCAGTGTTGTGTCTGTTTATTTACCATATCTAAATAAAGACTCAAGTTTAAAGCAAATAAAACAAAGCAATAAAAAAAAAGAGAGAGAATATCGACGGCGGCACCGATCCAATATCAAATTCTTACCGCGAAAACATGAAATTTGCAACATTTTGCAAAAAAAAAATAGTCTAAACAGAAAATTTCCGGGCATATTGTTTCGGTATTGTTTTACTGTCGTCTATTAAACCTTGGAGAAGGGGAAACAGAAGTTTTATTTGAAAAAAAGTAGATATATGGGAGTTTCTTCTATATATTTGAAATATTCACATAAACCGACGAGATTATATCAAAATTCGGATTTATTCTGTATTTGAAATGTGAAAAAAACAAGAACTGCGTCAAACACAGAAAAGAATTGAAAAAAAAGATTGAACGAGAAACGCAAGAAGCATCACAAATTCATCCGCATCGAACCGTGCTGTGTGCGGTCTACGGTGAAAAGATGATTCCAGTCAGTGCGAGACAGATTCTAGCTATAGCCGAGATTGCAGCACGGGCAGGGCACAGCTACTATACAATGTTCATATATGTATACCGAGAAACTCGCTACCAGAAATCTGATAGAATTAACCTTGCGCAAAGTATTATATGATCTAGAAAAGCCTTGCGACCATGACACGATGACAGCACATGACGCGCAGAGGGAAGATTTTATATATTTTAGGAATTGTAATGCCGGAGGGAGAGCATAAAAAGAGTAAAGTGCAAAATAAAACCAGAAATAAATAAAAACAAGAAAAAATTACCTTAAAAAACCGTGACGCGGAACAGCACACCATGAATTACTCAGGTTCTCAGGTTCAGATGGGACGACGGTTCTAGTCTGACTGTGATTTCTGATATTGGTCGAGAATTTTTAGAACAAGAGGCAACACTGTATGAGACAAAGATCTTCTTCTTCTTCTTTTTTATCTCAACGAGTTCGGCGATTTTGAAAAATATCGACTAACCCACGACTGTGGACATTGTACCTTTTGCTTATTCCCAAATTTTTTAAGCGGAACTGAATTTTTCCATTCGAATTTTTTTTGGTTGTTCTTTTCATTCTTTTTTGCCTTAATTTGCAATTTTTTCAATTTATCCCCTCACCTTTTTCTCGTTTTTTTTTGTTTTTCATGACGGGGTTTCACATATGTGATTTTTAGAACAGTTAAAAATTTCCTGGACGTTGTGAACGTAGCCATACAGAAGCTGTCAAACTACAAACAGTGCTGGTTTTTTCATGATGGTTGATTTTTTGAAAAATGATTATTAATGTCGGTTTTTGTAACGAATTTGTCGAGTTTATGGATTTGTGCACAGTAAAAGTTGTTAGCAAGTTATTTAGATGTTTATTAGTATATAATAATCCAGAATATATTTCAATTTTTTTTTTAATTAAAATTACATTTTTATGAATTAAAAAATTATTTTCCATGAATTATTCGAGTTTTTATAAATGAGGTAAATATTTATTTGTTTCTTGTTTGTTTGTAATTAAATTCTTTTTTTTACAATTTTATTTTATTCCAAATATGTTTATTTTTTAGATGCGTAACCAATATTTAATTATTTCAAAGACAATAATACTGAAAAACTACCTCTAGCCGTGGATTTGATTAAAACTTCGCGTTTTATATTAACGGCGTTATTTTAATTTAATTTATACAGATTTATAGTTTTTATAACCATGTTTGACAGCTTCCTTTGACGCACTTATTAAATGTTTACGCTCGATACATACATATAACATGGCTGGAATTTTTCTAGGCGAAACTGCTAGATAACATTTTATGTACATATATTAAATTTTGTATAGTAACATCAAGAAAACAAACAGGTAAGAATTTATGCACAATATAGAAATTATCAATTATAATACTGTGATTTGTTCTATTTGAACAGTCGGACCTTTACTTCTAACATGCGCGGCTGGCCCTTAGCCAGTATGCAGCCACCATTTTACTCCCGTTAGCCGTCTTTCCCAGTGCGGTTATCAACACTGGCAGAACATGTAACAGGATTGAGCTAATAATTTTAGGAGGTGGCAACTAATTCTGGGGCTCACTATCGAGCATAGTATCGAGGGGTGCACTAATAGCGAAAGCTTGATCCGTTGCGGTTGGAAGCAATGCCTTCTATCGATCACCATTCCCAAGTACCTGAACAAGACCTGCGATCGGAATGATTCTATTACTTTCTAAAGCCACTCCTAGATGGTGCTGTCATGGAGAGTTTCTTTGGTCAATCTTCGCAGAGCTTCGACGTTTTGCACGAGGGCCCGTAGAGATCTCTCATGATGCAACTCGATGTCCGATTATCGAAATTCAAAATGGTCGCGCAAATATGGACGAAATTCAAAATGGCCGCGCAAACATACTTTAATTTGCCAATTGTGTTCCAATTGATTTGATTCGAATGAAAGTGAGTATCTAGGGGTTTTTAATGTGGCAAATAACGAGTTTGTGGTCAAAACTTATAAATTCAAAATGGCCGCGCCAATATGGCCAACGAATTCGCCAATTGTATTCCGATTCAAATGAAAATTGGTATCTGTCAAAACTTATAGATTCAAAATGGCGGACGAATTTGGCCAATTGTGTTCCGATTCCAATGAAAATCGGTATCTGTGGGTTTTTAAGGTAGGAAATAAGGATGCTTACAATATGCTGAAGACTTCTTTCACATTTATAACAGACGTACCTATTAGGACGCTTATCAGTGCCGCCTTGTTAAAGAAGGATCTCATCGTTTCAAGTCCAGCGCCTCTTATAACCTCCTCCAACACTGTTAAATAGGTGGCATCAGCAGCAAGGAGTAATGCTTCATAGCTGCCATAACGAGGGGTTGTGCGTTCGATTTACCTGGCGTTTTCTTTCCGCAAATATGAATTTCCCTTAATTAATATTGTTTTTTTATGAAAAATCTCTATTTTAAATATAAAACTACCAGATAAAAATAAAAGTAAAAATTTTGTATGAGCGTAAGTCATATTAATTGTCCGTGGATGACTTACTCCATATAGGTTGAAATTCTCATCAACCTCGCCGTAACCTAGCATCAAGCGATCCCGTCATGCATTTAGCTGTTTTCATTCAATAAAGTCATTCCCCGTTCTCACATTGCTCCTATGTCAACCATTTTCAGTTATTTGGTATCCCGAATATCACCGAAATAGTCATAAAAATCAAGTTCAGTCATTAATCTTTAAAAAGCGCCTGATTGTCTCGTTTGTAGCCATGCGAGACGATTCTTAACTGCCTTAACTAAGGTTTATTGGACTCATTTGTCACTTAAGCAAACTCTTGTCCACCCAATCACATGAAATCGAGTAAACGTTGCAATTTTTAAACATAGAAAGATTTTCCATGTTTTTTTCGTCGCTTTTCCAATCAAAACTGATGATAAAAAAATATCGGCAGAATACGAAGACAAGAAAGAGGAAATTTTATTTCATTTCGCTTTGTTTTTTTAGACTGTTGATAACCAACGTCCAATATGAGGTCATCCTATCGCAGGCATTCCACTTCTCATGAACCGACCACGGACTGCGAGAGATAAAGCCCCACTTCCAGCTTTTCGCCAGAGCAGCACACAATTCGAGGCCAATGTCACTCTACACGTTACTAAAGAATTCATTCTAGAAGTTATCTTCCTCGTCCACGCTTCTGCTTAAGCAATCTCTAGATTTTTTTTATTTAAAAAACGAACGACAAAAAAACACATAATTCTATATGGCCACGAACAGCCGCGCGTTATCACCAAATCAGGAAAGAAGTTTATCTCCGCTTGCTGCCATTTTGCTGTTGTGCCTGGCTATGGGCAATACCACAGTGCCGCAATGACAGGGAGGAAAGTGGGTTCCTCATTACTACTCCCGATGGAGGACTGCACTACGTGAAAATGTGTTCACCTATGGAATTTGTCGCCTGAAATCGGTTCGTCTAAAATTAGCAGAGCTTTCGGAACACGTGACTTGACCGACCATTAATGACTCAACCGGCATCAAGCGCTAATCGCGTTTGCCTTTCAAGGGTGAGCAGTTTAAGGGCGCTTTAGTTGACGATTTGCCCGGTAATTATGCAAGTGAATAAGAGGCGGACTTTGTGTTTTTTTTCTGTGTGTAAGCTACGCAGTTTTGCTGAGGCCTGAGAGGCCGACCTACTGCCTTTAGCTGAGCGCTGTTGGTGGCGTGACACACTATAAAGCTGCTGACAGAAACAGGCGCAAACGCCGTGCGTGCAATGACAGAGAGAATAGAAGTAGTGTATTCAAATGCGCACTAACGAAATGCTGATTTACGCTACGCATACACCGCGCAAGTTGCTTTACTTTCTACTTTTTGCGCTTTGCCGTCGCGTGTGTCAAGAGATGTTTGTGTTTTGAGTCGTGTTTTGGTGGTGGTGGGCATATGTTTGGAGTCGTGTGTTGGTGTTGGCTGTGATAGCAAATTTGTTGATTTTTATATTTTTTAATGAAAATCTTTATTTTTCCAAATTGGGGTAATTAAATTAGCACCTAAAAAAAAGACAAACCCTGTAGGATAGAAAAATGATATGTAAATCATTCAGGTTTTTCAATTTTTTTTCCAATCACGTCCACTTGTCACTTTGATTTCGTTGTTGTGTTCAAAGTCGGAGCGCGCCGCCGACACCGCAACATCATGTCAGTGAAAAGTCGCCACATACCGCGAAGCCAATGTCCGCACGGCGTTTGCGCCTGATTCTGTCAGTAGCTTAAATATAAAGAGATACCAATTTAAGGAAATGTGAAAGGTTGTCTAATCTGCTTTTGTGACACATACAGAACAATTGTCTGACTAATCGTTATTTCGAGGCCGAGGAGCGTTATTTATACTTAATGTGCTTAGAGGAGCATAGGTGAACGTTTCCTTTTTTCGTGTGTGATTGGTCGTTATGACTTTTTAAAGGTAGTTCACGAGTATTTGGCGAATTAATTTGGTGGAAAACAGAAGTCAGGGAAGAAATTTTAGTTTTTCTTAATTAGTTTTCACTTCAATGGGTGAAATGTAAGACGTTTTGTGCATTGTTGCAGTCAGAAAACCTTTGATTATTGCTGAAATGATTTCAAGGGGAAGGGAACCTTCCTCACGTCTTCTAATCAACAGACTCCTGTGATAACAGGCCTCCTCCTCGCCAGCCGTGAGCAATGATACACAATGTGCTCCAGGCACAGGTCGACAGGTACCATTTTCAATCATTTTTATTCTTTTCAGCTGACACCTCTGTTCTAGCTGTGGGACTTGGCAGCTTATGACCTTAACCTGCCTGCACGTGGCGACAGTATCCCATCATTTCTAGTGTTTTTCGGGCGATCCATTTCTCGATGCCATACCTCAGTAGTCCTCTACCAATGCCAGAATATAGTTCCGAACCCTAAAAGTCGGCAGTTTGAGCGGATCCGGGTTTGCTACAGTCTTATACCGGAGACACACTTGTGGTATAGCAATTGCTGCAATTTCACTTAAACCGCAAGTGTGTCTCTGTAAACTGAAAAAAAATTACGGTTTACACTTCATATACAGAACATTGAAACTCAGTATCTCAATTGAGAAAAATATCGTGGTATAGCTCAGTATACCCAAGATTTTAACCAGAAAATAGTTAGAACATAAACCAAAATGGTACTTTAGAACAAAATTTTAATTTTTCTTCTGGCAGCACTGCCTGCATGAATCTGTCAATTGACGTTTACCATTTCTTGTGACATGTTTCTGTGCTCAAAACAACAACAACAAAACAACTCAGTATACTAATGCAAGTGTGTCTTCACATTTTTAAATTGCAATATGGCAAAACTGCAATATCTCGATCTCAATTGCTATACCACAAGTGTGTCTCCGGTATTATATAATCTTACATTGGAGTAATGCTGTTAGATGTACTCAAATCAGGGCGATCTTAAAAACTCCATAATAAAAACCCTCCTCCTACATATTTTGAGTCATTTATTTCGCATTACTTAGTTATTTTATCGGTCTACAACCGGGATCCGGTCCTGGCCTCTCGTAACTGCTCTCTCCATCGGTCTCGATTCTGAGCCGATATCATCCAGTAAGACATTCCTCAGCTTTGTGCATCCTGGCCTAAACCATTCTTACCTCCCTCTACTCTGACTAAAATAGGCGGCTTTAAAGTTTTCCATCGCCAGTTGTTGATTTGCCTGGTTTGAAGCCACACTGAAGCCTATGATGTTTCCAATGTATGGGTTCGTCCTGTTTTGTAGGATACCGGAGAATATCTTATACCGGGATAATTGATGAACGCTGTGATATCTTCTTTTTTATGTACCGGTCGTAGGGTGCCTTTTTTTCCAGACTTCTGGTATCGCTTCGTGCTCCCATACTTGCATAATTAATTCGTGAATCACTTGGTGTAGTGTAGGCCGTCCATATTTAACCAGCTTCGCGGAAATACCGTCTGCACGAAGCCTTGTTTTTTTGAGCCGGTTTATGGCTCTGCCAACTTCGATAGTTTCTACAAGTTCGAAGAGAAATGGTCCGTCGATGATTTTTCAGCACACTCCGGCCAAAACAGTGACTCTCGTCGTGCAGTGATGTTTCGTGAATGACGGATGGACTCTTCGTTCCCAAATTCGACAGTCATGTTTATTGACTCCGCCATGTTGCGGCGTTAAATACTCCATAATAAATTTTTATCGCCTACTATCCACAACTGTCAAATATAAACAGACAAATGACAGCCAAACCCAGTGTAGCCAACCCTACAGTTTTAACTGTAGATTTACAGTTTTTTGGAAATCTTCTCAGTTTTTAGTTTAGGCCTCCAAATCTGCAGTTTTTTAATTAGCGCCATCAATTTCTGAACTATTATATTATTTCGCAAGTATTTGCCCGGAAAATGTAACAGAATTGGATAGGAAATGGAGAACTCTTCGCAATGCCAACTTGAATTTGAACGAAACCGAGACGTTCAATGTGGAACAATTTTGGGGCCATGTTTCCCAATTAAAAAACGTTGATGGATCTGCACAATTTCCACTATTATCGAATTTGACCAAGAAGCTTCTGTGTCTGCCGCACAGTACTGCTACGGTAGAACGCTTGTTTTCGAGCACTAAAGGCTGGAGTACAATGATTCCGCTCCGTACCGTTTCGAATAAATGTCAAAAGTCGGATTGTAGGAATTTTCATTGCAAATGTTCGTGGAAACGGAAGGGTGACTACAATGGACGGTTCGGAACGGTGCGGAATAGAAAAGATGAGCAAATTCCATCTTTTTACGAAAAGGTCGGAAGACATAACCTCATTTGGTGGTCGGTAATTTAAAACATAAATGTGAACGACGAAAAACGTAAAAAAATATCCGGAAATTTTTGATAAAACAAATTAATTCTATTTGGACACAACATTTTATTTATTTCTGCACTCATTTCTTTTAAACTTGATAGTTGTCAAAAACGGAATGAATAGGTTGTATTGTAGCCAGTTATCCAACTCCACGGGACGGTACGCTTACGGTGCGGTTCGGAGCGGAACTTAGAAATAAACTTTCTACGACCACAATAAAAGGCACTTTGCACACAAAATCAGAAATTAAAAATTGTTTCGAGTTCGATGCGAACAATAACCATTTTAAGAAATTCAATAAAAATATGTATGATTTCATAAACAAAGGTGAAACGGAAAATCAAGAGGATTTGCAAATTGAACATACTTGATATACAAATGATTGTTATACCTATCTTGTTTTATTTCTAAGTTTGTTTATTTCGTTAAATTGATTAAAGGTTTGATGTTCACACAATTTTTTTGTTTATACATAATTCGTTCCCCATTTTGTGTTTTATTTATAATTACCATTAAATAATACAAAATAAGAAAAAAACTGTAGATTTACCCTCTTTTAATTAATATTTAGTTTTCTACAGTTTTTTGTAAGCATGTATGTAGTTTTACTCCAGGGTGGGGTTGGCAACACTGGCCAAACCAAAATGGCGGCGAAATGAAAAACGCACGCTGTTCAACGATATAGAGTTTGATAGAATTCTGTGAAAATTTTTGCATTTTGGACCCTTAATAAATTTTTATCGCCTACTATCCACAACTGTCAAATATAAACAGACAAATGACAGCCAAACCAAAATGGCGGCCAAATTAAAAACGCACGCTGTTCAACGATATAGAGTTTGATAGAATTCTGTGAAAATTTTTGCATTTTGGACCCTTAATAAATTTTTATCGCCTACTATCCACAACTGTCAAATATAAACAGACAAATGACAGCCAAACCAAAATGGCGGCCAAATGAAAAACGAACGCTGTTCAACGATATAGAGTTTGATAGAATTCTGTGAAAATGGTTGCATTTTGGACCCTTAATAAATTTTTATCGCCTACTATCCACAACTGTCAAATATAAACAGACAAATGACACCAAACCAAAATGGCGGCCAAATGAAAAACGCACGCTGTACAACGATATAGAGTTTGATAGAATTCTATGAAAATTTTTGCATTTTGGACCCTTAGTTTATGTTTGCAGTTATTTATGTCAATGTTTATACCAGCTGACTAATGATGAGCGCATTCAGAACGGCTACAAATTGCAACGGCCGATAACATCGAACATCGAAAAAGTATGCTTATGCGTCGAATCAAGGTAAGATAGATAGCAGATGCTATGAGTATACTGGAAAAATGGGTTCATATATTGACTGAAGAACTGGACATGCGTAAGCTACTCTCACTTGCTGGCTTTGGACCAAAAACGCATTCGGCAATTCGGACAGATCCATCACAACACTCCTGCGACAAAGCAACAATTTAAGCCACAATTTATATTCTACACATAACATGTTCCATCTAAAAACACTGACTTTTGGACCAACGATTAACTTTTTAGAGGCAAGACATGTTTTTCATTCCATATTTGCAAACACGTAAATCGATATTATCGTATTTTCTAATCACAAAAAAAACATTTCGCTACTAAAACTCCACACACAAACGAGAAAATAAATCACTAAAAAAATAACTTATAATAATGCACGTAGTGATATCTTTTTACGAATAGAAACAAGTTTGCAACAAGTCCAAATTTAAATTTCCTACATTTAATTCTATTAAGACTAGAGACAGCCCAGCTCCAGCAACCAATCACCTCTCGTGATTTATTGCCTTAATTTGCGTCATGTGAATCATTTCGCGCACAGAACTTTTGCATCAGCACCAAGGACGCATACTGTGTGCCATTCTCTACTACGGCGCGGACAGCTCCCTCTCTCTCTCGGCGCTGGTCTCTCCTCGATTCACCAAGTTTCTATTTACATTTCTGGAAAGACGTTTGGCATTGAGTACGGATTGAAAATCTGATTTTAAACGCATTTTGTGACATGCAGTTTTGTTACAGCAACAATTGCCAAGGTATTGACTGTGACTCTAATTTATTGCGGCTATTCTAATTGAAATGTGCTTAACAGTCTAAGTACGTTTGCTGAACGTGTGGGGGAGAGCCCCTCTGTAACAACTGTACTTTACTCGAACTGAACTAATTAGAAGAACGAAAAAAAAACTATTTTCAACATTTCCACGCCATTCTCTCATTATTTGCAATTAAATCAATAAAAAGAAGAGAGAAAAAAAAACTAAGCAAATTCCAAACTGTGATTGTATTTTCCCGCTGCCTAATTAACATCTTGACGTCAAACCCCATAAACTAACAAGTTCCAGTCTGGATTGTTTGCAGTAAAGATTAACAAACCAACAAAACAAAGCTCCGCTCCTCCGGCCATAAGCGCGCGGTGTATTTTCGCACAAAGCAAAAAATTGCGCCAAAGATTCCCCATTAAGATACTGTGTGTGTTGTTCCACAACAGGAGACCCCGCGCAGCAGCACAAAGAGAAGGAAATCCCAAACAGCAGAACACCACATAACAGAACTTTGTTAATATTCCGCCACACGTTGGTATTCCGTAGTAAAGAAAAAACCGGTATCTCGGCTACGGGCCTGTACTCAATCCCGCCACAATAATGATCCAAAAAAATAAACCGAGTAACAACAACAACGAAACGTCTTAAAACTGCACAAAATGTAAAATGCATGAGGAGAAGAAAATGAACCGGATTGCAATCGGGCGGCGCGCATTCGGCATGGCGAATATTGTGTGGTGGTGGCGCAAGCACAGAAGGCGGCTTCAATTATTATTTAAATCTGATGAGCCTGCGCAATCGGCTGTGTATTGGTGCCCGTTTCGTTGAACCAGGAACAACCTATCAAAGTACACATGCGGCTTGCTTGCATTGCTGCGGCAGCGCGATGAATCAGCGTTCTGCGATCAGCGCGATCTACTAACAACGATTCGCACGAAACTTGTAAGTAAATAAATACACAAAGCCAAAATGTTAACGACACTGGGGATTGCACTGGGGGAAAAAAATTGGAACCTTCTTAAGACCGTGAAACGCGAGAGACCATCAACACACTGTGGCAGTAGGACCCCAGGCGGTGACCTTTCAAACTACTTAAACTGCCATTTTAACGACGATTTTACGGCTCCGTGACTAATTCAGGATTTTTTTGTACGCCGATGGTGCAGCGTTCGTTATAACGGTATTATAAAAACTGCCGTGTGAACATCGCCATGATTTATGAAGTAAGTCGTGAATATTGATGATGGCGACAGAACGCGCCAAAAAACCTGTTGAACTTAGTCCGACCTACAAATTTGGGACAAGGAGAAAGAGCAATATTTTTTTCTTCTTCTCAGAGTGCACAAAACAATACCATGTTTAGTAGTCCATCGGTAATGCAGTTCTAGCGATTCTTTTTTACGATATTAAACAGTGCCCCAATATAGTACCTCCAGCTGGAGCGTGATTAGTCGACATAAGTCCTTTGTTCCTCGCGCTTCCCATACTGCTTACATTTCGACGATGGTAGTCTTTCAGTAGTCGTGAGATATTAGCGTGCTCCTCCGTCTCAGCCTCAAGCAAGAAACGCTGAAGAGATTTGTAAAGACGCCGTGTAGTAGCCGCACCCACGACTTAAATGTCAATATGTAGTCGCGGAAGGCGCTGATGCACGTTCTCAGTCGTTTACTTTGTTGTTTGTATTTTTGTCGTAATTTTTTTATCGTATTTTTTGTGCAATAACGATGGATGGCAAGCAGAACGTTGGAGCATAAACTGAGTAAATTTCATTCTTGGACCGATCAGGGGTTTTCTTCAAGGATATTAAGAAGCGAGAAAAGGCGTTGTAAAACTTGTAAATGAAGATTAAATAAGAAAAAATATTTTTCTCTACTTTGTTGCTGTTAACTAGGAACGCTAAGTTGTCCCTGCGACTGGCTCTTCTTCCTACGTGAGCGCCTTAATCATCTGCCGGAGATATGCAAGACTGATAGCTGGACAGTGACGTGTAACATTTAGTACAGACTTTTATGTGAGCAAATGGAATAGTTAAGAGATGCATTTTTTTTTATAAAAGTAGATATAAAGCAGTAATCGATAATATTTTTTTTATTGCAGCTCTTCAGAAATTTTCCATCCAAGAACGCGATTAACTCGTTCAAAGTTGACTGTACTATTAATGGACGTTGCATATTTAGCCGGTAGATGACCTTAAAATCACGTTAGGAATGAACTATTAATCGAATCGGACAGTACTTATGTTCATGTTCTTAGCTTTAATGTTAACACAAAACATGTCAAGACAAACAGTGAAGTTTAGCAAAGGTTATTACACCTTAACAATATCTCAACCAAAAGACAAAAAAATATTTCGAATCTGAGATAACCTTCAGCTGCAATCCGCGATTTTTTTACAATACTTTAACACCAGCCAAAATAAAATATGAGAATTATCAGGTTTGTCAATTTGTTTCTGACGGCTAGATGTCAGCACTGTATAATTTTTACACGTGACATCTTTGTCTTTCCAAATGACATAAGCCATTTTGTTTTAGTAGAAGGTAGTACACTTTCTTCCATGGACATTGCAACAACATGTTTACATTATTCAAACTTATTATGAAAATGGGCGTTATTTGAAAAATACTAATGGCAAAATTCGCGTGTGTTTTCTGTGTAATTTCATGAAATGCAGATTTCAAATGCCTTCCAAGATTATGTGATTGATCTAACCCCATTAGATTTTTTTGCGGGTGGGTACAAACTATAGTCTATAGATCTAAAGAACAACATTCAAGTTGCAATTCGTGAAATAACTCCAGCAACATATCGAAGTAATTGAAAGTTTCGATATTCGAATTGATGACTGCAGACTCCAGTCGAGATGAATATTTGAATGATATTCTGTTCCACGGGCGCGTTTTTCGGATGACACTTTATTTTCGAAAATCGCGTTCACCTTCGGGGGCATTTGAAATATATTGGTGGGCTTGGAAACACATTCTTCTAGACAAGTCGTTCTTATTTAATTATACAGTGGTTATACGGGTTTTTATGCGCCCCATGTTTTTATTTTAGTCTGTTAAAAGTCCCAGAATATTACTTAATCCGTTGACGTAGCGACACAAAGGGTACCTTGGCATACGACATAAGAAAATAGCACGGCTACTATTGCATGATTTCTTACCAGGCGTCGGAATCTCAAGAAGGTCCATGTTTGTGTTCTAATTATTTTCTAGTTTTTGGTACAGCTTATGATTTCAAATAAAACCATTTAACTTAAAAGTTTTTTCACCTATTTTTTTTATTTTCTAATTTTTAGTTTGATTTTTTAACCTTAAAAACTCCCCAATACCGATTTTTAATGGATTTAGGACGCATTTGCAAAATTCATCCGAAATTTTGTATTTTCAAATTTTGATCACAGAATCGTCATTTGAGGTCCTAAAAACCCCCCGATACCGGTTTTCAATGGATTCGGAACACATTGGCAAAATTCATACGCCATATTGGCGCCGCCATTTTGTATTTTCAAATTTAGATCACAGAATCGTCATTTGTGGTCCTAAAAACCCCCGATACCGGTTTTCAATGGATTCGGAACACATCGGCAAAATTCATCCGCCATATTGGCGCCGCCATTTTGAATTTTCAAATTTTGACCACAGAATCGTCATTTGTGGCCCTACAAACCCCCGATACCGATTTTAAATTGATTCAGAACACATTGCCAAAATTCATCCGCCATATTGGCGCCGCCATTTTGAATTTTTAAATTTTGACCACAGAATCATCATTTGTGGCCCTATAAACCCCCGATACCGATTTTCAATGGAATCGGAACACAATTGCAAAATTTGTTCGCCATCTTGGAACCGCCATCTTGATTTTTGTACAAAATTGTCAGATTGCATTGTCACGGGAGCTCAATGTGTGGGCAAAATTTCATAAGAATCGGTTTAGTAGAAGTAGACGAAAAAGCTGTCGCAAGATTTGAACCAAACAAACAAATATACGAGGTGAAGCTAAATAAAACCATTAAAAACGCTCTGCAGAGTGTCGTACCTCAATTTATGCGTTGTTTGTCTGTTTGTTTTACCATCAAATGTGTTCCCATAACGAAAGTTCAAGATGACTCCCGAAATGGCATTTAAAATTTGGTCACATGTGTTCTCATACATGAACCAAAATACCAAATTTGGACATCCAGGCAAAAGAAAAGCATAATTAAAATTGTCTTTTCCTCACTTGAGGCTTTTTCTGTGTGAAGATCATCCTGAATCGTCGTTTCATAAACAGTCAAAAGACGATACTCGACACTAGTATAGAATTTGAGCCCCGCGTTTAACAGTTGCTGGTTACGCCCAAATTTGGTCTGAACTCCAATATTAACCTTTTTTGATTATCCTGAACCATACTATGAACCAAGTACTTGCCACTACAAGCAAGTTACACCTCTGGATACCCTTCATAGTTTCAACATCGCTACTAAACTTTGGTTAAAAAAAACTAAAAAAAATAAAATATGTCAGCATCAGTCTAATCCCTTTTCCTTAAAATATTTCCAGTTTTTAATCCACTTCATTCCTGTAATAAGGAATTATTAAAAAAAAATTTCCGGATATTTCTCCTGTAAAATTCCGCATGAAACAAGACTCTGCTATCATAGATTAAGCGAAAATCCAGGCTCAGAGAAAAGGAATATTGCACTTGAGACTAGTTGTCTAAAGCAGAGAACTCTCAGCTTGATTTACAGCGTCTGCAGAGTTACTCCGGGATGAAGATTAAGTGAACTTTCTTCCAGCCCGCGTCTGTTCTGTATATAGCAGCATCTACTATAGGAGCCTCCGCTACAATACATCGGATCCCTCGCACTTAATTCGTACAGTGTAGGGAGTTACAGTTGGAGGGAGGCAACACAGCATAGCGCAAGAAAAAACCAACATGCAGGAGGCGGGAAACGCTCTTAAAAGATGGGAGCTGTGAAAAATGATTTCAGGGTAGTTTTGGAGGAGGATGGCAGCGCTTGAGATGCTTTCTATGTTTTAGTTAGTTATCTCCTCTACTAGGTTCCTACCATGAGCAGCAATTTCAATTTTCTTTCCCTGTTCAATTTGAGATCCTAAAACAATATCAAAATTTTTTGCCTGGGTGAAATGGGCGTTTGCCCAAGAGGGCTTCCTTTATGGGGAAAGATTCGGGAAATATAAATGTTTTTTTATTTTGTTTTGGGAACGATTAAGTTTTTTTTTGGATACGTAGTTTTTAACATAAATTTTTTTCGCGGAATTTTGTGTGCCAAGAGGCGTGCATTTTGTTTTGGATCAGTTCGTATAAGTATTAGGTCTGGGAGAGAGTTCGTGGCGTTTTCCCGATAGATGGCGTAAATTGAAAATAAATCAAAAATCACTGATCGCAACGACACCTGGCTTTTGAAAGATGACAGTTTTCAACTGTTACTTTGAGTGTATTATAAACATCGCAATTGGCACAGTGGTTGGAAAGTAGCGGATAGTCAGCCGAAAGGACACCAATTCTGATTTTTTCCTCTATGATAATGAAAGTCGGCTTAGGTCTGTATTTGGATTTGTATTTGAGGGTCTTTAGAGCTCTCCTATTTGCCGGATTACTGTGGCTCGGAGAAAATTTAGCCCACTTCTTACTGCAAAGAGCAGCTTCTCTCTCCTCGTGGCTCCGAAGGAGTAGGAGTAGCCCCTGTCAATAAAGCGCTTAAGATGCTTACGGACTGCGCCACATCGCCTTATTGCAGCAGTCGTCTTTTTAGTTCCCTTCTCCCGTGGAACAGTAGGTATCCGTGTTCTGTGAGAAGGTCCCTAAAGGTGAAACCCCAATGTAGGCTTGGCTTGCTTTAATGCTTTGCTTTGCTTTGGCTTATCAAATAAACCAGTGCTTTGTTATGGGAAAAAACCAAATGACAAAGCGGCAAAGCCAAAGCAAAGCAAAGCAAAGCTCGAAATGACCAATGTTCAATTTTTTGATGCTTTGTATGCTTTCGCCTTCGTTTAATATTTATTTTGCTTAGAGAAATAAATATATATAGAGGTTTGAGAAAATTTATTTCATAAAGAAATTATTTTTTTGGGAATAACATTAACTATAAATATTTAAGAGCTCAAAATTAATCTGAGACAACTATTTCTATATCCCATTTTAACAAATTTCTCGTAAATGTTTGAACAGTTAATGCCATAAACCATTTGTGCTTCTTTATCACTCTACACCACAATAGATATTTACATTCGATCCTTTGTTCTTTTTATGAAACAATAATGTCCATTCCAAAGGAAAAATTCCGCAAAATTCATACCTCTTACCTCTTTCGTGTACTATTTCTATTTTCTGTGCTCATGAAAAGCAAACTGTAAAGTAACTAAAGCAAAGCGTGTATTTGGGCTTGTTTTGCTTTGGCTTGTTGGGCTTGTTTTGCTTTGGCACGTGGTACCTGAAAAGCTCACCAAGTTCAAACAAGCCAAGCCTACATTGGGGTTTCACCTTAAGGAGATCTTCCAATGAAGAAGTGATCTCCATGGTATATCCAACTGCCCTCATTCGAGAGAGGGATCCCACCCAAATAGTCTCCTTCCCTGAGGCCACATTGGGCATCTTGCATAGGCTTAATGACGTCCGACAGATCTTGCAGGACCTATTACGGGGGTTATGGGATCCCCAGAAGTGTTTGAAGTATTGAGAGGGTCCGCGTCCTCGTAGCTTTTTTTAAGGTATCAATATTGCTCCCACGAGTTGCTCGACAAAGGCCGGCCATTCATGGCGGAGCTCCACCTTACCATAGAAAGGCGAAGTTTAATCGAAGATCACCTGGTATCAAGAGTCCATCGTTAGTAGTACATTTCACGCAGTTTACCATTCATCCCTTCAGCATGATTGTTTACACCTTGGGATTGCGAGTATTATTGAGTATGTCCTTACTAGATGCGCCGAATTCAGTCTGTTTCATGGTCAAGCTTGATGGCCCATCTTCACCTGTCCATGCAGTGCAGGGGCACATCGAGCAGTGTGTAGCCTCTGTGCCACATACGATCTGTCTTGGAGTGAACGCTCCTGATTGTGCCGTTCGGGTCACAATGGCGAATGCATTATATCTATCCGATCTGTCAACGTTGTCGCAAACTGCTGCTATCACTGTAATTGAATAGTAAGAGAAATTACCCATAAACGAATTATCAGAAGTATTTTTATCTTTGAACCGTTGTTTTTCATCTTCGGACTGTGCTCTAAAAAAGAATTGTAACTCCAAACGAAGAAGAAGAAGATATAATTGATTTTGGCTATAAAATAAACGTTTTGAGACTCGATAAAAAAAACTCAGAAAAAATTGTTTTTTAACCAAGTCACTCCCAATTTCAGTCAATAATTATTGGTAACATAAAAATAATATGAAGAAAACTCGATGATGACATAAATTGTACAACTTCTTCACAAACATTGTCTTCTTCGGGGATTTTTATTTCTTCTCCTCCAGATACAAAACTATGTTCACCGAAGCTGAATACTTTCCGATATATTTTTAGATATTACAAAAAATTCCACAAAAAAAGTATTATTTCTTTGTTAAAAGTTATATTTTATCAAAAGAATTGAACTAGTTTAAACTTGTTTTCGTCAATGACTGTCACCTGAAAAAATGCATTGACAATTCACATTAATTCTTCCGAATTGTTATTCACAATAATTTTGCTCAAATGTCAATATTTGCTCAGTTAAATTGAAACTGACTCATATAAATTACGAAATTGGTTTCGAATTTCTGGTGAATATATTTTTTTTTATTAAAATATATACAGAGAAAGAGTCAGAAACCTTTTTTTTTGATGAGGAGGTTCGCCGAGGCGAAATGGAGCTTGGAATCGTCACAGGTTATTATTGTGTAACGAAAACATCGCCATCGGTTGAGTTCACTGCAGTTCGAATGTGTCACAGAAATGTTCCGCCATGTTATGGAAAGCTGTCAATAATTGTTGATCGCGTAACTTTTTTGATGGAACGTATGAGATGTCAATTTACTATATAAGGCGATGATACACGAGGTAATGAAATGATTAATTCGAACTGTCAGTGATCAGTGCAGTGTCCAAGAGAGGGTGCGCAATCCCGCAACTTCATTCCGATCCCTTGACTTATCAACTGACTATTGACAATTCGAATTGATCAATGCATTGACTTGTGTTTCATGACCCCTAGTATTTTAGTAGAGTTTAGGAAAGTTCCGATGAACCCTAGATTACGCGGGATGAACCAAAATAGAAGAGCAAAGGTACAATGGCCGTTCAAGGAGGTGTTGCCAGAGAAGAAATAAAAGGGGCCTTCAACTTCAAGGTGGTGCTCCATCATCTCATCATCATCATCCACCAATCTTCGATGTTAATCTATTCAAGACGAGATTGAAGAAATTGAAATTAAACAGAAACTTCGTATATTTTTTTTTCCATGCTTTTTTTCCTCATGTTTTTTTTTCCATTATTTTCTGTGCCCTCCGGTTATGGGTTCAACGTACTCTTACAACTCTGACTCGTGCTCTTTTTTTTCTGTGGCTTACATAAAAAAAAAGATGAAAATGTTTTTTTTTCTGTGTTCACCTTCTTCCACATACTGCGCTTTTTATGGCTTTGCCTTAGTCTGGCATTTTTTTATCCGCTTTTCATCATAGGCCATCGCTCAATCAAAGCTATTGAGTGCTAATAAAAATATAATGCCGTTAAGGGGATTTTTTTTCTTAGTCTTTTTCTTGTTTTTCTTCTTCTCTACTCCCATCCATCGTGTATTATTATTACTCAACCAATAACCAACCACCAAGGTACAGCACTGAAGTTAATTTTTTATTATTTATTTTTTTTTTGTTGCTGTAAAGTTGGTCTCAATTTGATGGAAGAAAAATGAATCGCGCGCCGCTGACTTAAAGAAATCCCCGAGAAGATATGAAAAAAAGTCCATTTTATGGCGCAGTGTTGCCAAATTGTGGATATTTCAAAGAGATTTAACAACTCTTCGAAAAAAGTGGGGCTCAAGTTTATGAAATTAAAGCCGCACCACAAGCAATGATTTTTTTTCGTGTGCATTATTAGCAACTTCATCGAAGTATTTTGAGCAACAAAAGAAATTAATTTCGTGGTATTTACAGCAAAAAAAAATGAATCAAAAAAATTTTGCTGTATTTAAATTTTTTTTACTTGTGCAACAAATAAGAATTTTTTTTTCTTTACAAAATCCAAATAACAATTTAATCAACTTGAATAAAATTAATGTACTACGAGTGTTTGCACCAAAATTACAACAAAACCTTCTCCTTTCAAGCGAGTGTGTTGGTGTTCTTGTCTTTTTTTAAAAATAACTTGAAACACTCTATTTTCACTTGAAGTTATTTTTAAATCTCGCGCGTTTGGACTTTGATGTCATCGTTCATTGGCTGATCGCGGTTTTTTTTAATTCTACGCGCGTATTTTTAAATTTTATTTTAAAACTTTGCACAAAATATTTTTCTTCTTTAATACGAACACACACAAAAAACTTGTTAAATAGCTTGAAAAACATGAAAACTAATTTGTTTATTTTTAATTTAAAAGAATATGACATTAAAAAAAATGAAACTTTTTCCAATTTGTTCGTAATAAATTAAAAATTATTTGAAAAGAATTTTTGTGTAAAGTTTTGCTTGTTGTTGTAATTTATTGTGCTCTATGTTTTTTTGGAAAATTAATTAAAATAAAAGAAATTTACGTGTGGGTTGCATTTGCTGTAAATGTGCGTTGTATGTGTATTTTTTTTATTTTGCAAATTAATCAAAAAGAAATTTTCGCACAAGGCAAATTGAATGCAATATTTTTTACTTTTTTACATTCTAGACAAATTATTTATTGGAGGATTAAGAGAGGAAAACAAATTTGTCGTTTGTGAATGGGTGGTTTTTATTGTGATATATAGAGACCATTCTGCCATGACTGGAAAATAATTGGCATTGTGATTTCAGGATTGCAAATAATCGTTTGATTTAAATGAATGGGTTCTTATATATAATGGAAACAACAGTGAATTTGACGACAGACGCATAAGCTAGATTTTACACCCGTCCCACAACCCAGCCGCACGACTCTCGCCGGCGTTACAGCCTTTATAGCTCAGTTGACGGGATACTCTTTACCTGAGGAGGCATTATATTGTAGATCAAGGCGCTTTTCGTTAACTTCGATGGTTTGGACAATGGCATTGGCTACTACAACCTTGCGCATGAGAAGCGCCATGATACAAAAAATTTTATGTTGACTTTTGCAATATTCGTTGGCTTCAAACGATTTTCCTTTCCGTCATGCGAAATCGCCGCCGAGTTTTTGCACTAAGTGAAAACCAAATTTTACATAATGATGACATCGATCGTTATGAGGTTTCGGGGTAGACCTTAGAACATAATCTCTCACCTCATAGGGCCATATATACATTATACGTAACCTTTCAGAAAGTGTACAACAGTATCCACGTCACACGATTTTAATGCCTAATCTCCAATGAGAGAACCAACCACGAACCAACCAACCAAAATGCTGCTACCTACTCCTTCTCATTGTAAATTGATTAACCCGTCTCGCTCGTGTTTTGGTCGACTTGTGTAACTTTCCGTATGTGTTAGTTAAACCATTTGAGTTGCCATATGCAATCCAGCGGGTTTTTTTTTTCAGTGGTTCTAAAAAATTTTGTACAGAGAAATGTCAAATATGAAGGCAAAAATGACGTTAAGTTTAATTTGAATATCGCGCCAAAAAATATGTCAACACAAAAAGTGAAAATGACATTTAATTGCAGTGCTACTAGATTAGCTAATGTTTGTAAATTATTTATTTCATATAAAATTTTGGGGAGAAGAAAAGAAGAAGATTCCGGCGTCACGTCGCATTTTATTTCGTGGTGATAATTAATTCGATTTTAATTCGATTTTATTGGATTTTATTGTTAATAATAGTTTCAGTTAGTTCTGTTATTATTTATCAAGGTTATTTGACAATCTGACTTATCTGGCACCCGTATATTCGGCATTTAGATATTGGCAGCAAAAACGTGGTGTGACGAAATTCCCGGCGGACGCCATTGCGCGTCGGGAATTAAATTTTAAATAAATAAAAAGAAAAATAGAACTTGATTTTTTCAAATCGTGAATTGTACGATCCTTACCAAAAGATCTTTCCCTCAAGCAGAAGAGGCTGGGGACCTATGTCCTCAGCTTGCAGCCTGTTCCAGTCTTCCCATGGGGGATGAAAAGCAGCTGGATACCAGTAAAAAACCCAAGCTCATCGAATATGCAAAAGACAAGAAATTTTTAAACACAGTTCGCGATGGTTTGAAAGAGTGGATTGACAAGGACGATGAGATGGAACACACAGTAAGTAGTCTACTTGAAACTTGTAACAAGGTCCAGCACAGGATTAATGAAGCAATCGACATAAACCAAACAACCAGTCAAAATTCTGGAACTAATGACGCTCCAGCGGCCTCTGCTGAGGTTATGGATGATCTGCCGCCCGCGGCCGGCATCCTTGATGACGACAAGGGTTGGACCCTGGTTAAGCAGAAATCTGGGAACAATACAAACCGCAATGTCAATAACAGCAACAACGCCAGCGATGTCAGCAATTCCAATAGATTTTCACCGCTAAATAAAACAAATTTTTCTAATAATAATAATTTTAGCAATAATTTTAACAATTCCAGTAACAACCCCAAAGTAAAAGTAAACGATAATAATTCTAACAAAAATTCTGATGATACATCCTCTAGTTGGTGCCCTCCTATAATCGTTCAGGATGTTAGCGCTCGTTTCATCTCACAGATGATCTGCGCCATTAATCCTGAATGTGAGTTCAAGTTGGCAAGAACCCGGGGTGGTGCGTGTAAGGTCTTTTTTAAAGACCGCGCCTTCAAGAATGTTTTCTTTGCCAAGCTTAAGCACAATAATGTGGCCTCTCATACTTTTACGCATCCTGACGAGCGATTCGAAACTCTCATTCTTAGGGGTCTCCACCCCGAGTTCCTGCCAGAGGAAATATTCGACGACCTTTCATTTAACTTCCCTGCCTTAAAGGTTCGTGGTGTGAAGCGTTATGATACCCCATACTCTCGAAGGAATAAAATCACACTTGATCTGTACCTGGTCCAGTTCCCACCCAAGACTGATATCAAAGTGGTGAGCAGTAGTATCAAGTCTATCTTGCGTCAGCGTGTAACATGGGAACGAATAAAGAGCGTGGGCCCGGTCCAGTGTCGAAATTGTCAAATGCATGGGCACTCGGCTTCAAACTGCAATAGGGATTACAGATGCGTGAAGTGCGACGGGATCCACCTGCCTGGGGAGTGCCTCCGCACCCCTGAAAATATGAAGGAAAGTGAGCCTTTTTGTGTAAATTGTCGTACCTTTGGGCATCCGGCGAGCTACAGTCGCTGCCCCGTATATCTCAGGCGTGAGGAGCTTCGCAGGAAGTTGAGGTCTGGTCAGCGCTTCCAAGCAAATATCAATGCTGATAGCAACCAATTCCCCTCTCTGGGTAAAAATCGTTCCACCTCTGGGCCTAGGTCCTATGCAGAATGCTTTAAAAGTAACCCTCCCTCCCATCCTTCAAATTATCAATCTGATGAAATCCACGAAATACTCCATCCGGAAGATACCTATGGAATTCCACTCGATCAACTTCTGGATTTGATCCGGAAATTTCTGCCGCAGATCAGGGGTGTCAGGGGCCAGGAGAGGAAGACGGCCATTTTGGGGTTCTATTTCACTCTCGCTGGAGATGTGTACTAGAACCTTAAAGTGTGCGTCTTTGAATGTTGGTTCCCTGATTTCCCAAGGTAGGCGGTGGTCATTGAAGGATCTCATCCACTCCAACAATTATGATTTCTTCTGTATACAGGAAACCCACTTACATGCACTTGCTAAGCTATCCATTAACAATTATAAGCTTTACCGTAATGAAAGTTATCAGGGCACGGCCCTTCTATGCCGGAGCACATTCGTGTCCCGTCAAATTCACATTTCCCTCCCATTTTCTAATGTATCAGTGGAAATCTCTCTCAATCTTCCTAATTCAGTCCGGGGAAAGATGCTTTTAATCTCCTTATACCTTCCCTCTGATGTCAGCGTGTCCGAACTCTCTCAGCTTTTGCGGAAACTTTCTCAACTCGAATCCAGTTATGAGGGCCTACTAATTGGTGGTGACCTGAACGCTAAGCACCCGAGTTGGTCAAATTCCATTACAAACAGAAACGGTAAAGCTATCATGGATTGGAAATTAAACAACCCTCTCCTTGATTTTTTCTCTATTATTGGCCCCGGGAGTCCTTCCTTTCCCAGATCCAGGAGCTGCATTGACCTTTTCTTAGTATCTCACAAAATGAACGGCAACATGAACTTCCATAGGTGCTTAACTTCCCCCTCCTTCTCCGATCACTACACGATCGAGCTAGAATTCAGCTTTTCCTCTTTCACTCCCTCCCTATTAGCATTGCCCAAGTATAGGGTCATTGACAAGGTTAACTGGAAGAGGTTTGGAGTTAACCTCAACGACTCACTCCTCGCATTTATGCGCCCAGCCTCCTGTAACTGGTCAAATGACGACATTGACTCCTCCATTTTCTTTTTGAATACTTCCTTCAATTCCCTGCTAGATAGGGTAGCTCCGTTGAAGCCTCACGGCTTTCGGGACAGGCTCCCTCCTGACATACTTAGTTTATTCAAAACCCGCAAGAACTGGCGTAGGAACCTTAAACGAAAATTGGAGAGAAACCTATTTCATCACAATGCCCAGACGACGGCCCTTGCTAACCAAATAATGCTGCTTAATCGGATCGTTGACGCTCGTGTCTCTTCCTTTCTGAACAAGTCCTTTCAGAATAAACTCCGTGCGCTGAGACCCGGCCCTTCCCTTTATAAGGAGTTAAATAGAATCATAGGCAGAAAGAGCCCCCACCTTTTTGATAATTTTAACGCTGGAAACTCCCCTTTGAACATCCCAGAGATTTTTGCCGATCACTACCGTGACTTATTTAAACTCAGGCAACCAAATTCGGCAAACTCTGAGAGGATCATTAGTTGTGTCGATACACTTCAACTCCATATCCCGTGCTCTCAGTTTAACTTTGAGGAAATCCCAGCCTGCAGTGAAAGCCTGAGTTATCCTTTCTTTAAACCCAGTTCTCTTGACTCCATGATTCACTCTCTGAATGGCAAAAGGTCTGCTGGTAGTGATAACATATCCAACTATATCTTAAAAAGGATTGGCCCTCATCTTTCCCTTGCTCTTTCCACCCTTCTTAATAACTGCCTGAATAACAGCTATTTCCCCACCGCCTGGAAGACATCAAAGTTAATCCCCATCCCCAAAGGAACCCAGCGCACCTCCCCAGCTGACTTTCGTCCTATCTCCTGTCTCTCTAATTTGGGAAAGCTACTTGAGCGTAAGATTGCATTTGACCTGGACCATCACAGTCTGGCTCATAACCTCATACCACACGAGCAGTTTGGTTTCAGAGCTGCCCATTCCACTGAGCATGCTCTTGTAGTTCTGCACAACGTCATCAGTCAGGGGCTTAGGCACAAATATCCTACAGTTGTTTGCTCCCTAGATATCAAAGCAGCCTTTGACTCCGTCTGGCACACCGGCCTTCTTTATAAACTCTCCTTAATGGGTTTTCCCCCTTACATACTTAAAATTCTCTTTAGCTTTTTGGCCAATAGGTCTCTTACTGTCCAAATTGGTGAACTCTCCTCTGCTTCGGTTGATGTATTGGCTGGGGTTCCTCAGGGCTCCATCCTCGGACCAAAATTATTTAATCTTTACTTACATGACCTCCCCCACTCCGCCCCTGATATTGGATCAAAAGCTATTCTGTATGCTGATGATACCCTGATCTATGCCACCGATCCTGATCCTTTAAAAAGTATGGAGTGGCTTTGCAAACATTTAGGTCTTGTGAAGCGTTTCTACAGTACTTGGGGACTTTCATTGAACGCTAGTAAGACTCAGTTCATCGCCTTCCGGAACGCATGGGGCAAGGGCCGGTCCGGCCCCACCAAGACTTGTGGCTCTCTCCAATTCCACCTTGACAACGTCACTATCAAGGTCGGTAGAAAATTGAAATACCTAGGCATTAATTTCAACCACCTATTAAAATTTAACCCTCATGCTATGGCCATTATTTCCAAAGTAAAAAGTGTTCTGGGCCGCTTGAACCCTGTGCTAAAATACAATAGTAAATTAAATCCGAAATCCAAGCTGCTGCTATACAAGCAACTCATTAGGCCAATTATTAGCTATGGTTTCCCTTGCTGGCACTCCATCTCTACCACTTGGGCCTGTAACCTTGAAAAGCTTGAGCGCAGAATCCTTAGGCAATGCCTCTCCATCAAGTTTAAATCCAGAAATAGACTTTATTCAAACCGAGAACTCTATGATAAAGCTAACCTCCCTCCTCTCTTATCCTTCCTTCAGGAGAAATGGAAGTCCCGGGTCTTAGGTTTTGAGTCACATGAGAACCCTCTAATTAGAAACTGCTGGGTGGACAATCCTCGCTCGCAGCCTTCATATTATCTTAGCCCGTTTGACTTTGCTCACGCCCCCCCCGGTTTCTTTATTGGCCGTGATTCCTCTCACAATAGGGGGTGACTCCTGGACGATTGTTTGTCCCTACGTTGCTTAATACTTATGCCGTAGAGCTATGCTTGGGGTTGTTACTGATAACCTCCTTTTCATTATAATACTGCAATTGACAGTCAACCCATACTATTGTGCCTTATGCAACGAATTTATTAAGTGCCTTAAACCTAGTTGTTTTTCAATAAAGTAACTTAAATAATTTACATAGTTTTATGAAATGTGGATAGAAAGACCACAGTAAAATAAAGATAATAGTAAGAATAGTTTTAAGTTTTATTTAAGTTTATACTAAATTAATCCTAACTTTACCAAACCAAATGTACTGATAACTTTAGACACTAACAATTTGAATGATTCCTATGTTTATTTAATTTAACCTTTGAATGCTAAAATCATTTGCCAGTCCTAGTATATTTAAGCCTTTCCAAATAATACAGAAATATGATACTTATTTTATTTTATTTATTTATTTTATGTTTATTTAACTATTTAATTTTGTTGAACTCGAAATCTATGTCATGAATAATTTAAGTTACCATATGTTAAGAGTGTTGTTCTGGCAATGCCTCCTCCTAGCACTGCCAAAGCAATGTGCCTGTGCTTGGAGGTGTCACTGCCATATACAACATTTACTCTATACTCTATCACATTTTTACATTGGCCTGGGCTTTGCGTAGCCCCGTCCACCATTTTGTGTGTTTTATATTGATTGTGATATGTATTAGTGTGAATCTCGCAGCCAGCCTATTCACCTGGCTCCGTTTAATCTCAAATTAATATTAATGAAACAATTTACCTAAAATCAAACTTATAAATTAAGTATATGCATACATTTTTACGGTTGCCTTTTGGCTAGTATTTAAGTTCTATTGTACTAACTTTGTAAAGAATCCTATGTATTGATTTGAATAAACTGTTAAAGTTAAAGTTAAAGTATAAAATTTTGGGCGGCATTCCCGATCAAAACAAGACAGAAATTTCTGTCATTTCACATCTACATTGATAGAAATGTGTGTGAACGCATTTTGTCAGCTAATTCAGCCAACTGGTACGTGGTTGGTTCGTGGTTGGTTCTCCCATTGGAGATTAGGCATAACTGTCTCTCACAGGAGATTTCAACGTCCACAATGTAAATTGGCTGAATTACCCGAATTACTCGAGTGTTTCTGGCAAGGACGACTAGTTCTTCGCAGAGACTAATAATCCTATACGTGTTCCTGACGCTGCAGACACCTTGATTTTTTTACTCATCTCTCATCCAACGCGGTACTCCGTCGAAGTTGATTCGCCTCTAGAAAACTCGGACCACTACTGCTTAGTTAGCGTTAATTTCCCATACCAACCTTCTAACCCAACAAAGCCAGCTCTTTGGAGGACTGTTTGGCATTATGAGAAAGCCAACTGAATGGGGATTATTCGTTTCTTCCAAGCTGGTGGCTAGGATCTGTGTTTCCAGAACTGTAATGCCAACATTTCTCTGCATTAGCAAAACCCCATTGGCCGGAATGCGTTTGTTCAAACCCTCATTCCTCCAAATCCACAAAGCTTAGGCCGCATGGATGGCTTAAGGAGTGAATGAACGTAATTAAAGCCAAAGAAATAGCCTATAAAGAGTGAGTGAATCCACTCGACGTGAGTACATCAAATTGAGAAACTCCTGTAAATTCACCATCAGGAAAATCAAAGTATCATTTGATGATAGAGTAAAATGCAAAACTATTAACTCTACTGCTGGAAGCAAAAACTGGTCCTTGATGATTATAAAATGAGTTTGTAAGAGGTGACTCTTTTTTCTTTTGAGCCAGTACAATGTCCTACTTCAAATGAGGCGAGATGCTATTGCAATGTCAAAATGACAAAAACCAGCAAATTAAAAAAAGAAAGAAAATAAATACCAATAAAGAGATTTTTTTACGAGTTTGTTTCTAATATACATTAAACAGCATGAGTAGGTAAGAAAACTGTGCCTGCCTCCACAATGTATACCTATTTATATTTTACATTCTCACCTCGCCTCATTTATCTCGATACACGCTCATATACCATTAGGACATTATTTTTGAACCGGGACATTTCAAAAAATTGAGGCCTCAGTACAATTTACCATCTTCTAAAAGACAAATGTACTGCCCCGAATAAGTCCGGCTCAACTGTACTCTTGACCGCAAAAATCTACTGGCGCCTTCTTGTATGGCTAAGGGGGCACCTAAATCAAAGTATACATCACTTTGGTGAGCCTGGCCTGATTGCTCTAGATATCTCCAAGGCTTTTGATCGAGTTTTACAACCTTCTCTGCTCACTAAGCTCCAAGCTATTGACATTGACTCTGTTCTAAATAACGGTATTAAAAACTTTCTTTTTGGTCGTCGTCGTTCGATGGCGTCGAATTCAAACTTCACACTATCTCTGCAGGTGTCCTCCAGGGCTCACTCCTATCACCAGCTCTTTTCCTGGTTTTTAAGACAAGCGACCTATTCTCAACCCCTTCCAACTCACTTCACAGATTTGCTGACAACGGTATTCTGTATTACTCTTACACCTTCGACAATATAAGACAAGCACGTGCAAGACCTTGTCTTCTGTATCGTGAAATGATGCCTAGAAATTCGTTTATAACTAGAACAAATCAATTGTGGAACAAGTTTTCACAGCCAATATTCCCGAACTCATACAACAAGCAAGAGTTCAAATGTAAGGTTCATCACCTCCTCCTCAATCATCCGCCAGACATACCCTATCAATTCTTTCTTCTTTTTATCCTTCGAGCTAAGCTTACTACTTGACATTACACCATGACGGGCACGATATAATTGTATAAAGGCTCCTTCCTGAGCTTCTCATCTTCCACATAAAAAAATTCTTTTACAAAGGTTCTCCATCTTACTCTATTTTAAGCTATTCAGATTTCAGATTTTATCACAATTTTCAAATATCTCTCATTACTCTTCTTCTATAACTGGTTTTAGATACACCAAAAACTTCTGCTTCCTTGCGAATCCCATGCAATTCAAGGACTATTTATGTTACTGTAGTACTAGTCAGTTTTCGCAAGGTGTTCCTTATCTACGCTCATTTCCATAGAATATGACAAAACAAGAATTAGTAATCAACCAGATAAAGATCAGAACAAATTTATCTACTTTATTGTTAAATTCTGGTTTCTTGTCAAGTCCCATAATTCTGTGTTTATAATAATTCTTCTAGGCCAAAAATGAAAGGTGGAGAAATTTGTCTGGTTTATGAGTCAAATTTCATTGCCGTAAAATACACGCATATTTCACGCGTACTTCTATCGTATTACGCCCTATATTAATGTATTAGTGTTTGTAGTATTCCTTTATATTGATTTTGTGTTTTTGTACATTTACTCTTAATCCCAGTTTAAATGCACTGTTTACGTTTAAGTTTTCTCTTGAATGGAACAGAAATGCGATGTAATCTGCGTATTCGACCGCCCTATAATCCCAATCTGAAGCCTCTTGATTTTCTGTTTTTTTTATTTATTCGTCTAATATGGCAATGCTCTTATTGGATCGTTTAGTTGTCCGTTATCAGGTACAGTTAGCTCTACTTCATCGCCTAGGATGGTGATGATTTGTGTTAGTTTCACTGATATTCTCTTTTAATTTAAAGCTTCCTGAAAATCCCCTTAAGGAGACTGGCTGGCTTAAAGTTTACGAAAATGATTTATAATAGTGGATTCCACTCTACCAATCACTTGAACATTCGTTAAATAGATTTGAGTTATTTAGACATTAATCCTACTTATTATCCTCTTACACCAGTAAACGTCAACGAGCATTTTAAATATCTTGAATCAGCGATAGCCTTTAGCCGCAATCCGTGATAATAATAAAATTCTTAAACATAAACCAGAGTAAGATACGAGAATTTTTATGTCTGGTAATACTTTTTCGAATATTATCGAAAATCAGTGAGATTTTATATGAAGATTTTCATCCTTTTTCTCCATATGGATCTTTCGCTTCTTCTTCTACTTCAATGTACAGCTGTACTCAGTGTAAGGAACGCTGACATTGTTAACTCTTGCTTATATGCAAAGTAAGAGCTTTCAAAGTCTTGAAACCATCTCCTTACACCTCAAACCAAAGCGTTGTTTTTATTCGAAATGTCTTGGATTTCGAAATTTTACACATGACAAGAAAAATGTAAAGTGAACGATTTGTTCTTCGAAAATGATGGCTTTAAAAAATGCAATTTAACACTTTTATTTGGGTTTTTTTTAAAAAACAGCAACTAACCACAAACACCCTATGATTTTTATTGTTTCAATTGAATCAAATCGTTACTCCTATTTGCATTATTTACTGCAATGAAAACGCGACTATCAATGAAATATCGAGTTAAAATGTGTGATTGTGCAATGTGAACCGTATTTTGTGGCTGACTTAATCTATTCAAGTGTTTTTATCTCGATGAGAATCAGACAAAGATTAGTTAATGGAAAAATCTCAATCACACGTAGACGTCCTCAAAATATCTCACATTCTCCAATTGATTTTGTTTTGGTCATGCGATAAGAGTTTATAATATAAATTCCAAGTATTTTAGTGCTTGATCTTATCATGATGACACTACATTGGTTTACTAGCTAATTGATTTTATTGACAGCTTACTTTACCGATGTCGAGTCGTGGAAAGTAATTAATTGCTATCACGTGTTTGTCTACTAAATTTAAAAATGGCTTTCAACTGTTGATCAATTTTCGAAATTTATGTGCGATACTTAATGGCATAATTAACTCTTTTTTGTTCTAGTTGGATCTACTGAGTAGTATTTTTAAGGAAAGATAGAGATGAAGCAAGCCAAGAATACAATAGGTGTGTTCGATGACTAAAAAATTAGCAATTTGCGTTCATTGAGACTTTTTGGCAGTTCTTTTCTGCTCTCAATTGTTTTGTTCTGTGTTCTTTGGGCCTGCTCTGGGTTGAGAATTCTCACTTTTTCTGCTCCACCAAATTTGTAGGAACAGGCAGAGCAGCAAAAATTTTCTTCTTCTTTTTCTTTTGACAGTTGTGAAATCGAAAACAGGAAAAATCGAAAAGTTGATTTATGAATGATTTAATTCGGAAAATACTTGGAAATATTAAAAAATAAAAATAAAATTTTAAAAAAATAACATTTCGATAATATTGAATTGTTTTTATTGGCATATATTTTTTCTTCTAAAATTGACATTCATATCTAACCTCTAAAAAGGGAATTCAGAGCAAAGTTAAGCAGAAAAGTGTTTTTTGAGATTTTTGCTATTTTCTGATTTTTTCTGCTCTGACATAAATTTGACAGCTGCTCCCAAATGAGTTGCTCTTCTCTGCTCTAAACTTTTTAAGTTAAGCAGTCATCGAACACACTTAACATGTATAATTTGTTAGCAAATCTGGCCTGTGGTAACTGCTATAAAATAAAAGACAAGCTTATATTTCGGTTTTGGAGGCACTAATCCAGAGTTAGGTTGGCGTGAGTCTAATAACATCACAAGTTAAACAGGCTGTTAAGAAACTACACGGTGGGGCAAAAGTAATGTCACAATGTGAATGTGCCATAATTTTACCAAAAAGTATTGTCATAATTTGAATGTGCCATAATTTTTGCAAATGGCGTCAAATGTAACTTTGCTAGCGTAGGCCAAGATGTTCAGAGCATGAAGATGTCAAACTGGATGACATCCAGCACAGAATCGGGATCGGTGAAAGTATTTACAAGGGGCTAGCACCCGGATGCCGGTTGTTAAGCTTAAAGTCAGTTCTAAAGATCACATGATCAACAATTGGGCTTTTTTAAATATCCCACACAATCATTGAAACGGTGGCGACCGCGTACAACTTAATTTACAAGTTTACGCAAGCTACAAAACACACAACAAACTTGCAAATATCTTGATTAAACGTTTCCAGAAAAATCTATCCTACAATCCAGAAACTTTCTTCAATTTTGCTTCTATCATCAAAAGTCCTCAGGCATTGCTTTTTATTTCTCTATGAGGAAAGGGTTAAACAAAGATTACGTATTTGAATAGGGAGATTTTGAAGATATCACAATGGTGCATACTAAGAAGCAATCTACCCTGGTTTGGTGCATTCTGGTAAATTGGTAACCTCAGTTTCAAGACGTTATAGTTGAAGAGTTGTTAAAGAAAATGAGTATTAAGATAAGTTTTATACCTTCAAGCTGCTGGAAAATAACGCCCTTGGCAAACAAAATAGATGAGGTTAGGGGAGGAAACTGCCATTGTTAAAGTTAAAACGGTACAATTATCCACAGCCTATAAAAACCCTAGTCTAAATTCTTAATAAACCGAACTTACTATAATTTTTAGCGCTTTAAGATAAAGAACAGAAGGGAGACCAATACGTTCACGCATAGATTCCCCTTAGTTTCGAGCAGAGTGATAGAAACGGTATCTAGTTACGCCATCAATAAAGTACAACTTCATCTTCCAGTGTATTCATCGAAAGAACAAGACGCTCTAAAACAAACACTCTAATCTCCACTCAATTCGAAATTTTGTAAATTCTATGTAACGTGGGAGCACGGCTAATGGCGTAAAAAATGTATAATCATGTGCATTAAATATCCCCGGCACACGTGTAGAAAGTTTATCAACCCTGCCCTGGCCCCCGTTGTACACGTAGTCATCGTCGTCGTCGTCTATCCTTTTATCGCTGCCATTTCCTCAGCATGAAATTCGATTCGGAGTCGGAGAGAGAGAGAGTCTTCTCTGTATATATGTATAAAAAGTTGAACAAAAATTTATGGCAAAACTTCCCCCTGACAACAGGTGTATGAAGGTAACAGCGGCACGAATTGTTTAATCATTGAGCAGAGGTTTGGGGGCGAAAGCGCACACCACTCTTGAAGGGCGCCTAACCTGTACTGCCGCCATACACTCGTGTAGATGGGTATCGAGCTCCACGGAATTCTTAGATAAACATAGCATAATATCCAATTCACAAAGTTTGCTAAGAGTGTGACGCTTCTTGTGTTATTTCAGCAGTTTTTGTCCTTTTTCGGTTCGCTCTCTTCGTATAGAGATAATGCAAAACCGAAAGCACCTTTTCAGATAAGGTTTCTTATGTAAGGAGCAAGGAGCAAGGACACGAGGAACACAAAATGAAAGTAAAGAGAGAGGAGAAATTTATAGAAGAGATTTCCCTTCTATTTGTGGGGCTCCAAAAGCGATTCTTGTAGAGCTTCATTCCGAGATATTCCACAGATCCGCGACATGAATAGGGTTTATTAATAAAAATGCGCCTCAATGGCGACAGCTTTCACCAGCAGCAGCACGGGAAGCTTTAATTAGCCACCGTCTTCCTCTTATGTTCTTGTTCATCTTTCGGGGAAATTTTTGTAGGGGATGTAATTTTATAAATTGCTTTTATAGCACAATATATATCGACCTTGATCGCGAATTGGGGTGGGAGAGTGCTGGCGGTGAAATGGCGGTGCGAATCTGAGCAGCACACGCGTAACGAATTTAACAAAAGGTCCATGATTGTAATATAAAGGGTAATGCGAGACAAGATATATGCTTTAATTATTATTAGATTCGTCTTTTTTGTATTAAGTATGAAATTTATATTTATGTAAGGAAATAAGTAGAATCTTTTCCACACACACATTTGTCCAAAATTATATCTAATTGCAAAACCCTTCTTCAGCGCGAGGTTAGGAAACTGAAAATGAAAAAACGCAGTTCTATTCAAATTAGATAAAACTGATTAGGCTTCATGTAAACGTAGCATTCAGCTGCAATTCCATACTATTGGCGTTTCTGATGTTTTGTCATTTGTTTCAGTTGTTCAGTTTTGTTTCAATTCAATTTGTGTGATTTTTCAGCAAAAATATGTAAAATATCAAAAAAAAATACAAAAAAAAGAAAGCAAAAATATGTAAAATAACAAAAAAATACAAAAAAAAGAAAAGACGTATTTAATAGAACACAGATTTGTGTGTAGACAATACGTTAGGCGCCCATTACACGTTCATGCAAACGTTAATCAATTCCATCAGTCATGATTGATGGAAATGAAAATATACAGAGAATTACATCAGTCATCACCTTAGACGGTAAGTTTTCCGTCAATCATACCAGTGACTGTGGCAAAACTGACAGCAAAACCTATCGTGTAATGGGCGCCTTACAAGTCAAATAGTCGATAAAAACTCTAGAGCGAATTTGATTTGGAGCGAATTCCCCGTGTTCAGCAGCCGCAGAAATGTGCTTGCGCTCACAACTAGAGCTGCCAAATCGATGACGCAATAAGAATGACTTACCTCTCCATCTATCGGTACACCTAGTGGTAAAAAGGTTCCTTTACGATCCGACTTTCATGAAATATATCGAAACGGCAGAAACCTCCCGTTTCGGTACGCACTAGCACGCACGGCGCCACAGCTAGCACGCATAGCGAACAAATGCGCACGGTACATTTTTACTAGGGTTTTCTTCGTCCTCTACAATTTTTTAAAGCAATACAGGCGATTTCGTTAATCCCTGTGGCGGGAGCGTGGATCCCTGTGGCGGGAGCGTGCATCCCTGTGCCGGTTGCACGCATCCCTGTGGCGGGCGAGTTTTATTTTTACTCGGGAACAAAACTAGTACGCACACTCTCGCCACAGGGATCCACGCTTCCGCCACAGGGATGCAAGAAATCGCCTGTATTGCTCTAAAAAATTGTAGAGAACGAAGAAAAGAGGCAACTATCTTGGTGACCATAAAGGGTGCCAATAGCATACTCAGTAAAAAGGTTCTCGTTCGATTGCGTAGGTCAAGCAGCATCGGAAGTGGTTAGTGTTTAGCTGGGGGACTGCTTGGTAAAACAACACTGGCGTTTGGAATGGTTTTTACCGATGCGGATGCATTTATAAATGTTCATGCCTGAATTTTTAGATTTTCGTGCCAGTGGCGGTAGCGTGCATGCCTGTGACGGGAGAGCGGGTGCCTCTAGCGAACAAATTTTTAGATTTTCGTACCTATGGCGGGAGCGTGCATCCCTGCGGCGGGTTCGTGCATACTTTTGTGGCGTCCCTATTTGTTCGCTATGCGCTCTAGCAGCGGTCGCGTGCGTGCTAGTAGGTAAGTAAATTAACCAACTAAATTATTTTTACTCGGGCAGGTGTCAGCCTTTGTAGTATCAATCCGTCATGGTGTTCACGTCATGGTGTTGGTCTAATAATAAGCTTAGCTCTATGCTATATAGAAGGTAAAAGATGGACATTTCTGAGAAAAAAAAGGCTTATGCAGGAAATTCGTCACTGATTCGAAACCATGATGAAATGGCACCGACACGCCTTAGCTGTCAGGCACTGGCACCATCTATCGGAAGTATAACAGTTGATCAATCAGATATTGTGAAATGTTGTTTTGCATCTTTTATAAAGTTTGAGCTAGCTTTCAATGAATGAACTTAATTCTTAAAAGTAATGAATGTCATCTATAACGCTCCTTCATTCTTGAATACGTCCTAATTAAAAACTATTTGCCCATTAATCTACAATAACGATAAATTTCCTCAACAAAACCTACATTCGAAAAAACTGAAATTCAAAAAATAAAACAATCAATATTTACTTCTATCTTGTCCTTGTCTTGACCTAGACCATTTTTAAAAACAAACAAAATATAAAAGTCAATGATCGAAATCAATTTAAAAAATGATGCTATGTGATGATGACTCAAAAAACGTCCAATTCTCTTTTTTTGGGAAAACGGATCTTACTTTAAATGTTGCTATAATAAATGAAAATACAGAAGAAAAAAAAACAAAAAAAAATCTTGGAATGTCAAACAGGAAATGACTCAATATTTACACCTTTGTGTGTTTTATATTTTTATAACTGAGTAAAAACAACCATCTTCAAGGCAGTTTCTGTATGTAAAATGCTTGTAATATTTTCATACAAAGGTCATATTATGTATAGTCGAGAGAGACATGGAATGAAAAGTAAACACCTGTTCGTTTTATGTTCTTTTTTTTGTGTCTTAAGAAAATTGAAGAAACAAAGAACATTTTGAGAAGGCAACAAAATACAGGTGAAAGATGTCGAAAATAGAACAAATTTTCCATTAATCAAACGATTGTTATTGGCTTTTTTAATAACACGTCAAAACACAGAAAGTAGGAAACACACAAGAAAATATATTTGAAGTTTTTGTTTTCGGAATTTTAAGAAGGTGGAAAAGTGTACACCGGTGCTAATTACAAAGTACAATTTTTTACCTGGTTTTTGTAATATTTCTTAGAAATTTTTGTTGGAAACGGCAGTGAGTTAATTAACAAAGTTAATTAGGAATTTTCTTCGCAATTTTACCTGTAACAGGATCAGAAAATGAAAAATAAAAAATTCTATCCAAAAGACATATTTGGAATGTATTAGAATTTTTTTTACCTGCTTCTAAATTATAAATTCCCCCTCCTTCGTTTACCTGCTGCTGAATTAATATCGCGAATGTCTAGATTCGTGCATTGTTATCCCCCGTGCAGTGTGGAGGTTATTCGGTTACAAACGTAGGCTGTCCTCAAAGATATAATAAAAGAAATAAAGAAATATATTAAAAACCTTCGGGGCTGGGAGGAAAATCTCAGCCAGCAGCTCTTGGTGCTCCAAACCAGGAAAAATACACAAAGAAAACTCTTTTAGGCTTTATGTAATGAATGATAATTTATGCAAAATGTTGCCATCAAGGAGAAAATAAACCTAGAAAACTGGTTATTCCCGCCGCCCGTACCGCCGATGTTAATATAAAATGATATTGCCTTTGCAGCACTGCGGAGAGATCACCAGTGTGCAGCGCGCAGAGCCCAGATCAGAGACGGCACACGGCATATAATAATGAAGAGCGCTCTTTTCTGGGAAGTTTGTGCTGTTTGGTTCGTACAAAGATTCATCCTCTGTTCAACGGGGACGACCGACGTTTGATGAACGTCTTCGAAAAACGTATTGTCACTATCGAGCGATGAAAGGGGGGACGATCGGTCGGTGAATGCCGGAGAGCCTCCAAGAAAGTCTTAAGAAAGAAACCTGGCCAGCCAGTGATAGACTGGGTATATTATTATACGAATTCAAATAAAAGAAATACGTGATACTTCACAATTTCTTTCAAGCTCGATGGAGTCAATGACACCCACGTGCATATACATATACATACATAAACATGCCTCCATATCTCCGTCTATATTCATATACAATTATCTTATGATAGTATCATGCAAAGACGACGATTTGTTGTTGTTTTTTTTTTTTTGAAAATCATGGGAATGAAGAAAGGCGTCGCGAACCTGCGGTGGCGGTGTACGCGATACCTTGGCGATGACTGTAACGCATCGCAACCAGGGGCGACAAACCGCAATTATTATTATAAATGAAAAAAAGCCTCCATCGATTCACTAATATTGAAACAAAACTCTTTTTTTTCTTCTTTACGGCTATGCGCGGCTGCTAATATACATTGCGAAGAGACGACACTAACAATATACAACTAAAACAACAACAACAATAATAATAAGAAAAACACCAACGGAAAAAAGACAAAAGAAAATCAAGCCTCACGCACAACCTCCTAATTAAGGTGAAAGCGGGGAAATGTCACTCCGAGACGTCATCGAGTGCTGAATTTCGTTGATTTTGTTGTTGTTGTCAATGCCCTCGGCAAACAAACGGGCTGTGACAAAATTTGACTTTTTTATAGTGTCATTTTTCTTAAAAAAAAAAGCACAAAAAAAGCAAAAACTTAAGTTTAACTTAAGATTAAGAGGTTTGAGGGAAAATTTTCACTTTATTCACATCTCCGGGAAACAGTTAATATGGTGTGTAGTAGCATTTGACACTGATTTTATTTGAAATTTTCGAGAAAAAAAAACTCAAATTTAGTTTTAGTTGATTTCTGATATGGTCATGTTTTTTAAGGTGGGCACCATTAGTTGTGGTTTTGTGGTTTTTATTTGGAAAGTTTTCGTCATGGTAAAAATAATAGATTTTACGGGCTTGGTTTTTAATTGTTTATATTAAAGGGAAAACATATAAGCGGTTCTTTTTGAAAGTGGCCTAAGGTTGGGTGCCATGTTACAATTCCGTATTTGTTGCTTTAACCATGGGCACTTCGAAATTACCAAGTGTACCAAAATACAAACTAATGACAATTATAATTTTTTTAAAAAAACATGGACGACATTTGGCAAATGTTCATGTCTATGAAAATTAAAAGATTAAATTTCAATTAATATTAGCTCACTGCAGGAGTTGTCGCCCCTGGCGGAAAAACATAAAATTATTATCAGTACAAAGTTTTATATACAAGTTGAGGAAAAAGTAATGTCATAATGTGAATGTGCCATAATTTTCATTGCGCTTTTGACATTTATGTTGTTGTAGACAGATAGAAAATTAGTTGACAACCAGCAATGGAGCGATAAACACCTGAAGAACACGGAATTATTGTTACTGCTTATTTGACCAATTTCCGGTCTGTTTTTTTAACGCAGCCTGAATTTCGTCATCGTTTTCTTCGTTGTCCTACATCATGTGCCCCAACAATTAAGTGGTTATGTGAAAAAGCAAAATTTTCGTTTCTGGGGACTGCACGAAGTAACAGGGACTGTTTTGTGTGGCATTTGAAAAAATCACCAATTTGGAGCCAAATGTTTTGAGAGAAATACTTAATTCAAAATGCCGTAAAACGGGCACAAATGTGCATCAACTTAGGAGGCCATCATTTTACCGATATCGTTTTTTCAACTTAATCCGTGTATCTCCATGAGTATTTTTGTTACATGTGGTAAAACCAGTTTTCCACGTTACTCTCGGTCTACACGGCAGGGAGTAACTTTCTTGTCTGTACAAGGAGATATGAAAGTGTACGTACATTTCAGAGCCAAGAAAGAAGAAGATTAGAAGTAAGGAAGCACATTGTGCATGTGTGTTAGTTTTCACGCCGAAAATTTTTGTTGAAAAAGTTACAACACCTTCTTGCCGTATTGCCCCTCTCTTCTAAAAACTCGGTTTTACCACAGGTAACGAATCATCGTGGAGATAGGGCCAATGTCATCAATTTTACACCTTCAAATAAACTTTCCGTTAAAACAGAGCTCAATTTTTTTCATTTCTAACAAAATGGCTGCCAATTCAACTTATGACATTACTTTTGCCCCATCTTGTACGAGAAGGATCATAAACTCGTTTAGATCTTCCTCGATGGACAACACAAGTGGTTAGAGTGATTTTTGCATAGCATCCAAGTCTCAGATCCACGTAAGATGACCATTGTCTTTACAGATTCAGTTTGGATGTCATTTTAATTTTTGAATTTGAAGAGCCTTCACCAATTAGCTATATAGGCTTTGCTGAATTTAGTACAGGTATTTCTGGTTCCATGCTGTTGTCGGCTGTTATTATTGAGCCAAGCTGAGACTGCCATTAGTGACCCAAGGTTAAGCTTGTGGAGGATTGTACATCTTCCTGCTTGTCGAATTATTCAGTATGCTTAGGATGGCTTCATTGGTATTGGTTATGATGTTTTTAGCGTATGAGCCTGTTTTGTTCTCCAGTTTAGCAGAGAAGTGAGAATCGAGTTGCTTGCCTGAAATGTTTTTGGTTAAAGGACTAAAATCTCTTAAGCAAGGCCGTACTATTTTCATACGACTGAATGGCAGAATTATATTCTTGCAGTAGATGATCTCTGCTTGCGAACATTGTTTGGTCGCATCCCAGGTAGAAAAGCGCAATATTCAGCCGACTTTGCAAAATTTACGACCTCGGATCAACATTGGTCAGACGACGTCGGTGAACAACATTCTGCCAACGTTGAATTTTTCGCGTATACGAGGTTGAACTAATGTTGGCGATTGGACGTTTGCAGCCAACGTTGGGCGAACGTTAAGCCAACGATGGTGGATGCCCTCGGTGAACAACATTCTGCCAACGTTCAATTTTTTGCGCACACAAGGTGGAATGTTCGCGATCGGACTTTTCAGCCATTCGTTATTTGCAAAAGTGATTCCTATCGTATTGCGACTTACTTATAATATATACGTTTATGCTTTTACAATTTTTAAAAGAAATTCCACGTTGGCTGTCGACATTTATATGACAACTGTAGGCTTCATACGTGTGACAAAGGCACCTGACATCGGGCTGATGTTGGCATTTAGTATTAGGGTAACGCTGGTGTACATTACGGGATCAATGTTGGCATGCAATAGGGAACCAACGTTGGCATACGATAAGGGTTCAACGTTGGAATACGATAACGGTTCAACGTTGGCATACGATAACGGTTCAACGTTGCCAAAAGATGTTGGCGTTACGTCACATCCCACAGTTGACCCATAGTTGGCGCGACGTTGTCGAACAACGTTATTACCACTTTGCCGACGTCGTGCCAACGTCGTCCCGATAGTAATTTTCTACCTGGGATAGTAAAACAAGTCGTCTCAGTTCAATGAATATTATCGTTTGCTTGTTGAAGATAAGCGATCGTTCGTATACCAAGTATTTTGGCAGCTTTGTTGAACGGTTCAAATTCGAACTAAGTTCTTTGAGGTACCGTGACTTCAATTGACACATTGCGAAATATAGTCGATGACAAAACGAGTAAAACGAGTTGAAACAGAAATTTCGAGAATGGATATGTATCAGGTTGTGTCTAGTGAGAATTTGTATGGTTATTCTCAAGTTAGTCCAAGTGGTCTCACCATGTTTGATATTGTCGAACCTGTTGTACGGAAGTTTCGTAAGATGCAATGTGTTTCGAAACTCTCCCGACTTGTGGCAATCAAGACAACAGCGAGACCACTCGTTACGTTATTTATTTATGGCTACCCAGTAAAATTTCTGTCTTGTTGTGCGAATACCACGCTTCTTCAAGTTATGTTCAACGAAGGTAGAGAAGCATATGTAAGTACGTGATATGACTGGTATACTAGTACCACACCAATTCTGAAGTGATATAACATAGGTAAAAGAAGTGTCTTTACACGGAAGTGGATTGTGAGATACTCTATGAGAGCTAAGGGTGAGTGCAGTACGCAGCGTAGATGGTAGAGTAGAGCATAGCTGCGCATACTTGCTTATAGAACTCTCAATTGGTTTTAAATGGGTGTGTGCATAACGCAGCTCGCTTTCCGCTCGCAGAAAAAGCGAGCTGCGTTATGCACACACCCATTTAAAACCCATTGAGTTCTATAAGCGAGTATGCGCAGCTATGCTCTACTCTACCATCTACGCTGCGTACTGCACTCACCCTAAGTCTGCATCAGCTTTTTCAAAGTTTGCTAACGTTGGCAGGTCGAAGGTGTCCGAGCCGAAGATTATGTAACGCCGTAGAGCTGGGCAAGTAGTCTGCGACAACGTTCTATTTACCGAACCCGTATTGGAACAACAAAATCGATTCCACTGATGATGTTTAATTTTTCTGAGTATAAGGGTTAATTGAAAAAAAATTACAAACTCAATATTTTCTGGGGAAAAAAAACTCTCTTTAAACCAAATCTATTTTAATTTACTCTAAAAATTTCTAACGGAAATATCAGTCAAGTTGTCGTTACTTAATTGGACAATTAAAAGCAATCTGCATGCACATAATAAGAAGAACTCCCAGGGAAAAACATGCTATAATCAGATCCAATTACCCTCTACAAAGTCAGTCCCGAGCTCCTCATCTTCTATTCTTCTTTTTATATGTTGTTTTTATTTCGAAGACATCTCCTCTAAACACATCCTCTTAACCAAATCTAGTTTCCCTACCGTCTTGCCACCCATCAATTAGACATCACCCAGTATATGTAAATTCCATACAAAACGCAATCAACTGGACCAGGCAACTGCTGCTGATGATGATAGAAGGTAGTTAATCTCGGTTGTTTATAAAAGGAAAACTCCTCTTCATCCTGAATATAGTAGTTACTAAGAAGAGTGTTCATGTTTTTCCTGCTTGTGATCACAACGCCGGGGTGGGTCCCTACTAGTACATGTTCGCGTTTTGGTTTCTCCACTTTTGATCACCACCAGCAGAATGACGATATCACAAGAAAAAAGTTTCTGGTATAAATTTCACTTGATAAGAATTTTTTTATTTATTAGTTTTCGCCTCCTCCGCTCTGTGTCTCGGAAAATAGCCCCATTGGGAGTATTTTTATCTGACATTTTGCCTCCCTCTCTCGAAAAAAGAACTCTTCGGCAGCATGAGTTATGGCTCGAATCTAGAGGCACGAAGTCCAACTTTGACCTTTTAGATATGCTCTCCCTTCACGTGCAGACTTAAGATTCACTCCTGTTCCCTTCTTAGGAAATCGTGTTAGAGTCCCTGGGTATCTTTTTTCTTCTTCTTCTTCAGATGATGATGACAAGAGATTACAAAAAAAATATAAGAAGCAGAAGAAGAAGAATCAAAGAAGACCTGGAAGATGTACCTGTCTATACTCGAGGCTATGACTCGATGTTGTTGTTGCCGTGTCTTTTGTTGTCGTTTAGAAAACTCGAAAGACGGGTTTTTCCTTCTTTCCTACTACTTTTGTGCATAAGTGTATTTACTACTCTGCTGTTCTTGGTCGTGTTCATTTTTATCCATTTTTTTATCAAAGTTTTTTTTTTTAAAACCAACTGGTCTAAAGTCACAGGCACACCAGAAAGCAACTCTTCTACAAGGGCACATCTCGCCATCATAGAATTATTCCTGCTTTTTCCTGGCTGGGGTCTCCAGCCAGTGGTGGTGAGGTGCTGAATTCAGATATGATGATATAAGAGCGTGTATCTTAAATATACAAAGTATGAAGCACAGTCTCTAGCCTCCGCCATTCTTTATAAATGCACACATGAAACAGCTCTTTAACAAGTGTTCCGGTCTGTGCAAGTCAACCACCATACGTTGTGGAGTCGCTGCTGTTGGCTGCCGCGTTCCTCTACAGGTTCGAGTAGAGTTAAGAACTGTCATTCAGAATTTCCAGTTTTTCCTGCCTTGTACGTGGATGGAAAAATTAAAACGAGTTACCGATGACGTTTAATGTGGCTCGACTGTTGTGGTGTTGCCTGTGCTGTTCTGGACTAGTTGCGTTACATTAATAATAACAACAAAAAAATGAAAGAAAAACGAAAACCAGTAGAGTCAGAAATATAATAAAAGTAGGCAGGTCGTATTGTCGAGTTATTACCAGTATTCAGAAGTTCGACTTGTACCTTTGTGGATATGAAGAGGCGATTCCCAGGAAAGGGTTTCTCAGGTTATTATTCAAGATTTTAAGGGCAATAATTAAGGGTTTTGTTATTCATGCAGGTTTTTTGTATTTATTTGACTTTTTACATAAGCGTGGGGTATAATTTGGGTTTTGACGTTAGTCAAATAATTTTATAGATTTCTGTCAGTGATTCTGATTTTGTAAGAAGATATTTTTTTGTATCTAAACATTTAAATCAAAATGTGTTTATCTAGAATGCACTATGAATCGTATATTGTCATGCAAAGTGCACGATGTCTTTACCGTAATTATTACAAATGGATCAAGTTAAAACATAAGAATGAAGCATAGTCCAATCGAACACCACTGCTTTGTTTTAGAGCAATGTTTTGTGTTGTTTTGTTTTAGACCAATGTTTTGTGTTGTCGGAAAAATCATGGCACTCTCTATGTATGTTTCCACAGTATTCATTATAGAACAAAGATCCACCAATGATATACGAGTATGTCCGGTCACCTTTTCCATAATTCGCGTAATAATGGATGTTCAATGTTTCTCCAATATACGTACGCAAACATTATATATTAGAAAAATTGGCACGCATAAACGTTCTTGAATTACCCTTCATAGAATCAACATTACAGGTAACATTGAAGATCGCAGATCACGTCCTAATCGAAAATTTAATGAAATGAATGAAATACCAATTCCATTTGAGAGAAACCATTTCAATCAGTATCAAATAAAATTAAGTCGGTTCTAAACAAAAAAAATCAAGTGTGAACAACGAATGGTAGCCCGGATTTTGAATGAAAGAACAATAGGAAAGAGAAGGGTTGGATGAACCTAGTTGATGGATGATCTTCTACAAGTTGGGCAAAAAGTAATGTGCTATAATTTTTATAAAAGTTATGTCATAATGTGAATATGTCATAATTTGAATTTTTGCAAATGGCGTCAAATGTCATTTTGTATAAAACATATTTATAACAAAGTGGAGAGAACTGAACTGAGCAAAAGTAATGTCATAATGTGAATTGGCTGCCATTTTATTAGAAATTTGAATTGTTGCTCGCAAAACGTCTGGCTTCAAACACTTTTTCAATGACGCACCAAACAGTCACTTTGAGGGTATGCAATGGCATTTCGTGCATTTAATGTCGAGTCTCCGTGCCCCAGATGTGCAAATTTAGGTTATTCACATAATCACATAAATGGAAAAAGGCCTCGACGAGGAAAACGATGCCGAATTGCACGCTGCGTTACAACAGATCGGAAATTGGTCAAATAAGCAATAACAATAATTCTGCGATCTTCAGATGCGTATCGTTCCATTACTTGTCAACTAATTCCTTATCGCATAAATGCCAAAGCACAATGACATTTGTCGCCATTTAAAAAATTATGCAACATTCACATTATGACATTACTTTTGCCCCAACAAATTTATTTAAGTTTCAAATCATTTATTTATTTTCGAATTTCCAAAAAAAATCGTAAATCGTTTTCTCAAATATCACGTATTACTATGGTGTGTTTTATGCGATTATAGTAAATTCCGAAAAGTATATATAATTTTTAATTTCAACCTAAATTAAATACTTTTCATGCCATTTTATTTGCGATTTACAACGGAACAAATTTATCGTTTAATGAAAAGAAAACCAAACTGTGACTTCATAATATTAGGCACACAATCGTATAGGCGCACGTGTGAGCTTTACACCCATTTATTGAGCCTGGTTCTATGCGACCACATGGTAGGTGTTACGATGATGGAGTATATACAAAAGATGGCTTTGGCTGAAGACTCATGTGGTTTCACAGGTACTGCGACACAGATCTAGCTGTCCTGTTTAACAGAATATCCATGTGCTGGCTTCAATGGAGTTTGGCATTGATGTCACCTTTGTCCGATGTACCCCACAGGAAGTTAGCTGAATTTGCCTATTTCGACGATTCATTCAAAATTAAGTTGGTCGAAATGGGGCAATGTAAAAAAAATTCATTGGAAATTAATAAAAATTTATTGGAAAATCCAAAAATTGATTAAATGTGAATAATAAATCGAATCTGATATAAATCGAATTTAGGAGCTGGTTTTTCAAATTAGGACTAAACATAAAATATCTTAGTAATTAACGAACTTGGCCATGAACCGGATAAATACAATCGGCCATGTTTTTTGGGGTATATTTGACTGCAGCGCCACCATTAATCAAACGAAAATTGACAACACGAAGTTTAAGCTCCTTGTATAGTCTCCATGTTCTAAACGCTAGCCTTCAAGACAAGCTAAGATAAGGTTTGACAGGTAAGATCATTTATGTAATCCCAAGTACTTAGTACAACTCATATAAATAGATACAAGTCCTTGAAGAGTGGAATTGTCCGAGTATCGTATACTTTCACAACAAAATCCGTTAACTGTAAGTCGATCAGTTGATAGACCAAGGGAAGGAGTCGAAATGAAGTTTGTGGGATTATGGGAGGAATCGCCCAAAATTGGTAATTTTTTTTATGACAGTTTAGATTTATTTTTTACAAAAACTGCTGAATGTATTTCAAAAAACTTTTTTTTAATTGAAATTGTACGTCATTATGTTAATGAAAAAAAAAATTTTTTGTATTAATAATTAATTTCCAAAAAAATGGCGCTAAACCTAAGGTGTCAAAAAAATTTGTCCACATGATTGCGGGAAAACTAATCCGATTTGCAAATGTTTTTTTCACTTTTTTATTATCTTATTAAGATGGCATTCATCTACAGAGAAGCAGATCTGACTATTTTTTCAAGCTGTACACGCATAAGAGTGTCCAAAAATGAGGCATTTTTGGGAAAATTTTTTCCTCTGCGTGCCATTTTCTTAATTTTCAATATTTTTCTTTGCTTTTAGATGAATGCCAATTCAAGTATGTCTACTTTAATGTGAATTGGTATTTTTTATTCAGATCATCCTAGACTGTGGAATCGTGTGGACAACTTTTTTTTTGACACCTTAGGTTTAGCGCCATTTTTTGTATATTAATTATTCATACAAAAAAATTAAAAAAAATGTTCATTAATATAATTAATTACAATTAAAAAAAAGTTTTTTGAGATACATTCAGTAGTTTTTGTAAAAAATAAATCTAAACTTTCATAAAAAAATTACCAATTTTGAGCGATTCCTCCCTTAAGCACGCCTCCCTGATCTATAAACTGACAATTGACGTAGAAATTAACTCAGTATATTAAGCCCTGTATCAACCGCTTTTAATGGAACAATAAACTTTATACAAGTACACCAATTTGAATTAATACGCAATATTAGGGTGTGGTTCCAGAAATATAATATGTAATCACTGCTCACACGGCTGAGCCAAATATGATATTATTGACTTTATAAAATAAATATATTATAAAGCTTTATATGCTTTTCAGGTCCATCCTCTCTTTTTGCTAAAGCTGCACAAACTCTTCCATATCAAATTCAAAGTGTTCACAATACCCAAAGAAACGATCGCGTAAGCAATGAGTAAGAAAAATATTTATTATTTAATTTTTTTCGTCGTACTTTTAAACATTTTCTTTGTTATTTTCCAAAAAAAAGTTCCGTAAATATTTTTATCAACCAAAGCAGCAGTATGATTTATTCATAAACGTTCATCCAATTATATTACAGTTTTTCTTTTTGGAAATTTCGCGATATTTTTTTATTCAGAAGCAAAATAAAAACAAAATAGTTTTTTTCTGCTGTAAATCTGTAGCATCATCATCATCATCATCGACGTCGCCTTATACTCGTAGAATATTAACGGCGAAAAATCTGGCATCCATTCAAAACGTGATTAATATAAAGAAGTAAAAACAAAAAAAAAAAACATTGAAAGACGAAATTTTCAAGACGACGACGACGGAATAAAATTAAATCAAATAAAATAAAGCGAAAAAAATCGGTGAAAACTAAACGACAGAACGTCTATGCCCGATGACGTTAAAACGAATTTAATTTGGTGCAGTTAACTTAAAGCCAGAGCTGGAAACTGAACAGAAAAATAAAAAAAAAATAAATAAAAATAAAAATTCTTTTTCGTTTCAACTCCATACCAAAAAGGAAGGAACACGAAAAATAAAATAAAAAGAAGAATCCCAACCCCTCATCATCAAAAACGTACACAGTAGAGATGATGACGGACGGATTTTTATGTAAACACTAACAAAGCACAGGAAATTTGGCTAAAGCAGCGAGTGCGACAAGGACAGCCCGAGAGGCAGGCGAGTGTAAGCGAGAAGGGCACAGGTCGAAAACGTCGATATCCAGAAATGTGGCAACAGTGGATTTCGGGCGAATTGTATGCTCGCTGAACAGCATGGAAATGAGCACAAAACACCAGAAGTTGGTTGATTTGACGGCACGGAGCGGGTGTGGAGAGAGCACGAGCACACAAACTCGTGCAAACGTCTTCAGGTGAGGCCACCGAGTAATGTTACAGGCGAAAAATCGGTTTTTCTTCTCATCTTTTTCGTTTTGGGAAGAATGTGTGTGCATAGCCACACACCGCCCGCACCCGACCCAACATTTATACAGCACAAAACGTGTACAGATTCAGCACACACACATGCACAGCGGGGGACATTGCGCAAATCATCTTCAAAAAGACGAACAAGAAAAAAGGATCCACACCCAGGCGGGTGCAGGGCGAGGGAGGCGTCCTTTTGGTTTGGGGTTTTTTTTCTTCTTATTATTCGAATGTGTTCTCCTTGGAGCTGCCGTCGTCGTCTCTCAGCCCTGGGAATCCGCCAGCCGAACATAAAAACTGCTTAGGTCGTCCGTTAATGTGATCCTGTGAATAACACACCCAGCACCGAGGGACCAGGCAAAACGTTATGCATTAAAAAAATACAACAGAATTTCAAACGAAAATGCCGCACATTCTTAAATTGCAGATGAAGGATGTAAAAAAAACAACATCCTAGAAGAAATTGAAAGAAGACAACGCGCGACTGCGACTACACGAACCACGAGAGACTACGTCGCCATCTCCCCTGCCTGGCTCCAGCCTGAATTTTCTCGGATGGCGCGTTTGTTTATATTTTTCATATACATATCGATTTTGGAAAAAAAACGGGGTGTGTTTACGGGTGTTGCCGGGGTCGTAAAATTTTCTGTCAATTCACCGCATTCACAACATTTCACAATTTTATGACGCATTTCGTGGCGCAATTGCAGTTTATTTCCTATTTTGAGAATATTCGAATGTAAACGCTTTTAGACGCCAGATGTTGCATGGGGATGGGCACAAAATTAGAACGTGGATGATGTAAAAAACATTTGGGGAAAACATATTTAGGTAAAATTATCGATTTTTTTAAAGATATTAATTTGTATTTTTTTTTTCAAACAAGGTGGGGGAAATTTTGTTTAATCCTTTTAAGGAACACCACTTGGCATTCACTTGTTGGCAATTACACTCTTTGGGAAGTGCTGGTCAATGGTGTCCTAGTCTCGAGGGGATTCTGTTTTGTTTTGACTCTTTTAGAAAAAGTACATGCATAAGATACTCCTGATTCTATACTACAAAGCTGGAACAGTGAAACTATATATAATTCACGATGCTTAGACATTTTGGTAGAGAGGAGGGGGTCTTGTAAAACTTGACGGCGCTTTACAGGTGAAAGGGTGGTCAAGCGACGCGGTACGTAACATTATAGCTTTGTTTGTTTACGCCACACGGGGTCCCGCGGGCGCAAATTTTGCGTTTTTTTTACTTTCTCGGGATCGAAAAAGGGGACATTTTCGCTTCCCCTCTTGCAGCAAAGAAGTTCCCGAGGTCTCGAGTCCCGGGGACTGTGGCTAGCTGTCAAAGCAATTCTGTAGTAAAATTTGAATTGTCAAAAGCAATTGTCACTTGTCATGTCAAACCAAAACGACTCCGACGTGCCGAAAATAAGTTCTTGATTTGGTGCCTTACTACAAGATTTTGAATAATTTCATAAATAATTTATTAATTTCAATAGTTTTGTCATTATTTTCAAGACACAAGTGATTTTGCAATATCCATGTTTCAGCGCTCATTAAAAAGCTTACAGCGCTCCCTTTCATACCAGCTTTTTAACATTGCATGTTATTGCAGGGGAGCATAACCTTTTATGCTCCTGCAAAAGCGTTTTAGGAGCATTATAAAAAAGTTATGGTTATGTGAATAAGCCCCGGGACGAAAAGTTGTTATTTTGTTCATCTTTTGCCATTGCCTTTTTATTTCCTAGCGACGAGTGTGGTTTTACCAAAGCGGTCCCCCAACTAAGTACTAACCACGTCCAAAGCTGCTTGTCCTCCGGAAAAAACGAGAACCCTTGGGAGCATATTTGGCAGCGCTGAAAATCAGCTCCCCTAAGCAGCACTCCCAAATTTTCCCGCTGGGACCGAACTGCAAGAGCCCAACGATCCGATTTTTAGCTGATAACAGAAATACAGATATAGCACTTCAAAAAATAAAACCTGGACGCCCTGTTCATCGCTACTAATGCTACTGGGCGGAGCGCATATAACCGAGTTGAGCGACGTATCGCCCCCTCAGCGGACTGTCAGACGTCATTCTATCACATGGATATTTTGGTTCTCATCTCCACAAAGGAAGGAACGACTGTCGAAGAAGGTTTGCTGCCCGAAGGGCAAATGAGTTTCTATGCATTGTGCATCGCTACGAAACATCGTCCGAGGATGCCGATTGGCTCGACGAAGACGAAGTTGATGCACGTGATTTGGGTTAAGGCGCCCGACTACCATCCCAGAAATCCATGGTTCGAATCGACTCTTCCATTTCCCCTATGCAGGTAACATTCTTCTCTTTCTTCTTCCATGTTTAAAAAAAATTCCTTGCTTTTACTCGTTCCATCATTATTTTTTGGAATAGCAATACAATAATATTGGTGCACTCATATAGAGGGTGTTTCAGACTAAGAAGTTGATCCATTAAGAGGTGATTCCTAGGTATATTTGGAGAAAAAACTGTTCTAGAGAGGTTATCTGTACTATCCACTAAGATATAGCGTGTTTACGAAAAGACATTTTGAAAAGTTTTTAATTTACTTAATCTATATTAATAAAAGAAAGTTACTGAATGTATGTATGTATGCGTGTATATGTGTGCTATAGCCGGCGCAGAAGCTTCGAAATTTTGCATGAAGGTCCGTGAGGGTCTCCCATGATGCACCAAGCCAATTTTCGAAATTCAAAATGGCCGCCGAAATATGAGCGAAACTCAAAATGGCCGCCCAAATACGGTTGAGTATACCAATTGTGTTCCGATTCCAATGAAAGTGGATATATAAGGGTTTTTAAGGTCGCAAATAACGAATTTATGATCAAAACTTATAGATTCAAAATGGCCGCACCAATATGGCCGACGAATTTGCCAATTGTATTCCGATTCCAATGAAAATCGGTATCGGGGGGTTTTTAAAGTAGTAAATAACGAATTTATGATCAAAACTTATTAATTAAAAATTACGGAGCCAATATGGCGGACGAATTTTGCTAATTGTGTTCCGGAACACTCTTATTTACCCAATTTCTTTACGCGAGGCTCTCTAAGAAATCGGTTCAGAATTGATCAACAAAATTTTTTGGAAAGATGACAAGCGGAAACGAACCTCCCAAAATTCATTTTTTAAGATTTTACTCAGAAAAATGCATTATTAACAGTATTTTTTCTTGCGTTTCTGATGCCCCAAACCGTTATCTAGAATAGTTACATAAACAAGAATGATCTAGGTCGTATACGTTTCCAGGTAGTGAACTTTAAAGGGAACAGTTATAAGGTCGGTCACCTATGTAGATCTAGAATTTGTCTTATTAATGGTTCTTTCTTGATGTATTTCTCCTCCTTTTGAATGACCTAAACAAATCTTATTTATTGATTAAAAATAAATCATGATTTGTTACATAAAAAAACACGCGAAATTGCGGTTTTTAGGTAAAAAAATTTACTTTAAAGTAGTTCAATGTAAAATGTACACTTTTTTAAAATTAAATTTATCTTCACAGAAGAAAATAAAAATAAATTTAAACAATAAATGTATTACTTAACATTTTAATTAAATCCAGTATGTATGGTAGGTGTTTCATTGCTGAAATATATGTAAAGCTGTGTTGATTACATACCTGAAATGAGAAAAATATAAAAAAACATTAAATTAAATATTAATTCGAAATGTTTTTAATTAAAATAAAATAATAAATATATATTTATGTATATTTTTTTGCATTCAAGAAAAAAACATACAAAAATTTCCCATATTAATTTGGACAATGTTTACATTTAATTTAATTTCATTAAATAATATCGTAAAATAAGGAAATTTTGCAATTTTCACAGCTATAATAATTGAATCTTTCGAAACAGTTAAAAAAAATTGCTGTATTCCAGCAATCGATAATGTCGAAAATATGAGAATAAAAAATTGTAAGGAAATTACCGAGAATAAAGTATGAAGGAGAAGAGAAGGCCGACAGACAGCAACTACCAAAGTAGAAAAAAAAAATGTACATCACCAACGTCGTCGTCGTCGCAAATACAATTTTACAAATTGCAGTAATTTTTCAATTTTTATTCTCCACTCTTAACTGACACAGTACCCACCCCGCCGCCGCGCCTGTCATTTCCTTGGCATTATTGCAGCCGTCAAACCAAACCTACCAACCACGCTTCAATTCAGCAAAAACACAGACAGGCAATTTAAGAAAAAAAAATAAATCACGATAAAAAATATCCTACAAGGAAATATTCCGCGGAAAAAAAAGAAAAATCTAAAAAAAAAATTTATTGCACTCTTCATCAGCAATACACCCCTTTCAATCATCCCCTCCCTTAGAATTTCCTTGGAGGAACAGAAAAAAATGTCGGAAAGACCAGAAATCAACCCCTTTCGACCACCCTGCGGCTGAAGGTAGATGAAAAACAGTGGAAGTTGATAAAATTGAAAGGAAAAATCGTGGAAAATTGAGCGTAAATCTCCATTTAGTCTAGAAAAAAAAATAAAGTTTGCAATTTTCCTATTTTTCCGATCAATTCCAATTTAAAATCGTTGAGCACAAAAAAAAGACGAATTGGAAAGAAAATTATTGCTGGAAAAAACACGAGAATCCTGGTGCTGTGGTGTAGGTAAATTTTTATATCGAAAAATTACGCAACTCTAATGACACCTTAATGCCGGGTTCACAGTGTTAAAGTGCTAATTTTGCTATGTGCACAGTGTTAAATTGCAACTTTCGGACAAATTTAAAAAATGTCAATAACAGCTGTTTAATTAAAAATATTCATAAAAGAAACTGCCAACAGAATTCTCGACTTTTACTAAAATTTTTGTTTGATCGGAGTTTATTTAATTTTAAAGTAAAATTTACTTCATTTTTCAGTAAAGTCTTGAATTTGGAGAGATTTCTGTTAACTGAAATTTAATTCATAACTATCTCTTTCGGAAAAAAATGTATGGTACTGCCATCTAATGATCCGAAAGAGAAAATTACCGAAAATTAGCTTTTTATTAACTTAATTTTCAGAAAATATGCATTCGTAAAGTTCTCAAATGAATTTTGTTGCAATATTTTTTTTCTTTTAATGTTTTTTTTTGTTTTTCTAATATAAAATAATAAACATAAATCACCTACTTTGGTATAACAATTCTACTTATTCATTAGTCCGACAAGCAGATGTCACTGATTACTTCCGAATTTCGGAAAAATATTAAATTTGAGTGTTGAAGTTGAAGTTGAGCCAACTTTAACTGATGTTCTCTAATTTTGACATGAGATGCAAATACAGAATTATGCAGTGGAATGAACGAGACGAAACATAAAATTAATTCAATTTCTCATTGTGCACGAGGCATAATGACCCCCGCTGAACGAACAATCGAGCAAATTCGAAATTAGAGACGTTGTTGTGTTGCTGTTGATAGTTGATAATCGAAAATTGTATAGAAAATTTGCCCCGATGTAAAGCGATGAATCAACGTTTTCTGCCTGCCAACGTTTTCTTCCCTCATCGACGTGGGAAAATGTGCAACATGTCAACGTGACTGATTACGTTCCGAAAGAATAATTGAAAGGCAACACAACAACAACAGCATGAAAAAAAAATATAAATAAAAGGAACAGGGAAAAAAACATCTTTTCTTGGGGGAACACACCGAGTAAATTGTTCCGAGATTTTCTCTCATTGACTTTAATTTCTTCTTTAATTCAAGGTGTTACATAATTACTGTACTACGTTACAGATGATTTGTAACGATTTGGGGGGCGTAGAGTGGGGGACTTTTCCATGAAAAGTGCGACTTCACTCACGTTTTCTTCCATGACCGGGCGGACGTTTCGTAGTTTCATTGGCATCATGTCGCTTTTGGGGGCGGCAGGGAGGATGAGAGTGCAATTACCTTAAAATAACAATTTTGTAAACAAAAAGTTACCGTGGTGAGTGAAAATGTTTTGTACTTTTTGTGTGCAATAAATTGTAATCTTTTTTCTTTTTTTTAGGAAAATGCTTATCTCAATTACTGTAAATTATGGCAGATTGGGCCTTTTTAGTACGTACACTTTTTCTGATTGGTATTATTTTATTGCGTTCTTTTTTAACAATATTTTTCTAAGAAATTTTTGAAATGGAGAAGTTTTTGGTGTAATTATACTGAGAATTGTAGATAACCAACGGAAATTAATCAATTCACGAAACAAATACAGTGAAAAGAGCAATAAAATCGAACAAAACGCAGTTAAAACATAATTTCACGCACTGAACCTAAATCTTTTGACACCTTGGAACTAAAGTTGAAATTTAACGCTTTTAATTTTACATTTTTCAATTTATAATCATGGAATAGTGACGTAGAAAATGTCTACCGTTTCGTTCCATTCGTCATCTCTGATACTGAGGAGCACGGTTAACATCCGTATCGACCAGAAAAGTGTATACCAAACCTTCTTTAATAACTTCAAAAAGTTACATATGTTAACAAGAAACCTGAGTTGAAGAAAGGAAAATTGCACGTGACCGCCATTTTGTTATGAAACTGACACTTGATGTGTGTAGTGAAATTGATATGAAATGGAACTGTGAATATGACAGCACGTAGCATTTGTTGTCACCGATTTGATGTATGCAGTAAGTAACGATATTTACAGTAATATTTGTCAAAAAGCCTGGGGGGGGGGGAAGAACAGAAAATCTTATATTAATAAAAGAAAGTCTCTGTATGTATGCGTGTATGTGTGCGCTATAGCGGGCGCACCAGTCATCGCAGAGCTTCGAAATTTTGCACGAAGGGCTGTGGAGGTCTTCCATGATGCACCTCGAAGCCCGATTTTCGAAATTCAAAATGACCGAAATTCAAAATGGCCAATATTTGCAAATTGTGTTCGTATTTCAATGAAAGTGGGTATCTAGGGGTTTTTAAGGTTGCAAATTACGAATTTATGGGAGAGAGACCCAAAACTTAACTGGAAATTTCACTAAAAATACCTTCGACAAGAGATAGGATATCAAGCCAAAGATGGACTTGTGGATGTTCACGGCCTAGTTATGTCCAATCCTCAGTATGGTACGTTGGTCAGTTTACCAGCGCTGAGCAAGACCTATAATGTTATAAAGTTGGGAAAAGTCCAGAGAACGGCAACAATAGGGCATGCATCATGACCGCCCTTGAGGTTCCCTGGTATCTGTTCCCTGCCGACCTTCACATCGAACACCTAGCCTCTTGCAATGCCCTTAGTCTAAACTGACGGAATCCGTTGCGTGGACCTTAAAACCCGACGGTCATAGCAACAAAATCAATTTGCTACCCGGGAGTATGGTCGCCACAACTACAAACTACATTCCCCATAGATTGGCCTTCAAGAAGGACTTTGCCGTCGAAATACCCTCAAAAAGAGTGTGGAGAGATAAAGACGTACTGAAGAAGTTGGGTCTACGGGTTGGTATTCACTGACGGCTGAAGGCGTCGAGGCCGGGGTCTATCTAGAGACAACAAACAGTTCTCTGTCCTGACGCCTTCCGTCGTATGCTAGTATCTTTGCAGCGGGGATGCTGGCGATCCTCGAACCTACACAAAGATGTAGAATTGAAATTTTCGAAAATAGCCATACCTGTATTACAGCTCTAGATTCAGTGATTATGCGATCCAAATTAGTGAAGCGATGCAGAGTACAGTGCAGATAGGCTCGGTAGAATCGTACAGTACAGTTAGGCTCGGTAGAAAATATAACGTGACTCTCGACGAGGTTCCCGGACATAGGAATATAGATAGGAACGATAAAGCTGACTTTCGAGCCAAGCAGAGAGCCGCTCTTCAGGTCTCGGAGATTGAGATGGATATTATGGAGATAAAGGAGTCTGCCCACATAACCGGACCATACCATGACCATGCTATGAACGTATCAGGCACGAACAGATATAAAAGTGGCACTACTATGCCCTCAGCAACGGATCGACAGCGTTCTATGCAAATGTCAGATATGTCATTTTCGCATATGTATCCGTGTTAGAGCAGCGTATCGCCACCAGCAAAATATTGTAGCCGTGGATTCCACGCTACGGTGTTGGTCGATGGCAGAACGGTCTAGTGGGCTTTGTTTAATATTAATTGATAGAAAGAATATTGTTTTGCATGTGTCGATACGGCTTAAGACTATATTGTGTTTTGGTGTTCCTGGTATGAGCATGAGGTAATATCCAGGATTCTGGATGATCTCCGGAGAAATATGGCAGCAGTAAATTTGCGCATAGGTTTAGCCAAAAGTGAGACACATATCTTTAGGGCCATTGAAAATAAATTGTAAGGCCAATGGATTTGTTGACGTCTATTAGTAGGTCGAGTCGTCACGTGACGTTTCAGTCGAACCACGACTTTCAGTATAGGGGCCTAGGCTCAATTTCGCATTTCCACTCTAGGCCGCTGTGCTGAAAGTGGTAATTCGACTGAAACGTCACTTTTTTCAACTCAAACGACTCGTCACGAACCACGACTTGACTTTCGGCACAGGAGGCAGCCAATTCCTTTAGTTGAAAAAAAAGCGGAGCGACCAATTTGACAACTAAAACCTACAAAATTTTTGATTGCAAATGGTTTTCTTGCCTTAAGACCGCCAATGACACGTTTCAGAACCTTTCTTTCTTTAGTTACCGCCACAATATTAACAAACATAAATCTGAAACCTGCTGAAATTACATCGAATTCCACATAAATGTAAATTTCTATTTGTTTTTAAATAAAAGTGTGAATTTAGCACAAAAATCTCTCCCCTTTCCACGCCACACAGTCATTTGCTTTGTATTAGGCTACCAAAATCGTGTATCTCTCTTCTAACTGGTTCCTATGTTTTTCTCCTTGAATTTATAAATCAAAAGCAACAGCCGCAAAAAAAAGAATACCATCGTCTTCGTGGTACGGATTAAACAAATATGAATAATTTCCATAAATAATTAATGATATTAAAGAAGCGACAACAAGAGGATGTTTTTTTTCTACTTAAGCCAAGTATTTACATAAAATGCTTTCAAATCGAAAAAAAAATGTTTTTGGAATAAAACTTTCCCGAGAGCATTTCAAATTCGAAACAAAACTGTCTTTTTTTATGCACGCCCAGTGTCAATGCTGTGCTGACTAAACTCATGAAGTATTTATAGAAAGACGCCGTCCCTGTCAATAGTTGTGGCGCGGTGCGTTCGTCTTCTTCTTCTAAAAAAAAATTAACTTCTGAATGGAATAAATTACCACCAAAAAATATGTTTCTTGTTTTTTTTTCTGCTTAATCATGGCTTTTCCATTTTCAGCAGCAAAAATTCGTAATCATTCTTGTCACCATTTTGGTATTTTCGAAAAGTTTCTTCGAAGTTTAAGGATGCGATTTATAAGATGAAATTTCGATGTGGCTTTCGGGAATTAAGAGACGAGTTTCTATTATATATTATTCGATTTTAATTAATGTATATCACGAGTAAAGAATTCACGTTATTTAAAAGCGAAACAATAAAATACAAAAAAAATATGTACGTATAGCAAGCAAACTAGTTGTGAACGGCGAGTTATGCGAACGGATGTGGCGCTTAAGAAGGTTAAATTATGTTTTTAAATAGAATTTTTGTTTAATTATTGCGCTTTTTTTTCGGCCAATTCCGGGATTGATCGAGAAGAGTTGATTTTTTTTGAAAGAATAGTAGTTGAAAGTTGGTTTTTGTAGCATTTTTTTGTTGTTTACTAGCTTAAGATTTAGTAAACTGAATAGAATCAGTCTTCTTTTTAGTTATCTTCAAAATTTATCAAAGTTGAACCACAGGTTTTTTGTACTGCATTTTTATACGATGACTGATTTTTTTTAGTAAAGGAAACATGTTAGTTGACGCATTGAGACCTTCAACCCAATGAATTAAACGTACCACTAACTCCTCTACATTGATTCAAAAACACAAATATGAATTATTTTAAAAGCAATTCCTAATGTAGATACTACCATCTATTGTTCGTAAAGTATTGGTCTAGCTAAAATATTTTCTTCTAAACACGATTGTCGACAGCAGTTTTACCAAGCGGTCCCCCAACTAAGTACTAACCACTTTCAATGCTGCTTGACCTCCGTAATCGAACGAGAACCGGTGTATTGAGTATGCTAATGGCACTCTTACAGTCACCAAGATAAATTCCCGTTTACTTCGTCTTACTACAATTTTTAAAGCTCCCCTGGTTAACCATAGTAAGGTTTTTGAACGCGATCAATCGGTGTTCCTTGTCCACAAAGTTTTTAGTCACGAACCACGCAACTTAAATCGCTTCCGACCCGCAAGAACGGTCGCACGCGACCAGTTGCAAACTAGTTTCAAATCGGTCTCGTTTCTGTCGACCCATGTGTGGATTCCCACTTCCTTACAAGGAAAGGGTCACGAAACAGTTGCGTACGCAACTGGGATTGCAAACCAGTCGACTCATGTGCGTAGGGCGATAAGCTGAATGGAAAAAGATATCCTTGATGTCTCATTCATTTTTTGCTGCATCATAGCTTCGGCTAGAATTTTTCTCGATTCCTATCGTGTAACGTTCCATTTCTAAAAAATATACTGTTTATTTTGATTAATTTTTTTTCGTTCCATCTTCAATCTTCCGGCACTTAAAATTAGGCATAATTTCATCTACTGCTTACAAAATCTTGTTGCAGTTCAGTCTTAATTTGGATCAATCACTTTTCAGTCTGATTTGACACATTATTATTAACGATTTTTGAAGAAACGTCAGAAATGTCATTGTCAACATTTCTTAATTTGACATTTAAGTTTTTTCCGACATTTTGTTAATGGAAATATTGGAATTAAAGCTTAGCCCCATGACACAAGAATCAATACATTGATCAATTCGTACTGTCAATTGTTAATTTGATTGGGTAAGCGAGGAATCAGGATGAAATTTGCGGGATTGAGCGAAAATAAAATCAGTGTCTATTTTTCAGTCAATTGCATGAAAAATGTTTATGTATATGTGACTGTCAGTTGGGCAAATGTCAAACGCCATAAAAGAGCGTTGTTTTACGCACAGAATTGACTGAAACGAATTGATTCCCATGTTAAATAAACTGACAGTTTCGACGAGCTTATTCCGTCAATGCATTGAGCCGTGTATCATCCGCTTTATATACTAAATTTTACAAATACCATTTTTCTGAAAAACGAAAAATTTCAAGTACCAACACATTTTAATTTAAAACCCGCTTAGAATTCTCCCTAGCCCATCCTTCTTCCTGATAGCTCTAGCTCTCATCATACCCCAGCATTGTCACACTAATATTCCTTGTAATCTGTTTTGGGGCTTAACAGTAATGTCGACCAAGTTGAATGGTATTACAGACAAAATAAAAGAGTAAATAGAAACGCTATGATTCATCAGAAATTTTCCAATTGAACTCTGCTGCAGTAAAACAGAAAAACCCTTGATCCCCGAGTCAAGTACTTACTCGACCACCACTCAAAATGGCCGCGTCCATTCATAAAACTTCAGAATGACTCGTACGAAAAAAAAATGAAGAAATTCATCTCCCATAATGTCTTCAATTCTCTCACATTAACGTCAATAAATAATAAAAGACGTTAACGTCACTCACATTTCGACACAAAAAAAGGCCTCGATTCCTCGGTTCTATGTTTTGTGTGCATCTGCACACCCCATAAAATCACCACCCGCCTCCCCCAAAAGTGTGCCCTCTCTGCGCCCATACCCATCCTTGGCCAGCTTCAATTATTCATGAGTGCTTCTTCACAACGTCCTTTAACTGGAGCCAAGCCGATATCTAGATATCACTCACTTCCTTCGATCCATGAACGAACGAGACCCAACTACTTCTAGATATACAGGGCGGAGTGGTAGGGGAAGAATGGTGCGGCGGCGGTCGTACTGAAAATAGGGGCTGAATAGGATCCCGTTTCTAGCCCTGTCTCTTGAATAGAGGGAGGATGGATGGCATGTAATCGATCCACCAAAACCCCAAAGTTGTAATTCCTTCTTGTTTACCACCCTCCCCGCCCCACCGCCGGCCCGCACCACTACTGCTGGAGAGATAGTGTTATTGTTGTAAGATGCCAAAATAAATAGACGAATTGCGGTATTTGGAGAAAGAGACAAAAACGATGTAAATAACTCGGCAGTGGTGAAGGATGGGTTTCTTCTGTGGTTGTATGAAATTCCCACCCCGCGCGGATATAGTGGGGCTAAGAAAGACGTTATACACGGGCATCGAACGACGCGCGGTGGGGGAAGGGTGGAAAACATCGATTACAAGGCTCTTGGCAAAAGTTTCGGTAGCGTTCGGTAATTTAAGGATGTGTACCTGTGTGTAAAGCGAAAGCTACCTTCTAGAATTCCTGGAAAATACGAAGAAAATTATGAATTTAAAGCGAGCGAGATAGCATGAAAAATGCTTTGTAGAGACTTTGGGAGGGGAGGGGGCGAATTTTGATATCAAAGTGCAGCACGAAGTTTATTTTCCTTTGGGAATTAACCCATGGCACAACGACCCTTTCCCGACCGATGATTCATCCTCGAGGGAGCCGCGTGTCACTTGTTGCAGGAGACACGGATACAATTTAGTTGTGTGACAAAGGACACGGCGTTATTGTTAAAATTTTCATTTATAACTCGGCTGGGAATTAATTTTACATTTTTTATGAGAAAGATTTTTCGGTGACAGTTGACACCAAAAAGTTGGCAAAAGCCAACAAGGAATTTACTAATATTACGTGTTTCAAGCCAGTCCAAAAGGACTTCTGGCAGCTTCGGTATTGATTGCGAATAGAAGGAACACACAAACATATAAAAACCGAAAAAAACATGTATAAAATAATCGTAATTTCTTATGTCTATTCTATTCCCAATATTCCCGTCTTTTGCTGATAAACAAAACTCGAAAAAAAGGATTTTCTCTGCAACTACATTGAAACGATGATGGCTGGGCCAAATGGATAACAACAAAAATACAATGAGGAAACGGGAAGAGATTTTCCACGATTCCTAGAGGTACATTTTCCGAACACACCCCTTTCCCCACATGCAGGCACAAACTTAGTCATCATTACGGCTCTCCTCCGGAGTTTTATCCAAAATGTTGTCATTTAGCGATGTTCAGAAAATAAATTCAGAAGAAATTTCCCGAAGTAAATTGAGCATAAACAACTTTTTTTTCCGTTGATGATGAGCAGGACGAGCAGAATTGTTGTGTTTTCGGCAAGGATACAGCAAAAAAAAGTTTTTTTTTCCAGAAGTTGTTTTTGTTTTCATAAATTTTGTTTTAAATTATTTTTAGGGTTTCCGTAGAGCGCGCAGAGTTCTTATCTTTTATGATATTTAAGGAGAGGAATAGACGACGACCAGTTTCCTTATTAAGGATTGTTATTTTTTTCAATAGAAATTTTGTTTAACTGTATATAAACTTTTTTTTTTGGATGAATACGAAGAAACTGGAGATAGTATTGAGATTACGGTGACCTTAAAAGAATTCAGGCGACATTTTTTTTATTCGTTTGATTCTGAAAATTGCTGTTGTTAAGTCATGTTTTTCTTGTTTTTGAACATTTTTAATTTAATACGAAATTTAACGATACAAAAAATTGATATTTTGTTGATGTGAGCAAAAATATGTATGTACTTGGATAATAATTCAACGTGTTTTGTTCATTGATTTAACAAAGAGACATTACAGCCGCAATTATTATACAGTTATTATCGACTACTGTCCACAACTGACAAATATGAACTGACAAATGACAGCCAAACCAAAATGCCGGCCAAAAAAAGTGGCGCATCCTATATAAACGTTTTCCGAAACCAAAATGTATTTTGTAAGTATGTATAGTCCGGGGAAATTATCATTTTAAGGAGACAAAATTCCAAAATGGCTGAAAATTGGTCCACAGCTTGCTTAGGACTTTTTAAGAAAACACTTTCGGAATCACCAAAAAAACATGGCCGCCAAAGATATCACTTTTTGGCAAAAAAACACTCAAAAACTGGTTTTTTCGAAATTTTGTTTTGATCAGTCAATACGAAAGGTTATTGCCTACAAAAAAGAACTCTTGTCATTTTTTCGAAAATCTAACCCTTTCGAAGTTATTCAAGGTCAAAGTTTCCAAATATCACTTTTCGGCCAAAAAATACCTTGAATCCGTTTCGATCACATAATTCGGGTCGTAACTCGGTAATAACTTTTCGAATACCGTTCCGCAAATGCTCCAAAGTTTGAGGATTGTTCACATAAACACGGTCTTTTGTGTAGCCCCACAAAAATAAATCTAAAGGCGTCAAGTCACGATCCCGGTGGCATATTGAAATCGGGATCAATAGCCTGTAATCCCTGCGCACACGATGATCTGCCGGCTTCAATTTTTGAGTGAACTGGATTTTATACGGATGAAGATGCAAATCCAAATGCAAAATGCGCCACAATGTGCCGTATGACAAGCCCGACAAATTTGGGTCTTCGTCAACACACTCACTCACAGCGGCTATGTTTTCGGTCGAACGGGCAAAACGATGAGGCTCTAGCCTTACAATGGGTGCGGTCAAAAAGTCAGCTAAGTCAGTCATTTGATGTTGAATGCCGAAAATGCACAACAGATTTGCAGTGACTGTCAATCAATTCAATTCATTTATTCGACTTAAAAATTCAGTCACTGTCAAATTAAACCAAATGCGTGCAATTTGTTTACAGTGGTTTTTGCTCATTGGACGACTAAATGCACGGAATGCGCATTTAACTGACTTTTTGATTGCACCAATGTCTGCAACGGATCCAGTTTCTTCGAATTTTCGCATTGTTTTGGTTATTGCTTGCTGGGTAGGCCGATTATGACGACCATAATCTGGCCGTAAAGCGCGAAATGTGGCCACCGGAGATTCACCACTTTGATAAAACAGTTTAACAATTTTAATGCGTTGTTCGATGGTCAAACGATCCATATTGTAAAATGGCAAACATTTAACTAAACAAATACCACTTTGGTTGACGTTTATTTTTGACAGTTGTCAAATGGCAGGGCTATAATTTCCCAACCGCGAAATGAATGATCCTTTACTTTTCGGTAAAACATTATATCATAGGCCATAAAAACACCTTAGCAACTGCACGTGCACGACAATCTTAACCTTGTAAGCTTTGGTAAAAAAAATACCAAATGAAACCAAATAATATATTCCAAAAAAGGTTTTATTTAAGTTAAAATTATTAGACTTATCAGCATATCAACGCGAACCAGAAGAGTTTTATAGGTTGTACAACACAAGAATTCTTAAATAATAAGCAGACAAAACCAACCACAAAAAGTCCCCAACAATGAGCAATATGTGAATTAACTTCGATTCAATAATAAAAAATACTAATAAAATTCTTTCTTGTACTGAAAGCCTTTGCTTCCCACCCTCATAACTCATCAATCGCAACACAATACATACTTTTGTTGCATAATCATTACACAAATCGCTGAACCATCTACATACGAAATCGTTCATTATTCGATCCGATCTGCTCAAAATCCCAATCCTAATCAAATATCTACAGAGAGAGAGCGGATAATAATGCGACATTAAGCGATTAGATTTGAACCCAACTCCCCATTAGAGACGCAGACAAACGGTAATAAATCTCCTCCAATCCGCGTTGGTATTTACAAACAGAAAACACATGAGGACGAGAAGAAACATAGCGGATCCAAAATTAGCATATGGCAGAGAGCGCGGCTTTATGCCAGAAACCTCACGGATTCATACCGAAAATAAATAAGAAAAAAACCGAAAAAAAAGTATTCCTGAACCAGCGGCAGCCGCAGAGGGAGCCACCAGCACCAAGCACGAAACGAAGCGAGAGGGAAGATATTGTTAAATGAGTCCATCTGTTTTTCTCGTAACTATTTTTAAATTTTTTATCTTCAAGCCTCCATCTGTTTTTTGAATTTTTGCATTTTTTTGTTTAATTGATTCACAGCGACCGCCAGAAGGAGCACCCCACCACCACTTTTCGGCCATGATGAATGATGTTTCAATTTGATTCAAGCACGCAACAGCGGCAATCGGAGTTAATCCACTTAAAAGACTGGCAATTTTACAAAAATCCTCGTTAGCGTGAGAAATTCAATTTGGCGCCATTTTATGTGATTTTTCCCCGATTTTTTTTTCGTTCGTTGTAGGCAGAAACACCCCTCAGACAGACAGAAACGTGGTCAGCCCAAGAGTCGATGACATAATCCCATAATCAATATACTAATACTTTTATGTACATATAAAAAAGGCACAATTTAACCTGTGTGTGCCCCACTGAAGCCTTATCCGAGACACGGGGGGACGGGACACTCTGTTGCTTTTGCTGCTTCACGGGCGAAATGAATAACTGTGTGTAGTCGCAGTCGGCTACGGCGATTCATTCATTTGCACTGCGCACCTTTTCAGGTGTACTGTATATATGCCTATAGCGGCCCCTACTCCTACGATCTGCGTCTGCGCATTAAATTTAAATTAATTCCGAGAAATAATAAAAAAAATGCGATAATAAAGAGTGAGGAGCACATTCTAAAGCGGCGGCAGGCGGCAACTGGCGGTCGTCGCTCGGGGACAAACTTGGCTTGGTCGAGAGCTGCTCTGTGAGCTTGTTTTTATTTGGTAAGCTAAACGCGCACACACAATATTTGAAATTATTTCACCACACACAATTGTAATATGGCAACAGCGGCTTCGTCGTCGTCTTTTTTTTGTTCACATTCCGTCAGCATCTGTTGTGTGTGCGCTTGTGTGGCCGAATTAAGAATATTTTTTTTTCTCGCCTTGATGCCAGATTTATTATGCAAGTTACGTATTCGACGCAACGTTGCCAGATTTTTAAGCAGTTTTGATTAAATATTAGTTGATTTTTGTGTGGTTTTTGTTGTGCTCATGACTAGACCGTTCTAAAATTATAGTTGAAATCATCGTTAGTAATAGGTTGAAGTTTGAAGTTTTATTTTATAGTTTTTTGTTAGAATCTTGCTAGTGGAAATTTTATGACTGAGATAACTGTGACAGTTCCCTTTTTCCCTGCACTATACAAGGGATTCATGAAATAATTTTAAAGGTAAGGGAGCATGTACCCTGCGCCTTGTATATAAAGAAAGAATTATCACTGCGTGCAAACGCTATAAATATCATAGGACAACACCAGTTTTGCTGCAGCCTACAGAAATCAACAACTGATCAAGGCAAGGGTCAGACGAGACTAAAAATCAAGAAATCAAAATGTCTAAAGTTATAAAATCCAATTCAACACCTCTTTCTAAACACTTTGAAGCAACGTTTATCTTTATAGCATAGAGAAGGTAGGTAGAGCTCTACAAAGCCATGAGAGAATTTACCATGTCAAATAAACTGACACGGCTGTTTATGGAGGTTGACCTTGACCAACATGGCTAGCCAAGTAAAAATATCCGGGACAATATACAAACCAATCAACCGAGAAGGATCTCATCTGCCTCTACTTAAATATGGAGTTAGGAGAAAATGTTCCGAAATTCAGGTATGTCAGGGAGAAGCGCAATCCTCATCAAATCCATCCAAATACTTACACTGCCTCACGCAGGCGATATTAGCTTCGTTGGAATCATTTTTTGGCTGAAACAACAAAGTTGTGTTTGAAAGAGCATTTTCAGCGGACGGTGACTCCGTTTACGAGACGATCTAACATCGATCTTAAAATTAAGGTAAAAGAACTCGAATTTGAGAACAACAATCCTTCTTATGGCTCCTCTACACGATGGCCAATATGTGTGCCATTGGTTGTGGCAAAATGGTCCAACGTGTGGACGCGGCGGCCATAACTCTGCCACAACCCTTTCATCACACCACACGAATCTCGCGCCAACGCAACGTATTGGTCAAAAAACCACATCACACGGATCTCGCGCCAAAGTGTTGGCCATCACTCCAACACATACCAATGTGAGCCAAAACCCCCGCTCTACACGATGGCCAAGGTATTGGCGGCAAACATATTGGCCAACGTGTAGAGGCGCCATTAGATGATTAATAGGAGCTGACAAAAGAATGAAGCCTGAAATATGCACCCGAAGACAACAAATCCCTATTCTAGTCGATCAAGACTTTTTAAACCTAAGCACGACATCCAAACTACTATTGTACAAAACATTGGCCATGCTTAACGTTGGGAGGCATTGGTTTGCTGTATATAATGGCTCCTCTACACTTTGGCCAATATGTGTGCCAATGGTTGTGGCAAAATGGCCCAACGTGTGGACGCCCGGCCATAACTCTGCCACAACCGTTTCATCACACCACACGGATCTCGCGCCAACGCAGCGTATGAAATCAACTAACTCGATACAAACCAAGGAACCAAGTTCGTAGTCCAGTGAAATGGTGGGTTTTTCGAAACATAATTGCGGAAGTTTTTTCTCAGCGATTTTAAATGTATCTTGGGGTGCTGAATCCGAATTTCAAGTTTGCCGCCTTGTAGGAGATCGGCTTCACAACCAAAAACACAAAAAACCTCAAAATTTTCCCACTTTTTTTCAGTTTGTCGCTTATATTTCGAAAACTATGAAGATGGCCACTAAATACAAAATTAAAGACGACCAAATTTCCTTCAAAATGCTTTTAGTCAACTTTGATTTTCTGACACTAGACAGTAAATTTGTGGCCCTTCTGCGAAAACGTAAAAAACGCCCATTCGTGATTAATCTATCCTTGTTTTTGGCATACGATAGAAAATTTACTTGTGAAACTGTTGGTGTCATGGTGCTGCTAGATTGTACCTCCACGGATAACTTTTTGGTCGATCTCCTCAAGCGCTACATGGATCCGAGCACCCGTTGAACACAGTAGTCATGTGCATTCAGTAGCTCACTTCGATCCCCACTGTACAAAAGTCGCTTAATATCGAATTGGACCGTTGGATAAAAGTCTAGGGACTCCATTATCACCGTACCAAGAGCTCGGAAACCTAAAGTGTGTCCTCCGATGACCGTGGCATTGGCGTGGTCTGTCATATTATTTTCAGTGCTGTTTCCTGTCTAGAAGGTAGCTCAGGGTTTCCCACACGACTCGCTATCACATCTCGCGTCTTTTGCGGTAGGATTGATAGATTGCGATCTCCGTTGAAATGATGGTGTAAAACCAAGACGTTCGGACTTTAGTGATGGCAAATTGGGTGAGTTTGGCCGAATAAGTATTTTTACTACTTTATAAAATATCATACAACTAATCTATTTTTCTATGCACAAACTTTTGTTGAATTAATAAGAAAAAACAAATTTTGTGAAATTATCCTTCTTCCGAAGACTTACTTGTCGCAACTGGCAGACGCTATTAATTATGGCTTAGATAAAGGACGAGGAATTAATGATGTACCAGCAGCTGATATCCTTTTACTTATCCAAATGTTAGGGATATGGGATTCTCCCTTCTAAATAGAAAACGGACATCACGGTCCCTTTTAAAAATGGCTTTGTAGAATTGTGGCAATGCATTTATGTTGCCTTATTTCAAAATGGTTGTTAGAATTTTATCTTGATTAGAATCAAAGATATGGTGGAAAGGTGGTTTGGTGCATGGTTGGTTTGCATGATAGGTTTATTTGTGTGCAGGGACCTTTTCGATATTTTCTAATTTAGAGAAGAATTTGACGGAGAAATTGAGTTCCCCCTAAATATTTTATTTATCTCTTAATTTCAAGAGTTACCTTTAAGAGTGTTTGTTAGTCTAGACTTAAACCTTATGTTTTTCACCTGGGCTGACAAGAACTCAAGAGTTATTGTTGAAGGCTATGCATACACGTAAAGTCACTGTATGGTGTGGTTTTTGGAACGGCGGAGTTATCGTGCCCAGTTACCGTGAATGGCAAACTGGCGAAGCTGTTACCGTGAATGGCATACGCGCATATATGATAACGGATTACTAGTGTTTCATAATACTAAAAACAGATCCGTGAGTGACACTTATTTTTGAATGGTAAATAGAAAAAAAAACCAAGGCAGCTGGAGTCTTGGGAGTTTTCCACGAATTTTTTAAGCAGCTTTTGAAGATGTTAAACAAGTTCCTTATTGACGTACTTTTTGAATTACAATGAAATAACATTGTTGTAATACTAAAAACACCGCAGTGAGTGAAATCTATTTTTGAATGATAAAAAGCAAAAAACCAAGGCAGGTGTGGAGTCTTGGCGTGTTCCAAGAAATTTTCAGGTAAGGCTGTTAAAAAAGTTCAGAAAAAGGACCTTAACGATCTACTTTTTGAGTTATAGTGAAATATGCGGGAAAAAATTGCTTTTTTCATATTTTTTTTTACAAAAAAACCCCGATCGTATTAATGAAATGAAAGCCGCATTCCTTATGATAACAAAGATACCCTATACGTGGAAATAGACCATTGTTTCATTTCCTTTTTTATTTTAAACTACATTTTTTCCCCAAAACAAAATTCAAAACGCCCTATCACGAAAACGGGCAGACATAGCCGCTCCCTTTTTCGTCTTATTAATCGTTTGACAAGCTGTGACGTGACACCCTGTATAACATTATCATATAGGGTAATTCATTTAGAGGTACTTTTTTAAGTAGGGATGTTAAGACAGATCATGCATGGGTTGTGTTAAACTGTCATGGTATTTTTGTTCAATATTGTTTGACATAAACATTCATCATGAAAAGGCAATCCGGCCCAGCGCCAATTATTCAGTAGTACATATTACAAAAAGGGTCCTACGAGGAATGTGTTTCGTTCGCTTAGACTTAGAGCAACCTATGGTCCACATAATCGGCCTACCGAACGCACAATTCGCTATACCATCGAAAAATTTGAAACTGAATTTTCATTATTGGATAATAGACCACATCCAGCACATAATGAAGAAAATATAGCAGCGGTAGTTGAAAGTGTACGCGCTAACCGTGATGAATAGATTCGGCGACGTTCTCAACAGCTTGGCTTGTCGTATGGAACAACTTGCGTACTTTAAGGATCTTGGTTTAAAAGCATACAAAATTCAAATCGTGCAAGAATTGAAGTCGGCCGACCTTCCGAAAAGCGTCACCGTTTCAAGTAGAAGATCCACTGTTTTCGACCAAAATTTTGTTCAGCGATGAAGCCCACTTCAGGGGCTTAATGGCAGAAAAGTTGCCGTATTTGGGCTGAAAAGCAAACTGAAGAGGCTCAAGAGCAACCATTGCACCCCGACAAAATAACGGTTTGATGTGGTTTATGGGCTGGTGGAATCATTAGTCCATTTTTCTTCAAAAATGGACCGGCCGAAAGGTATCGCACCATGATAATGGACTATTTGATGTCTGAAAATGAAACCCATGATCTCGGCGACATTTGGTTTCAAAAAGACCACGTTACTTACCACGCAACCCGTGAAACTAGAGCTTTATTGCGAGAATAACTCGGTGAGCAGTTAATTTCACGCTTCGGACCGGTGAATTGGCCGTCTAGATCATTGTGATATCACACTTCTAGATTTTTTCCTTTGGGCATACATCAAGTCCAAAGTCTACATGTATAAGCCATTTCGATTGAGGAATAGGAAGCCAACATAAATCTCGTCAAATACCACTCGAACGCGTCATCTAAAATTGGAACTTTAGAATGGACCATATTAACCACAGTTGCGGACAACATTGCAAGAAATAATCATTAAAAAATAAATGTAAAGAATGTTTTTTTAGTACAATAATAAAGATTTCCCGATAAAATAAAAATTTTTTTATGTTCTTTTTATTTTTGAAAAAAGTACCTCGAAATGAATCACCCGAATACAAGACGAGGAAATGCACATTTGCAATAAAAAGAGATAACAAGGCAAACTTCTTGCATAGATCAAATTTTTATGCGTTTTGTAAATGTTTGTTGCAAATTAAATTTTCTGGAATTTTAAGTGCTTAGAGATAGAGAAATTTCCTTTTTATCTGTGGTGCAAGCAGGAAAATAATTGATCAATTTTACAATGAACATATGGCAATTTCCTTAATGGATATCGGCATTAGAGCAAAACAACAACATTCAATCAAATTGTTTTCATCTCAAAAATTTCTCAAACATGCACGTTTCATATTATTATTTACGCAGTTCCGATAAAATCAATGAACGCAATTCACCACTTTGAATGAGTGAAGAAAAACCCCAAAAAAAAAGATAAAATAGAAGAATAGACACGAGCGATAAAATGATGATAAGCTAACACACAAGCTGATAACTCATTTATTAGGCAGGCAGCGCTGGTAGACAGAAAAGTAAAACGTTACCGAAGCTCTGAAATGGCATTTCTTTTTAGTAAATGGATACTCCCCGAGTCTAGAATTTCCTCATTTGTACACCGAAAAAAAACGCCACATCATAATCCAACATCTGGCCTAGTGCTGACTAGCGCCGTCCAAACCAGGTGTGGAATATCACCGTTTGGTCTGTAACAGTGCACTCTATAAACTCAACACGATATTATTTCAGCCTTCTCTTATCTAAAGATAGGAAATTTTTGAAAATTCTGTAAAATTAGGTCGATTTTGTCACAAGATATTTTCGCTAAAACGAGAAAAAAAATGTTAATTTGTTCAAATTTTGTTTGCTCGAGGAAAATATTTGATAATTGTCTTGGAATTTTTTTGTAATCTTTTTTTTGAGAGACTGTTGCTACCCCCTCCCCCGAGGCTTTTGGTGTTTTTAGGGAAAAAAAGTTTGAATTTATTTTTAATTTAAAATTACGAGGCAAATTCTTTTTCCAATTAACAAAGAATTTTCCAATAAAAATTTATAAAAAAAAGTTTTTTTTGTGTGCATGAACTCTCGCCCTCTAGAAAAGAACCAAATACGTGCTGCCAGTGGTGGTGGTGCGTGAATGAAGTAATTTTTTTTTACTGATTTTTCGATATCAAAAAAAAAATCGCTTTTATGGTAATGGCAACCAACCATAGTCCATCCATCTTTTAGGTTGAAAAGGGCGAATAATGTCTGTCAGTAAAACAGCAAAACAGAAAAAAATTCAGCAGAATACAAACACACACCAATGTCCATCCACTCTGGCATACGTTCGCTTTTGCTGATTTTATACTAAAATATTCCAGAATGTGAGGCTATAGGAATAATATTGAACCAGCAGCGTCCACCCTTGCTCCATCTTCTTCTTACTTTTCATCAATGCCCATCCCCCATACTCTCAACAACTAACCAACAAACTTTCTACACTTTTTCGCTCTTCTTTTCTTTATTGAAGACGGATCCTTCTTTTATTTATATCCTCTGTACTCTTCATCATCCTTCTTCTTTATATATCCCTCCACAACAACAACAAAAAAATAAAGAAATCCTTCTTTCGTTCCTTTCACTCTTTTGTCCTTCTTAGCTATTCCATTCGTAATTTATGAAGAAAAGAAAAAAAAATCGAAATTTTTCCTGCTTTCCTCCAGAATGGCTGAGTTTCTTCTCACAGGATTCGACCCAAATTTTCGGGCCTTTTGTTAAGGATGTTGAATAAATAGGCGAATGCCAACGTAACCGGAGGAGATTTTCGTTTAGACAAGAGAAGTTACAACAGAAAAGAAGAAAATTTTTATGTCCCATCCTAGACTTTCGTTTTTTTTCATGTTCCTTCAACGAACATTTTCGATGAAAAGGATACTGTTATGTTGATCCTGGGCTAAGATGTATGTTTATATTGCAATTTTTTTTCAGAAATGAGAGAATGTGAAATCCTTCAAGTTTTAACCTCATATGCCAAAAAGGATTTTGTTTTGATGATGGTTAAAGAAGAGGGGGTATGAATGGAGATATATTTTACGAAGTGAGGAGGAAGAATATTGCAAAATGTCCTGTGAAATATATTGGCTTAGCATGAGGAATGTATTGGCATTGTTGTCATGTGAAATTCAGCGATCTAAGAGTGTACTCATTGTGGAAAGAGTTTAAAATTATATTTTCATAGTGTCTTTTTTATTTTAAAGCAAGCAGCTGTACAATTTTATTAGAACAGGATATCTTCCAAAGGTGATCGTGCCGCGCCATGTGATCTTTAGCAGATGATGTTTCTTTGCCAAACTTTTCTATCGCATTGCACATTACGCGGCTCATCAGTCCTTGTATGACTTCCGACTTCTTAAAGCCTCTTTTTCTAGTCGCATCTACTTTTGCTAGTTCTCTCCACAGTTTTCGCATATTTTCTAGAACCTCATTCATTTACCTATTTCTTGGTTATACCACACTTGGAAATCCGGACCAGCATTTTTTCTTTAAAAGTTCGTCGTTCACGTCATGGTGCAAGGATAGGTTAAGGGTAGTCTGGGCGATATATGAAGAGGAGACATCGGAACTGGATCCGAACTCTTGGATGTTATATGAGCTCATTTTTAACTTCCCAGTTGATAGGGAAGTTATTGTAGTCGGTCCGAAAATCGGAATCGTAATTTTCAACGTATTTTTTTCAAGGTCCCAATAGCATTTTAATTATAAATTTGAGAAGTATGTGGGCGTGTGTGTGTGCGTACGTATGTGGTCATTTTTCCTACACGATATCGCGGAACCAAAAAAGATATCGACTTCTTGAGATGTCGTTCGAAGGGTATTATCGGAAATATGATCTGAATAGATTTTCATACAATTCGGTCGAGCCGTTTTTTTGTTTAATCGACGTGTGATTTTTGTACCTGCACGATATTGCCGAAATCAAAAATAATATCGTCTTCTTTAAGGTGCCGATCGAAGCATATTAACGAAAACATGCTCTGAAAAAATTTCATAGCACTTGGCCGAGCCCTTTATTCAGCATTCATCATACTGTGAAGTTGATCGTGTGGACCGAAAGGGTTAAACCCACAACCCAACTCGTAAAACAAGTGTCTCACTAAGCACCCGAGGCTGTGATGGCGGCAATTATAGGCTACCAGGTAAACAAATAGGTCAACCGTCAGCTGGAATAAGACTCGACCTAAGCGGAGCTTTGGTACCCCTATTATTAACTGATTAACCTGGCTAGACACCTTATTAAGGATATTCTGCCCAGTTTTATTTGTGTAACTATATTTCGCGCGTGGGATAGGTTATTATTTGCGAGCGCCTATGATAATCGTCCCTAAGTCCATTTTCTACGGTTTCAATTCTCTGGTCGTCAAGACTGTTGTTTCGCCCTAGCCTGTGTTCTCTTTTTGATACAATCATGTTCTGTGTTTCATAGATCAAACTTTGCTGGGCTTTCTGAAAAAGTTAACTTTACGCCTTAGCCACAACTCAGGTCGTCAATATTTTGTGGATCATTGACGTAGATCTTCTTTTTGACGTTAACTTCAAAGGAGTCGAAAATAGTTAACAGCTCCTTGAATAGCTAAATACTTTTTATCGGATCACCCGTGGGGCCTAGACTGTCAGGATTTTACGGATAATGGAAAGGGGAACGCCTTGTCTAGACAACGCTGTGGCATTGTTTTCATCGGTCCGATTAATGTCAAATTTAAGAAAAATTGGAGAAAATACAAATGATGAGCATATTTTTGAGAAACTACCTACGCGGTTGTTGTATGCCTATCAGGATTTACCCTTTTACGATCTTCTAAAGTCTCTCTAGCAACATGAAAAGTCTTTCTATAGAAAAATGCGACAATGTATTTCGCAAATTGCACGAATAGTGTTTGTCGAATTTGGCTCATAATGAAATATGACCGCCATTTTGTTTTCAGACTCACATGGACTTTCGATTGTATTTTTTGTGAATTTCTCTCGTTCTGAAAAACCTCCGAAGATAAAACGTGCAGTACTGGCGGTGAGTATTTTTGAAGCCGGCCTCAATTTCCCACACATGCTTCGGCAAAAGTCATTCACTATCCTCTACGTTCAGTCGTACGTCGTGTTATTGTTCCATAAGTCGAATGACTTTACAATAAATAGTTACAGGTCGCATTTGTTGCAATGTACATAACTGGGCTCGTCCTCCACGCTCAATGAATCTACGTTTGGTTTGACATGTCCTTGCCGATCGTATTTTTTGTTGAATCGAAATACTTCTCAACCATCTTGTTTCTCAATGATATATTTCATGGTTCCGAAACATACCAGGTTATTTTCTTCTGCTGGACTCTTGCTTGGTCTTTTGATGTGGTTCATGGACTTATCCAATTCTTGTTCAATATACAATCCTCCGTAGAGACAGCATCTCTTCTCTATAGTGAGGAATCATTGCTTCTGGCTGCGTGTTGTCCAGTCTAGAGAGATGCTGGGAAAAGAATAAAAATCCAATGGTTTGTGAAGACTCCATGGTCCATCTGTTTAAATAAATCTCAACTGAGCAGTCTTTTACGCACCGTCCATCTTCTTAATCAATCTTCGACTTATTTTACGGATGCCCTCTTGCAAAAATTCCGTAAGAATTCCTTTTCAACCTTGTGCCTCGTCCACAACTGCCAATTGTAGCTTGTTTTACCGCCTCCTAGAACATCCATTTATAGGGCGTGAAGTAGATGCAAAATTTAGTTTATCTGGAAAAAACAGAAGCAATAGACTTCAAGATCAAACAGAACGCTAACAAATGAAATAATATATTTGACAGCAAATAAATAACGACAACATGAAGCTATTATACAAATTTCCAAGTGCTTCACTTATTTTTTCGTCCTTTCGGGAAACAACAAAATCGGAATTTTTAAAATGCCAAAATGCAAAATTGAAAATGTCTGCCATTTGCTTTTATATATGGCATGCATTTTTATTGCATTTGGCTCATCCAATTAAGACTAATAGCTCACATACATACAACACGATTGCGGTAATATTAAAATACATGGTGAATATCAAAAAGTCCTTAAATCAGCCCGAGGCATTTTACCAGACACAACTACTGCGTCAAGCTTCAAAGAGACAACATTCACTGCAAATTACATCATTTTCTCTCCCTAAAAGGGGTCAAAAATTAATCCCTTAAAACCGGTTCCTGCTTGTGCCTGTTAGCTGCAAACCTTTCAACTTTAAAATTTAAGTGTATTGGTTTCGTCTAAATAATTGAAAATCCATTGTTAACCATGACCTGACCTACTTCAAAATGCTTCTAAATTAGTTCCATTTAAATACAATTCCTAGAACTACTCTCCTTGGTGAAATTTCAAGAAGCGTTAATTATCAACCAGTTTTGTTTGCAAGTTCATGGGAATGCAACGGCATGTTTTGTGTTAATAGATGGTTGTTAGATGTGGTTACTGGCTGCATTGTAGAGTAAGAAACGAACTATATACCTACTATATACTATTTGATAATGGGAAAACATTAATTGAATGAATTCTCTGAATTTTCACAATCAGCTTCGAAAGGATTCTACCTTTAATGAAGTATTATTTGTACAGCAGTATTAAGCAGTTTTCCTTATTTACGATTGTATTTTCCGCTTAAAATGCATCTTCAAAATTCTGAAGGAAAATCCTAAGGAGAATATTTTGTTCTGTACGGTTTAACCAAAAGCAATGACGGGAGCAATGCTCGGAAAGTTCTCTGCGGTAAGACTTATGGGGTGCGACAGCGAGGGAGACCCAACCTCCGCTGGAAGGATGGCGTAGACCAGGACGCTCAGAGCATAGGGATGCCAAACTGGATGACATCGGCTCAGAATCGGGACCGGTGGAGAGAACAGTTGCGAGAGGCCAGGACCGGATCCCGGTTGTAGAGCCGTTAAAGAAGAAGAAGAATGACGGGAGAACGAAGGGAGAGCTTGAAGATTGAATGCCGAAATAAATATAAATACACACATAAAACTAGGCATAGCACGATGGATCCGCCATATTGTACGAACCTCTCAGCCAGGATTTTCAATGGTAGACCAATAGTAAAAAGAAGAGCCATGGATTGTCAGATTTCCACTTTTCTCTTATATAATAAAATTCTTCAATAGTCTTCCCTTTTAACATAAATTGTCTTGTCTGTCATTGCCTTCGTCTATAAGCATAACAGCGAAAACCACTCGTGTTCACAAACATGGATGTATAGAATGAGAACCATTTACGAAAACTGCATGAAGATTTTTGGCGTAAATCGGACTCTACTTTATTTCGACAAGACCTTATTGTCCGACATTCAAATCTACAACGAAATCATCACCAGTAAACAGAAGATCTTTCTGTATTTTGAGACTATTCTTGTCTGCAATATAAATAGGAAATTGTTTCGTCAAAATATAAAATAAAGCATCTAAGCTAAAATTATGAAGTCCGCTATAGTAGACCTCTTCTCTAGTTTAAACTTTCCAGATCTCTGTCGTCTACAAATCCTACATTCGGCCGCGCCTCGAATTCCATTCGTATATCTGGGCAGGTGGCCCGAGTACCACCTTAGTGTGGCTGGACAAGGTGCAAAACCGTGCTGTCCAACTTATTGGTGATAGCGCCATTTGCTCCTCAATTGATTCATTGAATCACCGCAGGAATTCTGGCAAAATTCTACCGCATCTACCACAATGACTGTTCCACCGAAATATATAACCTCCTATCTACACGGCAATTTTTTCCCGCAACCCAAGACTAGCCCTTTCGGGTTACCCCAACTGTCTTCAGCCCTTATTTTCACGTACACATCAGTCTAGAAATTCGTTCTTCTCGAGAACAACTCGACTGTGGAACAACCTCCCACAGTCAGTATTCCCGAACTCATACAACATCCAGGAGTTCAAACGCAAGGTTCACCGCCATCTGCTGACGCACCACCAGGCTTCCCTTAACCTATCTTGTCCTTTCTCTATCTTTCGACCTAAGCTTACTACCAGACATCTGACCATGACGTGAATGACATGACGGACGTACAAAGTGTGACACCTGAGCTTAAACTTACACAAAAAAAACCGGCTACCATCCGCAAGCATATGAAATGACTGAGCTATTCCACGGGCAACCAAAGGCAAAGGACAACTTGCCCTCGGAATAAAAACCAACTTGTAATGATCAACAGCAGAGCTTGTCTATGGCCAAAATCTGAGGCTGCTTAATACAGTTTCCAATTCCACAGACGAGAACCCAATAGAGCACTCAGAATTTTAGGCTCGTCTTCGCATACACATGAAATGTCTCTTGACAACACAGCCTCGCCAGTTGGTCCACAAGGATGTGTCCCTTCCCGGAACACCTTGGAGCGCACCACTTACGTTTTTATACGTACCGATCGTGTTCGGGGACCTTTTGAACCTCCATATAAAGGCTTATTGCAGGTAATAAAAAATTACGAAAACACTTCGTCGACAAGTAATATGGCAGAACTAAGTCAAAAACAATTTGTCAATAGACTAAAACCAGTCTCGGTTGGGACACAAACGACGAAGCCTCACCACATTTCAAATAACGCTACGCTGGAAGGAGAGTATGTAGGGACATCGTCCCACTGAACTATTAGTACTTAATATAGTACCTTGACAAAGAGCCAAAGCAAGCGGTCAAGTTAGTCGACTATGCACAGCAAAAAACAACAAACAGACTTTTGAAGCTTTTTAAGACAAGAATTTATTACGGGACAGCAGAGCTGAATGGAGTTCACTCGGTCCTATCTCAACTCGACTCTCGTGTGCGTGCAGTTGAATTCGGGTTCAACTCATCATGTATACGTAGTAATAGAAACCTACAAAAAGAAAGTAATTTTGTGAATACAATAACTGTATTTTAAAATTATAGTAGTACGTAATAAGACACATTATATTTATCGCAGGCTATCTCGATAAGGTTTGTTGCTCTTCCAATGTAGAAATGAATAACCCGATCTTTTAGTGCAATTGCCAAACGCCGTCCCATCAAAAATTATATAACAAATTTCTGACTAAAATGAACCATTTATTTCCGAAGATCAGAAATGCTAAGAAAAGTGATTAAATATTACAAAGTAATGTATATCGAAATAATATACGTTTTTAATCCCTTATAAAGTAATGATCGTGAATTATTTCCACCATTTTGAGCGTCTTCTTGTTAATAAAAACTTTCTGTCATAAACAAAATGCCTCAAGGGCACATTACCAATTCTCTGCATTTATAATAATGCTTATTTTCTGTTTCAATACCTAATATTAACAATTTATATATGTATACCTGGAAACCGGCATTAAATTATTCAAATTATCCCGAGTCAGCTTCAAAAAAGTAAATTTTTGTAATTTCACATTTCCAAATGAAACTTCTCCCACTCTTTCACATAATGCCATTTGACAAAATATCACAAAACTTTTCACTTATTTTAAAATTTCTTCTTTTTATTTCCTTTTTCAAGCACACGCAAATAAAAACATTATAATTGTATCCACAAACTTCTGTCCTTCCTCTCAATCAAACAAACAATAAATCAATGAATTTGTAAAAGCCACACTTCCACATTTCAAGCACGGCGTTGCCAAAATTCACAACGCTTCCACAGCACTAAAATTAGACGTTTTCAAAACGCTTCCCATATGACTACCAACTGTAGTAGTAAGTGAACAGACCGAAACCAACAACAACAACGCCAAAAAAACATTGTCTCGACGCAATATTTTAAATACTTTGTCCTTGCACTTCAGGCCGATTACTGAAGGAAAACTTCCGATCATGAAACCGAGAACGCCAGGACTAATATAAATGGGAAAAAAAATAATTTTTCTCAGGACTACGTAGTACTCGAGGTCTCCGGGCAATTTAAGGACCTTCAAAACTCGAGACAGCTGTCTGATAAATTGCAGTCAAAATGGCCGACGCACACCCATATCACCATCAGTGTTTCTTCGGGCGAAGCGGAGCGGAGGCAACGCACAAGGACGGCCTTTATACCGGTGTCATGGATATAGTGTACATGTGTTTGTGTGCATATGGATATATTTCTAACCCTCGTAGTTTTTGTTCTCGCACAGCGAAAAGTAGACGCGGGCATTGTAAAAAATAAAGAAATTAAATAATAATAAAAACAACATGCCACGAAATGAAAGGGAAAAGATACAGGTAGATGTTTTCAGGATATTCAGGATAATTTTGTATCATTTCCTACATTCGTTACAGCAAGGAACAAGTCTTGTACGTAAAAAGTTTTTAATGGGAACAGAGATAAACGAAATAAATACAGGCGAGAAAAAAGGAAGGTGAGTGAATTTTTGTCTTGTTGCGTAATTAAAAAAAAGGAGGCGTTTTATTTTTTGTAGGTACCGTCAAGGACTCCGAATTTTAAAATTCTTCTATCGTAGGGAATTATATTTCGGTTACGCAGCCATTTTGACAATTGTCCCATAAAAATTTAAACAGGAAGTTCCATAAATGAAAATTGAACATGATTTAATATTAGTTTTCTGTTCTCCTTTATGTGACCTCTAACGGAAGTCATGATGTGAAGCGCATGCATATATAATAAAATATTCTAAAGAATGAGAATTGCATGATGATAAATCACAGAATTTACGTGTCTATAATTTGTTATGTCGAACAACAAAAGGTAACATTTTCACATTTTATTTTTTTATTCATTCAAAATTACACAAAATTTACTTAACTTTGAAATGAATTGTAGGTTGTTGATGCTTTTGTTACGAAAAATTACATTTCGTTATAGTAAATGCATTTCCACCTGAAATAACAGTGCTTTAGAAGAGATTTCACTTTACTTCATATTAGTAACAACATTTAGCAATAGTGCCACCTCAGGAGGTTCAAGAGCTGACAATTCGCCATCGGTTGTGATGCAAATGCTCATCACTTAATTTTGGGGAGAAATGATGTAAACGAGAGACATGAGTGTCTTCTAGAATTTCTTGTTATGAATAACATCTTGCAAATAGAGGATGCAAACCCACTTTCGTAACTGCTAGTATGGAGGAGATGATGGACCTCATCCAAATTATCAAACTACTCTAATTATCAAACTCTACTACGGTTTGTTCTGTTCGAGGCCTCACTCTCGGACTATCTGCTATCAACAAGAGTATATAAGTTGGAGCCGGCTCAATAAGGTGCTGATTTCCTCCTACCATGACAGCAATACTGTCTCTTTCGTCGTCGCGAAAAGTGCCCTGGTGAAATGACAAACTTGCTACAATGGATAGGAGAGTTAGGAGACTGCTCAATGGAGTAAAACATGCTGGACATGGGAAGAATACAGGTTCACTCTTACAGCCTACAACAAGGAGCTGAGACACTCCAAAAGAATTCCCTGGAGGAAGCATTGTGAGGGCATGCAGACTCTAAAAACTCCTCTCCAAAGACTCCTCCTACGAAGTCGACCTTCTTAAAAAGGAGGATGGCTCATACACCTCTAACTTGGAAGAAATCTTGAGGTGATTGCTCGGCGAACACTTTCCAGAGTCAATTCTCTAGACCCCGTATTCCGTGGATGATCGATACAGTCACAGGACCATTCCACACCGATATTCCCGGAGCCTCTTTGGGAACATCTTTAATCGAGACAAGGTTAAATAGGCATTGGCCCCTTTTTGACCCTACAAATTTCCGGGAAAGGATGGAAGCTTTCGCGTGAGAATATCCGTCAAAAACGGCCAGATTTATGGAAGGTAAATTCATGAATTTTGCACCATGGCCTCCTCAAAAGCTAAGCTTATCACTTCTAAGAAGGCGTTTCCAGTCGATTGAGGTCATAAAACAGGATTCGTGAAGGCTCTAGTTAAAGCAGCCTACGAAAAATGTATGAAGGATTAGGCCAGGCGCGGAGATGACTGTATAGCATGCGACGAGGCAAACTTTGAAGGCGACAGAATAAGTTGATTGGTTGGTTGAAGTGGCGAGGCTTGCATACTTGGTGCTGACCTCCAATTAGCGCATCATCGCCATTTTATACCACTCATTCTCATGACCATTAGGCTTCATACAGTTTTTAAATCCACTTTGAATCATTCAGGAAATCTGGGCCTGCACATCAACGAAAGCAAAACAAAGTATATGGTGGCCTCGTCTGGAAGAACACCTAACATTGGTCCCACAATAAAGGTAGAGGAACACGAGTTTGATGTGATAAAATCATTTACCTACCTTGGGTCAATAGTAGCAGCCGACAATAGCATGGATCCAGAGATACACGCACGACTGCTAAAAGCCAACAAAGCCTACTATAGTCTGTCAAGGCATCTAAGCATCTAACCATAACGTCTAAACTTTTACTATATAAGATGATGGTCTTACGGGTACTCACATATTCATCCGAAATGTGGGTGCTTAGCAAAAAGCACTCTAACCTCTCGGCGGTGTTCGAGAGGAAAATACTTCGGAGGATTGTTGGCTTTTATGTAATGGACCATTCCGCAGACTCTACAATGACGAGATCTACGACCGCTATCGCGATATATAGATGTTGTGAAGAAAATAAAGCTCGGTAGACTCCGGTGGACAGGACATGTAGCTCGTATGAGTGAAGATGAGCCTGCTCGGAAAATTCTCTGCGGTAAGACCTATGGGGTACGACAGCGAGGAAGACCCAACCTCCGCTGGAAGGATGGCGTAGACCAGAACGCTCAGAGCTTAGAGATGCCAAACTGGATGACATTGGCTCCGGTGGAGATAACAGTTGCGAGAAGCCAGGACCGGATCCCGGTTGTAGAGCCGTTGAAGAAGAAGTATCATTCAAGAACTGTATCAAGTCTTGTTCAGTACATATGTGGCTGCCAAATGAACTGTGGCTAGTGCCGGATATTTGCACACGAAGTGCACAATAGTTTCTTTTTCATTTGGATCCTTGCAGCTACGGCATGAGGTGTTGCCCATTGTTAATGCATGATCTACTGGCAAATGTCTCGTATACAAACCTTCAGTTCTGGTTTTGGTTGTAGGACAGCCATGTTTTCTTGGCCGTGCTGCATATTGTTAATCCTTTCCATCTTGCATTGGCCAAGGATAGGAAGTATAGGTAAATATGTCTTTTAAGCGTATTGATAGGGAGGTCTATCTCTTCCGCTGAATTGCAAATTCATCAGCTCCCTTGCTAATTCATCAGCTCTATCGTTTCCTTGTATATTCCTATATACAATAAGGTGATGTTTATTTTCCTGCTTAAGCGTTTGAGCTCCTCTGAGCATTTCTTGACTAGTTTTGATGAAATCATTTAATAACTCCGGGTACTTTTTCCATAGAAGGTATTCTAAATAAATTACAACTAAGCCTTGATAAGAATAAGAAAAAAAACATTAGTTTACTTCACAAAAAGTAACAAAAAAAGACAAAATGACCCCCAATTCAGTTCATTAAAACTCATTAAATAACGCTGTATTATAGTTTGGCAATCAGACAGAGCGAAACGAAAAAGCAAATATTATCATTTGACAACACCCTCCTCGAGTCAACGTTCGTTGAATCATCCGCGACTGCGCATCGCTCCCACCGAAATTACCCAAGCCAAAGAAACGACATTTTTTTACACATCCGTCAACTTCGAAGTTGTTTACGTATGAAATTCTGAAAAACGAGCAATTTTCAAGACTATTACCTTCTAATGAAAATTCGAAACCATTTTTTTTGTTATAAATATTTCCTTTCGCATTAAGGTAATCCGAATTTTCTCTTCAGTCATTGGAGACTCGCGCAGCTACACTGCTGCTGCATTTGTAGGTAGGGTTCGAGAGAAAGAAATATTTGTAAAAAAAAATCCAGTTTAGTTACAGCACCGTAAATTAGTTTCCTGCAGCCTCTGATTTAGTTTTTAGAAAGTTTTTCGTTATACTACTTTTGCAAATTGCGCGCTGCCAGTAGGTTTTTTTGTTGTTGCTGCTGCTCCGCTCTATTGTTGTTGGACGGCTCGCTGGCTGACATCTTTCCAAATGGGCACTCACCTTAAACTCTGATGTGTTCTCATTTCATCGAGTTCATCATCAAAGGTAAACGAACACAATCGAGGCAGAACAGTGGCCGCACCACAGCGCAGCAAAAACAGAGCAACGCAAAAAAGCATACCTTGAGTTTTATGTTTTATATATACTTTCAACTACACATGCACACACGTACGTACGGTATACCGTATGCGGAGACTTTTGTGATATTAAATCCAGCACAGCAAAGCATAATTTTTGTGCTGTTGGATGTTGTGCTGCTGCTGTTGCTGCAGAGAAGAGATTTCGAGCGTATTCCCATAATAATAACAGCGTCAGCCAAAGAATAAAACGGGACAGTCGCGCGAGGGCAAGGAGGCGCGCTGAATAATGACTGAAATTCCCTGCAAATAGCCTCAAATTAATCCAAAAAAAAAGAGGAAGACAGCAGCAGAAGTGGAAATTACAACTTCAGGTGACATGAGTTGTAGGAGTGTGCATGTATGTATGTACATCCCTGCATGTGCCATATATGTGCAAATTGAAAAAAAAACTTTAATTGCACAAGTGCCAAGCAGAGTTGAGCTTTTGCCCCCCACCTCTCACTCTGTCATTCATTTCCATTTACAATTTCGCCAGTGTTGGTGTGTAGCGCGACATCCAACGCAAAACAAGAAAAAAAACTCCGCTCTCCTTCACTCTACTACTCCCCAACCCAACACTGACGATGACTCATTTCAAATTTCTACAACAGTATATAACAGTATTTATTTTCTCAGCTTTTGTTTGTGTTTTCTATATACTCTCCACCAAGTATGCGATATCCGCCATAATGAAAATATCCTCTTCTCTTTCTGTGCCATGCGCAACGAAAGGGATGAAGCAAAGTAAATAAGAAAATTTTGCTCGGTTGCCAGTTTTACGGAACAGTCTAGGAAAGCAAGCAGCAGCAGGCTGGCGGGCAGGCAGGCAGGCAGCAGCAACTGATATAAAGTGGGGTCGATTTCTTGTGACCACTTTATGGGTGGTAAAGTGTGAGTAATGTGTGCGGTGTTGCTAAAAGTAGTTTAGCTGCGATGTTGCCAAATTTACAGAGGGAATTTCTGGTTGATGGTTCCACCAAGTGAGATAAAAACAACTTTCAATCGATTCTGCTGTAAAAAAACTGTTTTTTTTCAGGTATTGCATGGAATAATATATATGAAAAAAGAATACATTAAATTTTGATAACCTTTTAGACTTTAGTTCTGAGAATTTTTTCTCCGTGTACAGTCAATATCTTTAAGAAATTGAAATGTCATTTCTACTAGATACAGAATCGTTCACAAAAAAAACACGTCGAGTTGCCAGTCTATGAAAAAACGGGGAGGATTGATTGATTATTACAATGAAGAGTCGATTAGATAACAGTAATTTATTTTTATAATGGAAGTGGTTTTAATTTAAATGGGAATTATATGCTATCAAAAAAATACTACATACATTTTACTATGGGAACGATGGAATTACTGTTCATAGTTAGTAATTATTTCCAGAGCAAATTACTACTTAGTGTGGTAAGGTATTATTAAGTGATGTCTTTATAAATAATGTTCTTTTAAATATGGTGTTTTTATCCTAGTCTTTTTTATGAAAAAAATATTGTGAAACTTTCTGCTGTCCTTAGGTCCTGTACAGAGGTTCTCCAGTCTCCTCTAAAAACCCTCTTTCAAAAATCCCTGAATAAATGGTACTTCCCTACTCTTTGGAAGAGTTCGTTCATAATCCCTATTCACAAGAGTGGTAGCAAGAACGAAATATCGAATTATAGACCAGTTGCGAAGTTGTCGGTCATTCCGAAACTCTTTGAATCGATTATATTCTGCAATAGCGCCTATCTGCAGGAGGTTGGTATCAACGAACCAACATGGCTTTCTTGCAGCTCGTTTCACTGCCACCAATCTTCTTGAGTTCACTTCTCATGCTGTCGAGGGCTTCGTTTCCGGTTGCCAGACTGATTGTGTTTACACTGATTTTAGTAAGGCATTTGACAAGCTCTCCCACTCCATTATACTTCTTAAATTAAGTATGTTAGGCTTTCCACGAGCCCTTCTAGCATGGTTCCAGTATTACTTAGCTGACAGGACCTACCAAGTTCTTTTTTCGTGGATCCAAATCAGTAACCATTGAAGCGTCGTCCGGTGTTCCTCAAGGAAGTCGTCTTGGTCCCCTGCTCTTTATTCTATCAATTAATGGCATTCTTCCCTTGCTAAGACACTGTAGAATCTTGATTTACTCTGATGACATCAAATTGTACCGTGACATAACGAGTATCGAGGATTGCAAACTTTTGCAAGCTGACCTTGACACCTTTTACTCTTGGTGTGCGGACAACAACCTGGTTCTCAATATTAGTAAATGTGAAACCATGACTTTTGGGAGGAGCCGTAGTCCTATAATTTTTAACTACACCTTTTCTAACTCGAGTGTCCCTCGCGTTAATTTTGTTAAAGATCTCGGGATTAGATATGATAGTAAGCTCGATTTTTCTGCTCACATTAACTATATTGCTTCCAAAGGTAGTTTAGTCCTGGGTTTTATAAAAAGGTGGTCTGAAGAATTCAATAACCCCTTGATTACTAAACACCTTTATATCTCTCTTGTCAGACCATCATTCGAGTATGGGTCTCAGGTTTGGTCTCCTCACTACTCTTCGCACGTTGAAAGAATTGAGTCGGTTCAAAAGAGGTTCGTTCGATTCGCACTGAATATCTTCCTTGAGATAACCCATTAGTTCTTCCACCATATGAATCTCAGCTTAAGTTACTCAACTTAAGCTCTCTTTGCAAGCGTCGTGAGGTGGCCGATGTTATATTTGTTCATCAGCTCCTTAATGGAAAGGTCCACTCAGGCTTTCTAAGTCGCCGTGCGTCGTTGAGAGAGTCGTTACAATTTGAGAGGGCCACCTCTCTGACACACCAACTCCTCTGACACGAATTACGGCAGATTCGAGCCTGTTAATCGCATGTTCATTAATGTGAATAGAAATATTAATATTTTTAGCGTGAGCATTAGTCCTTAAAAGGAGTCTTTTCAATCTCACCTGACTGACTTTTCTTGTACGCTTCTTACATATTTCTTACTGTTTTAATTTATATGTTTGCATGCTTTAGTTGAGTCTATCTCAGTGCTACCTTGTGCTGAGCGGGTAAATTTTTCTTGGCCCAGCTAAGAAGTGCACCTTCTGGGTTAGAAGGGTTAACTCTATTTCTATGAAACAGGTTGCAAACAAATCATATTAAAAGCAAGATCCCAAATGACAAAACATGCATGACTAATTTGTTACTACCATGTTCGGGAAACAAATATTATTTTAAAGCGCTTTAAATTCAAGAAATAGCGAATTTCACACTTAGAAAATATACAGGGACTTATAGTAAAAAAGCAAACACCCAAAAAAAATCTCATTTCAACGAAAAGAAATAAAAATTCGGTTTTTCCCAAAAATATAAAACAAAAATTGTGTTGTTTAAAAAATCATAAAACAAACAAAATATTAAATATGGCAAGATTCCCGAGTCATTGATTTTTCTTGGCATTCATTCATTTGGTTATTTCGTATGTTAGTTAATTTGAAGCGTCCAGTGAATAATTGAAATTAATCAACAAAATGGACATACTTCTAACAAAGTACGCAAATTGGTAATTTTGAATTACCATAAATGAAATTGGTAGAAATGTAAATTGAACCCAGCAACTGCCCAATAATACATTGCGCGTTGTTAGGTAAGTAATTTCAATGAAAAAGAAACAAATTTTGTTTTTTATTATATAAATAGTACGGAATTAGTAGATAACTACAATTTCGTAACAATTTTGATTTATGATTTACTTCAATTTTGGATCTTTATTATTACATCTTTATTTGCTGGAATAAGATATACTTTGCCATACTGAAGTTATGCCATTGGTTTTCTGTTAATAAATATTATCGATAATCTTCACAAAATACTTTTCTTTCTTAAGCATAATTTTTCAATATTAAAAAAAGCAGAATAGTCCGATTATTTTTTTTTATTTTTTTTTTCTAAAATTTCGGCTGCCAAAATATAGTGACAATGGCATTGAAAGTGGCAAAGCTGCTCTTGCCTGGCTATAGAACAGACTGAATATCGCGGATCCAGAGAGGACATACTCGATAGAACCCGCAATCCTAAACAGTCATGCTGAAGGGATGAATGATACTGCGTGAATGTACTACCAACGATGGACTTCGGATACTATCAACAATGGACTCCGGACTCCGTTTTAACGCAACCTTCCGATGGTAATGCGGAGCTCTACCGTGGATGATCGCCCTTTCTCGCGCAACTCGTGGGTTTGATTGATCCATATACTGAGGTGCTGGAGAGAGGCTAGTGTGGTCTTTATTCTCAAAGCAGGAAGATCATACAAGGAAGCAAAGTTCTATCGAACCATCAGCCTTTTCTTCTTTCGCTAGAAAACAATGGAGACGGTTTTAAACAGGACATTGACTTTCCACCATCGCTGCTTCCCTGTTCCTAAGAAGATTTGGAATATTAATCCTTAATCAATTTTAGACTATATGGAAAGCCCTAACCACGAATGTTTTAGAACGGCGTTGGCACATTAGACCAAATAAGTCGCAGTGCCTGCCTATACCTTGAGAATCACAGTGGAGCAGTCTACTGAATTAGGTCTTAAGGCCCAACTATGAATGGCATAAGCGCATATGTCAAAACGTCAAAAAATATCGAAAGTCAGCATTATGCCAATCAAAACATATTACCGCCTATGCCTAACATAAGCGACATAAAATCTAAAGTGAAAATTAATTTTGATTTATACACATACATATATGTAATACATATATGTAGATATTTTTACTTCTCCATACCTGAACAAAAATCACTTGCTCTAAAAATAAGCAGCAATAAACATTGCTTTTCCTAATGTTGTCATGTTACGTTCGACCAAGTCGAGTTCATTATGTTTAACGAAAGCTTTTATGCCGTGTTATGTCAACCGTAGCTTCATAACAAGTTCTGTTTCCGAACTTCACATATGCACTTGGCATATGCGCTTATGCCATGCATAGTTGGGCCTTTAGACCAAAGGGTGGACTGGCCCCAATGCTTTTTAATATCGCCTTAGAATGAGTGAGAAGTGCGCCCATAGCAACACACTGTAAAATTACTTAGATATGCATATAAGGTGAACATCGTGAAAATGTTCTTTTGGGTAGCAAAAGAAGCTTATGTCGAACTAAAAGAGGCTGCAAAGGACGTAGGCCTGAACATCAACGAGAAAAAAACTTAGATGATGCAACAGTCCAGAGCTGAAAGATGAGAGGAAATGTAACCATAGACGAACACAGCCTAGAAGTAATCGATAAAACAGTCTACTTTGGGTCTACAACTACAAAAAGAAACGTAGAAAAGGAAGAGATAATTAGACGAATATGTACTATCAGCTAATCGAGCCTTTTTTGTCCACAAACATAAGATTTGTGCACAGAAAAACTCAGGAGGAGATGGATCGACTCTGTGACGGCTGACGCAGAGCCGATGTCCAACATTCGGAACTGGAGGCATCCTGCAAGGGACCATCAAACTTGAAGAAATGCCCTAAAGGAGTCCAAGGCTCGATTTGTACTGTAGCGCTATTGGACGGATGGATGTTCTATTTATTTTTTTGGTAATATCACTTCAGGCGAGTCACAGTAAGAATACAATTTTGTAACGGTGGATTGTTACATAAAATTCCACGAATTCATTTAATAAAATTCTAGGAATTGGTTCAAAAAAATAATGAAATAACCCATATAATTTGATTTTGAAGCATGTCTGACATTGATTATTAAAAAATTTATTAATATGAATGGATAAAAAACACAACAGAAAAATATTTTCAAGTTAATCCTTGACAAGTTTCATTTTAAAAGACTTCACTTTGATATGAATTTCGTAATCAAAATTTTATTCTACTTTCAATGAAAACATTGTAAATTTTAAAAAAAAGAAAATGAAAAGTTCCCAAGTTACGAAGAATTTTTATCGATTAAAAAAAAATTTAGTCACCTTCAAACCGTTACGCAATCTTCATATGCTAAAAGTGACATTTTTTTCCTTATCCACAGAAACAACAAATTCCCCATTCTTTCGTCCTCAACTTTTATGCACAAAAGCATTTTCATTTTCCAATAATTCAATGAAACCATTTCGAATTGAAGGTTTCTGAAAAGTGAATTATCCAACACTGAGAACGGTCGTCACAACTCGAGCAAAACACCGCTCATAATTGCAATTCTTTCTTTCATAAAACACGAAATTCCTGGGATTTTATTCATTTCGTTTTATTTCTTTTTATTTTTTGTGTGCAGTTAACTGTAGTGATTACATAAATCTCTTCAGCTCAGAATATTTTAGGTAAACAAATTTTTAACTAAAAATACACATTACATAGGGACAGAAGCAACTCTCCACTCTTTACGTAAGTCTCCATTTTTTTTAGTGAAATTCATTCTTGATGTCCTGTTGAAGATCCTTGTTCCAACATTGATGACAGAAAATGTGTGGTCGTAGCAGCAGGGTTACATAAAATTGTCATCTTTATTAAAGTAAACAAACGCGTAACAAATCCAGTGTATTTTAGTAGCGGAGCAGCAACGAACAGCAAAAATCCACTTTCAACCTGAAGGTCATTTTTGTTTGGCCATTTCGTGCTGTGGCTGTGCTCCGAACGTTGTTTATGTAATGGCCGCGCACAGAAAGAATAACAATCGAAGCTAAAACTAAAAACTGTAACAAAAGGCGAATAACCACAACTCAAACAAGCCGCGCGATTATTTGACTTTCAAAATGTCTATTTTAAAAAATATCTTCAATGGTTTGAAAACATCAACAGCAAAAAAAAACAAAACTGTGGGAGAGCATTTATTGCTTATTTCTTTTTTTCTGTGCAATTGTAGAAATTCCCTGCGCTTGTAGATATTCAATTTGAGCACAATGTTAAGCGCGAATATTTTCAAGCATCGGCCGCAAATCGCAGGAATGATTGCCAAAATATTTTTTTTTCTTGATCGAGATTTCTGAGAAGTCATTTGAAGAAAGCTATTTTAAATGCGATTTAGGCGAGATCGAATTGATTTTCCTGTCAATGACGTTGCGGTTGAGTGCAATTAAAAGTGCATACGTTCTTAGCTTTGTGAAATTATCTTCTTCTTTATAATCCCATGCTTAGAAGTTACACAGCTTTACAAAATCGACACAATGGTTTGTGGTGAGTAGCGGTACGGAATTAGTGAAAAGTATGACATTTTGATTTCGGATACATGGAGGCATAACAGAGGCACGTCAATTCGCAGTAGCTTTTGTAATCGATAAATCTTTAAAGCCTCAAATTGTGGACTTCCAGCCAATCAATGAGAGACTGTGCACATTGCGAGGAGGATATGAGGATATACGACCATATATCCTCGAATGATATAAAAATGATGTAGAGTGACTTCAAGGCTAAGATCGGGAATGTGGTTCAGTATATGGGAACAATAGGCAGCCATAGCCTTGACGTAACCACCAACAATAATGATGGCAGGCTTATTGACCGGTAGGAAGCTCAACGCTCTTTCCGCATAAAAACATCCATAAAATTACCTGGACGTCATCGCCGGATGGAAGGACTAGAAACCAGTAGCAAATACGGAGACACTTCTTCACATATCGAACTGAAAACTTCGGCCAGAAATCGAGACGGCGAAGCGAAGGTTCTAGTTAGGCTGTAGCGCCATTGGAAGAAGAAGAATTACATGGAGCAAAAAGGAGCAAGTTTGCCATCCTTCGCATTCTTCTGTTTGTCCTTTGCTGAGATACTTGGCCCAAAGGTAGTGCGGACTAGAGCATCACGAGACCGAGACAAGACGAGATTTTTAAAACTCTCGTCTCGATCTCGGTAAGTCTCGACCATTTCGAGTCTCGTCTCGACTCTCGGCGGATCTTTCCCATCCTAATCTCGTCTCGTCTCTTTACCAGACTTGTTTGATATTATTTTGCCGACGAGATTTCGAGCGACCGACGAGATCTCGAGCGAATAATCTCGTCTCGACGAGAATATGTTTCTCGAGACCGAACTTTACTCTAGTCTCATTTCTCGAGTCGAGTTCACGACGAGACTCTCGAGTTTGTCGAGATCTCGTGATGCTCTAGTCCGGCCACTCTCTTCACTTGCTTTGGCATTGCTGATAACTTTCAACGAATGGTTGTCTTACACCTGCGATCTGCCTTAGCGTATGCAGTATTCGATTCCCGGGTGAGACATATTACAAACCGCTACGTAACTTACATAGGATATAAATTCAAACCTATAAAGACCCATTTACATCCCAAACGAAAAGTGGAAACGCAAATTGGAGCTGTTTTATCGCCCAGAAATTTGTATGGTTTTCTATGTGTTGTACGAACGTGGATTCCAAAATTCTATGCGTTAAAAGATTTCCAATTTTCGTTGCCACTTTGGTTTTGGGATGTAAACGGTCCTACACTTTTCTTAATTGAGGCAGAAAAATACATTTGTGTTCAAAGCGTCATGACTGAGATAAACTTGTATTTACCTTGAATTCTGACTTGAATGCAAATGGAATTTGTTATTTTGAGGTGATTGAGAGCAGATCGTTAATGAATATAAGAAAGAGAGCAGGAGAGAGGATCAACCCTTGGGGGCGGCGGCCGAGATGGAATGAGGGTCAGATTCGATGTCATTCTAGGCACTATTATCTCAGTTCAAAAAAAAGCAATCACACGTTGTTGGATACAGTTTACAAAGTACTTTTAAATATTTTTAAAGAAAGAATGCTAGGATTTTCAATGGTAGACCACCACGAGAAAGAGCGTTGGACAACAAAAAAATATAGATGAATGAATTATGTGATAAAAGATATACGAAAACTTCGTATAACAGACTGAACTAGCAAGACGTAGAGACCTTTCGAAGGAGATATTTCAAGAGGAACGAATCCTACAGAGGCTATAGCGCCATTTAAGAAGAATAATAAATCCCCTTTAAACACTGCCAAATTTCAATAACACAAAACTCAAAATTGCACACCCAACCATAAATCTCAATTTAATATTTTTACAAACAAATAAAAAAAAATAAAACTAGAGAAAATTGGCTGTCATACGAATGGGGCAATTTTAAATTAAAAAAAAAATACCGTATGCTGCCAAAAATCACAGGTGTCACAGGTTTGGTTATCTAAATTGAATTTAAAATTATACCAAAAAATAATTCGAAAACCATGCATGACAGATTTAACAGCCAACGCGCCGAGATGGTGATGGCAGATGCGTGCAGATAATATTTTAAAGCCGAAATGTTTATTTGCATTCGAAATGCATGGCAGCGCCTATGAGAGGAGCTTGAGCAATTTTAAAGGTATTGAAGCTCGAGAAATTTTAAATAACTAATTTAAAAGATGATGTCTTTCCATGTGCTGCTCTCCTTAATGAAGGAGTCTCATAAAATAAGCATAATCCAAAGGCCGCAATTGAAAATGTGCAGTGGAATTTTTTAGTAATGCTATTTGACAGAATTGGTTCTTGAAATTACCGTGACACTGTTAAATTTAAATGCAGATTAATATTGGGTTCATGGACGTAGTAAAAAGGAGATCTAATTAATAAATTTAAATGGATTTTTTTTGTAGTTTCTGCTATTTATTTAAATGTGTTTAGAGGAATGAAAAAAAGGAATAGTGTGATCGAATGTAAATGTTAAAAATTTGCGATAAAGACATCTTTAAACAAAACCTCATCTAAATCATCTTTTGCTTAAGAAAATCTTCAAAATATCGTACAGTATAATATTATTTGTCAATGGATCCAAAAACAGGAATTCACACATTGTGAATACCAAGTTTCTTCCAGATTAAAATCAAGAACTGATCAGATCAAATCATAAACTGATTTTTTATATATGAAAAGGGCTGAAACTTCTAGAATAACTCTGCCTTTATTTTCATAATTTAGCGGCTCATTTGACTTTACTATAGCGAAACTCAAGTTCAACCAACTCAAAGTGTCGACGTCCAAATCCCCGACCAGACAAGAATGGGAAAACTTCTAGCCTAAAATTTTTATCAACAGAAATAAATCAGATTAGACGCTGGAGTTCTCTCCTCTGAAATTGGGCTATCCCACCATCTGCCTTACGGATTATGAAAGCTTTTTACCTATAAGCTTTTCTTTTACTAATACAAAGCTTTAGTTTGCTTCATATTTCAACCAATTATATTGGTGACCGTGCAGGGTGTTATTTAACATATTCAATAGACCGGTTCTAGTTCGAATACGGAGGTCAAGCAGCATTGGACGTTGTTAGTACTCAGTTGGAGGACCGCTTGGTAAAACTGCTGTCGACACTCGCGTTTGGAAGGACGAAAAGGCAATTGCAAAAACGGAACATAAGTGTAAAGCTTACGACATCGCAGCAGTTATTGCTCACCTTGTCGAAATTCCCTAATTGTTTGCCCTCTTCTTTCCACTTCTTTCATGGGAGCCACATGCGGAATTCCTAATTATGCGCGAATGAAGCAAGATATTAAACGGCCTTTGTGCGCCTTATAGGGCAATTCATAAGGGGTTGCCATGCGGCAGTTGTGATTACCCTCAAAAGGGCCCTAGCTGCACCCCCAAAAATTCTAATCGTCAAGTTCTTGCTCCGAAATCAGCTATGCACATATGATAGAGCGACTTGCACGAGGTCCGACGATATAATCTGCATAGGCCTGTGATTTACAGCCCTGGTTATTCAGATCGACAAGAAGTTCGTCGATTACGATTGATACAAATTAATTATAAGAAGTTTGTTATCAGACTAGGTTCGAGAGTTTGTGGTATAATCAATTAGAACAAATTGTTCTGTTTAATTAAAAAAATCATGAAGATACGATGGAAAAAATGCTACATTCTACAACTGTACTTTAATCTAAGCGATATCAAATTATATTAATGGCGTTGTAGTAAAATGCAATACGACTTGCGATAAGACAAATAGAACCTCTGCGATAAATCGGTTTTAAAAATTCACTGTACTATAGTATTTTAGGACCAAAAAAGGAGAATTGTTTCAGAACTAAATATCGCTATACAATTTCACTGCAAGACTGAGTAATGGAAACCCCAAAAATTATGACACATTCTCCCATAACAATTCTAGACAAACCTACGCGTTTTTTCTTCAAGAAAAATATCCATTTCTTGCGATGTTTATGCGCGATTTCAAACAAGTTTAAGGCATAAGCGTAGGTTACCTCCTTACTGGTTTAAACTCGCACTGTTAACCCGCGCAGCATTAGAATCGTGCACAATAACGGGTGAGCAAAGAAAATCTCAAATTTTCCACCAAACAAAATAATTTCCTCGAAGCCGATTAAATCATTGAACAATAATGGAACCTACAAAGAAGGGGTTATCCGAGACGATTAAGATTTCGTCTTCAGAACAACTGATCCATAACCAGATAACGAAATTGGCAAACTGCGCATCGGTTTTCTATAAATCAATCAGAAAGTGTTTTCCTTGCGTCATCGTTTTATTAAAAATAGACTCTCTCGATAGTGTGTTATTTGAAGCGTCTTCAAACGTGTTTCTAATTTAAGTTTTTACGAAAAAAAACACACAAATTTTCCTCTATTTACACAGCACACACCCGAGTGGTGGAGAATATTGTAGAATTGGCCGAGAAGGAGAAAAAACTGTAATTTTTCAAGCTAGCACAGCGCGATGTGGGATCCGCTGGGGAAGATGGGGGTAGCGCGTTGCTTTTCATTTAGATTTCGTCTCCCGCTGAATTGATTCAATTTCTTGACTCTTCTTAAGCCAATTGAATAAATTTCTTGACAAATTATGCACACACGCAAAATACAACAACAAAAAAACGAAAGAAAAGAATTTTGTACAAGTGCCGACATGCCGGGCGGACTGAGGCTGCTGAAGCTGATGCTGATACTTTTGTCATTGTTGTTGGGCTGTTGTCGTCGGCGTCGTCGTAGTCTATTGAGGAAATAACCACCACGGGATGACGAAAACTCTCCAATCTTCCAAATTGGGTTAACTTCACTTTGTATTCGGTGAAATGTTTAAATATGAATGACGGATGATTGAATCAATTTGGGACACACGTTTTCTTCGTGATATCTTCATGTTTATTTTTTTTTACAATGTGATGTGGACATTTCTTTCTAATATTTTGTTTCATAAAAAGTTTGCCTTGGATACCGATAGGTATAAGTTTAAGTGGTGTTACTACATTGGAATATGTGCTCCTCGTGCTTCTTATGATTGGGAATTTACAGGTTTAACATCTTAGAACATCTTTCATGTTAGACAGCTGTCAATTAAAACTGAGTGTGATTGTGTTTGGTATCCTTACAAAATAAAATCGGCCATTATAAAATCATGGAACCTGGCAGAAAGATTAAGTCTACTATTAGTAAATGTAACGATTGAAGCAGGCGATGGAAAAACAATAGTCAAAATACATCAACAAATGAAGCTTTATCTTCGTTTACGAAAACACCAGACAACATACCTTTGGTTTCAGTAGTGTGCCGTCGTTCTGTGGTGAAGTGGTCTAACTGAACTGTGAATCAATCCTTTTCTGAGCCCCTCTAACCAGAACACCTAGCTCATGTGCAAAATAACTGAATTTTAGATAAATGCCGCTGATAAAGGCTTTGGCTGAGTAAATACTTGTATTTCAATATGTACGTAATCATAGGCAAGGCAAAGGCCCAGCAACACACATAATTGGTAAGAATACGTTTTTAAAAACTATGAAGCAGAGCGAGACCAATCCGAAACTTGTCTATAGAGAAGATCTGCTATCAAGCCTTAGCCAGACAGATTTTGATTTATGGTTTCTCGAATGGTCCTTAACATTTCATGATCATACATAGGTTCCAATTGCTGAATACTGCAGTGATGCATTTTCGAACTCACCCGTTGTCGATATAGTGTTGTCAAATGTGAATTTTTACATATCGACAGAAATCGACATCGACTCGAGAAACCAAATATGGCCCCAGGATCGAAAACTTTATAATCAACTTAATTCCAAGTTATGTTGCGAGTTCGACGGAGAATCTAAACCGGCAAGCACTTTTTGAGATATGAGAACAATAGTCGCGTAGGAACAGGTAATAGTCGGACACCGAGCTGTAAAACCCGTTGTTGCGGCGTTCGATGCTTCATAATTAATTGTTATCGACTACTATCCACAACTGTCATATATGAACTGACAAATGACAGCCAAAAAAAAATGGCGGCCAAACAATATCTGTCTCGAGCAGAAAACGCACCCTGTACAAATGGGACCAGATGAATCTTCTATAGAACAAATACACGTTAAAAATTAAGAGAATTTGGACAGCATAGTTTTATAAATTCGCCATAAAGCGCTGAACACTATAAGATTACCATGAATGAAAGTTCTGGCTTTAAGCTACATACGTTCATAATATGGTTTAGTATCTTTAATCTAAAGTATGTTAATAAACGAGAAAGTTCATTGTGGGTATATCGAAAAAAACCCTTGGAACCTAGGTTTTAAGTTTATGAAATACATATTTAAATTTAGTGTTCTTTTTATCTAAATTTAATCTTTCTATCATTATTCAAAAAACGGGTTTATGGTCTTGATGTGAAATTAAATATTACAAAAACCCGTCTACATTACACTGGAAAAATACTCATTTACAAAAAAAACCGTACTTTTCCCAGACTTTACAAAATGGCCCACATTCTTGTACTTTTTTTCATTATATGTAAATATTCCAATTCGCTGCAAAAAATCCTGTATTCTGTCCTCCTGTTTTTTACGACATGTCCCCACCCTTTTCCTGTTTACTGTGACTGGCAACTATTAGTGGGCAGGGAGCAGTAAAAAAGGCGAAAATAGAAAATTCATTGTCAATGTCAGGCACGCAACTCTAATAATAGTGGAGATGCGACGCTACTGGGCAAAACATAATCTTGTGTCGACCATTTGATGAGCTGTTGGAATAAAAATGACGTCAATTTAAGAATACATAATTTATGACATTTCACTGGTAATTATTCAACAGTTCATCAAAAGTTTTTTTATTAAAACGTTAACAATAGGGAGCGAAAAACCACCATCTTGTTCAGTAAAGGTGGTTGGGTGACGATTTCTAAATTCGCGATTGTTCTCGCAGCAGTTATGTGGAAGGAGTAAAATTCGTATCCGGTTGCAACATTAAAATTGTTAAGATACGCAATCGTTGCAGATCATATATTTCTATAATTCTTTTAGTATCGATAAAAAGTGCTCCTTGAAAAAATTAATAGTGCTTAACCAAATCTGACGTTTATGGTCATAACAAGAACAAGAGACTTTTTGACATTTCATCTTTAGACAGCACAACGACAGCTTCTCGATTAAACAATATTGCATAATCGTGAATCCACGTTTTGTTTATAAACAAATTTTGCCATGTTGTTACAAACTTGAAATTCAAAGATTTTTTTTTACTGTAGAGAGAAATTAACGATGCGCAACGTTTTCTGTTCATGGAATTGGTTTATATAAAAAAATATTTATAAGAATTCTCATTTTAAATACGTAATTTTAACAGGTGCACTCAATACTAAGAAATCACCGAGATCAGCGCAATCAAAATAAAACCGGATTTTCAACCAAGCCCATAAATCGCTTCGGTAAATTTAAGTGTCACAGTGTTGCGTTAAAATTGTGGGTAGTTATGTATGTTGCGTTAAAGTTGTGGAACTCGTTTTTTTTGGGGGATTTTATTTTTATTTTTTTTGTTGAAATTTCATTTAATTTTATCCTTCATATTTCAGATTATGAAGAGAGCTTACTCTCTATGGTTACAACGATTAGGTAGTTAGGTGAGATTTTGTGGATACGACGTCCTGTTTACTTCTACAATAAGTGGAAGTAGTGGACTATGAAATACAACCGAAAAATAATGATTCATCGAAAAAAGTTTCTTGGTATATTTGAGTAAAGTTGATGCAGGAAAGTACCAGGGGGTTGGAACGTATCTTGATTCCTACCCGGAGGCTGCAAAAAGAATTTTCAAGTTAACGGCTGTGTTAATATTGAACTATCAAATGACAGTTGTCCATGCAGCACGAAAAAATTTCACCCGCTAAGTTGACTGACACCATTGATAAGGCAATAAGTGGCTAGGTTTATAATATGTTTGTTAATTTATTAAACCCACAAGGCGAAAACTGAGAAGAAACCAAAACAAACAAGACCGGCATTTGTTATTCTATGTCAAAACCAAAGTTTGTGGGTGGTGCATCAATTACCTGAAGATAATAATAGGCCAATTCTTAGTTGTGACGGGTCATGTCATAAGCAAATATGAAAACATTAATCTTGAGACGAATCTTGTGACAAATCAGCTGTTTCCGATTCTCAGTGAAAAATAACAACATTCATCACTTCCAATTCCACCACAATTGTGGAAATATGAAATGTCAAATGTTTTGAAATAGTTATGTGAAATGTCAATCAATAAACGCGCCCCAAAATGGAAACAGGTAAATTCTTCTGTAAATAGTATGAAATTTGACTGTTTATATTATTTTTAAGTCTTTACAGAAGGAAAAAAGTCATACCAGAGAACCTCTCCAGAGCAGCTTGAGTATTTTAATTTTGCCGGAATCATCAAGAAATTCGACAAAATAAAAACGACCCCACCAGCCCGAAGCGGATACAAAATCTATGGGCTGATTTGGCCTGCCATTGTCATAACTTGAGACTGGCGCACGAGAATACGTAAAAGTCACAACTGCGACTCACCACGCCTTTATGACTTTGTTGTGATTTGTGATATAGGACACGCATATTATAGGATAGGGCGGAATAATGAGCAGAAAGGGGTTTTGGTAGCTCATACATTGCCGAATTCTTTAGTGTTTCTCTTTATGAAGCCTAGAAGCTTGTTGGCTCTGGCCAGTTATATTATCATTGTGCAGATTGAAATTTAGTTTATTGTCTAAGACGACACCTAGATCTACGATATGATCAATCTGATTCAATATCATGCCGTAATTAAATACTCCAGAATTGGAGGGATATAGAATATACCAATGCATATATGCTTCTGGTCAGATTGGAATCGTATGAAAACGTGCCCAAAAGATAGTTGTCGTGATTACTTCACTATTTAAAGAGTCCTTGGCAGCTATTAGCAGCCCATCTCCTCTTGAAAAGACTGTTAGAACTGTCGTCTCTATCGCACCTATAGATTGCCCAGCTGCTCTCCAAGATCTCTTCATTTAAGAATGGTACCTATTAACCATTTTAGGTGATTATAAGTACATTTAAACGACACGATTTGGAGTCAATAAAGAGATTGCTTAGTTGGGTTCTCATACCACTGCAGTTATGACAAAAGATTCTTACAACCACAGGGAGGTTAGGTTTAGGGATAACAGTCTGGATGGGATCGAGCTAGTTAGAAGCGGTAATATCTATATATCATCACGGTTTTTTTTGGAGCTGAGACACATGTAGCGATCTTACATTCTCGTGGCTGCGAGAAAATTTCGGTAAGGAGTAGTTCGTTTTAAATATCATACGCGTAATACCAAAGCAGCGGCGCAGATTTTGGCTGTTATTATAGAAAACCTATGTAATTCGAAGATAGAGGTTTTCCATTTAAAAATATTTGAAACTCCTTAAGCCAACTACAACTTTCACACCCATCTTAAACTCGTTCATTAGATCAAAACCACTTAAAGCCACACAGCTGATTTTGACATCATGACTGTGTTATTGCCAGCAGTGAACTAATTATTAAATTACATCAAAATCCTGTTTACAAAATTTTCTTTTCTAAATAACAAAATCCATACCCTCTCTCAAATTGCCTGTAAAATTTTACGAGACCCACTTAAAATCTGGTTTTAACGAGACCAGAAATGTTTTAAAAACCTGCACGGTGTCATAATTTATGATAATTATTATTTACTATTAATCCCCAACAACAAAAAACCATAAAAATTATGCACATTTACGTAATAACTTAATTGCACGCATTTCCTCAATAAAAAAAACGAATAAATAACATTAAAAAAAATGCGTAGAAATTATTACCTACATTCGCCCTTAAAAAGATTTAATATTTTTTCTTGCGCTCTCGGATCTGTGATGTTAATATTCACCTGCTCTGAAATGGGATGGCAGCACTGGTTGTTGTTTTTGTTGTTGGTGAAGCAGCACAGCATTACGTGGGCAGTTTTGCAAACAAACATATTTTTTTCTGATTAAATATTAAAACGTAAATTTCTCTCAATGCTCCTCTAAGCAGAGGCAGAGAAAACCACGAAAATTTCATAATATAAATATTAAAAATTGTGATGTTTGTGTAAAGTTTATTTTTCCGCCGAGTTGAAAAAACACGCAAATATATTTTTTGAGATATTCTTTTTCTTTTTTCGTCGTCTTAAAGCGCCTCTAACGAACGAACAATAAATAAATTTCTCTCTGTCTCCAGTATTTCGTCATTGGAGTGTTGTTGTTGTCGGTGGACGTGCATGAAAAAAATTTAATATTTTTAAAGAAATCAGGCAACGTTGCGTTCTATTTACAAATTTCAATTCACCCTGTTTCGTGTTTTTATTTGAATATGGGCTTGGGTGTGTGTGTGCATGATGTGCTAGTGTGGCAGCGATGAGTACATTTCGGTTCAGTTCAGTTCAGCCAGGCGCAGCAGAGCTCTTGTGATCTGGCTGCTGTGCGAGACCAAATTTAGTGATAACCGAAAGCGAGCTGCCGCTAGAGTGAGCGAGACAGGGGTATGTGAGTTTAATTTAGGTATTTCCTGCCTGCTGTGTGCTGCCGCTGCTACAACAATATGGTGGGGAAACATGCGAATGCCGTTCTTTTATGTACCACATAACCACTACACGCTCGGCCATCTTGAGTATATAGGGCCGGGGCAGAAATCCAGCCAACATAGCACCAATCGACCGATTCGAATTCAACTTTTCAAGTCTCCCCTGGCCCAGGCCGTGGTTAGCTCTAGCTAGCAGCCGCCCATGCCAGGCGATTTTTAAATCGAGTTCAGGCTTTTTTCTTTTATTTTTTTTATTTTTTTGAACAAACACAATTTCACAGTGAACAGTGCCTGTGTTGCTGCTGCTGCTGGCCCCGTAGACATTTTGTTTTATACGCAGTAAATTACGTTTTGTAGAACAGATTTAATCGCGTTGTTTCTTGTGCCAATAACGAGAAATAGTCCGAAAGGTTAATTAGCACCACCATTGAAAAAACCTCCCTCGTTTGCCTTATCGCAATATCATACGTTTTTTTATACACCATTTGAAATCAACAACACCGTCCGAATAACAAAAGAAAAAAGGGGTACAGAACTTTCAAAACATTCTTCTCACAGCCCAGTGATTCACAACAGTCTTTCCCAGTCACTCCTTTTTCTACTGCATTAAGTAATCCTGGATGGTTTTCCGCCCGTGAAAAAGTTTTACACGTACTCAACAAGAAAAAAAATGGCTAGAAAAGAAGATACTCGTGCTAGAGCAGCAAAAAATACCGACTATTGATACTGTGTGCTGTTGCCAAATTTCATTTCGTTACGTAATTGCATAAATTTCTTGGATTACGTCGCGTTTTTAGTACAATTCGAATACTATATGTATATTTTTTTGTGGTGCTTGCTTTTCTGCTTTGTTACTTGCGAGATTTTCACCGAATGAATAAAAGCGCACTTTACTCCCGTCACTGACTTTGTTTTTATGCCCATTTCCGGTATGATTTATGGCGTGGAAGTTTGAAGATGAGTTTTTTTTATCTTCAAGGAAGAATGTTTTGCGCGGCGTTACATTATGATACATTGATCTTTCGGAGATTGATGAGTTAAGAGAGAATTGTTTTTTGTTGTTGTTAATAATACGTGTGGAAGAAAGGAGATGATTGAAAGCAATGTTGTAAATTCGTGAATCTAAAAGAAGAGGGGAGGGACGTCTTCGTTTCGTTTTTTATTACTAGAAGAGAATTCAAGGCTTAATTTTTGTATTTATCGTTACTTTCCAAATTTACAGAGTATATTTTCGCTTTAGGTTAAAAGAAACTATGTGTCTTCTTTTTTACTGTCTATAGTTACATAATTTCGTTTCGACAAGGAAATTTTCTGACAGAAAACTTTAATTGCAGAACAGAAATTGCTCTAGGATAGAGAAAATTTAGAAAATAAGGCCGCTAACGAGTTCTCAGTGGTCACAAGCAACCCTCCCTCCATCTATAATACTAACAATAATACTCTTTAGAGAAATACCGAATCGGACCACTTTCTACAGATGGTCTAATCGCGCCTATTACTGCTTCGCCTCGGTGATCGATGAGAACCGCTCTATTCGATAAGTTCAAGGCTGGCCAAGCATCTCCCCATTTCAGTATCTACTGAATGCCTCAATGATACCTGAGACTTCAGATGAAATGGGAATTAATTTTACAAGCGTTACATTACTTGATTTTCTTTCGTTAGATTAAAAAATATAAAGGAAAATAGTCTGAGCCAAACAATCAACAACAAATAGATTTACTTAAATCTATATATTACACTAACAAGAATGCCAACTAGTCTAAGGCTATGGCGTCAGTACCTTTTTAAAAAATTACTAACGGAGGTTTTCCGCCGACCCCCATGGAAGAAGTAAACAGTAAGTATACGTAGTCGGAAAGATAGTTAAGTGAGAAGAATGAATGATGTGCCGAAGGCAATACTCTAGGATGATTGAAAGGCACCTTAAGGAGTAGGCTACCAAGGCTAGTACTCATAATGGCTGTTCTTTGTAAAATAAAGCAATGCGATAAATGTGATGAAGTGTACAGACTGACCGAGCTTTTGTCGATAACAGGAAAAAGATCAGAACGAAAAAATCGTCCCCCATCCAATGCTAGTGCAGGAAATGCTGCGTGACCTTTGTGATTAAATACCGCTGACTGTATCTTGTTCTGCCAGTCTTGTCATGTTATTACTCATGATCCAATGACTAATAGAAAATTTTGTTTTGGGTTACGTAAAGGGTGGGCTCTTTTAAGATCGTGTTATTTCAATAGTTGGAAACGCTGATGGCCCTTTTATGGGGAAATATTACGGAATAAAGCAACATTCATCGACAAACATTGAACGGTGTAGCTTAAATAACAATTTCAAAAAGAAACCAAGAGACGGCCCTACCTGTATAACGTAGATTAAATTTAAATGATAGTTCGGGGATCGTTGAGGGGCTGATAGATCTTGCGGCTGATAAGGTATAAATAGAATGAACTTGTTACAATCAATCCTATTGAAGATGTAAGCAGGCAGGAGTATTTTATGATATTCGGTATTATAAGATTTAAGTACCCCTGACCATTATTTTGCTTAAAACGTCATGCAAAATCTATGCGCGTGTTTAGATCTCATACAATTTGCCACCAGACCAATGTTTCTACGATTGCTTTAAACGCGTTATCGTTATGAGGGTAATGGGTTTGTAAAAGCATCGAATTTCATTAAGTTTCCCAGAAAATATTCATCTCTATGGCAGCAGAACGCTAAATATCTACAATACCACAGCAATTTATACTGCTTATACTCGATCACATATCTCTTCTTCATAAGTTATCTAAAACTTTTAATCTTTTCTAATTAATTAATTATAACAAGAATTGAAGCGCGTTTAATTAGAAGTCTTAATTCCATCTATATAATGTATCCACAACAAACAACGACGAATCCACCATATTAGCCTTAAATTTATACAAGGCAATCATATATTGTTTGGGATTATTTTAGATTAATTCCAAAAACACCACACATTCGGATTCGGCCCTTGAAAATGTTTTTTTTTATTAGTTTAGTTTCACTAGCAAGAAGCACATAGAATGTGTTTTACATTAAAAACAAGTTGAGGTCTTCTTGTGAATCATTATTATTTGCTCAAATGTTGTTCTGTTTTTTTTATAAAAAAATCTTGGAAAAAAGTAGAAATTCAAGGAAATCTAAAAAGAAAGGAATTTGTTATACATACATATATTATATAGGGAAATATATAATGTACAAAAACATCATCAACAACAACAAAAAAATTTACCCAGTGATGCTGTAAAGCGAAAAACAAGAAATTAAAGAAGACAACAGCACAGTAAAAAAAAATCTGTATTATTTTTTTTTGTTTTCTTTCAAAGAGGTTTCAGAAGGCGAACAAACGAGCAAGCCCATGGGCCATGGCCAATACCCAAGTGTAAGAAAGGAGAAGCCCAGTGCTTTGCTTTTTTCGAGATTCCCAGATATACTCTCTGGTGGTGAAAAGGAAAGAGCCTGACTATAGAGATGACTACTACCAGCATAAATTTCCCATTTCTGGAAGTGGAATAAAAACAAGGGCCCCCCCTCAACAGTGCCCATATATTCTGGTCTTGTTTTGTTGAACTCCAACCACGTCGTACGCTGTGGACCTCAAAAAAAGCAGCTATTTATGGTGGAATGTACTATAGAGAAATAAGGGATCCCTATAGTAGTAGAAATGGCGCAGAGCAAACTACTGGGATTAATTTTAAGTTATATTTTTGTAGTGTCACAAAGAATATTTTTATTTTATTCTATTGGCAGCAGAAATTCCTTGAATTGTAAAATTTTAGTGTTAAAAACGCACTCTAGTGGAATTATCTCTTAATTATTTTTAAGTGATTTTTTTATGCTGGTTCAGAAACAAGAAAATCCACGAAATATGTAAAAGGGCAGATTGGGGGCATAGAGAAAAGCACCTTAAGCGCTTAATAAGGGAATATTACATACATAAAAGGATAAAAGAAGAGAAAAGTCAAGCATTCATGCGGGCTAATCTGTGTAGATTTAGGCTAGCTTTACACAATAATGTACGAGCGAAATGGCTGCCAGTAAGAAAAAACGAGATAAAATTTTTGTTATATATATAAGTATGTGTATAAAAAAAAACTGATTATATATACACATTCATCAGAAATAAAGTAAAAAAAAATATGTATATAAATAATCCTTAAATTTTTTTTTTCGAAATTAACTTCTTATATAACATATTTTTTTGTTTGACTTTTTTATGCAAAAAAAAGTACGAGAATCCTCATGCTTCTTTAGGAAAATAAGGGCATTGCCACATCGCCGCGAATGTGCCTTGACAATTAAGAGTAGAATATGTATGCGCATTTACCGTACATATTTAGAGATAGAAATAACATCCCTTGTTTTTCCCTTTTTTTTATTTTTATTTCAAGTAATAATAATAATAATTACCGTTTAAAATGATCTCGTATCCTGTCCTCACGTACAGTTTCGGGCAAATTTCCAACCCAAAGGTGTCGAGTCTCTCGTACCATTTTGCTTTGTGTTCTTCATGGAGACGATGATTCCGCAGGGCGTCCTCCCGGAATTTCTATATAATAAACGTTATTATATATATGTATGTTGGAAAGTTGCAATTGTAGTTGTTTATATGCATATATATGCGCGATTTTTCTTATGTGGGCATGTATATATAGATATATATGCGGTTGACTCAGTAGTATATAATAAAATTATATAGAAATTCCGTACGGGGGGGGGGAGTATGTAGCTGTAGTATTATTATTATTCTGTTGTTTGAAGGTATTATTTTATCTATATATATTCTTTTTTTTCTTCTTTTGCTTTATTTTATATATAAATATATATAACGTAATCCTGTGATATTTTATTTCACTCTCTCTACACTATTTACTTTTTTTTAATTTTATATTTATAAATATTTTATTAAATTTTTTTTTTATTATTATTATGCATGAAAATATCTTGTGTGTGTTTAAATGGAGAGAGATGAAATAATATTTGTATATATATATATTTTTTTATTATATTTCTATAGATAATTTAATCCACGTATCTATAAAACCATATAAAACCATACATTAAAAACATTTTTTCTTATCTTTTTTTTTTAAATATATATTCATATATAAACAATGGTTGTGTGAGATTGTGTGCGTATCTTTTTTACAATAGTACACAACGAGTTTAAGTTTCAAATTTTTGTGTATCACGAACGAACAAGTTTCAAGATACAACACAAAAAAAAATTATAGAAGAAAAGAAAAGAAAGAAAATTACATTAAACGCGCACGATTTCTACCTTTCCGATGGGCTATAAAAAAAAATTTATCTATGCATCTCTTTTCTACTTAAGCGAAACAAAAACCAATCTTTCTCTCTCTTTCCTCCTCGAATTTAACAACTGACTGGAACGTATTTTTTTATATATACCATATATAAGACCATTTCTCGCTCTTTCTTACACCTCTCTTTCGCTCTTACGTGTTATATTTCATGGATCGGGGATTTTCAGTAGATGGACTTAATTATTATTTTCGAGTTTTTTCCCTTGTCATTATATATGTATGCATGTATATAAAATATATATATTTATTTCAAATCTCTATATGCTTGTTATCTGAGTGTAAGTAAGTATATAACCTTCTTTTATTTAAGCATGCGCGCGCACTCATGTTGCCTTATGAAAAAAAACGTATTTTCTTATTCGCAATTTGTTATTCAGCAATTTTGTCTCTGTGTGCGTTCATAATTTTAATACATTCAATACGCGTGAATGTTTTTCTCAACTGGATTTGTTTTTCTTTATAGAGAATACCACACAATTTATGTATATATAGATATATAATAATGTGTATATACTATAAGCATATACATAACACAATTTTATTATTATTAATAGTGAACGACCGAGAATATAAAACACACATTTCTATATACACACGAAAACTCACACTAATGTAATTTAATATATATATTTAGAGAAACACCGTTTTCTGTTCGTTCGTTTTGGTTTTTTTTGTTCGTGTTTTTATATATGTTCACAGATTTTTCTTTTCCTCATATAATAAACAGGGTGCACTGACTGTTACGACGCGGCATTTTGTATTACATTTTTTTTTCTTGATTTTTTTTATTGTAAGAGTTCTCTTTCATGGATATAAATTTATGCGACAGAAACCCGGCGCGCGAACGATGTAGTAACTTTTTTTTGTAGTGTGTTTCTTCTCTTCTTTCCTATCTTTCGTTTACGGTAGATATTTTTTTGAGAAAGAGAGATAGAGATCTTAATAACCGGTTAAGAAAATAAGATTACCAACAACACGAACAAAAAAAAAGAAATAATTATAACACAGTCAAAAATCTATATTCATTATATTTCTTTTCTGCTTACGTTTATTTTATTTATTTTTTTTGTAGTTTCAGTTTTTTGTGTTTGGTTTGTCCTTTTCGTAAAATGAACATTCATTTTTTGAATCTATAAACCGCGAGCACACACCATCTACCGGAAAAAAATATCAATATCGAGTGTCTCTTTTTTTATATATAGTTCTTGTCCATAGAGGAAAAAAATATGAGCGAAAAAAAAATTATTTATATATTTAAAATAATAGTTTTTTCCCCCTATTATAAAAAGAATATTTGCACAGTTGACATTATCATTTTACTTGTGTGCATGCAGGAAAACACATACAACAACCGAAAATCATATCCATATCAAATTCTAGGGAGTATTCTCACACGCATACTCATAACCTCAGTAAGGCGGCCATCATTATTTTGCAGATACTTTTTTTTTGTTCTTTCATATTTCCCATCTTTTTTCGTTCCTTGTAGAAGAAGAAGACTCCGCTTGCCGCGCGCGCGGACACTCTGCTGCTGCTTGCTGGTACTGTAGCTGGTGCGGCTGCTGTATAAGCTGGATTTATTTCGTTTAAATGTATTGTGACCAGGTTTATATGGTTCTTTTTAAAAGGAAAGACTTTTTTGAAGGAGGTGGAAAAAGTCTAGGCGGTTTGGTGGTATTATGAATAAGAAAAAAAATCCTCTATGGCATAGCTTTTACCTCGATTAACCTCAGCCTCAGCATTTGCCTGAAAGAGATAGAAAAGCTCTGAAAATGAGAATGCTAAACCGGAACGCATCGATTTTTTCCCCCAAAAAGCTTAACTTCACGTGCATGTATGTACGTGGTGGTTTCTGTTAGTATTGTGTGTAAGTCGGGGCGATATACAGTTGACCTGAGAGATGCTTTTCGACCAAAAAAAATCCTCAATTGATGATGGCGGACAATGTTTTTTCCTATTTCTCTAATTGTATTTGATGTGGCTGGATGGTTTCTAATGGTGTACCTCTATACACATCTATATGCATTTTCCTTTAGGCAAACCATAGAGGATTATACTTCGTTTTCTCCGTCTTCCCAACTTCTTCTACTTCCAGTTTCTCTTCCCCACCACACACCAATTCAACTACTCTTGATGACCAAACACAGAGTATCCACTCCACCTGCGAATGTGTGTATATGTATACTCGAGCTGCTATGGTGTGCGAACGCAGTCCGCACAGCCGAGGTTTCTTTTTTCCTTGAAGGTGCCGTGGCAACACGCAATTCTTCTACGTTTTTTTTGTTGTTGTTTTTGCTTCACTTCAAGTATCTCCAAAACGACGAAAAAAACCTACGCGCACTATTTTTATTATGAAAGTAGCAAAGGGAAACGAACACACAACGAAACTACGTAGCGCAAGTAGCACACACAGCTCTCAGGCAAAACGAATCTCAAAGTTTTTTTTTTGTATGTGGTGTTCTCTATTATAAGCTGCTGGGTCCGTCATTTTTTTTGTTGTTGTTTTTTTTTATTTTATATCTGGTGTTGTATTATTTCTTTGCAACACTCGGAATTTTTTTTTCGCGTAGCACATGAATGTAAGTAGAAAAAAACGAAGAAGACGAAGCACACATACCACACACAACCAAAAAATATATATATTTAAAAAAACAACGTAGATATTTTCTTTTCTTTTTATTATATTACCTTTTTTTATTATTGGGACACTTATTATTATTGTGATTATTAATTTTCACTGTTTTCACTATAATATTAAATAATTTAAAGAAGAAATTGAGGGATTTTATTTAACAAAAAAAGGCATAAAATTTACATTTTTTCATCACTTTTTTTATATATATTATTATATCGCAGTGGAAACAAAAATAACACAAAAAAATCAATCACACATTCTCGCTTCCTTTTCTTTATATCATTTTTCTACTATTATTATTATTATTTAAAAAAAAATAATATTAAATTTAAAAACGGAATAATAAACGAATATTAAAAAAGAAATAATATAAATTTACCACTTTTATATTTTTCTTCTCTTCTTCTTCTTCACTAAAATTTTATTATTTTTTCACACTACCGCGATCGCGACAAAATAAAAAAAACAAAAAACACGCACTTTTTTCTTTTCTCTCTTTCCCTGCACTATTTTTTTTCTTTAACATAAATTTCGTGGGTGGAGAAAATTTGTAGCGATCACATTTTTTTTACTATTATTTATTTATTTCTCATCTCAAATTTTATTATTATTATTACTATTTTTCATCAGAACATTTTTTCTTCTTTTTAATTTATTTATATTTTTATAAATAAATATATTTGTGATAATAAACGCGTTACTTTTTCGAGACTTTTTTTAAATAACCGAATTTTAAAACCCGTTACTTTTTTAACCGAGATACGACGAGCCTTTTAAATATTGCAAAAGATATAATATATATATTTTGTCGTTATATTTTTTTTTATATAATTATATCATTTAATCCACACATTTTAATCCATTTTTAAAGGTCAGTCTATATTCCTAACCGAAGTCTGGTAGACGTGTTTTTATTGTTGATTGTGGTCCTTGTTGATGTTGACAGAATATCAATAACTGTAGGTGCATTTTTAGCTGGAACAAAACAAAAAGGAAGAAGATTATATAAAGTAGAAAATTAGATTTTGCTTTATGGTAAAAAGTATTTTTTTAATGGCTTAATTAAAACTAAATGAAGGAAGAAAAACTCAACTTATGAAAATAAATGTGGATAGTAAAAAGGAGGTAGAAATAAACGAGGAAAAAATAGAAAATGTTAAAAATATTAAATACTTAGGAGTAATAATTGACTCCGATTTAAAATTCGATCAACATATTGACCATATTTGTAAAAAAATTGGCAAAAAGATAGTTTTTTTAAAAGGATCAGAAATAAAGTGGATACCTTGACTGCAATTACCATCTACAATATGTACTATAATAAAACCCCACTTTAAACACTGTTCGACAATATTGGTCACATGCTGCAATGCGAGTAACCTGGAAAGGCTTCAAAAACTGCAAAACAAGGCAATGCGAAGTATCTTGAGATGCAATAGGTTTACACCAGTCAGCGTCATGTTTATTACCCTTAAATGGTTAAACGTTAAACAAAGACTGCGGCTTAATACACTCATTGCTATTTACAAGATAAAAAGAGGAGTAGCCTCAGAGTACTTAGTAAAGGAGATCAAAGACGTGGGAGATGTGCAACCGTACATTTAAGAAATGCTAGATTAGGCTAAATTCGCAAAGCTCGGTACATATGTAGAACACAATATTTCATAAGGATCTCCAATTGTTTAATGAATTACCAATTGACATTAAATCTGAAACAAACTTAGGGATTTTTAAAAAGAAGTGTATCGAGTATAAATAACAGTATAAATAAAAACTGCCTGCAACTAGATTAAGTTAGCTATAATTATTTCCTAATAGGAATTGTTGAACAAAAGTATGAATTTAAAAAAAATCGATATATTGAAAAGTTCGTGGAATGATATTTGTATTGATCGACTTCTGGTGGTACGCGAATAAAGTAGTAATCATTGCATGATACATACGGGGGTGGTAGCACGTAAGTTGTTTCAATCGAAGAGGTCGATTACGTGCTACCACCCCAGGATCTGAAAGATACCGTTATGAGAAACTGCTGCAAAAACTACAGGGGTATATCACTACTGAGTTCAGGCTACAAAGTATTCACCAATATCCTAAAAGATAGAATAGAACCTATCGCTGAGAAAATACTGAGTGAATACCAAGCGAGTTTCCGTAAGAAAATGTCTACGACCGACCAGCCTTTTGCCTAAAACAGCTTTTCGAGAATTGCTGGGAGAACAATGTAAACGTATATCAGATCTTTGTAGATTTTAAACAGGCGTATGACTCAATATCCAGGGAAAAACTCATTGACAACCTTATAGACCTTAAAATACCTACAAAATTAGTGAGGCTAATAAAAGTAACCCTAACCGATACAATAGCTCAGGTAAGGGTTCAAAATTCTTTAACTGAAGGCTTCCACGTTAAGCAAGGACTCAAACAGGGAGATAGTCTAGCACCGATGTTATTCAACCTAGCCCTAGAAGCTGTCATCAGAAGAACAGCATTAGACAGGAATGGAACACTAATTAACAAGTCGGTGGAAATATTGGGCTACGCTGATGATCTGAACATAGTAAGTAGATCACAATTAGGAGCAAAGGAATGCTATATAAGTCTGGACAACGCCGCTAAAAACATGGATTTAACAATTAATCCAGACAAAACTAAAGCAATGTTGCAAACTAGATCAGAAAGGACAAGGTCTAAGGACCAACTTCACGGTAGATAGCTACAATATAGAGGTAGTGAAGAACTTTAAATATCTAGGAACAATAGTGTCGTCAACAAATGAAGAACGGTATCTGGAGAATCAGATACAATGACGAACTGTGCCAAATCTATAAAGAGATAGACATCGTCAACTATATAAAAATAAATAGACTACGATGGGCAGGACATGTAGAGCGAATGCCGGAAAACAGAGTAGTGAAGAAAATATATAAGAGAATCATAAGCGGTGACAGGCCAGCAGGACGACCGAGGAAAAGATGGTTCGAAGCCGTAGAAGCAGACGCTGCACACTTATTGGGCCTACGAAATTGGAGGACTCTAGCCAGTGAGCGAGAAAGTTGGAGGAGAAAACTGAAGGAGGCCAAGGCTCGATTTGGGCTGTAGTGCCATTGAACTGAACTGATATTTAGTGGTTTCGGTCAACTGTTGCAGCATAAAATTTAGAAAAACTATTGTAGCTACTGCTTAATGTAGCCCGCTTAATTTTAATTGTTGAAACAAGTGACGCAATAATATTCATAATCCAGATACTGAAATTCTGTATTAAAATCGATTGAAAAGGCGTAGTCCTCATTATACTTAAAATTAAATAGAATCGAGTTCCGAATCTTAGCCAAAAACTTATAACAAAATTCTAAGAATTAATTATTTTTATTTAACTTCGATCCTTTGAGAACAGTTTAAAAACTTGAGAGAAAAAAATGTTTCAGAACAATTAATTCTTGATTATTAATTGCGTTTTTAATTGTAGTGGGCCTCTCTAGAAGATGGTGGATAAATTACAACGAAAGCGAAAAATTGAAAATAAACAAAGAAAATAAAAATTGATTCCTAGAAACACTTTGCTCTTACTTGAATCATATTTATACCTTTGTTGATTTATTTAAAACTTGCACTATTTTGTTTGTACCTTATCTAAATAAAGGTATTAATTTTACAATTCCTATAAAATATATTAATTTCATAGGAATTTAAGCTAAAAACATTCTTTTAAAAATAATAAGAATAATAATAATAAAAGGGCGTCCTTCAAATTTCACGAAAATTCTTCAAGTATCGCAATCCCACCTTCCTCCATCACTGCGAAAAACAAAAGATTTTTGTTTGATAACAAAATTTCATAAAGCGTAACTCGCGAGCATTTAAAAAACGTTTTTTTTTTAATTTTCGTTTGTTTTTGATTGAGAGAAAAATAAATTGTTTGTTTTTTTTCAACACTTTTTTGTTTGCCAACAAACGAAAAAGCAGCCTCAAGTTGTATTAAATAATGTTTTTAGGCAATTGTAAAATCGAAAATACAAAAACAAAAATCTTTTTTAATTTTGAAGGAAGTCAATCTTATTTCTTTATCCGCCCCCGTATTTGGTTCCTACATTGGCGTCCGTGACGTTTTTTGACGTTTCTATTTTGTGTTACTGCTTACAGTACCACCAACAAAGTGAATGGGATTTTTTTTGTTATTATTATTTAAGGCCATAAAAATATATTTTTACTAAAGATCAAGGATAAAATTAATTACGCTTTTCATAATTATTGTTTAAAATCTATTGAAAAAAATGATTTCGATAAAAATTATTGTGGGAGAGAAAAATGAGTTATATTCTTTTGTTTGTAAATATTTTAACCTCTAGCAAAGCGAGAATGTCGCTAGTAACGATTGATAAAAAAAAATAAACATGTGCATGATGATTGTTATTTAGATAAAAAAAGGAATGTCACCGGCTATCATCAAGCATTGAGTCATGCACGTTTATATTATTTTAATATAATTATACTGTAAAAAAACACGTATTTATTCGATAACAGCGATACTTTTGATTTTTCCACTAATTTTGGAACAGGTGAGTAGTTTTTAGAATATGTTTGGTATGTATTGTGTGTAATTGTCGTATTCAGAGAATTGAATTTTGATTACTTCTTTCTAGGAAAAGGTACAATTCTGTGAAAAAAGAGCAGTTGAATACGATGTGCCTCAGCGCATTTCAGGCTATGCGCAGTAGCGACAAATTGTGTCTGGATTGTAATTGTAATTTGACGTATTATCCGTCTTGAGTAGATTAGATACATTTTTTTTATGTGAAAGACTAGGACTCAGGGAGAGAGAAGAAGAAGAGGATGATCGAAAGAGAGATGCAAAGCCGCGGCTATGTCTATTCTTTGAACGTGGTTAGGAAAATTATTCCAGAGTCTGAGCGAGTGCACAAAGAAGGAACTACTACCAGTTAAGGAACAACGTACGGGAAGTCAGAAAGATAAGAGGAGCTTTCAGTGTAGAGAACTGTATGCAGGAGGACCAATGCCATGATATCAATAAACCGAAAAAGGCCACAACCTCAAGGAATTTTGCACACTCGACACATGATCAGATCTTCGTATGTGAAAAATGAACCTTAAACAATCATTGACGGCAGGATGAATCGAAGAATATGTATACAAGGGCACCATAGAGGAAATGAGGCAGAATAAGGGATTTAACAAACTTGAGTCGGATAGACGACGATAAGAAATTAGATAGAGCTAAAATTTGGGTAATGTAACATAAATCTTGGAGAGCATAAGTGAAGAGACAAAGAGCGGCACATCTTGAGCTTTGACCTGACCACTTACTTTGAAATGATTGAACATGTACTATCATTTGTGGACGAAAAGTTAGAGCGAAAAGTATCCCAGCCATCAAACTCAGGCCAATAAAGGTCGTAAGTTCAATTCCCAGCGCTTATGTTGAAAGTATTGTTTAGATGACAGCTCACATATAAAAGACGTATTTTGGCATATTTCTTGCTTCTTGCACTCTATGAAAGATCAGTCTACGGGAATTTAGTGTCACAAAAAAGAAACAATGTACATATCTTTGCTAGTATTATCGAGATTATGGATTCCTTTGATATCCTTCTTCTTTCTTTTGGTGAGATACTGGGTTTAAATGTACAGTGGCCACTCCCTTGACCTTTTGTACTATACTCCTATACCTCATATTTGTAGGCCAGACAGCTTGATCAGGTTCAGGTGTCTGTCTAATTATTAGACTCGAATAGCTTGTGTCGCTTAGATTTGAAGTCGAACAACGATAAAATCGGTTCCGGACCGATAAATACAATGTCAGAGCTGTGTCTAGCCAGGACATCCGCGTTTTCATTGCGTTTGAAACCCTAATAAGCCAGGATCCCAACAAGGATAACTTGATTGAGCACGCCCAGCTCACCAAGGCACGTCGACAGGCCCAAACCAATTTAGATTTGATCCTACGGGACCTTGTCGTCGCTTGACTATCAGAGAAAACAAATATCCGTTTTTAGTCCTTCTAATATGAATTTATCTTCTGCTTTCGGCTACAAGGAAGGAAAAGTACAGTTCTCACAATCGATCACAGAAGTCAAGTAGCACTTTTCTTGATAGTACTTGGATGGCAGCCCATCCCCTCCTCCACAGACTATGGTTACAATTTCATTTCTAAGCCGTACGCTACTAGGAGTTTAAAGGAAAATCGTTTAACATAGCCCAAACATTTGAAATAAGCTGGGCACGATTATGGGCAACTATTATGGCAAAAGCTGGTTCGTCTCTTATATGTGACGTTAGTATCAAACGTGTTGTCTTGAAAATAAGAAAAGTTTATGCTGAATATGGCGGTAATAACGGTAATACAACCAAGAGTAATGAGCTTTTATACTTAATATCCTAGTACTCTTCAAGTATAACGTATTTTAAAGGATTTTATCAGTTTCTTCTTTAACAGGATTATGAACAATATTGAAATAGAAGAGGGATTTCGTGTGTTTTATAAAATTTAGCCGCATTTTCTTCGATGTCTCTACAACCCAAATCGAGCCTACTTCAGCTTCTTCGTCCACAGCTTTCGGCCAGTTTCAAGTGTTTAAATAGTTTTACTGCATCGATCTTAACATTGTCTTCACTCCTTGGCCTGGTTTAAACGGTCTTCTTCAGTCTTAACATTGTCTTCAGTCCTTGGCCGAGTTTTAAACAAGAAGTACATTCAGAGCTTTTTTCGCGGTCATAGAGTTCATCATCCTTTTGACATGACCCGCCCAATAACGAAATTTGGCATGTAGTGATATTCTTTGTTTATGCCATACAATTCGTTATTATATCGCGTCTTCCATGAACTATTCTCATTTACTGGGTTGTTTTTTTTTCGAGAATATTCCTCTCAGATGTGTCCAGCTGATCTGCAAATTTTTGGGAGATCCTCCATTTTTCACAATCGTACGTGAGTACTGTGCGTATGATCGCTTTGTAGATTATAATTTTGTTCTTTTCTGTGCATATCTCTGGATTTCATTCCTGATAATAATGAAAAACTTATTTGCAGCAATTGTTTTGCTTCTCTCTTATGCAATCGCTTACAGATCGAGGAAAACCATTCATATTTGTACCACGGAAAGGAAAACAAGGAAGTCTATGAGAAAATTTGTTCCATACGAAAATAAATACGTAATATACAACTAAGTAAAACTAACTAACATAAAATCTTTTTAAATACTCCCAAACTGGAGATGGGCTGGAACATAAGACAATTTCAGTAATCTTGATAATCTCTTAATCTTCTTGGTAGGTATTGATTGGGTTGTTGTGAAATTCAGCTTACTACCTACAATGCTGCGTATATTTTAGGTAATTACATAAAATATTTCTGGTTTCGCCACAGAAAAAAAAATTTTTTATGTATATATGCAGCAATTACAATAAATCTACCTAACTCCAGACCTCATTTAATTTCAGACTCTAATTGGTCCAGGCATTTCCTCCTCCTCAATAACCGTTCCACTTCACACACAGCTCAGTAAAGTAATAACGATAGGGTCAGTGAACAAAAACCCTTTTATTTCGAGGAAAAAAATTGACAAAACAAATTTTTCAGCGCAAAAACGTAGAACGAACCGAAAAAAAATTGGAAAAAAAACTAAAATAAATAAAACAGTGGACAGCGGTCCCCGCCTCGAATGCGCCCCCTAAAGCCACCCGCAAGGGTTCCCTACATTATTATTTCACCGTCTCCCTATAGCTTCAAGCCCTGGCTCTAGCACAGAATGTGCCTGTATGTAGTGTACCCAGTCAAGCATTGATTGGCCTGAAAACGTCTGTGCTCTGAAACCCGAAACTGTGAACCGAACTGAACTGAGCTGGAGGAGCCCCAGAGCTCGAATCGGGCAAGTATTTTTTTTTTGATTCCTCGCAACTCCCTTGGGTAAGCGATTGTTGCAGTGGGGGACCGGTGCCTTTTGTTGATAATAAATTTATTGTCAAGAAATGGCCATAAAAATATTTTTTTTTATCTCGAGCAATTTTTTTTGCTCATTTACTGCGTGTTTGTGATATTTTTCACGATAACACTACACATGTGCCGCCACCACTGCTTTATAATATGAGGAGTGAGCTCGGCTTGAACAAATCCCAGACTACGGCGGAGCTCGAGCAGACAAAACGAGAACTGTTTTTTTTCTGCTCTTTTTCGAGTGTTCCTCCACCTCCTCGTTCTCCTAATGCTTCTTGGCTCGGTATCTTGTTTTCGAGCCTCCTATGTATATCGCCGTAAGAAAAGAAAGTCAACATGGCAAGTGGCGCTAAAAACGCCCCAAACAAAGCGCAAAAAATTTAAGAAGAAAAATTCATCCCTAAACTCAATTTATTTTTTACAGAATCCACTTACATCGTACAGAATTCTAACGCAAGAGACGATTTTCCTTTGGGTTTCATTACTTTAAATTCCATTTAAACACGCACGGATTTTCTTGCTGCTGTAAAGCCACACGGCGGTAAAAGCTCGGCAATTAACTTCTCGAGAAATTTTTTTTACAATTTTAAGAAGTGAACCAAAAAACAACCAAAATAAAGAAAAACACCTTTTTTCATTGATTTTTCTTCCACTTTACACTTGCATTTCACACGTGTGCTTTTTTTCAAAAAAAGTTTTGTAACACTTGATTTATTTTGCAAAACGCGTTTTTCAGAATATTTTTTTTATTATTTGTAAATGTTTATGTAAAAAGGAATAATTTTTATTTATGTACCACGGTTACCGTAACAACGTGTGACACTATCGATGCTCACTCATCGCGTTTCACTCTGTGACTGGGAAACGGTTTCAGACGAAGAAGTGCCGAGAGTCCCAAACTTGAACCGATTGCTATAGGGTGACTATGGTACTTTGAGTTTCGCTAGCAATCTTTTTCATTATTTATTTTCATACAACACCGCGAAAACACTTATTTTATGAAGCCAAATTAAAGAATAATTAAATATCAAAACAAATAAAATTTTTCTTAAAAAAATCCTAACAATTTCATAGTAAAATTCCGATTAAACAAAAGACTAAAATCGAAACATTCATTCATCTAATCACCATGTAACGAAAAAAGAAGAAAAAGACACAACAATTGAGTTCACTCAGCAAACTCAATTCAAACAAAACATGTCAGCGCTTCAGCGGATAGCCAAGTAAATACAATCTCAAATATCAACAAAACACATCTACAAACCGTTATTCTTTCTATCTCTTTTCACCCACTACAAAAAAGTGAAACATAAAACGCTGAGGTTTTTTCATTTTAAAGGAATCTCCTTATATTTTCTTGATAACGTGTCATTCTGGGCTTGAATTTAATAAAATGGTGTTGTAGCTCCGAAATTCTAGGTTCACTTTTGTGATATTTAATAAAATTTTGTTTAATTAAGAGGAAAATTTATAAAAGATTTGTAGGCATTATAAACGACCTCGCAACTTATATGCAATAGAAATTATATATATGTGTATTCGCAGTGTGAGTGCATGGATGAATTTGAAGGGCTTCTTTGGTTCATCGTTCATCCGTTTGTGTTTTTTCTCATGGCAGCCGTGGTGAGAGTTTTAAATGAGAAATTTCTGTAATTCGTTTTTCTACATGGTCGGGATCGGTTTGGTGGGGAGATTCACAATAACATGTTATAGATTATAATGAAAATAATTAATTTAAAATCAACGATACTTTGGTGCTCTAAGTTTTTTTTATGTGGAAGAATGGAGATCAGAGGTAATGCCACTTTCTACTGTCTAGGGTTTGAACTTGGTTCTATGTTACACTGGTACTCCTTCAACTGTTGCAGAACCGGTTCTCCAACATAATAGGGAGATTTGAAAAATACGTAGATGTAGCCGTACACGGTATACAGAAACAAGGTAGGGTCAAGTCAATAATGCACGTTGCGCGAGCAAATGACTTATTCAGCTACAGACTTCCATTTGCATTACGAAGCTCAAGAAACAGAGAAATGCCAGGAGGGATAATAACTGGATAGCTGATCCAGCCTCGTGACGCAATGGCTTAAGCCGGTCACGCGGGAGAATGAGTTTTAAAAAAGAGGGGTTTTTAGGCAAGGCTAGACACCAACAGAGTCGCGCTAGAGTCCTTCGCACTTCCTTGCACCCCCAAGGCTGATTGAGCCCCCGGGGTTGCTTGTGTAGATGTCGATGAACCTTACGTTTAAACTCTAGAATGTTATACGAGTTTGGAAATACTGACTGTGGAATCACAATCGAGTTGTTCTATTTATAAACGAAATTCTAGGCCCGTAGTGGTGTCAATTCAATTCATTTATTCAATTACAATATTTAATACTTAAAAATAACAGTTCTTCACAGGTGTTAATGCGCTTGAAAGTTATTACCCATTTGTCTTTACCTTTTAAATTTACGCTACAGCCTAGGTTTAATATCCATAATAATTTTCAATTAACAGCACACTTGCGAATGGTGTGCTTCAACATCATTATTGTTTCCTCATCGTTCGATGGGAGAAACTTAAAACTAACTTAAATCTAGAAGGAAGAAATATATGTGTGTAGTGTCAGATCATCATCAATTAAATTTTGACAGTAGTCTTGTTAACACTTCTCATAGATGAAAGTTACACTATCCATCATTTCGTTTATTACTCTCATACACAAACCGATTTTTTAGGCAAGGGGTCGCAGGGAAGTATATGTCATGCATGTAATTTGCAACCATCGCTGCGACCCCTTGCCTAAAAAATCGGCTTGTGTATGGCGGTAATAAACAAAATGATGGATAGTGTAACTTGCATCATAAATTGTGTTGTCCTGCCATCTATATGTTAGGCTAAGGACTTTTCACTATCGACACATACTAATAATCTAATAAAAATAACAATTCAATATAGGAATTGTTGGATTTCTTAATATGGTATTTATATATTTTTTAATTTTTTAATTTTTATATGCATTTAAAAAATTAAAAAATAATAAAAACTGCAAAAAATATTCTACCAAGAAGTGACATCTGTGGTTTGAACTACACTCATTATGAAAAATACATTTTGAACCCACCCACGCCTGTCAAACACACACTTCCATACCATAGTTAAATTCAAAACAGCTGACGACAGTTTGTTATTTCTTGTGTTCGGTGCTTTTATTTTCGTAAATTATGGTAATTTGTCGATATTTTCAAAGTGGGAATTGTCGCTTTGGTTCGAAATGTGCCAATGAACATTTTGATATAAAGTACAGTATTTTATTATTAACACAAAATCATTTTCATTCAATAAAAAACTCAATTTCCTCAGACAAATTCTGAAGACGGATGTGGAAGCAGCTATAAAGGGGAATCAGTGGCCACTTTCTTGCTTTGGGCCATTTAAAGAGAAGCCATGCTTGCCGAACTTCATAGACGATCAATGCTACGAGGAGATTCGCTTCCTCTGCTACGAAGCCAGGAAGCAAAATGCTTTTCCAGCATTTCAGCAGCAATTTACGCAGCAAGTTATGGAGGCTCAAAACAAAATGAAGTCGCTCTTGACACTGAGCCGTGAAGTTATAGACCTTGTAGCAAATTTATACGATGGTGCAGCGCCGGGACAGAAGCCCGCGGCACCTTCAAATCCTTTCTCGATCGGATCTGGTCAGCCGCAATCGACGAGTCTTTTTGGGAACACTTCAAATCAGGCGAATCCATTTGCCAGTTCTGTCCTTGGAGGTGCTGCAAGTAATGCGGGAAATATGTTTACAAACAAACCCGCAAGTTCAGGGGGTAGCATCCTGGGGCAGAGTGCGTTCGGCAACACTTTTAGTGGAGGGGCCGCACAGCATTCTATTTTCGGTAATGCTAATCAGCAGAGTACTGCAGGAAGCTTTAGCTTTGCTCAGCAGCAGCCCCAACAGCCTCAAATGACGGGTGCCACGTCAGGAGGAAATATATTTTCTTTAAATCAACAACAACAACAACCTGCAACAAACTCAATTTTCGGTGTGGTCCCACAGCAGCAGCAGCAGCAGCAACCACAGCAAGCAACAGTGTCACCGTTTGGTGCTTCAAATGCATTTGGGCCTTCTGCAGTACAGGCGAATGTCTTTGGTCAAGCAGCTCAACAGCCGCAACAACAGCAAATGTCTGGCGGAAATTTATTTACTCAACCTAGCTTCGGTCAAGTGCAACCCCAACAGCAGCAGGCTCCTCCACCGTTTGGAGCCACCCAGACACAATCCTTGTTTGGGCAGCAGCCTCAACAGCAGCAAGCGCAGCAGCCCGGTCAAGGATTATTTGGGGCTCAGCAGCAAAATATTTTTGCCCAACAAGCTCAGGCTCAGCAGCAGATGGGTCAGCTTCAACAGCAGCACCAGCAGCCTCCGCCAAACGCGAATGTTTTTGGTGTACCTCAGGGGAGTATTTTTGCCACACAACAAACACAGAATGCTGGAGGCTCGTTTTTCGGGAACGCAGTTCAGCCACAGCAGGGGAATGTTTTTGGGCAGCAGCCGAATGTTTTTCAGTCGGCGCCAGCACATATGGTCAGAGAAGAGGCTTACAGTAAGATGGAGGACTTAACTCCAGAAGAAATTGAAGCGTTTAAGGCTGACACCTTTGTAATTGGGAGGATTCCTACTAAACCACCGCCACGGGAGCTCATTAAGTAGAATTTAGTTCGGTTATTTCGTTTTAATTTTAGGATAATTTCTGTTGAGTTTTTTTGTAAGTAAATTATGACAATTTTTTTTGTATTGCACCAATTTTATTTTGTGTTATTTTGAATATCACTGAACATTGAATAAATTAGAATGATACAAAATTAATGGCCGTTTTTATTGATCGGGGTTATATTGAACGATTCCTCCTACTTATTCTAGGGCGCAATCACCGTCTACTTCAATATGTGCTTACCACCAACTCGGCAATAATTGATTCTACACGCAAAATATTTCAGCGATGTGAGCGTCCAAACAATTCTGCAATTTTGAACGACCCATTGGCGTGACAGGTAAACGTAGAGGCCATTCTTAATGTGGTGTTTTTCTGTTTTCTGGTAGGAGTAGCTAATTCGCACTACAGGTTGTTATAGTCACATTGCTTAGCCTACACAACGCCACGGACGGTCGATCTCGCTAGCTCGAACTCAATGGTAGTAAGTTTCGCACACAAAAATGTAGATAGTAGATAAGATGACGTGGCAGTCACCAGACGGAGTAACAAATAATCAAACGAAAATATCAACCGGACCACCGACTAACCCATACACAACTGGTGTTCATAGCTTGTAATATAGAAGGTTATGGCACATTACGGTTTAGAAGTTCGTTTATAAATAGAACAACTCGATTGTGGAACTGTCTTCCATCAAGGTCCATCGACATGTAGAGCCGTTAAAGTGAGTAGTAAGTCGTTGAATGGATGGATGAAAAACCTTGAACAAAACACACATCATAAACTGCAAATGTAGGCTTTATTTTTTTATATTAGTTTTTGTAAATAACAAAACAATTCACTGCTGTAATATACAAAAGTAATTCATTAATAATTTAGTAGGAACAACACGAGTATAATTTTATTCTGAATGCGTTAAAACTTTGTTTTTAAATTTCTTCAACTTAAAAATAAGATTTTATAAAATGATGAAGCATTTTTTTTGTATATCAACTAATAAATATTTTTGGTGAAAGATTCAAAAGGATTCTTTCTCTTGCCGTTGTTCTAGTGCTGGTCCCTGTGTAGTATGCTTATTGTACAATTAATTTCCGATTATCAATGGGGTTAAATATTTACCAAAAGGTAAGATTTCTAAATTATAAATGTAAAAAAGAATAATAGAGAAAAACAATTTACAGTTTACAAATTATATTAATTTCATTTTAATATAAATTCCATCATTAATTAAATAAATATTCTGTTATCATTGATAATGCAAACTTAATACTTGAAGAGCATCAGCGGTTTCCACAACAGTTGAAGACGGAACTAGACTTTCAGTTTTTTCCATTTTCTCTACTTTATCTTTCATTGATTTCTCCCATGCCAAATCAAATGGATAAGTGATTGGTTTCTTCTCATCCGGAATCTCATCGGGATTTGGGGCAGTTGCAGCTTTAATACTAGCACCACGAGTATGAATTCTTTCAAGCATACTAGCATTATGTTCCTGAGCATTTAACGATGTGATATTTTCAAATAGTTCCTCTTTAGTAAAGAGATTCGGCAGTCCGCGACGAGTGAAAAACTGAAATTAGTAAATAATTGGAAATGATTTATGAACTAATTTAATATTTCTTACCGTTATAATATTATTACAATCACGCATTAGAAACTCTAAAGCGCTAGGATGTTCAGGCTCCACAGATTGAGCAACGTCGATAAACCAGCATTTACCATCATGCCAGAGGATGTTGTACTCAGATAGATCAGCATGAACGAGTTTTGCATTGTTGTACATGTTATGCATCATTTGGATGATTTCTTCGTAGGCGACACTTAATTCAGCATCGCTTAGGCGAGCGTCCTTCAGTTTTGGGGCAGCATTATGGTTTTGACCAATGAACGACATCACAAGAATGTGTTTCTTAAGTACAACTACATCAGGGCAGTTAATTCCGCATTTCTGCATGCGCATCATATTGTGCATCTCCTTCTCGGCCCACATGTTGATGATAACGCGATTATTTTGCTTGCTGAAGCGTTCCTTGAATCGATAATCGTCCTTTATGTAACGGTCACGTTGCTTAAACTCGTTTAAAGTGGTTTTAAAGATTTTAATCGCACATTCCTTCGGTAGTAGAAGTTCCCCAGTGTATGAGGGGTCACTGTCAGCATGTAATATTAGCGCTTCTTTTCCGGTTGAGATAATTCCGTTGACTTGCTCTAGGATTTGATTGTTTACAAGCTTATATAAAAGCAGTCTTGTAGGCGCATCAACACCCATTTCGGCTGTTGCGATATTTTCTTTTCTGTCGTGCATTTTACTCTTTTTATTCTTTCTGGCATATGTTTTTAATTGATTAAAAACCTGGTTAGAGAGCTTCATATCGAATCCAGCTGCGTCTCCTGTTGGGAATTCAGGTGGAAAAGACATAACCTTGCAGGCATTTCTTACACCACAAATTTGCGGATCGTGCTTTGTTATCATTTCTCCTTCCTTAACAACTTTAAAGCCACACTTTGGAATAGCGTCAAACTTCTTCTCATTAGTTTCAAAACGATCCCAGTCGCGCTTCTGATTGTCATAGTACTCCTCAAATTCATCATCACTGGCAGATTCATGATCACCCTCCCTTCGATATTTCGTATAAGATATCGAGACTTTTGATTGTTTATTCTTGGCTCTTTCATATCTTTTCAACTCCTCATTATATTCATGATCAAATTGAGATTGCAAGACTTGGGCTATTAATGTATCTGACTCACAGACGCCACTAAAAGAAGCCCCTGCCAAAGCAGCATCTTCACGGATTACTTTGAGAATTTCTTCTGGTATTATCTCATGCAGCTCTTCTGCCTTTCCAATATCATTTGTACCATTTTCTTTCATCTTCACCGATGGTGTCAGGTCTTCACGTATTTGTTCACCATATTTCTTGATTTCTTTATCTTGCAGACCACGAGCATATTCCTCTGACATGATCTCAGCAAAGCTGGCAGCTTCAACTTTTTCTATTTTACCCCAGGGTGACGACATTATTATTTTTTTCTTATTTATATTAAAACTTAAGATAAAACTATCAATTATAAACTATATCACAAAAATTAGAGTTAAACCAATTTCAAAATTGTAACAAATTTTGGCAATTAACAACGAGTTATGAAATTCTTTTCACAAAAAAAAAGATTAAATAGTAGAGAAAACCGAGAAAACCAGCGAGAATTTTAAAGCCACTGTAGGAAATCAGCTGATGATGAAGTTTTGTTGTTAAATTGATGTGTATTTTGTGGCGCTGGAGTAGCTTAGAAGTTTTTTTTCGGCGGTTTTTAACGTTCATATTTATGACAGATAATGTTCATAACCACTTTGGATTATAGAAAACGCACTACGCAAATGGGGGACTATTATTATTGTTCATTTCTTATTAATCTGCATAGTTTAGTAATTTCAGAAGCTAAATTATTTACAATAAATGTAATGGTGTATGCTGAACTAAGTCGATGTTTATATGACAAATGCAAAGGACACATCTAGGTAAATATGAATTTACTTCAGTAGTATTAATTTTGTATTTTTTGCACGTTATTATCGGTATGAAATTTTATTTTATTTTTGTGACGATATGTTGCTTGGAAAGACAAGAAAAAACAGACCATAAGTATGCGTAACATTCTAGGGAGGCTTTTTTTACATAATGGTTGTGTGATTAATTATAAATTGCTGGTCTACATAATTATTATATTGCGTACTTAAATTAATTTATATAAGGTGTTTACCGAAAAGGTAGGAATAGCGGGAGGCTACCTGCGTATAAACTATAGAAAGATAATCATATATCAACTTATATTGAAGATAATTATACATTCCAGAAGTCATTATTCTTCTTAAATTGCGCTATAGTCCTTGTAGGACTCGACCCTTTTAAAATCTCTTCTTCCAGTCGTCTCTACGTTTTACTAATTCTCTCCATCATCGTATATCTTCTAGCACGTCATCCATACACCTATTTTTTGGTCGTCCTACGCTACTTTCCACTGATGGTCTACCGTTGAAAATCCCGGCTGGTATTCTTTCTTCTGAAGCTCGTACAACTTGTCCAAGCCATCGTAGCCTACACAATTTTATATGTGTAACTATTTATTTCGCCCTACATTTTTTCAAGCTCTTCGTTTGTTCTATCTAATGCGACATTCGTTTTGGCTAACCTTTACAGGACCAAATGTTCTAAGGATTATCCTTTCGAATTTTGAACTTTTATTTTGTTTGCTTGGTCTGATGAGATCTCATCTCCTTGTCGCAGACCTGATTCTTAAGGGAAGGTTATTGAATTACAACCTCGTATTCTCACATTCACATTCTTTTGTCGTCATTTTGCATAGTTGTATTAACTTTTTCGGGAAGCCTATTTCTCTCATATTGTTCCATAGCTCTCTTTTATAAAGCAGGCTCTAAGCATTTCTGTAGTCTAAAATCAATGCTTTCTTCCCAACATTTTTCAAGTATTTGTCTCATTATGAAGATCTGTTCTGTTGTCGCTCTGTTCTTTTTAAATCCTGCTTGGTAATCTTCTACTTTGTCTTCCATATGGTTTCAGTCTATTTAACAAATCATATGAGAGAACATTATAAGCTGTGTTCAAGAAGTGATTGGACTATAGTTTTTGCAGTTCATCAATTCACTATTATTTGTGGACTGGGGGAGAATTGCGCCAAGAAGCTATTCTTCCGGTTTATTTCTGCTTCCGGTACCTTTGTTTGCAAGTGAGACTATGTATAGCCGGATCTAGGGTAGAGCGAGTGGAGCGGTGGCTCTAGGCGCCAGGTGGCAAGGGCCGCCACAATGAATGTGAAAAACAATTTCGAGCGAAAAATAAAATTTTGATGGCGCCTTTTACAATAAAATTGATTTTTGAAAAATTTGGTTATTATTATTTATTTAACACCAGCTTTCGCTGTCCAGTCCAGGGGCTTTTCCAACGGCAATCATCTTCGCGGCTTCCACAATTTCTTCCCCCCTTACCTCTGGGATGTCTGCTTCATCTACGTTTACTGCAGGCAGGCTATTCATGTTCTGTGGAAACAGGGTCTATACTATGTCTTTCAGCATTTCAGGGCAGGTAATCGTTGGGGAACGCTTGCCCTTAATCGACGACATCTACCCTGTAAGCATGCCCCACGGGTTACTATCCGCTTCCTTGCACAGACTCTTAAAGTGCTCCGTTTTACTCTTTCGGATGGCATTTTTAAGCCCTGTCCACGCCTCTTTGTATTCCTCGAACTCTAGCCGTTCCCGCCTTCGCTGACAGCGCCTTCTTGCCTTTAGGCAAGCCCTTAGACGCTCCTCGATTTCATCGTTCCACTAGAAGTTCGGTGGACGTCTTCGGGGTTTTGGGCGTTGTGGCATGGAGGCGTGGATACCCGTTTCATCGCCGCGGTGATCCTTGCGACCCTTTCATTTACACATCCTGTCTGCGCAAAATTACCTGCAGGATTATCTCTTCATTGACCTTGTTCTGGGCCCATCCGGTGCTTATGGCTTGGTTTTGCTGCACCCTTTCTGTTCATCTTCCCGTGCGGAAAGTTATGGCGTGATGGTCGCTGTGCGTATACACCTCGCTCACCCGCCATTGGAGGTAATATTCTTTCATATACTTGTTATGTTTCTTTATTTCTTAATTTATCTTTATGTCACTTTGAGTGTTTCGTTTCCTCTATGCCTTGTCACCAGTTTTTTGCCCTAACTTTCCCAACAACTGGGCAGTGACCGCTGTCCACATTCACTCCTCGGTAACTCCTTACATCCAGTATGCTGTAAGTTCAAGTTATACTGCCTGGCTGCTATGCCTTTAACCTTTGTAACACTTAAACCTCTCACATAAATAATAACATTGCATATTGTTCTTACCGAATAAACAGAAAAAAGCAGACGCAGTCTAAGATTAGATGATCAAACTTTTCGTATATAACTGGCAGGCGCATTCTCGCATTCGTAAATAATTTATATTTTAGTAAATATTTGTTAATAAATTACTTTTAAAAATATCAACTTAAATAAATTTGCAGAAAAAGCGAAATTATTTACAAGTAAAATGCTAAACAATTATTCTTACATCAAACGTACTTGCATCAAGCAGACTTTAACATTTGAACCATATAAAACGTCAGATTAGTTAGTAATTTGATAACGGGTATAATCGTTCTACTTCAGTTTACTTATCAACCTAGACCCCGCAACCCCAATGAAGTCTCGGTTTAATATGAAATTCGCATGCGCTTTCAAGATAACTAGGAAGCCGCCGCCAACGGCAGCTAATTGACATTTAAGGACATGGAAACTTTCTAAGACGGAAAAAATCTCTTCCATAGAAAAATGTGCGAGATACTTGACAGATTTTATAAACAAGTGCTTGAATGTGACGTCGTTGTTCGATCCATGTGCCTGTTACTTGGGGCAACAATAAATAATATTTTTCTTCTGTTAAATTCAAGCTAATTAATCATAAAATGCGTGTTGTTTATGTATAATAATGGGCACGACATTCATTGCGCGTTTAATTGAAATTTATGATATTTATTGATTGAATGTTGTGGCACAATTGGAAGTTGTGGCAGGCATTTTGCATTCTTTTAGCGCGAGTAGGAATTAAAACGAAATTATGTCTTCAAGCATAATGAAGGACTTGGAGTACATAGAACTAGTTGGTATATTTTCCTGAATATTCTTTGTTTACATTATGCACAAACTATGCACTAAACATAACTTTAAATTCGAAGCATGGTATCGAGTCGAGTATCAGCATTACCCGAAAACTTGGATTTATCCTTGAAGTTCAATTAATTTAGAATCACATAAAAACTTCTTAATAATTGTTGCGAGAATAAAATTTAATTTTTCAATATGCTAGCGTAAAACCAACTTCTTGACAACAACCAGAAGTTATTAAAGAAATCACTGGGAATTGTATCTTTGATTAACGTTTATTCGGGGATTTTGATTTGAAATTAATTCAACGACGGGATAAATTGTTTTTGTTTTTCGATAAGCTCCAGTAAAATAAAATTCTTATCTACTAAATATGACTTAGCCACAAGTACAGTGGATGAAGAGATCCGTAACCACCTTCGATAACACATGAAAATAGGAAAATTAAAAATTTTTTTGTAATTAATCTAATTAACAGATTTATTATTTTATTGCATTTAAATCTCATCTTAATTTATTATTTGGAGCAATTAGAAAGTAATTTTTTTTGCATTATACCACACGCGAGAAAGTTTGATTTTATTTCCGACATTATTATCAATCATGGTATTTATAATGTGCTCGTAAACTTTGTGAAAGATTTTTAATTTTTTTGTTCACATTGAAATAATAGTTCTATTTATATGTACGTATAGAAAAAGGAAGATAGTCTCATTAAATTTCATGTCCTTCAAATTGTTTTTCAAAACTATTACTGTAATGCACAGATGTAGAAAAGCGCCAAAGATAACATAATTTTTAAAATCTTATTTTTACGAGGCTGAGGAAAATATTTATACTGTTTATTTTGATTTCTAGATTCACTACAAGGACACAAAAGTGGAATGCTGACAAGACTGAAAGCCGTCCACCGTCAGTTTCAGGATAGACGGAGTCCGGAGTTCTTAACTCTTAAATCGGTTATGAAAAATCTCCAACAACTTTTAAGAAAATAATTCTCACAGTCTGTGAATCTGTACTGGAACAGAAAGATTCGTGCTATATACAAACTAATATCGGGAGCATGTTCCCACAGATAAATAAAATATTAGGGATAATGGGTTGGACAAGTTACGTAGCCCTAGAGCTCCGACTAACCAGGAAATGTTAAGGCCTGCGAACGCAAATCCGGAAGAAACCAGTTCTCTAGGCGATAATTATTGTATAGAGGACGATAATCTAGGCGTCTCTAGGCGATAATTATTGTATAGAGGACGAGCAGGAGAAGGTGGATTTTGTGCGGGCGTACTATCAGCGATTGTGTTCGTAGGAATTTTGACTTTGAGAATAGGGCCTTGATGAACCACTTTAAATTATCCAAATCCAAATTATCCAAATGAAATCGAAACTTGGAAATCTGAGAATCGAACAATCATCGAATGCAATAAAGACTGCCCAGTTAATCGATCTCATGCTAATATTTCATCATCTAATTAATATGAAGTGGTGGGGATTCGATGATATTCCGAACATAGTTCTGAAACACCTGCCCCTGGAGGCTAAAGACATATACTCCACTGTTTAGCAATGCATTAAACAACGTCCATTTTAGCGGATTCAAATCGATCCTTTTTCGGACTCCTCTAAACAGAGCTTCTCGTGATATGAAGAGGAACTGGCAATTATTTTCGATTTCGCTTAACTACATTGTACTACAAAATAAATTAGAAGTGAAATACCTTGGGCTTTGGCTGGCCCAATGCTTGTATTTCAATACCTTTTATCGCACACCCAAATCTGACTTCACTAAGTTTCACGCCAACAATGTTTACGATAAGGCATTTGTTAATAGTTTATATTCAGGTATAATCTTTTTTCGATCTCCATGATATTCTTCATTCAGTTAGACAGAAACATTTTATATAATTCTGTACTAATTAATCTTTTCAGAGTTTACTAACAAAGGAACTATGTATTTCATATTTTTTTTATTACTTCATATTTATTTTATTAAAATCCACCTTTTATTTTTGTAGAAGGCTCGCCTTAATAAATAAAACCATTTTATCGTAAAAAATATTCTAATATTAGACCAGTTCCGCTTGAATGCATTAAAAAACTCATTATAATTCTACCAGTGTATAATAATATGGTAAAATGTTAGCAATAAGTTACGATAATCACTGGAAGGCCGTTGCATACAGAAAAAGTTGTTCGATATTTTCGATCGATCCAATCCGAATTTTTAACAAAAAAAAAAACAAGAAAAATAATCAAAAGTTGCCGAAAGGTGAATATCGTTGCAAAAAACAACTTACAACTATCGCAATTGGTAACATCATTGGCTGTTGCTGAGGGGCTCGTCTAAAATGTTATAATTTTCAAATTTATTTAAATATTAATTTTTTTTTCATACAATTGAAACTATGTTTGTGTGTGATTTGGAAAAAGAACGAAATAAAAACACTGTCATACGTTTTGTCATAATCTGAAATTTGTTATCACAAATAATTTTGCACATCAGCAATAAAAAAATGTTTTCGCTTGTTACTTACATTTTTTTCTATTCAATTTTATGCCGAATATGTAAACAGTATTATAGATAAATTAGCTTAATTATTTCGCAAATGACCCGTCATTAGCAACAAATGAATGTTAAATTTTTGGTCAATTTTTAGATGTCATTCGATTTTTTTGTTTTAGCTTTCTCTATGGTTTTTGTTTTCACGTATTTTAGTATTTTAGCCTTCATGGTGGTCTATTTTTGGTAACTTTCGATGATAATCAAATTGAATTTTAAAATAAAAAGGAACAAAAACATTAATAGATAAGTTCTATTTGTTCCCTATTACATATTAGATGTTTCGACAATAACGGCGCGTGCTAGTTTACGAACGTAGGGTAATCTTTTTTTGTTTATAATCCTTATATCCTATTTTTTTGGGAATTTCCAATTTAGATTAGGAATAACGTGACTTGATATATTTGGGTTTATTACCTTCTTTTTTTATCATTAATATCAGGTTTTGAATAGAAATTGATATGATGCAACAATACTTGAAATTTCACCAGCATATTTCTAATATAATTTTGATTGTAAGCGTAACTAGTTATATATTTATTACAGGAAATGCATAATGTGCATAAACTTGGCATTTATTGGCTTGGTGTGCTAACAAGTCTTGAAAAAGTATGCCAGGTAAATATTTCATATTTTTAAATTAATCTTGATAATGTTTTTTATTTAACAGCCTATTTATGCAAAAGAGAGTGCGGTGTCTGCTGGGCTGCAAAAATCCTCTCACTAAAGTGAGCTGCCTGGAGAGAAGGTAATACTTGATTCACGCATGATATTATTAAAGAGCCGATTTGGTAATTTAAAAAAAAATCTCCATTGAGCATCACAGGTCTATTCTAAAAAATATTCAGTGCCTCCTTCAGAATTGTTATATATTCGTATATAGCGTCTGTTTGGAAGAGTGTCCAACATTCAGGCAGATAAGCTGTTAAACTTTCAACGAAATTGTCAACAAGGAAATAACTAGCCTTTATCTTGTATGTCACCTGTTTTGCTCCTCCCAGCATACGTGACGAGCATCCATATTCTGAGCCTCAAGGTCAAAATTGCAGTGCAAAATGGAAGGACTACAGTACGAGTCTTCGTTGATATCGAGGCGCATTTTAACACTACAAAAATGACTAAGTAACAGGTAAGTTTTTACAACTGGATTAATTCAATGTTGAAGACTCGCAAATAATTGTCACTCATTTTGAGGCATATCTGGAAGGCATTATAGCAAAAAGGATGTCCGCAGGGAGGTTATATATCTTCCCAACTATGGTAGCTTCTTGGAGATGAACTCCTGGATTCGCCGTCTAAAATCTTTTTTGTCCAGGGCTATGTCGTGAAGTCGTATGCAGCACGTACTTAATTCCAGCTGGTGCGCTAGTGTAGGACTATTAATCACAAAACATGGTTACGATACCATTTATCACGAAACGTTCACCGTCCGGATTGCCAGAATCGAATTCAAATTCTTAGATGCCAAGGTTCATTGGAACCAGTCCATGGGTAATCTAACGCGCATATCTCTGTGAGCCTGCCATTGAGTATGTGGATTCTCTTGCGATTTCCATACAAAAACCGTCTTATTGGTTATGCATCACCTTCATAAGGCTCAACCAGGCTTAATTAATACAAACTCAAAGAACCAGGTCTCATAGGCAGTCAAAATAAGCAAAATTCAAAGAGCGGATAGCTTTCCATCATTGGGGATATAAGTACGTGGTCGGCTGCAGCGCTGCAGGGTCTGTTCAAGAAATCCGTCTTAAGCGCTTCGCTGAAGTTGAGAACAAATGGTTATATTGGCGATGGTATTCAGAAGTGATATTCTACAATTTGTAGTATTAAGGAAGAGATTCCAGGTTGATCTATTCTTTCTGAATTCTGCTTCCAAGTGTATCTTTCATTGATTGCATGTTTCCTCCTATATTAGGGCTATGTTTTTTTTAAGAAATTTCTAAAGTACTTCACCGTGTCCTAAAGTATTCGTACGTCATCGATACTACTAACTAAAGCATCATTCTCACTTCTTACAACGACACAGATAGGTTTATACCCTTTCTTTTTCATATTAACATCTTTTTAAAAATTCCTACTGTAGTTTTGTAATTCTTATTGTAGTTTTGTTTAATTGGACTAATTCTATTTCCGAATTAGTTTCGTTTTTTCATTGCTATTTATTCGTGTCCTTTCGGACTGCTACGCATTTTTCATGATTTCCTCTTGCGCTTTGTGCTAAGTATCTTTGCTTTCACTGGTTATCTGAAAGTTTCTCTTACATTTTTCAATAAACCATTGTCTTATTCTTTCGTATACGCTCTTTTTATAGAGCTCCACATCAAATCAATTTCCATTTCCAGGGCTCCCCAATCTGTAAGTGTTTTTTCATACTGTTGTTTTGTTCCTTCATAATATTAACTTTTCTGTATGCCAGTTTGTCTGATTTCTGTTGCCACCAACTAGTTAGTGATCGGTGCCCACATTCGCTAATTGATAACATCTTATTTCTATTTTGCTACCACCATGCCTTTTATTAACTAGAACATGGTCCATTTGAATATGGTACCGGCCATCTGATAACGGTTATGCAATGTTGTGTAGATTCGTATGACTGAAACGGATGCTGGCTATGGTTAATCTTTTGGGATGTCTGTCCCCGTTATTGTTGTAGCCTTCGTGCAATGGGAATTTGCCAGCGTAGGCATAATAATTTCCTTACTCTCTTTCCACTTACACGTTCTAGGTAGAAACTTTATCATAAGTCTCTTTTAATGCTTTATAAAAGCGTTATCCTTTTCTTGATCCATTTTTTCTTCTGTAGCACAAACACCGTTAAGCATGTTATATTATGAAATCTGGATTAAATTCTTTAAATCGTGATCCGATTTTTAATATTTTCGTTGCGAGGCAAACTTCTATATTCCATGAATTGTTTTCCGAGGAGAGGTTGTTGACTGTTGTCCAACCCCTACCAGGAGGACGGTTCCCGAAGATTTATGACCCCTGGGATCATGGGTGGTCTGCTGCTTATACCTCTTCGAGACGAGGTTTAGAGTTTTTGCTAGGGATTGGTACGAGTTTATTGACTGTTGTCCGTTATCCAATCCAAACCCGGCAGGACATCCGGGCACAGTTTTAGTCTATTTTTTTTTACTTTTTAGACACGGTATACAGAAACAAGGTAATGTAACAGAGACTGACAGGTTCGAATATCGTAGAAATTTCGGGCCGAGTGACGTCAGCACTAATGCCACGGTATACAGAAACAAGGTAGTGTAAAAGAGACTGACAGCTCGAATATCGTACGAATATCGTAGAAAAAGCCGACGTCACCCGGCAAGTTAATACAGAAAACAACAACAACAATTTCGATTTTGTATGGGGAAGACTTGCCGAGTGACGTCGCACTAATACGATATTCTACGATATTCAGTCTTTTACATTACCTTGTTTCTGTATACCGTGCACTAATGCAGAAACAACAACACAACTCCGATTTTATATGGGAAGAGCGTGCCAAGTGACGTCAGCACTCAAATGACATTTCTCCATTACATTTACCTTGTTTCTGTATACCGTGCTTTTTAGAATTGTGTCATTTATGTACTAAATGTAAATGTATGTTTCATGACTTCAATAATGTTATAACTGCAACTATTTTTTTTTGGATTAGAAGCGTTAGCTTGAATTTTAAAGCAAATTTTATATATAATACTATACAGCAATTACTTGTATGAAATTAAATTACATATAATAAAATATTCTAGAAAACAAGAATATATTATTTAAATTGCTAATATTATTAGAACTAAAGTCAAGTCTCTTTTCAGCCACAAATCACACCACAACAAAAACATCGCCCAACCACCAACCGAACTATTCCACCAAACAACATTTAATTTAAAATAAAAAGTGAAAGTGTCCTCTTCGGTATTTTGTCCTATTTATCACAATAAGAATAAACAAGTCAATTGAAAAACATCTCGATATCCATTAACAAATACTTCGCGAAACACTATACATCGAAACAATTCAAATTAATTTTTTTCCTGTGTCAAAATTGAATATTGCAACAAAACAAGATCATGCCACTCCGCGATGGTAAGAATAGAAGAAAAAAAAGGAGGAACTAAAAACGAAAAGCAGAAACGAACGTGTTTGTCTGGTGTTTTTCTGAAGGCGTGGAATGATTAATTTGTTTGTTTCGCACGAGCCTCTTTTACTTAGTTTTTTCCCTCTTATATGCATGTATATTCTGTTCATCGATCTTTTAATTCGATTCGTTTAAATATTGGGAGATCGTTTCATGATATTTATATCACATGTTCGAACTAATTCGAAGTAGACGTAGTTTTATTTTTGAAAGTGTTGGTAGCGTTAAAAGGGCCCATCCATATCCCCAGCACCCTGACCTATATATTTTGATGACGCCGGGGGCCCGGCCATTATATATTTACTGATCGGTTTCTAAAAATATCAGATTTAACGGGCACCTCTAAAATGTATCGTAAACAATTTTCAAGGCCTGTCTTTGTTTCGTTTCGTTTTACTGTATGTTTCGTTTCTTCTTATGACTGACTGAACGCATCGGAAAGGTTTTAAAACTCAGTTTTTTTTCGGATCGATGAAAGAAAATACATTGAAAACTTCTTTTATCTGTTTTCGTTCCAAAACCGTTTACATTTACGTATACATCCAAGCTTTTACTACATTGGCCAATTCCGATCGAGCAAAACGATGACGTTTAGGGGCTCGTTCAGTTTGACCCCCTCGCATGTGTTCGTATCGCGGAGTGGCGTGATCGTTTTGTATATATGAAATTGGTTTTATCTTTTCATTCGCAAGTTTACGTGTAAATTCTTGGTATCTTTTTACTTTGAAAGTCAACTAAATTGTTTTTGATATTATATCTTAGCTCGAGCCCATAGTAGCTGTTTTCTGTGCGCACAGCAGACGCGCGCTTATTTCTGCCTATTAAGATGGCGTTGGTGTAGCCCAACGTTACGACAAATCTATTTTAGTTTTGGTCGCTACTGTAGGAAGATTTCTCAGCTTCTCGTATGCACTCATGCCACCAACACTATACACAAATGATATTTAGTCAAGTGCTGCGGTACTGGCCGGCTGGCGCCCAAACTCAGACCAACAGTATCTTCCATTATAGCGCGCTTTTATGTACTATAGTATTCGTGAAGTTTTTGGTGCAGTTCTGGCCAGTTTAAACTGCAGAAAACTGCATTTTTTTTTGAAAAGAATGGCTTAAGAGGAGACTTTTATATATATATAGTTACATATACTTCGATGAAAGGCGGGAGGGGAATAACTGGCTTTAAAATTAACATTTATTTGCATAATAAAATTTTTAATGTTGATCGACATTCTTTTTAATTCAACATTAAATCTTTGGGCGCCACGTCGCGGTGATCTTTCACAATTCTTTAGAATCGTTTTTAATATCTCTAAAACCGGAATTCGATTTAATTTAAATTAATTAAAACATTCTTCTGGATAATATTGGAAATTTTGTTTTTAGCTTCACGTGAGGGCATTTGAATACGCGCTGACGATTGTTGCCAAAACATTTACATAGATGTAGATCTTTTCTATCTTTTAGATTTAGTTTATTTACAACAAAACTTTAAGTAATCTACTAAAAGACTGACTCATTAAGCTGACGCCATGCAATAACGAATTTGAATAATTGAACACAAAAAAAAATTCATTTATAATTTATGATTTTTCTCTTTAAAATTGTTTTTCTTATATTTATTTAAAAACAAAAACGCATAAGCATGTGTTCGTATTGTTGTTGTTCGATACCTGGGCGATTAAACTCGTAAAATTTATTTTTAGAAATAACTTTTTGTATTTCGCCGAAAATTACATGATGGAAAAAATGTTTCAATAATCAATCTTTAAATATTACTTATTATGAATGAGGTTTTTTTAGGATTGACTTGGTTTGATTACTATCAATTGCCCTGATGAGACCTGCGTAATAATAAGAGAATTTGCGTCGTTTGGTATTTATTTTTATGAATTTTTTCTTCTAGGTTTTTTTCTGTATTGCGAATTTTTTTTCTAAAGTTAATTCTACTCATGTTTTTTCCACACAAAAGCATCTCTTCGTAGACAAATATGTATTTCGTTTTTAGTATTTGCCACGAGCTTGTATAACAATTGAATATTTCTCGAAAATTATTTTTGTAGTTTGGATGTTTTTAGGTATGGACCGACTTTAATAGAAATATTAAGTTTAAGTCATGGATAATTTATTGATGGCAGTAGCGACAAGATCCATGGAGAAATTTAACACTATGGTACCTATACCTCCTGTGTAAAAATTGCCTGGAATTGTTAAATAAAATTTAAGAAAATGAATTTATTTATCAAAATTAATTTAGTCACTTTTAAAGTAGACCTTTAAAGTAGAGATCGAGTTTAATAGAACTATGTCAGTGTATGATCCAACCCTTCATATATTTGCGCACATTGTTGGAGATGGCCTTCAACTCCTGCGGTAGATTTTTTTATAGCTTCGATTGACTCGAAACGGTTACCTCGAAGTAGTGATTTTATCTTCGGGCACGTGAAAAAGTCATGCGGTGATCTGTCGATGACATTCGCTGAGTTTTTGGCCAAAAAATTTTCAACAACGATCGCTTTGTGCAATGGTGAGTTATTGTGGTGCAGAATCCATGAATTTTCCTTCAAACTCAAGCGCAAACGCTTTATGACCCTCAAATAGTCCTTAGTCCCATTAAAAAGAGTTCGAAGTGTACCAAGTTGAGCTTGGCTTTGATTTTGGAATGAATTTGATATGTTTTTTAACTTCCCAGTTTATAGGAAAGTTATTGTAATCGGTCCGAAAATCGAAATCGTAATTTTCAATGTATTTTCTTTTTTGCAAGGTCCCAATAGCATTTTAAGCATAAATCTGAGAAGAAGTATGTGTGTGTTTGTGTATGTGTGCGTACGTATGTGGTCATTTTTTCCTGCACGATCTCGTGCGAACCAAAAAAGATATCGACTTCGTGTCGGTCGAAGCGTATTAACTGAAATATGATCTGAAAAGATTTTCATGAAAATCGGTCGAGCCGTTTTTTTGTTTAAACGACGTAAGTGATTTTTGAACCTGCACGATTTCGCGCGAACCAACAATGATATTGACTTCATTGAGCTGCCGATCGACGCGTATTACCGAATTTATAATCTGAAAAGATTTTCATGAAAATCGGTCGAGCCGCTTTTTTGTTTGAACGAAGTTTGTGAATTTGCCATCAAGGCACTCTCATCGTTATCCTCCAAAATAGTTGCAGGTTGCTTTAACGTACCCCAGAGCCTGGCCAGGAAAAATTGGGTCCCGCACTACGGGGTCCCCGGACAGTGGGGTATCAAGAGCAATGATGCTGTGAATAAGGTCGTGAAGGAGGGGTCTGAAACGCTGGTCCAGGGCTCCGAAACTTTTTGTGGCATCTCATGGTCCACCTTCAAGTCCGTGATAGAGGACTGGGTTAAGGGACTGAACATAACCTATTGGGAATTGGTCCCAGGTCTCAGACCTTTGTCTTAAGGCGCGTTATTACTCTCAACAGGGCGGACCTTAGGCTGTTGGTGGGATATCTGATTGGACATGTGGGGCTGCGGTACCTCCACAACCTAGAACTGTCTCAGGAGAAAGAATGCCGACTCTGCATTGAAGGCGATGAGACTTCCACCCATGTTCTTTGCGAATGTCCTGCGCTGATCTGGCTTAGAACAAGAACGTTTATTAGAGAGCTTCTGAGTCACGCTCAGGTTCGGTCTTTTTCAACTAAAGGCCTTCTTGCTTATGGTGGGTCCACATGGCACCGGCTTTTGTCCGTCGTAATTTCCGTGTCGGCTTCTGTACAGACTGTGAAGTTTGAGCGAAACGGCTGTCGGAATGTCTGGGCGGACGATGTCGACAGAATGTTTGTGCGCATTTTCTCCAGCGGCGGCAGCAGCTTTCCTTTGTTTCAAAAAGGGGGAAAAATGTTCGTACGAACAAAGTTTGTGTCGTGTGGGCGGAACATTACTTCCGGAGAGCTAATGGTATTTTCCATTAGTGGGATATGTGCACAATAGTCCCAAAATATGAGTTGCCCCGTACTTAAAAATACTGCTTATACAGCTTTTGGATTCAAATTCCACGTAGTAACTCGGTGCAGCGTTACCAACTTACTTACGGAAAACAATCTTTAATAAAATGTTTCAATGCGCGTATTTCAAATGAATGAAAATTTTAATTTCAACTGCATTATTATAGTTACTCATTTTATACAAATAATAATTTAATCGAAATTCTGAATTCGTTTTTAATGTACTTTTTAATAATGTATTGACAAGGAATAATGACCCGATAAATGTTCATTCACCATGGGGTTTCGTAGAATGGATAATTAGGATTACTTGCACGTTTTTTTAGGAAATTGCTAATGGTATTAATTTTTTGGTCAGGTGCTGTAATCATATTTGAGATACTCACAATTAAGTGCAAAAAGCTACACAAAAATATATTTAAAATTATGATGAAAAAAACATTTTACACGCTTCAATTAATCAAGACGTAAAAACTAGTATAATAGTACTAAATTCACTCTCTGACCTTAAACTAGAATAAATTATGTTTACGTGGTGGTTTAATATGAGTCAATGTGGATATTGTGACCACTTAAAAGCCTATCGAGACAGATTCATAGAATAATTCCATGCTTTTGTGGGATTTCCCAGTAAGATTGCATATTTTTTGATAAAACTTTTACTATCAGAAATTCAAGTTCAAAATATTTTGTTAATCTTTTTTTTGTAATAAAATAATATTTTCTTAATATTTAACTTTACATAAAATTCAATACTTTCAATACTTCCGCAATTAAAAGAAAACCTTCATTTGTTGTTTACTTTTGTGGTTACATTTTGAATGCACATGCCACATTCGATTATTACCTGCTGTCGATTCTTAATTTGTTCAGACATTAAACTGAATGTGAAAACTAAATAAAATATGTTAAGTGTATCTTTTCCAAACAACAAAAAAAAAAAGAAATGGAAAAGACTCGTGTTCTCTTAACTTGACAATCGCCTGCTATCTTGCAGCCTGTCGGCAGTTGATCTCACGCTTCGTTTAAGTTTGAACAAGTGAAAAAGTTCTGGTGATATGTCGTTTAAAGAATGCCAATTGCGCAATGTCTAATCAGATCATTTTTGTTGCTTTACCAGAATTTTTTTAATTTATTATAGATTTTATTACGTTTTAATTTGTAGTTTTAGAAGTAGTTTGGGAGGTCTCGTGTTGTAAAAGAGGAGGGGTGATATTTGTTGTGTCTATCTAGAAATGACTAAACCAGATGAAATTAGTATTATGCAAAAACACGTTATATTACAATATATTTGATTGTAGCGTCTTGACTTAATCTTGAAGCAAAATTTGTCCTTCTATGCATATATGAGATTTGTTAATTCTATCTGACAAAATTAATAACAAGACTAGATCGGATATCCACCGACGGGTCCAAGACTTCAGAAGGATCGGGCAGGGTTTTATCTAGAGATCACTAACAGTTCCCTGTCGTGGCACTTCACTTTAGAGGTACACGAGGTTGTGGCATCAAAACGGTGTGCCAAAGCGCTAATTGGGCTTCCGGTCACACTCGAGGCAGCGCTACACCTAACCCAACAAGACAAGATTAATAATTTATAACTGATAAAATTGTTAATTAAATTCCTGGCCAAAAATTCTGTTCAAAATATATCTGTATTTTTATATTTTCAGATAACCAATATTGTAAATATAATTTGGACCATTATTACTAGCAAGATAACAAAAAGTGAGATACAAGGATATAAAAAATACAGATTGGTCAGAAATAGGTAATATTTAATAAAAAATAACTAATAATTTGGCTTTCTGAATTATTGTAGAACATAAAAGGACGCCACATAAAAGGACGCCACAATAAGTCATATCTATCCGCAAATATAAAATAAATATCTGAAAATGCAATGAGAAACATTTAAAGACAATTCTAGAAAGTAAATAAGTAGAGAACGATCGCTTAAGCCAAATCAACAGCGAGATTCTGCGCATATCTTTCGTAACCTATCATTACTCACTTCTAGAGGTAAAATTATATTATTATTTAGCGTTATTCATCAAGTAAGTTCTTTTTTTTTATAAAAGTAAATGACAATTTCCTTTTAGTATATAAATATTTGATTTCATATAAAGTATTTAATAGATCACCATTTTGTTGCAATACATGTTGTTATATTTCTGGCAGCATCATTTCATACTTACAGAACTTCTGATTTTTGCATGTAAAAAACTAAACCAAGTAATTTTTGATTTTCACAATTTTTTACATCTTAAATATCTTAGTGTTGTGTTGTCGAAAGAGCTCTGTAAAGATCAATCCATGTAAACTGTAACAGCTTCTAGCCAACATCAAACTTTTATACGTCATACGTCTTTTTCATTATTCATTATTTATATTTGATTTAATCACTCTATTTGTTCAATTGTTGCCAGTGAGCATCTGAATTAATTTTATAATTGTTTGGGTAAAAAACAACTTCCTTGAAGTCCCACCAAAAAGAGAGCATTACTTTTTCATGATTAATATAAGAATTGTTGTTAACAATTCATTTTTCGTCTAAATAACAATACGCCCCAGGCATGTATCATTTTCTTTGTGTTTCTGCAGCAAATGAAAGACGTCAGTATGATGAACAAAACCTTTTTTTATGATCGCGTGACAGTCAAATGTCGAGAGACAAATTCAATCTAATAAGAAACTCTTCTTTACTTTGATAAAAGATTTTATTTTGTTTCCAGCAACTTCATTATCGAAAAAGGATGAACATTTAGAAAACAGTTATTTTATTAATGAAAATAATAACATTAAAAAAAATAATTTACGTTTCATAACTTGTTAGTCTCTTGGAAGCTCAACGTACTTGCTTCAACGTCTTTCCAGCTTCGCGTGTCTTTCCGTGAAAATGATTCCACTCGCTTACTACTTAATCTAGGCTTTAGTTGCCTCAAATTTGCGTCAATCGAGGAAAGTTTTGAAATTCGAGAACAGATAGTGGTCGTGGGAGTTAGATGTATTGAATAGGCTGGACACGAAAGCAGATCAAATCATAGGTCGTTTAAGTTTTGTTCAGAAATACCGCTTGAATGCAGCGTTTCTGTTCTGGTTCCATTTTCAATTTGACCATAATTGAGGTGCAATATCCTTCATGGTAATAGTTTCTCCTCTCGTTATTTTAAGGTAGTCAGGATGCTGAAAATTACTTTTGTATACCAAAAATGGCGTCATCTTCAGAGCCGATATGAACTTTTTGTTTTGACTATTGTTTTCTTTCCGGGATTGGGTTGCATTCATTCTAGAACGAATACACGATATCATATACAATTTATTATTCAAAATTAAATTAAAGGGGTTCACTCGAAATGCCTTGCCTCTATTAATCAGCATACTTTGAATTCGATTGTTCCAGCGTTTAAGTCTCGCGTTTAAGTTGATTTTCTTAAAGTTGAACATTTTCATAGAAATTTGAAATGAATTCGAATGAGTTAACAACACCACAACAGGAATCCTATTTGTATTTATTTTTCACTGTTAAGGCCATTTTTCATCCCAAACCCAAAGTGGAAATGCAGCTCTGGAGCTCTTTTATCGAATAAAAATTTGTATGCTTTTCTCTATTGCACAAAAGTTTGCACTTTGCGTTTGGGATGTAAAATGGCCTTTAATCGACAGATCTCTTTAAAATCAACTCAAAAGAACGCTTTGTGAGATAACAGTCGTAGGAAACTTCAAAAAATTCTCATTGTAGAGGTTCGGAAATTTATAGACTACGATAGTTTTACAGTCGAGTTATTTTACGAGTATTTAGGAACGAATTCCTAGTTTCTAGCGTGCGCAAAAGGAGAGGTTGTAGGCAGAGGGAAAGAGCCGAACGGGCTTATAGTTTTACGCGTATAATTCGGTGGTACAATCGCTGTGATAGTAGGGATGAAGTTTTGTCAGAGCGGTGGCCATTCTGTGGCAGATCCTTGGTTAATGTCACACGTAAGATTTTAAGAGATTAGTAACCCATTAGCTTACACCATTCACGGAGGAGGTGTTGAAGGTTTGGTTTCAGAGATATTGTAGGTATTATTGGAAATAACACAATACTTCTTTTTGAGGGGTATTGAATTCGATTCAATTCTTGGGGGCCCAAGGCTTAAGTCCGCAATCATCGAGAGAAGGGTGGTATTACGTAAGTTGTTTCAATCGACCTCTTCATACAAATATTCAAGATTTTTGTATGAAGAGGTCGATTGAAACAACTTACGTAATACCACCCAAGGTCTGGCATGTGTGTTATGCCTGCACTACACATCGAAAGATACATCTGGGAGATGATCCACAGATGCATCCGGGAATAAATCCGCGAGCCGTCCACACGTCCGCGTATCAATCAGTCTGTGTTGATCATCGGAAGACGCAAGACATCAAGTACTTATTTTTGGGGTTCCACAAGCAGTTCTCACCTTGGTATAATTCTATAAACTTGAAAGTTTCCTCGGTGCTCATTGTCATTGTAGCCATTTTCAAAACAATACACTTCAAAACAATACACCGACGCGTCCACCTGCATTCAAAATGCGCACAACACTGATGCGTCGGCAGATGTGTGGACACAAGCCTTGCGTTCGCTCTGACGTCTGGCTCAAAATCCGTCAAGAATGGATTCAGGACAGACGTATCTCCGGATGTTAAATATTGTCCGGAGACGAGCAAAAACCCCCTCTACACATCGGCGGATGTATCCAGGGCTGAGGCATCTTCCGATGTGTAGTGCAGGCATTAGAATAACGCGTCCGGAGAGAAAAGAAGCAGTTGTTATTGAGCGATAAGGTTTAGTTCAGACAAATTTTTCGATATACATATGCTGAACATGTGCAAGTTTCGAAGAGTGCGGTTAAACTCCGCAGAAGTAAGGTCGGCAAGAGTTTGCGCAGCGTTTGTTTAAGCTAAAATTGAGGCGGCTATATTAAAGATGGTAGGGGGATAATGTAAGGTTTAGTAGATTTTATATTAAGGTCTTTGAGGCACGTACCTGTACATCTCGCGAGTCCTGAAGAAGACTTTGTCCTTTGGCATAGCAGTTTCGAAAAAGAAGAATTCGAATGTCGGACAAAGAAAGGAGATGTTGCTTTGGAAAAATGAAGGAGCAGCGCATGTAGTAAAATGATTCTTGATGGATAACCAACGACCAAAAGTTTGGCCTGCTAACACTTGCATTTAAGAGTATTCCTGAACCTGTTATCTAATGATGTTTTGACTTTCCTGATAGTTAATTTACTGAAAATTCTTAGTTTGATACACTCCTCGACGTTCACTCGGTGAACTCTTATGCGCTCTGAAGATGACTTTTTTAGTTCTTGTTGTTTTATGTAGATAAAATTACTCACAATAATTAAGTTGCTCTTCTTCTTTTTTTATGATGTTGTATCTTTGTAGGCACTACGACCTATTTAGTCTATTGTGCCCCAATATAGCTACAATCAGCTCCAGCCCTATTCTGCTTATATATGAAAGTTTCTGTAGATCTGCTTGGCCAGTAGGCAAATGCTTAACTAAAACCTTTTCCATCGTTTTCAGAAGAAAGGAAGCTGATGGTTGGATTTGGATAGGACTGTATATCCTTGTATGACCTTCTCCCGCTTTGGGAATAAAGACAATCCTAGCCGCTCTACAGCATCCTTAGATGGACCAATATTGGATCATAAGAGTTGCGCGAGGAAGAACTGTCACCCATGGCAGCGATCCGCATTACCATGTTAATAAAAGTTAAGTTAAACCGGAGGTCATCTGGTATCTGGAGTCCATCGTTGGTAGTACATTCACGCCGTACCCTTCATCCCTTCAGCGCGATTGTATAGACCTTGGGCTTGCTGGTTTTATCGAGTATGTCCTTTCTAGATCCGCTGTATTCACTCTGTTCCATGGTCACGCAGGGGCAGTTGGATGACCCCTCACCTGTCCACGCAGCAGTGCAAGAACACCTTAGTCAGGATGTGACCAAAGAAGCACGTACAGTCAGTCCTGGAGCGAACGCTTCCTGATTGGTGTTCGTATCACGTTCGGGTACAGCACAACCAAGTCCCCAATCGCCTGTAAACAATACTTCGCCCCAAGTTCTAAGGTTTATGAAGTGCACACAGATTATGCTGATTTAATCTTGAGTATACTTTTTATACATTATTTTAATATTAAAAACATAAAACTTCTAAAATACGCTAACTTTTTAGAGAAATTATACCTATCAGTTTTTAGGGAAAAAACAAGCTCTGTACGACCCTCTAATTTTGGAATAAACATGTTTAACTTGTCTGCAGTCTTTTTGGTGGTATTTATAAGAAGTCTTCTCAAAGCCAGTCCTTGATTACATTACCTTAAAATCGTTCCCTCCACAATGTAACTAAATAATTTACCTGAGATGAAAAATCCAGCACCCAATCCAAGTTCTCACAGTACAGTTAATCTTCCCTGACAGCTGCCAAAATCCGTGTATGTAGTAACTCAAAGAAGATGACGTCGATCGTCAAATGGCCAGAATTTATATAGTTGATGTTCGAAACAGATTCTTGCCAACGTTGTTGCCTGGGATTCTCATTCTTGTTTTAAAACAAAATCCTACAGAATTGTGGCCAGCTGCGTCATGCATTCCGGATGTGGCTGTGTGAAGTAAAGCTCGCATTCCAACAATATCGAACCGATTCGAAGTTGCTGTGTGGCTAGTTGTATCTGGTTGTGTCAATTGCGGCTCCTCTGGCCTGTATACTTGTGTGAATGTTGCGCGCTGCAAACGCGGCTTGTGGTGTGCTTTGGGCGCGCCAAGAAAAGTCTTTACGCGCGTCAGAATTAAGTCAGTCGAAAGTTAACTATAGTCGCGACAACATAAAGCCTAAAAGGAAGCTCTGACTTTTTGAGAATATATATATTTTAAGCCTTAATTTTTACTGGACAAAATTTGACAAAAGAGTTTTCTTTTTTATTAAATTTGTGCTTTATAAGTGATTTCCTTTTAAGTGGAATTTCGAATTATAATAAAAATATTTTGTGATATTTAAAAATTTAAATAATTTTTGAATTTTTTTATGCAACCGTTCGAAGACGTTACTTATTTCTTTTTTTGAAATTTTAAAAGTTTTTAACCAATTTATGGCTGACCACCTTATTTCTCCATAAGAGTAGTGCGATCCATTTTTTTTATATATATAAAAATACTTCCTGTTGATAAACAGTGCGTAATCGTGTCCTTTAAGTAAAGCCACCTTCTTTTTGTCACTAAGTGGACGACGTGCTCATCCTGTTATAAAAATAACAAAAAACTATACAAAAACCGTTCTTTTTTGTGCCTAAAAATAGTAATTTATATGAAACAAAAATTTGCAAATTCAGTGAAGTGAATTCAGGTATGTGAATAAAATTAAAGAAGCGAATTTTATCGATCGATGAAACATTTTTTATCCCACTATTCTCGAATGGTGATATTAGAGATAAGAAAAAAAACATACTGTTTGTTGAAGTGTATATTATTGATATTAGTTCCTTTTTAAGAATTAATTAGTGGAGTTTAGTATTTCTTCTGTTTTTTTTTAATTTATTTTGTACATCTTCTCGAAATTTATATTTGTTCTATTTTTGGGATGTGTGGTGGTCGTTGGCGTTTTGCACTTAGTTTCGATAATGAACAGAACACGTGGGTGACGACTATTTTATCTTATATGTTTTTTTTTGTTCGGAAAAAGTGCCATGAATTTTCACTTTAATTATTTTTGTAGAGTGTTCGAGTTTATATTTATTAATTTTAGAGATAATCAGTTGAAAGATTTAGATAATACTATTACTGTACGATAATATGTGGAAATGAATAATTTTTTTATGGTTTATGTCGATTTTGATTATCTTTTGTGGTAAAATGCATTTAAAATTGCTTAATGGCGATAAAAAAACGTTATTAATAGTTTTTATAGTTTTTCATAGTTTATTGGCGAGAGGGTGACGTAGGAAGTGTATAAGTAATATAATTGTTCTGGTGTTTGCAAGTGTTCTATAAATTTGGTTTGATTTAATAATTTTGTATCTATAAAATATCGTATGTATTTTCTTACTATACCACTTGTATTTTAATTAAATTTTAAAAAGCACAATATAGTGTATATTGAATAAAACAGCTATTTAAATTTGCGTAATATACTAAGAGCGCAATATAATAAAAAGTACTATGTATGTTCCAAATTCAGTTTAATAAAAATATCCTCGTAATTCGCTGGTAGATGTTTTAAAAGCCGCATAAATAGAGAACTGTTAATTACTGCGAACAATATTGATAAGTTTTTTTTTGCAAAAGTAGTATATTCTATTACAGTAACACAAAATCCTAATATAAATTTAATTAAATGCTTAAAGTTAATTATTTGAATTTATTCTAATCTATATAACTTATTTGACCCTCAGCAGGAAATCTAAATTAATTTATATCTAATTTAAATTATGTCTTTCGGCTGAAACTTATCAATTATTTTTAATAGTTATTTATTTATTTTTTATCTGAGGAAAATATATTTTTAAAAACTTAGATTCTATATTTATTATCCTTCCTTCCTATGGCGCTATAGCCCATATCAAGCCTTGGCCTCCTCTAAGGATTTCCTCGAATTTGTACGACTTCTAGCGGCTTGTTTCTAGTAGCGGTTTCCTAGGATCATACCTGCGTCTGCTGTTACTACTTGCGTTCCATTGGGTAATATATTCTACTCCCGAGTACTCCGGAGTACTCCCAACTACCCCTGCACTTTTACGTTTTACTCGTATTTACTTCTGACATCAAAAAATCGCGTTCCATTGGTGATGTACTCCGGAGTACTCCGGATCGCCCAATGGAACGCAGCTATTGCGTCCTTCCATTCCTTTCTCGGTCTATCTACTGGTCTATCACTTAGTATGTCCCCAAACAGGGCCGGCGCTTTCATAGGTGCGAATGGTGCACTTGCACCGGGCGCAATTTCAGGAAAATAAAACTTTGAAAAAAAAAATATTGAAAAAGTGTTCCCGTGACTTCGTTTTCATGGGAACTCGTAGTACGAATCTTACCTTATTTACATCTAATTTTACTACAAGACTAAGGACTAGTGCTAGATCCTGCCGAAATTTCTAAGCTAATCATTATAAATTAGCCTATAACTTTGATTTTGTAGGGCAAATACACAATCTTTGTATACTCCAGCTTTTAGTATAGAGTTTTGGCGATGGCGTCGTCTCTTATGTTTTTCTCTAAGGTCCGTACTTCCTTATCCTTGTTATTAATCATATAACATTTATCGCATGTGTTTCGATGTAAAAGCGTGGCACCACTGATCTACCAATCCAGGTAGATGACTACCTCTGCAGGAATAAAGCCACGTTCATAAGTGATACTGCGTATTCGGGTAGAACGCTTCGTAAATAAGAGGATCGTCATTCTATCAGATAGGGCCACAAACGAACTTGATTATGAATTTTCCGATGCTATTAATAAATGTCTTATTGTAAATAACATTGTTGAGTGAAACATAGTGAAGCACGGCCTTAAATATATATATATATGAATTGGAAAGTTAAATCATCCGAGGCAAACCTAGGTAAAAATTGGTTTGGCTAAGGCTTGATAACAGATCACCTCGACTTGCGGACTTAGGTATCTGCTTAAAAACCCTTTTTGTCATGCTGAACACCTTGTTTGCTTTGCCAAGAGCAACACTTACATTTTTGTTGAAATATAATTCTTAATCCAGCCGAAACCCAATACAGTATTTCTTTTCCTATTTATTTTCCAATGGTGGTTTACTATTATTCGAAATTCGGAAATTGCCCTGTTCTTTTGGACATCGAGAGACTGTTTGGAGGAGTCTGGAAAAGAATCGATTTTCATTTGCTAAAATTTATCTGTAACCTTGGATTGTATCGAAGTGACGTTGCAGGAGCGTCTAGGTAACTCCGAATCGTCAACTCCGTCAGATCATCCGCAATCGCTAGTGCAAAGCGGAATAAATTTATTAGTTGCAGGCCATTTTTTGATATCGAAGATCTTACTCAAAGTGAAGTTCCCATTTTTAATGACGAATTTGTGTTTTGAAATAATAGATACTAAGTACATATCATGTATAGTTCAGGTCCGACCATGTCGTATCTGACGAATTTATAGCAGAGGGCTTCCATTCATACTATTGCGAATGCCTTCTCAAAATCGATCAAACTCGCTTTGGTGGTAAATTGGTCTTCCATGAAATTCCAGTCGAAGTCTGATATTAATCTGAACGCGGCGTGAGTTGGGTCATGCCCGGCCGGAATCCGAATGGCTTGTCGGGAATTATCTCATTTTTCTAAATTCATTTGGATAATTACCAAATTTCCATTGTAGTTTTGTAGTCGAATTTAGTTGTCATTGGGTTTAAATTGTTGTTGTATTTTACGTACTTGCATTAAGTATTTAACGAAAACTCTTAACTCTGTGCGTTTCCACTCAAGTTCTAGCCTAGCTAAACTCGAGTTGATCTCTAATGGAAACTCGGTAAATCCCTAGTAGCACGCTTTGTGCAAATTTTGTGCAAATTTCATGCAAAAACATTTGCACAAAAATTGTTCAAATCTAACTCCAGAATCATCATAATCTAGAATTATTTTTTTGTTCGAAATATTATAGAATCTCACCAAATTTTTAATATTGGTATGATTGATTTATCTATGAAGTTATGTCAAACTTTTATTTTGGATAGTTTTTAGCCAGGGCATCGGTCAAAGGGTTAAATTGACTTATATTTCCATTTAAACTTTCAATTTATAAGTTCATTTTCAGAAAAAAAAATAATGCAAAACATTTGCACAAATAATTCTGGATATTGCGGAATTAGATTTGAGCAAATTTTGTGCAAAACCTTTGCATAAAGCGTTGCTACGAGGGATGATTTATTAATCATTATTTCAAAGCCATTGCTGATATTCAGAAACAGACTTATTGACTTTACCTTTTAACTTTACCTGGTATTAGATACACCACTACCGTTTTCCAGTAACCTGGAAAATGTGCGTTATTTAACACCTTGTTAAAAAAATATACATATGGATGTCTATAGCTACCAGGAGCAGATGTTTCAAACTATGTTTTGAATGACATATAAGAAGTCCTCATTATACAATACTGATAGGTATTAAACATCATAAATCTTAAGTTTTCCGTACATCTGTTTTTATTTATTTTCTTTATTTATTGTTTCACACTGTTTTAATCGTTTTCAGCGTAAACAAACTGTTTTATTGCCGTTTGAAAGAAAATCTTCGACCATTAGGAATCATCGATTAGCAAAACAATTGCTTCTGATTTCTACTATGGTCATCAAAATGCAATTAAAACAGGCAATTAAAAAAAAACAAGACAGAATTGCTCAATTAGTAAAAGCCTTCTCTTTTATGACGACACGACACTAGACCACACACATTCTTGGGAGCTTGGCTGAGATATTGTGGTATAACTGCCACATATAGCTTTAACCTTGCACCACGAAACTACATTTTGTGTGGATCTCTCCAAATTGATATAAAACCTGTGAAAATCGAAATGATAACTAAAAACCCCAAAAATTTTACAACAATAATTTCGATAGGAAACTTCCGGTTTATATTATATTATCGATAATTTTTGGGGAATTTTTTCCGCTTTTAAGGGAATTTTTACAAGGCCCCAGGTCTGGAGTTAATTATATTTAAAAAATGCATCGGCGGCTTTTGTATTTGTTTAATACGATTGGTGCTGCTTCGGATTTCAATTGATATCTTCTACAGTCAAAGTTGATCAATCTTCTTTAGTACTGCTTCGTGTGTAGGACTAATGTAGTGTAGTTGCGTGCGTATATCAAAGTGTCAAGCTATGGATTAGGATAACCTGATGGGTAGAAAGAAAGTAGTTGTTACAGCGTTTTTCTTCTTGTAAGGACAATTTAGATTTTCTTTTGTGTTAAAGACTTAAACGTAAAGAATATATTCATTGATACTGCTATCTACATATTAGGCCATTCCTTGACCATATCAAAGAGTAGAATGTTGAACAAGAAGTTGAAGATGTTGATGTTGTCATAACTTGTCCCCTAACTACAACTAGTTTATTAACTTCATTGATTCCAGTAGGAACCATAGTTTCCTCGCAATACTATAGGCGAAGACTGATTAGTAAAGCAAAATATTTTCTGTCAATAGTGAAAAATATTGTGATGTAATGATAATTACTCAGAACTAGTTGGGTTGTGGGTTTGACCCTTTCGGTCCACACGATCAACTTCTTCCCAGTATAATGAATGTTGAATATTATGAATGGATATTTTAATAATAAATGAACAATGAAAACAAGAAATTGTAAGAAAAGTCATACACGGTTCTTAAAACCAACAAAACTCCTATACCCAATAGCAAAAATTTCGTAATATTAAATAATCTATATATTAATACGCAAGCACTTTTTTATACAGCACTTTATCCGACTTCCACTAAACCGATTTTCCTCAAACTGGTTTTATATGGAAGTCGGAGTCGTAAAGGTGTGCACAAAACAAGAATTATTCATTTATCGCAATTCTGTCACTCAGAAATGAGTATTGCATTTCCCAATATAAAATGATAAAAGGGCAACAACAATATAAGGTAGAAATTACGGTTAGCATATAAACAGGCGAATATAAAAATTTATTATTAAGGTTTGTGAATAGACTAAATTTCATGAGCCTAGACGGCAAGAAAAGTGCCAACAGTCATCTGGCGGCAATAACTCAAAACCGCAAAATTTTGAGTTGTGCCACTTTTCTTGCCGTAGTGCGATTGCATGTCAGTGTCATTCCGCTTATGTTGAAAAGGTTTTTCTTTCTGTGGAGATTTTTACCGTCCCGGAAAATTTTAATTAAAAAAAATAAAAAAATAAATAATAAAACAAAGTGGAAATTATTATCAAAATATCACTGTAAGCGATGGTGTTTTTTAAATGAAGAAAGTTTTGTTCAAAGATGCGATTTTAGATGATAATGTAGTTTTTAATTACACTTTTTTAAAACAATTTTGTTTTGTTTTTGTTTAGAACTCATAGAGAAATTAAAAAGTGGTAATAGTTCAATTAAATTATTAGTGAGTTATTTGAAATGCGTAGACGTCAAACTTTAACGGAACGGATGGAGAGAAGAGTAGGGAGAGACGGTCGAATTTCGACCAATGGGCGATACTAGTATAATATTAATAAACTGACTTCTTTCAAAATAGTATTAGTTTAAGTTCTAGTGGGAAATTGATTAGTACTAAAACTGGTGCCAAAGTAATCCTGAGAGAAGTTAGTTCAAATAACCATAATAGATAATAGATTTTTCTAGAGAATTTGTTTTTCTTGGACGTAAGCAAACGAACATTTCCTTCGTACTTCGTTCTCTACAGCGCGTGGTTTGCCTGAGCGTTTTGAAACGTCACTCATAAACTGAAAAGCAAATGACTTAATTCGGAAATTCGAACGATTTCAGGAGATTTTAGCAAAACTAATCAATGTAAAGGGCTTGGCAGACGACCAAAAATCCACATTTATCGGTAACTACTGGAAATTCCGTGATGAACTTCAATTTACAGAAACTGTGGGACACGGAAAACAATTAACCGTGCAAAAAGCGCTGATCGCTGTTGTGAAAAATTCGTGGTGTTTGTGGCGTTTGGGTAACGTAATTTTTGCACGATTTTTAAAGAGTGGTAGGATTTTGATAAGTGATGTCTTGTTGGGAAGCTATCGCTCTGTTGAATCCAGACAAGGTAACTTCATTTGGAGCGAGTTTCATTCTTTCTTTCGAGTTTCAGTTTATTAGATATTAGAAAAACTAATCAATTTAAGGTGCTTGTGACCTTTAGTCGAAATCTTTTCATTTACACAAAAAAAGGTCTTGACCGAATGTTATGAAATTTTTTTCCGAGCATGTTTTCTTTAATACGCGTCGATCGGCACCTCAAAGAAGTCGGTATCATATTTGGTTCGCGCGATATTGGGCAGGTACAAAAATAACGAACTTCGTTCAAACAAAAAACGGCTCGACCGAATTTTATGAAAATCTTTTCAGATTATAACTACGGTTAATAAGCATCGATCGGCACCGCAATAAAGTCGGTATCATTGTTGGTTCGCGCAAAATCGTGCAGGTACAAAAATCACTTACAAAAAAAACGATTTTCGGACCGATTACAATAAAATCCAAGCTTGGCGCCGAGAAGATTAACGACAAACATAAAACGTCAACTTGCGTGAACCAAAAACGACATTTAACGTGTCGTTTTCAGTCGACGTCGAATTGCATGAAGCGGCCCCTGGTATGTGGTGTTCTAATGGCAATGGCAATGGCTCTTTCGCTATGATGGGTGCAGCGAGGCGCACCGGAATCCAGCTAGTAGACATATAAATGGATGGTTGCAATCTGCGACAGTATTAGTTTATTACTAGAATTATTGGTATCGTTTTCACTATTGTTACTAATGGGAGTTAGAACCATGCCTTCTATCAGTGTTTTTCGATGTGTCACTACTTACTTTTTCAGGAGGCAATCGAGCAAGCAGAATAATTGTTACCATTTATAAAAAATACGAAAAAATTTGGTAAAGATGCAAGATGATGCATCATTTTGCATACTTTACAATTATTGTTCTTATCTCTCATCAAATTTCATCTTAATTAAAAGAGACATGAAATTATTCATTCAGAACTTTGTGAATCACTAAAGAAGAAAATTATGAATTAAGGACGCATTAAAAAATTATGTCTCTGCATAAATGTTTACTTGCTACACACCCTGTATATATTCTCTACTTACCGTTCTTTTAATTGATATTCGCTTAAATTATTCTTATCCCATCCACTTTCTCCTCGCGTGAATAAATGTGGCGAGTTTTTTTCACGTTAATTTGCTTTTTAATTAATGAACTGCCATTAAAGTTGTCTGGAATTCTTTTATTGTTATGCAAATTGTAACAGAAATAAGTCATTTCTGTTGATTATACTTCTTCGTAGCTTTCGATTACGATTATTTAATTAATGTTTTTTTTTCTGTATTTTTCTTTTCAGCTTTCAATTTGATAATAAAAAATTAAGAAAGAATTGTACTAAGAAAGAACGGAAAAACTTGACCAAAGGATGTCTACCAGTGAAAAGAAGGGAATTAATAAGTTTAGCGGTAAGCATATATAATATACAAATTGAAATAATTCATAATGAATCAAAATATCTCATTTTTAAAATATTTTAATATATAAAAATAGAAATGTTTTGTTAATGTTATTGTTATGTTATTACGACAAGAATTTTGTCCACGAAAATATTTTTCAAGGTCTTTGAGGAAAATAGCGAACGAAATAAATTTTATTGCTATTTACGTCATTTTAACAGGTCGTCTCCCTCAATTTTTTTTTTGTTTTTTTTGGTAATTTTATTTTCTCCTCTATTTTTTTTTAAAGAAAAACAAGAAAGATTTTAAGAATTTTAATTTTTTGTTTACAAATTTATGATGTACGCATTATGTTAAGTTCATTATTAGAAAAGGTATATTTTCTTATGATTAATTGTATCACATGGATATCAAAAGTGCGCGGTGATTAATTTCCTCACGCGAGAAACGTGATTATGAAAACGTTTTCTTAACAAATAAACTTTTTTTTTTGAATGTGCGATTTCAACAGGTTTGACTAAAATTTATTTCTTTATCACCACCACATCAGTAATGTTTGTTTTGATAAGAAAATTGTAAGTTAAAATACAAATATCAGCTTAAAGATAAAAGTTAACGTGATTTTGTCATTCATGAATTGTTTAAACGACGTTTTTTTTTTAAAAAAAAACCCCCAGAATGATTAATAATAGTAAATTATATTACAAAAAACAAAGAAAATTATTAATCAATGTTTATACGGAAACATAAATAATCGAAGAAAAAATGTAAGTAAGGCGCGCATGTTCTATATGTAAATACATATTATAGTTCGTTGCCTGTACTATTGAATAACATAAGAAGTTGTTGAAAAATTTGCTTCCTAGTTTATCGCTAGTTGACATAACTATGGCACTGTCAATCGTATCGATCATGGTACGAGTAGCTAAAGATTTTAGTGGTGAAAGAATGGATCGTAACTCTAATATTGAGTGCCTGTTTATCATACAATTCTCACAAATAAGCTGCATACACTTGCCTTCAAACCACGATAGAGCTTCCCGAGTGTTCTATTAATGCATTAAGTTAGTGAACATACTTATACTTTTCCAAATGCAGCCTCAATATTCCGGTTCTAGTTCGATTGCGTAGGTCAAGCAGCATTGGACATGGTTAGTACGGAGTTGGGGGACCGCTTAGTAAAACCACACTCGCGTTTGTGGTCGATTACGAATACATTCAAATCTGTAACAGAGGGGTCCGTACCTCTATAGCGGAAGCATTTTTAGATTTTTGTGCCCGTAGCGGGAACGTTTCATAATACTACCGGGCGCATTTGTTCACGTTCTCTATCACTATCTTGCAATACCGAGAACCAGAGTTTCTTTGTTCGGCGTGACCTTAGTGATCCAAACAAATCTGAGCTAAAAAACTTGAGGCAGGCCTGTTCAAGCACTCTCTTTTATAAGAAAAACTAAAGTTCTTTGTACTGTCGACTGTTCTATTATCTAGAGTGCAATGTCGAACAGCGGGGAGATTCAGCGAAAGCTAATACTGGCTGAATTATGTATAGAGTTCAGCAACCTCTCCTTGAAAAGATGAATTCAGGTCAGAATGCCCTAACGATGACAATTATGACGCGCTAAGGAGTTTGATCATCGCTTTTGCCTAAACATAACTAGAAAATGTAGTCTCATTCGATAAACGAAGCTAAGCAGCGCTTGGTGCGGTAGCACTGGGTGGAAAACATTTTATGAAAACATAAGCCTGTGCTTATTATCTTTCATTCATATTTTTTCTCAATTTTTTCGACTTAAACTTCTTGCGAAATGAAGGATAGTAAGATTTTTCCTATGCTCTATAAAAACGATACCCAAGTGATGAGGGCTGATTTTCTAAAAAATTGTGTGAACAAATAAAGATCATTTCAATAATTCTATTAAAAAAAGAGTCTTCCTTCAAGCAGCAAAAAGCTTTAATCAATACCCAAAATTTAATTTGATATCACAAAATTTCATATACATAGATACTACATATATACATATTACACGGAGCCTCTGCATTAAGTGTGTTAAGAAGGACTCTTTTTTTGTAATTATTGTCAAATTGTAAATTATTTCCATTTCCTGTAAATTGACCAATTCATCAGATATTGAATAGTCTGACAGTCTCCAGTAAAATTACAGTCTATTCGAAAATAGCTAAGTCCTTTACTTGCGTAAATAAAGAGAGGAGCAACGTTTTCATACATCTTGTCTATTTTTAGATTATTGTGATGAAGTTTTTTTTTATGTCAAGATACAAGTTTTTCCCCTTTAATTAAGTTCAATCTAGTTGACATACAAATTGTTTAAATTTGTTCTTACTTTGTTGAAGGAAAACACTATTTGAAAAAAAAGAAAACTAAATTGGATTGATAGCAGAGAGTTTCAGGACTTATAAATTTGCATATTAGTTTTTAAAACTGAAATTACTGATATCGAAATGATTCAGTCTTTTCAAATAAGGAAGGTTATGCATTTTATATATGAATATTTTATGTAATATTACCTGAAATTTGTCACAAATTTTCTGCAAGTTTTATAGACACGCATAAGAATCTTTCGACGTCACGTTTATCGTATTTTAGCTTAATTCCGCCTATTCGTTCGCCCCAAAATTTCTCAAATATTTCTTGTCGGCATTCTTTAATAAATTTGATAGTTTGGCTCAGCATGGGTCCTCCTTTTGATCCTAGATTAATAACAACTACAAGCCGCGGCCTTCTAAATGGTTTAAGATATGGCTAATTGAAGAAAATCGTGCATTTCACCCATGGCGGAACATATAGCTACCATTAGAGGACTCAGTAGCCTAGCGGTTAAGGTGCCAAACTGTCATCGCAGAGATATATGCTTCGATTCCACGCAGCACCATTAAGTGTAGCTTGCTAGTGAAAGAAAGTGCATGGTGATATCGTTCTTCGTCACATACAGCGGCCTCTGTATATTCTTCACTCGTGTTTCTGCAAAAACTTTTGCTAGGAGATTTGTCAATTAATTTTCATTTTAGTTACCGTCGATATTCCTATGATCTGGAACAGACACTGTTGAGTGATCCTGTACCCTTCAAAGCCTACCAAGCCAAGATATAAAGTTATCGTGTCGATGGCTGCTTAGCAGTGGGTAGTTTATGCATGCTCCATGGCAAAATCCCGAAAACCTGCTCAAAAGTCTTTTTAGCATCTAAAAGTAGATTTTTTTATATGGAATTTCGTACTTGGGGTTTTTAAGGGCGCTGATTAAGGATCCGCTATCGCTATATAATTTTCCAAAAAAACAAAATGGCGGACGGTTTTGCTTAATAATCAGCCAATTTTCATGAAACTCATTATAGGGGGCCTTTCGAGGGCGATGATTAAGAATCCGTTATCAATTTTCCAAAAAACAAAATGGCAGTTCCAAAATGGCGGATGATTTTGCTTAATAATCAGCCAAATTTCATAAAACTCGTTATAAGGGGGTTTTCGAGGGCGCTGATCCTCAATAATACTAAATTTATCTTTTAAATCGTTCTTTACGAGAAAGAAAATATCTTTTCGTTGTAAAAAGATGTCTGGCTTCAGAGTTCCTGAAAAATAAAATTACTTATTATGAATATGAAGAAAAATTGTATTGTAAATTTTTCAGCTAGGTGCAGCTACTTTCTTTTATTTATTTTAAGCAGAATTGTATATTGGACAATATACGACCAGTTTCAAGGCGGTAACTTGCGGTACTTTCGACTCATCACCTACTTTATCAGAGTTATCTGAAGCGCGCCCACATAAATTTATTGCAACTTACCTTGTTAACAACTAGCGTAATTTGCAATAAAGGTTTCGTTTAGTGACGTTATAAAATTATACTCACTTTCAGGAGAAGACTCCATGTCTCACTGTTAAAATGGACTAAAAAGCCAAAATTCGCTTTTGAATGCGGAGTACTTTTTCTTACTTAGCGGAGACGAAAATTCGGTCGCGAGACGCCCACTTTCCCGGATTCCTGGAAAATCTACTTACTTTTAAAGGAATATCCACATACATCAGGGCCGTGCCCGGGACGACACAGGGCCGTGTTCTGTCATGTGTGAACGAGCCCGTGCCCGGACACGGACATGTGTGAACGAGTAAAGGAGTATCCACACATATTAGTGTTCCGTCAAGGGTTCAAAAAATATCGGTGCGTACATTTTATACGAACTCGTTCACACATGTCCGTGTCCCGGCCGGAGCAAAAATCGAACGCGCCGGGAACGTCCCTGATGTGTGTGGATACTCCTTAGTAGTTCCAAATGATGCTAAGAGCTTCACTACAAATATTTGGGGAGTCAAAAGTCCCTAAAAAATACTTCATTTTGGGTACTTTTGACCAGGTTTTCGGGAGTCTGAACCAATCCGGCGGCGGGCGCCCCGAATTATCACGTATGAAAGAAAGAAATGGCGGCGGACATCACCTGCAGCTGCAGGCTTTGCCTTGAGGAGGATGTGTCTGCCCTTCATGTTCCCTGTGAGTGCCCCAAGATAGCTCGAAGAGTCAAGTCCAACTGCTGAGACCTGTTTGAGCGGCCTGGCCTACAAACATGAAGTATAAGGGTGTGTAATACAATAGGCAAAGTGAATTGGCAGCGGTGTTTTTTGACCCAACCCAACATATAAGAAGAAGAAAATCCTCCTAGCCTAGTGCTTTGCTGGCGGCTTGACTATCCAAAAATCTGGATTGAAGCTAAGTTTCGATGTCACAGTCCGTCAGAGGGAGGAAAAACGAAAAAAAAACACTACGAACCAAATTGCATAATTTAATTAAAATTTCAAATGTTCACTTTAATTTTTCCCCAATTATGTTCACGGAATGAATTAATTAAATTCTCCAATCAATTACGACATTAAACACCATAATTACAGCATCCACTTTATTTAATATCCGAAAAAATCGTCTCTTCCGGCTCCAGTTTCCCATATCTAGTTCCACAGTTCAAAATCCATGCTAACAAAATATTTTAACGACTTCTATTTAAAAAAAATGTCGTTCATAAATTTTGTCGTCTGTGAATTAATCAGGCGCTAAATAGTCATATAAATTGAGACTTTTACGACTTTTTAGAAAGATTTCGTCAGACGCTATACATATTATTTGATCTGAGACGAAATTATGCAAAAGCAAATGCTGCGGGCACAATTCCAAAGAATATTTTTTATTAGTAGACCTTTAAGGCCATCGGCCGACAAAACGTGACTGATTTTATTTAAATTACTGATAATAAAAAGTAAAATTATTGTTTAACTTGGAATTACGGCGCAGGTATTAAGTAATTTTTTTTATAGACTATTTGTTATTTGTATACGTTTCTGACATTGAACCGGAAAAATCTTCAATGTTTCTTGTATGTTTGTATATTCACTCATATTTTTTCAAGGAATTAAGTAAAATCTTTTTGCAAATTTTATTCAAACTGAAGTTTTTTTTATAGTAAGGAAATATAATAAAATTTTCCCATGTGCTGCTTCATCTCAAAGACATACCCAACCTTGAGCTCTATTTCAAATGTTTGGAGACATTTTTTAGAACAATAAAATTCGAGGCGGTTTTTAACTAGTTTTTACCGATTATTATTTGCGTTGTTGTTTTTTATTTCTTACTTCAAACAAAAATAAAATTGATATAGACTTTAACTTCAGTTTAATAATTATATAATGAAATTTTTTTTGAAATTTAATGAAGAATACAAATAAACAAATTCAGCAGGATTATAATAATTTGTTTGCGCCAGTAAAAGGCACGTCATTGCTTGATGTTGCACAGAATTTAATTGATCAATGATGCTGAATTCACGAGAAATGGAAATAGATTAAAACGATTAAAGGAGAATTGTTTGCTGTGGAAGATGATGAAAAAATTAAATTTAAATGAAGATTTTTATGGGCTAGAAAGCTTCGCTACAAAAGTCCGAGTCTTGTTCATTTATTTATCAAAGTTTTTTTCCTGCAGGATGATCTAATCTTGCCTTTACGTAAGAAATTGACAATTTTAATTGCCGACTCATTATTAATAATTGGCTTTTACTGGGAAACTGTAGATTTGCATGTAAAAGATTGGTTTTCTTTTACAAAATAGATACATTGTTATTTTTAAGAGATACATCTTATCCTTGATTGTTGTATCATCAAAATCTTATAGTTTTTCTCTCTGTCTCAATCTATTATTTACGTCAAACACAACGTTTTAATTTGGATAAATATTCATAAAAATTATACTTTGTAGAATGTAAATTAATAACACGCACGATCACGCTTCTGCTATTGGTACAAAAATTTAAAAATACGCTTACCACAAGGGCAAGCGTGCTAGCGCTATAGGCACAAACAACTAAAAATGCTACCGCTATACAGGTATGCTCGCCTCTGTTACAGACTGTTACAGCATTCGTAATCGACCATTCCAAACGCGAGAGTCTTTTTACCATGCGGTCCCCCAACTAAGTACTAACCACGTCCATTGCTGCTTGACCTACGCAACCGGTCTATTGAGTATGCGGATGGCACACTTTACGGTCACCAAGAGAATTGCCGTTTTGTACGTCCTATACAATTTCTTAAAGCTTCAATTTTGCACTCTTTAGTCTAGAAAAACTGTACCGTGATTCGTTTGGACTGTTTCGTGCGTCTTTTTTGATACGCGCCTGTAACGGGTGCCATACAGGCCTCATTTGGGTGCCATACAGGTATTCTGCCGCTGTGCGTGCCTATCCCAGGATAAGAACGGACGTGTCTTATTTTTACTTAGGCGTAACGTGCCTGGTTTGGATTCCATTCAGGCGTTTTGATGTCCTGCGTGTCTGTTTCAGGCCAAGAACGGGTGAGTCGTATTTTTACTAGGAGCGAGAGTAATCATGTTGTCGGTTCGTCAGTCGAAGCTCTTTTTCTTGTCTGTGAGGTAGAGGTAGCTCGTGGGAGAATACGATACGCAGGTTCATCAAGGACAACTTGTAGGCACCACCACCAGCTTCAACATGCACTTTCTTTCAATAGCACAATCTACAGTTGAAGCGTTTAAAATAATGCTCCAAGATTAGAAAGACTAAACCTGACTACATCAAGCAGAGATCACGTGAACCTCCTAATAATGGCGTTGAAGGACATCTTCAGAATTGTGTCGATCATCAAAGGACAATCGCGTCTATATTGAGAAATCTATATAAACCATTTGCCGTTTGCAGGGGCGGCGCTTCGGTTTTTTTGCGCCCGGTGCAGTATGCCATTTTGCTCCCCACCATCAACTCCTTCGCGGTGAAGGATAGTGGAAAAAGACACAAACTCGCGACAAGGAGAAGTAAAATTTCGAGAAAGTACAGGGACAGAAATTGGGTGAATTTGTGTAATTTGTAGTAATAAAAATGAATTCCTTTAATAGTCAGGGGAACACATTTTCAATTTTTTTTTCAATATTTAAAATGTTTTTTTTTAAATCTTAATTTCTGAAATTGCGCCCGGTGCAAGTGCACCATTTTCACCTATGAAAGCGCCGCCCCTGACCGTTTGTATCTAGAGGAACAACCCAGGAGAGTCAACTGAATATTTTCTATGCAGAATTCCGGCTGTGGCTAGGATCAGGAACCACCCGTTTGGAAACCTTTGCTTACAGGACTTGGGAGACGTTCCAAAGCGTAAAATATAGTAGATATGATTCGTTACCTGAATATGACTAGCTGGATTATAAGTCACTCCTAACACTCTGCCATATACTTAGGTAAAGGGTTTTGCACGAATGTGGTTACAAAATTGTGTTCTTTCACCATCAAGTGTGTCCACGGACGGGGCTGCCACCTGTACCTACCTTCCTACGTGACCTGTTGCTGGCTCATATTGTTTACCAAACACGTTCAAACAGTTTATACGATCTGTCATATAAACGAAGATGAGTTGTGATATTTTAAAAGTGTCAATAGGAAACTTTCAGACACTTTCAGGAAACTTTCGCACACACGGTATGACCAGTTAATCAAACTAAAGCCACGCCCACGAACAATTAAAGTGCTTTAATCTTCATTGCTTCATTCAAACTTATAGAAATTATCTGCCTAAAAAATGATTGGATTTTTGTTACAATTCGATCAAGTTGATAGACAAATCGTATACCGTGTGTGTGTGGGCCCCGGTTACAAACTGGATTTCCTTGAAAAATTAATTGATTCCATCAAATTGATCAATATATGTCATGATTAATTTCGCGCAAGCTTTCCCTGTAATTAATACATTAACCCATCCATTGCCATTTCTCTTTCATTAAAAGTGTAACCTCATTACTATAAATATATCAATGCATCAGTTTGAATGTGTTTTCCCATCAATATTTAATCATCAATCAGCAGCCATGCCATCGAGCGGCGACGCATCGAACGTACAACGGCCCCTGGGATACGTTGCATACGAAAAATTTTCCACGGTTTTAAGAAAAAGAAATCACCACAGTCTATCGAAGTCATCGTCCCATTTGCAGATTAGGGGGCTCGTCTGGACTATACATACATGTCTTTTCTTCTTTAATGGACATTCCGACCCGCCTGCCTCATTTATGATGCGTTAGCGCGACGTCTATGGAAAACAAAGTGAACTGCAAAATGCCGTTTATGGGGCTAGAATTAAAGTTCAAAGTCGATACCGTCCAATCGTATTCTTCCATTCACATTCACTCAAACAAACTGAATGAAACCAGTCGAAACCACATAAAAATTTTAACGATTCCTTTCCATTTTATGACAGTTTTTTTCCTATCAACAAAACAGTTTTTATAATATAAACTTTTTATTGAGTTTAAATATTTTTGTAACGGAATTTTTTAATCATTATCAAAAAAAAGGAAAAAAGTTTATTGCTGTTATGATTTTGCAATTGCAGACAACCGCTTTTATCTTTGCAATTTTTCTTATCTGGAAAAAGAGTAATTATCGACGGACTAAACCGCGACGGACGTGTTAAGTAATTTTCCTACGGAAATTAAAGTACTCTTGCATCTCTTTTAAACTGCAGTAAACAGATTAACATTCTGCAGTAATTGCCCCCCGAAGATAACAGTAATCACCGTTAATTATAAGCAAATTTTATTCTCAATCACGAAAAGATTGATTCTAATAATAGGCCACACATGCCAGAGCTGGTCGTTAGCACAGATACCCTAAAACCGCAAATCTTGACCTCCTGAGCGCCAAGTGCCACTAGCAGTAGCTACTAGCTTGTGCGTCAATCCCACTATCATTCCCTTATGTCCAAGTTCTATAGAAAAAGGAAAATGGTATAGTGGACATGAGGTTTAGTGTTTACAAGAACTTAATAGGTAGTAGCCACACCAACATGAGTCCTGCTTCAGTTTCTAGTAATTGGAACAATTTTTCTGATGACATCTAGGCCAATTGAGGGCTCAAGAGTCAACATCAAATAAATGCCTACGTGCAAGCAATGGTGAGACAATAACACTGGGGGATATCATTTGTTTTTATCAATCCGTGCCGGTTATAATATAAAACTGAACACTGATAACGCACAGTCCGAAGTTTACGAGACTTCATTATGTGTGAAAATAAAAATATGATGATGAACACGAGTCATTAATATTTTTAATAATTCGGTCAAAGTCTGGATTTTAGCATGAATGAACGCAAAAAAAAATCTTCATTGTTTGAATATGCGCAATTTTTAATTAAAATACCGAAGGAGTTACGTCTTATCTTAGTATAAGGGTTGCGATAATTTTCCATTATACGATTGGACTTTATCAGAGACCTTATTAATTTTAAGTACGAAAGTTTAAAGTCAAGGAATAGGGCACAAAACCGTATATTAGTCATTCTCACAGATTAAAAAAATATAAACTTACATACATAACAAAAAAAATATTAATTCTACTTATTTTTATTCATTTTCTTTACAGATCTATTATCATGTCGTCAAGTATTAAATATTCTGGTTATTCTCGGCTTTATGCTGAATTATGCCTTAAGAGTTAACTTAACAATTGCAATTGTTGCTATGGTAAGAGAAATACCTGATAATGATACAGTAACAGTACTAGTAAAAGGAGCAGCTGATAATTATACTAGAACAGTAGTGGCAGAAGATGACAGTCATAAATTTGATTGGGATAGATATAAGCAGAATTTTATCCATGGAAGCTTCTTCTGGGGCTATATACTTACAGAACTTCCAGGTGGCCGATTAGCTGAGCTAATTGGCGGACGAAGAGTTTTTGGACATTCAATGTTATGGGCTAGTGCATTGACATTTATTACACCGTTTGCAGCATCATTACATTATGTAGCTTTAATTGTTGTTAGAGCATTATTAGGATTTATGTTAGGTAAGTATTTTTTGCATGACAATATGTATTTTGGAAAAAAAAACGGAATTCTTTTTAACAGTTTTACATTTGACTTACAAGATAAGACTATCGGACTCACCTTTCACAATCTAGTGGAATTAGTATATAAGTCAGATCTCATTAAATCGTCAAATTATATTCCTCTCTTTTTATGGCTACGCTTATAAACCTTGTTATGGCTTTGGCTATGCTTGTTGTTATCGTCTCGTAAAATTATCTATTTTGATCTCTAATATCAACAAGTAATAGGAAATAGGATTGGTGCAGGCCATTGCTAAAAAGCTGCCTGGTTTGATCACTAGAGAAGTCGTTATTTTCCAGTAGATCAAATATGAAGATGGTGTCATTTCTATGAATATATGTACAACAAATTCAACAGAGAAAGAGATCAGTGAATTGCAATTAATATGGATGGCAGAAGTGAGGCAATGGACCAGGGTATCATTTTATATAATTCCACCAACGATGAGAGAGCTCAGAGAAGCAATAGTAAAAATGAAATATAAGAAAACAGAAGGCCCAGATGGAGTCCCAGCTGAATTGCTCACAGCCAACATTGAAGTAATACAGGTATCTGAGATATTATATCGTTTATTAGAGCAGATATAGAACGAAGAAATATTGCCGAATAAATTGAAGGAGGCAATCATATAATTAAACGGCAAGCACTTATTTTGTGGTACCATTTTACAGAAACACTCCAAGTATATTGAAAACTATTTCATCCTGTAGCCCTTAGCTCAAAGAAGTGCAGAATCACAATTTTATTTATGTATACACAAGCAGGCACAAGACAACACTAAAAATTAGAATATAATTTTACTTTTAATTCCCATATGAAACGTACGCCATCTGTAAGTGAGCACTGAGTACTTTTACATTTGTTGGCCATCAACGACGGAAACTTTCTTCAAACAAATATTTTCTTCAAACAGAGGCCAACTTCGAAAACTTAAAATAACCGGCTTTTTGTGAAATAGAAAAGTTGGTTCTTTGGCATTGCTTTTTTCAACTACATATAAAAAATTTGTTTCATTTTTCAATTTTGTTTTATTGTTTTCGAAAAATGTTGTTATTGAAGACTTCTAGATTTAAATTCAAAAAAAGTATACAAACTGGCACTCCAATTTCAAGTGCTGGGTCCTGCTAGTAATTATTAACTTGTAAAAAGGAGATTTAAAAATCGGAGGTATTACCCTACAAAACTGGCCTCGATAACTCTTTGTAGAATTGTGATTTGTGAATAAAATATTTACAAGAAGTAGGATTTCGCGGATGTAGATAGATAACTCAAAAACTCTAAGATTATACATTACCTTCGTAGATTTCCAGCAAGAATTCAACCCAATCCTTAGGGGAGGTATTTGGGAAAGTTTAAAAAAGTAGAAAGTACCAACGAAATTGATTCAAATGATAATGATGGTATATGACGAAGCAGAGTTAAGTATCCTTCATAATGGACAATTAAGTGATCCAATAACAACGACAACTGGAGTGAAACGAAGTTGTATCCTTTCCCCATTAATCTTCATTACAGTAGTTGGCGCAATAATGAAGAAAGCCAGCAGAGAACCATGAGGAATCTGATGGGAAATGGTAGAACGGCTGGAAGATCTCAAATACGCAGAACGTATCGCACTTCTAGCTCAAGAGAAGGCAGGCAAAGGAAAATAGACAGCTTATGTGTATTGAAAGTAGGTCTAACAATAAATAATACTAAAACAAACACTAATAGCAAAAGATAGTATGATAGCAGACGTGCCTCGGTAGTATAATTACTACAGAAGGAGGTACGAGGAAGGATATCATAAGTAGCTACGGGTGCATTCAACAGAATATGGAAAATACTCCATCCACTCTATGGCAATGAAACCTGCCTCATAAACCAAGCGAATATAAATAAAGTGCAAGTTTTCGTTAATAAATCTCTACGCATTATTTGTCACATTTGCTGGCCTAGATATAACAAACAGAAGTATGGAATTTGACAAAAAAAGAGTTAATAATCACAGGTAAAGAAAAGGAAATGGACGTAGATAGCGCACACTAGTAGAGGTGTTGGTAGACCAAAAACACCTAGAAAAGAACAGTAATAAACCGATGGAGAAGCTTTGTGAAAGTACTATGCTCCCAAAATGGATAAAGAAAGATAATAATAATATACTCTAATACAAAAAAAGATGCACATCTGGATACTTATAGTTCCATTGTTTATTGTCAAGGTAGCACTAATTATAGATTCTGGGAAACATATTATTCCACGGTATAATGCACTTTTTCCATTAATTTTTGAATGACGATTATTTAGATAGTATATTTGTTGAAACAGGTTGATATACAGTACAGCAGCTAAGTAATCAAAATTTTCACAACGATGCACAACAGGTTGTTGATATTAGACGCTTGCCAATTTCATCGTTGCTTACATAAATATAAAACTAAAAATTTTGTTCTTAGAAAAACTTAAATTCGTTTTTAGCCATTTTTAGTGAGACGTTATTTTTATTCAGCAGAACAAAAACTAACTCAAAAAGAACTGAAGCTTTTAAGATATTGCTCATTAACTTATACAATTTTACTTGTAGTACCAAAACGATTTCTCACAAAAAAAATATTCTTCTAATAGCCTAGTATAGCCTGTTGACCCAAGATAGATTCAAGAACTTACAACAAATTTACAATAGGAACCGTGATTTTCAAGATAATGACAGAAAAGGAAAAAGAATTTTGGCAGCTGATTTAAATTCAACATGATAAAACGTGGCAAAAATGCCAAGTACAGCCATGTACCAATAAGCTATACTAAAATAAATTATTTTCCTATCTGTTTCGGAGGATGCTATATTTGTATTTGGCTTGACCCTGCATTAACTACAGATAAATATAAATCAGATCATTTTGATATCGTATTTTGAATCAACAAATTACTACAAGTGTGAAAAACGCCCTTCCTTCTTTTAAGTTAGAATATCTCGGAAATTAAACGTAATTGGCAATTGTTAGTGATATTTTTTTACTAATTAAATTTTCCAAGATCATAAAAAGTAGTTTTTTGGCTTAGTGAAGAAAACAAACTTTTCGTTAATTATCTTATGAGTTATTCCTAAGTTTTTTGTCACAAATTTCTTAATATAATGTTGTATAAAATCAAATCCGTTCCAATTAAAAAAATCTTCAAAAATTGTGTAACTAAAGACTTCCAATAAATGTAATTAATAAACATATTTATTACAAATTTCAGGAGCATCATGGCCAGCAATTCATCCAATGACTGCAGTATGGATTCCACCAATGGACAGATCAAAATTCATTTCAAACATGATGGGTAACAATTAATAATAATAATAACAACTTTGCAACTATTATAACATTTCCTTTTATTTTCATACAGCATCATCTCTTGGCGCTGCTATAACAATGCCTATATGCGGATTCTTAATTTCTTACCTGGGATGGCAGAGCGTGTTTTACTTCACAGGTAAATTACTTAATAAATTTTATTGTTTTGTGCTTTTACTTTATTTACACATATCGACCGACAGACAGACAGCCTTGTTTTCATGCAATCACAAAATGTGCTTATACTGCACGAAAATCTCGAGGTCAACTTTTTGTGACAATACTTCCCATTTTTTTATATTATTAACTTGCATAAAAGATTCAAAACAAAAAGATTCAGAAACGTAGAATGTTCCAAACAAGGACATTCAGAATAAATTTAATCGATTCTAAGAAAATCCCAATCAGTACTAATGATGCAAGTAGGCGCGCTGATGAATTATCTGTTGTTTATCTGCATACCGTTTTTCTGCGTCGTTATAACGTATTATACTTCCGCTAATTTAAATAACAATTAACATTGCACATGATCTTATAACAGATCTCACGACTCGAGACGACAAACCTGTTCGCAATCTCTTTAAATGTAAATTGCAGCAAAACATATGAAAAAAATGTTGCACCACGTCTTTTCACAAGAAGTTATCGCTGTACGATATCTTGTTACACTTTCATTAAATACGACAACTTGTTTTTTTTTGTTAAATATGCGTAATTAAAATGTAAACTAATTTTGAAACTTTGTTTTAATTTTTTTAAGGTGGAATTGGACTTTTGTGGTCACTGGCATGGTTCTTCCTCATCTTTGATACACCAGCTTCACATCCAAGAATATCTCCAGAAGAAAGGAAAGAGATTGAAGATGCTATTGGAACATCTACATCTAAGAAACGTCCCAGCTATGTTCCATGGGGGCAAATTTTAACATCAGCACCTGTTTGGGCAATTATCATTACACATGGATGTTCCGTTTTCGGATATTTCACAGTCGTAAATCAACTTCCCACCTACATGGGATCCATTCTAGGATTCGATATTAAATCGGTAAGAGAATTGTTGCGGTTATTCACTTTTTTTATATCTTAATTACTTTTATCTAATCTCATGAACTTTTTTCCCGGTTAAAATACTCGTAATAATCTTTCATTAATTACACCCTCCCCATTATAATATTATTATTGTGGGTATTTCCGAAGAAGATTTTATTAAGAAATATTTGGGCATGTAGGAAGTATGTCAATTTTCAGATATCTTATCAAAAGTGTTTTTATCAGTAAAGTTTGCGGGGGACTTGGATTATAAAATCAAAATTATCAATAAAAAAAGAAAAGAATGATGAATTGCTGGTTAAGATGTCAAAAATACGTGCTATCTATGATAGGAAAAATGCGATTCAATTCAATTGTAACTTGACATGCAATTTGATAAATCGCAAAAACAACTAATTTAATTTTTTTAATCAAGATGGTAAGTCGAAACAAGTAGTAACAAGGAGGTAATTTTAATCAAAGGTGAGAAGTCATACGATGTGACGAAATGTTTGAGACACTTAAAGACTTACGTAACAACCTAAGACGTCAGCTTGCAGGGAAATATTTTAAGCGAGACAGGACAAGTACTAAATCGATGGGTGGAATATTTCAGAAAACTCCTGCATCAACATGAAGAAGGGCATATTGTACACGCATTTGATTTTAACGAAAGAACTAGGAATGGAGAAGCAGTATCAGAACTAACGAAGTAGAAGAAGCTAAACTAAGATTCAAAATAATAAGTCACCAGGTATAGACAATATACCAGCAGAAAATTTTAAAAATGTAGTAATACATTAAAAATAAGTATGCACAAGATTGTACAATACATTTAGACGCATAAAGAACTACCTGACGTATGGAACATATGAATAATCTGTCCTCGATACAAAAAAGAGGGCCAACTTGACTGTTCATACTACAGAGGAATTACGTTACTATTGTAATTGTTAATATCCAGTGCGGAATCAGGAAACAAAAATCCACTACCACTACACACATTTTCATTAGGACAGGCAATTGCCAACACGAAAGAATACCCAAAATCTATAAAGCAACGGTGGAAAAGGACTTTGCAGTCCAATTAATCCATCTCACTAAAACCTCATTGAGTCGAGTAATAAACAGAGTAAGAATCCAGAGCAACGTGTGGCAACAGAGGCCTCAAACAAGTCGACTCACTACCCTGCTTGCTATTTCACATTTTATTGGAAAAGGAGGTCCGAGAGGCATGTATTAAAACTAGAGGAACAATTCTAGACAAGTCGGTTCAGCTAATGGCATGGCACATGCAGATGGCATAGACATCATAGGCAGAACAATGGCTGCAACAAAGGAAGGCTATGTGGCGCTAGGACAAATATAGCAATCGACAGATATAACATAGAATCCGTCCGAAATTAATAGAAGAATACTGCTAGCGAACAAAACATAATACAGTATGTTGAAATATGTTAAGTCAAAAAGAATAAGCAGGAGTAAAAAATTTAAGTTACTCACTCATTAAGTACTCATGTAGGGATCGGAAGCAAGGGCGCTTACTAAGAATGAGGAGCAGGTTCTCGGAAACGCGAAATCAAAATGCTCCTCTGGATCACAGGCACAGTAAATGGAGAGGGTGCACGAGTTGTACCAAATATACAAATAACCTGACATCACCAAAACCATCAATACATGACGCCTACGCTGCATAGGACATTTAATGACAATGTCTGAAGAAGCGCCCGCAAAAATCCTATTCCTCTAAACGCCAGAGGGGAGAAGGTCCCAAGAAAAATGGACTTACGCACAATTGGGATTACCAACTGAAAGAGAGACTCAAGACCGAAACTCTTATCCACTAAAACCTATTTCTTCTCATTACCTCTTCGCGCAGGGCTATCTTACGACATTGCATCGCGGCGCACGATCAGCCTTCAGCTGCTATACAGTGGCGTATTTTAAGATTTGACGCCGTGGGCCTATAAGATTTGCCGCCGCATAAATTAGGTCATACAAAAAAATAATCACCATTTATTAAATGCTTAGTTTTTAAACGTCAAATGTTCTTCGCTTATCCGGGAACATAGGTAATTTTTTATTCTTTTTAGTACGGAAAACGAAAGATCTACAATGCAGTGACAAGAAATTTTCCCAGGCTTAAGTAACCCAATACCTACTGAGATATGTAATGCTATTTCTGTATATGGAAATGCTTCCTTCCAATCCTTGTGCTTTTTTTAATGTGAGGCCAAGAATTGTTTTAAAAGAACACATTCTTCTTTTAGACCATCCGCAAGATCAATCGAGTATAATTTATGAAGTGTTATGGCGTTAACTCTAACTTCCCCAACAGGAATTGTATTCCATTTACATAAGAATGGAAAAATAGCGGTTACTGCGTCATATGAAAATTTGAGCCCCCAGAACTCGTGCCACAATTGGTCCATATTGGGAAAAGGTAATAATCTTTTGGTCACAAAGCTTTCCTTTTGGTCCTTGTAACAATACTCTCTCATCTTCTTTCCCTTGTGATCGCTTTTGAATTCTTCTGTGCAATTTTGCAACAACCCTAAAACGTTATTTTTCTTTCAATGTATTAAGTAACGATTATTAAAGGCTTCCAAAGCTGATCACGCAAGCCGCCCCTCGCAACCTACCACCCTGTATAAATACGCCACTGCTGCTATACCTGGTTAGTTCTTTTTACCTCACTCCTGCTTTGGAACTCCTCCAGTCTTATGGTTGGTCCACACGATACAGACTTGTTCGCAGAGACTTCTGTCTATAGAATTCTTTAGAATTTTATCTGTGAAACAAAGGAAAGTCGCTGCTAATGGAGGATCCACACGACAAGGACTTTTGTCCGCCCGACTTTGCGCTGGAAAAGTCCGGAAAGGCATTCCGTCGACATGTCTACACCGACATTCCGCCGGCCGGAACCTTACAGTCTCTGAACAGAAGCCGCTCGGAAAGGACAAAAGTTCTTGTCGTGGGGACCTACCATTAGCCTTTTGTTAATGACGTTCATTGTCCTTTCCACTTTCCTCCATACATCCTCCGATCTCATGATGTGGTCCAGGATGTTCTCTGAAATTAGAAGCATCTCGGCCGTTGCTTCCGGCTCAGATCGCCAAATCTTAGGCATTGACATGCTCCGCGTCTTTTCTTTCATTTGGACAAAACCGGCATTACTGGAAATCGTCATGCCCGAAATGTTGGTGATGTGCCCTTAATATCCTCCATGCACACTATTAAGGAATTACGTGAAGCTGTAGCTTATTCTACTAAATCGTAAAGCCAGATATTGGACTCATAAAGCCAGATATTGTACAGATGACCTAACCGGAAGTTTTAGCATTGAGTTCTGTTTTTTTTTATGTAGAAAAGGACTTTTCCATTGATAAAAAAGTTATATTTAGAAAAGCGCACAATATAAGACATATAAGACATATAAGACCGAGATTACTAAGTTCAAGATTATTTGAATCATTCATCAAGGATATCAATGCTATTTTAATAAGCCGTTAATTTATAATTCCTTTTCCATCATAAAATATAAACCGATAAAATATCGCCAGAAATTCTTGAATAAAATGTGACCTAGCAACAAAACAAGATCGAAATATTAAATTAGAACGCGACCCACAAAACGATGGTTCAAAATCAATTCATTATCAATCAATCCATTAACACACTTCTCTTTTCAGGGGTCATTGTAGTCAATTGCTGTACGATCTTTAACCGATACCAAATTGATTACTCTAATTTACAACTACGCCAATGAATCAATAATAAAATATGATACTAAAAAATTATACTTTTCTATTCTTGCAGAATGGCCTATTCTCATCACTACCATACCTTGGCAAATATATTATGGCTATGAGTGCATCGTGTTTAGCTGATCATCTTAGACGAACTGGAAAGCTAACTACAACAGCAACAAGAAAAATTTTCACAAGTTTTGGTAATTTTAAAATTGTTATTATTGAAATAATGTTTTTAATTTAATTATTTAATTTAGCCGTATTTACACCTGGTATTATGATGATCCTTCAAGTTTATTATGGATATACTGCCACATGGTCTGTGATAATATTCACAGCTGCTTTAACATTAAATGGTGCAGTAACTGCTGGGTATTTGGGTAATGGGTTAGATATTGCACCGAACTTTAGTGGGACAATATTCGGAATGGCAAATACGTTATCATCTTGTGGTGGATTTTTGTCAACTTACATGGTTGGAGCACTTACAAACGAAAATGTAAAGAATTTAAAATGAAATTTCTTACGAAAAATTAATACTAATTAACTAAATGTTTTTTTAGAAAACATATGGACAATGGCAGAAAGTGTTTTGGATATTAGCAGGGACTTATATCTTTGGCTCCGTAGCGTTTGCAACAATGGGATCTGGTGAATTGCAGTCATGGAACAATCCTCCGGAAAGGAAAAAGGTTTCAGATGTTGACAATGAAGAAGGAGTACCGTTAAAGAACAAATCAATTACGGCATAAGCTTGCTCAAGCGTAGACAACCAATTTTTAAAAATCCTCATCTTAGCCAAATTCGCCCCAATATTCTTCTACTATCCTCCCCAACTACGATCCAAATGATATTTTGTTATATAAGCACATTTAACTACTTACTTATTGTTGTAACTGATGTCTTTTAAGGTTTTGTAAATAGGTCTTAAGAAGAATGTTTTATACAAAACATGAAGAGGAATTCTTTTCATATTTTTAAATGTGATTGTGTACAGGGAATTCATGTACTATTCTTTTTAAATTTACGAAAGTAAAATATGCTAGGATTGTAAAAAACGTTGTTCAAACTTTTAATTTAAAGAAATTGCTTTAGTTTCTGTTGGAACAAACGCTATTTTAATTCATAATAATTTTGTAGTTAATTTTAAAGGCATCACATACTTTTTGCACAAAATCCTAGCAAAAATGAGCTTTAATTAAATTAATTAATCAATTAATCAACAAAATCTCACTACTAGTATCTGTTTTTTTTTAAGTTATTAACACGCAAAATTGCTTTTTCTTTTAAAAAAAATATATTTTTCATTCCAATTACGAAACTTTGTAAGCAGTTTTTTCATTTTTCTTTAGATCAAGACAAGTTAGACAAGTTCGTCAAGTAATTTTAGAGGTGCTTTACTTTTATGATTTTTGCTTACATTTTATGTAAGCGCGTACTTTCGATTGCAAAAAAAAACTTCATTATTTAAGTTATTGATTTTTATCTCGATTTGTTATTCATTATTAATTTATCTTTTTCTTTAATTTCTTTTAAAAAAAATTGTTAGAAAATTCTTTAATAAACTCAAATTTCTTTATTATAATTTTTTTTTGATAGAAATTTCTAACAATTGTGCATAAATTATATAATTATTATTTTTTGTTTAAGAAAAATATTTGCTTTAATTTCACAAAAAAAAATATTGTGGGTTTAAATTTGTTTTGTTTAATTTCCACAAATTATTTAACGAGAAAATTAAAAAAAAATAAATAATTAAACATGAACATTTTTAAAAAGTGCGACTAAAAAATAATATTTACTTTAAAGAGTATTGTTTAGATGTAAGTACTGATATAGCTTAAACATAGTTGTAAAAAAAACAAAAACAAAATACATAGAATGGAATATTTTTGATAGAAACAAAATTATAAGAGAAAATACGAAAAAGTGATTGATTAAAAATAAGTAATTATGTAAAAATAAGTAATTATATAATTTTTAGGTAGTTTTGTTATAAGCATTTTAATAGAAATGATTTTTTATAAATATTTTTTTGTTGTTGTTACTGCATTATTATTATTATTATTCAAAAAAGGGAACAATTTGTATTACCTTAAAAGTTAAATACCTTGCCCTAGCGCAGTGTTTTTCAACCGGGGTGCCGCAAAATTCAGGCATTTTCTTGGAAATTTACTAGAGTGTAGTTCAAGATAAGTCATTGTCAGTTTTCAGTTGTGGGTGAGTGAGCAAAGGAAGCTCCAAAAGCTTGTGCACTTCCCGAAGCCAGCTAAGCCTCCAGGGGACCCGTCGGCCTACAGATCGATATGTCTTCTCAACACTATCGGCAAGCTTTTCGAAAGGGTGATATACAAGAGACTACGCCCAAGCGGCGAGGGGGAAGACGGTTCGTCGGAAAGGCAATTCGGTTTCAGGAAGGTTAGATCAAAAACGGATGCTGTCAATATGGTGACTAGCCTAGTAAGGGCAGCAATGGATGTGAATAAGCTGCGCATTAATAACCCTTGACGTGAAGAATGATTTCAAAACCGCGACCTGGAGTAAGATCGTCGAGGAATTGATACCGTTTGATACATCAAAGTATCTAGTGCGCATTATGATAGAATTCCTTGTAGGTAGGACACTACACTGTGAGTCAGACGGAGTAAGGTAGATATAAAGCCTGAGTGCTTAGTAGTTTATCAGATCAGTCACACACGCAACTGGTTTGCCTGACGCTAGGCTGATTGTGTGTGCAGAGTCAAATAAGCATTGCACAGTGCATTATTGACAGCACCTTATTTACCTCATTTCTTTTTTCGAGGTATCAACAACTATTTCTAGCTAATTTTGCGGGCATACAACAGATTCTGTAAAGTGACAACTTGATTTTTATTCCTCGTACAGTGTCTAAAACGTTTGCATATTTGCAGCAGTTTGCAAGCACACACTGCATTATTGAACATCTGACGAAAATCGCTTTGATTTATTGACTTGTGTGCAAAAGCAACAAAGCAGTCAATTCCTCGCGCAACATGATTTCTTGACAGCACCTAAACTCTGCAATTTCAGAGACTGGCGTGGGATGATCTATAATTTGATTATTGGTGCAAATAGCTTGCCAGAAACACTAGTGCTATTTGAGTAACTCAGTCAATTTGCATTGTGAATGATGAATGATTTCACACCCAGGATTGAAGGATACAAAGCCGAGATCCGTTCGGAAATAACATCGCTACTTATGTTAGGACTTTTGGATAGGAAGCAGAAGAATATGACGTGGTTTCGATTGATTAATTTAAGCCAAAGATGGTTAACATCAAAGGCGTCCTATTGTAAATTTTGGAGTAAGCTTCGTCATTCCTAACATTAACGTTGTGCACTAATGTGTACCATGACAGCTGATAGTGACCCAAATCTGCATCAGGTGATATTTGGGTTTCACTTAGTGCGAAAATTGGCGGTTTAAAATTCGATAAGTGCCACTACACAAAAAAAAAATTCGCATAAAACCCACGAATGTTACAAAAATCTAAACAAAAATATGTGTAACGGGACTTTAGTTACTACTTCAAGGCCCCATTTAGGCCTTAGTCTCCATCAGCTCTTCTTCGCCATATATTTTTGAGAATTTTTGTCTGTAAAACAGTAGCCACAAACATCAGAGTCCATAAAACTTCTCCTCGCTAGAGTTTTATGCCTCTGGAGACGGGACAAATTTCATCGATCGAGAAATATCAGCTGCAACGCCTGCAGGGCCGAGCTTGAATTTTGTTGTGATGCAAAGATACTTACGCGAGTTGTTACTCAGTCTGTTATTCGCTCTTTGGTTTTTGGAGCGTGGCCTTCACTTATAGCTTGTTACTACTTGAGGGCGCCATTTGGGCCTTAGTCTCCATTAGCTCTTCCTCGGGACATCTCTCTGCTGCGCAGCTTGCCTCCAGTTGAGTGTTGAGGAATTTCACACTTAAAACGGTCTTCCCACATTGATCGTGATTTGCCGACTAGCCTTTTCCATCTGGTAGTAGATAGGATGTTCTATTTGACCCTATCTAGTTAAACTGGTTTACCAGTTCGAAGTTATATTCCCCCACGTATTATTGTGGTGTCTCCTTCTTCTTTCCACCCTCGACTGAATTAGAATCTTGCTCTTGTCTGCTTTTATTTTTAGTCGTATATGTTTTTTAGCCCCATCTTCTAATTCCGTAAATACAATTAGGTTACGAAATTCAAATTATTTTTTTATTATCCATCCATCCATTATCCATTACTTACAAAGTTGCCTGCGTAAAATCCACTTTCCAGCGCTGCCTGCTCCTAATAAGTATAAAGGTGTCAGAAAAGAAGGATTTTTGCTCATATGATGCCAATATTTTTAGTGGAAAAAGAATAAGCGAATAGCAAAAATATATCGCTGTCTTCTCATTGCAGAAATTAAAATCAAGAAAATTTTTGTCACAATTTTTTATGCAAACTTTTGGTTTTACATTGATAAGTCAACAATTTTCGTTAAAGTTTTTTTTTTACTACTAATACTATTTGAAATGAACGAGACCCGATTGTATAAATGCCAACATATTTGCTTTTATTTAAAAATTATCTTTTTAATAAAATATAATCCCATCCGTTTATTGCATTTAAACGAAATTTAATTATTTAACAAGATTAAAATTTATTTACTTTATTTCGTAATAAAAATTATGGAGAAATACAATTTATAAGAAAATTAGTGTATGGAAAAAGGACAATTATATAATAATATAAGAATTAAAAAAATAACTAATAAATTCAATTCTACAAAAGTGACATGTAATATCTGAAAAAACGGACAACTTGAAAATGTGTGATAAATATTAGAAAAATATTGCTAGATAAGTTTTTTTTTGATATTTTAAAAATAAATTTGCTCTAATATTATTGTATTTCTTTTATAATATGCCATAACTCAACTATTTATGCCCTTACATTGCTGCAAATATTTTTTTTGTTGTCTTTTTTAATTTTTTTTGTATTTGCCTAAGTATTATTAAAGTTTATTCCATCATCCCTTGCGTTCTGTGTATAAATTTTTTTTTGATCTACAATACTAATCGTGAATATTTACAGTAGTACAAATCACAAGGTATTTTTTTTCGTTTTCTTTTTTACATTTAATTTATAAATATACTTTGTATAATAGTGTCAATACTTAACTATCGTTTATATAAAACAGAACATAACACAACGTTTATTTTTTTTTATTTAAACATTTTCTTTTTATTCCTGACAAAATCCTTCAGTCTCTTCAATTGCGAAAGTTAATTTCTCAACAAGTTGATCATAGCTCTTATATGGAGGTAGATCCAAACGATTGAAGCATGTATGCGATCTTGGTAGCCACGTTTCTTTGCCAACTTTTTCAATGCAGAAACGTTGCGGACCATTTGATCCCATTAATTCAGCAAAGCCTCCAACCGGCACACGGCAAGTTCCAGTTACAAATTGTAATAAACGTGCACGCTTCTCATTATCAGTTTCACGAACAAACTAGAAAGAAAAATGTTATATTATATTGTTCAGTATAGGATTGATTTTGCATATTTTTAGTTTGAATGAAATTTGATTTTTTTAGGTTCATTTCAGGTATGAGGAGTTTAAATTTTATTTTGGAGCTGTAAACTTCTTAATTGAATAAATGCTTCGAATTTGGCTTACACGCATGCAAAACTGCAACGATTGTTGTATTGTAAGGAATGTTTGAAAAAAAATTTCTGCAATCGGATTGTATTTTAACCGACAACGGACACTTTTCGAGTAACCTACATATTAGTAATAATGATTATAATTTGTGATTTGAACTTACTTGCCAAAACCATACAATTTGTTTGCTGCTTCTATTATAATGCCTATAAATAGTATTTCGTTGCCAATCATCAACGTCAACATCCTGCATACCACAAAGTATTAATTCCAATTCACGTTCATCAAAATATTTTAGCCATTCCAAAGGAACGACTTCATTAAAGCCTTCTAAAAATGTTTTGGTTTGCTGTTCAATTCCTCTGCAGAAAAGAAAAACACAAAATTAAAATAACAAAACAATTTACATATATATCCAAACTAAATCACCTTGTCATTCTCCATTCGGTCATTAATGTAATATATTCTTCCTTATTCTCCTCAGTAACACGAACTTTTTCACCATTTTCTTTCAATTCATGATGTATAATCTGACCAAGTACTTCAAAATCAACGCTAAACCAAAGCTCCAATCCACATTCATCAATATTGTTATCTTTTACCCAAATCAATGAATTATAAAATTCTGGATCTATAGTTTCAATATCCTTAATAGTTAGCTTCTTATTTAACATTCTTTTATAAAATGGCATTGTGAATCCGGAATAAATGAATCGCCCATGATATAAGGCCATGGCAATAAAACGACCAATAAATTTAAAATATTGTAGATGATCAGGATTAACGTAGCTGGCAGGATTTATTTGGAGGCTGTAATTATTTTTGTTTGCATATTCAAAAAGACAATACATCGGATTGAGCACTTCATGGGATAATAAAAAGAACCATTCGCGTGAGACACCGCCATAATCTAATCCTTCTTCACCTCTAAATATAATATATAAGCGTCTACGTAATTCATAAGCGGGTAATCTCATTATTTGATGATATGAATCCTCAAATAAAGTTTGACGTGTTACTGTTATTTTTATATGAGAAGGCAGAGCATTGCTTTGACACAAATATCTAAACTGGCTTAACTTCCATCTAAATGATCGTTCATATGCTCGAGGAACACCATAAACACCCTTTGCACCTTTTGGAGCGCCTATATAAAACAAAAACAAAATATTATATAATTTGTTCGAAAGAAATTTCGTATGTTCTTTACTGTCATTACCTGGCCGGGGATCTTCAAATGTAGTTCGCCTTGTGTTGTGATCTACGAAAAATCTTTCGCCTGTTGCTGTGTATCGAATTTCCCACCCAGGTGGCAAGGGGCCTTCATTCATTAAACTAACCTCCTATAAGACAAGATGTAAATATCCCTGATTCATAAACAAGTATAAACTCGTACCTGTCCTTGAGTTCTAGGATCTTCCCATTGAGTTGTTCGGTTTTTATGGTTAACAAAATAAACGCGATTATCTGATTGGACCTTCTTCTCCCATCCATCAGGAAGGGGTCCTAAATTGTCATCCTCCTCTTGAGTTAACATTGCTGCCGCAGCAGTTGGCTACAACAATATAAATTAATACCCAAATAACCCCTACATTATATTTGTACTACCTGTTGTGAATAAAGGAATCGTTGATTTCCTTGAGCAACAACATGTGCTCGTTGACCTTGCCAATGCTGGAAATGCATAAGACGTTCACTATTAGGACGTTGCCATGTTGTCGTTCTTGTGTTATGATCGACATAGTACACACGTCCTCGAGGATCTTTGCGAATCTCCCAACCCGGAGGGAGTGGTGTTGGCTTCTCCCAATAAGTAGAGCGAGTGTTATGATCGACATAATATCTAGTCAAAAAAATATATAAATATATTTTGTGCAATTTAGTATCAACTATACCTTCTTCCATATTGGTCAAAGCGAATTTCCCATCCAGCAGGTAATGGCTCATCATCAGCTTGTGCCGCTTGTAATTGCTGATCGTTTGCATTGGAAACCGGTGCTGGATTACCGGTTCCATTAGTCAATGCTACTGCATTAGGAACGTTTGGATTTGCAGCATCGGGTGGTGATTGATTTGTACCTTGTCCTGCAACTGGAGACAAAACTCTTTGAGTTGCCCCATTACCACCCGATACTGCAGTTCTCTGTTGCACTTGCTGCTGCTGTTGTTGTTGCTGTTCCCAAACAGCACCACTACTTCTACGAACAGCCCCAGTTGTAGCTGGTGCTGGCGCATTACTTACTGCAGGCATTGAATTTTGTGCTGTAGCTGGCGAAGCAGAAGGCGATGCGTTTAAACTAAAGCTACTCATTGCCGCTGTAACTGCGGATGCATTTGTTTGATTTGAGTTACTACGAAGCCTCATGCGAGCACGAACGCCATTATTTAGAACACTGCTCCTATTGCTACCCGCACCCGCCCCACCGGACCAATAATCAGCAGGAATTGGAGAAGCACCATTTTCACCAGTTACAGTACCATTTAAGCTGCTATTCGCCCCGACACCAGACCAATACTCTGTGGAATTAGAACCAGCACCATTTTCTGCTGGAGTACTAGCATTACCTCTATTGCTATTGTTACATTGGCCATATTTTGGTACAAATCCGCCTTGATTAGGCACTGTTCCATTACCATTGGCCACTGGCAAATTGGGTCTATTTATGTTTAATCCATTTAATATAGCCACCAATTCTCCACTTTTTGTTTGACGATTGTCTGATTTAGAGGTAACTAACATATCCATGCTAAGTTCCAAATTTTCACAGCTTCCATTGTAATGATGTAGTATTTGATTTAAATTTACAGATCTTTCACCAATAATTGCATCCTTACGAAAACTGGAATGATCTAGTATTTTGAATAGGAGCACTGAATTTGGTGTAACCTAGTTTTAATATGAATTTATTAATTAAGATGGATTTTAGTTTAAAATATTGAAGTTTTTTTTTTACCAAAACTGTAAACTCCTCGCTCCACTTTGGTAAACAAGTATTTTTTATAAAATCTGTCTTCCTAGAACTCTTACTGTCTATCCATAATTCCACATATGGATTTGGTTTAAGGAATCCATTATTTCGTAGTATAGCATGTTCAACTAGGAATAAAAAAATAAATAAATTTTAAAATTACGTTTAAAACAATTCTTCATTTTCATGAATTTTAATTATCACAATTGCAGCAATTTACTGCCCTCCTCGATATGTATGGCAGAAGAAAAAGTAAACAGGGAAGATATACAGGGTGTGCACCTTTTTTCCTTACAAAGCGGCCGGCTGTGGGTAGGTTTTGGATAGACGAACAAAAAATCGTATGGGAGCGGGGGGTGGAATCTTACCGGTTTAGCAGCTAGGGCGTTTTGAAGTTTTTTTGGTAGAGGTTTACATATCACCCTGTATTTTTGTAACTCTTTGAGCTGTTTTCATGAATGCGATAGCAGTGTACGCAGAATACTCCCACCTATCTAAAACTGTTAAAATCAAGGTTCTACGCTATCAACTTCCAGAGAAATGAGTCGTCAAAACTGGTTTTTTTCCACTAAAATTTCAACTAAAACCAGCCTTTTCTCCAAAAAATACGCAATTAACTGATTTTTTTTTGCAAAATTGGAAAGCTTGGACAATTTCCTATCAATAATGTCTGGACAATTTTTACGCTACGACCTTTACTTTTGAAGTTATTAGCAAGTGTGATGTTAAAATTTGCCTTATTTGGTGCTTATTTGGTACTTTTTGGCAAAGCTTAGGTGAAAAAGTACTAAAAAAGGCCCAATTTTAGCATTAAAATTGCTTATAAAGCCTAGTATGGAGTTCGAACGGAATTCCGTTCCCCATATAAAATACACGTAAAAAGATGCACGGAATTCCGTTCACCAAATTTTTCCGTGCCCTTTTTGTTTTATGAGTACGCAGTTCGAACGGAAAACTATTGGTAATATTTAGCTTGTGCAATTCTCTAACAGGTGGCTTGTAGGGAATTGGAGACTTTTTTCCGTTCATGTTGGAACGGAATAAATGTTAGACAATTATTCCGTGTTGTGTGTTAGGTAATTTTGACAGGACGACTGAAAAACAGCTATTGCCGTCAGTTCGTGGATTTATATGTGGATTTTTAACAGTCAGCTGTTCGCTTTTTCTCAACTGTTAGCTTTTCTCCACGGTATTCTACACGCAATTTTTCCGTGTAGAAATATTTACCAAAAATGCTGAACGGAATTCCGTGCGAACTCCATACTAGGCTTAACTCCAAAAATTCAGCATATGCCTGGTACGCAGCTCAAACGGAAAGAAATTTTCCATATAAAATATATGTAAAAAAACGTAACCGAAATCAGTATCGAAAAATTTATTTTGTAATTTCGTTTTGTGGTACGCAGCCCGGTGGGAATTTTGCGAGTATACCTATTGAATCGTAGATGGCATTGATTATTAGTCTCCACCTATTTCGTTATGATTTATGTGCCTGGACATAAGCCTAGTACTAAGTTCAGCGCTAAACTAAATTTTAGCGCGTCTCCAAACTTGTACCCTTTTTTAGCAAGATGAAATTTGACAATGTAGAATTGTAGAGAAAGTTCATATTAACGTTTTTTTGGGTTAAATTTCAAAGTCTTCTTCGAAATAAAACTTATCAAAATCCACTGGAAATATAAAATTATTATACCTGTGACACACTATACTTTCATTATGATGGTAACTTTCATTATGATGGTCAAGGAAATGATGGGGTGACACATTACACTTTACTTTCATTTGCATCTGGCATATCAAGTGAGGATATAAACCTGCGTGTTTTTTGCTTTAATTTTAAGCTGTTTTAATTTGGAGTATTTAAAAAAATATTATTTAAAGTAGTAAAGAAAATATCCTTGCAAATTGTTGCTTAACTAACGTGAAATCAAATTATTTTATTTTAAAATGTAGTTTCCATTTTTCCAACAGATGTCACTTAACCGAAATTACAGTCCAAATGAAAGTAAAACACTTTCATTTTGGACTTTCATTATGGTGGGTTTTTGCCGCGATAATGAAGGGTACTTTCATTATGATGGTATATGTGTCACAGGTATTAAACCGTGTTTCAAAATATTCTAAACACGCAGAATTATTTATTATTTTTACTATTTTTTCATGCACAAACTGTTATTTTAGTTTTATTTCCGCACTTGAAACTTCCACAACCGTAAATTAGCTTATTTTTCTGTTTTTTTTATATCACTGGTTTTTTTTCAACAAAATTTAGCGTGAAATAAGGTGCCTGCACGATAAAAATGCAGCTAAAAATGTGGAGACTAACATTGCTGCCATCTGTTTTAAAGAAATAGAAACGTGGATTTAGCGAGCATTTTAGCGGCGAACTTAGTACTGCATACGCTAAAGATGTTGCTAAAAAATTTAGCTTGATAAATTTTGTATGGAAATTTCATTTAGCGGGGGACTTAGTACTAGGCTATATAAATGTGTCTTCCCATATTCTGTCACTTAATGCAAGTGGTTATAAAGAGGCGGATAAAGTAGAGGAACAGGTTGCAGAATGCAGGATGGAGGTGAAAAAATCAAAAAACACTTTTACCAAATTGCTTACGAGTTTCTTCAACCCACTTGCACGCCAAAATGACACATAACCTCGCCAACTGCTCCATTTTCTCAGCTGTTTACTATTTCTCCACACTAATCTACACGGAATTTTTCCGTGTAGAAATAAATGTTTAATCTCCAGCGAAAAATTCCATTTGAGCTGCGTACCAGGCATTAATTAGGAATATCAACCTCACCAATTAGGAAACCCGATTAGGCATATTTTGGTTAATCCATTACGAAATCTCAAAAGAGGGCCATCTGTCGAACGATAGATCATGTTAAAAAGCCCGCTTTTAGGCGTTTTTCCGAGTCAGCTTATTTTGATTTTAATTTTACTTGAAAATTAATAAAAAAATATTACTAGATTTCGTACTAGATTAACCAAAATTTGCCTAATCGGTTTTCCTGTTTTCCTAATTGATGAAGTTCATATTCCTAATTAATGATGAATTTTCGTCATAAATGCGTGCGTGTGTCGACGAGGCTATAAAAACATCTTTTTATACCCTCGACACACGGGCGTTGTTACGACGGGAAATCGTTGTTAACCCTCGACACACGAGCGTTGTTACGACGAGAAATCGTTGTTAACACGTTGTTAACCGTAACAAAGCAATTTTTGCTTTGTTAACAACGATAACTCAAAAAGCTCTGACAAAGAGCCACCTATCGGTTGGTAGATTATTTAACAAAAACCCATTTTGTTGTGCTTATGTCAAATTTATTTCACATCATTTCGTTGTTTTAAAATGGGAAGCGGGTTTTAAGGCTGTAATTGTGAAATATACCTCTTTAATATATTGAGGAAATTTTTTGATCACGAAAGAAATAGATTCCTTTTTATTTTTATTCATAATATATTTTTTATGAGCTTTTTCACGACACTTGCGCAGTTTTCACAGTTAAAAATGTAGGTAACGAAGCAATTTATAGTGTGTCACCCCCTTTTTGGGCTTTCGTCGTAACAAGGATTTTTCGTTGTAAAGCGCTGTCGTGTGTCGAAGGTATTAAATACATAAAATTAACCTTCAAAAAGGAGAAGCCATCTATTGTCGAGTAGTTACAGCTTTGAAAAACCTGGTGGAAATTTTATGCGTAATTGCCCAAACACAAGAGCTGCGTTCCATTGGGCGAAATTTTCTATTTTTTTTTGTAATAAAAGGAAATTTTATATTTTACTGTATACTATATTTACCGTTTTTGTAGATTTACTTTAAAAAAACACTTTAAAATAATTAATCGACAGTTTACTTAACCTTAAAAATCAAAAGGCCATCTATTTTTAACTAGTTAAAGCTTGCAAACCTGGCGGAAATTTTATGCATTTCTACTAGGAGTGAAATACCCTAAAACAAGAGCAGGGGTAGTTGGGTCTACTCGGGAGTACTCCGGAGTAGCAAATATTGCCCAATGGAACGCAGCTAAGAGCAAGGGTAGTTGCGAGTAGCTAGCAGCAGTTTTGGGTACTTTACCAGTCCCAATGGATCGCAGCTTATATTCGCATGATTTAGTCCAGTAATTTTTTGAAGCTAAATTTACCATTTGTAGGAAGGTGTTTCAACCGAATTGACGTATTGGTTGAAAGCCATATATCAAACAGCATTTATGGAAGCCTTACCGTCTTATTTTAAAAGACTGACGTTATGGGAATATATTATTCAGCAAAAAAACTTGGAGCCAGTGAAAATTATTAATTAAGCGAAGAAAAAATTGAAGTATCTGTTTAATGAGCTAAATTACCTTCATTCTGCTCAAATAATCATTGCAACTAACGTAAATTGAAAATTACAATGTAAGCCATAACGGTCGTATATATACGTTAAACGAATCATAGACAATAGGCACAGATTATGCACATCGAAAGAATAAATTTACATGTAAATTTGCTATTTTAGATACAATTATTTTTTTAAATAGATTTGCATCTTGTCAGCACAACACCAAAGAAAAATCGTTGTTTAATTATTCTTTTCAGAACTCTGTCTTGTATGGTGTACAATTTATTAAAAGAATGCTTTGAAGTTATCCGAAATTAACATTTGTTTAAACAAAAAGCAAAAACGTACATGTATAGACAGAATTTCTTAATAAATTCAATGGAGTGGAGTGAACAGACTTGATAATGCAGCCGAAAAGGATTTTATATGAGGAGGAATACATATTTTTAAGTGTGTTTAATTATATTAAAGATAGCCAGTTATATACTTCATTTCTTGCTAATACGTAGTTTGCAAAAAGATAGGAGGATAAGATAGGTAAACTGTGTAATATGTTCGTATCTAAAGAATTCACTCATTATTCTTTTACACTTACTTGTAACACTCAATTGATGAAAGCCTTGATTAGTCCGATTTTCAGTGGCATCTGCCATTTTAGGCTGTAATATAGTATACGTTTGCAAGATCTTGAAATAAATCCCTGTCGCAAACACCAAACATTTTACTTTTCAGTACCTGGAAAAACAAGATTAAAAACAGAATATAATATTACAATATAAACATGCTAAAAAAATTATCATTATGTTACGCTATGCAATTTTGCAATATGCGTTATTTATCTGTTTAAGTTCTTAACTCGGAAACCTCGTGACTAACTAAAACATTTTCCCCATTGCACAAAAAAATTAAGCAACAAAGTTGCTTTTGCTAAGGGATGCATGAAAAATTTTGTCGCAAGATAATTAATAATCTAATCTAGCCCTCAATGCTAAATTTAGATAAGTGATATTTATAAAATGAATTTATTACAATATTTACCTTATATATAGATATAAATATTATATGTGGGAAAAGAAAGTTCCCCTCTCAGACAAAAGATTAAAAAAATTTTTTTTTTTTCAAAAAATCAATTTGTCACAAGGTGTTCAATATGGTGTGATATTTATATTGCTAAAACTAAAGGGTCATAATCACAAAATAAACATAGGGAAGCATAATAAGCAAAATAAACACGGACAATAATATGAAAATATCTCAACTTGAAGGTGGAACATAAGTTCACGTCAGACTAAAAAAATTTTCCGTTTGACAGTCCAACACCCCAGGTTACTTACGTCAAATTTTAGCAAGATAATTTATCATTATTGCAGACGATTTTTAGCATTTTCACTTTAATTAGTAAAGTTTTTAATGTAATACAATTGTTGTTAACAAATTTCTAACAATAAATTTTGTTTTGTTATCACTTTTTTCAACTAATAATTTTCACCTACTACAAATGGCTTCATAACTTTCGACATACGCAAGTTTACTAAGAATTTCGTCAGATGTCGCATGGAACGATAAATGTAAATTTTGTGATGGGAAATGGAAAGTAAAAAGTTAAATTTGAAATAATAATAAAGATCTGTTTGAAATTTTAAAAAGGGATAATAAAATTGAATTAATCTGTATAAAATTTGATAATGTTAAATGATTAACATCTAAAAAAACTGTTTATTCTTTCAATATTTGGAGAAATATTTAAAAAAATTGAATTTAAAAGTGTGGCATTAAAGTATTATTGTATAAATTTGAAAATAAATGTTATTTTAAATTATAATAACCGTAATCTATTAGATTTAACTTAAAAACATGATCATCCCCAATTGCACAATTTGTGCATAAAATGAACTCGGATGAACTCACTTCAATGGATCATTCCAATAAAATTTTCCAAAATGTAAACAAAACTTTACAACTACATTTACCAAAAAGGAAAACACAGATTACACGTCATGTGTCAATGAAGACAGTTCACGAAATTCGATATTCTCTGAGGGTGGCTAGTTTTCTTCGGGAGCTCTTTTCATTAAAAAATGAAAGCAAGAAGCAGTAAAGGGCATAATTTGGATGATTTGGTGCAATATGTAACATTACACGTACCAAATCCAATTCTATTAAGTGGAATTATATTACCATTTTACGCGCTCTACATAATTGCATTCTACTACTGCCTCATACTGCATGGAGATGACGAATATCATGAGGCTGGCATTATAGCAATTTATGTGATTATATGTCTTCATCTATTAACTTGCTTATCATGCTTCTGGAGTGTACATTTAAGAACATTTTTAAGCTTTCGATCGGTATTTATGAACATAAATTTATTTACAATTGAGCCACGTCTTCCCTTTTTTTTGCATTTTGCAGGTTAAGAAGCCCCGTTTGGGTGTTTTCGCAAAAGTTGTGCCAACACCTAACAATGGCTCGTCACAACTAGTCAAAATCCAACAGACTGATTTGGATGATGATGAGAAAAGAATTGTATTTTGGTTTATGTTTCAAAAGACTAAATATATTTGGGACGATGACAAACAAGTTTTTCGCGGATTGGAATTCCCAATTAATTTGCCGCTTAAGGAGTATGCATCAAGCAGAGGATTCGCTAATGATAAAGCTATTGCCTTAAGTGAGAAAACCTATGGCAAAAATCTAATGGAAATGGTTGTTCCAGAATTTTATCAATTATTCATAGAGAGAGCCACGGCCCCATTTTTTGTATTTCAAATATTTTCAGTGGGTCTATGGTGTTTGGACGAGTATTGGTATTATTCACTATTTACATTATGTATGCTAATAGTATTTGAATGTACATTAGTTCAACAACAGTTGAGAAATATGTCCGAAATTAGGAAAATGGGTATCAAGCCATATTTGATAAATGTTTTAAGAAATAACAAGTGGAGACCTACTGTTTCTGATCAGCTTTTACCAGGTGATGTCGTCTCAGTTACACGATCACAAAATGAAAATCTTGTGCCTTGTGATATGGTTTTATTACGTGGATCATGTATTGTCGATGAAAGTATGCTAACTGGAGAATCCGTGCCACAAATGAAAGAATCTTTAGACTCGTTGGATGATTTAAATAAGGAATTAGAGCCCGAAGGTGAGGGAAAGCTGTTTGTCTTATTTGGTGGCACCAAAGTAGTTCAACATACCCCACCAACTAAGGATGGCGTAAGAGCTCCAGATGGCGGATGTATAGGATATGTATTGCGGAATGGTTTTAATACATCACAGGGGAAACTACTTCGTACAATTCTGTTTGGCGTTAAGAGAGTAACTGAAAACAATTTAGAAACATTTGTATTTATTTTATTCTTACTAATATTCGCTGTCGCAGCAGCTGTATATGTATGGATCCGGGGAACTGAAGATCCCGAAAGGAATCGCTACAAATTATTTTTAGAATGTACTTTAATATTGACTTCTATAGTTCCACCAGATCTACCTATTGAACTTTCTTTGGCTGTGAATTCATCTTTGCTGCAATTATCGAAACTATTTGTTTACTGTACAGAACCCTTCAGAATTCCGTTTGCGGGCAAAGTACAAATTTGCTGCTTTGATAAAACTGGGACCCTAACAAGCGATGATTTAATGGTTGAAGGCGTTGCTGGAATTAATGAGTCTGCAATTTTGCCAATTAGTCAAGCACCAGAAGGAACAGTTCAGGTACTAGCTACTTGCCATTCATTGGCTCAGTTAGATGATGGATTAGTGGGGGATCCATTAGAAAAAGCCACTCTTACGGCAGTTGATTGGAATTTAACAAAGCAGGATAGTGTCATTCCTAAACGAGGAAAGTTTAAGGCTTTAAAAATTTATCACAGATTTTATTTCTCATCCGCTTTGAAGCGTATGTCTGTTCTAGCCGGTTATTTGATGCCCTTTTCAAACGACACTTGTTATATTGGAACCGTAAAGGGTGCACCAGAAATTATTATCAAAATGTTGAAGGAGGTTCCCAAAGATTATGAAAAGGTCAGTAACTAAATTAATTTTCAAAGCTACAATAACATTTTCTTTCGTTTATAGACATATCTCGAATATTCAAGGCGGGGTGCACGTGTTTTAGCTTTAGGTATAAAGGAATTTGGAAAACTAGATGCAACAACAGTTCGTGAGCTTAAAAGAGATGATGTAGAAAAAGATTTAACATTTGCCGGATTTGTAATCATATCATGTCCACTTAAGCCTGATTCTAAAAGTGTAATTAAAGAATTAATTCAAGCCTCGCATAAATTGATCATGATCACTGGCGATAATCCTCTAACGGCATGTCATGTTGCAAAAGAATTGCGTTTTACAAAAAAAATAATTTTAATTTTAACGGATGATGGTGAAAGTTGGTTATGGCAGTCAATAAATGGAGATGTCAGCATATCGTTGAACACAGAATATAAAACACTTGTAAATGAATATGATTTATGTATAACTGGTGAAGGTCTACAATATTTACAAGAATATAAAAATGATTATTTAATTAAAATATTGCCATACGTAACTGTATGTGCACGTTTTGCTCCAAAGCAAAAGGAATTGGTAATAACATCATTAAAACATTTAGGATATTACACATTAATGTGTGGTGATGGCACAAATGATGTTGGGGCCTTAAAGCATGCAAATGTTGGCGTTTCTATTTTAAGTAATGCACCATTAAAGCCTCCTAGAAGTAAAGAAATAACAAATACGAATGAAAATAATGCACCGCAAACCGTTGCAAATTCACGTCAAAATCGTAATCAGCATAACAATAATGAAAGGCAAGCGTTAACGCCACGTGAAAGGGCATTGCAAAGGCATCGCGATAATATGCAAACTTCACACGATGCCTTACAAAAAGTTTGTATTATTTCTAGATAAAAGGAATATTTTTGATTGATAATTTTTTTATACAAGGCACTTAAAGATTTAGATGAGGAACAAGTTCAAGTTGTTAAGCTCGGAGATGCCAGTATTGCAGCACCGTTTACTAGTAGACTTTCATCTATAATGTGTGGTATGTTTGTTGTAAAAGTGCTTATTTATAAATAATGTCACGTTGGTATAATTCTTAACAGTTTGTCATATTATAAAGCAAGGACGATGTACATTAGTAACAACATTGCAAATGTTTAAAATCTTAGCACTAAACGCTCTGATATCAGCATACTGCCAGTCTGTTTTATATATTGATGGCGTTAAGTTTAGTGATGCTCAAGCAACATTACAGGGTTTGTTTATTGCTGCCTGTTTTCTTTTTATTACAAGATCAAAGGTAAAATTTATTAGAAAATGAAGAAATTGTAATGTTTTTGTTTTCTCTAATTATTTTTGTGTAGCCTTTGAAGACACTATCCAAGCAAGCACCATTGCCAAATATATTTAATATGTACACGATTTCAACAATCCTGCTGCAATTTGCAGTACATTTTAGTGCTTTAATATATTTAGCCCAGGAGGCTAGTGCCAGAGCTCCGCCGAGGTAAGTTGTTTCTTATAACTTAGTTTAGGGCATATTTCTGGCTTTGACATTCCAGTAATACACAGTAGACAGATCGTATACAGAGTCATATTGCAACACATACTGCATTTCTAAGTAGTCCGCACGTATAGCCAGGAGTTTAAGGCGTCTGGCTGCTATCCCACATGTTTGGGTTCGAGTCCCTTGCAGCGACTCATTTTTTTGATATTCAACATCATTTTTCATCTTCCCTCTTCAAATAAATTCTCTTAGTTTCTCTATCCTGACACAAGCATAACGGGAAATCTATTCTCATTCGATCGATTGAACTATTGATGTCTCGTGCGAGATTTTGATGTTCTTTGGCAAAATTGGCGAGATTTTGATGTTTTTTGGCAAAAAGATTCCGCTTGATTGCTTGCGAGATGTAGTATTTGGGGTGTTACTTCTGCACCCTATCATCAAATGAAGATTGGGCTCTATTACAGGATTTTCTCAACTTAATATACTCACGATGAAGTGACTCATTCCTGTGCTCTAGGAGGCTTCTTTTGCTTTAATTGTATTAATGCATTTCCCATTAAACAAATCATTTTGCCGAGGCTTTATAGAGTTGGTAGAAAGAGGAATGCATTCCTTCCGGTATAATTTTGGTATCACAGAGAGCGAAAGAATTTGCGTCGGCACTATGGAAGCACAATTGTCAGTCACTGGCTTGGAGTGAGCACCAGCCAGTTGGGTTTCCCATAATGCCAGACAGTTCTTTTCAGAGCTGTGATGGTTGGGCAGACTAGCACTTACTAGGCAGTAACCTGAGTTGCCGAGAAGTGAGTCAATATCGGCGGTTTACACTGTTGAAGGAGATATAAGAAATAGGTCAAGACTAACTTACGATTCCATGTGTAAATTGCGGCTAGAGTAGGTGGACATGTTTGAGCAGATGGCACCTTAAAATACGGAGTTCGCAAAAAGCCCTCGAATATTAGAAAAGTCAATACAAAAATTTTTGTATCGGGGCTTCTCTTGCGTAGGGTTCATAATTTCGTTTAGAACCGATGCGCCGGTGACACAACCATCAGGGCTAAAGGGAACAGCCTTGTTGCAGTATTATTTTTACGTAAGACAATTTTTTTAAAATCATGATTATTCAAAAAAACATTTAAAATTTACTGATTTTAACCGCTTAAGAAAAGATCTGTAAAGGTTACTCTATTTGAACATTAAAAACATTGTTTATTTTTTGGGAATTTCAGTGAAGGAAAAGTTAAATTAAATATTGATCTCAAACCGGATGAGAAAGAAGAATTTAAACCAAATATTATCAACAGTACAGTCTACATAATATGCTTGTCTCTACAAGTCTCAACATTTGCAGTGAATTACAAGGTAAAATATAATAATAATAATATGTTGAGATAATGCCATTAATACTACATTATCTAGGGCCACCCATTTATGGAAAGTTTAAGAGAAAATCGTCTACTTATGTATTCAATATTAACATCAAGTGCTGTGGTTGTACTTTTAGCGTTAGGGATTTCTCCAGATTTATCAGGAACATTTGAAATTGTTGAATTCCCTGAAGATGTAAGTATTTACTTGTTTCCCACTCCCTCTCATTTTAAATTTTTAATTACTATTAATATTATTCATCACTATTCCCCCATATTACAGTTTCGTAACATTTTAATTATGGTTTTATTGGCGGATACTGCATTGGCATATCTTGTGGATAGAACATGCTCGTTTCTTTTTGGTGAAACGAGACAAAAATCAGCTGTAGTAAATTATTAATTTTTTTCTGTGAATATTATATTAAAAAAAATGCATTTTTCCTGTTATATTTTTTTTTGAATTATAAGAAAAAATGGAGCAAATAACGTCTGTAAGTGAACTAACTACATTTATATAGTTATAAATTATTCCAATTGATTTCTTTTGTAAAGAATTTAACTGGTAAATGTATGTTTGGTATGGTGAATATAATTATATTGAATTCTATATAAAAAAAATTTAAATTTATGTTTTATTATAGCTTTTATATATATTTATATTTAAAAGTAACAAAATATTTTATCATATTGTATAAATCGAAATCATCATGGGGGGCCAATAACCTGTATAGAACTACTGATTCAGCACTGCTGTTTGTTAGCGGTATCTTTTAATCAATTTGGCCGAGATTGTAAAACAAAGGCATTCGTTGTTCTTGGCCGTTCTGGTCTTGGTAGCCTAAGCGCTAAGGGGCTCAACCACCATCTCAGAGGTCGAGGCTCGAATCCACTCCGCAGCATGACCCTTCGTCTTTCCACTCCTCGCTTAAGCCCGGTATGCAAGGCTCAAGAAATTTCTTTGCCTATCTAAAAACTGCAAAAAAATGGTCAAGAAATCGTTCAGAAATATTTTCTGGAGCGATTTCTGCAACCGGTATGCTAGAGTCAAGAAATTCACACCAGAAATATCGTGTTTTTTAGTGACACGCACATGTCGGTTATGATACAATTTTAGTTTTTCCTCCAGAAATAAGTGTCGATTCATTTATTTCCTTAAGAAATTTTAACGGTTCATGAGGTCTTGACGTCTCAGGTGGTTTTTGAAATTGAAAGTAACTGTCAGCAATGGAAAAAATTACATATTGTTGTTTTTAATTCAGATTTTTTAATTCTTTACTAATTAAAACAATTTCATTAATTCTAAGCTATCATAAAACAATGTCTGCAATGAAAATAAGTAACTGTCAAAATTTCTGAACTGCTGTCATTTTTTCTTAGGGAAATAAATGCAGAAATTTTCTTGAGCAAATTTCTTAAGCCTTGCATACCGGGCTTTAGATAACATTCCTTCTTTCTTGCCTTCTCTCTTTACAGCAATACAATGCCCTTTCTCCTGCATATTAACTCTGAGGTCTAGTCTTACATAAAAAAAATAAATAATCCATGCTACTCATCACCAGTTCTGGGATTTCAACCTGGTGAGGACCTCTTCTGGTTTCCTAACGCTCAAGCCGCCAGAAGTTGAATCTTTTGAATTTGGGGGTTTGGAGTCCTCCCAAACCCCGTTGGCGACAATATTTACCAAACTATTGGCTGGTAAGTTGGTTGGTACTCGAAAGATTAATAAGGCCGTTCGCAATTTTTACTCCAAAGAACCGAGGAAATTCGCCCTGGGTTTTTGTCCATCTCAGTCACAATTGGGTCGCAATCTCTAAAGAGGAATGATGGGTCTTATGCTAATCTGTAGTCAGGAAAGTTGGCCGGTGTTACTGCGGTAGTGTCAGATTCCTACTGACTAAACTCACTAGTACATGACTCGTCGTACATGATGATGTATAGGAGGGGGCCTAGGACCAGCGAGCAATAATAACAAGAGTGATTAGGCAGAGCTCAAGGACAAGTAAAAGAGTTAAAGATATGAAAGAGCAGATTAGAAATAACATTAAGCAAAAAGTCAAAAAAAATATTAACAAATGCGCGATGGGTATACATTTCATGCAAAAAACACAAGAGAATGAAAGAAACAGAACATGTTCCTTGATTCCGGTATTGGAATGTTTCCATTCAAATTTAAGAAACACTGGAACAGAGCACGTGCGCACTGGTCCCCGACTTTAGTATGTATGCGTGAAAATTCGTGTTGGTACACATTGTTTGCGCTATGAATTCACTTGTATTGTCCGTAAAAAAGGCGCGAATCTTGCAAGGCGACGAAGTCACTGCCCTTCATTTTTTATCTTTCTTCCACGAACATTGCATGTAGTGTTAAAGTAATTCTGCCTCTGTTTATCATAGATATTACTTCTTTGATATCTTGACTTTTTCGCTCCCATTGAAATTGTTATCAGCTGATCTCAAGGTCCCTGAAACATTTTTAAAAATTTGTTCTAGCTCATCACTCTTATTATTATTGCTCGCTGCTAGGACGGAGCGTTGGGGATTCTGCAAGTTGTCCTGTACCCTTTTACTGTAAAAAATGGTCAAGAAATCGCTCAGAGATATTTTCTGTAACCGGTATGCTGGAGAAAAGAGATTACACCAGAAATATCGTACTTTTCTAATGACGCGCAGATGTCGCTTTTGATAAAATTTTAGTTTTTCCTCAAGAAATAAGTGTCGATACATTTATTTCTTGAAGAAAATTAAACGGCTCATGTATACATGACGTGTCAGGTGGTTTTTGAAATTGAGAGGAACTTCCGCGATGGTAAAAGTCAAATGCTGTGGATTTTAATTCATTTTTTTTAATTTTTCATTAATTAAAACAATTTTATTTATTCCAAACAGTCATAAAACAATTTATATAATGTCTGCAATGAAAATAAGTAACTGTTGTCATTTTTTCTTAGGGAAATAAACGCAAAAGTTTTCTTGAGCAAAAATTTTCATGACTTTTCTTTAAAAGAACCCGCCATCTATGTCTGAATAAAGTAAACTTATGAACACATTTCTCAATCCACAAAATTTGTATATGCACAGAATTACGTGTTCCCCATACATTGTGCATTAGGCCTTTTGCATATTATTCAACCCTAGTTCAATTTAATGTCATATGGAGCTGTCAAAACATCATCAAAACTGAAAACCGACAGATTTTCGAGACACTTCTGTAGCATTTTCATTTATAATTTTCTTAAAAATTGCAAACAAATTTTAAGTGACTCAAAAATTATATCTACAAAGTTTTTAAAACCATTACCAGTATGGACATTCTAAAGAAAATGTTCACAAAAAACCCAGAACACAAATCTGAGTAAGTGCGTCGGAAATTTTCTGTTCGTTTTTTCACCGATCAATAAAACTGAGTGATTTTTTTTTAAAACACCATTTTTATGTTTAAAGAAATATTTTCGCTCAAGTAAATACATAAATATTGCAGGACTCATTTCAAGGATGAATTTCGAAAACCAACTTGGTTTGAGGATAATGAAACAGATGATGAGCTGTTCGATAGCAATCGGAAATTTATATTTCAAATGTTCACAAATCCTTATGAGTTACAGAAACATTTCGAACAGCAAATGCAGGAGGTGATGAAACAATTTAAGGAGATTGATGGTATGATTTTATCTCGGGGCACATAGCAAGGTATTAATAATTATATTTATCACCCAGAAGGAAATCCAAATTTCGACAGAAACATGAAGGAAGAGTACCTGAAGCCCGGATTTGAAGATTTTATGGAAGAGTATAAAAAACATAAAAATTCGCTTGACACTGACTTGGATGGGGAGTAAGTAATTAAATTCCTGTTTTTTAAAGTATATTTCATAGTATAAAACGGTTTTTGTTCGTTTAAAAAACTTATTGCGTATTTGTACCTTATATAAATCGATATTTTCTATCGTGTCAGAATATATGCGGATCAGCTTCACTCTTTGCTACAGCGCTTATCGCCAGAAGTAAAAACAATGCTCCCAGAGAAGATTAAGCCAAAAATGGCAAAGCCAAAAGAAAAATTAAGCGATGAAGAAAAGATAATGGGAAAAATTCATGGAACTATTCTGGATGAGATTCCTGCACTACAGCCTAGACGCAGGGAGATTATGCCAAGAATGACTCCTCATTATGGTGGCGCTTTTGAAGGCACATACCAGGTATTTGTCTTTATTAAATCATTGTAAAAATTGTATGAGTTTATCTCAAAATTTTAACTCGTACTTCTAAAGGGCCCAAAAATGTTTGGACAAAGCATAATGACCCAAACAGTCAGGAAGCCCGATGGGACTATTGAATCAAAGAAAATTGTTCGTGATACTGATGGCAATGTCAAGACGACAGTCACACGAACCATCGATGGAAAAACAGAAACTATCACAACATATGGTGATGGCAGGGACCCACCATCAAATGATACACCAGCTATAACGGATAAGATTGAACAGAATCCAGCTGATATGTCGCCACTAATCCCGTCTGATCGCAATATTTACGTATCAAAAATGGGTTATGCTTTACCAAGGAATATGTGGTGACCACTAATAGGCTTCTGGAATTATATTGGCATTAAATTATTTGGCAAAGTAGTAGAAATAAGAATTTGTTTTAGCTGAAAATAGAGAGTAGCTCAAACTTACTATATATACACGATATAACAAAACAAAAAAATCCTTAATTTAAGAAATATTGTCCTATTTGTTAAGGCTAGTCAAAAAATAATTTTACCCCCTCCCCCCGACCACCTCACATTAGTTTCTTTGGCTGCATATATTCAATTTACGCTTTATTTCATTGCGAAAGGAAAGTGGCGGGGATTTTAATCGAGAATGTTAGGATAGAGTAATTTCATTTTGCTCATAAAAATAAAGACACGTTGGGACTGAAATCTACGAAGAACAAATTTCTTTTTTGTTGATAATTTTCTTTTTTTGGTTTATAAATAAAGAGTGTGCAATCATTTCTAATGTGGTTTTAATTTCTACACTCCAGCACCGAAACATCAATGAAAAATAGCGCAAATATTCCTTTACATATTTATTATATACGAAGAAGGAAAACAGCAATTTTTATTTCTAACATTGTTTCAAACAAATCTCTTTAATGATGACCAGTTTTTAAGACGTATCTCAGTCCACAATATCCACAAGCATGACTCCCAGGCTTATCCTAAACGAAAATAACTTAATTTCACAAACATTTCCAATATCTCAACAAAAGTCCTTACCAAATTAATATAGACTCGAGGATGTCCTAGAGCTGGATTTCCACCATCGCAAACTACAACCCGATCTGTGCATTCAAGCGGTGGAATCTCATCGATTAACTTAATCGCCCAATTATCATTCACATAACGTTTAGCATTCACAAATCTCGCATTTCTATAGTCGTTTTCGTCGAAGACCTATTTGCAAAAAGAAATGAAATTTTGTCAACAAAAATAACGAATGTTTGCGTAATCTCTTTTAACCAAGAAAAAATTTTGTTTTCGTACCTGTCCAGTGTGAGTGACTTTTGTTATATCAGTACGAGTTTCGCCATCGTTTTGGTCTGTGGTTGGGGTGGTTGTAACGGAGGCAAATAATCGTGCTCCAGCTGGAGATATTGCCCTGAATTCTTTAACTAAATTCCTGCAAGCCATCATTTTTCACAAATATATTTCTCCAAAAAATTTTGACAGTTCGAGGAACATCTGACAGTTGTAAAAATCTATCGTTTGAAGTTGAATGCGGTTTTCTTAGTGGCCAACTATATTTTGGTTGGCGCTGCTGCTAGTAAAAAGCGGATATGAATAAAGTTAGGAAAAAAGTCGTTTTTTTGAGTTTGAATTTTATACAGTTGTCGTTATTAACGTTTTTTAGTATTTTGAAGCAATTTAAAAGCTACAGTAAAGTAATTTTTAATATAAGTGTTAAAAAGACAATTTATGATATATTAGGGGTATTCATGATCTGTGTTATTCGTGTTATTTGTGTTAAATTGAGAAACTTTCCTTAGTCATTTACTAAGTCGACCCTGGGAGGAAATGCTTCCTCTACTGCCACTCCATGCAGGGCTGTGCCCTTAAAATCACCTCTGGGGAGTCAAAAGTTAAGTCAAAAATGTTCTCAAAGGGGGAGGGGACATTACCCGTAAAGGAAGTGAACATCGCTTCCTACATGAAGTTTGTCCAGATAAGCCCTCACCATGTAGTACTTCAAAAGAGGTTTATCTCTGACAATCTGGTTTTTGGGCTAATCCCAGAGTGGGTATACCGAGGAAGAATATGTGGCCTTGGTAACAATGGAGGCAGACTGATCTACTCCAGCCTTCATGGCTGCCCTAGAACATCACTGCTCAGGGGGAAAATATTGGCGTGCCCTCCTCTCTCGCAGTTCGCCATAGAAGATTTTGTGGCGCCGGAAATAGTGCTGCCAGGAGACGAAGGTATGTCCTATCGTCCTGAATAAGAATCGGTACCGCCGCCATTAGGCCCATTGGCCTGTTTCACACGGGACGACGGCCAACCAACAGAAATCGTACGATATTCATGTTTTTAGAGAAGAGGGTGAGAGAGAAAGATGGGGAGGGACGATTTTCCCATCCAACTTTCTCACACGATTTTCGATACGACTTTTTGACAGCGGTGTGGTTGTTGTTGCTTTTGCTGGGAGAAGAAAAGAAATAGAAATGACTTTTATTTCACTCGGAAAGTACGCAAAAGAGAATTGAAATAAAAGCAACAACAATAAGCTAAAGCTTTTTGACGTACAGTTGGTTGGAAAAATTGGCCTGTGTGAAAGCCCGTACGACTTTTCGTCAAATTTCAAAAGGGAATGGACGATGACAGCAGATTTTGTTGGTTGGCCGTCGTCTCGTGTGAAACAGCCCATTGCTTGTGGAGAACTGCGGTAGGAGGGACATTCAACTGGTAATTGGCTGAGACGTCAACGCGCATCACCTGGTGTGGTGAAATAACAATACTAATTCTAGGGGCAATTACTTTCATTACTTCATAATTGCTGACAATTTATATGCTATGAACAAGGGCACGAACCTACGTTTCTCAATGTGATTAGGCAAGAGATTATTGACGTGTTTCTTACCAGGACATTCGTCAGTTCGAGAATATTGGTACTGGCATTCAAGGTTCCTCGGCAGACTAACTGGGAGGCAGACAGCGATCGTGACAATTGTTGAAAACAGCTGTCCAGTGCAATCGGGTCAAAATTACTCATTATTAAGAACAGCCGCCAGTGTAATTGCTTTATTTAGCGCTGCACTTTCCAGATTGAGGATCAGATTATGAAAGCAGTAATTCTTAAGCATAGATTCCCACATACAAAAGAATATTGTTTCAATAATTTCCAGCCTTCCACCCTCCGTTTGAACTCCGGGATATTGTAGAGGTTTTGGGAATACTGTTTGCGAAAGATTGTTCCATAATCGAGTTGTTCTGTTTAGGAACGAGTACCTAGTTTGTAGAGACACGCCGGATAGGTGTTGAAAGTTTTGTTGGAAATAGGACGATATTTCGTTTTGGAAGCCCTGAATTCGAAAAAATTCTTAAGGCCTCAAACAAGAATAAGTTCAGTGTCTATAGAATGAGTCAGACAGAGATATAGTATGGTTTGGATTTGACGCTAGCGTCTGTGTGCGGATCTCCAGCGGTGTCTTCTGTATTAGGTAGGCATTACAGGCGGTCGAGCACACATCCTTGCTGCTCGACTAATGATAGTTTCTCACCACTCCATCATAAAAAAACAAGCAGGATATTACTACTGCTCGTGTAGCTCCCAACACCTGCTATTAGCGCTGTACTAAAAGATGAAGAAGGTTGATTGATTATACGTGACACAAAACCTTTTTGGTACTCGTATCAAACATTCAATTTATAGATTTGCCATGACCTCTGAATACTTCACATAATAATGACCTTCCCTTGCACACAACAATTGTCAACTGCACAAAAATAAATTTCGTCCTTCCCACTACATCAACGCGTGCTCAACTGTCCTTTTAACGACATTTTGATGAGAAAAAGATTTTCTGAAAGCGAAAATAACACAAATCATAAAACTGCAATTTGGTTTTTCGATTAATTGTTTTCTATCAAAGGGTGACCTTTTCGAGTTCTCGAGTTTCGGGGGCACAAATCATATCCCTACAACTACACACTACTACACAGTTTCGGCACCCCCATCTCTTGTCCATTTTTCCTTCTCCTTAGTTCGATTGCCCCTTTTTGGCAGCCGTTTTATTATCGGGAAAGGTTCATCGGCAGCTCATGGACTATGAAAATGCTTACCGTGGCATAACTGTACAGCAGTAGTAGAACACTACACTGTAGTGTGACTCTCTATGTGCCAGCAGCAGCCAGGATGACAGATGTTGCGAACCATTTGTACGGTTGCCATCTCTCGATGACTGGGGCCGACCGCTTTGCTTCTTTCACTATCCCTCGTCGGTTGACGCCCCCTTTTTGCACATTTTGCACTTTTCCTCAGTTTATTTTGTTCGATTATGATTTTCTCTTATTGAAATTATCAATATACACATAACGGTACACACTTGTGTATGCGGCAACTACAGCGAGTTTCGCACACATTCTGACACAATGTAATGCAAATTTTTGCCGCGCAACATGTGCACAAAACTGCAGTTTTGGCGTGTTTTTTTGTGTATATCCTGAATGATAAGGACCTGATATTGTGTGTGGCACCCGTAGAGGAGAAAACAGACACATTCTAATAATGATCGCAAATTTTCGCACCCATCGTGCTGAATTTGTATACATTTTCTCGGATGGCTACATGTACCGTAATAAAAGGATATCGTTTTTAAAGTTTCCTAATAGTAGTGTCCCTTCTACATAAGTCTCAAGTAAGTTAAATCCTGTGTACACGTCACCCGGGTGCACAAACAAATCCCAACTTCTGATGTGGTGCTTATTTAACACCATTTTAAAAGTGAGTGGAGACAGTTTAAATCCAACGATGTCAGGGTGCAGAGAATTTATCCTAATTATTATTGTGTTGGGGAAACTTTGATAATTATGAATGAATGCCAGGATGTTTGCGTTTCTAGCTGCAGTTCGGTGCTGGCTCCTGTGAATACGCAATCAATTAGGAACCATGTGGCTCTGGCAGTGTCAAATAACTTTCATCAACTCAGCATATAAAACCGCAGTGATTTATGCTGGGAATATCTCATTTCTTGTTTTGGGGCTTTTGGTTAATGGAAATAAACCGAACTTTCTATGCTTTCTTGTATCTTTCCCAATTCTCTCCTTTGTAATGCGAATAAGACACAAGAAAATTATATCTCACAAGAATTTTAATTCCCGAACTTTGTGCGAAGAACTTGTGTGTGATGGCAACTTTCATTTTGTTAATATGTATGCGTATGGGAATTTTCAAGTTTTCATTATAGTCGTTCGGCACGTACATAGAGAGGCTACCCTCCTAGATAATCTAAGTTAGAGTAGTAAACTGCATAAATCTCTTACAACATATGGAAACAGATCCTAATTCTTTACTTAAAATATCCTTGAAATTCGTAAATTTTTCTATACCATCAGCAGAAAGACGTAGAGCCCCCGAATGGCAATGATTTATCGTATTATCTTTGAGAGATCATAGATATTTTCACAACCGGAGATTTGACCACCATCAGCCATAGATACCCATTAAACATTCTCTATAGGAGCAGAGAAAGGGCCAAATAAGCGACCCATTTATCTTATAAAGCTAAACCCAATAAGAAAAATAGGTCGAAATAGAGTCGAGCTTTAACATATGCTGTGCAATAAGGAATGCCAGTTTGATCAGTTGATTCCCTGCTACGATATCCGCGTGATTGATAGGCAATCAACCCCATTTCATTAAAACATCCATTTTCATTCGATTTGCTGACTTTCAGAACCGGCTTTCGTCTTAGTCTTCTGTCTCTGAAGGAATTTGTTTTAAAAATGATTCCATCGAAAGAAAAGCCTTAAAAGAAAATTGGTGTATATTCCTCCCATGGTAGCAGGATGCTTTTGCTGCTTTTCCAGCGCCTTTTTGAGTCCTGTTTGACTTCTATACTTACTTCATTCTTGCTGCTACTGTTTTCCGCTGGGCTGATTTTTTTTTCGTCTTCTTTTATATCCTTAAATATTTTCTTCGGTACGCCGATGGTAGATAACTTGTTTGCTTCAAGCATACTTCTTACAGAATTTATTCCTTCTCCTCATTGTATTTGCTTAGTCAATTACTAAAATTGGGTGTTCGAGATTTTATTAAAATTTGTGTATGTTTTTTTGCAAGGGAAAATTCATCTTCAGTGAGTGATTCCTGGTGTTTTTTATTTATCTCTTATTCTTTTTCTTGTTTTTGTTTTTTTTTCAAAGGATTTGTTAAAATTGTGATATGCAATATATTTTCTGACATGTATTTTTTCGCAGAGTTTTTTTTTGGAAGTCTGTTTGTCATTTTTAAGAAAGGGAATTAATGTTGAAAAATATGAAAGGTATTAATGTGAGATTTTATACACTAGTAAAGCCAGGCAGAGCACAGCATCCAGCTACGTTCTGGAATATTTAAAAGAGTTCTACAGATTAGATGTCTACAACTGAAAGCCATGTAGTGTACTGTACTGGATATATAACTAAATTAAGCAAAATCCCCCCAATTCTTCGGTGGCAGCAGCCTTGGAGATTCTCCTCTATTTGGATCATTGGACCTTGAGGTAGAGATAATCGCCATCAACGCTGCGCTGAGGGAGAAAATGAATGGCTACCTGGGAGTTTGTCTTGACCGGAGACATTCTATAATTTATCGAGTTTCCATGGGGGTCGAGTCGAGTTGTGTTTGAGTTGAAAATACACTTCAACTCAACGACTTAACTCTATGTGTTTCCATTTCTGCCTTTCGTCTTCTTCCATCTTTTTCCATCAATTAATTTGATTATAGATTTTTCTTTAAAAGTGTTTATTAAATATATAACGTCTCTTCTGACGTCCAAACGAGGCGCGACATTTTCATCTTTTGTACCTTTGCCAGTGGCGTCTTTACTTGTGTGCGTGAACTTAGTTCAACCTAACTATTTTCGTTGAGTTGAGCAGAGTTGAAAATCTTTAACGGAAACTCTTAATTGTGTCTGGTTCCATGACGTATAACTTGGGTTCAACTCTGGTTGAACTGTCATGCAAACTCAGTAATACCCAACATTAGCTGCGATCCTTTGGGTGATTTTTTCTACTCGGAAGTACTTGCGGGTACATCACCAATGGAACACCATTTTTGACAACCACCAGTAAAATGTATCTGCCCAAAAACAAGAGCAAGGGTAGTTGCGAGTAGATAGCAGCAGTTTTGAGTCCCAATGGATCGCAGTTTTTATAGAAGATATTCCGGAGGCGGGAAAGCCCCAGCTTCTGTAGAGCCATAAGCCTAATCGCCCCAGCGACTGCCTTTCAAAAACAAACGAATCTGGGACTTTGCAGCTGGGCACGCATATTTGTTGCACCATGAGGTGGGCGTTTTCAACCAAGTTACTGTTGCTTGGGTCCCGGCTCATGGGGGCTTGAGAGATAATGAGAGGTGGATGCCCTGGATAGACAGGATTCTGACATTATATTCATCGGACCGGAACTGACTATCGGGGCACCTACTAGTTTGGTGAAGGGACCCTTGCCCCTAGAAAAGAAAGAAATCTAATATGTTCAATTTCATAATACTTGTGGGTAAACAATATTTTTGTTGTCTGTGCAGATATAGAGATTATCTGGTTTGCCTACTCTAGAACACACAACAAACTCTTATAAATTGCCCATGTGAGAAGCAATCCGTGTCTAAACCTAAACCGAACAATTCTAAAGATTGGCCCTGAGCTTTGTTGATGGTGATTGCAAAACGCCAATCGAATTAGAAATTCCAATCTCAAAAGTCATATCCGGTATCATTCCAACAGGAAATGCTTTTGTCAGATATCATCTAAGGATCATGGATAAAACCGATGTATGTAGATACTGTCAGGTAGAAAGGCAATCCGCAGACCATGTCCTCTGAAGTTATGTTGCACTTGTGAGTCGCAGTGCGATTAACGCCTTGGAAGTTTTAAGGCGGATCAGTAACTTAAGTTCAGGTCTCAAATAAATTTCGTTTGAAGAGGATACACTAAAGATCGATTACAGATTGAGGTATATGAAGAGCAATGGTTGCCGAACGCTCTTCGAAATAGAAAAAACGGGAACGCCTTGTATCTCAGGAAGTAGTAAGGAAATGGACTGTTTGTTTCGTGGTATCGCAATGGGAAAGACGATGAAATGTTAAAGGCCCCATGGGTCATCCAGTATTTCAATAGCACTGTGGCCTTGAAAATATCTTAATCGCTGTTTTGTCTGGTGTAATCTGGCTTGGAGATTTTTCTATTTGAATATGCTTCCGGTCCACGACTCCAAAGCAATTGGAAAGGTCCAGTAGCATCGGAAACCGATTTCATTCTTATAAATTTCATTCAAATGCCCCAGATTATAGTAGTTGAACAATGGCTCTGTATTTACTCTAATAAAATACAAAATAAAATAAAAATAAAGTGCCAAAAAAGTGCAGCCTGTACCCACCTAACTATAAAAAATGAATTAAATAAATACGAAGTAATTTGTAAATGAGAATTTTTGGTAGCACCTGCCGTGTAAGAACTACCGAAGAATCCGTGGTAGGACGCAATTTAAACCACGCTACACATGGGTAGTATAAAGACAAAGCTAGTAATATGATTGCCGATCGAATGTTTCCTAAAAAAAGGCACTAAGCTGCAAAAATCTTAAAATTCATGAAAACCATCGCATCCAAACTGCTGCTGTGTAAAGGCCCCCATACACGAGCGCCCCATTATGGCGACACTCCAATGTTACCAGTCCAATGGACCCGGTCCAAAATTTGGGCTCACAAGCGCCTGAGCCAGTATGAAATGTGTCACATTTGAAAATGGCTATGATTGTGGCATCGTAAAATTTATATGAAAAAGAAATTATATTTCAGGAATATTTTTATCTCGGGTCTCTTGTTGCCTAGGGCCATTGGTATTGAGGGACATTCACATGGCGTCGCGTCGTGAATTTCAAATCAAAGGAATATCCAAACTTTAGGCTATGGGTTTCGACCGCATACAAATTGTTGTTGTTTTGTCGTCGCGTGGTATAATTTGGACGGATGGAGCGCTCGTGTATTGGGCCCTAAAACCGTGTTTTTTTTATGTGGAAGACTAAGAGAAAAGTCCGTTAGGGAAGAGTTGGTCCGTAAGTAAGGCACGTCGATTCCAGACACTATGATGATATTTATCAAGTCTATTGCGACATAAATGTCCTGAAGAGAAACAAGCCTGTTGGGGTTCGGTAATCGGGACATCTAGCTCGTATGAGTAAATAGGAGGATAAAAGAATTTATACTATGCGCTAGCAAGATAGGCCAAACCTCCGGCAAAAGAATTTGCAAAACCAGGACACCCAGACTTTAAGTAAGGCAAACTGGATGACATCGGCAGGGAATCGGCACCGGCGGAATGAGTAGTTGCGATGGACTAGGATCGGATTCTGGTTGTTCAGCCGCTATGTTAGGAAGTACAATAGACGAATGATTGTTGCCGAGCTAACAAGGTTCAAAGGTATAAAAACTGAACAGTTTCACTTCATTGCCACTTCAATTGAACATGAAAAAATCTTGGTGCTGGTTAACAATTCTGAAAGGGTGAAAACCATTCCCGGAAATACATTTAATTTAACTGAGCTAGGCAGGTTAACAACGGCATAAACAGCAATATTTTTTAGCGCCGTTAGCTAACTTATTTCTGCTTTTTGGCTTAGCTAAAATATAGCACAGCCAAACTGAATTGACGTTTGCTTGTAATTTTTTGTTGTAAGCAAATAATTTAGAAATATTTCAATACAGCATGAAGATATTATTATTACTATTCATTTTTTAGCTTTTTATTATTTGTAAAATGAGAAATGTTATTATTTCTGCTTGTTATTAGCTGTAAAATGAGAACTGTCAAATGGCATGCGAGAAACAGTGCTAAGCTAACAGCGCTAATTTAACAGAGTTAAAATAACTCGGGCCTAAACGCGCCCACTGACGCATGAAGGAATGACGAAAAGAGGTTTCCTGGCCGGAAATATGTTTTAGTCACGTTTTAATTATACTGGAGTTAAAGGAGTATTTTGAGCGCCTCAAAGCAAGCAATTTTCACAGAGAAGGAATGTTGGACAAAAGCTTACAAAGTTAGGAGTCTCTTTTGTATTTTTTTTAATATATACAAGTAATGCCAAGTAATTGGTGAGTAAAGGCCCAATTACAATGAACGGATGAGAGCGGAATAGAATCGGATTGATCTGTCAAAGTGGTTTTCCGAGTATGCGTTTTCCATTTGAGCGATTACAATGAACGATACAAGCGCATTTGATCGGATCTGAGCGGATTCGTTTTCGTTTGTTTAGAAATCGGCGGATTGGGCTGTCAGAAATTTTGTAAACAAGTCAAGTTAAATTTTGTTTTCTTTTTTTATAATTTGAAAAATATTTTCTGACGAATAATTAATAGGAGAAGTAAAAGAATGCGAATTATTATATAATAAAGCGAAAAGTGGTTATAAAATTACACAAAACACTTTGACGTTTAAACGCGAACAGATCCGTTCATTGTAATCAGTGAAGTTTCCTATCCGCTCCGGTGCGTTTCTTTGACATTTCAATCCGCGTAGATCCGTTCATTGTAATTGGGCCTTTAAGGATATTTTCACATAGTACCATTGATGCTATCAAAGGCCTTCATCTTGCCATCATAGAAAACTATGTTTTGTTTTTTTATTAAACCGCTGTTGGTAGACATACGATGCAGTTATTATTTTTACGAGCACCTAGTGCCACATACACCCACTTTTAAATTCCAACCTCAAAGAGCATACATTTTTCACGTCCAATCCGATGTGTCCAATGACCCATTAACGTCCCATAAAGACTGATGCTCATTACTTTTAATTTTCTAATCCTATTTTCCAGCGAACCAACAAAAACGAGTTCGAATAGTGAAAACTAATTTCAAGATTTGAAATAGGAAATCCGCGTCCGAACTATTTTGTTTATGCGTAAAGGCTCCACATAAAAGGAGCCATGAGTCCAACGTTTTTCGAGGCTGCTGCTTATGCAGTGGATACTAAATTTAGCCAGCACGATGCTTTTGGGTACTTTGCTTTGAAGAACGATGAAGAAAAAAAAACAACCTTCGCCAGGATGGACCCAGCTCTGCTTTTGGAACACTAAAACTGGGGCCCAGTCTGCCATTTTAATTTCAGCGTGGCCCCCTTCTGCCTTTTATAATACAGTGAGAGTGGGTGGGGAGCGAGCGCAGCTTCTAACTGATTTTAAGATGAATAGCAGAGGGGATCTGATAACAGGAGTTTTATTAACGCTGGCTTGGGTGTTTTACTGACGGCAGGCAAGAACCTTCCTTACAAGGATATTTAATATAAATAAGCTGAATTTTAATTTTTTTTGCTCCTTTCATTCAAAGCACCTTTTTTCCTCTTCTGAGAACAGCTTAAGTAATCGAATGTTTTTGTCTTTCATCTGTTGAATGCTGAAGACTTCTTGATGTAGTTTTTAAGTCCAGGGAGGTGTAAAGTTATTATTTTTTTCATCTTACGTTGGTTAGGGGTGCACAGACGTTTTTGTGTTTTTTAATCGCTGCTGGTGGGCGGGCGGTGTTTCATTAAAAATAAAAATGACTTTTCCAAAGAAGTTGAATTATGACTATTAAAGGAATCTTACTAAAGTCGGTATTCATGAACCATACCTTCTGTCAAGAAACTTTATTGAAACAGTATTTTTTATGTTTAAAACTCAAGATCAGAGGAAAGCCTCTTTGCAGTGCCACTGATATCGTGTCGAACAGTGAGGTATTCGGAAAGATAGTTACCGAAGACACACTTGTGGTATAGCAATTGAGATCGAGATATTGCAGTTTTGTCATATTGCAATATAAAAATGTGAAGACACACTTGCATTAGTATACTGAGTTGTTTTGGTTGTGACTTATCTGTGAGATTATTGCAAAACGAAAAAAAATTTGTTCTGCTGTTAAATATGAATAAAAATATTGTCAATATGATTAATTTATATTAAAAATAAAAGTGAAATTTGAAATTTTGAATTCTGACAGATTCATACAGGCAGTGCTGCCAAAATAAAAATTAAAATTCTGTACTAAAGAACCATTTTGTTTTATGTTCAAACTATTTTCTGGTTGAAATCTTGGGTATACTGAGGCTATACCACGATATTTTTCTCAATTGAGATATTAGCTGTGTTCCTTTTCTACTTTTTAGTACTTGCGAGCAGAGCAAAAAAGGAACGCAAACTTTGTAGATTTGAGTAAAACCTAACCTAACATTTTTGATGTTATTTCATTTGTATACAAATAAAAGCTGTTTTCGATTTGCCACATTTATCTGATGCCTCACATTTTCCTCAGTTTCACTGAAAATGGCTGTTCGATTTGGCGGTTCAGTTCCTATTTTACGACAGATGGCGACAGCTTCTAACTGATACAAAACCAAGTGATGTGATAAAAATATTTTTTCATCACATTAGTTGAGTAAGTGATTTTTTAGTTATGCACTGAAGTATTTATTGTGGTGATTTGTTGTGGTTTTGTAGTAATTTCATATTCAGCAGCGGAAGTATTATGAAGAGACAATTTCTTTGATCTCGGTGTAAGGAACGTTAATTTATAAAATTTTTAATATTTATCACATAAGTGACTGTTTGATTTGCTTTTTGCAATCAGTTACAATTTGACAGAACACAAGTGAGGCAAAAGTGAGTACGAGATTTGACATGTAAGGAATATGTTATGAATATCTGATAAATGTGGCAAATCGAAAGCAACTAAAAGGTTAAAATAATAATTTACAACATAATTTAAATTAATGCGATTTTATTATTTATATTTTTATTTATTTTATTTATAAATTTATTATTTTTATTTCTATTAACGTTTTCGTCTTTAGACGTTTTTATATGAAAAAAATCTCAAAACAATCAAAAGCCATCTAGGGGGTGACAGGGTATTTAAAATAATTCACAATAGACTCCAAATGGGACTTTCCTCTAGCGGATTTGAATTGCTTAACTAAAAGTGTTATCTACTCGTATGTTAGAGCAATTGTATCTGCGAGTACTCACGAGTAAAAAATAGTAAAAATTAGCAGAAAAGGAACGCAGCTATTGAGTTTCAATGTTCTATATACCAAGTTTACACCGTGATCTCTTTTCAGTATACAGAGACACACTTGCGGTTTAAGTGAAATTGTAATTGCTGTACCGCAAGTCTGTCTCCGGTATAAAATAAGGCAATGTCAACCCTGCCAAGACGACCGGCTCTCCGTGAATACGATTGCTTTGGTGAACCAATAGGCGACGCTTTTCTAGCTATGCTTATAGACATTGGCAGAAGAGAGAGAAGGCTAAGAAATTTCTGCGACCAAAAAGAAACCGTTAAATTGCATGTGGCATTGATGGTATTCGTGCTGAATTGATCAAATTCAGAAGAGAAACACTAATTGCAAGCTTAGAAGATCGGATTAAATATATTTGGCCGTAAACATCAAAGAGAATAATCCTTATTCTTGATTTTATCATATACTTTCCGCGCCACTTGATTAGGTTCAAACTAGTATTTGTAGGAAAACCCCAAATTATCGCAACTTCTATACCGCCGAGTGGTATCTTCTTCTTCTTCTTCTTAGATGACGCTACAGTCCTTGTAGGACTCGGGCCTCTTGAAGTCCCTTCTTCCAGTCATCCCTACGTCTTGCTAGTTCTCTCCAGTTTGCTATTCGAAGTTTTCGTACCTTTGCCGTAAATCCTGACGAGGCTGACTTCACGATTCCATGACAAGAAATGTTTTCGGAGGAGAGCTTGTAAACCTCTCGCCCAACCCCCTAATAGGGGGCATGTCCTCAAAAAGGTGCATTCTCTCGGGAATGGGTTATAGAGGGGTGTATATCTCTAGACACTAATTTTACAGATTTCATTAGGGATTGCTATATTAACCGTTGCCCTTAGCTCTCCTTTTTTCCAGGTTTGGGACCGGCAGGATATCCTGGCGGAATTACAATAGTGGCATCAATAATTGAAAACCGTCTCATAGGGACGTCATCATTAAGCCATCGTACGGAATACTTTTTGATCTTTTCCAACAATGCAACAAACTTTTATGTAATATTTTCGAAATAATATACAAAAATATTGTGAAACAAAAATGGAAAAGATAAAATGAAGGAAGAAAAGCATTCCTCATCAGCTATCAATTAAAATGGAATCATTGTAGTCCTGCACTGTTTGAAGTTTCTCATCCAATCCATCGAGTATCGGCTGACAGTCTAAAAGAAGCGAACAATTAATCTCTTTGCCGGCATCTCCTTCTACTCTCTAATTTGAAATGCTACCAAGTACGAAAATGTGGGCCACGGGGGGCGAACAAGCGATGGGGGTAAGTTCCATCACTCTTGTTTGCCAGACTTCTTTGCAGAAATTGACACAGCAATTTTCATTTCAGGGGAAAAAAACGCGAAAAAATGAGCTCCGGCATTAGAAAAAATTCATGTGCCATGGAAAAACAATCCGACAACTGACAGCCTCGAATATTTCCATCACTATTGTGTGTTGGGGTTGGGGGTGAGAAAAAAACCAACGACGAAGTGGGAAAAGCTGGGGCTTTCCATGCCATAGTCCTCCGGTATATTCCCGGTGTGTACAGGGTATTCGCGCGACGCTACCAAGTCGAGAAATCCTAAACGAAATAGCGAAAATCGCACCCATACCAGAAAGCCCCAACACAAATGTCGAAATGTACTGAGGCGTGAGAAATTCATTTTTGCTCTGCTCGTTTAGAGTGGGGATTTATTAAAAGGGAAATTGGTAAATTGCACGTGTTTGTGTGTCGTGCTCCTGCCCTATACCGTATTGACAGATAAAATACCGTAAAATGACAAAAAACGGACACATACTATACTTTGGAATTTCAAGAGTTTAACACTCACTTCATTTAACCTTGAAGGGGTCCTGCCGGAAACCTACCGTATACACCAACTATACACCAGCCATCGGGGGCCCGAGTTGTACAGCGATGTGGCGGTGGTGGTGGGCCTGTGTATGCCCCCCGTGTATCCTGTTCTCATGTATCCTGTTTCTTTTCTTCGGGATCGATGGAGCAAGTTTACTCATCACTTGAATTCATGAATCCTTTTAAATTTGATGTCGGCGTGCTTTATTTAATGCTGTTTTGATCAGCAAAGGATTTCTGTATAGACTTGAGGAGTAATGGGCCAATAAATACCGAGTAACTGAGCCATTTTCTAAGTGAGTGAGTAATCAAAATTCAAAAGGGGAATTCGGTCAAATTGTTTCCAATTGTTTTCCGCTATGCTGTAGAAGGAGAACACAGAGGGTTCTTAAGGGATTAAAAACATTTTTCAGGATGAATTTATTGGTTTTTTATGAATATGAAAATAATTTCCTGTATTTGCTTATTTCCGAGGTAAAGTTCAAGGAGTTGGATGAGTCCTTTTCCTTTTGATTAATGGAGTGAGTGAATAATGTGAAGCTGAATAGCTAAACAAAACAACATGGGCAGCTTCCAAACGTTGATGTATTATTAATATTCAGTATAAAATATTTCCAAGTTTTTAAATACCGCGAAATGTACTTGACCTTTACCGGAGCAGCAGACTTTGTAATAAATTTAAATTGTTGGGCAGATATACTAAAGAACTCCTTGAAATCTTGCTTCATTTAGACCACACTTTTAAATTTCAGATTTACAAATGAAGAGTAACATTTAAAGAAAGTAAATGAATTAGTAAATAGCCTCTTTCTTTCTTTGTATTTGGTCCAGGGAGTACCGCAGTTGCCATTTGGACCAATTGTACTATTAGCGGACCGAATATCTCAGGTTTGTAATCCAGACCGGGCTCAGCAGTCTGCAAAAAGATTTGTCGTTCAGACTTTTTTATTCAAGGTAATTTATGGCGCAGTTTTCGGTGACCAAACCAACCATACCGACACCTTTTTTGCTTCTCTAGCCACGTTGCTAGAGGGTCCGAGAAGAAACCGCTTAAGCTTTCTTTTCTCTGGATATTTATGTATACCCAGGATGCCGTAAAAGAAGTTATAACCGAATTAATAAAAAAAAGAAAACGCGATTTTTTCGAAAAAATTTATTTTTGTTTTTCGATTATTTTTTGAATTACAAATGGTAAAAAAAATTTAAAAAACGCATTTTTATGGGAAATTTAATTTTCTACAAAAAAGTACTTTAGTAAAAATCTCGAATTTCGCTTTATTTTGAAAACCCTGAAAAAGGGGTACTTATGGTGGGCTCTCAAAAACGCACCCCTCAAAAAGGGGACACTTTGTGGTTTTATCATATTTAGGTGCCAAGCTAACATATTAAACCATAAAAATGCTTGGACGCAATTGTTAATTTTTTAATTTACTTAAACTTGAATAACTCCTCAACTACATATATGCGCATTTTTTTTAGAGAAATGCACATTATTTATTTTGATACCTTCAAAAGTAAAGGCCATAGCATAAAAATTGTTTGGACATTATTCATAGGAAACTACGTATTTTTTGGAGAAAATGTGGTTTTAGTTAAAACTTTGAACTAACATATTTTCTAAATGGAGTGACTGAGGTTTATGCTATTGAGATTTGATAATATCTTCTAGGACATAGGGTTACAAAAATACAGGGTGATAAGCAAAACACTAAAAATTATAATTGTGCATTAAAGAACACAAGACAGAAGTGAAACTTCGCGTACAATAATAAATAACATATAGACATATGAAAACTTGACTAAATAATAATCTTTAATACACAATCTTATTTTATTAAATAAGCGACTCCTTATTTTTACTTTACCGATGCCTGTGCCATCTATGAACAAATTTAAATAAATTGTAAATATTTTTATGCTGGTTTGGTAGAATTTATTTATATGGCATCACTTAACTGCTATCATGGCTGTCGCTGTCAGCTACTTTGTTGAAGCAGTGTGGAAAATTGCTCTTTTGGCGGTGATCTTCACGAAATTCATCAGCTTTAGTTGTTAAAATCCAAAATGTTAAAAAATAAAATAAAGTGGAAATTAAATTGGTAGTACCTATACTTGTGCATTCATTCAATTATGAAATTAGTGTTACAAAACTTGCACATTAAAGTGACAGCTGTAAACGAGTGAGAAGGCAACTTCCGTTTCATACAACTGTCCTTGTTTTTGTGGCCAATTCTGAATTTACTCGTAACTGCTCGAATCCCTAGAAAGGGAGAAGGGAACTTTCACTTCAAAATCCCCGGAACGAGAGTAAAGCCCTACACAGACATGTGATATCGATATCACGATCATGGAGAATATACAAGGAGGAAAAACTCTTATGAGGAAAATGACAGGAAATGGATGGGTAGAAGAAACTAAACTTCTAGTTCATTTTTGGCCACAGATGTCACCTTTGTCCGATGTAGCCCACATGAAATTAATAAAAATTCATTGGAAACATCAAAAATTGATTAATTACGAATAATCGCATTGATATAAATTGAATTTAGAAGCTGGTAAACAGCTGTAAGCTGGTAAACGTAAAATATATTAGTAATAAACGAACTTTGCCATGAACCGGATAAATACAATCGGCCATGTTTTTTGGGGTACATTTGACTGCAGCGCCACCAATAATCAAACGAAAATTGACAACACGGAGTTTTATCTCTTTGTATAGCCTCCATGATCACGATAATAAAATCATGATATCAAAGTATACTAGGTAGTGACAGACATAATATTATGATATCTTTGACAATGCTTTGTTTGACAGTAAGAATTTTAATTTTTAATTTGAAACTGAAAGTTTTTGCAAATACATTCGAAGTTACTTTTTTGAAAGTGATTTCGGTTTTATTTAATACAAAATATTTATTTAGATTAAGAATGAACGTTTAAAAGACGTAAATTGTTAATTACTCTGCTATACCTGCTGAGAAAACGAAAATTTTATAGATTTATAATATTTCCGCTAGCCAGAAATAGCGCTGCTTTCATTAGAGGGTACACATATCACGTTTATATTAGGAAAGTTGGCTGTGTTTCAATATTACGTTAATATTATGTTGTTGTGTTTCGATATTATGATATAAGGGTGACAGACTAATACAAATATCATAATATTATAGTTATTGTGATATCGAAATCACATGTCTGTCTAGGGCTTAAGGAAGTTTCACTTCGAAAACTTCAAAACGCCCTGGCGGCTAAATCGTTACGATTCCGCCCCCCCCCCCCACTTCACCCATACAATTTTTTGTTCGTCTCTCCAAAATCAATCCACATCCGGCCGCTTGGTAACTTTATGCAAGACATGCTGTATATAAAATTGGATGTACATACATATGTATGTATGTTCCCTAATAACTCCTAACCCATTCAACCGAAAATTTAACCACATATTATTTACACTAAGAGAGTGCCTACTTTCAAAAATCGCATCGGTGCCTAGCGCGCTGTCATAGAGAGCTTTGTTAAAAATTCGACAAAAAGCATAATTGTACGTTCTACGATGGTGAATTTTGACTAGCTACGCTAACAAGAGCTCTAAGTGCACGGCCACAACGCAGCCATCGCACCTAGCATATCGCACCTAGCAAGAACAGAATTTGACCATCGCACACTAAACCTATATGGTGTGTTGTGGGCAGTGCTAGGCTAGGCTGGGTCCGTTGTGGCCGTGAACTAAGAAGTATTTTCGACCCAATCACGTATTTAAGGCTGTTAATGATTGGGAGCTCTACAAGAATTATTTGATCCACATAGAGGAGGGACACTCCATAAAGTTGAATGCTTAGTATTACTTATTACACCGTAGTAGTAGTACCGTATGTTGATGATTGGCGAATTTCTCCTTATGTCCAAAATTTTTAGCTTCGGCAGCCACAATTGCCACTAACTAACTTTAATGAAAATTTCTTGTTTTTTTTAAAGTATTTTTTCTGGGTGTTGGAGTGTTTTTATAATGCGTTATGCTCTAGTGCCCGGAATAAGAACATAACGAAACCGAACGGAACCAGAAAGCTGCTGAAATTGATGATCATCAATCATTGAGGGGAAACGTTCGCAGAAAATTTCATTGTGGTCTGGTCATCCTGGCTAAAACGCACATATGTTCACCCTCGGTTATTACCCAAACGGGGCGACCATGGGGCTCAAGTGGGGAGCATACTGGTCAGCTCAAAATGAATTCCTCTCGAGGCCCGGCTATGCTACGGACCCCGAAGGCAATATATCAAAACACATATCTTCACGTCGAGGGATATAAAATGTTAAAACTGTTTTGTTCGATTATTGAAAGTGTCAGAATTGGAAGGATACAGATAGCAATGCTCCGCAGGACTCGTGCGGCTAAGAGAAAATTGTAGGTAAATGTTTATCCTGTATGTCTGATTGTGTTGAAGCCGGGGCAACAGCACACAGCATATGGAGTGCGTGCGTGTGTTTCTGGCCATCATCATCATCGCATCTCACCCATTCGAATGGATGAATGAATTCCTGCATTTTCGTATCGTTCGTTGCAGAGATGTGAAGGAATTCAGCTTGTACCGCTGATATAGAGTCACGGGATGAAAATTTGAGGAATATATCCCAATTCCGTCAAAAGTTTGGTCGGGTTTGTGTTGTAATGTAGTTTTCCACATGAGATGATTCCCTTATGCGATGCCATTTATCTATTTCATTGGGTCATTTTTCCGGGCTTACTCCGGCGTATTTTTTTCCAACAGAGACTTTAATGCTTTGATTTGTTTCCAATATATGGGCCGGTCCTGGTCAGTAAGTGATCAGCCTTGGGGAATTTCTGGTAATGGTGACGCATTATACCTTTTTTTTCCCGGCTACTGTTGAAGTGATGGCTGAAGGTCATTTATCCTTTGATTATTCGTAAAATGTTAGGGAAGGTAGTTTTAAGAGATTTAAAGGGGAATGTTTGAGGATTTTTATCACAGCATCTGATTACTTTTATTGCAGGTTTTATGGGCGAGCAGCCAGCAAAGAGCCCAGTTGCTGTATATCAAAACACCATAATTCACTGCGAATTTATTTCGTTCACGTACAGGTAATCTACCAAACAAATGAAGGTTTACTTACTGAATTGTGATTTTCGGTAAATGTTAAAGTTCTTTATGTGTTCGGCAGTGGCTCTTAGTAAAATAAATTTATTATTAAATCTCTTGAGAATATTTTGCAATGATGAACTTTTAGGCTCTGTGGATTAGTTACTGATTGCTTACATATTGTCAATTGACGGAATTTATTGATGCGTTTATTATGGAAATTTAAAACTAGAACTAAATTTAAAAGAAATAATTCAATTGAGAGTTTTGGGTAGCACAAGTTTAAGTTCAAGTTTATTTAGGTAGTCGTACTTATATTGTAGTGGTTAGGTTAGGTGTAGGGTTGCCTCCAGTGCGACCGACACTCAATTACCACTTTGACGCACCATTTTGTTAACATAACTCATGTACCTAGGTTCAGTGGTTATTTGGTTGGGTGTGACCAGGGCCGTAGCCAGAAATTTGGCCCGGGGGGGGGGGGGGGCCGGGACCTAGTTAGAAATCTTTGTTGGGGGGGATTACACGAATGATTCTATTATTAAAGTAGAATTAATTAAAGTGAAAAACAACTTGCTTATTCTCAATCAAATGACGTTGATCAAAGTAAAAAATTCAAAAATTCAATTTTCGAAATTTCTTTGCTACCATAATCTCGAGAACCTCTTTCGGATCAACACCTAAGTCCCCATGGATCAGCAGTACGGCGAGTGCACTGAGTCTCTCATTGCCCGTTTAGTTTCATATGTAAGTTTTGATTCTCTTCAGCGTCGAAAATGATCTCTCCACACTTGCCTTTGTGACCGGAAGAGTCGTCAAAACTGTTAAAAGATATTTGATTATTGGAAATCCGCTCGGGTCACAAAAATCAAAAACTTCCAAAAACGTTGCGGCAAATCCAGAGAGAAATATCTGTGAGCTTGAAAGGATTCCCGCATTATCATTAAAAAATTTGTCTCACAAATTCTGAATCAGCGTATCGACCCAAGGAATATAAAAGCAGGACGAAAATTACGCTTCAACAGAGTCTGTTTGATAATTAAAACGAGCTATTTGCTTCAACGTGCGTCTCGGAATTTTGAGTTCCATATCGAATACGTCTTTCGCGAGTTTTTCAGCTGCTCTAAAAATTTCGTCTAATAATACTTCTGCATTTTTTCGTTCTTCTTGAAGCGTATCCACAATTTCGTGAACATGCTTTACTGCTGATGCCAAATTATGTGATTTTTCTTGTAGTCGAACTGACAAAGGAAGCGTGAAACTTAAAAGTCTGTCACAAACCAAGAGACTAACGATGAACTCGCTTTTCTGAACTGCTGCAAGTAAGCAGACCGCTGTTTTTGAAATGATCCTAGATTTCCCAGAAAGGAACCCACACTTTTCCTATGGAAAGTGGCTTTCGGCTAATTTTCTTGAAATTTCCTCGCCCAAAAACCACCAAGGGGCTAGGGGGATATAACAGATTTCTGAATGTAAAACAATTTATTCTTGTAGTCCACCCAACGGCTGCCCAAAACAACCACCCCTTTGACCCTTCAACCACCGACCATCTAACCCCTCCTCTCCTAGGTCCCTCAACCCCAACTCATTCATTCTTGATTTTTTTTTAAAAACCAACAATACTTTGTTGGCCTTGTGGGCGTTTCACTCCGACGATTCGATTCGTTCGTAAACAGGCAAGGGCCTTTTACATCCCAAGCGCAAAGTGGAAACGCAAATTGGAGCTCTTTTATCGCACAGAAATTTGTATGTTTTTCTCTCGGTTGCACGTACGTGGATTCCAGACAGAGAGAAAGCATACAAATTTTTGTGCGATAAAAGAGCTCCAATTTGGGTTTCCACTTTTCCCTTGGGATGTAAAATGGCCTTAATATCAAAAAATTGGGTTGGGATTTGCGGGTTTTGGCGATTAAAATGTGAAAAGTATAGATTTTCATATTTGCATATTGGAAATTTTAAAAATTAGGGAAACGGGAAAATTGCGAAAATGCAAATTTAGGAATTTGGAAAATTCTGCGAATTTTCAATTCGAAATTGCAAATTCAAAATTTTTCGAACTTTTTGACATTCACAATTCTAAAAATTCAGAATATACAATATTGTTACTCAGAATTTTGGGAGGGGCCCGGGCCAAACTGGGAACCAAACTGTCATTTTTGGTCAATTGATTTGATACTCTCCAGCTTTCTACTTTAAATGTATCTGTGTCCGTAGACATCGTAATGTTCAACACTTCCTCTCAACCATAGAAATTCTCCGTGGTTGGGAATATGAAGGTTGGGATGGTGTTCCGGTTACAACCTCTACGTTTGAATCTAATTAATAAAAGAAAGTTTCTGTATGCGTGTATGGATGCGTGTATGTGCGATGTGTGCGCTATAGCGGGCGCACCAGTCAACGCAGAGCTTCGAAATTTTGCAGGTCCGTGGGGGTCTCCCATGATGAACCTCGAAGCCCGATTTTTGAAATTCAAAATGGCCGCCGAAATATGACCGAAATTCAAAATGGCCACCCAAATTTGCCAATTGTGTTCCGATTTCCATGAAAATCGGTATCTGGGGGTTTTTAAGCTAACAAATAAAGAATTTATGATCAAAACTTATAAATTTTAAATTTCGGGGCCAATATGGGGGGCGAATTTTGCCAAATAAGCCTTTCCACGTCAGTTGTATGTAGGTTGTTCAAGAGTTGGGAAATCGAAAAATCTTCACATCCTAGCTCCGAACACTAAGTAAGAAGGGGGCAGTGTAACGGCTAACCGAAAAGAGAAAGTTAAAATTCCAATTCACCGAGAAGTTTCATGTTCATAGGCACCTACTTGAATACATACATAACGCAGTGTCACATCTCAATTTAATACGGTTGTTCTAACTGAACCGCCAAGAAGAGGAAGGAGGAGCACATGTGTGCAAGAAGTTTTGTTTTGAAATTAAAGTTGTTAAAAAGAAATAAATTGAGAACGCTCGGTATAGGTAACTCTAAATTTGTATATGGTATCCAAAATCATTTTCCAGAATTTTTGTAGTTTTCATTATACTTTTGTCCTACCGCGGAGAGTGAACACATAAACTTTTTTTATTTAAAGGCGTTGCAACGCACGCGGGTTTTATGCTAGTTAATAATAAAATCGAGTTGTGACTCTCTGCTAACAAGTAAGTGAAAATTGTTTGCGAGTTTGAAAAAAATTAAAACTGACTCAAAATTTTCCGTTTGGGGTTTCAATCCGCACTTCTGTTAACATACTCGTATATTTTACCACAAATTATGTTAAAATGAACGTTCAAACCCTCACTGTTGACAATCGCCTTAAATTATTCAACATATTCCTTATCTGGTAATTAAGTGGCACTAATTAAATACAAAACGCCAATTAATTAACAAAAAAAAGCGTGAAACATACTAAATAAAAACTACAAAATCACCATTCTATTTACACAAACGCGCATAAATATTCATAGTATAGGTTTACTTTAAAATGTAAATTATCCAGTAACGATTATTTTAGGACCATCAATTCCAGAACATGTTTGCAGGCCCGCCATTTCAACAATGAATTAAAAAAATAACATTTGATCTGCGCTGTTATTCGCAGATTATGTGCGTTTTTATCCGGGCCAATTATTTTGTCGAATTTACGATTTTAAACATTTTTAATGAGCGAGACTGGCAATGCATTAACAATTGATTCCTGGACATGCACGATTAATTGCTTGCAGCGACACCTAAGCCACCCAACGGCTCGGGGGGACCCAGAATTTCGGGTATTTACCCGCCCCTGATTTATGAATCCGGCGTGTAAATTGCTGATTAAGTGCAAATTTTGTCGGCATGTGTAACAGGCATAAAATATTAACGGTGAAATTTATAATTAAAACTTTAAAATTTTCGAAATTATCAAAACAATCACATACTTTAAGGGTAAAATGGAGACTGCTCGAGAAAGTGAAAGACTGTACTTGAAATGGGGCTGCTGGCTCTGCTGTAAGGGTCTGCTGGTTGAATGGGGTTAACATCGGTGTGGAGGTTGCATTAGGAGAGTTCACTAAAGACGGGAGGGCGCCATGTGCCGTTTATGACTGCTCGATGTTAATTTTGAAATTAAGTTCGATTGCGAAAGTTCAGTTTGATTGCTTTCTCCACAGTTCTTTCGTTGCCCCACGGAGCGAGAAATGTTGCTAGTTGTGCTGTGCTGTTTCTAGCCTGGGACTTCTTGGCTGGCAAGCTGGCAAGGAGTCACGTCAACGAAATATATTTAATAAACTTCAACTGGAAAGCTTCTCAATTCGCCGTGAAAAACGATTAAATTCAATTATGGCTGAATAGGTAAGGTGACTATAGGTAGAGGTGGTATTTGGGCGCTGGCTGCAAGCTGGATAAATTCAAGGCAAGCAAAATGAATTTCGATGCTAATGGAACAATGAAAATGAAAAATGAAATACTGTATTTGTTTATAGTTTTGAACTTGTTGATTGCTATAAGATTTGTCTGGAGTCGTAGGTGAAAGAAATTAATAATTACAAATTGATTAATACGAGAAATTTAGTCATATAAAGTGCGTATGAAAAGATAATGAATTCTTGTTACTTAATATGTGCTGAACTTGAATTCATTTAGAACAAAAGTTAATATTTGGCACACACCTGTGTTGCTTTATGTGTATTATCAAGAGTTACAATCGAATATTATTTGCTGTTTATAAAGCAATTTGCACAAACAGTTTGCAGGTGGGAAACTGTAATCTCAGTTACGTGATAGAAAGCAGTTTAATATTACATTACGTTAAAAAATTCCGCTTAACACACATATGGACATACCTAAAAGACAACATATTATTTTATTTTATTTAACCATTTGAGTGCGGATCCTTAGCGATATCTCTTGTTTTGGGCATTGGGCCTACAGGTTGTCGATCACACATCCTACGCTGCTCGATTTATGGAAGATTCTCACCACTTCCTCGTAAAAAAACGCCCATTGTAGTCCGTTTACTCTTACGGTAGAACACGAGACCTCCTGGTTGGTCATGGGTCATGGGTCGAGCCACACGCTACTCATGCTTCCTCATCTTTCAGGTCCACTCTCCCTAGCTGACCTAGTATCCGTGTTGTAACGGTCGCAGATACATCTGAGGGACTCTCTTTAATTTCCAAAATTTAAATCATTTTAATTTTTTTCATATTCACACTTCCTACGATTGCAGGAAGTACACTTTTGTTAGAACCATTCCTTGATCCCAGAAATTTTTAAATCTTTTCTTTTCTACTTCTTTAATTACTTCTGACATTTTCCTTAATTATTGCTTTCGGATTTTTTATGAAACCGATCAGCTATTTTCGCATTCCTTGCTAACTGTTACATCTCCTCGTAGTGAATATGGCGTGCCTTTCCAGAAGTGATACAATGGTACATCTACCCATCCTAACACGACTCTGCATTTAGTACGTATACATGATGAGTTGAACTCAGGTTGAACCCGAGTCCAACTACATGTAGACGCGAGTCGAGTTGAGTTATGGTCGTCTAAACTCGACTCTGCTCTGCTACCTGGGATAAGTTTAAATTATCCATATAGACGCGAGTTTAGTAGTTGAGTAGTTGAATTTATTTGACAGCAGGATCTCTGTCTTTTGTTTGTGATTTTTTGTTTTCTTCGAAAATTCAACTCAACCTCAACTCAACTATTCAATTCGTAATGTATACGTAGTAATTAAAATATTATTCCTAACCATGCCACGTTCTTTATTTTCTACTAGTAAAAAACCCGCGTGTGTTGCAACGCCTTTAAGTAAAAAAAGTTTATGTGTGTACTGCCTGCCGTAGGAAAAAATTATAATGAAAACAACAAAAAATCTGGAAAAAATGATTTTGGATACCATACAGAAATTTAGAGTTACCTATAAAAAATATTGTAATATTTCTTCTCGAGCGTTCTCGGATTCTTCAGGGATTGATTGGAACAATTGGTTTCTTTTTAACAACTTTAATTTCAAAACCAAACTTTTTGCACACATGTGTTCCTCCTTCCTCTTCTTGGCGGTTCAGTTAGAACAGCCGTACTATATTGAGATGTGACACTGCGTTCTTTATGTATTCAAGTAGGTGCCTCTGAACATGAAACTTCTCGGTGAATTGGAATTTTAATTTTCTCTTTTCGGTTAGCCGTTACAATGCCCCCTTCTTAAACTTCACGGCAATATAGGGAATTACCAGAATACACTTTGGTCAATATTCTTCCATTGGATGTGAAGATTTTTCGATTTCCTAACTCTTGAACAACTTACATACAGCTGACCGGGAAATGACACTTATTTGGCAAAATTCGTAGACTAGATTGGCCGCGAAATTTAAAATTTATAAGTTTTGATCATAAATTCTTTATTTGTTACTTTAAAATCTCCCAGATACCGATTTTCATTGGAATCGGAATACAATTGGCAAACTCATTGGCCATATTGGTGCGGCCATTTTGAATTGATAAGTTTTGATCAAAAATTCGTTATTTGCAACCTTAAAATCCCCCAGATATCGATTTTCATTGGAATCGGAACACAATTGGCAAACTCATTGCCCATATTGGTGCGGCCATTTTGAATTTATAAGCTTTGATCATACATTCGTTATTCGCAACCTTGAAAACCCCTAGATATCCACTTTCATTGGAATCGGAATACAATTGGCAAATTCGTCGGCAATATTGGCGCGGCCATTTTGAATTTATAGGTTTTGACCACAAATTCGACCTTAAAAACTTTCATTGAAATCGGAACACAATTTGCAAGTTCATATTTGGTTGGCCATTTTGAATTTCGGCCATATTTCGGCGGCCATGTTGAATTTTGAAAATCGGGCTTCGAGATGTTCCATGGAAGACCCCCACGGACCTCCATGCAAAATTCCGTAGCTCTGCGATGACTGGTGCGCCCGCTATAGCGCACACATACAAACATACATACATACATACATACAGAAACTTTCTTTTATTAATAAATAAGATAAGATAACGTAAGGAAGTCCTAATATTAATAATTAAACCTCCTCAAAAAAAGCTAATACAGAGACTCTGTCTATCTGTGACCAAATTCTCTCCGAAACTACTGTAGATAAAAACATATGCGGTATTGCAGATTTTAGGTTTCGGTTAGGAGATCTAAAACCAAGAAAAGAAACGAAATATCCAACCGGAAGGAGACGCGAAAGAACAAAATTCTATTCATGCAAGAAGTAATAATACAATTGGAAATAAAGATCTTGGTAGCTTAGGGCTTAAGGCGCCCGACTACCATTTCAGAGGTCCGTGGTTCCAATTCACTGCGCGGCATAGTCCTTCGTCTTTTCATTTCGTGTACCTAGATAATTTTCCTACCTTCTTGTCTTTAGGCCCCCATCCACGGTCAAACAAACCATCAAATTTGTGGCCAACATCGAAAAAATTCTAAGTGTGCGTGTATAAAATACAAGTTTTCGAAGTTGGCCGCTGTTTGAAGAAAATATTCGTCTGGTTTAATATTTCCTTCAAACAGCTTAAATGTGTGTGTGGATTTTTTATGTGTGCCATGTAAAGCATATGAAAGTTCGTTTTGTTTACAGGAATTGTCGCTCGGGATGTTTGAAGAAAGTTTTCCTCGTTGATGGCCAACAAATGTCAAAGCATAAATGTGTGTGCTGTTTGTCGAAAATTGGTTTGATGATTTGTTTGACCGTGGATGGGGGCCTTTTGGGAAAAGAAGAATCCATTTCAGAAGAATTGATTCAGAGTGCATTCCGAAGGAACCAATTGATTCCTTTTCTGATCAATTCTGCATCCATTCTGAATGCATTCTGTTCCCAACTGGGCTACTTTGCGTCGTCGTTGCGCTGCAGAAGCTACCCAGTAGGGAATAGAAGTACTTCTAAAAGTACTTCTAGAAATCATTCTTCAGAAGCAGTCAAGTACTTCCACCCAGTACAAAAAAAGACTGTACATTAACATGGCGATGGCCTAGGCGGGGGAGTAATTCCTTTTTCACTTCCATAGAATGGCTTGTAGAAGTACTTCCTTATTCCCTTCCATAGAATGTATTGTAGAAGTACTTCCATAGAATGGGTTCCATAGAAGTACTTCCACGGGAATGGGTTCTAGAAGTACTTCCATAGAAGTACTTCCATGTGAATGGGTTCCAGAAGTACTTCCATGGAAGTACTTTTCTGGGAATGGGTTCTAGAAGTACTTCCATGGGAATGCGTTCTAGAAGTACTTCCATAGAAGTACTTCCATGGGAATGTGTTCTAGAAGTACTTCCATAGAAGTACTTCCATGGGAATGTGTTCTAGAAGTACATCCATAGAAGTACTTCCATGGGAATGGGTTCTAGAAGTACTTCCATAGAAGTGCTTTCATAGAATGGGTTGCAGAAGTACTTCCTTATTCCCTTCCATTGAATGTGTTGTAGTAATACTTCCTTATTCCCTTCCATAGAATGTGTTGTAGAAGTACTTCCATAGAATGGGTTGCAGAAGTTCTTCCTTATTCCCTTCCGTAGAATGTGTTGTAGAAGTACTTCCAAATTGGCCCAGGGAGTAGTGAGTCTGGGGCACTGGAAGACGTGTTAAACGCCGTCCTACGCATTCAAAAATATCGGGGAGCATGGTGATTCGTTATACCGAACTGATAGAGGAACGTGGTCATTCAAGAAGTGCGTGAGGCTATAACTCTGTTCATCTCTTCTACTATTTGGCAATAGAGTTGCAGATTAGGGGTTGTGAAAACTTCTGTTCTCATTCGCCGGTATGACCTAGGTAACATTCCTGATTTGCTCCTGTTGAACTCCTCACAACTAAAAGAGTTTGAATGCATGCTTTATATTACGAGTTGGTTTCACACTCACTCCAACCTTCAGATGTGGTGTCTAGCTCTTCCTAGTTGATTTTAGGGCTTAGGCGGCATCTCTAGAGAAAGAAGATTGATCCAATGAAGTTAATTTTTAGAGGATTGTGTTTTTTGATGGTGCACACGAATCTCGGATCATTTTGTCCAACACCAGGTAAAGGAGAAAGCGGTCTTGTGGTCCATTTTAGGTGTGGATTGTTATGGGTAGTGTTATGTAAATATTAAATTGGTTGAGAAGAAATAAAATACAGGAAAAACGCTCTTATTTAAAAGAGTATTTTAGTTTCTAAATTGAGAGCTAGATGGACACTATCTTGTTTTGTGTAAATTGAAACAATCTGAAGATGAAATCTTAATTGAAAGATTACATTTTAAAACAATTACTAAGCAATTAAAAACTGAAGACATATTCTTAATAATTATAGCTGCAAATTACAGTGGATGAGTGAAGCATCCCTACATCAGTTAAAACCGTGCCAGCAATTAAAACTAGAACCAGTATAAAGTAGGCGCACATATGAGATGCTGCACACATAATCTGTGTGTGGGTCCAATATGGAGCAAATAAACAGCGATTCAAGTTCTACTTTGTGTAGTTGCATTCCCCGTTAATAAAATCGCCTGCTGCATTAAACAATAGCCTGTCAGTTACAATCAAGCACGAGAGAATAAAGCTAGCATTGTTCCCAACAGAGGCGAGGCTCGGATGGAACGTTACGTAAAGGCAGAGCCATGCTGATGCTCATTACGTCCGCAACAGAAAAATGTCACAAATTCCACGTCTCCCACGACCGCCATCCTACTACCAGTCTGGCAAACATACCAACATCACAACGTTTTTTTTTTAAAGTGATTATAACATTTTTAAATAATTTATACTCCGCCAACATCCTGAATCAGCTCCTTCCTGTCTGTTTGAATGTAGCTAAGTTTTTTTTTGTTTTTTCGTTAAATCCGGGATGGGGGGAATGTGCAGAGAAAAACCCCTTAATTATGTGCGATTTATTTCATAAATGATACCCCAGCAGATCCGTGACGTCTGGATTGGGGCTCCGGATCGGGGGACTGTGATTTCTACCAAACAATTATAAAAATCAACACAATAACTTTTAGCGAGGCAGCAGCAGCAGTATTGCCTGGCGGGGGTCTATTACTTTCCAAGACATTCCCCTTTTTGCATTGCTGATTCTGAACGGAATTTCATTTTACCCTTTCGTGCACTTTATTCTTTCTCGAAAGAGAGCCTTCTCTGGGGCCACATTTAATGCTATGGAGGAGTGAAAAGCACCACAGCGAAAAATTATTGGACACAAAGGATTTGGCTTTTGTAGAAGGAGTCGCTCGCCACGGCGTTTTTTTTTCATTACTTTTCTAATAAAAATTTTAGCGCTGACGAAATATTTTGTTGAAATTTTCTGCAAAAAAAAATACGGGCTAAAAAAGGGAGTCCTTTTTGGATTGTTTTTATTATTAGAAGAAGCCTTCATTGGTAAGGTGTGGAGGGGGGAGCGGTGAGTGTTAAAGATTTTAAAAAGCATAAAATAAAATTTGGTCAAAGAAAATTTCACTATTAAAAATAACGAAGAGGAAAGTTGGAAAAAGTACAAATTTGATCAATGGACGGTATTCAATTTAAGTGTACTTAAAACATAACCTTACTTTATCTAAGAGTGGTTCTTTGAGCTTAATTGTCTTGTTTCAACGTTGTGAAGTCGAAAAGTTCGCATTTTGTTATTGGAATGGTGTCCTCCTAACAGTTTCTGTTATTCTTTAGATTATCGCTAACGCTACTTAAGCCAACAACATAAATGAAAGGATGTGTAATGTAGGCAAGTGTAAGAAAACACTTGATTTTAAATTTATTAGGATTCCAGCATATTTTATAAAAAAAACCTGTATGTATTCTATACAATTTGCCTTGACCCATGTTTATAAATTAATCAAGATTATTATTAAAACTTGATTTCAACTGTTCAAAATTGTTAATCGTCATCAAATTCATCAAATTTTCAGCATTATACAATCATTTGATAAAGCACTGTCAATAAAAAGAAAAGGGGGACGAATCTGAATTCTTTTTGCAGCGATCCGTGAAGATCGAAAGTTTACGAATTTTTAGTGACATCTCTACCGATTCCTACAAACTTAATTCTTGGAACCCGGATCAAATTCCCCACAAGATCCCATCCAAGACACAAACCTACCACCGAGTAGTTCAACAAATTTCAGACAGACGGCGCACAGTAGGGCAAATAGCTCATTTTTTGGACAAACGATAATCCCCAAGCCTGGAATTAAAGAAAATTAAATTTTTTTTGTAAACTATTCGTCATAAAATTGCCTTTAATTCTATCGAGCCCGAATTTTGAAATTTCAAAATTAAAGATGACTAATCCAATATGGCGGACATAAATTTTGTAAGTAAATTAGAATTTTATAAAAAGATTCTTTAAAATTATAAAAAATTGTTATTAATTTCAATAATTTTAAAGAATCTTTTGACTAGTGTATTATTTTGTGTTTCGTTTCGCTCATTCCATTGCTTAATACCTGTGACACATATATCATCATAATGAAAGTAACCTTCATTATCGTGGCAAAAACCCACCATAATGAAAGTCCAAAATGAAAGTAATTTACTTTCATTTGGACTGTAATTTCGGTTAAGTGACATCTGTTGGAAAATTGGAAACTACATTTTAAAATAAAATTATTTGATTTGACGTTAGTTAAGCAACAATTTGCAAGGATATTTTCTTTACTACTTTAAAAAATATTTTTTAAATATTCCAAATTAAAACAGCTTAAAATTAAGCAAAAAACACGCAGGTTTATATCCTCACTTGATATGCCAGATGCAAATGAAAGTAAAGTGTAATGTGTCACCCCATCATTTCCTTGACCATGATAATGAAAGTTACCATCATAATGAAAGTATAGTGTGTCACAGGTATAATTCTGTATTTACATCTCATGTTCAAATTTGAGAACATCAGTTGAATGAGGGATTTTTCTCTCACTTGGTGAATTTTTCTCCTGAATTTTTACTTCTGCTGAGTCTCTGGAAATAAATTATATGAAAAACTCGAAGCAAAAGTCTCGAGAGGAAGTAGCAAAACTCTCGAGAGTACGAGAGGAAGTAAAATTTTTTGCATGGAATTTGTGTTCTCTTGTTACATGAGTTGAAATAAAGAATATTTTATTGGGAAAATAAACTGGAAAACTAAATCGTGGTAATAAAAATGAAATCCTTTAATATGTGAAAAGGATGTCACAAAATCAATTTTTTATCAAAATTGTTTAATTTTTTTTTTAAAATCTGAATATCTGAAATAACGCCCCCGTTCAATGGCGCCCGGTGCAAGTGCACCATTCCCACCTATGAAAGCGCCGCCCCTGGTCTTGTACAAGAACCACATCGACAGCTTCGGTAGGCAGCACCGCCCAAAAGACTCCTGATAGAAACCTACTAAATTGCAGATTGCATTGGACCACTCGCATCCTTAAGTGCTTCTTGTTAATTGAGCGAGCAGTCGGCCCCTTTTATGAATAGACCTTGTGCGCTCTGTTCTTGGCGAGGTTGTAGAATCAGGACATTTGTTGCTTTCCTTTCTTCCTTAGCTGCTTCAGGGATCTTCAAAGCTCAGGGCAAGAGTTTGGCTGTTCTGGTCAATCGTCCGTTAATAAGTCACATCTATTGGCCAGTTTTGTGATTCCTCCTTAGAGCCTCTTCTTCGTCATTAAGAATCAAGGAACATATTCCTTGTGAGGTTCTTCTCATCTACAGCTTGGTGCCAGGTTTTACTAACCATTGGTAAGTTGTTCGGTGTAATGGTGGGACCACACTAAGCGGACTTGGGTCGTACGCGCTTTTGCCTTTTTTTTCATATAGAGTTTTATGACTTTTTTACAACTTTGTCCATGGTAAAGGCCGTGCGGCAAAACTACGCGGACAAAAGGCTGTGCTTAAAATGGTCCATTGCACGTCCACACAATGTGGGCTTTTCAAAAGCGCGTTCGACGTTTCAAATGAGAATTGATTTTTTTCTGGCCGTACGGCCAAAAGCGCGTGGGACCTAGGTCCGTGTAGTGAGGACGGGCCTTAAGCGAGCTTAATAAGCTCATATTTACTCCTACTTACCGAGGGTATTAGCCTTTGGGGCTTTTCTCTCTTTCAGCCAAAATGGAGTCTCAAACTAAAGAGGATGGCTCCTCCATTAGTTTGTCCTAGGGGTATTACTACCATGACGATCCCAGCCAGCTTACCCCGGTAAGATGGAAATTGTGGAAACTCGTCTTGCAGGATTGTTCCCGCTGGAGGATGTGGAAACTATTAGCGAGCTGTCGCTGGTAGCATCAGACTCAAAGCTTGCTTTGTCTTCGATGTTTTTTATTTTAGTCCATTGGGGGGGGGGGGGTCCATGCTAGTAAAGCCTCCATATCAGGATAAGACATTTATAAAACTGGCTACATCCTCTTCCTGGAGGGGATCGTATGCGACAGTGCTTAACTACGCCCTGCAATGCAGTCCTTGACACGACGGCATTTACATCTTGCCTTCGTAGGCTTTCAAAGGTGACCTACCTATATTTCCCCTACTACCTTCGTTCACTATTTTTCTGCTGAACTTGACTGCTCAGCGTCACCACGTGATAGACATCATATCTGAGGATTTTTCATCCAGCTGTACATCTCTTCCCATTTGAGACGCCTTGTCGTACGTTGGTCGTTTCAAATAATGGATAGTAATATTAAATCGTATTAACACACAAATTTCTAAAATTATTATGTTACATGCAAACAAATAGAGAAGCTAAACCCTTTCCACACCACACTTGCAGAATTTTCCAATTAAATATTATCAACGAGATGAAATGCGCGCTTATTTGTTTATCTTTCAACTGTAAACTGATAACATTATTAAAATACCATTATTTATTATTCGAAAATCATGAAAAGCCGCAAAAATTCTGATGCAGTTTATATTATCCTCGAATATCTCTGAAAACTCGCAAAACAAACGCGTTACATTGAAACCGCAATAGCCGGCCATCCCCCCCACCAATTGAGGATGCCAAATACCAGAAGCCAGCATATCCCATTCAAACGCGCTGCAAACAATTTCATTCAAGTTTTCCATAATTTCACTTTCCACAGCCGAAAAGGATAATTGTTTTACCCCGAAAACCCGAAAGCGAATTATTCAACCGCGCTCACACTGAGCCTCTAATCAATCTGTTGCCAGGACCCCATTCCCCGGCCCCCAGCTGGTCCCACATTTTCCGCCGCAACAGGATATTTATTACTTACAGGATGCGATTTTAAATTTAAAACATTGCCACGAAATATGTTCAACTGCTAAACACTTAATCCGATTCGGCAGATTGATTTATGGTCTTCTGCATTAATGCGATCCGGGAAGTCCTAGAAGTCCTGGATTCTGGGTAAACATGGAGCCCGCACAGCCTCGGCTCTCTCTCTCGAGTTCCTCACGAGTGAATTTCCATTTTATTGGGGTCATAGGACTCGAGTTTCGCACACACGGGTCCTTGCTGCTCCAAGCGGATGGAGTCTAAGATTGCTGGAACGAGAAGACATTGCGACTTATTGGAAATGATTTCCGCCATTTATACTGATGTTATTGGTGGTTGATGTTGGTGAAAGATATTTTCGAAATGAATGTTTGAGAGGAAATCGTTTTCAAATTATGATTTTATTAGAATGGCATATCTAAGCGGAGATAGCTGCTGAATTTTTTATGCGGTAAATGTGGAGAAGAGTTGGAAAAGGATATCTGAAAGTGGCTAGGTCGATGCTGATGGTTGGGGAGAGAGACAGTGCAGATTTTGGCCGGCATGGGGAGTCTAATAATGCGATTATCCTTACATCACTGAACTACATGCACATAATTCGAGCTTACTCTGAGATGCTAGGTCTACCGGAAAGCTCTGTCCGTTTTGGAATTACTATAATCGGATGGTCGTGGATCCAAAGATTACTGTGCATGCGACAGAATTATCCTTGGCAGCTCTACAATTTTCTGGCGAGTCGTCAAACCAGCAAATGGTTTGTCCTTCCTGTGATGCAATATGATTTGCTTCTTAGTTCCGACCGACTTTTTATTTTCTGAATTGAACTTTTTATTAGACTGTAGTGAATTGGTGTTACATCGTCCTATATTCACAGCGGGGCTCAATCTCGGTTTGGAGATCAATTAAGAATGTACAGGGTCTCCCTTGGCTGATTTAGGATTTGAAATTCGAATATTTGTAAACTGTTACGCGGAGGAGCGGGAAAGGGATAAGCTCGGCGAGGCCAAGATAGTGTGGCGCATTTTCCAGCTTCTTATGCCCTATTACTGGTCACAACTTTTTTTATGTTATTAGCTTAGGAATCACCCGCTTCGCAGGACCTCCTCGTGAAGCTCCTCATTTTTTCAAGGCTCATTTTCTAAGCTGTAGTGCCCGGATCGGACTTTTTTATTTTTTTTATTTGCCTACTTATTTTTCCTTCTCCATACACTGCATTACTGCACTTTTGCTTGCATTGTTGCCTTTATTGAACTCGTAAAGGAAACAATGCCGAGTATGGTCTTTTTTTCTATACAATCTGTAGGCGGCTTCCTTAGCTTTGATTGCCTTTATACACTCTCGATTGTACCATCTATTCAGCGAAACATTTATAGACTTGATAAAATAGGGAAAAGACAGGTATTTAGGGCCGCAGCACATCAAAGCTGACTTTAAAGCGAGAGAGAGGAGAGAGAGGCTTTTCTAGCAGAGATACCCAAACAAAGTAGATTTTCAGCCCTAATGTCTTAACCTAAAAATTCAATTTTCGAACGTAAATCAGCTTCGGTTGGGTTGAAATTTCAGCATTGCTAGAATTCCGTGCACGAAAAGTCTGGCGTTCAGTTTTGCTAAGACATGAATTTGGGTACGAAACTTTGATCTGGAAAGATTTTGAGAGGTTCGCTTTAATGCTAGATTGTTTGTGCTTCAGTCCTTGATATTCTTACTGCGGAAACATCCAAGTTAATCTGATTATTTTCTAGTCGTTGATGTTGTCTTCTAACTATAACTATCTTATTTGTTTGTTGCTGCGCTCTTTATATTTATCTGGTTTTGTTTATTCAATAATATTAAGAATAGCTGGGACCCGGTGCGCCTATGCTGCTCCCAAAAGCTAATAGTAGTAATCAGGTGATATGAATTTTAATATACAGTAGGAGAGTTTGAAAAAGGCAATTTTTTGGTATTTTTGATTCCAAATAACAAAATGTGAAACTATTAGGATCTGACATTTTGATCGAGACAATAAAAACCATCCATTGACATGGCATTTTTCGAGATATGAATTTTCATACACAGATGAAGTGTCTCAATGAACCGCTTATTTTCTGTATTTTGGATAGCTGGGACCCGGTGCGCCTCGCTGCACCCACCGTTTAAACATTTAAAATCAATCCAAACCTTCAAAATTCAACTCTTCTAACCAAAACATTCAATAATCAAGAAATATTATTACATCCTGAAAGAAAAAAAAGTAAAAGGATCATATCTACTAATTTCAGATTTAGAAATGGACTTTTGACGTTGATGGACATTATACGCTGCAGTCACGTACTGAGGGGGTGTGACATACAGCTAACCGGGAAATGATACTTATTTGGCAAAATTCTTCCGCCATATTGGCCCCACAATTTTGAATAAGTTTTGATCATAAATTCGTTATTTACTACCTTAAAAACTCCCATATACCGATTTTAATTGGAATCGGAATACAATTCGCAAACTCGCCGGCCATATTGGTGCGGCCATTTTGAATTTAAATTTTGATCATAAAGTCGTTATTTGCTACCTTAAAAAACCTCAGATACAGATTTTCATTGGAATCGGAACACAACTAGCAAATTCGTCGGCCATTTTGAATTTATGAGTTTGGACCACAAATTCGTTATTTGCGACCTTAAAAACCCCTAGATACCCACTTTCATTGGAATCGGAATAAAATTGGCAAATTCAACCATATTTCTGCGGCAATTTTGAATTTCGGTCATATTTCGGCGGCCATTTTGAATTTCGAAAATCGGGCTTCGAGGTGTAACATAGGAGACCTCCACGGAACTTCATGCAAAAATTCAAAGCCTTGCGATGATTTTCAACGAAGCTCTCCATGACAGCGCCATCTAGGAGTGGCTTTAGAAAGTAATAAAATAGCCTATGTTCTAAGTTTTAATGTAAATAGCACATGGTTAAAATTTCATTAAGATCGGTTGCACGGTGTAGGAGCCTATAGCGATCATACATACACACATTCATTTTTATATATATAGGTTTTCAATCGATTTATAATTTCAATAACTGTTTTCTTGTTTATTAGCAATCTCAATTCGTCTACTAGCATAACAGGATCATATGAAGCCTAATCGTGGACATTGGAACTATCATCATTATTAGAGTTTTCTGAATCCGAGCTCTGATCAGATCCGAGAATTGATTTTTTCCTGAAAATATAGCTGTAAGAATCCTTGGAATCTCCATTCTTCATTCCTTACGTTTCGGCATGCATTAGTGCACCGATCATTATCTTCATCTGTTTTGTTTTCGGTTACATTGGCAATATGCATTATACCTTTTCTAGTATGAGGAGTGCAAATCAACTTTTTTTATAATGTTTTTAAATTTATAGCTATGTTCCTTTTATTTGCTGGTTTTCCTTAAAATCACCTCGGTGGGGGCATGTGCCATTTCCAATTGTTTGATAATTGGACAGGTCTTCTTTTAAGTAACAGTTGGGCCTTTTCTTAAAAATTACTTCAGCCAAGCCTTTAGTTAACTTATCTTGCTTGTCACCTATAAGATAGTTTTCTGTATAAACTCTCACCCTCGACTTACCCATATTCAACACATCGTTATAATAGTACACCCTATACGTTTTATCAATTTCCGTACTGTTGTTATTTATATTTGTTTAGTATCTGGTCTGGCGAATCTATTTCTTGGTTTTTATAGGTGTGGCAAATTTTTCATCCTCATCACCACCATCATCAGAATACTAACTAATAGTGTACTAGTTGGTCCCAGCTTTAACTGTTAACGCGATGTGTATGTTTCGTTATTCCTCATCCTTTTCTTTTGCTTATTTTTGAAGTGAAACTTTCTTTCTCTCGTTACGGCGATTTTGAAGTGAAAGTTCCCTTTTTCCGTTCTGGGGATTCGATCAGGTACGAGTGAATTCAGAATTGGTCACGAAAACAAGCACAGCTGTATGAAACGGAAGTTGCCTTTTCACTCGTTTACAGCTGTCACTTTAATGTGGAAGTTTTGTAAAAAAAATTAAGATTGTGTATTAAAGACACAAGCAGAAGTGAAAATTCACGTAAAGTAATAAACAAAATATAACCCAATCAAAAATCACAAATACAAGCCAATAAAAAAAACGAATTCAAAATAACGAGCAAAAAACAAAAATATTGAACCAAATTAAACACTAATTTCCTAATTGACTGAATGCACAAGTATACTTACAATTTAGTTTCCACTTTATTTTGTTTAACTGATAAATTTCGCGAAGATCACCGCCAAAACAGCAATTTACCTCACTGCTTCAACAAAGTAGCTGATAGCGACAGCCATGATAGCAATTAAGTGATGCCATATAAATAAATTCTACCAAACCAGCAAGAAAATATTTACAATTTATTTAGATTTGTTCATAGATGGCGCAGGCGTCAGTAAAGTAAAAATGAAGAATCTGTTATTTAAAAAATTAAGATTGTGTATTATAGATTATTATTTCGTTAATATTATATTGACGTCAAGAGCAAAGGTTATGCTATGGACACACATGTGGTTTCGATACCATGGTATCGATACCAAGCTTGTTTTATACTACATAGTATACTAACCCCTGACACATATCTTTTTGTGGTATACATTTGACAGCTCTCAACTGACTGTTATTTGTAAAGCTTTTAAAAATGGAAAACGAATCAGTTTGTGCTCTTTTACGTCAATAAATATGCTTGAAATCGAAAGTAAAACTTTTCACTTAAAAAATTTTCTTTTTTTTTTTCAACAAAAACACAGCTAAATTTTTATTTACTCAAAAATTTAATTTTTAAAATGGAAAAATTAGGTGTTTTTATTTTCCGCTTCTATATAATGGCGTTGTTAGCAGTTAAAAGGCCACTATACCAGGTTTGTGCATAAGGAAACCAAGAAAAATTGGCTAATTTCGATACCACGTCGAATGATAGTATACCAAGTTTTTGGAATGGTATTGACCTGGTATTAGGTGACACACATCTGGTATACTACGTGGTATTTGAATACCATGGTATCGAAACCACATGTGTGTCCATAGCATTACCGTCATGTGACAGCCGGCTTCACAAATAATATCCGATCTGTCAAAATTCAAAAAGTGAACGTGAAATTTTATTACGTTAAAAAATATAATAACTAGAAAATACAACTCGAATCAAAATATTGTACGTGAAGTTTCACTTCTGTCTTGTGCTCTTTATAACATAATGTTTTTTTTTCTACATCCTTTGGTTTGAGTTTTACTGATGCTACGAGCTCTTTTATTGGCTTAAAGGTTTCGTCCAATTGATTCAATTTTACCAATTTTGAGAGCTTTATACTTTTTTCGGATTGCATCACTTGTTTTTATAATATCCTTCAATAGTTTTACATCCAGGATGCTACACTGGCGGTTGCAGTTACACTGAGATAGACAGACTCGATAGACCAGACAGGCCAGGTAGAGGGAATAGACCCGTAGATCTCCTCCTCCTCTATATCTGGCTAATCTTAGGCGCCCATTACACGATAGGTTTTGTTGCCGGTTTTGCCTATGACTGACGGAAAACCTAACGTCTAAAGTGATGACTGACGTAATCCTCCGTATATTTTGATTTCCATTAATTATGACTGCTGGAATTGTTTGCCGCTTGCATGAACGTGTAATGGCCGTCTTAGATTAATCGAAAGTAAATTACTAAATTTCACATATCATTGGACAAATAGATAAATAATAGGAGAAAGATAGAATTTAAATATTATAAATTACTTTTGGGATGTGCCATTTATATACTGTGCACTGCAGTTAGTAGTCAGCCTTATTATGGTTGTCACTTATGGTGACAAATGGCGAAGTGAGTCAAAAATGGTATTATAGTTCTCTAAAAAAGTAGCATTTCAGTGAGATAAGGTGAATTACAGTTGTCACTAATAATGAGAAACTGCAAATTCAGTGACAATTGTTCTCACTTGATGTTTGTAAGTGAGATTTTTCTCATTTGATTTTAAAGGTGACATTTCTCACTATGGTGAAGTGACAACCATAATAAGGGCCAGTGTGTTGATTGTGTAGTAAAAAGTTTTAAAAAAGTTAAAGAAAATGTCCTTTCATTTTCCAAAAACTATGCACGTTCATTACTATTAAGTAGAATTCCTTGGAAAAACAAATTCCTAATATAATTACAAAACACCTTCGCCATTCTGGGCTATTCTCAACCAGCATTACTTAATTCCCATTCCCGGTCTGTCAGCCTCCCTATAACGAAGTTGACAAAAACCATTATATTTTAGCACATTTCTATAAATGGATAGCCGCTGAAGAACTTCCCGAGCTTGAAAACGCCCGAACTGACTACCCGCAGCCCTCCCCCTCCGTTCGCTAATTGTATACAAACTACAGGTAATGCCCCATTCCGTTATCAACTTCTCAAGCAATTTCACTTAAAGTCCTGTACCCGTGCTATTTAATTCTTTTTCGTAATGACTGAGAGCGAAATTTCCCCAAACTCCTTTTTTTCATTTAAATGTCCTTCTCGCATTATCCGGGACACAAACAAGGAAAAGAGTAAAATGCAGGGAGGTAAAAACAGGATAATCTAAAAGATTGAGCGCGGGGCTCTTGGTGGGACGGGGGCGGGGGGTTTGATATTTGGCCGGAGGGGTGCTGACGCCCGATACCCGAGGACGAATAGGGTGCATTTCCTTTCTTCAACACTCAACACCAAAAGTGTTCAAACTTCATCTTCTTTTTCTCAGTTCGAGTCTTCTTCTTCCTAAAGTAATTCCATCCCTTAAAATGGAGTACGCTGGAGATTTCTCACGGATATTACAGTGTTCAGATGTTCTGTCGTGAAGGTCCTTTTTCGATTTCAAACTGCCAGAACGGATATGAAAATAAAAGTGCTTTTAGCGATTTTCTGAACATATATTTTTACCCATTCTGGGGGTGGAGGAGCAGCGCTTCCTAACGTAGGATGTTTCATTTCCTTGAGCGGCGAAAAGTAAAATATCGCGCCATGATGGTGGGGCACACAGCATCAGCATCAGCAGCGACTTGCTACCCATTTCACCGGATTGAATCCCGCCTCGCGAGGGTCAATTCCCGCCTAGAAACTTGTCTTTTCTGCCTAATGAGGCGAGAGAGAGTTTTTGGTGCCTATAACAAAAAAAAATTTCATATTTTTTCCTTTACTCCTCTTTTATTTTTTTTATCATTTTTATTTTGGATGATGGCTAAGCTGATCCTGGTATCCGCGAGGTGCTAAAGGAAAGTGGCTAAAAATTTTCGCTTAGGGCAAAATATGCTTTTAAAATGTCCTTTGAATTTCGAAAGTGGAAGTAATTACTTCCACTTTCTACAGTTTTCATCGTGGAAATTGTTTTCCCCAGAGTTCTTCTAAGTGCTTTTGATTAAATTAAGGAAATTATTTTGACGGAATTATACAATTAGCAGTAAATTTTGCAAGAGATGAGATTCAGTTCTGGACATTTTTTTTGTCAACTTTTATTGTTATTGTGGTATTTTCCATACTTTTGCGGGGGTATTTTAACGGGGCAAATGGAATGGAAAAATATAAAAAAATTGAAATTCTTGTAACAACACTTTGTGAAAGAAAATATTTAAGTATTTTTTTATGTGGAAATTTAACTGAATTTTTGGCAGAATTTAGTTTTTTTGTGACCCATCTGCACGCTAGTACGATCCCCTGGAGTACTTTTCCACTCTGTCAAAGTATTTGTAGAATTTAATTTGTACATTTGAGGGCTTGCCACATATATTAATGACTATAACCAACTTTATGTTGCAATCTTAATTTATTTGGCCGCCATTTTGGTTTGGCTGTCATTTGTCATTTCATATTTGACAGTTGTGGAGAGGAGTCGATAATAATTTATTATGGAGCATATAATGCCATAAAATCGTTCAATTGTGACTATGTGAAAAAAAAATTATTTTGATTCATGTGCCATGTAAAGTCAACCATTCAGCGTGAAATGAATAATTTTGAAAATTTGCATACACTGGTAGATAAAGCAAAGTTTAGGCGACAACGTATCCAAAGTAAAAGAAAATATTGATGCAGTGAGGCAGAGTGTATGTGGATGTCCGAGTACCTGTTATCGACGTCATGCACAGGAATTGGGTATGTTTTAGTCAAGTTCGTTAAATATCCCCAAGAGAGATTTGCATTTTTGCACGTATAAAATTGAATTGACACAACCAGATACAAGTAAATGACCTTTTTTGGAATACAAACATTCTGATATTTCTTTTAGATACGGAATTATCAGCATTCCACACCCGTGCGGAATATTCATTCCATCACTTGTTATGGAATTACTACTAGTGGCGACATCTGTTCCTCGTAATCCAAGAATATGATTCATTATAGTAATTCAAGAAAAAAAACGATTTATTAATTAAAGAAAAAAAAGGATTGTTTTAATAATAAACAATCAATGATGTTCCGTTAGACTATTTTTGCTTTAAATAAACTATTCAATTATTAAATTACAGAAAATAATAGCATTTTTTTAATAAATTTTGCGGCGGCATCTATTATCAAATTATTACATTCCATTTTTTAACCAAAATTGTTATGAATGAACACTCCCTACTAATATGTTATTTAGTATTAAAATATCTTGCTGTGCCTTATATCTACATTATATTTTTGACATTAGCTTTACATTAGGCACATACGTTTTTCTTTACAAAATATCAATAAAAACTATTATTAGAGACGTAGAAAAATTATAGTCTACAACACGTTTTCAATAGCATATTCCGCACTCGTGGACAGCCACGACTTGTTACAGAATATACTATTCCAGAATTGTTAAATGAAACATAATTTATTCAATAAAATATATTTTGTGACATTCAAAGTAGACTCGTCCATACTTATTTCGAAGACTGATTGAGACGACGTAAAAAAAGCTATGACGAACCTTAAAAATTATAAAGCACCAGGAAAAGATAACAGTAATGATGTGGAACTATTGAGGCCAAGAATTGAGGAATGAATTACACAAGCTTGTAGAATCGATCTGACGTGAGAAACATGAATGAACGGAAGGTGTGTTATGTGATGTGAGAAATATAGAGGTATAGCCCTCCTCAACTCAGCGTTTAAAATACTGTCCACTATTTTGTACAAGAAACTTCTATCGATCGCAGAAGGTATAACAGGTAGCTCTCAATGTAGCTTTCGGCTAAGAAAGTTTTTGGCCAAGGAAGAATTTTGGAAAAATCATGGCAATTTAACATCGATATTCACGTAATATTTATAGACTTTAAGCAAGCATATGATCAGCGTGAGGAGCTATTTAAAGGTATAGAGTGCTTCCGGTTTCAATGTAGTACGATGCAAAGTAAGAGTTGAACGAGACCTCTGAGAAAGTTTCACATCTCAGATCGACCTGAGACAAGGTGACGTCCTGTCATTTAACATAGTGTTGGAGAAGGTAGTAAGAGACGCCGGGTAGAAACGACGGGATCCATCTTTAACAGGAAAGATAAGTTCCAGTCTACTAAAGAAGCAATACATGGACTCTACTTCTACCAAGAAGCTCCTGCCTCTCGGACCTGTGGGTCTCTAGCCCAGCCTAAGAAAAGAATCATCTCCCTCTAACTATCATTTTCCCCGCTTGACCGGTTTACGCCATTACATCACGGGACTAGATCAGCTATCTAGCTGATATCTCCTCGAATTTCTTTGCCGTTCTTTGCTTGTTTGGGCTTCGTATTTCTTAAGCCTCTGGTGGATGGCCCTTCAGCGCCAGTTCCACCATTCCTCATACATCATCATGTGGTTGTTCCGACTTCATCATGTCGATGTTCTCCCCTGTTAGCTGCACCTCGGCCGCTATTTTCAGCACCGCCCTGCATTCCGCATACCTCGGCATTTAAAGAGGACATGCTCGTTATTGTCTGGTATTCCAGGCAGAATGGTGAATCGCCCAACCTGAAGCGTTGAAGTTGTGCCCTATTACCTTGATGCCACCTCAGGGGCTGCGTGAGGTAGTAATTCACTTCTTTCATAACTCACTTCTCTGCATTCGGTATGAGTCTATAGGTCCGCCGGCCCTGAGTAGACTCGTCCAACCTTCTACGCCATGATGTGATGGACTGGCCACGCGATAGAACTAGTGTCCGACCGAAGGTTCGGCTTCGGCTTCGGCTTCCGCCAACTTCGGCCAAAAAAACACCTTCGGCCGCACATTCGGCTTCGGCCAAATGAGCCGAAGGTTAGCCGAAGCCGAAGTTTTTATATCCAGCCAGGCTAGTCACTGAAAACGAAAAGAATTGAGAGTGTGATGTGAATGTGACATTGAAACGTATGGTATTGTTCAAATAAAAGTAAACAAATCTGAGGTTATTATTTTTGGAAAGGCGCAGCTTAGTTATTTAAAATGCATATTGCAATCATTTTCAGCACTATGACTATAAAACAAAATAACAGTGAAGAATTGTCATTATTATGTATAATTTTCAGCGAGCATACCAAAATTTCTGAATATGATTGAACCTTCGGCTTCGGCTTCGGCTACGGCCGAAGGTTATGGCTAGAGCCGAACATTCGGCATCGGCTTCGGCTTCGGCCTAAAACTGACCTTCGGTCGGACACTAGATAGAACCCTCCGAACAGCCTTAGGCTCTCCTTGCATATTCCGAGTCATACAAGTTCCTACTCTCCCCGTCTGAATATCAATAGGGGCCATTCCTGCTATAACACTTGCTCTTTCAATGGACGTAGTACGGTAGAACGAACCAGAGTCCAGAGATCAAGCCAACAAGTCTCCTGACATGCGTTCTACTGTGCCCCAACTATTCCTTAGCCAAGTTGAGAGACGGCACAGGAAGGAATCGCTTAGAGTTGGCCAATCCAGGAACGGCCCTCCAGCATTCGAAATGTTTCATCCAGGGCCGATCGACAAGGATCGGTTCAAATACCGAATGCCATGCAGCCCTCGACACGATAACTTTATATCTTGGCTTGGTGAGCTTTGAAGGGTGTGATCCCTACTACCGTCCTTAGTTTGTTATCTTGGGGGCACAACGAGGTGGTGACGGTTCGATTTGACCCCCAAAGGAATTCAATACGTAGTGCAATATTCGTATTTTCGACGTAGTGATATCTAGAAAATGGCAATTCTGGCAAAGACTCGCTCCAAGCTTCTTAAGATGATACGTTGGCAGGCTGCACTTCTTGTTAAGACAATGGATGAATTTAGGTGTCGTTGGAGCCATCTGAGCCGAAGAGTCTCGGTCTGGTATAAATAACAATTACAAGATTCACAGAAGATGATCTGTTCCCAAAGCCCACCAACTACAATATTATTACCACAAAACATTTCAAATTAAAAGAAACAAATCCGCCAAATGCCCGTCAGTATCACGGTAATATTTCTCTCTAAGAAAAAGGGCGACAAGAAAATTTCCAATAAGAAAGTTAATTTATAAAGTGACGTTTAAATTCTCCCGATAACTCCTATCACAATCTGAGCCCCACAATTTGAGAGACAAAAGTATCTCCATCGGGCGTTCTATGCTGGCTGCAACGAAAATTTAATTTAAAGTGAGTGGCTACGGATTTGTCAGAGAGGAACACTTTAATCCGGGCTCCAGGAGGCTATAATTTTTCCCCGGCCGGAATCCCAGTAGGAGACCAGTTGTCCTACAGTATATAGTAGTCCTACCATGGATTCCAAGGAACCAGCGGCGTATTCCTGCAGTCCGTAACTCACATTAGTTGGCTGCTGTTGGCTCACTTGCCAGTGCTCCTCCACAGTTCGAGGGCCCCATATGGTATATTTTTATTTAATCCGTTTAGTTATAGCACTTATAATTGGAGTCGTATTTCTCTCGAGGGGTGGGGGGTGCTAGAAACTTTTGCCCCTCGTAAAATGGGGGAAATGCTGTCGTCCGCGGAACCTCAACTTGTGAAGTGGAAATAGCTGAGAAAAAGGGACGACGTAAAGTCTATTGTGGATTGCTTAAACCTGGGGGGAATTGTTAGATTAAGATTTTTTTTTCGGTTCGTATTGTGAAGTGTTTACAAGGAATATTCTTGTCAAAATTAAAGCTGGCTTATTTCTTTTGACTTACCCTCGACAAACGTTATAACATTTCCACTCTTGTGGCCAGATCGGGGCATTAACTCGGGGTATCATGTAATTGCTGTTGAAAAGCCGATACTTCCACTTAATTTGTCATATGTTGGACAAAAGGTAATTGGAACAGAAACGTCCCCAACCACTTGGAAGCCATGAGAAAAACAATCCCTCCTCCACTTACACTCCCAAAAAAAACTGAAAACAGAAAGGAATGATCATAGGGGCATGTTTTGTGTTAGTACGAGTGCATTTATTAGAAGTTGACCATAAATTTTCGGGCTGTCAAAAGCAGACTAATTGGACGTAAGTGGAGCGTGTAACAAAACTATCGGTTGTCGACTTTAAGTGAAGTTGTAAATTAAATGGTTCATACTCGTGCACGGGTGCTTAGTTCCAGGATCAGGAAGCAAGGACGCCACCATCTCTGCCCCCGTCCATCATAGACCTGAGCGAGCGCCCCATGGTCCCAGTCGCCTCCACCAATTCCATTGGAATTTCGGACTTCTCCTAAACCGAGCGCGCTTCCCTCTATATATGGAGAGCCCCCGTACAAACTGAGTGAAGATATGTGAAGTGGAGCCCTAGACTGGAGCCCTACAGCACCAGAACTAAATTGTTTTGCACTTTTATTAACTCTGTGGTTACCACCAGCTTCCCCAGAGCAGCTCTTTTTCAGCGGCCGAATATACAAGAAGACAAATTAGTTGTGGGTTTTTATGTTCATTCCGATATGTGCGCCTTCTGGGCGCGAGAGGCGCTCTTACATATACACTTTTATTTTTTTTTGTTGTTGTATTTTTTGGCTAGCTCTGAAAGGTTTGGTCAAGCCTGGACCTAGGATTATGGTAAGTGCAGAAACAACCTTCCAGTGACAGAAAATTTATGGTTAGTGAAATTCATGAACTGCTACAATTTTTGCTACCATGTGGTGAGTATACCCTCCCATGACATAGGCAATCTCCCTAATGGACAGATTATTCTTTACAGTCATCCCTCCATCTGATGTGGATTTGTGTTCTATATTCTCTCTCTCTTCGTGTGTAGGTCAGGTTTAGGGGCCACACTTTTTCGGCTAAGGGAAAACGGGCTGCAATTATTACCGGCAGGTGGCATACTTTCATTTTCCTAAAGCCAAGATAACGAGAGGTCTTAATCACTGGATTTTTCATCCTTTTTCTCAGTTAATGGTTTTGTTTTACTTTAGTTTTTGTTTTTTTCTTTCGTTCTTGTTGCGGCGGATAGATGGAATTGTAATCTGTTTGAAATATGGGAAATTTAAGGTGTTTTAAGTAGTTTTGTGGGTGGATTTTGTTATTTGTTATGGCTATTATCGTGCGGCAGACCGTTCGATGTTTTACTTCCTTGTTTTGAAAAAGGTAATATTTCATTCCAATACTGTGTGCTCCGATATTAACATATCTACGTGTTTGGGTTAAGTGTTAATCAGAAGCTTTATTTGTTATCAAAAATTCAGTGTTCTCAATTGGAACACTGAGTCACCTTCTATAGATATTTGCCTAGTTTATAGCTACTCCAAAAATAATTCGAATTATGGATCATCCAAAATTTTTTATCGTATAAACGGAATAATTCGTATTATGGCTTAAACCGAAATTTTTCGGCTTAAGCCAAAGTTATAAGAATGTAATACCATGTTTCCATCGCACTTGTAATCCTCCGATTTCGGCAGAAATGCAGATTTCGAACGAAATCTCATGTGAAATCTCGTGTTTTGCATGTAAAATGAAATCGCCCTACGGTGGAGATTTCAACGAAATCTCGCTCGAAATCTAGCTAATTACTATTCAGCCAATTCAGCATTAACACTCAGCATGGGCAATTTGTCGGTTGTCATAATTTTTTGACAGTGCTGTACGTTTTTGAATTAATTTGCAGTCCTTAGAATGTCAGAAACGTCGGAAAATAGTGCGAATCCAAAAAAAGAAAATATAAAGCGCGAAAAATTTAATTTTATTTTCATTTTAATTTCTTGAAACGTTTTTAATATTTGACAAGCGAAAACTGCTTGATGCGATGTAAACACATTTGGATTTCGTGAAATCGTTTTATTAAAAACATGGTATAAGTTGATCGCAATTGCGTATTAAATACCCGTTTATACGTTAATTCGAAATTTTGGCGTAACTTTAAGTTAAATCGATTTAATTTTGCTGCTATAAACTTGGTAATAGTCTATTTAATAGCCTCTATTATTTTCAAATTAAACGGAACTTAATTTTCGACATTTACTACGTATACATGATGAGTTGAACCCAGGTTGAACCCGAGTTCAAATGCATGTAGACGCTAGTCGAGTTGAGATAGAGTCGACTGAACTCGACGCAGCTCTGCTTCCTGGGTTGAGTTAAAGCTATGCAGATAGACGCGAGTTCAGTAGTTGAGTAGTTGAATTTAGTTAACAGCAGTCTCTCTGTGTTTTGTTTGTGATTTTTGTCGAATTTTGTCGATTGTCGAAAATTCAACTCAACATCTACTCAACTATTCAACTCATCATGTATACGTAGTATTTATTGTGTAAGCCTGGAAAAAAGTTTCTTGCGTTTTCCCGATAGATGGCTTCAATTGCAAATAAATCACGAACCACTGATTGCAGCGACACCACTAAACACTTTTTTGAAAGGTGACAGTTCGAGTGTTACTTTGGCTATATAAACATTGATTGGTGCAGTGGTTAAAAAATTGTTTGAGAAATGGAAATGGAATATTGATAAGCCGAATTAACATCTGCGAAACGCAACGATATCGACCCATTTCTGAAACGTCTCATATCCGGTGAAGAAAAATGGGTTACGTACAACAATCGGAAGCGTGAAAGATCGTGTGCAAGACATGGTGAACTGTTAAAAGCGTTTGCAAAGCTAGAATTGACATCTAAAAATTGTGATGCTATGTATGGGGTCGGACTGGAAGGGAATCGTCCACTATGAGGTACTTTTAGTTGATCAGACGACTGATTCTCAACTTTACTGTGGACAACTAGAAAGATTACGTCAGGAAATTATACGACAATGCGAATGGTTTTGTCCTTCAATACGACAGCGTTCGACCACACGCTTAGTTGGTGGCAAAATTAGGAACGGCTTATAATGGACCGACCACCAAACCGAGCTGCCGAGTTGCATTCCCTTTTCGACATTTATGTCAAAATAGCACTTGCAAATGGACGGTATAATTAGGTTAGGTTAGATGTAGAGCTGTCTCCAGTAGCCGCTTTGGCACGATGTTTTCATGCTACAACCTGGTGAACCTAAGGTTCGGTAGCCGATCTCTAAAACTGTTCTGTGGAGTTTAGCAAGCTTATAAGTCTGGAGATCTCTCCAGAACGTAACTCCCTAGTTTGCGCTGCCTGCCCTTGACTAAAGCTAGGAATTTACCCCGGAAGTGAACACGTGTTTCTGTCTCCTTCGTCTCCCCACGGCTACGGCGACATACCATGTGCGTGATACCCAGCTTGGCACGTGATAGCGTAGGGGCCTATGTCTCTTGATGATTGCCGTAATTCGTTTCAAAACGTTTCATGTCCAAAATACTAGTGATAATTTTATGAGTAGATTTAAAAGATATGTTCGTCTTTTTGCCCAACTCTCAAGGACTGTACCACGATAATTCTTAATGGCGTCTCGAACGACTCCCACAGGCTAAATGCAGGACCAATTCTTGGAAGTCATACCAGATTGGGTAAATTCAAAAATTCATCACTGCCGCATCACTGCAGAATTCAGCCACAGGCTTCAATTGAAAGTCTGTGGCTGAATTCTGCAGTGATGCGGCAGTGATGAGTTTTTGAATTTACCCATTCCCCTAAAGATCCCACCCAAGACCCTCAGCACGAAAGCTTCAATCCAAGACACATACCAACTACCGAAACTTCAAGCCAAGGCCACACCCATACTTGAAACGCAAGCAATGACGTCACTATGCTCGGAAGTCTGCTGCTACTCTACTTGGGAAAGCAATCTTAAGGTGGGTTAAGGGATGCTATTATGGGTAAATTCGTAAATTCATCACTGCCGCATCACTGCAGAATTCAGCCACAGACTTTCAATTGAAGCCTGTGGCTGAATTGTGCAGTGATGCGGCAGTGATGAATTTACGAATTTACCCTATTTAGTAGGCCTGCATTTCTGCAGTATTCAGCAATTGGAGGTCTGTGTACTCTGTGAATGTCCTGCTCTGATATGGCTTAAAAGAAGAATGTTTATCAAGGAGCTTCAGAGCGCTTCTCAGATCCGGTCTTCTCCAACTAAAGACCTTTTTGCCTTCGTCCGGAGTTCTAAGGAGGAAGACATAACAAAGAAACCCCAAAATATGTGTATCCAGACACACTAACAAAAACTTGTTCTACCTAAAATGGTCTTGAAAGCACAGACAGGAAATATTGTCTGTTTTACATCAAATAACAAACTAAACCATATTCCAGAAACTCACCTAACATCCGCATAATAATTGTCAAGGCAACAAAGTTATATCACCCTATTTATTTACAAAAAAAAACCTCACAAATGCCCTGAATTTCATCTGTCATCCCAGTTTTGTCATGACAAACAAAACCAGACAAATGCAGCACCAGCAAAACACGTGAAAGCATAAAATTTGTGACCAAAACGCGCATTAAACTTTCGCCATTATTAAAAAAAACGGAAAAGGAACTTCTGTCCTTTTTGTAATTGATGTAACTTTAAGAAAAATTGCATTTTATGTAACTTATTAAAGTCGGAAAACAAAGGCTACAAGCGCCGGCAATAATAACAACAACAACAACAACAACAGACATTTCACTTCGAACATTTGCAGACAGGTAAAGGCACGTAAAGGGCCAGAGAGACTATAGAAAGTTTTATCCTGTCGGAATTCTAACTTGAGGAAAAGTTTTCCTGATTTCCAGACTGTCTCCATACTTTTAGTTAAGTGGGTGTGTGCCCGCCCTGATATGTAGTAGTGGTGGCTTTGTTTGGCGCGTCCAATAATTCATGAACATCGAGAAAACACAACATAAATAGTTCGAAATTACTAGGATTGTTTGGCCGTGTCCTGAATTCTCGTCCTTTTTTGGGGTGGGATGCAGGGCGGTAGAGGTGGTGGTGGGTGGAGGAACGGGAGGCAGGGGTTGCAAGAAGGGAGGCCTTTATTTCTGCGAAGTTTATTCTCTCTCTGCATCGAATGCTAACCTTTGGTTAAAGTTTCTGTGTTTTAGCTATTTGGAAATTAAATTTTCGAAACAAGGCATGGATTGTGTTTGTGCAGTTATTTGCTTGTCAATGGATTCAAATTAAAATGGAATAATGCATTTTGATGAAGGAGGGGGTGTGGGAAGGATAATGGGGGGTCCATTTTAGAAGAATTTAAAGATTGTTGAATGATTTGAAAATTTCGCGCTCACTTGAAATATTTACTCAAGCAGAAGAAACCGGACAGATCACTCGGCAATGATCTATCATATAAAAAGAAGTTAACGATTTGAAAAAATCATAACGTCTTTGAATATGCCCGAAGCACTTGACGACATCGACTTCGTTGGAAGAACATTAAGAGCTGCACAAGACTCTGTTACCCAGATAGAGTAGACGCACGAGAAACAAAGACTACATGCAGTGGTATATTTAAAGATTTGGCGCCCTGGGCCTATAATATTTGCCGCCCCGGAGAAAAGCGAAAATGTTTTAATAATGAAAAAAGGGGCCATACAAAATAATAAACATCATTTACTAAATATGTATATTTTTTGCGATGCACAAATTTGTTAACAAATTCGTCAATTTACGGATTTCGTTAAGTCAGCTTCGACATTAAGGATGGCTAAATTGTCCAAACGTTCTTCACTTATCCAGAAACTTATAGTTTTTTATTCTTTTCAATCCAGGATCCAGTTGTTGCAGCCTGTGCTAATTGCGTTTCCTCCACGTCGTTCTAGGTAAATGGGTCACGCAGCCAAGACACAAACCTGCCTCCTAAATCTTACTCAGTCACCCAAAACACGCACCTGCACCCCAAATTTATTCAGTCAACCCAGAAACACATCTGCACTAGCTTTTGCAGAAAGCTGATGACGTCACAGTCAGCAGATTGTCTTGCCCAATCGTCCCCATACTTACTACTACTAAGGCTCTATCAAAATATCACTCAAACGCCATTGGTGTGGTTAAAATCTGATGCGGACTGTACTAAGGATCAGATCGTAACTCTTCAACTCCTATTGGGCACGCTGGTTGCTGGCTGGCTGAGCTGCTGGTGTTAAGCTTATACACTTAGGCAAAAAAGTTAGGCCCATTGTGATGCCATAGTGATCGCACTTTAATACTGATGTCATGCGTCGTTTCTTCGCTAAAACACCTCGAGGACGTAATGAATCTTCTCATTTACGGGAGCCCAATCTTCGAGATTTCCTCAAGCGTGCTTAGAAAAAGTTCACTAGGGCTGGGCAGTGGCAGAGAAGATATTGTACACTTTCCTCCTCGTCCGGACTTTTACAGCTTCTGCAAAAACCGTAGGTCTCAGACCTAAGCGGGCCGCATGCGTCCGTATCAGATAGTGTCCGGTCAGCACTCACGCTATAACTGAGAGATCTTGTCTTCCGAGGCTCAGTAGTGAAGTGGTCCAGCTGCGACCATAAGAAGGCCAGGCCTTTCCTAGCCAGTTCGTCAGCTTTACAATTTCCCTCTATATTTCGGTGACCTGAACTGCTGAGCCATCTCGTTAATTCAGAGATAGTTCTAGAGCTGTTACTGCAAGATCGCGGGGCCTTCAGGGCCGCCTGACTATCTGAGATGTAGACAGTCCGATTCCTTTCGCCTTGCTAGTTGATTTGTAGAACAGCTTTATGTGTGGCTAAAATCGTCGCTTGGTATACCCTGCAGTGATCGGGTAGTCGGAAGGAGACTTCAATCCCAAGCTCCGGGGAAAAGACTGTAAAGGTCGGGTATTTACCAGAAAAATTCTCCTTAGTAATAATTCCCCCATCTCGCGGGAATTTCCGAATTTATTAGTCAATTTACTTCACGAAGTTTTAATTCAAAATTTTTGGGAATGAAGTAGGCGAGAAAAACAAAATATTTCTGAGAAGGAAAAAAAATAGAAATCTTTGACAGTCTGGATTGAATCGTGATCGAGGCAGGATATAACCGTGACCAGAGAAGCCGGTGCGGGAAAACGTTCCGTGAAAGTTCTCGAGTTTAGCTTAGATCTTTGTTTTTTTGTAATAAATAGCCCAAGTGTTAGTCGTTGTGCCAAAGTTTATGGTGGCACTATATGGGTTTCAACCACCGCAGTTGAATTGAATTGAGTCTGGAATTATTCGTGGCGATAGACGGTCTGATTCTAGAATTTTCGTGGACAAATTATAGTCTAGCGATTTAGTAAACGCGAACCTTCAACCAGAAGGTGGAGTGATCCTTGTAAAACAATAAAAACCTGTCGAGTATTTCCTTGTGCTCATTGTTCGGGAATTAATAAAATAAATTACCATTGCGTTCTGGCGGAAGCCTGATATAAATGTGTGGAAGTTAATACCACGGAGTTAAGCAAGGAAGATCTTGAAGGAAAGGAGACCAGTAAAAACTTGCAGAAACAGGTGCAATATTAGTACGTGCTTCTATAGGCCAATTTGGGGCATGCCCGAATTCTGACAGCTGCAGAAAGAAAGTTAAAATTTAGTGCGAATGTAAAAATCTTATAAATAAAATATCCTGCGAGAAAAATCGTAGGGAAACTACCTCGATTCCTTTGGGATAATGTTTGTTTAGAAGAAATAAGGAGCTAAACGGATCAAAAAGAGAAACAGCGTAAAATTGAGGAATAAAACAAAAAAAACCTCAAATATAATTATAGCAGTTTGAAGAGAAATTTGGTAGGAGTGTCGTGAGAGGAAATTTTATGAAGAAAAAAACCAAAGCAAGATAACCGAGAAATGTTGTGGATTGCATGTAGACGCTCTGTGACAGCGATTTCTGCTTTACAACATCTTACACGAGTGCATTGACATATATATAATATATATTATTCCAAAAAAATCTTGCACGGTCCACTCGGTTGGGGCGTGAACACCGGTGACTTTTTCTCATTATCAAGATCTCGTTGTGGTTTTAGAGAGCAACAGACGCGTTTGTCTATTTATCTTGATCGGGTTATAAATTGTTAAAGGTTCGTGATTTTACTGCTTCGTTTTGGCCAAAGCGACGTTGTGCCTTTCCTTTTTTTGTTATTCTTGAATCCAGTGAGTGCCCCCCATTACATCCAACATAAACAGTCTCACTTGTTAACTCATTGTTGTTCATTGTTGTTGCTACGGCACTGTATTAATTGTGTATTATTGTGAGTATTGGTCGTTTAAATAATATATATGTTAACAATTAATTACACTGTGTGCGTCCTTAATTGATATGCATTGCTAGATTTTTTTCCGTTGAGTTTCCAGGATGGTTGGGGAGAAAGATTTTTCCCTAGGGTCTCCAGTCGGTGATTCAACGGGGTTATAGGTCCCATGATTCATTGGTACCAACCCTGGATCGGTGTTGGGATGGATATAAGAACGATGAGGACATGAAGAGCTTAGGTAAGTGGTGAACCAAATATGTAGCGCTCCGGTCACACACCCCACGACCCCTTCCGGCGAGTTAGCTTGAACAGTGTGACCGGCTTAACATCCCCTATTACTATTTCGGAAGACTAGGGAGGATGTTTGTTTCAAAATTTTTATGTCTACCCAAGCATGATGGTAGTAGCCTTGCTGTCACCAACAAGGAGCTCCATTGGGCCGGTACAATACTCCTCCTCCACCTTCGAGCCGTAAGTAAAGTTTATGGTATCCTGAATACTGTGTGGTCTATTTCTCCATTCACGACCTGAAGGAATGTCGACTACGTAGTTCTTCGTGAAGGTAACCTCGGATATGCAAAAGTCGGTTTTTGTGGGGATGCTAACAGAGTTTAGCAGCTTCGTGTGCCCTCCTCTGATTCCGGTCCAAATTCCAGATTCTTTAATTCTAAGGGCAGCGATGGTCGCACTTTCTCTTGCCACAAGATTCAACACGGCACATCTTTGTACTTTCTGTGTTTAGCACGGTGAACTTACTCAAGGTTGGCCACCATACTAAGACACCGTACAGGAGTACTGAGCGGACAATCGCTGTGTAGATACATCGTACTATGTTAGGGGAGAAGCCCCACTTCTTCCCTATGGATTTTTTGTAAGCGAAAAGCGCTATGTTCGCTTTCTTAATGCGCTCTTCTATGTTTCGATTCCAGGACTATTTGGCACTGTTACTAGATTTGAGTTGTTAAGCCGGCGGGGGGGGGGGGGGTTAAAAGTGGGGCTTTATACCTCCTCGTGAAGAGCACTAATACCTTTTTTACTGAGTTAACGCTGAGTCCGCGGGTGCTAGCCTAGCTTGAAAGGGTTTGTAATGCCGCCTCCTTGTAATGCCGAAATTTTCCTTTTGTGATGATAACAGTCCTTACATAAGGATGCTAGACTTTTTTGCTCAGCAAAAGCCAAAAGGAAAGTCTATCGGAGAATTTTCAGTTCCTGTTAGGAGGACCTATTCTGGATACTTTAAGTCAAGGTCCATCGCGACATGTTGTTAGATGATGTGAAAAGAATTCAGCAAAAATTCCCCGGTGTCCAGACCCGGGGCCGTATTTGGTTTCTCTAGTCGATATCGACTTCTGTCGATAAATAAAAATTGGCATTGGCAACACGATATCGACAACGTTGGCGTCTCTTTACGTGTCGATAAAGATGTTTGACGTTTATTAAAAAGCTAAATTTATGTTTACAATATACTTTTAACAATTTCTATTTTAATAAATATACGTGGTTCGCTGCATTTAGAGTAATATCACACAATTTGATGGTTTTTTATGGCAGCGCTTATCTGTCGATTTGGTCGTAAAGCCAAATATGATACTTAGCGAAAATCGAGAAGCTTTTTTTTGTCTAGTCGATCCATCGACTCGAGAAACCAAATACGGCCCCAGCTATTTCGTATGGGCGATGTTCTTTGAGCTTTGGAGATGTTACAGCGAGGTAGACCAAACGTTTACTGGAGGTATATCTTTGTAGACCAGAAAGACCAGAAATTTCACAGAGCGGATGACTTCGGTTCAGTATCGGAAAAATCGGTAAAAAGAACTTATGATGGCCCAAAAATGTCTCATTTATGAGACAAGTTGGTTCATTCGATAAGCTGAACTATCCATAGACCTTCTGTCCGACATATAATCATATTTTAGTTTAAATGTTTGATTAATTTTGTAATACTGCACAAAAATATATAATTTTTGATTTTGTGGTAGAGCTACCACCTTATATCAGAAACGAGCTTATTGAAACATTCACTGAAATCAAATCGTGTTCTATAAATTGACACACTTTTACCATTAAAATTAGTTCTACAAGACCAACAAAACTACTTTTTAATCTCTTAAATAGATCAGTCCTTATCTCACTTATGTAAAGGACGGATTCAAAACACGTTAGCCGCATGAGAAACGCCTGTAACTGCTCCTAGTCCCGTTCCGTAAATCCGTGATTGAAAGCGATTTCAAACTTAAATAAGAAAATACATGGGATTTGGAGCCATAGCCATCGAAGCATATCTTTTGCCGTAGATCTCGGATACGCTTATGAAAAGAGACTCCTCTGTATAAAAGCCGACCGGTATTTAGCTTAAGTCCCCCGGCTAAACTTAATTAAACCCCACCTAAGCTCAACTACTAACTAAGAATTGTTAGTGAGTTTCAAGTTAAGCCACCACCCACAGCATGATTGTGCAGAAGATAAGCTTATTCTGTGCTTCTCCTCTTATAGATTTATTAGTAGGTTCCTTGCTGGCATCTTCGGGATGACTTTTTTCTTGCCGGGCTGTTTCCGATCTGTGTAAGTCTGTCTTGTCTTGCATTTTCGCAATTTCCTCCAGCATCTCTCAGCTCCTCCATACTTGACTTGTCCTCTTTGTTATCTTAAAATACACTTAAACTGAATTTAACGTGATTTACTCTCCCATTGCAGAATCTCTCTATTTTACTTAGCCAATAACTTTGCAGCATTAAAATGAGATAAAATGCAAAGGCACGGACTGCTTCATTATTTGATTCCACGCCAATAAGTTTTGGTCGAATTTGGTACATCGCAATCCTTCCATCACAGAGAGAGGACGACTTAATGATGTCCACTGGACTGAAATAATTAAGAGGACTTGATCTATATCATTTTCTTTTGCTGTGTGTGTGTATATCGTCCTTCTTTTATTTTTAGTGGAGACTTGGAGATACACGATATCGTAGTGTGGGATTTTACTAATAAAATGTGAAACTTTTAAAGGAGTTTCCAGGATATTCAATATTACCAAAGACCTCTTGGTAAATTCGTAATGTTATTGGGTAAAATTCTTTTTGTTGGAACTTTAGAGCTGTAACCATTTTCAAGTGTCATGAGAAAGATTGATTCCACATTTTTGATTGTGTAACTTTTTCAATTCTAATATCTGTTCTTGGCGATTTCTTGTTATAGCACCGAAAATTAATTTCTACAAATGTGATCCATTGTTAATGTATATAAGGACTGCTAATAAATTACTTAAGCAATGCTGCCGTGCCCTTGGCCCATAGGGTGGATTCATTAAACCTTCCAAAAACAAACTCTCCCAATTGATGTGTTTGGTGGCGTTGTCGTGGTAGAAGATTAACACTTTTCCTATTATTTAAGGGGTGTTTGCTGGTTCGAAAAATGAAAAAAAGTAAAAAAAATTTTTTTCCATATTTCTAAAGTGCAAACCCTTACACACAATATCCAAAATTTTCAAACGCCGTTTTCTCGAAACTATGTTTTTTTGCGACGGTGCACCGAATATCTTAAAAACCGTTTATGCGATTAATGTGAAATTTTTACACAATGTAAAGTATGAAGTTTCCGACATCTTGCATCTGGCGTTTTTGATTACGTTTTTCCGTTCGTTTATTATTAACAATTTAGTGCAGCGAAAATCAACTTTTTTTAAAACACACGCCAAAAATCCAATTATTTTTTTTTGAAAAACCCCAGGCTTAAGATGTTTTAGATGTTATAAACTAATAAAAAAAATTTGTTTCATTTGGTTCAGACGAATACAGCCGCACCAAACGGGTACACGGTTTCCCCCCGACGAAAAAAAGTATCTCTGGTTTTTTATTGTAAAGTGATTTTTATAAACAAATTGCCATTAAAAAATTATTTTTCGTTACTTCAGAGTTTTCTCTTTAATATGAACCTTACTTCACGTTTCTAACTTTTATGGTTTTCCTACAATAAATTCCCAAACTTTCTTAACATTTTTCGCCATTTTACCAGCAAACACCCCTTAACTCGGGCAGTTTTATTTCAATTTCCTTGCGTAATCTCTCTAGTTTCATGCAGTAAAGTTGGGAATCAATCCACGGACCAATTGGTAGTACCTCATAGTGGACGATTCCCTTTCTATCCCACCACACACACACACATAACATCGCCACCACAATCTTGGCTTTGCGACCGCTTGTGATGGATCACTATCCTTTTTTCATGAGGAATCCATACATAGAGCTTCATTTTGTATTCACTTTTATGTAAACTAGTATCGCCCATTGGTCGAAATTCGCCCCCTCTCTCCGTATTATTCTCTCAATCCGTCCCGTTAAAGTTTGACGTCTACGCATTTCCATAGCAAGAAAAGTGGCACAAGTCAAAAATAGGCTGTTTTGAGTTATTGCCGGCAAGTGACTGTTGGCATTAAATTTTGTTTTCAGCTGTGGCTCATGAAACTTAGTCGATTCACAAACCTATTATTATTAATAAATTTTTATATTCGCCTGTTTATATGCTAACCGTAATTTCTACTCATTTTATATTGGGAAATGCAATATTCATTTCTGAGTGACAGAAATGAGATAAATGAATAATTCTTGTTTTGTGCACACCTTTACGACTCCGACTTCCATATAAGCAAAAACGGTTTAGTAGAAGTCGGTTAAAGTGCTGTACAAAAAAGTGCTTGCGTATTAATATATAGATGACTCAAAACAGTTTAATGGTGAAAGCCTAGCTCCATACCAGTAGAAAAGCTATGGGTGTTCTAGGCCACTTTTTCCCTTTAAAATATACAGGAGAAATTCTCGGAAGAATCCGCCATCTTGGATTTTGGAAGGTGTGCCAACGGGGGGTTGTCTTTACAATTTACAACAAAGAACTGAGATCCCCAAAAGATTGTCTGGAGGAAGCATTGTGAGAGGAGCCCCCGCTGCTCAGGCAACCCGGACATTTGCCCGGGGCGCCAAAAGTTGAGGGCGGCAGTTTGGGTGTAAGTGTGAGAAAAATATTCATATGTTAAGTACCCAATTAATATAAAATTTCACTAATAGATTTTTTCGTCCGTTAAAAATTTACAGTGAGTAGTGTATTTATAGTGTCTAAGAGCTAAATATATTTACAATTCTTTATTCTCAGCCCTCTGTGAGCCTTGGCCTCCTCAAGAATTTTCTCCCAACGTTCTCGGTCTTGCGTCTTGCATTTCCAGTTGGTAATCCTAATTGTGCATTTTTATCTTTTCCTTAGTCTTCTTCAGGCACTCTCATTACATGTTCTATCCAAGTATCCGTTTCCGATCCGTACATGAATACTGGTTTTATTAAGGGTTTGAATAATTTCACCTGTTGATTAGTTTCTACTGACAGTTTAGTTCCCAAGCTAAACTGCTGCCTTACCTATTTTTTAAACTTCTGCTTATTCTTTTTGACTTAACATATTTCAACATACTGTAGCTAGCAGTATTCTTCTGGTTTACGGATTCTATATTATATCTATCGATCGTTATATTTTGGCTTGTTCTTCCTCTACTATTTCTATTAGGGATCAACATATGTTTCATCTTATTTATGTTGATAATAAATCCTGATGTCGATGCTGCTTTTTTTTAGTACCACATCGGCTTACTTTGCTGCAGCAATTGTTCATACTTATTTAGTATTGTACCTCTGGTTTCAATACATGCCTCTCGAAATCGAAACGCTTTTTCTATTGCAATATTAAATAGTAAACAGCATAGTGTGTCTGCTCTGAATTCTTCTTACTCTGTTAACCCTCGACTCAATAACGCCCCAAAAAACGTGGGTAGCTTGCATGATTGATGCGAATGATTTCTCAACTTAGCTACTGTACCCTCCTTACTATTGTCTATAGAGCGTGCACCCACGTTTTTTCGTTTTCAATCTTACAAATATTTTCTTAGCTATTATAAATTCACAATTACAAATTTTCAAGACTATCAAGACTAGGAGTATGTAAGGGGTTATAAATCTATATGGGGCTATGAGAAATTATTTTATACTTTTTATTTCGTTTTAAAAACTTGGTATATTAAAAAGTTTTTTTTTATTTAATTAATTATTTTCTACTTTTTAGTCTTGTGTGTGAAATTTTGCAATCGATTTTGATGATGTTATGACAGATGCATGCGGAAAATTGTTACCTAAATCTACTAATAATGTGACCTGGTCTATGAAAATGGGCCTTAGGCGGAGAAAAGGGAACAACTAACGCGAAACTGAAGTAAGGCGTTTTTTACCTATAACAGCTGCTTTCTATTGATAACTTGTATTTTACTTATCATACACTTTCATTTGATACCCACGTCGAGGAGGTTGTGAAGAAAATGTTTATCCGCCCTCTTTAGACGGCCGCCATGGATCTAACGATATACCTTATTGTATTCTGCTTATCATACCCTTTCATTTGATACCCATGTTGAGGGGGTTGTTAAGACAATGGTAATCCGCCCTCTTCTAACGGCCGAAATGGAATCTATATTGAGTAATATTTATTGCTTATTGTACTAGGTGGGGTGAAAAGTAACCTCCTTGACCGCTAGAATGTTCTGCTATTGCAAAAAAGGTTATGGTGCCTTGAAGTCCGTTCATATTTAGGCAGACATGCCAAATTTCAGTGCGATACTGTCTTTAGTTTTGTTTTGACAGCTGATTGTTGTTGACGTGTTTGGCATCATGTTGAGTATGGACAAAAACGACATTATTTTTTGAGAGACAAAACGGCGAAGGAAACAAAAGAAAAGTTGGATAAATATTATAGGGGTAATGCTCCGTCAGATTACACCGTCAAATATTGGTTTCGAGAGTTTCGTGGTGGCCGCAACTCCACTAACGATCAAGTCCGCAGCGGCAGGCCCTCAGATGCGGTTACAGAGGATTGTCATGGCATACTCTTCGTGGACTACCTCGAAAAAGGAAAAACCATCAACAGCGAGTATTACTGTGCATTATTGGAGCGACTGAAAGCCGAAATCGCTGCAAAACGGCCTCACATGAAGCGAAGGAAAATTTAGTTTTTGCAAGACAATGCGCCGGCGCACAAGAGCATCGCACCCACGGCTAAAATCAATGACTTACGGCTCCAATTGCTGTCGCATCCAACGTATTCGCCCAATTTGGCTCCCTCGGACTATTATCTCTTCCCAAACCTCAAAAGATGGCTCATCAATAAAAAATTTAGCTCACGCGAGGAAATCATCGACGCCGCGGAGGAGTATTTTGCAGACCTTCCAGAAAATTCTTTTCGGACGGGATCAAGAAGTTGGAAAATCGCTGGAAAAGTGTATCGAGCTAAAAGGAGACTATATTGAATAAAATAAAAAAAACATTTAAAAAAAGGAGGAGGTTACTTTTCACCCCACCTAGTATTCTACTTATCATACCCTTTCATTTGATACCCGTGTCGAGGGGTTGCGAAGAAAATGGTAATACGCCCTCTTGAGATGGTCGCCATGGATCTAACGGTATGTTGAGTATACTATAGCCGTGTTTTTTTAATGAACTATATAGTTCTTCCCCATACAAATCTGAAAACCCAGGTTTTATCCAGGTTTTTATCCAGGTCTTGGGACATTTCAAAATTTCCCTTTCTTTTCGGAATGTAGCATACTTACCGGCTGTCGGAAAAACGTCATTTAAAATAAAAACAACATAGAAGTGACGAGAGCAAATTTGAAGGCATGAGGAAACAAATAATTTATTTTTTAGAAACTTATTCATTATTTTCTAGAGGGGAATTCGTGTAACAGTTGTTTACTGACACGCAACTTCGGATTAATTTTAATATATTTAAAGCACTGAAGATGGCGCTTAGTGAAATTTCCCTTGTCGTTTTTTTAATGAACTGGATCGAAGACCTATATAGTTCATTAAAAAAACACGGCTTATATTGCTTAAAGTATTCTACTTATCGTACCCTTTCATTCGATTACCGTGTCAAGGGGGTTTTGGAGAAAATGGTAATCCGCCCTCTTGAGATGGACGTCATGGATCTAACGACATAGCTTATTATATTCTACTTACCCTTTCATTTGATACCCATGTCGAAGGGGTTGTGAAGAAAATGGTAATCCGCCCCCTTGAGAAGGCCGCCATGGATCTTACGGTTATTGAGTATACTATATTGCATTGTCATCGGAGCTAAAGCTGTGCCCAAAATTTCAGCATGATCGGAAAAACCGGAAGTATTCAAAAACTCGATTGCAAAAGTTGCACCGGGAGAATGTTAATCCGCCCTCTTGAGACGGCCGCCATGCGTCGAAATTGTTTTGGTTTGACATGACAAGTGACAGATGCTCTTGACAATTGATATTAGCACTACAGAGTAGCCGGGAGTCTAGACCTCGGAAAGTTCTATGCGCAAGGGAAAGCGATCATTTCCCCTCTTTTTCATGCCCGAGAAAGTAAGAAAACGCAAATTGGGAACTTTTTTGCGCCCGAGGGATCCTCTGTGGAGTAAACAAACAAAGCGATACTATGAAATCTTGTTTTACTTCTTAAGGTCGATACACGGTGAAGTGGATGATGTTGTTTGTTAGCGGTTTTAGCGAACAGAAACCTACTCCAAAGTTCTTCTGGAGTTATCATTGCCATGGTTGAATATGGTAGCATCTATTACTTTTAGGACTCCTTCAGGTCCATCTTATTTCTTGCAGTCTAGCTATGAGTATTCTTTATTGTCTAAGTTCATTTCTTATTCCTGCCATTGCTTCAGGTCTATATGCTGGGCCTGATCATGGTTGGCGCTTGAAGTGAGAAATGGCGCGGCGACTGTAAAACGGAATCATAGTTCTCGGAAAAACTGACATTTGTCGGGAAAAGCGCATTCAGGCGTATCACAGTTGGCGTTTTAAGAGACAAAGTTGCGTTTTTCACGACTGTCAAGTGACTATTTCAGGCGCTTGGTTTTGGTACGTGACAACGCTAACAAAAATGCAGTCTGAGAAAAGGTGTTTTTTTATATAATATATAATTTTTATATAAATATTTTTTAAATAGATTGAATAAATAATGAAATTTTATAAATTTTTTAATTTCCAATTTTCAAGCGACAACCATGATAAGCTTTTGTCGAAAACTGTCATGTCGCTGCATTCGCCAACTATGGTACGAAAAATGAAAACGACAAACGGCGCTGTCATTTTTTCAACTCGCCAATCATGATAAGGCCCAATGTCCTGACATTCTATGTGGCGAATCTTATAGTGTAGTTCCTTAAATCATTAGTCCTGTGACGTTGCTGTGGTTTTCGCTGTAAATCTTGACTGTTGCGAGTCTGACTTCTCGATTCCATAGCAAGAATTGTTTTCCGAGGAGAGATTTTCAGCTGCTGCTCGTCTAGTGCCCTACCAAGAGGACCGGCACCCAAGTAGATTTATTAAGTCCCCTCGGGTCATGGGCATGCTGACACTAGACACTAGGTTTACAGGGACTGGTAATATGTCCTGGCGGAGTTAATTTGAGCAATGGACAAACAATTTGAACAATGTTTGCGAAAAAGACAAGAGAAGCGTCAGAGTTGTATGTCTATCGGATGATCTATCACAAGTCTATTTGCGTACGAAACCAAAAAAGAAAACGTTTGTGAAGATTAAATATTCCACAAAGACAAAGTTTCTACATTCAGATTACAAACTACACTCGGACAGACGACTTTTTCTTTCTGAAAGAAACATCCCTTACGACCCTTTTCCCATACTTACACCAACAAAAAGACACAAACAAGTCCAAAAAAAAGTATCAACTTGTTTCTATTACTAAATAAAATTGTGAATTGCGAAGGAAATACAAAAAAAAAGCGGAAAATCATTTTTAATTACAAAATTTCAAACAAATATTTGCGTTTCGTTTTTATTTTAATGCTGAGCTATGTTCGTCCAGCAGAGCATATTCCCGAGAGGAGCATAATTAAAAATTCTTAACAGAAACGATAGCCGCTCCCGCAGCGCTTAGAGCCTTTCCCAGCGCCCCACCCCCACCCTTCCAGAGAGGGTGTGGAAATCCAGTTGAGAGTCATTTTGAGGAAATTTCAGACCGATTTTCAGCTGTGTAAACGCCATAATTTAACTAGAATCACATTTTGTAAATGTTTATGCATAATTGCACATTTAAGGCATGCCTCCGCGAGTTATAGATATGACAATGTTGCAAAATAAAGATGCACCGGATGTGTATGAAATACCATCCAGACCAAAACCTATGGCCTGGTAAAGGGCATCAGGAATTTTCCCCAGACGGAAAATGACACCGTCAAAATAAAAAACAAAATAAGATTAAAAAAGCTCAAGAAAATCGTGAGAATCATTCTCGTAAGTCGAGAATAGAATTCAAGGTTCTCATCAAAATGCTTAGATGCACTTTTTATGATCTTTATTATATTAAAATTAGATGTAAGAAATGTCTTATAAAATTATGTACAAGTAGTTAGTAATAAACCACCAACTCGGAAGGTACTTAAATTCGTTCGGTTAAATAAAGCTTTTTTCTAATAATAAAGTTGAGTTTTTATTGTTTGTTGTTGTGAAGATTGGGAAAAGTTTTCGATAGTGTTTCTTCTGTTAATTTCTGACGGTTGTTTTATTTTCTTTATCTGTTTTTTAAATTCACGATTTAATTGAAAAATACAAGTGGCGCAGTCGGTTAGATCCTGTTCAGAAGAATTAGGATCCAGTGATTCGAACGAGATAATAGAAAAAAAAATATATATAACCAATTTTTAAAGTGTTTTAATCGAAAGTTTTAAAACAAAAACAAAGGGTGAAAAAAGTTTGAGACAAAGTGATTTAAACCACAATTTAGTGAATCGCGAAGAAACGACAGCTATACCCTGGAAAGAAGAAATCAGAGAAACCGAATTATCGACCAACATAGAATGGCCCAACCACAGCAACCACAATATCAACCAGAGCCAAATATCATGGAGCAATGCATTGTTGCTCTTACCGATATTTTAAATCGACAGCAACAACAACTAACTCCAAGGAGACGAATTGAAAAAGACCTAAAATATCTTCAAACATTTGAAGGAAGACCTGGAACCTTACCAGCGTTTATAGCAGCAGTGGACCGAGCACTGGCAGACTTTGGAAACCAGGCTCATCAGGCTTACACAATAATCTACAATGAAAAAATATTAGGACCAGCAAAAAACTACCTGGAATCGTCACCACCTCTAACCTGGATAGAATGCAAAACAAAGTTGAAGTTGCAGTACAAACCATCGAGGGACCAAGGTCAAATTATGCAGGAAATAAGTTTTCTCAAAGTAAGTACCATTACAGAATTAATGGACAAAATTAGAGTTATTGTAGATTATATATCAGAATGTGCCATTTTTAGTGAATTCCAAAGCCAACTTATAAATAATTTGAGTAGTATGTTGATATTAAAAATAAAAGAATTGACGGCAGGTTCATTGGCCGCAGAATTAAGAGATAAGTTTACTTTGGAAGAAATTAGAATTATCATTAATAAATATATCGGTGAAGATCAATTTAATTTAAAATGGTGTCGACATAGTAGTAATGTAATCAAAGAAAGGCATCCAAAGCACAATATCCAAAGACAAAATCATAATTTTAAAAGTAACAATAATAGAAATTTTGGTCAAATTAAACAACATAATAATAACGTTAACGACTCGGGACAGGTAAGACAAAACGGTTTTAACCACAATAATGGGCAGACTCGACATAATTTTAATTACTCTGGGCAATCTCGTTTTAATCCTTCTAGTAGTAGGCAATTTAATAAATATCCCTTTAATAGAAATAATATTAATAATAATGTACAACCGATGGAGGTCGACTCCCTCAGTAACACAAATGAAGTAAATCATTTAATGGAAGACGAGTTTTTTATAAACTAGCCTCGGAAAAAAGAAAAATTTATATTATAATAACAATAGAAAATAAAAAATTTGTTGCCTTCGTGGATCCAGGGTCCACCATAAGTTTATTAAATTCGCGAAAAGTAACAGAGGAATTTTATGAAAAAATAGAGGGAGGAGCTGTTCGTATAAATACTATAGAAAGACAGGTTCAAGCAAATACGGAATATGTAAAAACCAAGTGTCCTGAAGAGTTCAAACAACCTTGTAATGCCAAAATGCGATGGATAAAAATGGATACAGCGAAAACTTTTGATTTTTTGATAGGGATGGATTTTATTGACCTATATGTTGAGTATATTCATATAAAAAATAAAGAGTTGGTACTTAGTAACAACACAATGATACCATTTCTTAACAAAACCGTGGAAAACCAAGTAAATGCTTTAGAAGAGGGTGATTTGGGGAACATAGAAACAAACCATTTAAACGTAGAAGAAAAATCAGGAATAATGAAACTTTTAGATAAATATAAAAAATTAATATATAAAGAAGGGGATAAACTCACTAATACAACAAGTATAGTACACGAAATTAGGACAACTACTAGTGAACAGATAAATTCGAAATTATACCGTTACCCACCTCAGCATGAAGCCGAAGTGAGGACTCAGATGGAAGAAATGGAGAGAAACGGAATAATTCGAAAAAGTAACAGTAGGTATTGTTCACCAATAATCGTTATCCCGAAGAAAAAAGACAACTCCGGAGTTCAAAAATACCGAATAGTAGTTGACTATCGGAAATTGAATGAGATAACGATAGATGATAAGTACCCACTTCCTAATATAGATAGTATATTAGACAAGTTGGGGAAAGCGCAATACTTCAGTTCACTAGACCTCGCAAAAGGTTACCATCAAATACTAATAGCCCAAAAAGATATGGAAAAAACGGCCTTCATAACCCCATCCGGCCTGTACGAATTCGTAAGAATGCCGTTTGGATTAAAAAATGCCCCCGCCACTTTTCAGCGGTTGATAAATAACATACTAAGAGAATACCTCAATAAAATTTGCGTGGTATATCTAGACGATATCCTTATTTTCTCGACGACACTTGAGGAGCACCTTAACTCCTTAAATAAAATCTTCCAGCGATTAGTTGAACATAATTTGAAAATACAAGCTGACAAATGCAGCTTTATGAAGCATGAAACGGAGTTTTTGGGGCATATATTAACAATGGACGGAATGAAGCCCAACCCCAATAAAGTACAAGACATCTTGAGAGTAGATTTACCCAAAACTGAAAAACAATTAAAAAGTTTCCTAGGTATGACAGGGTTTTACAGAAAATTCGTTAAGGACTATGCCAAAGTGGCACATCCACTCATAAAATACTTGAAAAAAGATATAAAAATAAATGTTAACGATCCTCAATATATTGCTGCTTTTGAGAAACTGAAACTTCTAATATCATCCCATCCAATTTTGAAATTTCCGAATTATGAAAAAAAATTTACAGTCATTACCGATGCTAGCGACTACGCTATTGGAGCAGTTCTTTCACAAGACGGTCATCCAGTATGCTATGTATCCCGAACGCTAAATAATCACGAGAGAAATTATAGCGTAACGGACAAAGAATTTCTCGCTATTGTGTACGCTGTAACTTATTTTAGACCATATTTATATGGGCAAAAATTTAAAATCATAACGGATCATGCACCTATAAAATATATGAACGCCAAGTATAAAGGAAAAGAATTTTCTCAGCGAAATCAACGGTGGATATTAAAGCTGCAGGAATATAACTTCGATATAGAATACCTTCAAGGAAAAGAAAACAAGGTTGCAGATTTCCTAAGTAGGATTGAAAACAGTCCTCGCATTAATGAGCAAAACAGTAGTGAATCTAATATGGACCTATCTGAAACAGCTCATTCGTCAGAGGAACAACTACTTGACCATATCGGTATAAAAGAAGATATTGTAAATAAATATAAAACACAATTAATTTTGACCTATCATCCAAATCAAGAAATGGATTTAAAATATGGGAGGAGAATAATTCAAATTAACCCACAAAATGAAGAAGCGGTAATCGTAGATATATTAAAGCGATTTATAAATTCAGGACATATTGGGATATATTCGGAGGTAGAAGACGGAGACTATAATAAAATACAACAAATTATTATTAGACTTTTTTCAGGAGATAAAAGAGTAAAATTTATAAAAGCTACCAAAAGGGCACAGGAAATAGAAAATGAACAGCAGTGTCACAAACAAATTTCTCTATATCACACTAGAGAATCTTTACATAGTGGCATTAATGAAACTTACAAAACTTTAAAACATAAGATCTATTATCCAAAACTTCAAGAACATATACAACTGATTATCAATAATTGCGAAAAGTGTCAAGGGATTAAGTATGACCGAAATCCCATCAAACCTGCCTTAGCTATAACCGAAACACCAACTAAAGGAAATGACATCATTCACCTAGATACTTTTCATTATACAAAACAAACGTTTATCACTATTATAGATAAATTAACAAAATTTGCTGTAGCCTATCTAATTAACGATAGAAACTGGGTAAAGAAAATAGCGATATTGGAGGGATATTTAGCCACATTTGGTAAACCTAGAAAAATTATAATGGACAACGAGTTCAAATCCGAGCAAATTAAGAGGTACCTACAAGAAAAGGAAATAGAGGTCCATTGGACAAAACCAAATAGCCATACTGGAAATGCTGACGTAGAAAGATTGCATTCTACTCTAATAGAGAAAATCCAAGCAATCGATGAAGATATTTCCACAGAGCAAAAAATACAGAGATCTATAGGTAATTATAATGATAGGTATCATACCACCATAGAAATGACTCCAAGAGAAGCAAGCAAATTAAATGATACTTCATTACTAATAGAAAAGATTCATAAGAAAAAGAGTAAGTATATAACTAAGTTAAATAAAAACAGGGAAAATTATATAGAAACTAGAAACGACGGTTTTATAAAGAATTATAAAAGAGTTAGGCACAAAAATGAACCATATTTTAGAAAATACCCTTTACAAAATGTACATCCATGCAATATTAAACGAAAGGCAAAATTTTCAGGTAACAACGCTATTAATACTACTGATTTCAACAGTACAAGGGCGGTTGCAGGTTCATCGAATTAATGAAGAAACTGGCTATGTTAAAATACGAATGCAACAGGTAGAAATAGCTAATAGCACAGATACAATTTTACATATAATAGATCCAGTAGAAATGGAAGGAATATTACAAAAATTGCAAAACAATATAGCTTATTTAAACTTAGAAGATAGAAAAGCATTATACAGTGAGATCAGAATTATAAAAAGTAAACTTAAAACAATTAGAAATCCAGCTCCAATTCGAAAAAGAAGAGGACTAATAAATATAATAGGTAGAACTTCAAATTGGTTATTCGGAACCATGGACGATACAGATAGAGAAGAAATAACACAACATTTACAAATTGTCGAGAACAATAACCATAAGGCTATTACTAACTTAAACCAACAGATTAGAATAAACGAACATTACAACAAAACCATGACGGACTTAAAGACATTGATCGAGAATGACAGGCATAAAGTTATGAACGAAATTAACGTTACCAATAATAACATACAACAATTAAGTTACAAAATTATGTTTTTGGACCAGGAAACCAAACTTAGATATTTTGAGAATAGAATAAACCAAATCTTAGATAATATAATGGCAATAAAAAACAATATTATACATCCTAGCATATTGACACTTGAAGAGTTAGAAACATATCATGTAGATTTCCATAAATTAAAACTTTTAAAAGCTGGAGTTATGGAACATAAAAACCGATTTTTAATCTTTGCAATCAAAATACCAAGAACTTATATTTTAACAGAATTACAATTAATTAAATCCGTTACTAACTCAGAATACTTAGAAATCAATAACTCAGATGAATTAATTGTCGAAATAAATAATAATTCCTTCAAATACGAAAAAGACACCTTACTTAAAGACTTAAACTTAAGTAAACACTGTATTTTCAAAAACTCATGTAATTTAGCGTATAATAATATTACAAGTATTGAAGAATTAGATGAAGAGACCATTTTTATAAAGAATACTTATAATGAAACCATAGTTCATAATTGCGATCAGAGATTGTTCAAATTAACTGGTAACTATTTAATAAATTTTAACAATTGCTCGTTAAAGATAAGTAATAATATATTTTATAATAAAAAAGTCTCATTTCTAGATAAATACTATTATCCAGCTAAAGAAAATAATTTAACCTTGATAAAACCAATAGATTTTAACAAAATTATTTTGGACAATATAGATAATATAAAGGAGATATCTGAAATTAAGTATCATAAGAATATGGTATACGGAACTAGTGTAAGTACTATTATTTTGTTAACAATGTTTATATTATGTATTATTTTATATATGCTTTGGAAAAATAAAAAAGGAAAAATTAATGTAATAAACTTGAAGTCGGAGACTTCAGAATTAAAGAGGGGAGAAGTTATAGATATGACAATGTTGCAAAATAAAGATGCACCGGATGTGTATGAAATACCATCCAGACCAAAACCTATGGCCTGGTAAAGGGCATCAGGAATTTTCCCCAGACGGAAAATGACACCGTCAAAATAAAAAACAAAATAAGATTAAAAAAGCTCAAGAAAATCGTGAGAATCATTCTCGTAAGTCGAGAATAGAATTCAAGGTTCTCATCAAAATGCTTAGATGCACTTTTTATGATCTTTATTATATTAAAATTAGATGTAAGAAATGTCTTATAAAATTATGTACAAGTAGTTAGTAATAAACCACCAACTCGGAAGGTACTTAAATTCGTTCGGTTAAATAAAGCTTTTTTCTAATAATAAAGTTGAGTTTTTATTGTTTGTTGTTGTGAAGATTGGGAAAAGTTTTCGATAGTGTTTCTTCTGTTAATTTCTGACGGTTGTTTTATTTTCTTTATCTGTTTTTTAAATTCACGATTTAATTGAAAAATACAAGTCGCGCGGCGGAGGAGTGCAGCCCGGAATCCCCTTAATTTACGCAGAATTCAAGAGTGCAGCAGCAGCAGCACTGGCATCATGGCAAATAAGGACATTTTGTATTATGATAATTTTGCGATATCTCGGGGTCCTGCATTAAGCATTAAATTCCATGCGAGAAAGTCCTTTGAATGTTGGGAATTTCACAGTTAAGTAGACTTGCGAATGCATCCCTTGCTATCATCCCTGAAGGACTATAGAAGGAAATTGCATTTCAGCCGTAAGTGATGCGTCGCCTGTGCCGTAGCACAGCATCGTGGCCATGGCCAGAGGATCCCGTATCTTGTCAATTATAACTGGGAATGTCAATTTTCTCCTATATGCCAGAACGATATACTGGGGCCCTCCTGTGTGATTGTGCCCATCTAATTTGTATTGACATCCCTAAGTTCAGAGTAATTAATTTTCGTTGCTGCATGCACACACACACAGGTTGAGTCGGGGGAACCGGGGCTGGGGCGATCCTTGATGCGCTTCAGAGGCTTCAAGGCGGAACAAAGGCGGAAATTGAGATTCAAAGGGCCGTAACTGAATGCATAGGGAAATCTGAGTGTCCTGACAGTGTGAATATTTCGTGAATTAGTCGTGAATTGGTGTGTGCGGTGGTGGATGGTAAACGTGATTTTAGGGATAATTTAAGCTTTATTGAAGAGACCCAATTTAATTGCGATTCACTAGAATGATGCCAATAATAGGTCGAAACGTTGACAGAATTAAATTGGCACGGAATTTATATGGCCAACTCAAAAATCTACCAATGAAATTCGTTTATTGTTGATATAATTCAGCATTTCAGAATCCTGTGTTATTTTTTTTTTGAGAAAGAGCTAATAAAATTCTTTATGAAAGGGATTAATTTGGATCTGGATAATTGGAGCCACCGAGGGAGACATGGCATTGCATACATTCAATGCAATAAAATAAATGACATTGACGATTGAAGGGAAAGGAGGGCCACGCTTTTCTGGAATCACTTGAAAATACACCATCTATGTTGGAGGAATTATTAATAGGAAAAGATCTATAGAAATATGATTACCATAGCAACGAAAGCAAGGTGTTCTCAGTTGTTAAATATTAAATCGTGTGATATGACCCCAACACGACCTACAAGGTCTGTCGGATATCTCTAAGCCTATGCTGCAAGGTGCCGAACGTGGCCTCATCAGTGAAGGGGAGAATTTGGAATCCCTCTTCAATGAGGGCAGCTTGAGCATGCAAACCGTGTTGGACTATACAGAGATCACTCCTTCATTGGAAGAAGATTTCCTTAGAGGCCGACCTGCGGAAGCGCGGGCACCTTCTGCTTCATTGGAGAAGCCGACCAAAAAGGCGACTTGGATCTTTCCAAGCCACAATAACTCGGCGAAAAGGGTGAAGGCTCCAGTCGTCCGGTTCGAACAGCATTTAGAAAAAAGTCCAGTGCACCCATAATGAAGCCTAGAGGGAATCCAAAGCAGACCTTTTACCAGAAAGCAGAAAGTGTTAGAAGTTAGAATGGGCGTGCTTGCGACTGACTGCTCGGAGAATATCCTGACCACGGAGCAACTAGTTGCGGTTCAAGGGAGTCTCCTGGAGGCGATAGCCGAGTTGGAACAGGACTCAAAACAGCTCAGGTTCCTAGAGGTCGCTGCGCGTGCGGGGTGGCTGAGCAGCACTTGCGTCGACTCGACCAAGGCCACGTGCCTGAGAGTTGTGAAGGTCCGCCCTAAGCCCTGGGAACGGAAACCTCCTCGCTGTTGACCATGTTGTGGTCGGGTACTTCCCGGCTGCATCATAGTTAGAGAGACGGCGACAAAAAAGGCTCATAACTACAAAATGGACGTTGAGAATATTTTTCTATAGTTCGAGTCCCCCTCTCAAAATCCGTCTTGTCGAGCAGGGGTCTGGCGCGGTGCGGTGAGCGACTACGGCGTTTTTTCCAGATTTGCCCTAGCGATTTCAAAAAATTTCTACCATTTGGGTGAAAATGACTGGAGGGCATCTGGGACACCCCCAGATTTCGGGAAAAATATTTTCCTCCAAATTGCTCGGTGCCTTCACCCGCGGTTCAATAAATCCGCCCGAAACTCCGAAATTTCAAAAAATTTCAGCCACATACAAAAAACCGGTGTTAAATGATTCGTTACAATGTATTTTATCCAAAAATAAAGTTTTCCTCCAAAATGCGTCTTGCTAAAATATGTTAAATAACAAAAAACCCCGTTATTGCATTGGCGCTTGATCCCAGAGTTCTCCCGCTTTTTTGACAAGAGAATTACATAGTTGCAAGTTTTATGAACTTCTTGGTCTCTATTTTAAAAATTAAAAAAAAACAATATTTATTCTTAATTGATGTAAAAATGGACTGAAGTGGTCCCGAACCCATGGAAAAATTTTATGAATAACTACTGGTAAGTATACATTTTTATATGTTTAATATTTCAAACAGAGGAGAAAATTGAAAGGCAGGCCATGTGCACGTGTCGGTGTACAAGAAATTATCTCTTTAAACTGATTTCCTCTTTCATTTTCCGACTGTTCAAGGAGCAGGATTCATTTACTGTCACAGTAAAGATTTTCTTTTTGGTCGCGCTCAATCAACGTGAAGACCTCGTGTCTCCGTGCTTTTTCATTCAACCAAATATACCGATTTGATTGAATTGTTCGTTTTACGGGTCGATCGACGGTGGTAATCAGGTCAAGTGATTCGATAATCATTTTCGCACTGGAATCTCAAGATCCTAAATGATTATTATTGCCAGTTGCTATCATAAGTGAATTTACTTAGTGTGTGCAATTTGGAATTCTGTGCTTAGGTAAACTTTTACACAAGTGTAGTGTTGACAAACTGATACTGACCCAATAATCCAACGTACATAAATACCGACATCTTTTATACTCAGTGATAGGTTTACAGATTGGTGTAATATGTCCTGCATCTTTTGTAAATCAGACACAGGGGAGAAGTTGAAGACTTTTAACCCCGAAAGATTCCAACATTGTCGGAGAAAATATGAATTTAGACAAAACAAAGAGTCTTCAAGGGCCTCTAAATTTGATGACGCCGAGACACCTGAAGCATACTCGGATGATATTCATTATCATTCTAGTTGCCTCAAATCATATAATAGTATAAAAATTCCTAAAGAAGCTCCGGAAGTAGGAGATCAGAGTGCCCAATTTGAGTTGTCACCGGAAAGCTCGATCATCATTTCTGAATCAGCTCCACCTGTTCATGGATCAGGAACGGAGTACAACGAAAATATCGAGCCCGCGATGCAATCGACTCCCTGTTTTATGAGATACAGAATGGCGATCACGAAATCCGAACGATCGTACTGACCAGACTTGTACTCGGCGTATTTTCCTGCTACCCAGGTCACTGGTTTCGTATTATGGTCACTGAATCGGGGAAGAACGCTTATTGATGGCAACAACAATAATGCAAAGTTTGGTTGCAATTGGCTCTGTCGATTTTTAGATACAGAATGGTGACGTATTTCAATACCAGCGATCGGATTGAAGGGTGTTGCGCTCAGCGCCTTCCACTGCTGCCAAAGGCAGAGTTGTCGCTTTACAGGCAACAAATCGAAGGAGAAACTGCTTTTCAACATTAAAAATAATAATCTCAACTTCGGTTGCAATGACACTTTCCACTTTCCAGATAAAACCCGCTGATCCGAAACTTTTCAGCGTTCGTGACCATTCTGAGGATTTTTTGGATGATTGCGCTCTGGCAGTAAGAAATTTGGAGGAAAATAATTTTTCCACATTCTATAGGTAGTAAAGAACCCACAGGCAAATTTTCATCCATTTTGTAATTATTTTTTGAATTTTTGAAAATTTAAAATTTGAAAATTTTTTATATGGCAATGCTGACACATGGAGCAAAAAAATTTTTTTTCTGTATTCTTTGCAACAAACTTGATCCCCCCTATTGGGTTTCAACTTCAAATTTTCAAATTTTTTTAATTTTTTTATTTTAATTTTTTTCGCCATTTTTTGGAGCTTCTGGAAGGGGTCTTTGCACCGAGCAATTTGGAGGAAAATATTTTTCCCGTAATCTGGGGGTGTCCCAGATGCCCTCCAGTCATTTTCACCCAAATGGTAGAAATTTTTTGAAATCGCTAGGGCAAATCTGGAAAAAACGCCGTAGTCGCTCACCGCACCGCGCCAGACCCCTACTCGACAAGACGGATTTTGAGAGCGGGACTCGAACTATAGAAAAATATGCTCAACGTCCATTTTGTAGTTATGAGCCTTTTTTGTCGCCGTCTCTCTAACTATCAGAAGACTCCAGCAACATGATATTAAAGGGGATAGGGATCCAAAACACAATCCTAAGGGTGCAGGAGTGGAGAGTAGGTTCTTTATAAAGTGCATCGCTGACGAGTTGAGGCGGTCGGGTGGCCAAATGGGCTACAAATTTGGTTGGACACAGCTGCGGATCAGGGCGGCAAAAAAGTCCATGACCGAAGCTTCCATCAGCCAAACTTACAGTGTCGCAGTGAGCGAGACGGATAACGTCGCTTATCAGCAGCAGATTGATAACTCCTGTCCTGAGATGAATGTCGAATCGGTTACGGTAATGACTGTTTAAGGCCGTCCTCAAGAAGGCGTCCTATCACCTCAATCCGTGATAGAATTATGTAGCCCTACTTTGTCTCTTTTACAATTTTGCTATTTTTCAGGAAAACTCAATTTCCTTATTTATTTCAGAATTCTTCTTCTTCTTCTTTAACGACTCTACAACCGGGATCCGGTCCTAGCCTCTCGCAACTGTTCTCTCAACCGGTGCTGATTCTGAGCCGATGTCATCCAGTTTGGCATGCCAAGCTCTGAGCGTCATGATGTACGCCATCCTTTCACCGGAGGTTGAGTCTCCCTCGCTGTCGCACCAGGTCTTACCGCAGAAAACTTTCCGAGCAGGCTCATCTTGACTCATACGAGCTAGATGTCCTGCCCACCGGAGTCTACCGAGCTTTATTTTCTTCACAACATCTATGTAGCGATAGCGCTCGTAGATCTCGTCATTGCAGAGTCTCCGGAATCATCCTTCCTCACATAAGGGGTCAACAATCCTCCGAAGAATTTTCCTCTCGAACACTGCCAAGAGGTTAGAGTGCTTTCTGCTAAGCACCCACGTTTCGGATGCATATATGAGAACCGGCAAGACCATTGCCTTATATAGTAAAAGTTTAGACGTCAGATGGTTGGATTTGAAGAGCCTTGAAAGACTATAGTAGGTTTTGTTGGCTTTTAGCAGTCGTGCGAGCGTTTCTGGTTCCATGCTATTGTCTGGTTCTATGCTACTATTGACCCAGAGTAGGTAAATGATTTTACCACGTCAAACTGATGTTCCTCTACCTTTATTGTGGGACCAATGTTAGGTGTTCTTACAGACGAGGCCACCATGTACTTTGTTTTGCTTTCGTTGGTGTGCAATGCCAGATTTCCTGCCGTCCTCTCAATATGGGTGAAAGCTTCTTGTACAGCTGTTGATGTTCTTCCAATGATGTCAATGTCGTCTGCGAATTCACTTGTCCCAAATGCGTACTAATCCAGTTCTACGTCAATTCCCTGCAAACATTTCGATTCGGAAACGATTCGAGAACGATTTGCCAAAAGCGAAAGCTTGCTTCGATCTCGGACTCGTTAACGACTCGTAAACGAATTCGAAGGCAATAAAAGCGGAGCAAGATAACGAATCGCTTTCTCGTGCTGATAACGAATCGCATCGATAGCAAATCTCTTCTGCGCCGAAAATCACTCCGCCGAGCAAAACAAGTCAAAAGCTCAAACTTTCCAAACAAATCGCTGAAGAGAAACCAAAGGCTCTCAAAATTTCCTCTCAATAGGACTTCAAATCGGTGAAATGGAGGAGATTTAAAGTCCCATTCAGGGGAAATCGGCTCTCAATATTTTTCTACAACATGAACGCTTTGGGAGAAACAAATCAACCAGGAAAGCTTTCATTTTGCGTTTTAAATCTTTTTCTCGTACCCTTCGCAAGCATTTTTCGAATCGAGAATGGTCCGAGAAAGCGAGCCTCCGAGAAATTGTTTGCAGGGTTTGCTCATATCCATGTTATTTCACAATGTTGGGCCAACCCATACATTATTGCAGCACTCTATGCTGAATTGAATATTCTAAGTGCGCTGGTGGCGTTAGTCGAGCAAGACTCCAAGTGTTTATGTGACGTCACTATGGAGTTCCCTTTAGCTAAGGCTGGTCGCACACTGCAGCCGATTCGGGCGAATTTTTTACGGCCGTAATCGGCCGAATTTTTCAAACAATTATTTTCGTATTCTCATTCGCACATTACACCGTTTTTTCGGCCGTTGACGTCCGTAGCTTTTATCGGATCAGATTTGAAGTTTATAATGGAAGTGCGCTCCCATAGAAATGTTTATTAATCCTCCTTTTATTTTATTTAGGATATATTTATATGTGTGACAATTTAAAATGAAACAATTAGCCTAACCCAAAGTTCGGCCGAATTTAAAGTTGAAATTCGGTTCAATACGGCCGTAAAAAATTCGGCCAAATCGGCTGCAGTGTGCGACCAGCCTAATGGTTTTGATCATGTAAGCTAAGCACGGTCAAGACCTTTCATGATAGTAAACTCATGTTCAATTCAATCAGCAAGGACATCTAACCTATTCTTGATTTGGACTGGAAGAATCGTGTTGGGTTCATTTTATTTAATACTGCCTTGCTTCTAAATAAAACTTGCCCACTTATTTCTTGGTCTCAGTGGACACTAACTGAAGCTCGGCGACGGGATGACCAATGGGCGACACCTTATACGCAGGCCTGCCACAATGGTGGGGGCAACTGGGACGAATTGCTTCAGGCCCCAGTTCAGAGGGGGCCCTAACAATAGACTTAAACCCAAAACGTTAAAACCGCCTGTGCTCTGAACGACAATGGGGCAGCAACCTAAAGTATGAAACCCAAGCAAGCAGAACTCTAAAATAAAATTAACAAACTTCTTCTTCTTCTTTTAGCGTTACATCCCTTGGTGGGATTTAGCCTTCTGCACGACCTGCCTAGATGATGCTCGGTCCATCGCCATTTGCCTCCAGTTTGTGACATTCTACTTCCGTATGTCACTAGTCGTATCGTCTATCCATCTTGTTCTTGGCCTACCTCTTGCCCTCACGCCTTCTGGGTTGCCATAGAATGTTCTCTTTTGTTTCCTTGAGTCATCTATCCTTATTAAATGCCCCATCCATCTTATTTTTTGGGCCTTGGCAAAGCGCACTACGTCTTCGTTCTCAAGGATTGCGTTGATTTCTTCGTTGGTACACCTCACAATTATTCCATTTTCTAATCGCGCGCCGTAAATTCTTCTAATTATTTTCCGGCTGCGGTTATGCCGGATTCATCGTTGCGGATGAGTTGTGCCGCACTTATGCGCGCGCATACTTTTTGTATGAAAAATTGCGCATTTCTCAATTTTGGGATATTTTTGGGATTTTTTTTCCTCTCTGGAAAAAAGTTGAATCAACTTCAACTTTTGTGTGGCGGATTTTTTAAATTGTCATTTTTGTTATATGATATATGAAAATACTTCAGCCTGTAGTGTCAAAACAAGATATTTCAAGATTCTACGAATTTTTTACTTACTAATTTTTTAGGATTTTACTAACAAAATTTTGACAAATTATACAAATATGTCAAATTATACCTACAAAATGTGCGGCACACTTTATCCACAACAATGGATCGTAGTTCAGCTGATTCTCTTTTTGGGAAATTTGTGCGGCGCGACTCATCCGCAACGATGAATCCGGCATTAGTGTCCAAACTTCACATCCGTACGTTACTACAGGTCGTATTATAGTTTTATACAATGTGGTTTTTAGGGGTTTGGATAGGAGTTTTGATTGCATAAGCTTTTTGTGTGCAAAATAGCAGGCATTGCCTGCTTTAATTCTATCCTGGATGCAGTGGTGCATACTGTTGTCATTCCTTAGGAGTATGCTGAGGTATTTAAAGTGCTCAACTCCCTCGAAATTATAGTCGGCAATGGTTAAGTTTTGTGGGCTTCTTCTGTTTCTGGAGATTCTTATATATTTTGTTTTGTTTTCATTTATTTCAAGTCCAACCTCTTTTGCTTTTGATTCTAAGGTCACAAACGTTTCAACCATACTGCGGTATGAATTCGCCATTATCGTCAGGTCATCTGCGTACCCTGTTATCTGATATGACCTACTGCCACCATTTTCTAGATTCCCTATGGCATGTTGGAGAGCCATGTTGAAGAGTAGCGCAGATAGATAAACTTCTTACTACATATTTTAAAAAGTATAATCTTTTTTCGCAATAGATTTTATGAAATTTAAATGTATCTCCTTAAAGGGCCCCCAATCATATTTTGGCAAAAACACAAGGTTGGCCCACTCGGCTCAATCCTTTTGCCTACAGCCACCTTTTCGTGCATGATAGAGATAAAGAATTAGTTTATCAATAGAACAAATAGACTGTGGAACACGCTTACACAGTCTGTATTTCCCAACTACTATACAAGATCCAAGAGTTCATGGCCACCTCCTTCAATACCATCCGGACTCCTCATAACCCCAAACCTATTCTGCCCTTCGAACTAAGCTTACTACTAGACATTGTACCATGACGTGACCAACGACACGACGGACCCGTAGTACAAAGGGTGATTCCTGAGCTTAGAACTGCTACATAAAAAACTGTATTACATACTAGCTGGGACCCGGTGCGCCTATGCTGCTCCCAAAAGCCAATAGTAGTAATCAGGTGATATGAATTTTAATATACAGTAGGAGAGTTTGAAAGAGCCTTCAAAATTCAACTCTTCTTAACCATTAACGAAAAACCATTTAATTGGAATCGGAATACAATTCGCAAACTCGCTGGCCATATTGGTGCGGCCATTTTGAATTTAATTTTTGATCATAAAGTCGTTATTTGCTACCTTAAAAAACCTCAGATTAAGATTTTCATTGGAATCGGAACACAATTAGCAAATTCGTCGGCCATTTTGAATTTATAAGTTTTGACCACAATTTCGTTATTTGCGACCTTAAAAACCCCTAGATACCTACTTTCATTGGAATCGGAATAAAATTGGCAAATTCAACCATATTTCTGCGGCAATTTTGAATTTCGGTCATATTTCGGCGGCCATTTTGAATTTAGAAAATCGGGCTTCGAGGTGTATCATAGGAGACCTCCACGGAACTTCATGCAAAAATTCACAGCTCTGCGATGATTTTCAACGAAGCTCTCCATGACAGCGCCATCTGGGAGTGGCTTTAGAAAGTAATAAAATAGCCTATGTTCTAATTTTGAATGTAAATAGCACATGGTTAAAATTTCATTAAGATCGGTTGCACGGTGTAGGAGCCTATAGCGATCATACATACACACATTCATTTTTATATATATAGATTTCTGAAGCTTGAGTGTAATGATTAATTTTCCCTATTGGAGCAACAAGGTGTCTTTAAGGGCGATAAGGGGTCCATCGCAATCTTCACCCCCTCATATGTCACGGCCTTAGTGAGGATATTTGTGCGAGTCTTGTGAAGTTCTTTTTAAATATTTGGCATTCTGGCCGTTGGCCGTTGGCTTCGTACTATTCCACAGATTACCTTTGATTTCATTGAAGCTACATTGATCGTTGTTGGTTTGTTTTTTGACTCATTGATCTCGTTCGAATTCTTAATCAAAAAAAATCAAAGAAACAAAAATTCTGTTATAGCATAACAACTACACAAAAAAAAATGAAAATAAAATAATATATTTTTTCTTTATTTCATTTATCTTTTTATCATGAAAATCATTCTACCTTGAATATCGGGATTTTTATGCTCTAATACCTTCCCTTCGGGCAACAACGTGTATCCTCAATTCCTGTATTAATAATAACGAGAACAAAAAAACTTACACATGTACACATATGTATGTTACGACACAGGACAAAAATCAAGGATAATAATGAATAAAACATCAGCAATTAGAATTTATCGTATTTTTTTTGTTGTTGTATTTATTGTCCTGTATTTTATTCCTTTTTCCTTTTTTTAAAATTTTTTTTTTAGTTACAAGATAACGTTTGATATAATAATAATAATTTTTACTTAACTTTTATGATTACAATTTTTTTTTTGGTAAATGGATATTTTTTTGTTTTTTGTTTTTGTACAACGAAAAAAAAATGTTTTTGTTTTTGCTTAAAATACCTTAAGTACAATTTATAAATAAAATATTAAGGAGATTTTGAATGTTTTTTTTGAAGTTTTTTTTTTGTTTTAATTTATTTATTTTTTTTTTGTAATATTTACAAAAGTACGTACATTATATAAGTTGCAACTTTTTTAAAATTGGTTTTTGTGTGTGTTTCTTCTTCAAAGGATGTTTTTGTGTTTTTTTTTTGAATAAAACAAATTTTTTGATTATTTTTTTTTTCTATACAATTTCAAAACTCAAAACTTTCTATCTCCTTACCTGCAAGTATTTTACTATTTCATGGTTGCATATTTCATTTTCCTAAATAAGCATTTTTGTTTTATTGTGTTGATGATTCTGAATTTTTATTGTTGTAAATTCGTCCTGTTTATTACTGGTTTTTGTATATAACACTTGGCTGGTATGATAACACTTTAAAAATTTGGTTTTATTTATTTATTTATTTATATTTTTTGTATAATATATTCTAGCAGTTTTTTTTAATAATTGTTTTTACTGTACAGTATTATATATTTTCAATGATGATTTCTCATTCTTAATTATTTACAACGTACACTACACATATGCAAAATTTTGTTTTAGCTATATATGTTTCTAATTTTTGTTTTTTTTTATTTTGTTTACGTACTAATAAAAAAAAAGTATTTTTTTTTTGGTTTTTTATTTAACAATTACTTAACTATGAAGAAAATATTCTAATATTGTCATAAATATGCGTCGGTTGTTTTTTCTTTAAAGTAATTCACTATTTATTTTTCGTGATTTTTATGATATTTTTATATTTTGTTTGAATTGTTTTATTTTTTTTATTGTTTTTATTTTTGATAGCGTATTTCGTAAATGATTCCTTGTTTATGGTATTTTTGATTTAGTTTTCGATTTGTTTTTATATTTTTTTTTTAATTTAAATTTAACTGAAGTTTTTATATTTGTTAGAGGAATATTCAAATTGGATTTTGTTTATTTTTTTGTAGTATTTTTTCTTGATTTCAAAAAAGGCGTTTATGTTTTATTTACTTCCCAGTTTATAAGGAAGTTATTGTAATTGGTCCGAAAATCGAAATCATAATTTTCAACGTATTTTAATTTTTCACTGTCCCAATAGCATTTTAACCATACATTTGAGTAGAAGTATGTGTATGTGTGTGTTTTTTTCCTGCACGGTATCGTACAAACCAAAAAAGATATCGACTTCGTTGAGCTGTCGTTCGAAGCGTATTAACGGAAATATGATTTTCATAAAATTCGGTAGAGCCGTGTTTTTTTGTTTAAACGACGTACGTGATTTTTGTGCTTGCGCGATATCGCGCGAACCAACAATGATACCGGCTTTGTTAAGGTGCCGATCGTAGCGCATTACCGAAGTTATAATCTGAAAAGATTTTCATAAAATTCGGTCGGGCAGTTTTTTTGTTTAAGCGACGTACGTGATTTTCGTATCTGCACGATATCACGCAAACCAAAAATGATATCGTCTTTTTTGAGGTGCCGATCGAAGCATATGAACGAAAACATGCTCTGAAAAAAATTTCATAACATTCGGTCGAGCCCATCATACTGCGAAGTTGATCATGTGCACCGAAAGGGTCAAACCCACAATTTTTTTTCGTTCTGTTTGTGTTTGTATAATAATATTTTTCAAGGCCGTGTATATGTCGGAACCAGATCTCCAAACCTATCAACAAAATTAATAGAATTAAACAAAAAATTGTAGTTTATTTACCAGAAACTTAGTTAATCCGCTTATTTTTTATCACTGCTACATTTTAACCACGCCAAAAGGCAGAAATACTTCGGTCGTTGGACCTAAAATTGTTGCTGCTTTGAGGCCTCTAACATAGCAGGAATCTCCAAAGTGGTTCCGGTATAAACTTAGCCCATGATAACAATCTTACACTTTCGCAATTGGTACAGTTAACAAGGGTAGGAAGATACTCTCTAAAGGATCCCATACGATCCATGATGGACCTTAGTCTATTGGCACTAGTCAATTGGCCCGGTCCATTAATTAGAGGCCTACACACAATGGAGCGGGACCTAGTCAGTCCATTCCATAGTTTATCAAACTCGAGTGTCGTCACAAGGCGCCTACAAGTTTTCATCAACAGATGTCTATGTCATATCCTAAAAATCCGATTGGCAAGATAGAATTTCAACTGAAGAACTATGACGCCTATGAAACAAGCGAAGGAAATGGAACTAGATTGGCCACACCTTGCGACGCGAGAACGAAAATCTAGCAAAATAGGCCCTTGACTGGAACCCGCAAGGAACCCGTTGAGCTGGAAGATCGAGAACAACGTGGAGCAGAATCCTATTAGCAGAGGCCGCAAGAACTGGGGGATCCTGGACGGAGCTGAAAGCTGTCGCGCAAAACAGAGTCCGCTGGAGGGAAACTTTTTTCGCCCTATGCCTCATGAGGGATTAAAGGGGAATAAGTGAGTAAGTAAAAGTGTCGTTTTACCAAGCGGTCCCCAACTAAGTAATAACCACATCCAATGCTGCTTGACCTCCGTAATCGAACGAGAACAAAATTTCGCTTTGGTCGTGTCTTCACTTAGCGGACGATGCAGCTCCTTTTTCACCTGGTCGTCTGGTACTGCCTGCGACTCAGCCTTTGTCGGTTGGTTACCGGGATTCACTTGCTTTCGTAGGCATAACATTCCGACAAGGCTGTCTCCCGCTAACCCCCCTTGACTTCTAGGCTATTGTGGCCTAGCCGGCTGCTTAAAAAAGTGAACTCATACCACATCCAATAGTTCAAACGCGAGCCTCACTTCATAATCCTGCCTATTATATCCTTTTTCTATCTTCGAGCTAAGCTTCCTACTAGACATTGACCCATGACGTGAACGGCATGACTGACTGGAGACACCTGAGCTTGGGTTTTCACATAAAAAAAATTTCTTAAAGCTCCAATTTTGCTCCCTTAGGAGCTTATTGACAGCGCTCAAAATTCACTCCGCTTGGTAGGGCCCCGAGTTTTTCCGGCTCCAATATGTAAGTGATTGTACGTACAGAAATTCTATAGTCCTAATTTTGGAAACTTGCAGTTTGCAGCTGCAATTTCACTGCGAAGCGTTCATTGAAGCGGTTTGTATGAAAGCCAGGGTATTCAGTGGATGGCACGGGGCCATTTGACTCCGGGTTTCCCTAACCACGAGCGAGCCAATAAATGTCTCAAGGCGACGAGTCCATCCGAGGTTTCCCACACTCGGTGTCGTACCCCGACACCATTTGAATGAATGAATCGCTCCTGACCTTAATACAATAGTGGACGACAGCCGACTTTTCCCAAACAAAAGAGCTTCGAACTCAAAGTCATTCGAACTCAAAGTCATGGTACAATAATTACAAGGTAAGCTCATGAAGGTCGCGTGACGTCACTCAGATCTTAGCTCACAAGGGAAAAAAGCTTCCCCGTGACGTCACTCACATCTATTCTAATGTAAAAAGGCTAAAAGCTTTTCAAGATGGTAACAGAGCTTTTCCTTATAAGCTTAAGCTAACTCAAAGCTTGTGCTTATAAACGGTGATCCATTTAAAGGTATTTTTTTAGTAGGGATTTTATGACAGAGCCCGTATGAGCTGTGTCAAACTGTTAGGATATTTTTATTCAGTATTGTGTGAAATTTCATCATGGAAAGAGAGCCCGGAGCAGCGTTACAAATTATTCACTTGTTTGTATTACGAAAATCAGCGCTTCACGTGGAATGTGATTCGTACGTCAACAAGACAAATTGCCGTATTTGGGCTAAAGAGCAACCCGAAGAGATTCAAAGACTGCCATTACATTTAAACAAAAGAACGGTTTGGTGTGGTTTATGGGCTGGTGGAATCATCGGTCCACATTTCTTTAAAAATGCCGACCGGAACGTAACTGTGAATTCCATCGTTGTCGCGCCATTACAACGGGCTATTTGCTGCCTCAGATTGAAGCCCGCTATCTTGACGACATTGGGTTCCAATAAGACGGCGGTACTTGCCACGCAGCTCGTGAAACCATGGCTTTATTAGCCAAATACCACTCGAAAGGCTCGAACGCGTCTTCGAAAATTGGAACGTCCGAATGGATCGAGCCCCCGAGGTGCAGCTGACACGGAAGACCATCCTGGACCAGATGGTGTGATCAGAGGATGTGTGGAGAAAAGTGAAAGTGATGCCAAAGGACACCCATCAAAACCTTAAGCAATGCTAGGCTCAAAGAAGCACAGAAAGACAAAGAAATGCCAGGAGAAATAACAGCCAGAAACTTCATCCAGCTCCGTGAAGCAATGACGTAAGTCGTTCACGCGGGGAGAATGGAAGATAAGAAGGAGGAGGAGAACGGAACCGAATGGCTGGAGCTTCCCATTAAGATTCTTTCCACTTTCCGACGTGTCTACGGCCACTTATGTAACGACTGAATTGGGTAGCGAGCTTCGTTTAAATTCACTTTTTCTGCAAATAAAACAGAGACGGTGGGTCGCTGATCCGTAAGACTCACCGTTCCGGCTCTGTTGAGCACCCCTTCGAAGGACTCTTTTAAGGGTCACGTTGATGACGCCAGGCTGAAGTAATGCCTTTACGGCTCGTACCGCTCTAGACTTAAACGTTATGCAAAAGGGTAGGTGACTTTATTTAGTAGGTATATTACACTACCGTCTGGGTGCGAACCCTCAGCGGTGTTTTCTGACTTAGGAACGGGCCTTACAGGCGGTCGTACGCACCCTGCTGTTCGATTGATGATAGAGTATCATCATTCCGTCGTAAAAAAGGCGATGGCTGAAGAAGTAGATCTAGGTGGGACAAGTAGAAAGGCGATAAACCATACCGCAGATTGGAATCGAACCCTGAACCTTTGGGGTGGTAGTCAATCGCCTTGACTTCTAGGCTATTGAGGCCTACCATTGTATGCCTTTAGATGAACGATTTGTTTAGTTATCTCGAGCCGAATAGCTTAAGAATTCTTTTTGTATTGAAACAAGCACAAATTCGTTACAAAATAATATTATTTTTTTCAAAGCCAAAAATGATCACACAATACCAGAAAGGACACAATATATCTTTACAAAATTGACGGTAACAATAGAGTTGCCATGGAATAATTTATCTGGCCACTATAACAGACCCTAATTAATTTTAAGTGCTAACCACTAAATAGTGGGGTAATCGTTGAAATTCCCAGCCACTACAAACTGGGCATATAATATTGTTCTCTCTCAAAGCCGGCATCAGACAACGCCTCTTTAGTGTAGTAGCATTGGGACAAAATTTATGAAATATGAAGAGCAACGGACTGGATTAAGCCGTCAAGTCCAGTCGAGCTGTTCATAGATTTTGGGTAACTGTAAATAACATGGATGCTGCTACGAAATTCCAAAACTATACGAACACACCATGTTCTCTTCTCCACAGTATAGTGCAACTGTAGTGTACCAGCTTTAATGTTCTGAATAAATTATTTTAATGCTACATCAGGATACCCCCGGCAAGCAAAACACAATGCAGGCATAATATATCTAGTGCGCCATTAATCGGTGTCTTGTCCTGTGTGTATCCTGTATGAGTTCTGTTACTGTCTCTTTAGCCACTAATACAAAATCCTTGTAGCGCATTAATTTCGGTTTCGATAATTTTCATTGAGAACGAATTACTGTTCGGGATGAATTAATTTTTTATGCCTCTTGTCCGAAATGAAAAATCATTCTCTGTGTGTGTGTGTGTATTTTGTTTTTGGGCGCTAGTGTTAAAAGAGGACACACGTTCGTATATTCTTTTTTTTTGTTCATTAACGTTTTTCACTGGTTTTCAAAGCGATGAAACGAACACTGGAGTCCTTGTTTGCGTTTCTTTTTGGATGGCAAAAACGAGGCTGTGTTTATGGATTTAATGAAAGGAATATTGCAATGTAAATTTTGCGTTAAAGGATCATTTTTAAATCCTTTCACAATTTAATTAATTTCACATAATAATCTCATTGAATGTATTAATTACGATAGTGTGGCGAAGTATTATGTCAAAGTCAATATGTAAAAGGCTATTGCGCCACAAATTCCAGTCCATGTATCTCAAAAGGAAAAATCATTACAAACCTCAGAGAAAGTAAACAGGTTTCATACGCGAAATGGATTGATTTAACAAACTGTGATGGACTAGAAAAGCATAGTACTGACTACTGTACTTTGCTCTATCATAATCCATGGTCTTACAGTAGGTTTTAGTTAAAACGATAGAGAAAAAATTTACTGAATTTGGATGCCAGCAGCCACAAGTATACTTTGAAAACATTTAACGAAACTCACTCAACCAATTACAAACAGGAATCTTTAAAAATCGCACAAATAAGTTCACATATGAACGCTTAGAAAACCTCTCAACATCGTCTAACGAACAAACATGCTAAAATATTACATAGTCCGGGGAAATTAGCATAAAAAACTCACGAAAGGAGACAAAATTCCAAAATGGCTGAAAATTGTAACACAGCTTCCTTGGGACTTTTTAAGAAAACAATTTCGGAATCACAAAAAAAAAACAACATGGCCGCCGGAGATATCAGTTTTTGGTAAAAAAATCACTCAAAAACTGGTTTTTTCGAAAACATTATTGCCTACAGAATAACCCTCTTGAATTTTTTTCGAAAACCTTAACCTTTCCGAATTATTCAAAGTATTTTTTGGCCGAAATGTGATTTTTGGAAACTTTGACCTTGAATAACTTCGAAAGCGTTAGGTTTTCGCAAATATGAAAAAAGTGTTTTTTTGTAGGCAATAACATTTCGTATTGACTGATCAAAAATTTTTTTCGAAAAAACCAGTTTTTGAGTGATTTTTTTGCCAAAATTGATATCTCCGGCGGCCATGTCGTTTTTTTTTGTGATTCCGAAATTGTTTTCTTAAAAAGTCCCAAGGAAGCTATGGTCCAATTTTCAGCCATTTTGGAATTTTGTCTCTTTAAAATGCTAATTTCCCCGGACTAACAATGAATCATGAGGTTGTGATTTTTATTCGGAGGCTTCAACCTAATTTCTTTTCTGTGGTGTGCCATATTTATAAATATTCTCCTGCAATTTTCGAAGTAAGTGAGATCCTCAGTTTACCTAATGAAGACTAAGATTGTTATAAGGTGTCTGGGTACACTTTAGTGCACAAACTCTACTCCTATAGGTGAATTAATAGTGTAAATTCATGGTTACGGGATATTTAAACGTTCACAATGTAAATTGGTTGAATTACTTGAATTTCACGCGTATTACACGCTCTTTGTAAATACTAATAAACTGCACGAAATTATAAATTATGCGTGTTACTGACACTGATCTTTCGTAACCTCTTACACAACACGATAATCCTTCGAAGTTGTTTCCCATCTTGGAATCACGAACCACTGCTAGTCAGGGCTAATTGCCCATACCAATCTTCTATCCCAACCAACCCAGCTCCTAGGAGATTTGTTTGACGTTACGAGAAAGCCAATCGGCTGGGGCTAATTCCTTTCTTTCAAGCTGCAGGCTGGAATCTGTGTTTCCACAATAGTAATGTCTACTTTGCTGGTCTCTGTATCACCGAAATTATACTGAGAGAAAAGCTTAGGCCACATGGAGTTTTATCGGGAGTGCATGAAGCCAGTTAGGGCTAAGGAAACCTCCTATAGAGAGTACAGTAGTTCTCTGAGTAAATCGCTTCGTCGTAAGTACAGACTAAGGATTTCCTGTAAACTTATGGCCCTCCTGGTTCTGGTCCAAATCCATGGCAGAGTTACTTGCATCATTAGGTGCGTTTCATTTTCATTGGAGTACGTACCCCAGCGTAGTTGGGCGAACATCGGAGTTGATGCAGCTACACCACAGTATGGGCTGGGGTAAGTCGGAGGGCAGTAAATGCTACACTGCGTAGTTAACGGTCCTATTGTTACTAAGAAGCGTCCATTTTTGAGTTGCTATGCGAGTTTTCGAGAGTGTAAGCGTCAAAACTTTGCTCTTGTAAAATGAGTGTGTGTTTTGTTTGTAAAAAGATTGTACTCAAATTAACCTGTGTGCCATCTTCAGAGCACAGTTCTCACACTTCAGCACGCTATAACTTTGGAACGGTAAGTCGGAGGGAAAAAAAGTTTAAATAAATGTTGTAGACATTTTTAAGAGGAACAATTTACTGATTTACACTTTTGTAAAAAAAAACATTTTTCCTGGGACAAAAAACTAAAAAAACCCTTTTTTGGAAACTTTAGCGCCACCTAGCTTCTGTATTTGAAGTTGTACGGCATGACCTCCTTGTAGGTAATAATGTCCTCTACATTTTTTGTTTAAAAAACTTTTCTCTAAAATGCGTAGATTCAGAGAAAAACGCTTTTCAAAAACTTTTTGAATTTTTCAAAAATGTCTACTAGAAATTTTACTCAAATTTAGAGTTGAGCTTCTTTCATGCTCCATTCACGATTTATGAAAAATCATCCTTCCAAGAATTAGTGGCGCATCAATATTAGATCTGTACTGTACTATACTTTATTGGGAAATATTGTTATATTTCGAATAAAAAAAATCGCTCGAAAAAATATACACACAAAGAGGCTGCACTAAATTCTTTTTGAGTTCTTATAAAATTTTCCGTTAAATTTAAAAAACATTTGTTTCACGTCCGGAATAAATTAAAAAACATCGGTGGCAACGTGTTTTTTTTTGTGTTTTTCACGGATGCCTGAAGGGTACTGAGAACGTCGTCGGTGCCCCAATGCGACGGATGTGCGGGAAATATCGCGCCTTTCCCAATTTGTTTCCATGGAATTACAACGTGCCGATATTTTTTTTTCACTGATGCTCCCGGTACTGCACTGAAGTCTCCGTAACCTCACGTATATGTGTGGATCGACCTTACTTCTTCCCTAATATTAGACGACAAGTAGTACAGGTTAAATCGACAACATGTTCTGGTGACCTTCATGTATTTATTGCGCTTGGTGAATCTGGTCTGATTGCTCTAGATATCTCCAGGCTTTTGATAGGGTATATTACCTAAACTCCAAGCTATTGGCATCAAATCCGCTCTAAATAACTTAGTATTGAATTGTTTCGACTTAACTTCACACTACCTCTTTCGGTGCTCCTCAAGACTCAATTCTATCATCCGTTCTTTTCCTAGTTTTTATAAATCCTAAACCTGATCTAAATATCGTGGGTTAAGAACTAGAGAAGCGTAAGGGCAAAAATACAAAAAAAATTTTTTTTTGCCATTCGCTTTTTTAATCCCCATATTTTGATGTGCCAAAAAACTGGAACGATGTAGTGTGTAGATTGCTTAGTACAACAAAAACGTATAAAAACAAAAGATATTTGTTTGTCGCCAAAATGAAGTGTTTCTACTTACAATAATCTTGTCCAAAAAAATTACGAGCGTAACGATCGTAACTCGATTTACAGAGCGAATAGGACACTGAATATGCCTTTAATGTAATCGCTCAAATAACGTATCTTGGCATTCGTTATTAACGCAAAAAGTTTGATTATGTAGCCTTAGTTTGTTTCGTGCCAAATAAACGTAAAGTACCGTTACTGCTTATGGGTCCTTGTTTCGCAAGCTTCCGTCATTTTTCTCCCTGCCAAAAAAGCGTTATTATGGCACTAAATATGATGACCCAGAACATATAAAGGATGACCCAGAACATATCTATTTTAAATATGACTTGGACAGCGAAAGCTTCAAAAAAATTAAGGTATTCAGAAGGGGCAAAAGAGCAACCTCGTCGAGAGTAATTTTGCAAAAAGCTTACAGTGGTCCAATAGCTATATCAGCAGATAAGTACAACGATTTGCAAGAGCTGTGTCGATCTGGAGTTATTCCTTCAACATATCATGATTTTTACAACCATTTGCAGGTCGACCACGACTAATTATTTTTTATTACATTTTTAAAGAAGCCACGAGAGATAGCCATTTTAACGGAAGTTCCTTTGCTTTCACACATTATTGAATTTATGTAACAGCCACAATGACGTATGTCAACCAGTTTTTGAAAAATAAATTTTTTTAAAATGAAATCGTTTTATGATTGACCAAAAGGTTACACTATTCTGTAGCCGATAAATAAAGCTTTATTATTAGTAAAAATCAGATATCTAACTACTATAGATTTAGCCATATAAGATCTATAAGATAACGGTAGGTAAATTTGAATTGTTTTTCGGCTCCCCTGAGAAGTTGTCATTTTGCCCTTACGCTTCTCTAGTTCTTAACCCACGATATCGTCCAATCCCTTTCATAGTTTTGCTGCTGACAGTACTCTACGCTATTAGTATTCCGAACTACTGTTCCATTTCTAATAAAACATACGCTACCCTTCCACGGTCCAAAACTAATGCCTACGACGGTCCAAAACTAATGCCTGAAATTTCTTTTAATATCCTTGGCATAATATAGACCTATGATCTGCGTTGAAATACCCAGTAACCAATTGCCTGGTATTTCGTAGAAGATGGAAATTCTTTTTCAGCCGTTGGCCCGCGCCGTAATCTACAAGTCCTATATTCGTTCTCGCCTTGAATTCAACTTGTTTATCAGGGCCTAGGCGTGGCTGGAAAAGTATAAAACCGCACTCTCAAATTTATTGGTGATGATGAAATGGATAACGTTCTGCCCCACGGCTATAGCTTTCACCTTTCACTCAACACACAAGACCCTAGGCCACTCGAATCACTTGCACAGCCCTTATTTTTGCGAACAACTCCACATTCAGTATTCCCGAACACTTACAACATCCAAGAGTTCACCGCCTCCTCTCCATGCACAAGCTGTCAAAAGCCGTCGTTTCTGAAATATTTGAGCATTTACTTAGATGGGCTTGCTGAAACCCGTTCCGTTCACTAAACCTTGGAGTTTAAAGTGTTAGTAGGACTTCCTGGTTCTATCACCTCGAATCTATCAATCTCTAAGCTTAGCCCATTTTATTAGCTGCTCAGACTCTTGGTCCATCAAAGGGAATCTTCTCGATATTCCCGCTGGATACGCGACGGTTGATAAGCTTTCGTTAAAATGGTGCGCCTTAAGCCCCTATACACGGTCAAATTGGATGTACATCGAAGTGCGGAATTACAACCCCTAGACATGAGAATTTAATGAACAACAAGCTAAATGTCATCATACTGAATCCAATATGGCGGCCGCACAAAGATGGCGAATCCTTTATTTCTCCATAACCTCCTTGACATGGGTATCAAATGAAAGCGTATGACAAGTAGAATATAATAAAGAAAAAAAACAACATAAATTATAGTTAGAGAGTGAGCGAAAAGAGTGAAAGAACCGATAACGGCAATATGCGGTTTTATTCCACCGTGCTTCATCCAACACTACTGTCACAGAACGCAGCCTTCGGTGATTGAACAGGGCACGGTTTCCTCGCTTATTATGCTTACAGGCGATGATTGCAGGAGAACGGGCAAGACGTTTTTAAAGAGGGAAGACAAGAAAGAAGAAAAGTTATCTAGTTGGGAGAAAATGGAAATACGAAGGACCATGACAAGAAGTGGATTCGAACCACAGACCTCTGGAATGGCGGTGGGGCGTCAGAACCTTTACTACCGAGGCCGGCCAGTTGGCACCTGTTTTGCGTACTTTTCTGAAACCTATTTGGATCATAAAGTTTCTTCGTTCAGTTTTTTTTTACTTTCGAATTTGACATAATATGTAAATTTATATTATAATAAGTAAATTTATATTATAAAACAATGGTCCACCTCGTACTAAAATAACGAAATCAAGAAAAAATACATCAATTTTTTTATGAATTCAACTAAAATAAAAATTCTAGAATAAACTAATCGACCACGAAACTCTCTAGCCAAAATATCTCATAGTATTTGTTGTAGCACGTTAACTATTTACAATTTGTTTAAACATATTTTTCTTTTAGTTTTTAATTAATGGAAGTTAAAGAATTTTCTACCATATTTTGTTTTTTGTTTTGTTCAAGTACAATTTTTCGTTAAACATTTTTTCATTTCCATTCGCTTAAAAATTAATAAGTGTTATTTACTTATAAAATGTTTTGTTTGTTTTTTACTCATCCACTTGTAGTCTTATTAAAAGTTAAGATTTATGTTTATAAATAGTAAGTATTTTTTATATAATGTTATTTGACTAAGTTCTTTTACACATTAGTTGCGGAAGACATCTATCTTTGACGAGACATTAAAGGTATTCTTATTTATTTTTTTTTTCGTGGAATGTTAGAGTTTTTTTTTTACTTTTCATTTCATTTGTTTTTTGTTTTTTTTTAATTTAACTTTTACATAACTATAATATATGCTTAAATAATAGTTTTTTTTATTTTTGATTTATGTATGTATATATAAACTTATTTTTAACTTTAATTCGTTATTTTACACTATTTACTAATTAAATAATTTTTTTTACACAATTATCATTAATTTTTTTGCTTAAATATGTTTTTTTTTTGGGATTATGTATTTATTTTGGGCAGTATTTTTTTGTGTGTGTTTTGTTTTTATATGTTTTTGATAATATGTTTTTTTGTTAAAGTAATATTTTTGAAATGCTTCTCAATTTTTTTGTTGTTTTTATTGAAAAAGTAATAATAAAAAAATTATAAAAATTCCTTTAATAAAATATTGATTACTAAATAATTAAACATTAAAGTTTCACAGATAAAAATGTGCTCTTTAGTATTACATTTGTTGATTTATTCCTGCCAGACAGACACTTGAAGAAATTATTCAATAATATTCAAAGTAAGCACCTGAAATTTTTATATGAATTTATTCATGTTCTTTTAGTTTTTCTATCATTCCCTTTCACCATATCCAATGTTTAGCAATAAGATCTGTTGAGTGGATGCTATATTAACATACGACCGATGGAAAACTTTGCTCTTGGGAAATTAAGTGAAAGTTTTCTTCGGTATTAGTATTTTCGGGTATATTTTCATAATTTTAGATTTTAGATCAATAAAACAATTCATTTTTGAGAAGGGAATTTTTCTCGTTATAGTTTTATACTTTCAAAATTTACTTTTATTGGCTTAAATAAAAATTCGATGTTCATTTAAAATCAATATTTTTAATACTTTAGTTTCACGTGTTAAAAATTTGTTTATGGAGTTTATAAATGACAACTTTAAAGTATGAACTAAACTTTCTCTATGATTTGTGTTTCTTCTGAATAGTGATTACTATGCCACTTTAGCATAAAACATCGTTCCTAAAGACCAGTTTGGACGCAACTTTCCTATTTGTCCATATTTATTTTTATGTACCAGTTCATTCTGAGATAAGTACCTACTCTCGACTCCTGTGTAGGAATGCAAAATACTGCTAGAGTCAGCGTCATAAAACTAGGGAATTTCAAAACCGCTGTTTCCATGGGCGGCGAGCAACGTAAAGGTGAATTTTCATATTCGACGTTTTTTTGTCCCGCTGCTGTTTTTCAATATTTCAACCAATCAAAACCAATTTCTTCGACATCAAATTGTTTCTGATCGGTTGAAATCTTAAAAAAGAGCGCCGCGACGAAAAAAAACGTCGGATATGTAAATTCACCATAACTCGTGGGGGTTTGCTTAAAACCCAAATAACGGGCTAATTTATATTCTTAATACCAATTAAACATGCGCGCCTCATTTCCTTTCTTTTATGGCGAGGGCTCTAACGCCAGCCATACCGTCTGTCACCGAGCCTCTTTTAAACCCTATCACGACTAAATCCTGACTTCGGGTGTCCCATAAGAGATGACTCCCTCAATTATGTTCACAGGTAATGTCAGAAGAGTGGACAGGGGTTTGCTGTAAATATACAAACCAAGTAAGAATTTGTTTACTTTGTCTTCGGAGACACAAATCAAACCTATTGCACCGACTCCCAGACTATTCCACAAGATCCCACCTAAGACACAGCGAAGTGTAACTACAGATTCGATCCTGTCGCGCGAAAGCTCACCTAACGCGAAAGTTCATCCAAGGCACAAACCAATCACAGCGAAATTCAACCATATTCCCCAGCTCGAAATATTATTCTAGACACAAGGAAGTTGAACTAATCTTCACAGGTGGCGCTCATTCACACCCAAGATCACATTCACACCCGAGTTCACTACCTATGACGTCACTGTTCTCAATTGGCATTATATGATTATATGGCATTCTTAGAACGTTCTCAGAATGCTTTTCAAAATGGCATGGTGCATGTATCCGTTGACCGGGCTGAAAAAATTCCGAAAGTATTCCATTATCGCAAGCAAAATTTTGTTTGGTTGAGAATGGCGGCTATCTTCCTTACCTTTATAAACAACGTGTTCTCGGTCCCATCCAACCCACTTTACAGTTTCGCTGATCACAGTACCTACTCATACGCCTGATTATGAACTTATGTTCAACACAATCAAAAGAGACAATGAATTCATTCTCTTGCCTTATTCCCTCAAATTTATCGGTGACGATGCCATATGCTCCACCATGGACCCTCTGTGCCATTGTAGGTATGTGACAGCCCTGACAAAACTTTATGGTTACTACTATAGCGACTGGTCAAATGAAATATCCTCTCTCCATGGCAATCTTACAAGACTGGCCCGCTTGGCTCATCCTCTCTGTCTACAGCTCCCCTTATCGTGCCCAATACAAACAAGGAATTCATTCATCTCCTTCAACATTCTCCCAGCCTGGCATAACCCTAAACCTATTCTTTCCGCCATACTAAGCTTACTACTAGACATAGCGCAATCACGTGACCAACGACATGACGGACTGGTAGTAGGAAGGTGATTCCTTTGCATAGATCTACCACATGAAAAAAATATAATAAGTTTGGATACATTAACAAGCTCTTCGGAATGTGGGTCCAAAACCTTCCCTTTCCGTTTTACGAGCATCTTTGTTCGCATCTTTCTTCTCTGCGTCTCACTTTTAGCTAAGCGTTTGCGCAAGCTTTTTGTTATAAAATATTTCTCCTTCTTTTTTAACCTATATCGAAAAAACAGCGATTTGGACAATCGCTTCAGCTTGTGCTCATTAGCAATTACTTCTATTGTCTTCAAAACTAACATAAACTACTTCCTAAGTAGAGCAATGGGCATCCTAGACATACCTCGAAGAGGTATAGCCAGAATTACAGTAATCATCAAGGGACATTGGTCCATAGGGACCACGCTACAAACCTAAGTATCCCAAACAAAGTCGGCTGTCGTAGTTACGGGGAGATAAACGAGAGAGAAACACTTCTGTGTAAGTCTAAATTCCCGGCTCTAGCCAAAGGCAAGCAGCGAACACTATTTAGTTAGGGAGTGGCTATTCGCACTGCAGAGTAGATAAGAGTAGATAAGAGTAGATGAGAGTAGATGAGAGTAGATGAGAGAGTAAATAAGAGTAGATGAGAGTATATGAGAGTAAATAAGAGTAAATAAGAGTATACTACTCTCTCTCTACTCTCGTCTACTCTCATCTACTCTCATCTACTCTCATCTACTCTCATCTACTCTCTCATTTACTCTCATCTACTCTCGTCTACTCTCATCTACTCTCATCTACTCTCTCATCTACTCTCATCTACTCTCTCATTTACTCTCATCTATTCTCATCTACTCTCGTCTACTCTCGTCTACTATCGTCTACTCTCGTCTACTCTCGTCTACTCTCGTCTACTCTCGTCTACTCTCATCTACTCTCTCATCTATTCTCATCTACTCTCATCTACTCTCATCTACTCTCTCATCTATTCTCATCTACTCTCATCTACTCTTATCTACTCTTATCTACTCTGCAGTGCGAATAGCCTCGGCCATTTAGTTACGTTATTGTAATCTCCGGACTAGGGGACGGTTCAATGATATGCTTCCTAAACCCCACAGGATGACTTTAAACATCCACCACAGCCGGTCAAACTACTATCAAACCTGAGGTAAACAAGCTGTAGAAACAAAACTGTGGACTAAAGTGTAATTGGATCTCCGATTGCACTGATAAAAGCCTGACGATGACGAAATCTTACTTTATGCCTCAGTGGAGAAAAGCATAAGTGATCGCACTACCTGCAAATCCCCAAGTAGTATCTTACGTTTTTTAGGGAAACTACTAGAAAAATCAATGTTATGGCAACGGTAGGCATTGTTTAGATATGGTCCCTTCCCTGATGTCGCATGCACAGTCTGGTTATTTCGCAGAAACAGTACTTGTTGCATTGCATTGCTAAATGTGACGACCGATCTTGGCATGGCTCTTGATTCTGGCGACATTGAATACCTTGTGACTTCAGTGCGGCATTTGACAGTGTTAGCCATAAGCTTCTAAAATGTAAGTTAATATGTCTCATCTTCCTTAATTCGAGGTTACTAACATAATTGATCTCAAAATGTATGGTTACAAATTTCAATTTCGGAATTTTTCCAATAACGCACGGTGTTCCGCAAGGTTCAATACTGGTGCCGTTGCTTTTCAGCATTTATGTAAATGATCTCAGAAGGGTCGTGGCAAACTGTAAACTATACATATTTGCATATTTACATGCCTAAGTGTATTTTAAAAATTCTTTTGGATTGATCGCATAGATCAAAATGGTCGCTAAGTACCACTAAATCCAGATGCATTCCTATATATATATAGGAAGGAATCAGTTACTTCTTGCCTTCCACCTATCATTCTCATAAAAAAAGTGCTTACCTTAAGGAATGCGAGTCAAAAACTTAAGTGTCCAGCTGAATTCACAATTAGGCTGCTGGGGTCATGCCTCTCATACATTATCTAAATATATATATAGTAATTTGCGCTATCTCGCTGTCCTTTTCGCCTAAAGGCACTCGTTCAAAATAAATCCAAACCACCTGCCAGCAAATTTCCCATATTTCAGAACTATTATTAAAAATTGCCCCTAAAAGTATGCAGGTGGATTTAAATAATTTTAACCTAAATGTATGCAGGAGAATTTGAAAAATTTGAGCCTTAAAGTATGCAGCAAAAAATAACCGACCCACAGAGACGCTAAGTCGTTAGCAGAGAAGATGGTTGCATGTATGCGATAATAACCAATGAATATAGAGGTTTTATTTAATTGTAATTTTTTTCTTAGAGGTTTATGTGTACATAAAATTCTATTATGTGATTGGAATGATCGGTTTTAAAAGAGAATCAAAACTATTTTCGTAAAGTATTGGATATAAAGAAAGATTTTGAGATGCACTAAATTGCAGAGAACTTTTATTACCATCAATTGGAAAATCGAAAAATCTGTGAAAACTGTTTTTACTAAGTATGTGACGCTCAAAGAATACGATCAACTTAAGGTCATTTTGTGTCTGTGCTCTATCTATAAAGATAAAAGAGAAACTCTATCCACTGGAATAATTGAGGTAAGGACTCAACTGATAACTTTCGACAATCGACCTGTGGTTATGGCCGGAAAATCTCCTTCTCTCCACAGAGATAACGATAACACAAGAACATTTTTTTTTCAAATAGTTTTCAAGAAGAGTTACGCTCCAGATGTGGTAAATATTAGAAATTTTTGCCTTAATTTTCAATTCAATTCAATTCAACCTCATTCCATTTTGGCCATTATCCAGTGTCTACAAAGAAGTAAATGAAAAAATCTAAAAGACGGATTGTGGACCAAAAAAAAAGAAGAGAGAAAAAAAACGAGGTTGGGAAAAAAAATTTCGTCAAACAGGAAAATTGAGAAACATTTCAAAAGAAAATGTCGAACATTGGAATCCTATTTGATATAGTCAGTATCCAAATATTAACACAGTGAATATCTAATATCTGTATGTAAGTGTGTATCTAGTGATGTGGCAGACGGGGGCTGAAATTTCAATCTGCAGTAGCTGCTCTCGTATATAGTACAGAGGACAGATGCTGATGGTTCTGTGCAAGATGCGTTCATTCCTTGAAGGCAGCAATGTTTATGGTTCTGTAGATCCTTGACGCATGGTTCCGATTGGTACTTGATGGCTTTTAATACATGTCTGTGTTTGTCTTTTCCGCATTATATGTACATGTCCTTAAGTTTCATCCATATATTTACAAGAGTCCCTTACATTTATCTACACAAACAAATTCCGCTTTTGGAGGGGTGGTTGCTGGCTGTGGAAGTGGGAGGAATGAAGGATGAGAGATCGGGACAAGAGTGTGGGAGGAGTACAAGGGTAGGGCAAGGGGACGAATTGCATTGGAGATGCAGTTTCCGGAGCTGCTATGCTGTACTGTCTCTCCTACATGAAGATGCCCTCGTTTAAAATATGTTTGAACAACAATAACAAAAACAATGACGTAAGAGAAGTGGTTGTGAAATTGTCACAAGTTCGCATCTGGGACCCATTCTGAAACACCCACGGTGACCGAGGCGATGGTACAACAGCGGGTGTTTGGGCGCTTCGTGTCTTCTCAAATCCGTTCCTAGCTGGAAGTTGTGTATGAACTGTTTGGAAGTTAAAAAAAATTTTTTTTTAGAAACAATTTAAAAGGACGAACAAAATTGAACAGGAGACGCATGCAAGGCGGCACGAGGATGCCATCAGGAGGAGGGGGATTGTGCACAGGATTGAGAAGTTAGGGATATTGGAATGATGGGGGCTTATGAGCCAAGTGTAGCTGCTCGGCCCCAACCAACACCGGAAGAAGGTTACTTGGGTGAGACAAAGCTGTCCGAGGGATGCCTCTCTCAAACAAATTAAGGACTCCGGTTACTTACCTTCCGGTGCTCCGCCGACAAAGTCGCCCTCTTGTATGTGATTTGTAATTGCCGTTTCCTTAGCCCGGACGACTTCGTTGATGCCCTTGTTGTGATTCAATATCTGCTTCCGGCGGGGCTTCGGGGTGGTGTGCACGTAGGGGGTTGGTGTTGTTGTCGGCTTTGGTGGTAATCGAAGCTCTGCAACAAATGATGTCAATTACTGAATTTCGTTCGAATGAAGCGAGTAGCTATAGAGCAGGGCCAGGACCAAGGGGTGGGGGGGAGTATAGTTCATTTATTATTAAAGCTAAGTCATGTCGGCTTCTCTTGCCCCTAAATCGGATTAAGCGGTGGGGGATATTTAAATTGGGTCATATTTTATTCAGTGGGACTGAGATTTTTGCAATCAGCCTGAGAGGACTGAGAACATTACTTTGTGTGTGCCAAGCCAAAAAAGAGACGTTCCCCGAAAATGCTATGTTCTCTGTTGCTTGCTGCTGCTGGCTGCTGCTGCTGTTAGCGGCGAAAGATGCGGGGAGGAAATATTAATTTAATTTTTATTAAGGGTACTTCTGGTCAACCGAAGAAGGCGAATCGGCATTAATATTTTGTGATGGTTCCGCACCTTCTTCACGATATTTTATACACGGATTTTGAATTTTGTTTTATTTACTGTGTTGTAAAATGTTTGCCTTTTGCAGCTTTTACTGTGTTGAGATGTTGTTGATGTTCCCTTGGTTATGGTACGGCGGTGGTGTTGTTGATGGTGTATACACCAAGAAGTCTGGGTAATTAAAGATGAGATATTGAAGCATTTAACCGAAATGGATTTTATGGGTTTTAAGGATAAAATATTTGATATTTATTTATGATTATGGATTATGCTTATAAATTGAAGATATTTTCCCCCAATAAATTTCAATTTTTTTTACAATGTTTCGATTTTAGTAGAAAGATCTGTTATAAATTTATAATAGTTGATGCTATTGTTAAAACCTATTATTTTAAAGTAGTTTTAGGTTCTTCTTATATAGTCAAACAAGTTGTTGCAATAGGGAAAGTGTTTTTTAGTTTAGAATGCTATCTTGATCTATAATAATTCTAGAGACGCACCTCGATTCTCTGTTGGTAGTTTATTAAAAGTAATCTAAAAATTAGTGGGTACTACCATCCGATAAAATATCTGAATTCTGTAGAGCACGTCATGTTCAGTCGACTTAGAATTTTACCATCTGCGGGCATTGTTAAGCTATAGAAATAGTTCGATTCTTCAGAGATCAACCTACAGCCTACAAAAGGCATTTTAGTTCAAAACTGGCTTTTAGACAATGTTCACATGCCCAAGTAATTCGCGCCTTATACCAGTCCAGATTTGATAGAGTCCCTATGAGGCTAGCCGCACTGCCTCATTGGACTCGGTGTGGTTTGCCCTATTAGGCCCACACAGGACATCTAACGCTTTGCTTCATTCGAACCTCGTCATAAGCAATGCATCGTTTGGCCCCTTGGGGAAAAATCATTGCTACCCGATCCCGAGGGGAAAAACGAGGACGAAGAATTTGAGAATTTCGGCGTGGATATGTGAGTAATAACTGCGCTGTTGTCGAAAGCTTTATACTCTTAAACGTGAGTGTCGTTTTATCAATGCGGTCCCCCAACTAAGTACTAATCACGTCCAATCCTGCTTGACCTCTGTAATCGAACTAGAAGTGGTTTATTGAAATGCTAAATGATACCCTTCACGGTAACCAACCAATGAAGCAATGTAACAACAAACACTAAAGCTTTGTATGAGTAAAACTAAAGCTTAAGGGTTTTACTTAAAAGCTTTTTAAAAAGAAAAGCTGATGTCGGGGTTACCCCATTTCACCATGACATTAACGACATGACAAACTGGTAGTACAAAGGGTGACTCCTAAGCTTGGTTTTTCACATATAAAAAATGAGGTTGCCTCATCGGGCCCTTATGAGAAACTGATAAGGGATTCCTCACTTTAGTATCGCTATTTGGTTAGTGTGGAGGACTCTAAGGTGAAAGCCATCTTTCGGCATGCCCCTAATTTGCCACATGTGTCGACACGCTGCATGAGTCAATCCTTCTTTTAAATTCTAGTCGGGAGTGGTTCAAAAAGTTAAGGATATACCGTTATAAGTTCCTATTTCCTTTTCGTATGAAAAGCCTTGTTTGTGTGCGGCCTTTCGACCACGTTCGTCCTTCGCCAGCGACCGAGACGGCATTTTAAGTCGAAAGTACCGACGAAACCAATTTCATACCCATACCCACTTCATATAAAGCGGTGTATTCTATTCGTTTTTGACAGTCGCTGTGGAAAGCGATTCGTCGGTTGCTCTTAGCATGGTTACAGCATTATGTGTACCTGAAATATGTTGGGTATGGATTTCCCCACCCAAAGCGAAAGTGCGCGTGCACTTTTCTTTCCATACCCAGTAAGGAGCACTCAAATAGCATTGTCTCCCTCAAGACTCCTGAAGGGTTCCTTACGGAAAACACCAGGGATACCATGGAGCTATTAATCAGAACTCATTTCCCGGGTTCTCAAGTAACTGACCCTGGATTGGCCTTAGAACATAACATTGGATCGGAGGTAGTTCTTGCGCACCGGTCCTACAATAGGAACAAGGACCTGGCAAATAGGACTTTCACTGCGGGTAAGTTCGAATGGGCAATTGAATCTTCAAGCCCTTCAAGGTTGCGGAGATGGATCTCCTTCGAGGGGTTGCGGAGAGATCCTACCACTTTGCTGCCATTATTCTGGCATTCAAAACTTTACGGGAGGCCTACGCTAATAAGCAGATTTTTATCGTCTCTTAGTATGGGCATTTCATCTGCTTTTCCGCTGTCCTTGATGTTTCTGGCGTACAACAGAACCCCTGTCTCGGGTGTGCTCTGGGTCGACGTTTTTACCACTCTGTTGTTGGCCAAGCTATTGCTGATGCTTTCAGCATGCGGAGGATGCACTGATTAGCACCATGAATGATCAAAAATTCCTCCAGGATCTACTGGATGGCCGCAGTACTGATGCTGTTAAAAGTGCTTTCCAATATCCATAAAGACTGCCAAGGTAAACTGTTTGTATTCTAGGAAGTATCTTAATATACGTACAACATCATACAGTGCGGTATCCATCGATTTTCTCTGGTAGATCAACATTCTAGGATCTTCAGGACAAAGGATGACATCCTTCTCGGCCTCTAATCTGTTGCCATTTTGCCCGAGTAAAAATAAAAAATGGCTTTACAACGGGCGAACACCGGCCGCTTAGCTTTTTAAGGGGCATATAATGGCCATATGGTTTTAACCAATTTTTAATAGGAGCACATACGGTCTCACGGCGGTCAAACTTGACCAAACGATTTAAATGTCCAAGTACTGAGCTGCAAAAACCGGTATACGACAGCAAATTTGAGCTAAAAAAAAGAATCTGCACCAAATGTATTGTTGAATTTGTTTCATGGGAACTTGATCATTTTCCTTATGTACAATGCTCCTTTCGATATTTAAAGATAATCGATGTGCAAGAGAAACGAGCTCGCCAGTATTCGATTTGTTGTACGTGAAGTGTGTGGTGCGTGTTGATTTATATTTTAGTGGGAAATTTTGTTATTTTGTTTCAATCACGGTCGGTGTGCGCCCGTTGTAAAGCCATGTTTTATTTTTACTTAGGTATGCCCGCGTCTACTAATTTTCGGAATGAAGATCACTTCTTATCCAAACAAGGCACGTAGCTGTAGTGTAGCTAGTTGTTTTAATAGATTGACATCAACCACGTACTAATAATGTCTTCTGGAGAATTATTAGCACTATTAGCATGCTTGGTACGATATTCGCAGAGTAACTGCTGAAACTGCACAACGCATCGTGGTGATGATTTGGAAGAATTCCTCTTTTGAAACTGCTATCATCTCAATCTGCAATCTCTCTCTTCATCCATAAAAAGGAATTGTCTCTTGGCGGTCCTAATGGATTTTTTGTAGAACCTGAACAAGAACCTGTTTTGGTAAACATGCTTCATCTTTGAGGTTAAATATTACCATTGATATCACATCCATATTTTCACTACTGGGACGATACCAGGGATGCATCTAAACTTCCTAAACAAACACTCCTAATTTTTGACAAGTCATCAAAGATGTATGCGGTCAGACGTTGTCGTGATAGAAGATAACACTTTCCTATTATTCAATTCGGGCCGTTTTCGTCTAATTGCCTGAAGTAATCTCTCTACTACAAAATAGAAGTACGTCATACTGGACAGTTACCTTCCAGTCCCTCCATACACGCAGAATGACGTTTTTCAACACCTGTCGCTTATATGAGCTCTTAGACGGTTTTTGACCTTATTTTGGAATCCTAAAACACAAAAATGAGTGTTTCTCGTTTATATGAGCTACTCCCGGCTTTAGGAACACTTGTGACGGCTCACCATCACTTGTCCTCAATATTTGGCGCGCTTCCGATTGTCGGACGTCACCCAATTTTCATCACCCATTTTTCATCAGAAATGGGTCCATTTCATTGCGTTTCAGCAGTCTATCATGTTTTTCGCGCTAAGGTCATGATCTTTTTTGTATCCAGGCTTGTGTAAATGGTTCAAAACAGTTTTGTGGTCAATACCTAGCTCCATGCCAATGTCGACACTGTAGACAAGCCTTGCTGAACTTTTTCAAAAATTTCCCCTTTTCCCACGATTGCACGACCAGATCGTGACTCATCTTTCACATCGAAACTGCTAGAACGAAGGCAAGTAAACCATTTCTGGGCAGCAGATTTTGATGAAGTGCCTTCATCGTACACAGCACAAGTTTTTTTCACAAACCTGCGCAGCGTTCGTCCCTCTGTTGTAATTGCAAAATATACCGCAACTTTTCATTATTTTTCTCCATTTTCAAACGCAAACAACTTTCCAATCACTGCAGCCTATTCAAAGTCTACACTCGAACTGTCATCTTTCAAACAAGCGTTTAGTGGTGTCGCTGTGATCGTGGACGGTGGTTCGTGATTTATTTGCAATTATTGACTCCATCTATTGGGAAATTGTGAAACTACTATACATTTAGTTTTAAGTTGATATGTTGACAGGTATTATTATACCCTAGACACACAGAGGTTGAAATCTAGTAGATTTTATTAACCGACTTCAAAAAAGGAGGAGGTTATCAATTCGACGCGTAGGTATTTTTTGGTCCTGTTCACGCATAACTTTGTAACGCAATGACTTTTTTGCTTTTGTTCTTTTTTGTTTGAAAGGGTAGTTTCCCACGGTGGTCCCGTACAATTTTTTTTAAATTCTGATAAAGGAGTTCGAAGGTAGACGTAAAAAACTGGTAAAATTAGTACACCTTGAACGGATAGAAGTATTTTCAAAGGCAGCAAACAAATTACTTTATTGTCGCGTGCTAGTGAAGAGGCCGGTGGATGAATCGGCAAAGGCGTTGACCTGCAAATAAAAATTGCGGGTTCAAACCCCGGAGGGTAGTTCGACTTTTTTTCTTTTTTTCTCTTTCTAAAATCCATTCTGATTGGATTAATGTTGTAAAGAATTACAAACTCTTCGGTGAGAAATTTCATGCATCCTCTACTCATGCAGACTGTAAGAGAGTATTCCTTTGGAATGAAATTCTATTTAAAGCAGTTTCTGAAAAGCTTTATTTACGTATTTAGCCATCTTGTTGCAACAATCTCCCGTAGCACAACGACTGAGAGGCTTGCCTCTCGTCCTGGAGGTTGCGAGTTCGATTCTTTGACCTGGAGCAATTTTTTTTTCAATCGACACAATAAATATTTCTTTTTAATTTCCTTTGGGGAATTTTGTTTTATATTAAATAAGTTTTTTTTTTAAATTGCTCCGAAAACACGCAAATTCATTACTGCAAAAACTATTTAGCTACTGCCTCAATTCTTTTCGACGGCGCGCGGCTGAGTGTCATACTTATCGTAATAAATAATTTTTTTTTATATTGCCCACGAAAAAAAATTAACGGACTAAAAAGTACGAAATAAAATAAATTTTTAAAAACCGACTTCAGAAAAACCAAAAATGATGCACAAAAAACCAAAAATAATGCACAAAAAAGGATAAAATAATTGTTTGAAATTCTTTACAACATTAATCCAATCAGAATGGATTTAATAAGAAGAATCACTTTTGAAGACGGTGCCAAGTAGTAGTTGACTTTCATTGCATTAACTATTGCTGCGAAAATTGTATTCATTTCTTTGTTAGCCTTATGCCCTTAATACATCACCCCGAAAACAGGTGTTGGCACCGTCTTCAAAAGTGATTCTTCTTATTAAATCCATTCTGATTGGATTAATGTTGTAAAGAATTTCAAACAATTATTTTATCCTTTTTTGTGCATTATTTTTGGTTTTTTGTGCATCATTTTTGGTTTTTCTGAAGTCGGTTTTTAAAAATTTATTTTTTTAATTTCAAGTTGAAATTACAAAAGTGACACACAGAGATTTTGAAAATTTGGCTAATTTCACGTGTCAAAATTGATGTGCATGCATGTGTTATTATCAAATCTTTTACAAAATAATTTAGTGAAACTATTAAGTTTTTAAGAAATATTACTTAACAGCCAGAATCGTGCTTTGAATAAAGAAAACCAAAAACATTTAATGAGAGAAAAGCAAAAACATTTATTTTTTTTTGGTTTCCAACAGAAAAATGAAAATGTCAATAAAAATTGTTTAGAACGATTATTATATATCTTTTATGTAATTTCGCCAACTAGATTTCATCCGAAATCGGTCGTTTTTTCCGGATTTCGAAGTTGAAATTAGCTAGATACGTAATTTCAACCTCTGTGTGTCTAGGGTATTAAGTATATTTTTTATTGCTGATAAGATAGTAAAAATATTTGAATTATTCTCCTTCAAAGTTTGGTGCTACTGATTGAAATATGGATACCCACAAACATATCTCTTTAAAAAATATCAAAAAATTCAAAACACGACTCCCTTTAAACATACTTTTTCATCATGGATTAAACATATTTTTTTTATACAAAAGCCTACACCAACAAAAATTAAAAAAAAATCTTGCCTCATTTTTCCACTAGGATAACCTGCCCTAATTTTTTTCCTTAGATGCTAAAGGTACACACACAAAAAAAAGTAAACTGCGGAAAAATAATTAATCTTATACTTATCAAATTCACGATTAAAAAAAAAAGAAGAGAAAAAGATAAGTACAGAGGAAACCCTTTCTGTCTCTAATATAAATGGAGGACTTACCTCGCAGCCGAATCATTGCCTCGCTCTTCCCCAGGGCGTTGATGCTGGAGCAGGTGTATGCCCCGAGGTCACTGAGCTGCAGGTTCCTTATTGTCAAATTCATTTGCCACATGTAAAGGTTGAGCATCCCCTCGGATATGCCATATTTTTGGCCGTCGTGCAGCTTTACATTACCTGAAGGAATAAAGGTGTTTATTAAGATTTTTTCTTTTTTTGTAATTTTGGGGCTGTGAGTGAGCTGGAAAAAAAATTGGGTTGTGAAAATGCCTTGTTTACTTTGTTTACTAGACGTGTGGTCTATGAGCATTTTCATGGGTAGACACTAATGGCATATTTTATGTGACATTTTTGTGTCTAGGGAACTTACCTCATTACTTTTAAATATCACTAAACATTTTCGTAGTGACACAGAATTTTCTTAAGGTTGCCGCACAAAAATTGTAATATTTTCACCTTAAAGCCCAAAATCTTAGGTTGGGTACATGATTGCTCCACTGAAGACTCTCACCCAGTCGCCATGAGTACAGTGGTTTTTGTCGCCTGGGTAACAATTAAAGGAGAAAACTCACGGAAGTTGAATGGCTTAAATTAGGGAAAAATTATAATTTTCGTGTGGCAACTGAATGACAAATTATATGTCGTTATGAACACAATCAAAATTCACTCCAAAATGGTCCTGTGCCGATTTTCGATAGCTTTTGTGTGTAGTTCCAGAGCTGATGGAAGAAGTGAATTTTGAAGTGCGCCCCTCAAGTACACTTTTTGTGCTGAGTGGTGCTCGATCTTGTACCGCATCTTACAAAGTAAATAAGGCATTTGTTGCGGATGTATTCAAGATTAAGACTTACCTTCGTTCTTGTACCATCCGTTAAGGGGTTTCGGGTATACCTCAGCGATACATTCCAGCGTGACTTGGCTCTCTAGTGGGGCACCAACCAATTGATTAACGGCCTTAATGGAGGGCGGAACTGTTAGGGCGGAAAGGAAAAACACAGAAGGAATTTCGTTTATTAATGTAAAATTAAGTAAAACTGCAGCAAGAAAAACTTCTCATTAAAATTCTCTCAAGCTTAGTTGTGAACCCCTTTAATCATGATTCGAGCGCGCCTTAAGCTTTAAAGCTCTCTCTTTAACACGAAATGCAAGGAGAACAGGAAGAAAAATTCATTCCCTCGAAGGAGTTTTGTAAGAGTGTGTATGCCGGGCCGAGTGTATGGTGTGTCGCAAATCCGCCCCACCCTTATAGCAGGTCATGGGAAGGGCTCAAGCACAGGGCGGATGGTGCTCCCCGAGCGAGCTTACGGGGTAAGCGCTAAAGGATAATATAAACCCATAAATAAAGTGGATTAAAGCACAATGATCCTTTCCGTAATGTATGTGCTGTTTTCTTCAGCTGAGCATACAGCATCCCTCTAGCCATCCTGGTTCCAGATTAATCTCGTGACGTTTGTAAACAGCAGGTTGGATACCATCTAGGGCAGCTAATGTCGGCCTCTTCAAAGGGATACCTTATTGTATGCACTATATACTTATAAGCAAGAGGATAGATTGTCCTTAAAGCCCGCTAAATGATGCATCCTGGGCTTGAAGCGCGCGGGTTATTAAGTGGGCAAACGAGGAGCTCAAGCATCCTACCATTACTACTTAGATAGATACCGTGGAGCCGAGAGAGCTGCTTCTATAGTACTTCTATACTTCCTGCTGTGTTAACTTGCGATGCTCTTTTCCAATTTCGAGTGTAATGAAGGGGACCGGAAGATGTGAAGTTGATTGCTGGATTAAGCATCGCAGAGCCTCTGCCCCTGATATTCTGACATTTTATTAAATGGAGCCAGAAGATTGCGAGGTAATTAATTTCGAGTTTTGAGAACGAGCGCCAGAGAGGCAGAAGCCGGGCGAAAAAAAAACGTAAAAGATTTTTCGTGTTGTTATTCGCTGAAATTTTGTTAGTGAAAATCGCTTCAAGTAAATTATGCAACAAATGCGGATAATGTTAAACTTGGCCACTTTCCGTCACTTTGCATTCATGCATTTTTAGGTAAAAGGATAGCCCTTCACCATTTTGCTTGGTTAACTAAAATGCAAATTAGGTGTGATTTGCATAGCAAAGGATTTTCGTAAATGAGAATATTTTTCAGGTAATTACGTAAGGATTTGGTGTAAATTTACAATTTTTACTTTTTATAACCAAGCAATTAATTGTAGAATAGTTTTCCGCAGTTCTAATGTAGTTTTATGCAAAGATTATATCTATATATAACGACTGAAATAGACCCAACAAAAAAATTACAGATCGGAAAAATAAGAACTACACTGTAAAGGCATACAAATTTCTGTGTGATAAAAGAGCTCCAATTTGCGTTTCCACTTTGCGGTTGTGATGTAAAAAGGGCCTTCATTGGTACTGTTTCCCAACAAGAGTTCTGCTATCATTCTCTAGCAAACGGACAATGCAACGGATTGGCCGATCTTTTAACCTTGCCGGAAAGCTTTAAGCTTCTTACAGGTGCCAACACATGGAAAAAATCATGTACAATAATCGTAGGATCTGCAACCAACAAACAAGTATTAAATATACACCACCCGTTATTATAAGCACAATGATATCACACTTCACCGATGGCAGCGCTGGAGACTCTTCTTAATTTCGTATCGCTTCGCCACCTTAAATATGGTATTCAAAAATTATCTCGGTGGAAAAAATTAAAATATGAAGGAGCATGCAGGACTGTCGAACCACGGATCTTTGAGATAGTAGTCGGGCACCTCTTAAGCCACAGGCTACCAAGGCCGGTAAAGTGAAGATGTAATAACATTGCAAACCCGCGTCAATTTTAAAGCGTAATCACCCTGGAACGACAACGCGCTTTAACTTTCAATTAATGCTAATTATCGTTAATTGGTTTGTGTGTCGCCCTTAATTGTTAGTTAATAACCAATATTTTGATGATTAACATCAATACTTAATCATCATTTTGATGATAGCGAGTTAAACACGTTCGTTACAGCGGTTCTCTTAGTTTTATCATTTTCTCATAGATGGCGTACAATGCACTCCGTATCAATTTTTTCTTCAACTGTCAAAGTTGTCACTGTCAAAAAACATATCTCACAATGCCCTGTCTGTCACTTTCTAGTTTAATGCATATTAAGCGCTTACTCTTTATTTAGCGAATACCCATTAAGAGCGCTGTTTATCCAGTGTATATATAAAGGCGGCTCCACACTCACTCCGTGAATTCACGGCGATAATTCACGCCGTATCCACTCAGAACGGAAAACAAAGCGCGAACTATGCGCGAAAACCATCCACGCTCGCGTTCACGGGTGCTCGCGGGTGTTCACGGTGTGAGCCTGGAGCCGGCTTAAGCCTTCTTCTGTGAACAAACAAGAGGAGCTTGCTTGGGTTTCTCTAAGGCACCACAGGGTGGACTTCTAACGCACCTATCGGCACTTATGTACCAAGTGAATTGGGTAGCGAGCTCTATCAAAGCCATCTTTCTCACAAAGGAAGTAGAGGCGGTAGGTCCGTTGTCCGTACCCACTGTTCCGATTCTGGTGAGAGCCCTTCGAGGGACCCTTTTAAGGGTGAGGTTGATGACGCCAGACCGAAATAATTGCTTTAAGGCTTGTGCCGGTTTGGACTCAACCGCCCTGGAACAGGGTTGGTATTTTTAGTCAGTAGGAATCTGGCGTTACTGTCTGAGTGTGGACCCTCAGTTGTGTCTCTTGTTTTGGGCATGGACTATACAGACGGTCGAGCACACACTGCTCTGCTCCTCGACTGATGAAATATTCTCACCACTCCCTTGTAAAGAGGAACTAGGAAGGATGGCTTTAAAACAGAGAAAGGGATGAGTGCCGCAAGTTGGAAAGAAACCCTTTTCGTTAAGCTTACGCGCCCAGCTACAGTGTTTCAATCAGAGATGTTCGCAATATTGACATGTGCCTATGTAAATTTAAGAAAGTCAGGTCTTTATCCTATATGACAACCAAGCGTAAATGAGAGGGATAAGGACCCGGAGGACCAAGACCTTGGTGAACTCCGACCATATAATTGGTGAACTGTGTTGCGAAATTTAGGGCGATTATTCCATTGTATATACCCTTTTTTACCGTTTATCGAAAGTAGACGTAACAACGAGTAAGTGAGCCAAAACAGAACTCCGTAGGAAGCGTAGTTTTAAGAGGAATCGCAGCTAAATATTTCGCTTTTTTTTAAAAAAAAATTAAAATTAACAACCTCGAAACATTTCCGAATGAAAAAATTACTGCGTTTTTGCAACACGAAAAGGTATATTTTGCTCAAGTTTCAGCTTCACAAAAATTTTTTTGTCAAAGAAAAATATTAATAAACGAAAAACCGGTTTTCCGACCTTTTTTCGAAAAATTTTGAGTTTAGGGTAAAAATGGTAAATACAAAAGTTTTTGATCTTTTTATTTCCTCCAACTTTTAGCTTTAACGTTTTTCGATAGGATGCACAGTTTAGCCAGAAATAGCGAAAACTGTTTTCAACCCCTAAAAACCCCCCATTTGTCCCTCTTTTCCAAGAGCTTGTTCTACAATATCCCGCTGTCAGATTTCTGAAACGAATTTTTTTGTTATTCGAACCCTATTTCTGCTGGACTAGTGCGCTCTGCTTAGTCCACGGACACTGGGCTATAAAGGGAAATGAGGCTGCAGACAAGCCCGCGATCTTTGAGATCTGTGCTCTTCATGGTCCACCTCAAAGTCCGGCCTTTGACAATCCGACTCTGATGAACTACACCCAATACAGGACGTCCACTCCTGCTTCGGTTAACTTCAACCAGCTGCTTCGTCTCGAAATGCGGTCAAAGCATTGTTGGGTCGCAATAGGAAATTAAATTATTGCTTATGGAAGATCGAAGGGGCAGAGGACCTTACCCACAGACCTTGATTCGAAATGAATGAGTCTCTGTTGACGCTCTATGTCAGTGTCGTGCGATAGGGAAGAGCAGGATCTCGTTTTTAACGTTTTACCTTGAACATACAACTCTGAGCCAAAAATCACTAGGCAAACTATGAAACTGTTCAACCGATTTGATCTATAAATCTGAGATACAGCCTCAATTGTAGTAAAATAGGTCCAAGTAGCGGCCGCAGTAGTTTTGGAGCTGATTTAATACAAGAACAAAAAGCACATAGACTGCAGATTTACGATGAAATGATAATTTTTTCCGTCAAAATCGTCTTACTTTCAGGGCAGATGTAAATACTTCTTTACTAGTATAGCTAAGTCGATACGGGACCAGTGACGTCGTCGGTTTTGGTATTGGGTGAGTAGTATAGCTATACCGTTTCTCCAAGTTGTAGGTTTGCGTCTTGGCTAAAGCTTTTGTGGGTAAGGTTTGGGTGCGGACGCACCTGTGTGAAATTAGCTGAACTTCGCAGTAATGGGCTAGTGTGTCTTGGGTGGTGTGTTGAGTGGGAATCGGGGGTCTTGGGTGGGATCTTGTTGGGCCTTGGAGGACTGGAATTATATTTCATTTATCCGGGATGGTTGTGGGTTTGGTCTGGGTTCCAATTCTTGATGGAGTTACATATTAGTTTTGCCGGAAGCATAGTTTTACTACGGTTGATTTTTGCAGATTTTGGGAAGTTCGCTGTGAGCTTTCGCGTTTGGACAGTTAGACTGTATGGGTTTTCGCGCTGGGGTCTTGGTAGCGGTGCCACTAAAAATTAAATTAATCTTTTGTGGAATTGGGATCTGGAAGCTTTAGCAATTCTGATAAAGTTCCTGTCGGTCTAGACTACAGCCACATGCCGCTAGATGTCACCGCCATCAGCTTTTAAAACTTCAGTCAAGATAGGAGGAAGCTCTGTGAAGCTTTGGTTGAACTTTCGAGGAAATATTAATCAAAATATTCACCTCAACATTAGAAAAATTTAAATATTACAACAAACTTAAAATGACCAAGTCGCCAAAAGTATGTGTATTCATCAACCCGAAAAAAAAATTTCCCATCAATTCTTATCACATAACAACAACGACGAAGAGAACGCAAATTTATTCTCACTACTCAAGTGGATATAATTGTTTCATGATGACCTCGCGAAACCATAACAGCCAAGTTCGACTAATTTCACACGTGGCGTTCACTCATACGCAAGATCACATCCACACCAGAGATCACAACCTATGACGTCACTTGTCCCTTACCGGCCTAGCTATACTACTTTCTTTCAGCCTATTTTAGTTCAGCTGCAATAAATTTGTATACCTTGAAAATCACGATTACGTGGAAATGAAACCAAATTTGGACACATTGCAATGATTGGGTTATACATAATTATATTTTGTAGATTTTTTCAATTATCGGCTATTTAAAAATGAATGTTCGTAGTTTTCAAACTGTAGAAATGATGCGTACATAAGCACTCCTACCACGCATATTACTGCCCCTCAGAAAAACACTATAGTCCGGGGAAATTAGCAAAAAAAACTCACGAAAAGAGACAACATTCCAAAATGGCTGAAAATTGCTTCACCGCTTCCTTGGGACTTTTTAAGAAAACAATTTCGGAATCACAAAAAAAAACATGGCCGCCGGGGATATCACTTTTTGCCAAAACAAAAACTCAAAAACTTTTGCGAAATTTTTTTTGATCAGTCAATACGAAACATTATTGCCTACAAAAAAGTCCTCTTGTCATTTTTTCGAAAACCTAACCTTTTCGAAGTTATTCAAGGTATTTTTTTGGCCGAAAAATGATTTTTGGAAACTTTGACCTTGAATAACTTCGAAAGGGTTAGGTTTTCGAAAAAATGACAAGAGGGTTTTTTGTAGGCGATAACGTTTCGTATAGGCTAATCAAGTGATTTTTTTGCCAAAAAATGATATCTCCGGCGGCCATGGTTTTTTTTTGTGATTCAGAAATTGTTTGCTTTAAAGGAAGCTGTGGACCAATTTTCAGCCATTTTGGAATTTTGTCTTCTTAAAATGCTAATTTCCCCGGAGTACTAGGAAAGTCTGTAAATATTGTGAAGCAATTTGAATGGAACACAGCAACCACAAAATTTAAAATAAAATATATATTTTTAGTTAAAAATTCCAATAACTAAATGTATAAATACTCACAGTTCACATGAACATCAAATCTTTTACTAACAGATGGCGGTACACCATTTGACGCAATGCACAAGTACCCGCCCATATCAGATCTGTGGACGTGATTAAGGACCAGTCTCTCGCCTTCGACAAACTTTACAACTGCAAGAAAAAAAACACAAGACCAAGATGAAAAAGGATATGAAGCGGTAAAATTGACAAAGGACCGATAAGTTAAGTCATAATTGTATTTGGTCGGATGTGATTCCAAAATTTATTTGCACGATCCGAAAATTGGTTGCATAAATTTAAGTTGGGATCGAATTAAGTATACAAGGAACAAAGAGGGTAAAAGGACTCACTCAAGAGGATAAGGAGAACAAGCCCCTAAAAGTGTACAAGTGTAGAAGATATCGGCACTTACCTTGCTTCTCTCTGGCATCGGTTCTAAGGACGATGTCCTTGCTGCCCTCTCGCTTCCATTGAACAGTTGGCTCCGGAACACCCGTGGCACTGCAAACTAATTGTATTGTTCCACCCTCATTACTTATGCCCTCCTCCAGCATGGCTCCATTTAAATCAGGCTGATTCAATATATCAGGAGGCACCACAACGTCAAGGTAGCCAGACTGGAAATGGTAAAGAGGGGAAAAAAAGTTGACCTCTGATCAAATTTATCGTCCTTTCAGCTAAGATGGATGTAATAATAGGCATCGGAGGAGCTGGCTCCCAAGGTACACTCCCAATAAACACAGGACACTTAATCAGATAACATTCATCGCGCCGGGCATCAGGTATTTTTGATTTCTCAGGTAAATGATTCGACATTAGAGAGATTGGCAGATAGGGGAGGGACCGAAACATGACGGCAGTGGCCCCAAATTTTCTGGGTTTGCCCCCAGGGAGATGTAACCCAAATTTGTTACTTGTCTGATGAGGTGTTCGGAATTAAGTCTCCTGATTGCCCTATTATGAGGGTCAAATAAGGGATGACTTGATTAACTCCGAGTCTCTTTACTTGATGGTAATTAATATTCTGGTCAGTCTGGGCAGACCGAGGTGATCAGGTTCCGCATTCTTAATGTTAATCTGTCCTTGTAAATGGATGTGGCTCCGGTACTAGTAGTTCGGTGTTCCTGTGGCTGAATAACGTCTAAATACCCTGTTTACAAAATTATTTCCTCACAAGGGATAATGCCGCCTGTACGGAGTGTGTATGGTGTTTTTGTAAATTGGAAAGTTTTCATTATCAGTTAATAAATGTTGATGGTGAATAGTGAGTGAGGCTGGGAATTGCTGCTGGTAGTTTCGGGCTGGAGTTTTTTTTTGTTTTTATTTTGCTTTAATTTTTTTAATATTTTATATTTGGTGAAAGTTGTATGCTGGTGGTTTGGGACTTAATCAAATCAGTTTCAAATGATACTGGAGTATATCAATGAAAGTGATAATAATGTTGGTTATAAAGTCGGGAGGGAGGGGGTTTAAGTGATAGTTGTTTATTAGAACGCAAGATATAAGCACCTTCCTTAACCTCATATTTATTTTTCAACAAATTGCTTTTGCATATTTGACGATGACTGGGAATAGTCCTAGCATTTCTGAAATTCAGTGATTAAGTAGGTAATGGGGCACTTGGGCCTGGGAACCAGTCGGCGGGATCTTGATCTTTATACATATTTTTAACTTCCTTATTGTAATTGGTTTGGAAATTGAAAATTTACAACATATTTTTATGTTTCAAGGTCACTAGGGTTTTCCTACACTATATTTGGATGGAAGCATGTGTGTATTTGTGTTCGTAATAATTTTTTTCTGCACAAAATCTCTCGAATTAAACATTGTATACAAACAGTGGAACGGTTCGACCATACCATTTGTCTGCGGTTGACAGGCGGTTGCCCTGATTTGGTGAGTACTGAGTTGATCAGTTGTGATTTCATACATATATCGAAACGTGGAACGAATTCAGCGACTTGACTCTTGAAGCTGATATGCACGAATTAGGCTTGGGAAAGGCCATCTCGTAAATCGATTTATTATCGTTAAGAGTATCCACAAAAGGACCAACTACGTCCATGTATATACGGTTAAATCTATTATTTGGAAGCTTGAAGCTTCAAATGGAGTTTTGGTGTGTTTTAAAACTTCAAACTTTTAGCACCCAAGACCATTCATTGCAGTCTTCATTGATCGATGGCCAAAAGCGTTTCATGGTAACGTCTCGTCTTGTAGCCATAGGCTTTGTCTGTCTGTGCGCAATAGGCTCCTACACCGTGTAACCGATCTTAATGAAATTTTAATCATGTGCTATTTACATTAAAAGAAAGGACATATGCTATTCTGTTACTAGTCCGCGGAAATTAGCATTTTAAAGAGACAAAATTCCAAAATAGCTGAAAATTGGACCACAGCTTTTTTGGGACTTTTTAAGAAAACAATTTCGGAATCACAAAAAAAAACAACATGGCCGCCGGAGATATCACTTTTCGGCAAAAAAATCACTCAAAATCTGGTTTTTTCGAAATTTTTTTTTGATCAATCAATACGAAACGTTTTTGCTTACAAAAAAGCCCTTTTGTCATTTTTGCGAAAAACTAACCATTTCAAAGTTATTCAAGGTCAAAGTTTCCAAAAATCACATTTCGGCCAAAAAACACTTTGAAAAATTCGGAAAGGTCAAGGTTTTCGAAAAAAAATCAACAGGGGTTTTTCTAGGCAATAATGTTTTGTATTGACTGATCAACATTTTTTTTCGAAAAAACCAGTTTTTGAGTGACTTATTTAGCCAAAAAGTGATAACTCAGGCGGCCATTTTGTTTTTTTCCGATTCCGAAATTGTTTTCTTAAAAAGTCCCAAGGAAGCTGTGGTCCAATTTTCAGCCATTTCGGATTTTGTCTCCTTTCGTGCGTTTTTTTTGCTAATTTCCCCGGACTATACTTTCTAAAGCACTCCTAGATGGAGCTGTCATGGAGAGCTTCGTTGAAAATCATCGCAGAGCATGAAGGTTCGTGGGGGTCGCCCATGATGCACCTCGAAGCTAGATTTTCGAAATTCAAAATGGCCGCAGAAATATGGTTGAATTTGCCAATTTTATTCCGATTCCAATGAAAGTTGGGGGTTTTTAAGATCGCAAATAACGAATTTGTGGTCAAAACTTATAAATTAAAAATGGCCGCGCCAATATGGCCGACGAATTTGCAAATTGTGTTCCGATTTCAATGAAAATCGGTATCTGGGATTTTTTAAGGTAGCAAATAACGAATTTATGATCAGAGCTTATAAAATCTCAATGGCCGCGCCAATATGGCGGACGAATTTTGTTAATTTTGTTCCGATTCCAATGAAAGTGGGTTTTTAAGATCGCAAATAACGAATTTGTGGTTAAAACTTATAAATTCAAAATGGCCGCGCCAATATGGCCGACGAATTTGCAAATTGTGTTCCGATTCCAATGAAAATCGGTATCTGGGAGTTTTTAAGGTCGAAAATAACGAATTTATGTTCGAAACTTATAAATTCAAAATTGTGGGGCTAAGTGTCATTTCCTGGTTAGCTGTATGTAGATTGTTCAAGAGTTGGAAAATTCGAAAATCTTGACATTCTAGCTACAAATGGAAAAACATTGTACATAGTGTATCCTGAAGCTCTCTAAGCAATCGGTTTAGAATTGATCAACAAGCTTTTTTTGGAAAGATGGTGACTTTTAGTTGCAGAACCACAATCGGCCTATACAAAATTACCACTATGGTAACGCGAACTTTTATTTAATTGGTAGATCAAGGGGACAAGTGAGATAAATGGCAGCAATTAGAGAAGCTGAGACAAATGAACAACTGAAGAAAGATGTGCGTTCTTTTTACTAGTGAAATAACTTCCAACGCAAGACCCATTTTTACTCCATCGGGTTTCATCTAATACTAGGGCGGCAGAGCACTGACTTCGGAAATGAAACAGAAAAGGACTTTTTGCTTATTATCCTTACACTTATTTGCTGTTAAGTGGAAAGAAAGAAAGCAGTGAATGTGAATGTTATTTAGGTGGGAGAAGTGGAAAGATGAACGACCATGCCTCAGCGTCGAATCGAACCACTGACTTCTGGAATGGTAATATAGCGCTCCAACTGCTGGTTTTCTGATGACGGCATAATTCTACGGGTAACATTAACTAGGGATCTTCAAAGGATAATCACATGTTCCAAATAGTGGAACAAGCAAGGATTTTTTAAGAGATGCTTCCATCTGCCAGGAGTTCGAGCTGCAATCTATTAGTCCTACATTCGGCTCCGCATTAAATAATTCCGAGTTGTGATCTCAATTAGCTGTCGTATACACTTGACTAATAAACGGCGTAGAGATACTATGTATGTAAAACAACAGGGTTATTAGGCTATCTACAGAAAAATGTTTGAGAATGTATCAAACAAACAAATAACACGTATTTTTGCCAAATTAAATTCATTTACGTTCAATCGAATGTGTCACTTATACATGGGTGACTCGTTGACTTCTTATGGAATTATGTATTTATAGCCCAGTTTCGCTTAAGTGTGAAAATTTGTGAAATTGATAATTTCATTTATTTAAAACGTTGTAAATAAAACTCACAAATATTATGGGCAATTGGTATGATATTTAAATAATAAAGAGTCTGACGATTGTGGCGTATTTTCACCTGAGGTCCTGTAGCGTAAAGTTAACCTGTAATTTTTTTTGGTATAGTAAAAAATTATTACCCACCGCCAGAGCAGTTAAAAAAACACATTCACCTATGAAAGATACAAATCGCGTTAAAACTTTCGAAAAAAAAAATAATTTTTACACTCTTTGCGTCTATAGAAAAGCACCAGACTAAAAAAGTGCCATTTTATGAATTTTGCAGCCGCCTCCAGCCTTAATATTTACAAAAAAAAATGAAACGAAATAAAAAAAACTGCACAAAACTCAGATTGTTAAATCCAATTAAGGTACATACCTGACTCTTCATAGGGTCCGTGTTTACCTGGCACATGTAGCTGCCCGAATCGTTTAGTTGTACATGAGATATGTGAAGCTTCCAGGTGTTGTGACCATTATGTGTCACTGATAATCTCGGGTTTAGGGACACCATGTGGATGTGAATGCCTAGTATTGCCTTCGAATCGGATTTAATCCAAGCCACCTGAAAATACACATATGCTAAGTATATCTTGTTTGTTCATGGGTAGGCGATTATACATAACACCTTACTTTACTATATATAGTCGCACCTCTGTATTTTCTACACTATATGTGTCCGAGCCTTCACCGTCGTCTACATATCATTTATTGGCTTAGACTTTGAGACTATAATTGCACATGGAGATTCTTTAAAGATATCCTTATCACTGAATGGCACGGTATAGTGATGATAGCACATATATTGTGGGTAGGATTTCGACTGCATAGTCTTGGATTAAGTAGGTGATGTTATGTTGGGTATAAGGGTGTATTAAATTGGTTTTGCTGGGTTTCTCGTGTTTTGTTATTCTTTGCGGTATTATTCCGGTTATGGGCTTTAATATAATTAACTTGCTTAGAAATAATATATGAAGATCCTAGCGGTATGGTGTTCCCTACTTCAAATTGCTGCGCAAAACTTTTGAAGTTACATAATAAGCTAATGGTCTACATTAGCTTGAAAAGGTAAAAACTGAGAATATAAACTGGTGTAATTCTGCAATTAAGGATGTCTCATCAATAACGCACACAAATTTCTTGTTTACTTTTATGTTTACTATGATATACTTTTTTACAATCCTTAAATGCAGCCTCACTACCTCTCAGTGGCGTATTTTAAGATTTGCGGCCCCGTGCTTATAAGATTTCCCGCCACATAAATTAACGGGGAAAAAATCAAAAATATTTTAATGATGAGTAAAAATAAAACTCTCCCGCTCCTAGCCTGCAACAGGCACGCACGGCGTCATAACACATGCACGGCACCCGGAACAGACATGGTACGCCTGAGTAAAAATAAAATTCGTTTGCACTTAGCATAAAACATGCATGGTACACCTAAGTAAAAATTCTATTTTTCCAAATGCAGCCTGCTACAGGCACGTACCAATAAAAGAGGTACGGAATAGCCCAAAAGAAGAACGGCACGTTCGTACTTTTTAAGACTAAAGGGAGCAAAATTGGAGCATTCATAAATTGTATAGGACGAAAAAAACCGACAATTAGGTATCTTGGTGACCATAAAGCGTGCAATTAGGATACTCAGTAGATCGGTTCTGGTTCGATTGCAAAGGTCAAGCAGCATTGGATGTGGTTAGTACTTAGTTGGGGGACCGCTTAGTAAAACGAAACTCGCGTTTGGAATGGTCTATGCCGAAGCGGGTTCAGCGGGATGTTCATGAAGGTAGCCGGAGCGTGTATACAAATTCGTTGACATATTCGTCAATGACATTGTCATAATTTACGGATTTTGTTAAGTCAGCTTCTATATTAAGGATTAAGGATGACTCATTTTGTCGTCATGTGACGACACGTTTATTCGTCTTAATAATTCTCTTGTGATTGCTTCTGTATACTTCTGTGGATTTTTTCTTACTCTTAAAGTCTGAAGAATTTTTGAAACTATATTACATTGTGTTAGTATAGATACCCAAAATTTCAATAATATAGCCGTTTCTAGAGAATTAAAATGAGCCAATAGTCCTGCCGCTTCATTTTCGACCAAAGATTTTTGGTGGACAGAGTCATTTTTTATAGCTTCAAGAGGCGCTTTATTTCGTTCTAATCTTTTTATCTAGCCTTGCACAGGTATCGTTCCTGGCTAACGACCACGTCTGTGACAAATTTTTCAGAGTTACATCTTCAGGCTTAGCCAAAAAGTATTGCAGTAATTTTGTACGTTCCGTTGATGCAGCAAACCCGAAAAATTTTGGCCTCTGCAATAATTCTTAATGTCGATATTTAGTATTTTGAAGGTGTCCATTACGCCTAGCAGCATGTCTTCTCCTTTGTCACCATAATGTTTGGCAGAAAGGAGAGGATCGTTCAACTCACTCTACATTATCTTGAACAAATCTCACCAAAGTTAATCTACATTTATCAAAAAAATATTTTTTCACTCTGTTCCGACTATCGGATCCGATTATCGGAACCGACTATCGTGTCCGACTATGGGATTTCGGATTAGACAGAAAACTTGAACCGATAAACAAAGAAAAGCGAGAGAGCCCTTTTTATATAATGTAAATTATAGACTCCAAAAAGGCCAGCAGTTTGGCATCCCTAAGTTTTGAGCGTCCCGGTCTACGCCATCCTTCCAGCGCTAGTTGGGTTTACTTCCATAGATCGTACAGAATCTGTATGTCTGTCTGTTTGTCTGGGCTAATCTCGGAAACAGCTAATCCGATTGCGATGGGACTGTCACGGGAAGATTTAATGTTTTCTTGGGCTTTTTTTAGGCTACTTTTTGACTCGGATCCAACTATCGGTTTAGACGGAAAACTTGAACCGATAGTCGGAGGAAAGCGAGTGGAAACTTTTTGATCATTCCAGTTGTAAACCTCAAAGCTCGGGAAGATTCAGTATTTTCTTAGGCGTGTTTAGGCTAGTTTTTCACTCTGATCCGACTACCGCTAAAGTTTTACAAAACTGCATGTAGGTTGTCTTGGATGAATGTACCATGGCAAACAAAGTATCTCCCACATTCCCCGTTTTCACCAGAAATACGCGGTGCGATGAAATTAATGCGTGTCTAAAATGGTCAGTCATTTTGACAGATTGAAAAACGTCATTTAAAACAAAATATGAGAGCTAAATGAGAAAATTCAGAACTCGGTACTATTTCCTCAATATAGAGATAGAAAATGTTCTGAGATTAATGATAATCAAGACATTGAGCTCACGGCACGTCAAAAACTAAGTTGACAGGACGTATTCTGAATATTATTGTCTAATTATTCTGATAAGTGGCACATCGAATTTTATAAAGAGGTTTAAGGAGTATCCACACACATCAGGGACGTGCCCGGAACGTTCGATTTTTGCTCCGGCCGAGACACGGACATGTGTGAACGAGTTCGTATAAAATGTACGTACCGATATTTTTTGAACCCCTGGCGGAACACTAATATGTGTGGATACTCCTTTACTCGTTCACACATGTCCGTGTATGGGCAGAGGCTCGTTCTGACATGACAGAACACGGCCCTGTGACGTCCCGGGCACGGCCCTGATGTGTGTGGATACACCTTTGACGTATTTTTTTATAAGCTTCGTTAGCGCCCCACGCTTTTTTACAATTAAGTAAGTGGCTGCAGTAACATTATTTTTTACTTTTTGGTTCATTTTAAAATAAAAGCGTTTTTTTTGTTTTTTTTTAAACTGCATTAAGTTCGTTTAGACAGATTGGGTTTTTATTTCCAATTTTTTGAATATTAGGTAATATAAGGGTAATGAAAGGGTAATAAAACAAAGCATCATACGAATCTACTTGAAAAGTACATTAAGATGATGAACTTGTGTTTAATATCTTGAAAAATAAGAAAAGTAAGTGAACGTGGCAAGGAACGAATCAACAATTGCGATTTAATTGAATAGTGAGAGTGTCATATCGCCATTACCAAAGTATTTAGATAATACCAATCGCTTATATGTCACAACTCGTAGCCCATTTATTTTCTCCATTAGTGGAACTATGAGCCGTCGTTCGATAATAAGAGAGATATAGCTGCAACATTTTTCGAAGTGCAAATTTCAATAAATATCACTTGTTGGTAGCAGATCTGGTTTGGCAAATGGTTAGAAAATTGTTCCTTTTAATTTTAGCCAAATGATTTGTGAGAAAACATTGCAAATTTTTTCCTTTATATCATGACAAAGAAACCAGCTTCCATTAGAATATCAAAGTCAAGCAGAAGTGATGTCGTGAATATACTTGAATGGACAACCATATATGGTGAAACCAGGTGAAAAATGGGTGCTGACGAGTGGATGGATTGGGCTGCCTCCTCTTTAATCTTTGGGAAAAGTCATCCGAGTTACGGTGTCATATCAAGAGAATCAATCCTTAATAACTGTACGCAAACCCACCCCAAACATAATTGGAAGAACATTGAAAGCTTAGCAAAACGCATTCACCCAGATTGAGCGGCCGACAAGGAAATTATGGCTGTACATCAATGATAGGCGATCTAGCATAGGTCCAGTAATCAGGTTGAGGATCACTGTTTTCCTTTAACCAGCTTGGATCAATAATACTAGCTATAAACAGCATCGAATCGGAAATGGCGGCACTGATGCTAAAAGCCAACAAAGCCTGGTATAATCTTTCAAGTGTCTTCAAGTCCTATCTATAAGATGGATCATATCTGGTTTATAAGATGATCTTACCAGTGCTGAAATATGAATCCGAGTCTTGGGTTCTTACCAAAAAGCATTCTGACCTCTGAGCCGTATTCGAATTTTGTGCCTCTACTCGGGGATAGATCGATTCCGCAGACTCTACCATGACAAGATCGACGATCGCGACCGCAACATATATAGATTTCATGAATAGAGTAAAGTTCGGTAGATTTCGAGGAACATACTCGGATAATCTCTTGCATTAGAATTTATGGAATGCTGCGATAGTAAGTGCTTTATGCAATCGATAGTGAGGTAGGCCAAAACTCCTATGGAAGGATAACGTATACGAAGATGCCGAGAGCAGCGGGGAGCAGTTCTATGGTATTAGGTTCGGACTCCCATTGTATCTCCTCAACTCAAAGGACTACTATTTTTGTCAGGAGATATCTTCTACTAAAGCTATACAATCCATAACATTATTCATCAGTTTGTATCGCTCAGTTGTACTGAATATTTCGAAGGCGATCATTTTTGTGGGCTCACGTAAATTTAATAAAAGCTGTATTTAAAAATCGCTATGCTTCCATATAGCACTCATTAAGGTCGTTAAGTGATTGTTTTAAAGCCGTCCGAAGTGCAGCATGAATTTTAAAATGTTTTTCTTAGAAATAAATTCGAATATTTTAATCGTTTTTATATTTTAATTTTTTATTATATTATTTTATTTTAAAAGGCATTTTCATTGGCTTTATTTGCAGCTTAACAGTACAAAAGCCCAAACTTTCATACACAATTGCCCCGGCATAAAATATCAAAGGAAATAAATCGTGCTTTAATGTTCGTTTATTAATTTTTATGGCAATAAAAAGTTCCTCGAAATTTAACAATTTTCCCAACCCTAAAGCTCAATTTCACTCTGCGCCCTACACCTACATGCTAATAAAAAAAATTCAATTAAATTCCATCTCTCACCCGATACTGTCCCAGGTTATTAACGACACAGGTGAATGAAACATCTCTGCCTTGGGTCACTGTTAAATTTTCTAGTTGCGCTAAAAATTCCGGTTCTGCCTCCGTTCCTTGATTATGTCCTGGAAAAGTAAATATTTGATTTGATAAAAAAAAACAACAAGAAAAAAAAGGATCTTGTAACAAAAAAAAAGGAAAAAAGAAAGGATTTTGCTGTTCATATTAAAGGACTAAAAGGAAAACAAGGACCAGGAGGACATTTGATGCTCTCACCTTTAACCAGGACCGTTGCTAGGAATATATTGATGAAAAAATGCACAAAAGTCCTTGCACGTGTGTTTGAACTGCATCTAATCTGCCCCATCGCAAGCGACTTGGGATCCCTATTGCCTGGCTAGTTGGCAGTATGGAATTATACCTTCTCTCGGCTTAGACCATAGTTACCGGCAGGGCTGCTGGTCGGGATGATATTCGGTGTCAGGATTTAGGATTTTATTAGACATTCGTTCTGTTGGTTAAGGGATGGCTGCAAAAATATTGATGATAAAGAAAATTAGTTTTTTTTTTCTGGTGTGTAGCTGTGGAATTGAGATAATATTTTTTTGAACATGTTTTTTTTTATTGAAATTGAAAATGGGTAGTTTTGTTTTAAGATTATCTAATAAAACGTGTAATAAAATGCGATGTAGTTCAGTACTTGCACTTAATCATCATATTTTACGAAAAGCACACGAAAGTTGTTTTATAAGTTAAGAAGTTCTTTGATCTAATCGTTTGATATCGCACTTTAAACGGCAAGGGGTCGAACAGACCTTGACCTTGCTCTCCTCATTAAACAAAAAAAGGAAAACACTAACATAGCGTGAAGAGTTCCACGAGTGAATCTCTCCCTCCAGATTGTATCAAACTAAGAAATTCCTATAAATCCACCCTCAGGAAAGTCGAATTATAATTTGATAACAGATGGCACCAGTAGCCTAAGACCCAAGACCCCGACCACCATCCCACAGGTCCTTGGTTCGAATTCCTGCCCAAAATCATGGAGATGACAAAGTCAATAAAACGCTTATGACGTATCTAGAGTCCAAACAAATCTTGAATGACAAACAATACCGCTGTAGACAAAAAAGGTCTAGAGAGCTGGATCGAGTGTTTTATTTCTGCCAGTTCAAGTTAGGTACTATTGGACGTCGTTAACAGTAAACTACTATACCTTTGTGCAAACTACCGTCACTTTCACTTTTTCTGGAATTTATATGATATTTCGTTTTTTTGCGATTATCTCGGAAACCGTTGGCTTTTCGAGGAAAGTAGTCATATTGAAAATTTCCCACATATTCGACATCAATGATAAAGCCAACCCAAGACACAAACCAAAGCTTTTAAGCTCACCCACGACATCTGGTAGTCCAGACCAAGATACGGCACAAACCAAGTTTATCGTAGGACTTCTGGTTTTGAAGCTATTTTCGTGAAAATTTCCGTTTTTTGCCATTTTATCGGCAACTTTAGGTTTTTGAGCCAAGTAGCCAGTATCAAAAAGCTCATGATATTCTCCGTCAAAAGGATAGTAATATTTTTTTTCGTATCCCGTGTACTTTTAGCTAAAAAGGTGAAAAAATAGTTTTTCGCAATTTTCTCGGAAACCATTAATTTTTCAAGGCAAGTTAGTCAAACTTAAACCTCATGATATGTTTCACATCAAACGCCATAAGACTTTAAATAACGCGCAATCAACGAAAAAGCAATTAATATGCAAACTTCATCAAGAATTGGAATCCAGACCAAATACCCCACCGGATCCCCATCAAAAACGCCCAGCTCGAAAGCTTTTATGAGATACAAGGAAGTTCAACCAAATCGTCCAGCGTAAAAAAATAATCCAAGACACAGCAAAGTTCCCAGAAGCTCACACCCCAGACCGCATCCACAACCGATGACGTCACCGGGCTCGTAGCGGCATAGCTATACTACTGTAGATTTATGTCCAACTCAATCAACAGAGACATTAAAAGCATTCTCGATTAGGGCGATAGGAATCGGGTTGAATTCAATACTTCAACTACCATGATTCAACTTCTGGCTGACCCATCCCTTTACATCCTAGGCATGGCAATAAGGAAAGATCTGCAATGGCCAAATATTCCAAATCGCCTATCCCAGTACTTGCGATGTGAAAGATCTAAGCTCAGGTATCACTCTGCACTATCAGTCCGTCGTGTCGTTGGTCCCGTACTGGTGCAATATCTATTAGTAATCTTAGTTCGGGGGATAGAATAGGTTTGAGGTTATGGCTGCTCGCACACTGGATCAAAATTTGTACGAATTTGTGCTAATTCTGATGAAATCGATACAATTTCATCATAATTTGCACAAATTCGTACAAATTCTGATGCAGTGTGCGAGCAGCCTATGAGGACTCGATGAACCGCGATGAACCTTGCGTTTGAGCTCGTGGATGTTTTAGCAGTTTGGAAATGCTTACAGCTATAAATTGTTCCACAACGACAATTTTCTATTTATAAACGCATTCCTTGTCTGTAGCATACCCAAAAAGAGCTTTCTAATCGGGTGTTTTTTTAATTTGATCCGGGCAAATCCCAGCTCTGAACATCGTGCAAGTGTAAACCCGATATCTCGATCCGGCGATAAAAGCTTGTCAACGATATTATGTGATCTTTTTATTTTTGCTTTTTATTAAACCAGAATTCCAGTGGCATATCAGTCTGCAAGATCAGCTGATCGTCCAGCAACAATCGGAGCTAAAGTTACATGCGCCCAGATGAATTTATCATATATGTCGGCCAGCCCGAGTGCTTTCAACAAATTTCTGCTCTAGACATCTTTACCTGCGCTTGGATAATTTTTTTCCGTGTGACGAGCGCCCCCTCCGACGCTCAATTTTTTTTGTCTACTTTTATTCGGGTAAATTTTAGCTCTGAGTATCTTCTTTAATACGATCTAAATCCATGTGCTCGGCTGCGGAGGAGAAGGCAGAGGTGAATATTTCGATTACCTCCATGGAGGTAAACAGGCGATGTAACCTTAAGGTCTTCTACTTTAATTCTTATAGCCTCACATACCTGTTTTAATAATCTACTTTGAGACTATGAGTTCTAACATTCCCAGCAATAATAACTAGATTTGCTTGGAATATTTCTTCTTTACGATACAGGTATGTGGACACCGCAGGTGGGCGTGGCGGCACCCATAATTAATTATTAATCATCACAAGGTAATTGACTGACCTGATTAAGTGATTGATGGCCTCGACCTATATTCCACGGTGTAACTCCCGGTGACTTAGTTCTCATGCCCAACCGCCCCAATACCTGCTGTCCCTGACGAGTTTAACCGCCCTTTTTGTACTTAAGTCTGCGTAGTTTTTGAAATGAAAAGAGTTGTATTCAAGAAGAGTTCGAATGTAGGATTTGTATATTACAGCCCGACCCTACTAGCCGTCGGCTATCTTCATTTCGAATTCGCACGTACTGCGATGCATGGGATCGTTAAAGAATGAGTCCTGCCTCGATTATGTCTTCACAAAAACTAAAACATTGCTTAAACATTTTACCACAGACATTCCTTAGTACGCTCAAACATGATCCTTATTTTAAAAAATACACAACAAAGCGTTTTTTAACAAAGTTTTTATTTTAAAGTTCTACACGCTCCTTGTGGCCATAACAGCGGTATTTTTGCTTCTTCTTCTAAATAAAAGAAACATTTAAACATAAAACTTTGTTCTTTTAATAAACTAGAGAGACACTTCTAGCTATTATGTTGGTATAAGTATACATTACACTCTCGTTCTTAACCTGCACCACCCATCCACCTCAGGATTTATGGAGTGTAAAAAACTATAGCGGTTTTACATTTCATTGAAACTTTAAAATTAGTGCGAAAACACAACACAGTTTTTTTTTTCTACTGAAAATATGTTAAATTTTTAAGATAGCTAAAAGGCAAAAATGTTGAAGAAAATGGCGGAAAAATTCTGGTTAGCTGACAGGAAAACTAGGGGGAGAGGAAAATGAAAAAAAAATTGTACTAACCACCCCAACAGGAAAGTTGGGGAAAAAACTCAGTTCCGACCCTTCCACGACGTTTGCAGGCATTAAAATGCACCAAGAGAGAAAAACCAAAACACTGGCCCCGGGGTTATGATTGTATGCTTTTAGCTTGTCCCCGGCTCCCTTTGGGTCGCCCTCGTTCTAGATACTTTCTTCGGCATTAATTTTTGCTCCTTTTCTGGACCGGCTAATTTCGCCGTAATGACGTTTAATTAGATCTGTCAAGCGAGAAACAAATTGGACTTTTGAGAGAAAACAAAAAAAAAATTGGAAAAGGCAAACATTTGACAGGCGGCAACCGATGATTCAGCCCCCAACCACTCCAGCAGCACGCCCGACGGAGCATCTACCACGCCCGAACGCCCTTCACTCTCTATCCTACCCAGCGGGATGTTATCGCAGCAAACATACATACACATACAGGACAAGGATTTTTTGGGGCGAGGTGGGCGAATTCACATGGAGACTTGCACTATACTTGCAGGATCCTTCGAGACTTTGTGGGTGCTGCTGCTGGTTTGTATACGCAACTAGCATGGGGGAAAGGGGGGGCTGAATAAGAAGAAGAAGAAAAGGACGAGAAGCTCCGCAAATTCTTAATAAAACAATCGGCAAATTAATTTCGTGCGGAACTAATTAAGTAGAGGGCTCTGCATGTCGTTTACTCGAGACACAAAAGGATTCGTCGGGTTCGAGTTGGGCTCAGGACTTAGCACGAGCATAAATTTGGGGGCTGGAGGGTACCCACCGGAGTCCCCGGATTTTCTGTGTGGGTAAAACCTTGCTCCTGCTGACGCTGCTGCTCCTGCCGCTGGCTGCCGCGCTGCTGTTCATGACAATCCCTTGGCGCAAATAGCGCGTGAAGTAATGAATGTCATTTGTTTTAACTATTTTAAGTTATATCCTTTCGCAGTTGTCTCTGCCAGGGGGATCCCAAGGAGCGCTGGAGCTCGTCCCACACGGCCTTGATATGGTGGTGAATTCCGGGATTTCTAAGTTCACAGGATAATTTTAACACTCGTCGGCGGCGACGGTGGCGGCGATGAATTTTCTCAAAATAATGAAATGTTCTCGATATAGTCATGTCATGGTACAGTCATGACGGAGGCATCCAAGCCGTTTGCTCGGTTTAACTGAGCCACATTTTATCATTCTGAGTGACGAATTGCGTTTGGGTCGTTGACTCTCAGCTATTTGGGAAGGATCCTAGTGAAGGTTGCTCTGTGTGTAAGGATTTTCGTATAAAATTATTTCAATTTATATAAGATGAAGGTTTTTTTTTGTGTCTTCCCTGCAATGTGGAGAGTAAATAACTACGAATTCGAGTTTTTCTTTTCTTTGAAATTAGTGCGTGTAACTATAAATTTGCAATAAAACAATACAGATCCTTGTGGAACCTTTGTTCCCTACGTTTTACGACTGTGGAGTCTTTTTATGCATGAGAGACAAGCCTTTTAAAAGTTCTCTTGTGGTGAAATGAATATTATTTTGTTTGAAAACCCTTTTCCTCGTTTTTTTTATCATTATAGGACTTTTGCTTTAAAGCTGAAAGCTTTTCATAGTCAGGATTAGTTTCTGAATAATTCATTTTTTTATATTTGTGTATTTATGGTGATAAATTATTTAAATCTGGCAACCGGAAAGAAAACAGTTTTAAAATTAGAAATCGTATGTTTTAATAGTATATTCTGTAACAAGTTTGGAATGATGCATATTCCGCACAAGTGCCCACGGTCCACGAGTGCGGAATATGCCATTCAAAACGTGTTGCAGACTATACTTTTTCTACGCCTCTAATTAGTTTTTATTAATATTTTGTAAAGAAAAACGTACCTTATGTAAAGCTAATGTCAAAAATATAATGTATAAGGCACAGCAAGATATTTCAACGCTAAATAACATATAAGTAGGGAGTGTTCATTCATAACCATTTTGTAATTTAAAAATTTGTTAATAGATGGCCGCCGCAAAAATTTATTAAAAAAATGCTATTATTTTCTGGAATTTAATAATTGAACAGTTTATTTCAAGCAAAAATTTTATAGCGGAACATCTTTGATTGTTTATTATTGAAACAGTCCTTTTCTTTCTTTAATTAATAAATCTTTTTTTTCTTTAATTAATAAATCATATTCTTGGTTTACGACGAACAGATGTCGCCAATAGTAGTCATTCCATAACAAGTGATGGAATAAATACTCCACACGGGTGTGGAATGCTGGAATGTCTGTATTCTAACAGAGGCGTAGAATAATATTATTACTCCTTCGAAAACTTGTACTTTAAATGTAGTAGAGTAGATTTAACCATAACGTAAGCAATGTGCCCTTATTGTATGCGGCTTTGATATTGTTGACATATTTAATTTTGGTTTTTTGTCAAGGATTGGGTCATACCTTCTATAAATAATGCGGGTTTTTCATACTTCATTTATTTCAAAAAATAAGATAAATAAAACTAATCTTAATCCAAAATATTTCCTCCATCATGTTCAACAATTCTTTTCCATTTATCTTGTAGAGTTTAAACGTCCTTCTTCCACAATTCGCTTGGCCGTGACGAAAAATACTCGCCAAGTAGCATTTTGATATGTTCTATTGACCCCATAGTTTTTTCATGCAGATGATTTTGTAGACTACGAAACATTCTATCTTCAACAAATCTTTGTTCTTAGGAAAGTTTCCTACCTTATGGAAGAAATACTACCTTACGCCAATCTATAAATCCTGGTATAAACACACGGTGGACAACTATATAGCATTGCCATTTTATAATCAATCACTAAGCTTTTTGAAAAACTTGTTTTTAACAAAATTACCCCTCTAATCGACAAATACCTAAATAAGCAACAACACTGTTTTAGAAAAGGGCGTTCAACAACCTCAAACCTTATGGTCCTAATCTCAGAACTGCAATGTGAGCAAGATTATCAAATGTTTTAAAACGGTACCCAAAATTTTCCCACGCTCAACCGTTCCAATACCTACTTATGTGATGTGGAAAGCGGCCATCAAATCGTGGTGTACACTGACTTCAACAAGGCCTTTGATTGAGTGGACCATGACATTCTAATTGGAAAGTTATTAAAATTTGGAATATCAGGTTCTGCCCTGGAATCATATCTGAACGGAAATCGAAGTAACCTCCGGGTAGTCATCTCGGTCCTCTTCTTTTTAATATTTTCATCTCCGATCTATCAGAATAGAAAATATCCTACATCTCTTCTTTGCGGATGACCTCAAAATATATAATGTCATTCAGTAGACTAGGTTCGTTCGGTTCGTTCTCTTTGCGTACAGCGCCCTTTCGCGCACGCTACAGGCAAAGAATTTGTTCATAAATATATCACCCTGACTGTGGAACAATCTTACACCATACGTAATTCCGAACTTCTAAAACATCTAAGAGTTCAAATGCAAGGTTCATCGTAATTTCTTTCAAGTAACACCCTTCTAATTCCTCGTAACCAGAAATCTCTTATCCTTCAAACTAAGCTTAAGTTGTATAGCAAGAGGGGTTCTGCGCTCTCCCTCATAGTTATATTTCCCGATTCCCGTAAGATACCCTCACTTTTGGAAATTCGTAACATTAGCTTTTAAGAATAAGGTTCGTGTCAACGCTAGGAATAAAGCTTTTTTGGGAGGGTAATTTGACAAGCTTTGTGTCTTTACTGAAAATTTTGATCAGGTTCGCGTCTTCGCTGAGACGAAGGATTCTTGAAGGGGAAATTTTTGTAAAGGTGCGTGTCTTCGCTAGAATGAAAACTTTGTTATCGTTTGCCATGGCTCAATTGATTTGATTTGGAGCTTTTACCCTCCACTTCTTAGTTTAGCGTTTTTGTTAAGCTTTACACACACATTTTTGATTTATTTCGTCATTTGCTTTTATCTGATATATCTTTTGTTTAGTTAAATAGTTGAAATATGTAAGAAAAGGGTAGGATCAATTTCGACTATTTAGTTTCAATTACTTTTTCAATGGAATTTTTATTTATGGTTCGACTGAATTCGGGTATCTCTGTCAATATTCTGCTAACTTTAAAATTGTTACAATGAAATTATTTCCAAAGATGCATAGGTTTCTATGGGTTTGCGGCCTCTATTTGGCATGATGAGCGTTTTCACTACGCCCTGCTAATCTGTATATCGCTCTTTTTGAACTCATCCATTTATCTCATTGTATTTCTTGGAGGTTGGTGGATCTGTTGAGTTTTCAGTTGTTGAAAAGTTTGTTGAGCAGAGAATGTCCATTCTCCTGCTGCCTCTCTTACTGAACTCAAACATGTACCAGATTTCTCAAAGTTTTGTAAGAGTGAAATAGTGCTATTGCTGTGGTTTAAGGCTCGCCACCCTCAAACATTATATCGGAGAATTTGCTGCTCTCTTAACATACCTGAATGATTACAATAAGTTAAAAATAATATTCTTTTCACGACTACCGTGGCTCTGGTAAATTATTTAGCCAAACAACATTTTTGTTCCTGACCCACATAAAACCTAAGCCTCTTTTTAAATACGATCTCGATATCGACATTTTCTTGCAGGAATCAATGACAAAAAAAAAATTAATACCATTTATATCTATCTCCTGAATAATATAGGAAAAATATCCCATATCCAATTTGATTTGTCACATAATCTCTTGCAGATATACTAAAGCCCCCAAAGTCCGCACTTAAATCAATTCTAAAAATCAACACACACGGTCCATGTACTTCGTGCTGATATAATACTATCAAATGCTAATAATAATATCACAAATGTCCTCATCTCATCAAATTAATTCCACATCGTTTTACCTAGTTACCCTAAAGAAGAACATTTAATATCAGAGTGGCCGCCGTCGGCAGATAAATTTATGTTAGATCACCTTGGGACTTAACCTATAGGAAATTATATTATCTCTATCTAGAGCCTGTTCTACTCTGCCAAGGACGAAGAGAGGAATACAATTCAGAATTTATTCATCCGCTGAAAAGCGGCTTTTCGAAAAGTCAAACCGTAACAGTTTGCAATTTTCACCGCCCGAAGGTATTCCGTTTTGCGGCTTCCTGTGAAAGTTTTGAGGCGACAAATCAATTCATTGGAAAGTTTCCAACATGAACGCCGAGGACTTGTGTGAGTCCTGGAGTCCTAGAGAAACAGTTTCTAACCGAACAAAACGACTCCATGTTGAAGTTGGAACAATTGCCCTATTGAGGTCTATGGATAGATGGCTTTTGGCTCTTTATGGAGTATGAGCCATTCAGCCCCGGAGGAAACTGACAGAAAGACAGTAGACCACTTGCGAAAAGCCGATACTTCAATCGTCGTCATTTGTTTCATTATTCCATCTACAAGTGGAAATCCCATCAGAAGGTACCCAGCAGCCCCCAACCATGCGCCGGACCTATGGAAACAGGAGTTCTTTCCTTTCCTTTTTCACTTTATCTGAATTCAGGTGCAGGATTTTTTTTTTGTAAATTTTTACGGCCCAGAAATATTGACTTTAAGGGGTCCTTTACTCTTGCTGTTTGATGGTTTTTATTGATTTCTTGCATGTAAATAAGATTCGACTAATTGGAACTAGAAGGTTTCAATTGCCATTAACTCGGCAGAAGGATGTTGCTCTTTAGATGTAGGATGGGACTTTTTTATTTAGTGGTTCGTTCACAAGATTACCAAAATAAGTTACATGAAGCTACGGACTTTAAGAACTACTAAATCTGAGTTAATTACTTACTCATCCTTTCTTATTCGGCTCTTTAACCAAGATTAAGACCTGACCTCTCGTAACTTTTACCCCCATCAGTCTCAATTCTGAACAGATGTCATTCAGTTTGACATCCTTTAGCTCTGGGCCTCCTGGTCTACCCCATCCTTCCAGGCCGAGAGATGGTCTGAATCTTCTTCTTTTCATGAGGTCTAGGGCTGGTGAGTACTGTGCACGCTACTGTACTTTTGAATGGCTAGTCAGTTTAAACAAAGTTGCACAGCTAGAGGCTGCCTATTCCTACAACAGAGAGGTTTCTCTGCACTTCAGAGATGGTATTTTAGAACGCAGTGCCTGAAGAGTCCTGAAATCCTTCCTAGTATGGTTTATTTCTTCAGGGTTCTATCATCTGAGCCGGACTTACATGAGCCAGTACATTTGTCCCTTACACCATGGTAAATTGTACTGAAGCCTAAATTTTTTGAAATGTCCCGGTTCAAAAATAATGTCCCACCTGGTATATGCGCATGTATCTAGATAAATGATTGTGTGATTGTAAATACGAGCTGGACATCCATTTCTTATTTCTTTTGCGGCAGCAAAATATCTAACTTGAAATTAGGCGAGGTGAGATTGTAAAATATAAATATACATTGGGGAGACATAGCTTTCTTACCTAATGCATATTAGAAAGCTCTTCATTGGTATTTGTTTTCTTTCTTTTTTTAATTTGCTTGTTTTTGTCATTTTGGCACTACAAAAGCGCCTCGCCTCATTTGAAGTATGACATTGTACTGGCTCAAAAAAAAAGAGGCAGCTCTTACAAACTCATTTTATAATTTTGTCCTACCCAACACTATCATCTAGAGCCAGTACTTTTGACCGGGGATTCCAAAATAAAGTCAAAAATCGTCTATGAGCCACGGTTTCCGGGATATATGCATTTTTGGGTTTTTAGCCGGTGATTCCAAGATAAGGTAAAAAATCGTCTGTTGCCATGTTTTGGCACGGTTTATGACTTTGCTAACTTCTTCCAAGCTTAATCTTGGCAGGGTAAAATCAAGATAAGATAGGACAGTTACCTTAAGCTGCTGCGCTTAGAAGGTATGAGCGCACTTCCACCTGACTGGCATAGTGGACCTGAGTTACAACATAAAACACACTAATATTAAATAGATTTCTTCTGTTAGCAAAAAAATTATCGAATGCATTTTTGTATATTGCACAGTGGTTCAAAACGTCAAAAACACGGCAAAAACTAGAAGCAATCGAGAGAACTCCTTAAAATTGGTGTCTGGAGGTTTTTGATGTCGCAACAAAACAAAATGGCGGCGTCAAAATGGCGGCCATCAATATTACAAAATCAAATTTTTTTTAATGAAACTGAGTCTCGAGGGGATTTTAAGGTCGCTGATTACGACTAGATTTGATTACGTTATAAATTTTGTGAAAAACAAAATGGTGGCTTCAAAATGGGGGCCATCAGTGTTTAAAAATTATGATTTTCAATGAAAATGAGAGTCTGGGGGTTTTCGATGTCGCCAATTTCAAATTTGACAAAGATTTTTCAAAAACAAAAATTGCGACCTTTAAATGGCGACATAAAATATTTGAAAATTAGTTTTCTTGTACGAAAATTGGTTTCTTGGAGATTTCCAGGCTGCAAACGGACGACCACCATCATCGCTTGTTTTCATATTACGGAATCAAGAATAACAACTTCCTTCGCGATATTTGTTTATTTTCATAAAAGCGCACCTTCGCTCTACGAGCTTTTTGCTATTAAATTCGAATTTTGATCAGTCCTTAGTTGGCTCTTTTGGTTATCCGAAAATGACACTGTTCGACCGATTTTATGTGACACTTAATTGCTCCAAAATACGAAAACTTCAGTATTATTATATTCAAGATCAAAGTTTCCAAAAATCACTTTTCGGCCAAAACGTCACGCTTTGTCCTTGAATAATTCGGAAAGGTCAAGATTTTCGAAAAAATGACAAGAGGGGTATTTTGTAGGCAATAATGTTTTGTATAAGTAGAGGAAATTTTTTTTGCAAAAATCAATTAAGTGATTTTCCGGCCGAAAAGTAATTTTTGGAGACTTTGACCTTGAATAACTTCGAAAGGGTTAAATTTTCGAAAAAATGACATGAGGGCTTTTTTGTAGGCAATAACGTTTCGTATTGACTGATCAAAAAAAAATTTCAAAAAAACCCGTTTTTGAGTGATATTTTGGCCAAAAAGTGATTTTTGATAATTTTGACCTTGAATTACTTTAAAATCGGGTCAACATTTTTGTAACTAAAGTTGTAGAAAATTTCATTGCCAACATTTTGGGCCCTCGCACGGGGTTGTACGACCTATAGAAACCGAGACAAGGAAAACACGGGAAAACGCGATATCTCCGGCGGATTTTTTTTTTGTGATTCCGAAATTGTTTTCTTACAAAGTCCGAAGGAAGCTGTGGAGCAATTTTCAGCCATTTTGGAATTTTGTCTTCTTTCGTGCGTTTTTTTTTGCTAATTTCTCCGAGCTATTCGTATTCAGCGACCTCGAAAACAATTTAGGACTCTGAGTTCCCTAACGGCTTTAAGATGCAAGGCAAGCTTTTCGGACCCTTTTACAGTGCCGCGGCTGGTATATGTACAGAGTGTGCAACTGCACAGGGCCTCAGCGCCTTTTTTCCATAATTATGTTGCGGAGACGGGACCCTATAAAGGAAATCCGCGAGCGAAGCGAGTAAAAAATTTTTCTGTAGAGGAAAAACCATAAAAGAAGACAACGAGCGAATGGAAAGCTTTGATAGTTGTTTGAGTGAAAAAGCTGCGCTTTCAAACAACCAAAGCGAATGGGACACTCGTTGTCTTCTTTTATGGTTTTTACTCTACTCTCTGGGGCCTCTCGCTGAATTTTTGCACAGGACCTCCAATTGTCTGGCCGCGAAACTGCCCCTTTATGAGCATTACAATCAGGGGCGGCGCTTTCATAGGTGCGAATGGTGCACTTGCACCGGGCGCCATTGAACGGGGGCGCTATTTCAGATATTCAGACTTAAAAAAAATTATAACTTTGATAATAAAAAATTTAAAAATTGTTTTTGTGACATCCTTTTCATATATTAAAGGATTTCATTTTTATTACCACGATTTAGTTTTCCAGTTTATTTTCCCAATAAAATATTCTATATTTCAACTCAACAGAACACAAATTCCATGCAAAAAATTTTACTTCCTCTCGTACTCTCGAAACTTTTTCTACTTCCTCTCCAGACTTTTGCTTCGAGATTTTCATATAATTTCTGCCCAGTATTTACCCGAAAAGATTTTACTCAAAAAGTGAAGCAAGAGAATCAGCAGAAGTAAAAATTCAGGAGAAAAATCCACAAAGTGAGAGAAAAATCCCTCATTCAACTGATGTTCTCAAATTTGAACCTGAGATGTAAATACAGAATTAAGCAGTGGAATGAGCGAGACGAAACACAAAATAATTTCATTTTAACTATGCTGGAGCACTTTGTGAACATTTTGTAAAATGCACCATATGAACTCACACAACGAAACAAAATGTTCCGATGGCTCTGTATTGTGTATTGCTGTTTACTCTGGAATTGATATAAACTTAGGGCGCTGTTGGTGCACTTTTAAATTTTGTTCCAAGATTTGTTAAAAGAGGTAAATAAACGAAATGAGAACAAAATATCTTGCGATTTTTTGTTTGTTCCCTTGCTGTCTAAATGTAGATTTTTTTTATGTTATACGAATTATTTATGGTGCAGTTTTAAGTTGTGTGCCTCCTCTGGAAGAATTTATGAAGAGTAAATTGAGTGAAATATTTTTATTAGATTTCAAATTTTGAGTGATAAAAGTAATATTTTAGATTTAATAATAATTATTAAATTACTAATTTTAGGTAATACATTTTTAAATTATATTATTTATATTTATATTTTATTAGAATTAATTTGTTTTTATGTATGTTTACGAAAATTAAAATATTTTACTGTGCCTGGAATTAATGGTACCGCGCACACATAAATAGTACATACAATTTTCCATTATCTACCACTTTAACTCAGACTTCATTGAAGCATCGTTTGATAATAGGTGTGAATTTCGAAAAAACGTATGTTTCTAAAGGCAATTTCTTGTTTTGATACTATTCAAAATTTATATGTTTATTTCTCCAGTTCGGTTAAAAGATTATTATTTTGAAAAAGAAGACACTAAAAAGCTTTGTAAGACTAGTAGTGAAAGTAGCATAGACGCGTTAAAACGATTCGTTCGTCAATTAGATGATGTCTACGAGGTGATGATGTCTATGTGGTGGTCCCTCGACGAGATTATTTTGATGGAGAGGAGCAGCAAAGAATTGCTTAACTCCTGGGTAGAGCAGCGAGACTCGCTATGCTCAGGGCTTAGTAAGGAGCAGCTTATCAGCAAAACTCCGAAATGAATAAATTCAAGTCTGGTTACTAAGTGTCTTTATTATTTGAATTCTTACTCTATTTATACTAAATTAATTACATTGATTTATATCTAAAATATAGGCCCGCGTCTCAAATACCTGGCTCATCAAAATCGTTCACTTAAGTGCATGTTCCATATGATGAAAGTTTGTTTACAAATAACCGGCGAAAACACTTGGCGAAAGTTACGTTATGACCCCGTTACCCGGGCGCGGTGTTTTTATAATTTTGTGTGTGCATGCACTTTACTTGGACGGTGGTGATTTGAGGCGCGTTCTTATTTTGTAATATGTTTTACTTAACTTGATCTACTCAAATATTTTTAGGGCATGTGTTTACTGATTTATTTCATCACAAGGCGTTGGTATAACTCGTTCAGGTATCGAAACATACAGCAGAATTACGAAATAAAATTACTGAGTTAAATTTTATTTGTTCCATAGTAAACAAGTGTGATATTTTAGAAAAATAAATACAACCAATATATTGTATACTTACAAAGCCCAAATGTCTGCTGCAGTTGATATTTTTAATTTCAACATAAGGTTCTTTGATAGATTTACGATCAGAGCAAAATTTCAGGAAGTTATTAAAAAAGCCAAGCTAATTGCTACCAAGTTAGAAGTGCCTTGTATATTTTCCGCTTCTTCGTCCTTGCGATCCAGACGAAAAAAGCTTTTTTCATATGATCAGCTGATGGGGCGCAATATAGCATAATGCACCAGGCGCAAAAAAAAACACGCGCCGCCCCTGATTACAATATGCCAGGGATACCACTCTAACAATAGCTGCGTTCCTTTTCTGCTAATTTTTTACTATTTTTTACTCGTGAGTACTCGCAGCTACACTTGCTCTAACATACGAGTAGATAACACTTTTAGTTACGCAACTCAAATCCGCTAGAGGAAACCTCCCATTTGGAGTCTATTGTGAATTATTTTAAATACCCTATCACCCCCTAGATGGCTTTTGATTGTTTTGAGCTTTTTTCATATAAAAACGTCTATAGACGAAAACGTCAAATAGAAATAAAAATAATAAATTTATAAATAAAATAAATAAAAATATAAATAATAAAATCGCATTAATTTAAATTATGTTGTAAATTATTATTTTAACCTTTTAGCTGCTTTCGATTTGCCACATTTATCAGATATTCATCACATATTCCTCACATGTCAAATCTCGTACTCACTTTTGCGTCACTTGTGTTCTGTCAAATTGTAACTGATTGCAAAAAGCAAATCGAACAGTCACTTATGTGATAAATATTAAAAATTTTATAAATTAACGTTCCTTACACCGAGATCAAAGAAATTTGTCTCTTCATAATACTTCCGTTGCTAAATATGAAATTATTACAAAACCACAACAAATCACCACAATAAATACTTCAGTGCATAACTTAAAAATCACATACTCAACTGATGTGATGAAAAAATATTTTTATCACATCACTTGGTTTTGTATCAGTTAGAAGCTGTCGCCATCTGTCGTAAAATAGGAACTGAACCGCCAAATCGAACAGCCATTTTCAGTGAAACTGAGGAAAATGTGAAGCATATCAGATAAATGTGGCAAATCGAAAACAGCTTTTATTTGTATACAAATGAAATAACATCAAAAATGTTAGGTTAGGTTTTACTCAAATCTACAAATTTTGCGTTCCTTTTCTGCTCTGCTCGCAAGTACTAAAAAGTAGAAAAGGAACACAGCTAATATTGGGACAAAAAAAACCCTATCAGAAAAAACTGAATTTTATTTTTTAGGTTTTGGACGTGTTTTTGGCGTTTTGAACCACTGTGATTGTAGAAGAACTATCATTTTATTTAAATTGAAACTACAGAATTGCCGTTAAGGAGTTCTCCTCTTACATAATTGAGTTTCTTTGATTTTTATGTACAAAACATCAGAATTCAAGAAATGATCATGCCTTTTTTGAAGACGTACACCTTCTTAAATTGATTGAAGAGGCGAAATAACTGCTTTCCGGACATGCGTTATTATGAATTAAAATCGATGTATAAGGTTACAGGTTTTAAGTGGCTTTAATAATATTAAAGTACGGTTGTTAACAGACCCCAAAAATATATCAGTTTACATAAAACTTATGTACGAAATTCTCAAAATTTTCATGCGATCCGAACAATAAACTTGTACACTTCCGACCATTACTTGGTTGGTATGAAAAAGATTAGATAGAATTCTGTTAAATCCTGAAAATTTAATCTTGGTGGATTAAACACCCATGAACACTCGCCTCACGACCTTAAAAACAAAATTCCAGGATAAAACATCACAAGTTCATTAAAATATTAAAATCTCCTAACCTTCCCATAAACTTACGAGTACAGCACCCAAGGGTAAAGCCACGAAAACCCATTCACGAATAGCTTTCTCTACGCCATACGCCATACATCTACTTCTCCTCTATAAATCTGTCAACACTTAGGGATTAAGGTGCAAATAGTATGAAACATAGTGCACAACAGGCACCCATACACACACACAAACACAAATCCATCGAGGATAATAATTGCTACCCTTAAATGATATCGGCACATGGCTGAGGACAACCCCACAACAATGGCATATACTGTATACTATTATCATCGCAATTAGGACGATACGAAATCCCATAAGGTGCTGCAGTAAAGGACGAATAAAAATTTATGGCAACGTTATCCCAATCGGAGTCACTTGTTCTTTGGTGCGTGCACTTAACGTTGTTAATGTTCTTGTGTAGTGTCTGTCTGCCGGAGGTATCCTTGTAGCATTTATCCAGTCGATGTACGGCAATTATGCTGCAAATTACAGGACGAGAAAGCCAGGCACGACAGGAGCACTGGGAGCAGTTTAGCGAACGGCAAGCATAAGTCAATGAATTGACGATAAATGGAGAGAAGCGTGTAATGAACCATTGAGGCCCTTGTAACTACAGTAAAGGGGAGTTAATGATGGGACGTACGTCTTAACATCCTGACACATGTAACCTTAATATAATTTTGATACAGCCTTGCCTGCCAAAGAGTGGTCCAGGGTCGTAAATGGTATGCACGATAAGCAGATGTCAGGTCCTGCGGAACGTTGCTGTTCCATCCAGCGACACAGTTCAGCTTATCCCCAGGGTCTTCCGGATCCTGTTACAATCAATTTATGGGCCCCCATCAATATTTACAATCCAATAATTCACTCAATAAAACTGCTATCACAACAAGCCACTTTGGGGGGCCTTCAACCTGGACTATACTGGTCCTTCACAATTCATTTGGCACTTAATGGCACCCGGTCGTTGGGCATTCAAAGTGTTCAGAAGATTCCCCGAAAAGTTAGAAAAGTTCGAAAATTTTTTGGGGCGGTGATCCGCCCAATCGTAGAATTTCATTAGGGCTACCGCCATAGATCAACCACTTCCATATCCCTTACGTTTCTTCGTTTAGTGTTTTTTTTTTCGAGTTCGCATTAAATGTAATTTTCAATTTAAATTACTGCAAGAAAGGAGAAGAAGGTGAACGCAAGAAGTCCCAAATCCTCTCGTCGTAATTGAATTTAACCGACAACAATAAAAAAGAAAATTGTCTTCATTAACGAACCCAGCAGGGCACCGCCGCCGGAGCAGGCGGCTCCACAAAAAGTGTCCTTTAAATTTTTCGCGAAGTTTCAGCCTTTATTTAAGGAAGCAGGAATTTTCCTTTTACCACCGTTCTAGGGGTGGGGGCCGCGCCCATTAAAGCGGCAACCTGTTGAACCTGAAGGGCCCCGCTGGGTTTCCTTCATCCGTGTTCATTGGTACGTGGAGCTATGTTTGAATTCTTTTTGACTGCTTTATCCACACTTATAACAGAAGAAGAAGATTCTTTCCCATGCCGCCCCGCCAGCAAACATTCAAAAAGGACCTAGACGTGGGTGACGTAGGTTTTTCTGCCTGTACCATATTTATCAGGCACCGTGCTTGCCTGTGTCAGGACACAAGTCGGAGTCCCTGTGCCTTTCGAGAAATAAAAAAACAAGAGCAGAGCGCCCTCCCTCGCTTTCGAATAAATTTGAGGCGTCCTCCTCATTCCTGAGGTGCCAACAAAAACGACTTGACTCGCTCCTTTGCTCCTTTAATATCTCTCCGCCAACAAACATTTCGTTAATGCAAAAACGTCTGAAGCAACAACATAATTCTATGGTTAAAGTCCGTGGTGTAGGATGTGGCCAGCAAAAAAGGCGAAACTGCCGGAATACGAACTTCTCAAGTCTGTTGGTGCGTTTAAACCTACACGGCCACCCTCCGCAGCCATACCCCATGCCCCATTCGAAATCCCCCCGTCACCCCCACCACTATGCTTGAATGCATAAGAAATTTTGTTTTATTGGCACAAATTCTGGAGATGAATTACGGACGTTGGCTTCTGTCGGGGGGCGGCTTCCAGGGTCCTGGGGGGATTCTTTTACCTGAGTTTTATGAGTTTATCACAAAAGTTCGGGATGATCATTTATTATCGGGGGAAAGGTGATAAAATTTTTGACTATGAAAGCTACTGTGTGCTTATGACCTCCATTTATCAACTGCCTGTAAAATCAAAGTTTTATCCACGCTTTGATTGTGGCTATGCCAGTGGTTTCGGGGAGGCCGCCCCCAAAATAACCTCACAAAAGGCAGTCCTACTTCCCAAAAACACAGCCACCATTTTATCGAGTTTGGAGCTGGCTGGAGAGAGAGAGTATTTTGTTAAAATAAATCGAGTGGAGTATACCTGTTATCATAGCAAATAAAGGCTGTGTTAACCAAATTGGCTAAAGGCTTTCAGGCCGCTATTGAAAATGCACGAACCGATTAATAATTAATTGCAATTTCCCGGTTTAATTCCATGCCACTTGGCTAATGCCTAAAGACCAGAAAATGAGAAAAATGCTGCCGGAAAATTCCAAAAATACTCGCACAGAAAATGCTAATGTGTTGGTTACTAAGGGCTTGTTAATTTTTAAACAAAACAGAAAAAAAAACAAAAAGCGTAGGGCGGAGCGCCTGCCGATGCTTCCTCTCTTCACCAGAACGAAATATCAGCCTCGAACTTTAATGTTTTATTCAATTCTATGTGCTGCCAAAAATTGCACCCAGCCTATGATTTATGAATAGAGCCTGTGTTGACTACTGTGAACCATTCATTTCCGGATTATAAATTAAGGAATCCTTTAGGGGATGGTAATGATACGGCTGTGTGAGTAAGTGAATGAAGGGGGAAAATTACATAAAAGTGTTTCACATTTCAAATTTATTTAATAGTTACATTTTTCCCAATTAATTACATAAAGGTTGCTACTATTTAATTAGCGATGATACTCATAGTTGATTGATTATCAATTATGTATTCTATGCTAATTAGTAACAGTGAACCTCATAAAATTGAGTTGACGGTTAATAAATGAAATTTTCCACAAGTAGAACTAAACGTGAAATTGGAATTTTGTGGAAAGTTTTTATGAACTCTTTTGTTTCAGTCCATAATGTTAATTGGGCTTGATTACCAGAATTATCACTTTAATGTAGGTTTAAACCCACAATTCTGAAAAGAAATTATTTTTTTATGTGGCAGTACTAAGCTTAGGAATCAACCTTTGTACTACCAGTCCAGTCATGTCGTTTGGTCACATCAATGTTGCAATATTTATCAATAAGCTTAGCTTCAACAAGAGAATTGGTTTTAGGCTATGAGGAAGCACGCCGGATCCAATGAGACGATGAGGAACGCTAAACTCTTGGATGGTGTACTAGTTTGGAAATACTGATTGTGGAAGGTTGTTCCACATTGGAATTTATCTTTCGTATTTATGAACGAATTCCTTTTCTGCAATGTGCGCAAAAAAGAGGAGCTCTAGGCATGAGCCAACAACGTTGACTTGGTGTTGCTGGCATAACCTTGCCATGCAAACAGCACAGCGTTTATTTCGTATGATGGACTATACGGCTTTAATAATAATGGTAAAATCAAAGTGTGAATGGTGTAGCAAATGAGTCTTCGGAGACTTCTTGGAGAGCACTTTTGGTACATTTTTAGCCACACTAAAGCGATTTGCGAAGATATTCTCCAAAAGGTCTATTCTAGGAGAAGTCGAATGTAGGATTAACCCAAGCTGTTTTTTTTAAATTCATGTTATAAGCAATCTGAAATATTCCATAGTTCTATAGCAGAACCAAAGTCAATCCTACATCAAGGATTTTGAGAGATGCGTCAGCTATTAGTTCTACTCTGTCCACTGTAATGGAGCAGGAGTAGGGATTGCAATCCGGTCCGGCGGATCCGGCAATCCGACGAATCCGACACCGTTGGCTACCTACCGGATCCGGCAATATCTATCGGATCCGATAAAACCAAAAAGCGCGGCGCGTGTAAATGTCTCCAAGCAAAATAGCGGGAAACTCGCGTGCATGTTGACTCTAACAACATTAACTTTCGATTTTTACGGCAACAATTGGCACTTTTCGAAAAAATGTTAAAATTGCCGCCATTTTATGCCAAATCATCGTACAGTAATTTTTTTTTAAATTGTAGGTTTTTTATGTACTTTCTTGTGAGCATGCCAATGAATGCCGTGTGCCAATGAAAAGTGCCAATTGTTGCCGTAAAAATCGAAAGTTTTTTTTGAAATTTCAACCACGTATTTATAGCATCAAAATACATCTTTTCTCCAATTTTTATCAAAATCCGACTATTTTCCCGTTATTTACTGCATTTTTAGTAAAATAAAACAAAATTTCATACATTTTGGTTTTTTGAGGTTAGGATTCATTTTTAAAATATATCGATAGTTTATTCATTCACGAGTATTTTCCAATTTTTCTTATTTTTCTACGACCAACAGAACTGGAGAAATTAAAAAAATAGTGTAGCAATGCACTTAATATGCATCAAAAATGGACATTTATGCAATTTTCTTGTACATCACAGGGCCGATTTTGCTGAAATTTTTTTTGTCGCTTTATCTTAACATATGTAAAGAAAAAAAAACACAAAAATTCAACTTCCCAACTACATCATAACTTCACTTTTTTGTTTAATTCCCCTCTACTATGAATTCAATACGAGTTTCCAAGCTCAAATCGAGAATGTAAACCAAATTGTTGCCGTAAAAATCGAAAGTATGTCCCTATGTCCCTGTTGATTGAATTGAAGATGAGTTCACGATCGAAGAGGCAAGATCTGGCATATATTTGTCTTGTATTATAGATAGCAAATAGAAGTAAGATTTGGCAGAATAAAGAGTGCCCGTGCACATTCCCGCCAATATAACTTTGGTGACACATAGAGCGACAGAGTTTGAACTACGGAAACACAAATCCCAGTCAGTGAGTTAAAGGAAATAAATAAGCCAGAAATATGTATTCTGTGTTGTTTGCGTCAGAGGAATGATATGGGAAACGAATGCTAACTAGGCATGTTTCCAAAATGAGAGTTAACATCGACTTATTTTAATGTTGGAGCAACACCAAGTAATAAATAAATAATGGGAGTGGATTTCGTGGGCTGATGGAATTGTCCCTTGGAACGTAGGCAAAGATGAAATGGGTTTTATGGAGCTTCTGTGTAGTGAGTGTCAAATTTCTGTACTTTTTTTATGTTGTTGTTGAAATATGAAAATAATATTTGTCGGTGTCGGTATCACTGTGGCCGCTCTTTCCGACAGTTTGTGGTAAATTGCCAGTGTCGGCCTTGTTGTGATTGTTCTGTGCTATTTTTTAAGAGAGAGCTTATCCATGTTTTTCTAAAGGAATCTCTTGCTATGCTGTGCTACTTGGGAAAATCATCATTGGATCTACTCCGTTGGGATCAAAAGTTTTTAACTCTATTGTTGTATGCAAAAGCTTTCCACATCAAATTTCGATTCTTAACTTACGGTCCCAAGAACACTAACCACGAGACTGAATTTCAGAAATGTGGAAATTACTTGTATACTCAGCAAGGAAGCCTCTGAGAGGCCTGCTTTAAGTGCAGATTGGTTATGTCTGGAATTTTAGATTTCATTGGAGCCAGGAGACCGTTTATTTCGGTGGTGCAATCGCTATGATAGTAACGATTTTTTCAGAGCTGCTACTTTCCTACGGTGGCTTAAGGGGGTCCCCCCCTATAGACGGTAGAAAAATAGGCATTATTGGAGATTTTTTTATGACAGTTTGGAATGAGAAAATTTCATGAAACTTTGGCATACATTTATTTGATCCTTTAACTGTACAAAAAAAATTTTTTTTCGGAAAATTGAGATATGGTCCGTAGATATGGTCCGTAAATGTGACAGGCCTCCGCGCGCATAGGCGAAACGGCGTGCACTCCCCACCTTCCGCATCTCATCTGAAACAGGAAATACCAAAATTTACTTGTTATTTGAACTAATGCCCACAACTTGTCGAAGAGAAAAATAAAAATAAATTTTTTTTCATAAAAAAAAAACACAGTTTGAAAAAAAAGTTCAAAAATTCATGAACATTTTCCAGGTGTTTCGGAAGACCTAAGCCAGGGAAAATTTTTTTTCTGAATTTTCGTCTCATCAATTTCTGCGAAATTTCAATTTCTTTCGATTGCTTTTTGTCTGAAGTCAATCGGACAAAAATTGCGGTCTGAGGCTTGCACGCCAGTTTGAAAAATGCTGTTTCGAGAAAAATGCTGTTTTATCCCGACGTGCGCAATGTTTATTTGTGTGCAATTTTCATTTCCCCACATGCGCAAACAAAACCTCAACTGATTTGGATCCGGCTGTATCTCTAGGGTGATTATTTTGTAGCGCACGTGTGTAAATAATGGCCATCTTGAATATATGAACCGATTTATTTAGCAATAAAAACTGAAAATATATAGTGTAAAAATCATAAGTAATAAAAAACGGACGTGCTTTACAAATATTTTGGGTGCCTTGCGAGTGCTCTTGACCGAAATATACATTGTAAATCTCTTTAATATTTTGGATTTAAGTTCTTTAATAGTAGAGGAATCTAAACAGCAAATAAAAAAAATCGATTTTTTCAAAATTCTATAGGGGGGGGACCCCCCTTAAAGGGTCAATCGTGGAACAAAGCACTTCATCTAGCAAAGGTGGGTTTCAAAGCCCCGCTCCGCTAGTTGTATTCGTGAAGAGGCCGAATGTAGGATTCGTATATTACTGTAGGGGCTGATGGTTGGAGGAAGAACTTGCACCTCTTACGAAATCCCAGGGGCTGAAATGGTTGTTTGGTAATTTGGAATACGCAATTCATCGCAGGTTATTGGCTAATGACACGCTTAAGATATTAATGGATGGGTCAGCCATTAGTTCTACACTATCCCCTGACACGGATGGAGAGATGCTGCAGATTTTATTGGAAATAACACAGTACTTCGTTTTTGGGAAATTGAATTCGACGCTTTTGCTGCCCCAGTCGAGAATTAGTTCAATCATTTGGCACGTTCTTGTCATAATCGAAGGCGTATGAGTAAGACGGAGGTCATCACGGAAGCTGTGAACTGCGGCAAAGAGTAGGTCATTTATAAACGTTACAAAAAGAGCGGCTGATAAAACTAGGCCTTGAGAGATACTAGCAGAGATGGTATAGAGCTGAGATTTCATAGCATCCAATTGTACTACCAGTCCACCTGGGTCCATTGAGACGGCCTTTCACGATCAACCTGGAAACACCAATCAATAAAGCAACTGCGTTGGCGGTTTACCAAGATTTCGTGGGATGCTTCGACAAAATATCTTTGACCCTATAGAAATGTCTCTCAAACGACGAGGTATTGGCGGAACTTTTCGTGAAGGAATCAGCTCTATGTTTAGAGCTCGCGAATTTTGCGAGGGGACTCTGGAGAAGGAGCTATATCTTCATTCTTGTCTCTCTCTGCCTTGTCATGGATAAATCTCTAAAACTACTCGATGCCTAAAATTGCTTTAACCGAAGTTACACAGACGAAGTTATCATCGTAGTAACTTGACTTCGTCTCCGGCTGGTGCACTAATAGTGAAAAATATAAGTGTTGTTGTTATAAATGCTGCGCTGAGGCTGAGATTTGAGGGTCGTATACATCAACGAAAGTAACCCTTAACTGTAAGTTTAACATAAGATTGGAACTAATTTGATAATTATTTTACTCTGCATTCGCCGTGTGTAAAATCTCGAAACCCGAAATACTTCGAAAGCGTATCTAATCTAAGAGCTTTTTTATTAAATTACAAGAACAATGCCGTGGTTTGAGGTGTAAGGTGATGGTTTCTTATGTGGCTCTGAAAGTTCTTATTTTCCCTGCTAACAAGCGTTAACAATATTGGAGTGAGCTTTTTTGTGAGATTGAGCTTTACGTTGAAATAGAAGTAGGGGCGAGAGATCCTTATACGAAAACATTGGAAAAAGTTGTAATAAAAAATCTCCGTGATTTTCGAAAATTTTAGGAAAGCAAATCTCAAAATTATCAAGTTTTACAGGATTTGATATTTTAGCATTTTAAACATTATACCGATTGCGGGTAAAGCTATCCTTGACTCTCCATTACTGTGTTTCCATGAGCCAGGGTAGAGTTTTCGTTAAGTAAACAAAAAACTTTTTCTCTCAACCGTTTCCATGGCAGTTCTGGGTTGAACTGACAGATGATTAATTTTACAATATATCGCTCTCAGTATATGTGCAGTAAAGGATACTGAAACACACACATACGCAAAACCCGGCTTAACCGGCCTGCTTCGTTGAGTTTACTTGGTTTTAACGAAACTTTACTTAATCCCCATTTCCATGGGCGCTTAATCAGAGTAAACTCAGGGTAAACTCTGCATGGAAACTCAGTATACATTAAAGGTATTCCTCGAGCCTACCTGGGTGATAGTTTTAAGCAAGGATGTTCTACAATTGGTAATGATATTGAAGAGATCTCAGAACCTTTCAAATTGCTTGCAGACGAAAATCTCAATCTTTTGGACCTCCTTCCTGAACATACAACCTATCCTTGGCTTATCACAGGTGTAAATCGCATGGTACACGAATGGCTAAAAGATAGAGACAGGTGTGTTTGCCAAGATCAGAAGTGAACGCTCTCTCTCAAGCTGGTGACATATACAAGCGTACATGTGTTAAATACGCTTATAGCCTTACTTTCGACTGGAAAACCGGTTCAGGCCTTTCGCCACTGTTCCTTCCATTGGACGATGTCATCTAGTTTGACTTCCCTAAATTTCGGGGGCCCCGTAAAATATTTTCCGATTAAGTTGATTCTTACTGATATGAGCCTGATGTCCTTTTAACTGGAGCGGTCGAGTTTGGTTCAGTTCACGGACTCTATCTTGCGATAGCGTTCATCAATTCTTCGAAGAGCTTTCCTATTGAACATTAGGTAAGTGTGTTTTCTGATAAGCACCCAAGCTGCGGGTTAGATAATTGGATTTGACAAGCGTTAGATGCTCTGCTACCTCGATTGTGGAACCAATTTTAGATCGCATATTAGTGAAGTGAAGTCATTCGGAGAACATCTGTAAACGGTTTATTACAGTTTGGCTTTATAGAATTAGTAGAATGAGGAATGAATTAAACACATTCCCGTTCAATGTAGCGAACGACAGAACAGATTCACACCAATCTCTACCTAAACCAAATTTCTCTAATCAATATCTTCCAGTTAAATGCCACTCCCGGAACAGGATTTAGCCACAAATAAGAGCTTATCTAAAATTGGATTAGAAGAAAGAAGAGTTTAAATTAAAAAATTAAAATCATCTAAAATTATATCCAAAACGATATTAGTAGGTATCGTCTATATTTTCTCTCATTTTAGTATTCATAACCGAAAACCTTATAAACATCCCTAAACCTACAACTACACCCTATCCACACACCCCCACACAATCCCCGGTCAATTTTACACAGAAATCCCTAGAAATTTTCGACTTGACTTAATAAGGACAGTGTTCAGCTTATTCACCATTAAAATGTTATCTTAAGCACGTCCGAAATTCCCTAACAGAGGAACACTCGAGATAATTACGATAAATTTTATTGATCCTTTTCCTTTCTAGAACGCAACGATTTAAGAAATTAAAATTTTTGCAAGCCCTGTGTGATATCGGCCAAGTCCTGTACAACATCCTCGAAAGATCTGTGTCCGCTGTAATTTAAAATGTTGCTCCGACATCCGGAGCTGAACTGTTGTCAGGAATTTTCGGACAAAAGTCCTTTTGCGGGGCTTCGTGCTAATACCGAAGCAGATGTCCGCACGGGAAACCTATAGAAATCCTTTTCGTCACGCGGATTTAAAAAAGAAGAAAAAACCTAAAATCATTTGAGCGGAAGAAATTTCAGCAAATCTCATTAAAATTGACCCAGATCAACTGGGAAGAAAGGCTGGGCCCACTGTGCTCCGAAAGCTGGGAATTATCTACTTTTTGTGCTACGCCCCAGAATCCAGTACCAGCTTCCCTCCCATGCATCTTTCCGGCCACTAGCCCCCGCTCCCGCCGCCGTCCCCACCCAGTTGCGGTTATATCAACTGTTGGCCACCCGCTTTCGTAGGGCGCCATTAATTTCTTGCAATACATTTAGCAGGAGCACAAATTTTCACAAAGATTCAAACTTTAAAGTTTCCTTCTTCTACTCTCGGAATGGAGTGCGACATAAAACTTCATCAGGACTTGCTGCTGCAGGACGAAATGGGCAGGATATACGTATGGGTCGGGGGGTGACCGAAATCAACTGATATAGCCCTGCCTGTGGGGGTGGGGGGACATTAAGGATTCAAGATGCATTCGCATTGATATCGTTTTGTGTGATGATTTAGTTTTATCACGTTTTGTCTCTAAAGAGGGGAATTTGCAGAAGTTCTCCTGAAGAAATTGGAACAAAAAACCTAAGGTAAAATTATTTTATCCTTTTTAATTTTTAATTTTGATGCACCGAAGCCATTGTCGGTTCGGAAGTAATTGGGAACTTTGATAGTCGCAGTTTCCGAATTCTTTTCAATACGTGACAGAGTGACAGTTTTCGGTGCTTGTTATTTGGGTTTTATTTTAATACACTTCTTTCTTTTCTACTATTGAACTAACAACTATACAATTTGTAGCATAGTTCACACCGTATTTTTTTTTGTTTGGCTTTCAAGCTAGACTTAAGCTGGATGGTGAGAACGGTCACTATTTATATTTATTAAATTGTCTTTTTTAAATCAAACCCCAAAGAACCGCGGACTTATGCATTAAGATGTAAAAGCTTTTCTGAAAGTTTACTTGTAAAATGTTTCGTTCACCCAGTATGAAAGTGGACACAAATAGTGTCCATGAACTTGCGGGACTTCAATTTTTCCACTTTCGCACGTTTTCCTTGCCAGAATGAGCTTTTACGTCTCGATTCAGGCATGCTTCTCAACGAAAAGCTCTTTTTGGATAAGGCGCCCTTAGAAAGACGGACAAATTGGAGAGTTTCGTGCTGCTTCCCATGTACTTTCAGCCATGGTACAATAATCACAAGGTAAGCTCATAAAGGTCCCGTGACGTCACTCAGATCTTTTCTCATAAAGGAAAAAAGCTTTCCCGTAACGTCACTCAGATCTTTTCTAATGTATAAGGCGTAAAAGCTTTTCAAGAAACAGAGCTTTTCCTTATGAGCCTACTTTGTATTATTGTACCATACTTTCAGCCAACAAGCAGAAGAGTTACTTTATTCAGAAGCCTGCTTCCAGTGTACTTGGGGCCTATGACTCCTATTATAGACGAGGACGTAAGCATCCAGAAGCAAAATTTTTTTATTCAATTAATATTCAAGAGGAGCAACCTTTGAATGCGATCAAAACAGCTTTTATGTAGCTACACGATTTTATATTTGTGTTTGTTAGGCCATTCATACACGAGGGACCATGTTTCTGCAACCAAAAGCTTTGCTGCAAGTTTTCTGAAAATACACAGAGCAACAGCGATGGAAGCAGCTTTTGTGTTGCTACGTGATATTTGTTCGTATTAATGAGATGTCAAATTTTTTATTAAAAACAAAAATTGAGGTTTTTTCGCTCTTATGAAATAATTTATTTAAAAAATTCATTCACTCACTTTGAATTCTCAATAATTAAAAGTTTTTTCTTATTATGTACCAATTTTGACAAAATTTTACTGTTTGAAAGTTTTTTTTCATCGCCAAAGCATTGATTTCTTATTGGTGTGAGTGCATGCTTTCCGTGTTCGCAGACCAAAGGCAGGAGCAGAAAAGTCTCCACCGCAGCACGAAACTCTACACTTATTGCATCTCCGCACGCCTCCCTTGCCCGAAAAAAGCTTTTGCTCCGGAATCATGGTCCCTCGTGTATGAATGCCCTTACCCGAAAAAACCTTTTGCTCCATGGTCCCTCGTGTATGAATGGCCTTAGAATTTTTTTTCAACTGCCCGAAAGCTTTTCCATATACGCCTTTTTTACAACTCGATAATCAAAACCCGGCCCGGCTAGCATTTTAAGGAGGTGCAGATAGGGCCCCTGTGAGACTAGCCCCACTGCCTCATGTAGGCCCCGTGTGGATTGCCCTTTAAGGCCCACAAGGACATCTAACGCCTTGTCGCATCCCGAGTGAAAATAGAGGTTAAAAAATTTGAGAAATTCGGCGTGGATATGCGAGTAATAATACCGCCGGCGGTGTCGAAAGCTTAATCCGCAATCGAACGAGAACCGGTCTATTGAGTATACTAAATGACAACTTTCAGGGCCTCCAAGATAATCGCCTGAAATAAGCAGGGCAGTGACCAAACCTAAAGCTTTGTATGAGTAAAACTAAAGCTTTAGTTTGAAACTTTTTAAAGGCAGATGTTGGGATTGCCCCATTACATTTGTAATGAGGTTCGCCTCATAGGGCTCTTATGAGAAACTGATAGGGCATACATCATTTCGGTTTCGCGAACATTTTCTTTGTTTAGTGCTCATGAGGAAACTAAGGAGAAAGCCTCAAAAAACCCCATCTGCAAGCCCTGCCTCGAGGAGAAAGAGTCTACGCTTACATTTTCTACCACTATTTCGTGGCTTGACAATTCTGGGCGACAAATTTTTAGGCAAACTGCTGAGCTTGTTCAAGAGGTCTGGCAGGGGATGCTGCAAGTACACTAGGTTCAGGTGGCGGCAGTGGCTCTACGTAAACCCAATAGTTGGTTGCTTGAATTGACGAGGCCTAATCACTCTGTGCTGACTTCCAATTAGCGCCGTTTTGATACCATTAATTCCCATGACCATTTAGCTTATTATGGTTTTTAAATCCATTTTGTAGCATTCAAAAACTATTTCAAGTTCGCTGGGTACTCTACTGCTAGATCCTCAAGCTCGTTCAGTATGTGGCTGCCAAATGAACTGTTCTTTTTTATTTGTATCGTTGCAGCTACGGTATGATGTGTTGAATGGGATGCCCATTCTTGATGCATGCTCTCCTATTGGCCAGTACTCCGTATACACAGCTATAGCCCTGTCTTGCGTTGTGCAGGATAGCTTTAGGAGTGTATCAGTTTTGTTTTTGTTGTTGAAGGATATTGCTATATCCGTATGGCTTTTCTTGCAGGTACCCATTTTCTTTGAGTCTGACTGCGTTAAAAGAGGGTAGGTAGGTCTGCAGATTCAGTGGTAGAAGACAAAAGATGGTATTTAACGCGTCTCTTGGCAATGCTCCTGTGGTGCATATACATGTCACTCTCTGAACCCTGGCTACATTGGTACAGTTGTACTCCTGCCTTAATGGTAGCCACGATTCGATTGCTCCAATGGGGATAGGACGTGGGTACATCCATAGCACCATTCGTGGCTTAATTTCCCATTTCTTCTTAAGTATTTTCTTGCATGAGTAGAGAGCTATATAGTCCCTCCTGACTCTTTCCTCAATATTAATAATCTTGATAGTTTCTTGTAGGTATTTACCAGACACTAGAATTACAGCATATGCGACCACTTTAGTTCCTACTGCCTTTAGTTCCCTTAGAATTTTGTCCATTACCAGAAGCCCTAATAGCGGGACAGCACTCCTCCCTGTGGTGTGCCTCTACTAACCTTTCTGGTAATTTTACATCCTCCAAGATCAAGAAGCAAGGTGTAAAAGAAAGTCGCGAAGAGATCTTTCTTGTCTAAAGTCCGTATTGCTTGTCGTCTAATATTTGGTTGGATTCTAAATAAAACACATTCTCTCTTAAGTAATTGATATTGGGCATTAGTTAGAGGTGATATTTTTGTCCTCCATTTTCGTTAGAGGCGAATTCCGGAATAGAAAAACACAAGCCAAAGAGTTTGCGTAAAGTAAAGTTGACCCGGACTTACACGAGGCAGTACATTTGTCCCTTACACGATGGTTAATTGTACTGAGGCCTCAATGTTATTTAAATGCCCCGGTTCAAAAATAAAGTCCTACTTGGAATATGAGCGTGTATCGAGATAAATGAAACGAGGTGTGATTGTAAATTACGTACTGGAGAGACAATTCTTACATTTTTCGAGGGAAGGAAATTTTGTACTGAAGTAACAATTCTTACATTTTTCGAGCGAGTGAAATTTTGTACTGAAGGGACATTTCTTACTTTTTTTGAAGAAGTGAAATTTCCAACTTGCAATTGGGCGAGGTGGGATTGAAAAATATAAATATACATTGTGGAGGCATAGATTTCTTACTTACTTTAAGGCAGTTTAATGCATATTAGAATAACTCGTAAAAAAGCTCTTCATTGGTATTTCTTTTCTTTCTTTTTTTAATTTTGGCATTACAATATACATCACTTCGCCTCACTTGAAGTATGATATTGTACTGGTTCAAAAGAAAAAAGAGGCACCTCCTACAAACTCATTTTATAATCGTGTCCTACCCAACACTAGCGTAAAGACTGGTAGGCTGGTTGAGTTAATATAGGTGTAGGGCTACCTCCAATGCGAAGGGGGGCCTAAGCACTGTTTTGTTGCCATAACTCGTGGACCTAGGTTCAGGGGTTGTTTGATCGGCTGGAAAACATTCCTCATACCATTATCAATATGTCATATGTGCATGCTACTACCTTAGCTACACTTCTGTTTAGTTTTTTTAGTAATGCTATTTATCGTTACTAACCACATTAAAGGGGAAGTGTGGGGTGTACCTCTGTTGACGTATTTAATTATCGTCTTGGTTTCCAAATCCGCCTGGATTATTCTCGAGCCCAACATACCCAGCAGCCATTGCCTGAGGCTTGTTCTACGTTTAGGACTATGAGAGCTTCTTGAATCGATTGAGTATGTATGTACGTTTTAAAGCGCGCTTTATGCCTAGGAAGGCTGCCAGGGTATATTGTTTGTTGTAATCTAGGGTCCTTTCGATAGTTCCCACTGCCTCGTACAAAGTTATCTCGGTAGAAACTCTCTAAAAATGAACCAGTAAAAATTTCATCGGTTCATCCAGTAAACAATAATTTCACTGTTTACTGATTGAACCAGTCAAAAGTTCTCTCTAAAAATGAATTAGTAAAAATTTCACTGGTTTAACCAGTGAATTATATTTTCACTGGTTCAACCAGTGAAAAAATATATGTGACTCATATTCTAGTCAATTATCTTTATGGCTGTAAAGGCTGCATTTAGCATACCCAATAAACCGGCTGTCGTTTGATCACGACGGACGGTCAAGCAGCCTTTCAGTACTTAGATGGGAGCGCGCTTGCGAAAACAACACTAGTCTTAGAAAAAATCTTTGGTTCAACCAGTGAAATTTCACTGTTTTCCCATTGGTTGACCAAGCAATGGTTCAAATTGTGAATTTTCACTGGGTACCAGTGAATAGCTACTGATTCGTTTTTAGAGAGTAGACCTCTGACATAGGCATGTTGAGCTGGGGGCAGTAAAGTCACATCTACCGATTGGTGAATGAGGAAGTCTATGATCTTTTCCAGTGTCTGATAGACTGGTAGACTGAACTATAAATTTGTATGGATTTATTAAATTCATATATTCATTGCACGATAGATAAAATCCACAAAGGACTTCTTGCATTAGTTTCAGCTTTAAAATCATGTCGTGCTTTTCTCTCTCCTCCTCTAACATCTACAGATTAAATTTCGTTTTTTGGTATATCATCCTTTTTAAAATCATCATTAAAAACTTAAGGAAAAATACCTTAAAAATATTTATACACAAAAAAAAACGAAATCAAAAGGAAAAGAACAAGGAGAGAAAACGAATGAACGAATCTCTGCTTTCCCATTAAAGATGAAATTTTCGAAAACAAAATCGATTTAAATTCTGTCTAAACGAATATGATGAAAACGTAAAAACTCTCGTACCCTAGCGCCTATTTGAAGAATTTTTCTTTGAATTTTAATATCCTTTAAAGTTGAGAAAAAGTTTGTTCTTGTTTTTTTTCCTCCCATAAATAAGTCTTATGAGGTGGTTGGGGTCGGGGGTAGGCATGGCCAGGATGAGTAAAGCCGGACAAAAAACCGGGAGCTAATAGGGTTCGCCATGGGTCCTAACACCGAGAACGTTAGAAAGTAAGTATTGGAAAAACATTTTTGGGTACTTACTTTTGGGGTACATAAAGGTTTTAGTAATATTTTTCGATTATATTTATTTTGCTGGGGTAAACTTTTGAGTTGAAGTTCTGTTGATGTGGCAACTCTGGTGATTGTTATATGCCGCTGAATTCCCTTTGATAAGAAAAGATTAAAAATTCAACAATTGTGGTAAGTGGAAGTAAATAAATTTTAAAAATCTTTCACTGTTTGTTGATTGATGTACTCATGCACAGGAAATTTACATACATTTACATAAAAAAGTATTGCCATATCTCTTTTATGTTATTTTTTTGTCCGGAAAAGTCCCTTAAATCCGCAGTTGCCCCCGACCCTCATAATCCTCTCAGAGGGCCCTCACCAGAACTCATCCCCTGGCATGGTTCACTTGGTATGCTGTTCCCTTCCTCTTTTTTATTTGGTCAACTTCATTTGTGAAGTATTTATAATACGAGCTTCATGAAAAGTTTTTAATTCAGTTGAAAAATGTGAAAGTTTTTCATAAATTTTTGTGATAAAAGAACGAAGATTTTTTTCCATGTTTTTTTTGCGTTATATATACTCGCAAAGGAGCAGGGAATAAAACAAATTTAGAGCGGCTGCTGCAAGGACTAATTACCAACATATACCAGTAGTTTATATAATCCTTATTTTTATTTCTTGGATTTTTGTCTACTAATTACTAAAGCACTGTGTATGCTACAATTTAGCCCTCCCCTCGAGATTATGAGGATTGTTACTCGGAAAATGCGAGATAGAAAGTTTTACGAGTCTAGAGGTATCCGGGATTAATCCTTGCCAAATCGGTACTATTTAAAGAATATGTGTTCTCAAATAGAAGGAAACAATTTGACCTTTTATCTTTCATCTCGTAGATCCTTCGTAAATGTCTCTGGGTGATAAAAAATTAATTTTTACACTCTCTGAAACATCAACGGATATCCGAACCGAGAGAGAAGAGATATCTGAAAATATATTAGCCGTTAACGTTTTGGAAATGATCAACCGAAATAAAATGGGGCCGGGGGTTGTTTCGCTTATTAAAAACCATTAAGCCACCCCCGCGCGTCAAATTAAAATATTTGCAAAGGCATCAAGCATTCGAGGGCACTTTGTTTTCGCAATTCGGTAGCTTCATTCAGAATTTATCGTTGATAATAAACATGACAAGTTTCCTAGTCAACCGAAGATTTCATCGTCGTCATTGGCTCATCCCTTATTATGGGCAATCAACTACTAATCCCGTTCTAGGACTTTTCTGATGTTCCCTAAGTGGAGGGGGGGTTGATCGTTAACGAGGACCATTTAATTGATTGCTCCCTGTGCTTCGGTTACTGGCTTGTTAAAGGCCCAACAAGCTTCCAATATCGATTTCTTATTAATTTGTACGTCCTCATGGTATTTGATGATGGCATTGCTCCTTCGCTCCTATATTCCGGGTTTTGTTGTGTAGTTAATCAACTCCGACGTCTGTGTTTTGATAGTGCCTTGTAATTACATGGAAAATGCTTTCATAAGATTCCAGGCTCTGGAATTTTTGTGTATAAGAATTATTTCCTGTTTATATATTGTTCTCTTCTCTTCTCTGGGTTTTCCGTGTGATGGAGATGATTTCTGGTGTGTTAAGGTGTGGGGGCGACTGTAGGGTTACAAGGACACGAATTGCCTATTTAGGTCGTCGTCGGAGTTCAATAGTTCTCTTGATAGAAAATACGGGGGAAAACCTTAAGGATGTATGTATATATGAGATTTTATTAGAGTTATTGGTTTAGGCATGACTTAGTAATTTCTGACATAGAATGGTGCATTAGGAAGCTTTGTTACATCTGATTATTGGGAAATTCGAGCAATTATTTATAAGAATTTTTGACATTTCAGCATAATTTTCATAATAAATTTCATCCTTTTCAACTTGAAACAGCAAATGATAAGCAACATGATCGTACAGACAAATTTAAAACCATAAGCAACTTTTTTAATGCTTTTACAACATTATTTAATAACAAATAGTTATTAGCTACTACTAAGCTTACGGGAAAACGAATTTAGATAATGCAGTAAAATATCGCTTTTCTTATGTGGTAGTACTAATAACGCCACACAGCTAAGTGTATTTTAATTGTCATACCCTTTCATTTGATACCCATGTCGGGGGTCAGGGAACACAATTGCAAAATTCAGCGCCATATTTGAATCGCCATCTTGATTTTTTTACAAAATGGACGCGAACTATACATATATGTAAAATTTCATCTCAATCGGAAACCGGGAAGTGGGTCAAATTTAACTTCCAAGATTTTTTTCACTGTATGTACATACATATGTAGTTACATGGGAAGCTAAGAAAAAGCGTATAAAAAAATACCAATTAACGCAAATTTTCCAGTCTGCCATCGAATTTATATTTTTTAGTATAATTTAAACCGATTAAACCTAAATTCAGAGAGAAGACCTGACATTCAGATAATTTGTCCTCTTGGGCTCTTGGTTTGTAGAGCAACAGGTTTATAGGCTTGTTTTTTAGGCAATTAGGTAACGCGGATTTTGCTGTTGGACTATGTTCTTTTACTTAAAAGAAGACATTTTGAGTCAAAACTAAAATCATTTAAGCGCCCCTTTTCGAGAAAATCGATTTTTGGCCCCAAAAAAATTACCCCCTAAAAAAATTCCGTTTTGACTAATACCTCTTAAACAGTAAGTGTAATCATAAAATAGTATTTACAAAATTTTGTAGATTATGCGATTATCTACAAAAAAATATATTATACATTTTCCCGTACGATTTGCCATTCATGAGATATCGCCGTTTTAAATATTTAAAATACTCATATGCACTCATTCGCGACGTGTATAAGGTCATCAGACGCTCAATAAATCTTTTGTTGGACTATGCGGCTAATATTTTCAGATGTGATTACTGGATGTATTTGGAGAAAAAAATTGTTCTAGAGAGGAGGCTATCCCCACTATCCACTAAAATACAGGCTGTTTACGAAAAAAAAGTTTAATGTTTTTAAAATTTACTTAAACCTCAATTACTCCTTGACTAATTATCGTAAAGCAACAAAATTAGCCTCATCTTTTAGGTAAATGTGTATTCTTTAATTTTGATATAAAGATCAAAAAGTTGAGTGACTCCGTTTAGAAAATATGCAGGTTTAAAGTATGGGCAAAATGGTGAAAAACGAAGAATATTGGGATTTTGCTCACACTCGTGCTCCCTGAACCATGCTCCCTCGTGTACGAATGGCCTTAGAATTTTTTCGGTAAAATATAGAGCGTATAGTGTAGAGATTCTATCTGCAGTGTGTACACTATAGAGCGTTTCTACCATTCTACCGTTCTACGTGGAGCTGGTGGAGGAAGATTTTGAGTAGAGCTCTGCCATGCCCTCTATAGACTGTATACACTGTAGACCCATTCCTGTAGAAGAGTCGTATGGTATCGCGCGCAGCTGCGGCCGTAGATTTTATTTCATTTCTCAGTGATTCAGTCGTGCGCGTCTACAAATTGTGTAGTAAATCCAAAACAAATTAATTGCAATAAAACAATTAAAATGAGCTGTCGCCAAAAGCAAGCTGCTGCCGTTATGGTTTTGCTGCAAGAAGAGGAAGAGAAGGACGAGACTGGATTGCTAGAAGAAACCAGAAGGCTGGATTGTATCGTGAATGGCTGAATGAACTGAATGAAGAAGATGCGGCTGCGTACCAAAATTTTCAACGTATGTCTTATTCGAATTTCGAGGCGCTCCTTAAAATGGTTGCACCGATAATTCAGAAGAAGACACGCACTTACGGAAATCGATTCCAGCTGGAGAAAGATTGGCAGTGACTTTGCGATTTCCGATTGGAATTTAATGAATTTTGAGTTGAATCCATTGTATTTACGTATAACCTTTTTGTACTCACTAAATTCGAAGTAGTGCTGCCTGACTGGCCAGCATTCGAAAGGAACTTTAATGCGTTGAAAAATTCCCAACGCGGCACGTACAATGCGTCCGTTCCCGAACCAGTTTTTTTCGCTTTCAGTTTTTTCAATTCGACATTGTAGTGGCATATTTCGCAGCAACTTCTGTTACATCACATTCCAATTTAGAAGCGAAAAAATTTCACGAAAAAATAATAATAAATTTTCGCGTAAATCGCAAAAATGTAAAAGCAGCTGTTTCCGGAAAAAAGTTTAATACCTTAAAAACTCGTTTGAAAACTATCATTTTTTCCAGGTGCGATAGTTTTTTGCATGAAAAGCTTTTGCTATTTGAGCTTTTTCTTGAAAACTGGTTTTCAACAGTTTTATTAATTTGTTTTTCACCTGTTCTACAGGTCCGATTATATTCAAAAAATATTCATATAATTCCCACGATTTTTCTCTTAATTATAGATTTGAAAAATCCCAGATTTTTGTTTTTAAGAAGAAGCTCAAAAAGCTCACGAAAAAAACACAAAAGAAAAGCTTTTAATGCAAAAAACTGAAAAAAGGGGTGGCTTTCAAACCAGTTTTTATGGTATTAAATCAAACCTCACATATATTTCATGAAAATGGGTTTGCAGAGCAACTCTTTGCGAATTAATTAGGCCGTGAGAATTAATAATTTGAGGTCGATTTTGGAGATATTTCTTGTCTATCAGGTTCTTATGGATAGAATGGTAGATCTAGATGTAAGTAACAATAAAAACATAGCGCGTACGCACATTTTGGCTGGAAAACATTTTTAAATGCACTTTTATGCAAAAAAAACGCATTTTTTTCCTATTTTTTCGGATTTTTGGATTGTTTAATAATTGAGGAGCTGGGGAACAAAACCGGACTTGTCCCAAAAATTGATTTTTACACTAGAGCAAAAATACTGAATTCGATAGTTGCACATTAGTTAAAATTTTTGCGTTTGAATATAATTATAGCTTATTGTATAAATAATCAATAGCCTAATTTTTGGGCACAAAAATTCATGTTTTCTATTTTTTTTAATTTTTTTTGAATGGACAAGTCCGGTTTTGTTTCGCAACGATGGATATGTATGGGACATCTCCGGTTTTGATTCAAAACCGTCATGGACAAGTCTAGTTATGAAACAAATTCCTTTGAATTTTTTCATTTTTTAACAGGACAAGTCCACTTATGAACCAAATCAGTATTTTAAAAATTTTTTTTTGTGGGTTTGCAACACTTTTGGATGGAAATATTTCAGGGGTCTATAGAGGTGGGCTTAGAGAGTAAAAAAAAAAATTTAAAAAAAAACCGTTATCGTGGACAAGTCCGGTTTTGTTCCCCAGCTCCTCAATTAATATTGACTAGAATTCTTTTATTTTATTATCACATAAACTTTATTGAGCATATAGAATCGTTTTTGATCCTCCAGATGCAATTTTAGCCTTTGATTGCATCCAAAAGTGCATTTTTTGCATGACAGTCCATTCATCATAACACCATTATAAAAGTCGTTCCCTATATGTTTTTTGGGTCGCTGATTACGAAAATCTTGGTCCCGTAGTTCTAAAGTATGGGCGTCACCTTTAAAAATGCAAAAACAATAAACACTTTCAAGGGGTTTTCACGATAATTTCAATAACAACAAAAATGGAAATTTAGGACTTGACATTACCTTGTTCCTGTATACCGTGTACCAAACCACAAAAATGTTTTTGAAAATACCTAAAACTTCAAATGTCGAAGCGAGATATCGAAAAAAATTGTTTTACATTTTCGTTTTATTTTGGGGTGTTTTATCGAAATTCGTAGTTAAAATATCGGTGGACGGAAATCCAGCTGTGATATAACTATAAACCTTTGGGAAATACCTCAAAAAGTCAACTTCAAGTGTCAATATATCGAAAACTAAGCGTCATATCGAAAAAATTTATTATATATTTTCGTCTTATTTTGTGGTGCTTAATCAAAATCCATTGTCAAAAAGTGGGCAACGGAAGCCGTAGAGGTCCCAATAAAAAAAGAGGAGGTAAAAAAATTGGACCCAAAAATGGACTGGCAACATCCGAATTATTCATTTTTGAGCTATGCTCAAATGAAATCTGTTGACGGAATGCGGTCTCACATTATGCACACTCAATTCCGCCCAGCGCCTGCACTATTAGGAAAACTAATCAAATCCAAACTTCATAAAAACTATAAAAATCAACAGAATTCGATGGACAGGAGCTGTTCAACGAAGTAGTGATGACAGCATAGAGTAAAAACCATAAAAGAAGAGAATGAGTGTCCCATTCGCTCTGGTTGTTTTAAAGCGCTTTTCACTCAAACAAGCAGAGCTAACGGAAAGCTCGTTGTCTTCTTTTATGGTTTTTTCTCTAACAAAACTTATTATGAACAAAAGATCAGACGGGCACAGAGGTACGGGACGACCCAAAAATATATGCAAATTTCATAGAAGAAGATCTATGCGAACCCTAGGTATAACAAATTGGAGACCTCAAGCTAGGAACCGACAGACCTGGAGGTGGATGTTGCCAAAGCCAATAAAAAGCTGTTGTAGAGCTATTGATGATGATGATGAGTACCGTAGAGTACCATCAACAGCGAAGCGGTATTGAGACCATATCTTTTATAAATATTGAGAAAAGAGCGGGTGATATAATTGAACCCTGAGGGACACCGATAGATGTGGTGTGGCGTTTAGATTCGACGCCGTCCAAAATTACCTTGATTAAATGGCCAGAAAGAAAGCTTTCAATCCAGTTCTTTACAATTGATTACAATACCACTAGCTTGGTGTTTGGTCGACAGAATAGAGTGCCATACTCGTTGAAAAGCCTTGGAGAAAATAAAGAAACCACCCCAGACACACCAAAGTGATGGATGCTTTGGTTGAAGTGTTCTGTTATACACACAAGAAGGTCGCCAGTAGACCGTTTTTAATCTAAAGGCGTACTGTCTGTAAGTAATATTGATGTTGGGTATTTCTTAAGATTGGGCTGAATATGAGTTAGTTTCCATTCTCCGGAGAAGTATGAGAGGGCAAAAAGTTTCCGCGGTGGTTTTGCCAAAGACGAAGCACATCTCTTATCTATCTATATTAATAAAAGAAAGTTTCTGTAAGTATGTATGTACGTAAGTATGTGTGCGCTATAGCGGGCGCACCAGTCATCGTAGAGCTTTGAAATTTTGCACGATGGTCCGCGGGGGTCTCCCATGAAACACCTCGATGCCCGATTTTCGAAATTCAAAATGGCCGCCGAAATATGACCGAAATTCAAAATGGCCACGCAAATATGAATTGGCAAATTGTGTTGCGATATCAATGAAAGTGGGTATCTAGGGTTTTTTAAGGTCGCTAATCACGAATTTGTGGTCAAAATTTATAAATTCAAAATGGCCGCGCCAATATGGCCGACGAATTTGTCAATTGTGTTTCGATTCCAATGAAAATCGGTATCTGGGGTTTTTTGAGGTATTAAGTAATGAATTTATGATCAGAACTTATAAATTCAAAATGGCCACCGAAATATGACCGAAATTGAAAATTGCCACCCAAATTTGCCAATTATGTTCCAATTTCCATGAAAATCGGTATCTGGGGTTTTTAAGGTAGCAAATAACGAATTTATGATAGAACTTATAAATTAAAAATGGCCACCGAAATATGACCGAAATTGAAAATGGCCACCCAAATTTGCCAATTATGTTCCAATTTCCATGAAAATCGTTATCTGAGGGTTTTTAAGGTAGCAAATAACGAATTTATGATCAGAACTTATAAATTCCAAATGGCAGCGTCAATATGACGGACGAAATTTTCCAGTTTCATTCAGATTCCAATGAAAGTGGATATCTAGGGATTTTTAAGGTTGTAAATAATGAATTTATGATTAAAACTTATAAATTCAAAATGGCCGCATCAATATGGCCCACGAATTTGCCAATTGTGGTCCGATTCCAATGAAAGTGTATATGTAAGTGAAATGGAAGGACATTGAACATAGCGTATCTTAGTCATTTCCCCTATTGTCGTGAAGTCACGTGCCACGCGATCAAGTGTACCTATAAAATCCTCGGCGAATAAAAGGTAAATCGCGACAATTACAAAGGAAAGGGAAGGGCCCTCCACTGCCATCAATAGGGTAAACTATGCCATCTATCGCATCCAAAAAGTTCGATCGGTAAGAACGGGACGGAAGCTGTGTTCGGAACGAGCACTAAGTATGAAGGGGCATTGTAACGGCTAACAGAAAAGAGAAAGTTAAAATTCCAATTCACCGAGAAGTTTCATGTTCAGAGGCATCGTTTTTTTTGAGTGTTCCCCCCTAAATCAAAAGTAAAGGCCGAAAAAATAATAATGACACAAAACAAAATTATAAACCGCCCCCCACGCAGTTTGAATTTTAAATGGGATTTAATATGGGTTTTCGTTTTCTAGGTTCAACCAAGCGTTGAGCACTTGATTTCCATCGGATCGGGTGAAACTTGGTATCCTTAGGTTTCCGATACAGCTTAATACGAATATCATGTCAAGAACCGGTTTTGACTAATGAGTAATGACAGCTGTCAAGAAAGCTGTCAATAGAAATTAACCATATAAAAGGTTTCTAAACTAATTTTTTCAAGATTTGTTGCTTATTTCAGTTTTTTCCTTCCGCGGACAGTGCACACATAAACTTTTTTTATTTAAAGGCGTTGCAACGCTCGCGGATTTTTTGCTAGTTATTAAAAAATAATCTTCGTAAATTTGTTGTCCAAATGGTACTGCCACATTATAAAATAGATTTAAGCTTAAGAGTTCTGTGTGAATTTAAATTCGTACGTGATAATCTTAAAATTGGGGTTAAGCACCTTTCTACAGATTAATTTGCCATTATCATTCTGAACAGCAAATATTGAGTTGATTAAGTCTTGCTATCTTAGTTCATTTAGACTGTTCCCAAATATCTCTTAACACGACTTCTCTAGAATAATAGGATTTACTCGAATATTGAAGCATAATTACCAATTGCAACATTGAATGGGATCCGACCACAAACTGTAAAATCTTCAATGGAACTTAAGTCCTTGGCATAATTAATACTGAAAAATCTGATCGAAATGCCTAATTGTAATAATGGAAGTCCTTGGGTAAGCCCCTGAACGCACAAAACGCACATAAAGCATCAGAAACTATCAATCAAGAGCTTAAGACGCAGACTTCCATTGTCCTCGGCCGACATAATAATCGCAGGTTTGTCGTTGCGGGAGAGATCTTCTGCTGTCCAGCAAATCTTCATATGAGTCCTTGTACTTAATTAATGTGGCTGCTCCTTTCTTGGGTTGTTATTATTGACGTAATTTTGTTAGTGTATTTATATGTATAAGTACCTTCTAGCGCCTGTTCTGCCCCTCATCCAGCTAGACCCATCCAGAGGGTAAATGCGTTCAATTAACCTCAATTTGAGGAGTCTTAGTTCATGGAGCATTAATCAAACAGCAGAGTTCAATCCAATTAAACGGCACTGATATCCTTCCACCCTTCCTTGGCTGGGATACTGCCGGTGGGTGCGCTACAAGGAGGGCCAGGATAATGAAATTTAAAGCACTAGATGGAGAGCTCCCAAAAATTGTGTAAATGCGGTGCCCTTATTTAAATATGAATAGATAATTCCCAGACAGATGCTTAGAGAGTCCTGGAAAGTGCTGTTCCACTGGTTCACCTCCCCCCGAGGAGCGCCATGCAGAAATCCCATCCAGACAGAAGGGAATTAACACCCGACCATAAAATATGTAAATTAAATTGGCTCGGGTCCTTTGAATTTTCATACGGCGCTCCTACAATTCAATTAAGAGGCGACTTGTTGATCCTGAGACAGTGAAAGGATCTGTATTGAAGCTGGGAGCGTGCCCCAACGCCTGTAAATGGTGTGGAGAGAGAGAGAGTGTTCTGGGCTGTTCTGGCTGATGCTTTGGCAGTCTTCGGCACTTCTGTCCAGGATTTCCAGGATTTCTCAAGTTAATTCCCTTGTATGCGATTCTTCCGGCATGAGTTCTTTGACTTGAGCCAGTTACAATTCCAGTACACCCAGTTACCGTTATATCTATTCGCCAGGACGGTATACTTTAGATTAAGCGGGCATCCCTTTTCCAGGGCCCGGGCGGGATGTAGTCAGCCCATACAGACAGTGTAGAAAGGAGGTGACTGTACCTGTCCTGTAGTGTAGTATCTCACCTAAAATGATTTCCTTGTAAACTTTTCAGGACCAAATGAAAAGATGTTTTTGTTCTACCTTGAATACTTTCAGCAGTTTTATAGTATAAAGAGCGGTGGGTATTAGCTCTCTCTCTCTTTCTCGCTGGGGATTGCATTAAACGTAACGTAACAGGTTGTAATTAAAAGTAATGGAGTTGCTTTATATGCTGAAAAATGTATTTACCTGAACGTGAATAGAGCGTATTCCATAGTACTCCATCTTGTACTCTAACGGAAATTTCAATTTCCTTTTTATGTTTTATATTCTTCAAGGAAATTAAATGTTACCATAATGATCCATAAGGATGTCGAGAGTAGTTATTACTGGAATTAGCTTACCTTTAAATTCCCATCCATTTTGCTTCCACTGTAAAGTGCCACACTACACTACCATCGGTGCCATTAGTATCCGTGTGGATAGGAGTAAAGCTAGAAAAATATTCCAAGAAACTTTAATTAATTTAAAGCAATTTTCCTTGCTGTTGTGACAGAGACTTATATGAACTTGTGAATCTTAGATACAAGATGGTGCAGCAAATCTACCCAAATTAATCGTCCAATAAATACACTTCCTTCCCATCCTGAATTCGTCGGTATCTTCCTACATCTGGCGATTCGTTACTAGTAAAGATTTAGAGCAAATGAACTCAAGACTCGGAAAGTTGGTGGAAAAACAATCTACAATTCAGTTTCAGGAAGTTCTTTTGATTGCATGAAAAAAGTTTGTGTTTTGTTCTAATTTTTTTTTTCTATACTAAAGATTTTCGTTTTTTTTCACATCAAATGATATAAAATGGGATTGGGATTTAATGGTGTGGTTTGATTCAAGATTTGTGGCCATGACCATACATCTGAGGTAACGTTGGATAAATTCTACAAGTTTTTGATTAAGCTGTTTGGTTAATGGTCTGTGACGGCTGCTATACACTGTAAAATAAATATGTAAATTCACAGTCCAAATGTATAGTAAAATTACAAATCGCGATATGGAATACTAATTTACTACACAATTATTGTAATTTTACTATAAATTTAGTAATTTCACATAAAGAAATTGAGAATCTCCAATACTGCATGACGTAAATGTTGATTACATGAATGTGACGTATATTTTACACAATGTTGTGTATTTTTCTAAATCGTTTATGTAGGAAAATTACAATATTTCTTAGTATTATTTATCAATGTTATGTACTGAACTTTGTATTGTAATTTTACAGTAAGAAGCGTAATTTTAGAACTTATATTTTCAGTAAAATTACAAATTGTTCATTGGAATGTAAGGTTTAAATTTTCCCTCTCATAGATATAATTCACAGGTAGCTATCGAATACTAAGCATATAAACCCAATTGCTTTTAAGTTAAGGCCAGACCTTTGACTTTGCTCAGGGTCTGGGCAGTTCTTGTAACAGCCAAGAAATTTTTGATAATTTTTGATGCTTAGGACCGATTCACAATTAAAGCTTCAAGCTGCAAGCTTCAAGCTTCAAAAATTAGGATAAAAGGGTTTGTACAATGATTCACATTCACAGCTTCAAGCTGCAGTGCTCAAATAAAGCAAAACTCAGCCGAAGCTTGTAGTTTGAAGCTTGCAGCTTGACGCTTGCAGCTTGAAGCTTGAAGCTTTCATTGCGAATCGGTCTTTGCGTGGTGAGAAAAATGCTATTTTTATGTATAGGGAAAGGGCATACACAAAAGTTTTGGAAATTTACAAAGCTATGAAGTGAAAGCTCCAATACTGATTGTATTTTTACATCCCACAAATAGTGTATATTTACTACACAGTTGGTAAAAATACGTAAAGTAGAATTGGAATATTCCTAATAATATATATTGCAAATTTACAAAACTGCTTGTGAATAAAACTTCCAGTATTTTTTATGTAAAATTACAACAGAAATTTTTTACAGTGTAGTTCCATATTATTTAAGACCACAATGTATAAAATCTATTCACTAGCTAACTTCATGGTATTCTTGTAAAAATGCAAATCAATAGTCTGTGTCCTTGGAAAAAAATTGTCGCTGGATACATCTGAAATGCTATTCTTTTACTTAACACTAGTGTCAGTCATCCAAATTTAAATTTTTTCATATTGAAAATTTTCGAGCAAAAATTAAAATAAAATTCTTTTGATACTTGATGGTCCAAATGCTGTTAAATTAATATGATTGGGTCTCAACAAGTTCTTGAAGAGTGAATCTCGGCATAGTTTCGACAGTCAATGCACAATGTTGCCAATGCACAAAATTCTATATTTTAAAATTCACGCATTGTTAACAATGATGTATTGATTTACCAATGGCAATCTATAACCGGGACCCGTTCAAAATCTTTTGCAATTTCTCCTTCCATAGGTTGGGAATCTGACACGTCATTTAGTTTGGACTACCTAATGTGTGGCTGCCTAGTCTATGCCATCCTTCCTGAAAGATTCTAAGAATGGTCTACATTAAAAAAAAACACCGGGATATTTGAACCTGGTCGACTACAGACAGAACTGGAGACTCTAATCAATTTGGTACCGCTCCTTCTTCAAGTAGAGTAATCGGCCATAAGCGCTCCGTTTAGTTTATGAATGAATCCCAGCGGGAAAAATTGGGAGTGCTCCTCAGGGGAGCTAATGTTGACCGCTGCCAAATATGCTCCCGCGGGAGCATTACTGGAGTTTTCAGAAATTTTATAGAACGAAGAAAACGGGCGATTATCGTGTTGACCATAAAGGGTGGCATTAGCATACTCAATAGACTGGTTCTCGTTCGATACGTAGGACAAGCAGCATTGGACGTGGTTAGTATACTAAATGGAGTGCTAGCGTAGGTGTTCAACTACTGTTCAAAAATATATGAAGAGGGAGCGGAAAGAGAGCACTCCAAGCTTCCATGGGAGTGCTCTTTCATTGTCTTTAGAGCACTCAATTTCCCGCTGGGATAGACTATTCCAGATTTTATCTATGGAACCGCAAGTTAGACCGCTGTGGTATTGGGATGGATCTAAAACAGAGATTGGTCTGGGTGCCATGATATAGGACGACAGGCCCACGCTTAATAGAGCGGTATGCTTTAGTATTCTGGCTACAGTCTTATAAGCAGTGACATATGCTATACTGGCATGCAACTACGACTTAAGGCCGACTACACTAACAAACAGATCTTTCAAATTTTCTGGCAGCTAAACAGTAATCAGATCGATGAGGTGCCGGCTCTGTCACTGTATTCATAGGCTCGAAATCAGATATCACGATACCCGTCAGCTTTATGAAGCAGGCCTTCGACGATCGAACTCTGTTGAAACATGTAGAACATTGTAACTTCACGTTTGCCTTGGTCAACTTCAAGCGGTTTCTTCGTCTACCTATCTTGAGCAGTCAAGTCGTAGTTACAAATCACTAGGCAAACTGCTGGGGATCTTCAAGGGGTTTGGCCTAAAAATCTGAAGCATATCTGTTTTTAGCATGTAAGTCCCCGTAGGACTTCTGCAACATTTTCAGTTACTTGGCACGTTTCTAATTTTTTCAATTTTTCCATTGTAAAAAATTAGGAAAATCTTAAAAGTATGATTAACGTGAATAACTTCTGTGTATCGTTGAGACTGAAATTTCTCGTGGTAGTTCAGTGCGAAGTTACCGCCTTACAAAAAAAATTAAACAAAATATTTTCCACCTCTCTTTCACATGAGTGTATGCGAAAAAAATACTTCTATATATGTATAAAAAGTGTGAGGTACAAAGTACGAAATGTAAAGGGCCGATTCCCGTTAAAATCTTGGCGACTACGAACACGAAAAATTAATCATCGTACTTTTTGGGCTTTGCCAGTCATATTGGATCCGTCATTTTGAAGTTTCCGATTTGTATGTTAAAACTGAATTAAGCACAGTAAGTAATTTCAATGATTTAAGAAACTATGATATTTTATTCATCAGTAATATTTGTAATGGAAATGGTATATGACGATATAGAATAATAAATAGGATACCTAAAATGAAGAGACACCGATCACTGCCTAGTTGCTTGGATGATGAGAGTGAAATGTTCAATCTTATTTACTTAATAAAGTAAATACTTTTTGATATTTTTTAGCAAGATAAAATGAGGGAAACAGTATTAAATGGAGCAGATATCATCTTCACAAGAATTATTCAGATAGGATCGAAAAAATCAAACTGCGGTAATACTCCGAAAACGTCAACGAGTTGCAGAAAGTTCTTTAACACAGCAGGTTTCGAGTTTGGAAATGCAGTATAAACGTAGTAACTCTGCAGCAAAGTTGTGCAAATAGTGCAGGACACAAAGTGGAGCTGGTTTCGTTGATTATCAAAATGGATCATCAGGTGGACTTTTCAGAGTACATTATATTTTAATAAATTCTGAAGTTTTATTAAAATTAAAATTTTTTTTGTTATAGAAACTAAAAGAAGGATTATTCGGATGCAGAAATAAAATTATTAATTAATACCCGACAAAAACTTGAAGTCGAGTTTAAAAGCGGATAGAGGAAAAAAAATATTTATGAGGAGTTGCTTTAAGGGGACATTTCCCTCTGTGGGCCTAAAAAATTACCAATTTTCACGATTTTTTTTCTTGATAACGAACAAAGCAATTCAACTGAACTTTTTTTTATTGTTTTTATTCATCCTTCAAGTAAGTTACATAATTTTTTCGGATCAGAAAAAATATTTTTTATCCCCCCTCCACGCCAACAAACATCGCCGTTCACGTCGTGCTCGTGGCAGTAATCCTGGTTACACACGTGACCTGAAATCAAAAATTTTCACATTTTCTTAAATTGTACAATATGGCGCTCGGTATAGAACAACAGTTTTTTAAAATTCCAAAAAAAAAAATGGCGGACATTTGAAAAAATGTGCCATTTTTTCGGTCTTTTTTTTGCCTCTATTTTTTTTATAACTTTTGAACAAAAAAAACAAATCAAAATTATTGTTCTATACTGAAATGACATATTTGACAAATAATTAGAACAGCTTTGAGGGAAATATTTTGAAACGTTTGATCTGAATCTCTGCCACCGCGAAAGAATATGTCATTATTAGATAATCGCCTCTAAGGGGATAAAAAATATTTTTTATGATCCGAAAAAATTATGTAACTTACTTGAAGGATGAATAAAAACAATGAAAAAAAAGTTCAGTTGAATTGATTTGTTCGTTAACGAGAACAAAAAACTTGAAAATTGGTAATTTTTTAGGCCCACAGAGGGAAATGTCCTCTTAAGGGACATAAAGAATATTAAGCCACGCTTGTTGAAGAGATCAAAAAGGAGTTTTCAAATCTCATGACAACTTATAATAGTCCGGGGAAATTAGCATTTTAAGGAGACAAAATTCCAAAATGGCTGAAAATTGGTCTACAGCTTCCTTGAGACTTTTTAAGAAAACAATTTCGAAATCACAAAAAAAAACATGGCCTATCACATTTTGGCCAAAAAATCACTCAAAAACTGGTTTTTTCGAAATTTTTGTTTGATAAGTCAATACGAAACGTTATTGCCTACAAAAAAGCCATGTTGTCATTTTTTCGAAAACCTAACCCTTTCGAAATTATTCAAGGTCAAAGTTTCCAAATATCACTTTTCGGTCAAAGAATACTTTGAATAATTCAGAAAGGTCAAGGTTTTCGAAAAAATGACAAGAGGGATTTATTTGTAGGCAATAACGTTTCGTATTGACTTATCAAACAAAAATTTCAGGTTTACTAGACATTGCACCATGACGTGACACACGACAAAGCGGACTGGTAGTCCAAATGGTAATTCCTGAGCTTAGCACTGCCACATAAAAAAAAGACGAATGGAAAAAGAAACTCGAGGCCTACAGGACTATAGCACCATTTAAAAAGGAGGAACAGAAATATGTTCGGTTACAGAATTGATTTATGTTCGGTTACAGAATTCTATAGGGGTGTTTTTTTAATCTGTTCCAGAACAGAACAGAACAGCTTCCATACAAAAATCTTGTCCCCGATAATTATCAAGAACACTACCGAGCACAAAGGGAAATTTTAAATTTCCCTTTTCTCACATACGTTTTTTAACTTGACAGTTGACAAATAAAGTAAAATGTTTTGTTTACTGAATGAAAAACGAGAAAAATTAATGGAGAGATAAATAAGACCGATATTAGAAGAAATTAAAATGCCCAAAGCCGTAATTTACGTAAATAAAAATGAAAATTTCCCTTGCCGTTTTTTTAATGTTCCAGGACAGAACAGAATAGAAAAGATTAAAAAAGCACGGCATATGTTTTTGACTCTGGCCTGCCAAACTAAATCCGCCATTTTGAAGTTTTCAAATTTGGTGACAAATTCATAATCAGCCAGGTCTAGAACCCCTTTATAGAGGCCGCACCATAAAAGAAGGGAATCTAAAAATCGCTGTTTCCGTGTGCAGTGAAAGTCGTAAGCCCCCACGAACCAGCAACGTCACCCTGTTTGTTTAAAAACGCAAATAATCGGCTCATTTATATTCTCAATCACAATTCCAGATGCGTGGTCATTTCCCTTCTTTTATGGTGCGTCCTCTATCTATTTTTGTTCACATTAAGAATTTTGTCCAAGTTCTTGGAATTATGACCAATTTTAATTCTTCATTTCTAATTTTATATAATCATCGAGTTTTTAGGATAGTAGAGTAGATACCTGCTGACGAAAACTATAAGGTGCTTTATAATAATTTGGCGACCTTCCACGTTTCTCAACCGAAAAAAGGTTCTCCAAAGGCGAAAAGGAGTTGGAGTTGAAAGCCATAATTTAATATGACTATGCCTTGTTACTTTATTTATATTTAATTATTTCAAGTTTCGCATTAATTTTATGAAAAAATAGAATAACCTGTCTAGTGGCTCCTTGATTTATGTATTTATGAGCATCATTACTTTTCTCTGCGTTTCATTGACCGGCTTAAAAACTGTGAAGTACAAGACCTCGCACATTATACATACGTTGACCTTCCCACATAGTCCGATTTTGTTTTACCATCTTCACATTTTTTATCTGTCTCGGTCCTTGTATGTCAGATGGATTTTCTATTTACATGCTGCGAAATAATATTATTATTTTAAAATTTCCTCGAAAATCCTTTTTTCAATGCGAAATAAAAGAAATTCTTTTTAATCTCCTTAAAGTATTTTTAGTTCAATAAAAATGAAAACCCATAATATTTTTTATAAGAATCTGTGATTTATAATATCTAAAAATATCGTTAAAAGCCTCTCATAAGTGATGCTTAAATATAACGATTTGGTTATTTACAAAAAAAGGAGAAGATGTTTCGGATTCCATGTAAGTCTCTTACCGATTGAAGAATGAAAGGTTGTGAGGAATTTATTAAACAAAGGACACTTATGTGTCCCCCGTTTCCCCCGCAACCCATCATCCAAAAGTCAGCGCAAAGCTACCCATTATCACCAACATAACAACCACTCAAGAGGATCCCCTTTCTTTCAATCATCGTACACTCAATCGTATTGAAGTAACCGAAAACGCGAAACTTTTGTTGAAAAGAACTTTCAAAACAACTGTCAGCAGACGTCACGATTCCAGGGCTGAGAATTTTGCAGGATACAGGAGGAGTGGAAACAAGAAGCCAGTCTTCGTGTGAAAAACACTTGACATAGGTTAATGGACCGCTTAATTCAAGAGTTTAACTGAGATTGTGCTCTCTCTGTCAATGGTGGCTCCCTTTCTGTGTGTAATTTAAAGATCCTCAATTTCCTTTATAGACATTCTTAGAGTCACCACCATCAGCCCTCCCCCCGACCGAGAAGCGAGAACAGAGCTCCCTGTACCGTGCCCGTCACTGCTAACCAACCCCTTTCGGAAGTTCTTAAAAAGAGTTCAACAGGAGCGCGCCCACAGCACAACACAGGGCGAAGGAGATTCATTGCAGCAGAATTAACTTTGTATTTGTGCTGTACTCGTCCTCGTCGGCTATGATTTGGGGCCTTGCCAGACTGAATGGCTGGCGAAAATCATGCTACCGTAATAATAGTAGATTCAGAAAAATTATTATCCTTGCGTGCTATGCCTGAAATTGGGCAAAGATGCCTCTCTATGTTTGTTTGCCTTTTGCTCGCCCTCGTTCTGCTGCCAACCCCCATACCCCTCAAACCCGACCCAACAAACTTACAGAATTGTGCACATACTTTGTATACAAGTCAAATCTGACTCCTTTTATCACTGCGAAACTCAACCGATACAACCACCACCACCAGCAACAAGTTAAGAGGATTTCCAGTTGGGTTGCTTGTGTTGAGTTGCAATTTATATCCTTTTTATGTAATTGCATTACGAGCCTTTTTAAGTTATGACTACTGCAAAAAGGATTCTTCTGCTCCTTTGCATTCATGTGTGTCGTTTTTATTTTTTATATTTGTAATGTTTCCTTTTTTGGGCCAGGTTTCTAGGAGATTGGGCTGCAAATTGTTTTTTTTTTATTTTTTTTTTGGAGAATTACGTTACTAAATCGTTCTTTAGTTCATACCGGGTTTAAATTATTGTTATTATTTGTAAATAGTTTTTAGTCTACAGCCTGCTTTATGTCAGTAAGTGATATGCTCTTTGGTAAAAACAAAAATAGAAACCAATTGCTTATGTTATGTTGAAAGTTGATAGATCACACAATTTTCAATATCTGCTATTAAGTAGATATTAAATAGCTATAAAATCCCATTAATAAACCTATTCTACGCTTTTTTGTTCAAAATCAAACCTGGTTTGGTTCCCAGGCTCAATTGGCCCTATACCTGCTTATTGCTGTGAACTTTTTTAGTATTTCTGGAACAACTGCCGTATTTGGACGTTCAGCATGTTCAGGTGTTTGTGTGGTCGTGTTTCACATGGTATTGTGAAGTCACTAAAATTCGCTTCATGAATCCTTCAGTAAAAACTACGAGTGTTTTACTTGCTCAACAAAAATTAATAAAATTGACAGAGAAACAGAACAATTCTTTTTAGAGTAAGGTCTAGAATTAGCTCAAAAGCTAATACTGGAAACAGACTAGAAACTTAATCCGGAATATGACGTCAGAGTGACGTAGAGCCATATATGTAAAAGATATGGCAATAACAGGGGGTCTACGTCATTCTGACGTCATAATCCGGATTAAGGGTGCTACCCTGTCTAGGGTATAAGGAGGATTGTACTACCCTCAATTTTCTCTCAGGGAGTTGGCCGGTACCACTGGCTGGCAAATCTTTCAGGGCAGTTAAGCTGTATGAACCGACCTTCCCCTTTTACTATCAGAAATTAGGAATATTCCTCACCGCAAATTGCCTCTCCTAACCACATTTGTCCCATCAAGCTCATACACAATAATTTGATACCATTTACCACTATGAAGTAGATTTTGGTACCATAGGAAAAATGGGAATCAGCGATGAGGGAAGAAGAAGATAACTACCGTGTACAAATTTTTGTTCTAGTTGTCTTCATTATCCCTGATGGTTTGAATGACGACTTTGCCTATAAAATCCACAAACAAATGTGGCGATTGCGCTAATACTGGCACACAACTGCATAAATTTAAGAAAAACGCGTAAACAATCGGATTTTGATATTACCCTGAACCAAATGTGACGTGCCGTACCGTAACCGTACGTCAGACTAATATTAGCCAAACCACAACCAGAGCGATAAGGCCCCTAAGGCTAAGTCTGCTTAGGACTAAAAAGTCTGGGTGAATCTTATTCGATATCCGTACAAATTTTTATGGTAGTAGTTGATATTGAACGAGTACCGCTTACGAAATCTGTGTGGCAGCGTTGTCATCACTTCGTTATTCTATCTCTAAATTTCTCCAACTAATTTCCGCCCAGTCATTGCCTTCTACAATATTGGCAAGGGGTTTACTACGCAAATTTTTATTTTCTAGAGTGCAACAATCTGACAGAATTTTGATCATCTCTTTTGGAATTAAGTTTAATGCAAATATCGTCTGCTGTTGACTAAGCTCATTATCAGGTGTCAGGGTACACCTCAGTGAACGCCAATCCGCCCTTAAGAGAGGTTTTGGCTACGACACAATATTTATAGTGGTACGACTTCGGACTCTAATTTTTTTTGTGTTAAAACCATCATCCGAAACCATGCGTGGTGCAGTATGCTATATTGGCCCCCATTAGCTGATGAAATGAAAAAAAGTTTTTTTCGTCTGGATCGCAAGGACGAAGAAGCGGGATTTTCAGTAACTTCCTGAAATTTTTCTCTGATCGTAAATCTATCAAAAAGCCTTTTGTGGAATTTAAAATATCAACTGCAGCAGATAAACAGACATATGGGCTTTGTAGGTTTATATCAATTTTTTTTCCAAAGTTTTAATTTTTTTTTAAATCTTAATATCTGAAGTGGCGCCCGGTGCAAGTGCACCAATCGCACCTATGAAAGCACCGCCCTTGAGAGCAGTCCTAACATAAATAGTGTTAATTCTAGGTCAGTGTTTAACGTTGGCAAAGACGATTCTTACAGTCACCAATAATAATCAAATTGTAGACCACACCGCTAGACTCTCTGATGTTGCAGGACAAAGAGGCTATCTCATTAATCATTTGTTACTTCTCATCCAATGCGGTACTCCGTCAAAGTAGATTCATCTTTCGGTAAATCGGATCACGGATAAGCCATAACTTCCCATATAAATTTCTCAACTCCAGCCAAAGCAGCTATGAGAACTGTCTGAGAGATATATAAGAAGACCAATTGAGGGTAGGTCATTCGATTTTCCAATCCGCTGACTGGGCCGTGTGCTTTCGTGGCAAAAACGTCTACTCTGTGGCTCTCCGTGTCATCAGGAATATACAAAGGGAATGAATTTATTCAGAAAATCCAAGTCAGACCAACTCAGTACAACTTGAATTGTTCTTTCTTTATTCGACACCGCGATGCCACCCTCTATCCACAAGTTTTATACACGATCAATATACAAGGACTTCTTTAGAACTTGCAAGGTATATAGGTGCGTCAAAGAACTTAATGGTAACAAATTCGATGACCTAAAATTATACTTCTTTGGTCGTGGCGCATCGAACACAAGTGCGGATTTTCATGTGGAAGATAAAGAGCGTCCTGGACCGTTGAAAAAGTTTCAAGACGCACAGAATTAGAGGCATTACTGGATGAAAATTCATGTCGAATGGAACAAGTCTCATTGCAGAATCATTGCCCCTTAACCAGCCATTTCCCATCATTTGCAAGCCTTGGGAATGATCCAAGACCAAGAAAATTTGGTCCCATACGAATTAAAGTCTCTGTTTCGAGGGCAAAGAAGAAAAGATTTTTCGCATCGTTTTATGACTAGTGATAAAAAGGGGATCCGTTACGATAATTCCAAGCGAAAAAATTCGTGCGAGTGCCCAGCTATGTATCAAATTCGACTATGGCTCAAAGCATATACTGTGTATTTGGTGGGACCAGCAGGAAAAACGGCCACAATTCGAGCAAAGCCTCTAGGACCTCTAGGCAAGGAGCCGAAATATCGGTGGTGCAACCCAATCAACAAGGTATCCCCAGCAAGCATCCCAACAGCAACTAAATCAACAAGATATTCCACCGCTGCCACCATTATTTTATGTTAAGGATTTGCCTTATTCCACTGGGTACTGATTTCTCAGTGTAGATCACCAAAATTAGTCGTAATTGACGCTAATATATGACAGTAATTACAGGTGGTGCTAGTGCAAGGAATTGGAGGAAAAGCCCTGGAGTGCGGCTACCATACGGCGAGTTTTCAGCAGCAATGGTGAATTGTACCCTAGCCCATAGTCCTTGAAATTGTTAAGTTTTTATAGGCGTATACAAGTAAAGTGTACACCATTGCTTGGGTAGTCTAAGCATATGGCTCTACTGAACCTAGGACTACCACTCTAGATTCCGCCATCAGTCTGTTTTGTGAAGGCATGCGTGTAACAAAGTTTTTGATCAGTCAATACGTGGGCTTTCTGTAAGCAATAACGTTTCGTATTGACTGATCGAAAAAATTTTTCGGAAAAACTAATTTTTGAGTGATGTTTTTGCCAAAAAGTGATTTTTGGAAACTTTGACCTTGAATAACTTTGAAAGGGTTAAGTTTTCGAAAAAATGACAGGAGGTGTTTTTGTAGGCAATAACGTTTTGTATTGACTGATCAAAATTCTTTTTCGAAAAAACCAGTTTTTGAGCGATATTTTCGCCAAAACGTGATTTTTGGAAACTTTGACCTTGAATAACTTTGAAAGGGTTAATCGGGTCAACATCTTTGTAGGAACTAAAGTTGTAGAGAATTTCATTGTCAACATTTAGGGCCTTTGTATGGGGTTGTACGACTTATAGAAACCGAGATACAAGGAAAACACCGGAAAACCGCTATATTTCCGGCGGCCATTTTGTTTTTTTTGTGATTCCGAAATTGTATTCTTAAAAAGTCCCAAGAAAGCTGTGGACCAATTTTCAGCCATTTCCGAATTGTGTCTCCTTTCGTGCGTTTTTTTTGCTAATTTCCCCGGACTATTATTGGTTATGAAGAATTTCATTTTGAAGATCATATAATTAAACGGCAAGTACTTATTTTGTGGCACCATTTTACAGAGTTTAAACTCTCCAACAATATTGAAAACTTTTTCACCGTGTAGCCCTGAGCTCAAAGAAGTGCCGAATCGCAATTTTATTTATACACGGCACAAAAGAACGCTAAACATTAGAAAATATAATTGTACAATTATTTCCCCTATGAAACGTATGGCATCTGTTATATTTAATTCGAATATATGAACGTAATTTTGCAATATGTGACATTAAGAGATAATAAAAATTGGTTTTTTTGGCATTGCTTTTTCCAACTATAAAAAATTTGTTTCATTTTTCAATTTAGTTTTATTGTTCTCGAAAAATTTTGCTATTGCAGACTTCTAGATTTAAATTAAAAGAAGCTATAGAAAATGTCCCTCGAATTTCCAGTGCTGAATGCTGTTATTTGCATTAATTTTAAATCTTTTAACGCTCATGGTTTTAACAGAATACACAGGCAATTTTGGTCATAGTTCAAAAAATGTATTTTGAATCTAATGGCTCCAACTTTTATAGGAATAGTTGGTTTTTCGTTAATGGTTAAGAAGAGTTGAATTTTGAAGGTTTGGATTGATTTTAAATGTTTAAACGTTGGGTGCAGCGAGGCTCGCCGGGTCCCAGCTATCCAAAATACAGAAAATAAGCGGTTCATTGAGACACTTCATCTGTGTATGAAAATTCCCTAAGAGTTTGTTATTTGGAATCAAAAATACCAAAAAATTGCCTTTTTCAAACTCTGTGGTCAAAATGGCCGCGCCGATATGGCCGACGAATTTGTCAATTGTGTTCCGATTCAAATGAAAATCGGTATCTGGGGTTTTTTGAGGTAGTAAATAACGAATGTTTGATCAGAACTTATAAATTCAAAATGGCCGCCGAAATATGACCGAAATTCAAAATGGGCACCCAAATTTGCCAATTGTGTTCCGATTTTCATGAAAATCGGTATTTGGAGGGTTTTAAGGTAGCAAATAACGAATTTATGATTCGAACTTATAAATTCAATATGGCCGCGTCAATATGGCGGACGAATTTGCCAATGGCGTTCCGATTACAATGAAAATCGGTATCGCGGGTTTTTTAACGTAGCAAATAACGAATTTATGATCAGAACTTATAAATTCAAAATGGCCGCTGACGAAATTTTCCAATTGTATTCCGATTCCAATAAAAGTGATTTATGATTAAAACTTATAAATTCAAAATGGCCGCACCAATATGGCCGATTAGTTTGCCAATTGCATTCCGATTCCAATGAAAATCGGTATCTGGGGGTTTTTAAGGTAGCAAATAACGAATTTATGATCAAAACTAATAAATTTAAAAATTTGGGGCCAATATGGCGGACGAATTTTAGCAAATAAGTGTCATTTCCCTGTCAGCTGTATGTAGGTTGTTCAAGAGTTGGGAAATCTGAATCTTCACATTCTAGCTCCAAATGGAAGAACATTGAACGTAGTGTATCTTAATCATTTCCCCTATTGTCATGAAATTTGCCACGCGATCAAGTGTACCTATAAAATCCTCGACTAATTAAAGGTTAATCGCCAAAATTACAAAGAAAAGGCAAGAACCCTCCACTGCCATCACGAAATTAAACAATGCCATCTATCGCATGCAAAAATTCGATCGGTAAGAACGGGACGGAAGCTGTGTTCGAAACGAACACTAAGTGAGATGGGGGCAGTGTAACGGCTAACCGAAAAGAGAAAAACAAAATGATAACCCGCCCCCACGCAGGTTGAATTTTAAATGTAATTTAACATGGGTTTTCGTTTTTTTAGATTCAACCAAGCGTTGGGCACTTGATTTCTATCGGTTCAAGGTGAAACTTGGTATGCTTAGGTTTTCGATACCGCTGAATACGAATATCATACCAAAAACCGGTTTTGACTAATGACAGCTGTCAATAGAAATTAACCATATAAAAGGTATCCAAAATCATTTTTTCCAGATTTGTTGTTTCTTTCACTTTTTTCCTACCGTGGACAGTACACACATAAACTTTTTTTATTTAAAGGCGTTGCAACGCACGCGGGTTTTTTGCTAGTTTTTAATAAATTTCAACGATTTTATTAAGTCTTCAAATGTATTTTCTTGTTTCTAGGAAACATAGAATTGACGTGGAGAATTCTAAACAGAAATACATTGACAAATGACCCTTTGGCATAACTCGAAATAAATTATGGATAAAATATTTCAGAAATTCAATTCACATCGCACAAAATCACAAGCACTTTTAATTAAATTATTGGCAAGTAACGTTTGATACCATTGACAACATAACTCGCAGCAGCGCCCAGATATTTCCCAATAATCACACAGGCAGATTTATAACATTTTCACCAAAAAGGTGCGCGGTGCATATACGTTCCAGGTACATCCAGCTTAGGCCGCAGTTTCAGTTTCATATAATGTTAAATTGGACTGATTTTTAATTATGAATCATCGCGTCATGCACCTGCGATTTGTAAATCTCTGTGTGTGCCTATGATGAATCCCTCACTGGACCACAAATGACCTAACCATTCGAAATTGTCCGATATGTGATTTCATGGCATATTTCGATTCTGAAATGCTTTTGGCAGTGGCACAAAAGGACATGGCGTAGTTATAGCCCAGTTCATATTATATTTGAAACAATTCAAGAGGAAAAGTTAGTGGTTATGCTTCCATATATAGGGATGTATGTACATGGAAAGCAAATGAAACTATGTGTGTTTCAATTTATTGAAATGACGACGAAAATTTCTGGTAGTGGTAAGTAGAAGACGGGCGAGGTTCCGGGCAGGAAGGGGTTGGCTTTTTGTTCAAAGTTTTCAATTATACCCCAACTGATATGTCGGGAAATATGTAAAACATTTAAATTATTTCATTCCAGTTCATCCAAGCGTCGAAAACTTTTCTCTCTATTTGCCTGATGGACGGGTGTGCCACTGCTGCTCTACCAGGAGTCCTTGCAGCAAGGATCAAAGTTAAACATATATCCTGTCTCTACTACACTAAAACACACACACAATCATAAGGTTCCTGCTTAAAACGGACCAAACAAGAGCTTTCTGAGATTAACCATTGCTCCAATCCCCGAATTAGGATTTTATGAATGTCCTTGCTTTCCCGTTTGCTTGGATGCATTTCCAGAAGAATTCTGACTCGAAGAAAATTTTTAGTAAAATCGGTTCCAACATTTTCGAGGGTGGTGTGGCAGAGAAATTTTTATCACTTTTTACCACAAAATTGTCACACATATTCACCAATCGTTCGTGGTGAATCATTTGGGCGAAATATCGTAAAAAACTCCCTTTTTTAAAATAATTTCACTCCTTTTATTTTCTGGTGTAAGCTTTTATAAATCCCTGAATGCACCCCAAAAGGGATCTGCCTTTTCGGGGTTTTGCAAAGTGCATTTGCTGCGCTTTTTTATACTCACTTTTTTTTTATCCGAGAGGATAAATATTTCATGTAAAATATTTTACCATTTTCACGATTTGCATATTGCAATAAATTTTCAATTTTTTTTTCTCTCCCGCTTCTTCCCAGAATTTCGGACAATTTAACTCGTTGATAAGGCGGGCTTCCTTCGCCCTGTGTGACGGACGTTGTAAAAGTTTAGTGGAGTATGAAATATATTTATATATATAAAAAAAATTTATTCGGAATAAGCTCAGATAAATTCCAGCGAATGAAGTTGGATAACGTTGGCTTATGAACGCGCGGCGGAGACCAAAAATTATTTACAATTTGAATTTAAATAAATTATGAATGTTGAAATTTATTGTTTGGTTAAAATAAAAAAAAAAGTTAAATTAGCGCGACGTTTTATTCAATTTACGCTTAAAGCAGTGGGATTTAATCAGGATTTTTCATTTTGTTTTCAGTATTTAATAAATTTATTGGATGGAAAAAAATTTGCTGATTGCAGAAGAAGATCTAGCTCGTTTCTTTTGTTATCATGATGCAGGGTTTATATATTTTAAAATTTCTATTTGTTAATTTATCAAATAGTTGCTTCTGTATGACTTACTTAATCCCTACAATCTATCATCTACTGTCTTCTCTATCGTTCCCGATCCCAAGCTGATCGCATCTAGTTTGTCTTCCCTCAACTCTCGGCGCCTTCGTTTACGCCATCCTTCTAGAGAATGTTTGATCAATGCCCCTGTCGCACAAGACTTTCCGAGCAGGTTCTTCACATAAACCAGTGCCAAAACGCTTTTGAGAGGCCAAAAACCTAAAAAAATTCTTAGCAGTATACGGATGGCGGCAAAATTTAGGATAAATTGTACATAAACGGGGAAAAATCGATATTTGAAAAAGGAAGTTTTTAGTTTTTCGAATTTTTTTGATATTTTTTTATTGTGACACTATAATTTTTTTACACCATCTCAAAGTAGAGGTCTCAACGAAAATAAAGCCGTCCTGAAAAATTGACAAATCAAAATTTTATCCGTCAACTTTTTTGATTGAAAATTGAACCCTTTCTTTAAATTAAATTCGTTAAAAAAGAAACAAAATTATCCATCGCTTTAAAAAAATTGCAGCTTTTACAAAACATAAAAATGAACATTTTCACCTAATTTCATTAAAATCGAATCATTTTTGTGAAAGAGAAAATGATAAATGAAAAAATTGGTTTTTAATGTTTTTTATCGTTTTTCTCCATTTTTTGAGGTTATGGCGAAAAATGGTTTGAATGAAAGTTATAGATTTTTAATTATCTACAACTTTTACCTTCAACTTTTTTCGATAGGAGGTCTACTTTTGCCAGAAATCGTAAAAAACCGCGTTTCACCCCTAAAAACACACATTTTGGCACCCTCACCCCATTTCCGATCATCTGTTGCGGTGCCATCGATTTTTCCCCGTTTATGTTAAATTTATTCTAAATTTTGCCGCCATCCGTATACTGCTAAGAATTTTTTTTTCTCAAAAATTCTCGGCCCTGGTCTAACACGAGTTCTCTTTATTTTGATGTCACAAATAATTTTTCAAAAGTCCATAAAGCTGGCCAAAAAATTTACGGAAGGTCAAAGGTCACAAAAACCAGTTCTTCTGAAATATCTCGTAAATTATCGGTTTTATGTAAATTTTTACATTTGTGACTCCAAAATAAGGAGAATCTCGTTAGAAAATCTCCAGTTGGCATTTTTTAGACGTTTGGCCTTTTTTTGTATAAAGTTACTGGGCTAGAAGCCTACGAGTACCCGAGTAAAAATAAAACTCGCCCGCAGCTAGTCTGCATCAGGTACGCACTAGTACGCACGGCGCGACAGCTAGCACGCATAGCGAACAAATGCGCACGGCACATTTTTACTAGGATTTTCTTCGTCCTCTACAATTTTTTAAAGCAATACAGGCGATTTCGTGCATCCTTGTGGCAGAAGCGTGCATCCCTGTGACGGGCGAGTTTTATTTTTACTCGGGAACAAAACTAGCACGCACACTCCCGCCACAGATATTCACGCTCCCGCCACAGGGATCCACGCTTCTGCCACAAGGATGCACGAAATCGCCTGTATTGCTTTAAAAAATTGTAGAGGACGAAGAAAAGGGGCAACTATCTTGGTGACCATAAAGGGTGCCAATAGCGTACACAGTAAAAAGGTTCTCGTTCGATTGCGTAGGTCAAGCAGCATTGGAAGTGGTTAGTGTTTAGCTGGGGGACTGCTTGGTAAAACAACACTAGCGTTTGGAATGGAATGCCGATGCGGTTGTATTTATAATTGTTCATGCCTGAATTTTTAGATTTTCGTACCAGTGGATGCCTCTAGCGAAAAAATTTTTTAGATTTTCGTGCTTGTGGCGGGAGCGTGCATCCCTGTGGCGGGTGCGTGCATACTTTTGTGGCGTCCCTATTTGTTCGCTATGCGCGCCAGCAGCGGTTGCGTGCGTGCTAGTAAGAAAATTAACCAACTAAATTATTTTTACTCTGGTACCAAGCTAAATGTTTTTCTCATCTTTGCCACAATACCACTCGTGATTTCGTCCATCCATCCATCCAATGGTGCTAGAGCCCAAATAGAGCATTGCCTCCTTCAGAGGCAGGTGTGACTTTCTCTAGCAGCATATCTCCAGTACCAGGCGGTATCTTCAAGCATATGAATATTGAGCATTGCCTCTGCGTTAGCCGTCACAGAGTCTATCCATCTCCTCCTGGGTCTACCTACTGGTCTATTTCTCGAAATGTTATGCCCAGGCTTCACAGGCCTCAGTTCTATGAGCCTAATTACACGGCCTAACACTTTTCCTCTTAACAAACCGGTTTGTGTATGTTATAAGAATTGCCACGATAAATTGACTGTTCTGCACTTTTTTCGTGTAACGATTCTATTGTCTCTGTAGCTGTGGCTGTGTAAAAAACAACAAAAATTATCATAATTTTCGCACCTCCCGAGAACGAAATTATGCTTGACAATTTTTTGGGATGCACAAGTGAGAGACTTTCCTGCGAACCCTTGCCTATAAAATCGGTTTATTGGAATTATTGGAAGTGTGGTTGGACGAAGTGATGGCGGTGTAATTTGGCTCAATAATATTCAGTTCAATCCACATAAGTGGCTTCACGGGGGCCATGACCCCCGCAAAAGCACCAACCCAACTAAAAAAACAAAAACAAAAAAAACCAAACAACCAAAACCAACCTAACTTTTTGCAAATTAAAAAAAAGACCTTAAAAAATTACTTTCGAGGTCAACAACAGATTGATCCATGGCCCCTGTGCTGAAAGTCGAGTCGTGTTTCGTGACAAGTCGTTTGAGTTGAAGAAAGTGGCGGTTCAGTCGAATTACGACTTTCAGCACAGAGGCCTATAGTGGAAATGCTAAGTTGAGTTTAAGCCCCTGTTCTGAAAGTCGTGATTAGACTGAAACTTCCCTTTTTCAACTTAAACGACTTGTCGCGTCAGTGGTCGGAATTCCAAAAAACTGGACAAAAGTATAAATTTCAAAGCCGTCGGAATAAATTGATACTACGTAATAACCTACAGAAAGAGTCACTGCACCTGCAGTCGAAAGTATGCCATGTCACAGTAGATTATGCCAACTGCCACACCACAGACCGCCAAAAGAACACTGTATTAAAAGTGCGTGCAAATTTTTACAAAAGTACAAATCGTTGTGTGCAATATGGAGGGCGCTCCTGAAGGTATGTTGAATAGAATCACATCAATCGTATATTATGAAAATAGTTGTGATCCCAAGAGATCCTGTCCTGTGTGAAGTTGCAAAATCAGTAGAGTAGTGTTAAGTTTCAATATCAAAAACGAAAACCGTCACATTTTTTCAGCCGTAGGCTCTGAGTCATTTCTTCTGCCTCATAGTAATTTTATTTTTCAGGAACTCTGAAGCCAGACATCTTTTTACAAAGAAATGATATTTTCTTTCTCGTAAAGAACAATTTAAAAGATAAATTTAGTATTATTGAGGATTAGCGCCCTCGAAAATCGGCATATAACAAGTTTCATGAAATTTGGCTGATTGCAAAACCGTACGCCATTTTGTATCCGTCATTTTGTTTTTTGGAAAATTGATAGCGGATCCTTATTCAGCGCCCTTAAAAACCCCCAAGTACGAAATTTCATCTAAAAAAATCTACTTTTAGATGCTAAAAAGACTTTTGACCAGATTTTCGGGATTCTGAACCACTGTGGGTGGCGTCGTCGTGACGACTCGACTTTCAGCACACGGGTCTATACTGTTTTTCTATATGTTTTGATTTGCAAACTCTGAAGTTAGCTGCAACTCACAAGAAAGGGTGCGTCTTCATCAAAAACACATTAGGGAACGTTTTCGTAGTAGTCCATGAGGGATAGAAAAAAAGTTGAAATAAATCTACCCTGCGATTTTTCGACTCTATAATTAAGAGAAAAATCGTAGGAATTCAATGAATGTGTTTTGGAAAAAATCGGTCCAGGAGAACAGGTGGAAAAAAGCTAATAATGGTAGCGAAAACACGTTTTTCAACGTTTTAGGTGCGAAAAAATTTTGTTTCTGGAAAACAAAAAATAGTACTTAATAGCGCTTAAAAAGACGAAAATTATGAGTTTTGGACAATTGAAATCGGTCAAAAGGTTTTTGCAAAAAAAAATAAAAACCGCGAAATATGGCCATTTTTTGACATTTAATTACAGCGACTGTAGTTATCGTACAACCTTCTTTCATGGCTTAAATTTATTTTGAAAAGCCTTATTTATTCTCGAAGAGTTGCTCTACCAACCCATTTTATGAAAAGTTGGTGAGGTTCGATTTAATATCTCATAAAAGCGTTTGAAAACAGGCACTTTTCTTGATTTTCAGAAAAAACACCTTTAGGCGAAGGGGAAGTGGAATATGGTGTGGATTTCTATTCAGTAGATTTCGAGAAATCAAATTTTTTTCCTGTCAGGCATATATGAAAAGGCTCGAAAATTTCCATCGCAGGAAGCTCGGCCGACAGAAAGCTTGCCCACACCGTATTTCACTTCCCCTTCGCTGAAAGGTGTTTTTTCTGAAAATCAAGAAAAGTGCCTGCTTTCAAACGCGTTTATGAGATATTAAATCGAACCTCACCAACTTTTCATGAAAATGGGTTGGTAGAGCAACTCTTCGAGAATAAATAAGGCTTTTCAAAATAACTCTAGCACCACTATAGGCCTTGTTCAAACTTTTTTCCTGACACGGCTGTTTTTACATTTTTGAGATTTACGCGAAAAGTTTTAATTATTTTTGCATGAAATTTTTATTGTAGATAGGCACTAACAGAAGCCACAATTTAAGCCATGAAACAAGGTTGTACGATAATTACAGTCGCTGTAATGAAATGTCAAAAAATGGCCATATTTCGCGGTTTTTATTTTTTTTGCAAAAACCTTTTGACCAATTGTCCAAAACTCATAATTTTCGTCTTTTTAAGCGCTATTAAGTACTATTTTTCCAAAATCAAAATTTTTCGCACCTAAAACGTTGAAAAACGTGTTTTCGCTACCATTATTAGCTTTTTTCCACCTGTTCTCCTGGACCGATTTTTTCCAAAACACATTCATTGAATTCCTACGATTTTTCTCTTAATTATAGCGTCAAAAAATCGCAGGGTAGATTTATTTCAACTTTTGAATACTTTTCCGCTATCTCTCCTGGACTATACGGCACGTTTGTTTTTAATCCACCAGAAAATTCGGTTAGTTTTGTTCGTTTTGTTAATTTTGTTTTTATTTAGGAGTAGAAAATTTTTTCCGCCACTTTTAATTCCGTGACACCCGCCAAAACAAAAATCTAGAGCCGCGCCTGACGAGACTTGTTTTTTTCAATTTTCTTTTTTTTTTATGTGGAAGACTAGAGCTCAGGGAAAGCCCTTTGTACTGTCGACAATCTATTTTCTTCGTATAGAGTGCAATATTTTACCGATAAGGTAAGCAGCCGCACACCAGTCTTTCTCGTTAGGAGTTAGCCCGATCATATTATCCTTTGCTCTCTTCTAGGAAAGTTACCGCTTGGTTTATACTTCCAAATTTTCATATAACACAAGTCATCCCCTCTGCTTTACTGATGACTGTCCACGATTTGTTGTATATCCAGGATGTTGATAGGAATTGATTTTCTTATTAATTAAATGGCTACTTGTAAATCGGTTCTCTTCAATTTTCTAGTGGGATTTCATACATTTTTCCGTAATTGATTAAACAAAATGAGGTGTATTTTATCATACCGAATTCAGGTTAAGAGCAGTTGAACTAAGTAAAGCTTGATATTACTTTTTCACTGTAACCATCAGGAATTATTTCACTGGAATATTTTCTACAATTTATAATTAAAAAATTCCTTCCACTTTAACAACTGTTATGGTATATATTTTACATTTTCAGCAATTGATGGTGGCTTCAATGGAAAAATTAAATTTTTAAATGAATTTTACAAATATTTTGTAATAAACACAACAGAACTCTGCCCAAAAAATATACGCTCTATATATTTTCAATACCAAGAACGAGTTCGTCTATCCTTTAATTAAATCCTGGAAAGTCCCTTTAACATAATCTGATTTCTGTTAAAAAAAATATATATACCTATAAAAAATCCTTCTCTGGAAAAAAAACACATATATTTCTCCAATTTCAACTTGTTGACTGCTTTTCTTAAATCCCATATTCAATAATATTCGGCCAGAAATTCACACCTGACGAAATAATCCTCAATATAGTCCGTGTTTATATGGTGAAAAAAAAATCGAGGAACCGAAATCCCTTTTTCTCGCATGAGATATTTCCCGTGATGTAAGGAGATAAAGAAACAGTTTGTTTAAGGAGTGCGGGGTATGGGGCCAACGAGCCGAGCGCCAACAAACGTCACAAAATCAATTTTTATTTTTACCAAAAAAAAAAAAAAAAAACTGAACAACAAAGTGGAAAAAGAAAGCAGAAGGAATAAAAATAAAGGAAGAAAATACTCGAAATTTTTGCCTTATTTGGAAAAGAAAGAAGAAAGTTTAACCCGGCAGGAATCTACTTCGCACCCGCTGCTCTGTGCTACTTGGGAGAGAATTTCCCTCCCGCGCGACCTTACTACTACCTAAAAAATTAAATTCAAATGTTACACAATACAATTTTGTCGCAGCATCTTTGATGTCTCCTCTGATAAGCGTAGGAAATATTTATTGACACTTTGTTCCTCCTCCAATACCAAAGACATCCTGCACCCGGGCACAAATTGAAGGATTAGAGTAAATTTTATTTAATCATTTTTCGTGACGGAATATAGAATTTTTTTGCTATTAATAATTTTTCAGCTATTTTCACTAGGATTCGACAAAAAATGTCGGAGAACAGTTGTGGAAAATGTTGAAAATCTTAAATTCTACATCAGTTCACAAAAGCTAAGTGAAATTAACTTGGGTGAAGATGGATGTGCAGTTGACAGTGGTTGACAAGCTGAAAGTAATCAAGTTAATTGTTGAAATGGATCTGGGGTCAATGTTAAAGAGTTATTTCGTTTGTGAGAAAGTTTCACTTAAATATAAAAGCGAAATTTGTGTCTCTAATTCTTGTAAACTGTTGTGGGATAATATGCAAGTTCAGAGCACTGTGAACTTTGTGTTTAGTTGCATTTACACACACGAAATCCAATTAAAACTTCCAAAATAAGATTTCTAATTTAGTTAATAGATATTGGTAGTAGGTCTAGTCGTCCTAGAAACGGCCAAGTTTGCCCGGCTAAAGGCAGGTGGTAGTCAAAAAATCATTTGGAATATTGGCTCATTGTGGTTGCCAAGCCTGATTGATTCGGAGTCGGAGGCTTCGTTTATCACCTCCAGAGCGGTGCAGTTATTGCAAGCGAGACTTTTTCGCTAGTCTCTCAATTTAGTCACATCCTGGAGCAACACTGGAGATTACTCACCGAACTATTACCACCAAAAAAATTGTGTTCTAATGCTGGACGGATTGCCTTTGGCCGATAGTACGTTTTGCACAGAGGTCTATGCAAGGATAATCCAAGACGGCTTGATGCGCTTGATGATAGGCTCTCCGGTTTTGGGTATTTTTGGCGAAGTCAGAAAAGCACTGCAAAATCAAGTGTTTAGCTTCTAAGCACTTAAAGTGGTTGTAACCGTTGTAATCGTCTTCTAAAAGGCATTTAATGGAAGCAAACACTTAAAGGATTTCACTTGTAAACTTTTGTAGCGTATTTTAGGTAGTAGAAAAAAGGTTCTAAACTCCTAAATTTATAGCGCCTGTGAATATGTGAATAATAACTGCGGTGTTTAAAGTTTTTTTTTATTTTTGTTCACCTTTTGCAATTTTTTGGTCCTTACAAGCGCGAGTGTCGTTTTTTCCAAGCGGTCCCCCCACTAAGTACTAACCACGTCAAATGCTGCTTGACCTACGTGCTATTGAGAATGATAGGTGGCACCCTTTGCGTTTACCAACATAATTGCTTATCCTATCCTTTTCTGATTGGATTAATGACCCCTACAGAGTCTACTATAACAGCGAGGCAATCCAATGACAAATTACCAACACTTATAAAAATCTGTTAATTAAATGCCCTTTTGTAACAAACCCTCTCAAACTCGAATCTATCCGGAAAAGCTGAAGATGAGTAAGTTAAAATTGGACCGCAGGAGCATCACTTCATTTGGCAGAGGGAACCTTCCTATTGAGCTGCTAACAATCGAAATTACCGAACCGCGGAAAGGGGCTCCCTGCTTGGCTAGGCTGTCGGCTTTTTCATTTCCATTTTGCCTATCGAACCCGCGCAGCTGAAGATCCGTTATAAAAAATTTCGTATAGATTTTTGTCACGTTCGTAGATTTCATGCGAATTTTTCTATTGTAGGAAACTACTGATCACAATTTAAACTGCCTATTTTCACATTAAATGAAACTCGAATATCAGATGACATTGATTTAGGGCAATATCAGGTGTCAGGGTACACCTTAGTGCTATACCTTTCTGCTCATAGGGGTATTGCCATTTATGTTAGGAATGACGTTGCTTTCCATAAACTATAAAAAAGCAGCTCTTCTGATTTCATTCACCTCTGGCTTAAACCAACATTTGATAACACCTAATATTCTTCAGCTTCCTATAAAGAAGTCCTGACATAAATACCGAAGCCTCAACTTCAGCTTTTGATGTTACTTCCGAACAGATCTCGCCATACCTGAGAATCGGACGTACCAGGGCCATGTACACCTATAGAACCATCTTTGGTTTACGACCTGATCTCTTTCCCAAAAGTCTTTTAACAGGCGTGGCATTCTTTACTCTTTCCTCAACCTTTGACTTCCAGTGGAGTTTTGGGTCCAGGATTTGAAACAGAAATTTCAAAAAAGTTGAGATTTAACCAACAAAAAAAAACAACTAAATGTATTCTTATTTAAATTTAATCTTGCATTAAATTTTTGGTTTTTCTTCCTCTCCCACAAGCACTTTTTTAACCTCTTTCCATTCCACTATATTTATTACAATTTCCTTATTTTCATTTCCTTTGATTAAATCTATCCTTACACTCCGGCGACAGCCTTTCGCCGAACACACTAATTCACCTAACAAATATCCTTATTCCTAGAACGATCCACATTCGCAGGTAGAAATATATATCGAATACCTGATTCAGATCTTAGGAAATTTTTCCATCTTCGTTCTTGTACGTCACGTCTTGTAGCATATTTTACAATTTTAATGACATTTTCCTTTTAGCATTGCTGAAAAGTGGTTCCAATGTGTGTGGTGCTTGGAACCGAGGAAATTTTTCTGATACAAAAGATTTTTCTCCATTATTGTGGAGAGACTATCAATCGTGGCAGACCAATGTGAGCAACAGTTTAACGTACATGGCACATTCGCATAGTCCTCAGGCAATAAATATTGATTTTCGTATAAGATTGATGCATTTTGGGTGCAATTTGAGGGAATTTGGGTTATCTGCAACCGCTGGCGATGCGATTTTTTTTTGATAATGATATTTAAATTTTAATAACATAGTCATCCTTAATAATACTACACACAATTTTTTTAAGAAGTAGCAATATAAAAATGTGGATAATATACATATTAATGCAAGATTAACAATTCGCTGTAACGCTTCTTTATAAACGATGCTCGGGGTTTTATTTTCACAATTTGTGTAGCAATACCGACACGTGAACATTGTACATATTGTTGCCCGTGTGTAGAAGAACCCTTGGTAAATTCTAAGCGTGCTCTTTGTATGATCAGTCCTTCGGATAAAGAATAGTTAGATGGGATTATGGGTATCCTTGATATAAATAATGTGTGGGTTTTACCGCAGCCCGTTATGATAACAGCATCGTTAACTTTTTTTCCAAAGAACAATTCTTAATCTGGTACCATTGCTTAGTTTAGGTGGATTGAAATTTTTAGATTTATGTTACCAACCCTATTTATTTTGGCAACCCTATCCCTGAAAATCTGACCTTTTGGTTGCCTATAGTACGATAAAGATTTCCTTAGGCAAACCTAGATATTTAGATAGAGTTCTTTGGAGTCTATAATTAGAAAGATAAAAAGAAGTTTTCACTCGCACTCCTTAGACTATCGGCGCTATCATAAGGCCGTTCTTCGAGGATGCTAGAGGTACCGCGACATGTTTAAAAAACTTGAAACATTTGGGCCTACAGCACATGTGGCTACACAACGGCCTGGAACATAAAACGCACCAAGTATTTACGAATAAATCCTTTGTCTCGAATAAACATGTGGGCAATCTGGTGTTGGCGATATAAATTTAACGTAGAGGTACTAAAGCGTTTTTCTCGTTTTACCAATCGCTATGGTAGAACCGATAGAGTTTTATCAGATCTGCTACATGTCAATGATATCGCAGAGTCGATGGTGTTTCAAATACCTTCAGCGACGACAATTTTGAGCGATCTTTCCTGTACTTTATCTAACCATGATAGTTTTTTAGAACTCACCCCAAAAAAAACATTAATTAGCAACTGGGAATTACGTATTTATTTCGTCGTAGATCCCAAAGATAAATTTATTAATGATAGGGAATTCGTTCTGCACCGTTCACTGAAACAAATATAAGATATTGCAGATTTTGTAAGAGATAACATATTTTTTTATTTTAGAACCATTAAACTAGATACGATTATTGCAGCTCGAGAGTAAAGTTCTTAGCTATAAGTTGTATCCTTTTATTAAATAAAAAAACGCAAAACGGCAAACAAGCAAAAATATTTCCCCTAAACTGAATTAAGGCCGATTCGCAGTATTCGGAAAGTCAACGTCCCGTCAAGGAACGGCAACGGCACGTCAATTTTTGCTGTCGATTCGCACTTAACCGTCAACGTTACGTGAATTTTGCCGTTCAGTCTAAAAAAATTAGATAGAATTTTGTATTTGGAATGCCAAAATTTAATAATAAAAAATTTTTTTTTATGTGTAAAACTAGAGAGAGTTAGCAATGATTGCATTAATTTTGGATGAGGAAGAAGAAAATTTAAATTTAACAACAAAAAAGAAAAAAAATGGGACAAAAGATACTTACAAAAAGAAAACAAGAAGGAGAATACCACACGCTGTATAAGGAATTGGATGACGATGAAACAAATTTTTATAAATATTTGAGAATTTCCAAATATCAGTTTCATATCCTTTTAAAAAAAAAACGATATTTATTATTTTTAAAATAGTAAAGGGTTAAAAAACGTTGATAGGTTTTGGATAGAGGAACAAAAAATTTTATGGGGTAGGGGGGAGATCCTAACGGTTTAGCCCTTAGGGCATTTTGAAATTTTTTTTATTAGAGTTTTACATATCACCCTAAGTTTTTGTAACGCTATAAGAATAAGATATCAGTTTAAGCAGAATACTTCCTCTTATCTAAAATTGTAAAAGTGACGGTTCCACCCTACCTACTTCCAGAGTTATGAGTCATCAAAGTCAAAATTTTAGTTTTTTTAACCAAAATTTTCACAAAATTTCAAAAAAGTAGTTAATCTATACTTTCTTCCAAAATTAGAAAGCTTGGGGAGACATTATTCATAGAAAATATAGAATTTTTTGTGCGTCTACCTGTCAACATTTTTTAACCCTTTATTATTTAAAAGTTAATAAATATCGTAAAAAAAATTAATTTATGTATAAATTGTGTTTATATTGTTTAAACAATATAAATATTTAATTGCGCACATTGAAATGTTTCTGATCTCAATTAATATATAAAAACAAACATTTAAAAAAAATCATCAAAATTGGAGTTGTCCTTGAGGACTAAGAAGTAAAAACCTTCATTGACTCGACTAAAATTAGTTTAAACAAAAACAGATAAATACTTGAAAAATTCGAAATGCTGCCGTAACTACGTTCACATTCATCAGAACAGATCAGTCACGTCACGTCAAAATATAGTTTCAAACTAATCTTGACGTGCCGTTACGTTGACGGTCCGTGACGTTGCCTATATATGTGAACGCGTAGTGTAAAACTCATTGAAGAATATTTTGACGTGCCGTTGCCGTTCCTTGACGTGGCGTTGACGTTCCGTATAGTGCGAATCGACCTTTAAGCAACTTCTCCGATTTCAGATGGTCCGGCGGTTCCTAAACCATTCCACTTTCTATCTTAAATCTCATCTCAATAAGATTTGAAAGTGGTATCCATTATGATGAAACGAAATGAAAGAAGTAGATCCGAATCAACCACTGTTATTTATTTCAGCTAAGGTACAGACTTTGCTGCGTTAGGTTGGTTGAATATCAAAATCATAGTTGGCAAGTCTGTGGAGTTTAAAATGACAATGACTATGAATACCTTTTAGGGTAATTAATAGCCTCGACACACGCACGCATTTATGACGAAAATTCCTCATTAATTAGGAATATGAACCTCATCAATTAGGAAAACCGATTAGGTAAATTTTGTTTAATCTAGTACAAAATCTCAAAAGAGAGCCATCTGTCGAACGATAGATCATGTTAAAAAGCCCGCTTTTAGGCGTTTTTCCAGAATCAGCTGATTTTTATTTTAATTTTACTTGAAAATTAATAAAAAAATATTACTTTTTTTCATATTAAAAAATTAAATATTACTTGTTTCCCTTCCATTGGGACAACAACGTACCAAAGATATAATTTTTTTTTATTTTTCGTTCTCTGACATTTTTCACTACACCACAACTGTCATAATATAATGAGGTATTTTAACGTGTGTCACCCCGTAAGGGCGTTCGTCATAAATTAGGAATTTTCGTCATATTTTGATTGCCGTGTGTCGAGGCTATAAAAGATTTTATTTAGAGCGACGATAGTTCTATGAATATCGTTGTTTATTTTATTACCTTCCAACATCTTTTAGCTTCTCCATATAAGGCATTGCAAAGTTTCTCCACATCAGAATTCTTTGGGTATTGGATCCGAAACTTTGTAATTTTCAATTAGTTTTTTTTATTGTACGTATAGTTTTCCGGGACATCTGTACTGTCTGTTTCTTCCTGTATTAGAGTCAGTGCCGTAAGGGCGGTGTGACCATTTTTGCAATTTACACAGGGTGTTATGGCCAATAGGCGCCATAAAACACAAAACGGCGAATTCCAAACATGAGAACCGGCAACGACCCTTTTCAAGATCAAATCAGTGTTAGTAGTGTCGCCACGATAGAAACATAATACATACATTTTTAACGTTGCCAATATTCGTGTCAAGCCGAAATGTATTTATTCAAATTGTGAATTTTTGGGTTGCACAGTGGGCGCCAACTTTTGCAAAATTGAAGACCTTTTTGGTACCTTTTTTGAGCAAATAAATTTTAAGGGCGCAATTGGCGAAGTTCAGCACAGGTCGCCACATTCTCCGCAGCACGGCAAAATCTACGCGGATTTTTACCAACTACTATCCAATATAAACTGATAAATGACAGCAAAACCAAAATGCCGGCCAAAGAAAACCGCCCTGAAACATAAAACCCATCCTGCAGAACAACTCGACTGTGGAATAATCTTACGCATTCCTTATTCCCGAACTCCTTCAATATCCAAGCTTTCAAACCCAGGGTTTTTGGCCATCTGTTTTATTATGTTTAAGCTATCATCGCATATTTGTGACAGCACAGCACAGCTTAGATTTAATGAAACACAGTTTTCTCTCCTGTGCTGTGCTGTGCTGGACCAGCGTTCGCCTAGCCTAACACTGTGAAACGTGGAATAGAACAAACATAAACGTGGAATAGAAGAAACATTTGCATAGAAAAGGTGGAAGCAACAAGATTTGTTGGGTTCTTCACCAGTCATAAAAAAGAAAAGTGCAACGTCGGACAGCAAGCTTTAATGGGAAAGATAATTGAGACAGGAGTTAAAAAAACTGCTAAGGTCAACAAACACGTCCTACCCAATACTACCACGACAGAACGCTGAATTCGACGATAGACCAGAAATAGAATCGCATGGCTTCCTGAAGCAAGGACAAGCAAAAATAATGTTATCTACACTGTAAAAAAAAATACCAAAACATTACTGGAACCTTTTCACAAGCAGTTTTGTAAATTTACAATCTTATCTTATATACAAACAAAAAGTTTGTAAACGCTAAGGCTCTTTTGTTTGTGAACCTATTTCGTTAAAATTTTCAGAGAGATATTCTTTTTATGGAATAGTTTTGTAATAAGGAATTTGAACGAAATCGATTTATGAATAAGAAAGTTATAGGGATTATAATTTTTCGAATTTGAAAAAGTCGTTGGAAAATTTGAATTTTTTTGTGAGCATCAAAGTAGAGCTGAGTAGCCTACGATTGACACAAACGTCGATTCAGTGAATGAGAAACAGAGAAAACAATAATTTGTGTGGATTTTTGGCGGTATAACTGACATAAAAAACTCGCTTATTTTTATGCTTTTTTTTATTCTTTTTTGTGTAGTGGGTATTTAGTCCGGGGAAATTAGCATTTTAAGGAGATAAAAATACAAGATGGGTATTTTGTAGGCAATAATGTTTCGTATTGACTGATCCAAAAAAAATTTCGAAAAAAACAAAAAGTGATATCTCCGGCGGCCATGTTTTTTTTGTGATTCCGAAATTGTTTTCTTAAAAAGTCCCAAGGAAGCTGCGGACCAATTTTCAGCCATTTTGGTATTTTGTCTCCTTTCGTGCGTTTTTTTTTGCTAATTTCCCCGGACTAATTGTATTTTTGTGTTGTACCGTGTAAGGTGCTTCAGTTCGTTTTTTTGGGGAGTGAAGTCAAGTGCAAAGTGATAGAATGCATTTATTGATTTAATTTAAAGAGGCAAGTTGCAAACTTATTTTTTTTCAATACTTTAATTTTGATTTAATTGTTTTATTTGGTGTTTTTTAGTTTTATTTTGTAGTTTTTTGTTTTTATTGTTTATTTATATCGAAAATAAAAATGCACCCAGAAAACGCAGTTATTTTACATTCACAGTAAATTTCTAAAAATAAAAAAAAAACACATTAATAAAAAATAAAAACGAAACACAAAAATAAAAATACTGAATGAAATAATAAAAAAATTCCCGAGGGTATTTTTGATTAAAAACGAAAGAAAAACACTTACTGAAGGTTGCCTTGCCGTGGTGGATGAGTTTAGAAAATCATATTTATGACTGAAACTAAACAACCTTCAAATAGTTTTATTTTAATAAAATTTAATTTAATTTTTTTATATTAAGAATAATAGATGTAAAACCAGCACACCAGTCAAGCAAGAAGTGATGGAAGAGATTAAAAAAGTCCTCGGAGATTTTAGACGCTCTGGAACGATAATGGAAGTGTTTCAAACACTTTTAAGTGTTTTAAAAGTGTCGACAATGTTAATCAAATGGGTGTCGTCAAAATAAAAAATTTTAAGCGTTTTGAAATAAAACACTTTTAATAGCTCAGATTTGCAGTGTAGTAAATCAGTATTTCATATCGCATTTGTAATTTTACTGTACACATTTGCACTGTGAATTTACATAAGTATTTTTTTTACAGTGCATGCAGTAGAAATTATAATACTAAAGACCATATCGCTGTATGGAATCGAACCTCGAACCTCTGTGATGGTAGTTAGATCACCTTAACCCCTACATTATCAATGCCAGGAGTTAATTGTAGCCATATATGAAAAAAGCTTGAGGTGGAAAAGGGTAAAACATTATTTTTTTTTAATAATTGGACTAACAAATTTTTGGTGGAAAACCCCCAATTTTCCCATAAATTACAAATATGAAGTTGTTTCAAAAAAAATTATATTCTTTAAAAAAAACAACTTCTATTTAATTAGGTGCTAACACTTGAAGCAAAATCGATTCTCCCTCCATCCATGTGGAATACTTTTTCAGTAGTGTTATATATGTACCTTAATCTGAGGTAAGATGGAGTTGAAAATTGGAATATATTCACAGAATAAAACAGATTTAAAATCTACTAAAATCGATCATGTTATTGCTAAACGATTATCTAAAATTTTACTTGTGTTTACTCTATATTTACGTATAGAGGAGCTGATCGTGATTTCAATAATTATTCCATCAACATTAGTTTCTAAAGCCGAATTGTTATAATAGGATATTTGAATCAAAATTTAAACCCTATTATCATTAAAATTAATCCGCGCAAAAATAACGACAAAAAGTTTTTGATACTCTTGACTAATATTAGAATTCGTATAAACTACACCGAAAATATATGAAGAAGGTGCCCTATTTTTTATATAGATAAAAACAGATGTCGTCGTGGTATATATATTCACAGATTGGTCGTAGGTGGTTCAATTTATAATGAATTCCCACACAGTATTTGAAATATGAAATTATAAAAAAATCTCTCCTTTTCCTCAAATAATTAGCAAATAGCAGTTTCATTTTTATTTTTAGAAAAAATCCATTGTTTATAAAAAATGTTAAACATATTCGCAATTAGAGACATACTGTTTTCAACCTTGTGTCTAAATTAGCTATATTTTTGCACCTTTAGGAAAATATTCCAAAAAAAAAATTATTTAATATAATTTTTGACGATAAATAGTGATAACGTAAAGGTTGCTAAATTCTTTTGGTTCAATAATGTCATTGCGTAGCGATATACCAGTCATTACATGGCATTCACATATAAATTGAATTTTATATTTTCAGTGAAATCTGAATATAGTTTTTTTTGTTAAAAACACCATTCTTCTATATTTACAAAACTAATTAAATTTTATTGAAAATTTTAAATATATTAAAAACGAACGACTTCATCCCTGTCGTATACCATAAGCAATTTAAATATTTATTTCGTACATAACGTAAAGTTTGTTATAATCTAATTGACACAGTATAGGATCACCCGAAAACAACTTTATCTAAAACTTTGCTCCGAGTCCATTCTTATCCTTATATAGCATGACCAACAGCCAAAAATAACTAAGCTCTCCATTCTGACATCAATGCGACCCATTATGCTCCTTAGTAAGCAAAGTTTAAAACTACTCCATAAGTTACTCAAAATTTTATGATAGTTGACGGTACCGTACATAGCCATAGAACGATATCTCCATAGTTGGTTGTCTGGCCATAAGCTTTGGCCTCAACGTCAGATTTTAGGGCCATAATATTTATATGGTACGTGTATATAGTGTATATATGTTGTACCTAATATAATACTGAAAGGCATATCCTATAATCAGAACTAAAAAGATGGAGTAAATATGGTAATAGCTAACGCGATTTAAGCACTCAGGATTAAGTCAAAAGTGCTAATGCAACATTACTATGCAACAGAGGAAGGGCCATTTTCGTTTTATGGTGTCGTTAGCCAAAGAAAACTTTTCCTCCCCCCTTGAAAATAACTGTAAAAGCCTTAAATGTGCCTCCTCAACTTACAACAGCCCCTGACCACACGTACCCATCAGGGTGTCCTGCAACAGATGTTGAAACACTGGTCCTGTGCATCCACTACTGTACTATATAAACGAATGAAAGAGTATTGTCCTTGAGAGACCGCTCAGTCTTGATCTCAATCAAGTGTAGAACGTCTGCAAAGCCAAACCTCAAGAAGAAGGATATTCAATTTATACATCACACCCCCACCCCTGTCCAAAAAGCGACATCTGTATACAAAAGGAGCATATCTAAGCCGCAAAATTCATTACGTGCTGCTCCACTTGTAACAAAAAAAAATCTATTGTCAGCGGATAATACTCTAACAAGGATAATTAATCGTTTCAAACCTCATTTATATTCAAATCCCAGTAAGCCGTAAGGAACACGTGTAATCCAATCCTGCGGCTCCTCCTGCACCACCTTCGTTCCAATTAGCAGAAACCACCTCTTTCACAAAAATCACTCTTTACAAAAAAAAACTAAGGATAAAAAATTTCCTCTCTTCTTTTTTTTTTATTTTTATTCTGTAATTTTTTAAATTTTTAATGCTAATTTTGTTTACACACTGCACCGCGTCTACTCTCTTTTTCTCTCAGTTATGCACTTGGCTGCCACACACGGCACAAGGCAGCTCTCAGCCTGTAATATCGGAACAATATGACACACACAAAACACAGGACAAAAAAGGACACTCTAGCTGCGTACTAACGAACCGAACCGCATGGAAAACTGTTTATGACTGAAAATAACTTGAAAAGCGCCGACAATAATAAAAGGACCTCCACAATAGGAGAGGAAAATTCTAAAAAAACAACAACAACAAACAGTAACAACAGCTGCAATAAGAGGATGGCTCCAGCGGACAGTAGTTGAAGTAGGACGGGAATCCCAATATCCTAAAACTGAATTGTGGACCATGTGGATAGTGTGGAACGTAAGAATATTGCCGATGCGCGCACGAGAGAAGGATTGTACCCCAAAAATACATGGGGAAATAAACTGTTGGTGGTCCTTAAGCTAAAATTGAAGTCAACTTCTCAGAATGCATCTAGCTCCTCTTCAGGACTCATATTGCTTCTCCTTCGGCATCCTTGAAAGCCGTCGTGTATAGTGTAGAAGACGGCATGCGCGCCGAATTTGAATGAGTTGCCTTTGATGCGGTTCACAGCCCACGAAATGATCAAGTCTTGGGACAAAAAAAAATCTCGGTACAACTTCTGAGGGTGTCCTGTGGAGGCCTTTTAAGGATTCCGTGAATGCCCTACTGGGGATATGCAGGAGGACCGATGAGAGAGCGGCGTGAGGGTTGGCATGAGTGAGAGAGTGGGTTGATTTTCTGGTGGTAATTGCTGCACGTTTTTGCCACTTTGCACCCGCCAGTCGGGGGTGGAACCCACTTATTCCTCCGTATTTACTGCATCCTGCAATCTGTGGGCAACACTCAGTTTCACCCGAATGAGAGGAGGATGCTTTCGTTACTTCTGCTTTTGAGGATGTCATTACCGTTACTAACTTGGTGATTTCTTGTGGTTGTTTTTTTTTTTTGGTTTTGGCGAGTGAAAGTTTTGCGTAGGAATAAATTTTCTTAGTGTCACTCCACTTTAGATTAGGTTCCTTACACTGATTTTTTGGTAGATCCTGTTGAGTTCCTTCTAGCATTAAGTAGCACTAACTTAGGAACAAGATTTTAAAATAATACGAAATTTCGATTAACATTAAAAAATTGAAAAATAGTTGTCATTTTGTAATAAAGAGTGAGTACGGATCCTTATGCAAAATAGAAGTATGCTAATTAACATGGTTTATGTTATTATAAAGGTTTTATGATTTTCTATTTACACAATTCTTCTTCTTCTAAGCGTTTTTTTATTTTATTTGGTCTACTGTCCTTGGCACGAAACTCCATCCCATGTTGTCTCCTCATCTAATCCTAGGGTTCTAATGTCTCTGGTGACATTAATCCTTCAGGTTGTTTGTGACCCTTCCGGCCCTCGCGTTCTCTCCCATTTTTATCATATGCCTTCCGCTCCCCCTTCGGGCAGGGAATTCAGGGAAATAGAAAAACTCAACTGTGGAACAATCTTACTCAGTCAGTTTTTCCGAATTCCCAAATATCCAAGAATTTAAACAAAGAGCCAGAGACCGCGGAAGTGGGGTTGCAAGGACTGCGGCAGCAACGCCTTATAATTTCGCGAGGTGGCGCGACAACCCCTGTGTTTTTGAAATCAAAAAAGCAAAAATTTGAGTTATTTTTTAAAAATAGGAAGAAAAGTAGATATTTACATTTTTAAACTCGATAGTTGTAAACAACATTCAAATTTATCATAGTCCGGGGAAATTACCATTTAAAGGAGACAAAATTCCAAAATGGCTGAAAATTGGTCCACAGCTTCCTTGGGACTTTTTAAGAAAACAATTTCGGAATCACAAAAAATAAAACATGGCCCGCCCAGATATCGCGTTTTTCCCGTGTTTTCCTTGTATTTCGGTCTCTATAGGTCGTACAACCTCGTACAAAGGCCCTAAATATTGACAATGAAATTCTTTACAACTTTAGCTCTTACAAAGATGTTGACCCGATTAACCCTTTCAAAGTTAGTCAAGGTCAAAGTTATCAAAAATCACTTTTTGGCCAAAACATCACTCAAAAACTGCTTTTTTCGAAAATTTGTTTTGATCAGTCAATACGAAACGTTATTGCCTAAAAAAAGCCTCTTGTCATTTTTTCGAAAACTTAACCCTTTCAAAGTTATTCAAGGTCAAAGTTTCCAAAAATCAGTTTTTGGTCAAAAAATGACTAATTGATTTTTCCAAAATTTTTCGAAAAGTTTTCGAAAAAATGGCAATGGTGTCATTAGGGTAGGCCATAATCTTTTGTATAAATAGAACAAAAAAATTTCTCAATAATCAGTTTCTGAATCTTTTTTTGACCAAAAACTGATTTTTTGAAACGTCCCAAAGAAGCTGTGGACCAATTTCCAGCCATTTCAGAATTTTGTCTCCATTCGTGCGTTTTTTTTTTTGCTAATTTCCCCGGACTATCAGAGAAAATTAATTTTACAAAATAAATAATTTACAAATAAATAATTTTTTATAACCATTTTATCAAAGATTATTTGCGATCGCACCATCGTCGAATCTTTCCAAGTGTTTACAAATCAGCGGGAGATTCGGTCAAACGTTTAGGACGGATTACTGTACACGTAAAGAATGAATTACTTTTACACGGGCATGTCATAGGCCATCGTTCTCAACCTTTTTGGTGTTGCGACCCCCTGAAAAGCCAAAAAATGAAGTAAAAAATCTTACAATGCGCCCTCACTATAATATTGCTTGAAAGATAAAAATCCAATCATTTGGAGCGATTTCCTCGGTAAGAATTAAAAAATTGAGTCTGATGGAGACGACAGGAAAACAAACGTGTTTTATCGGGCTCCATCTTCTTCCGTCAAATCTGTCGTAAAATTGAGTTATTAGGTCGATCCACACATATCCGTGACGGCACGGCACCGATGCTTTCCGTGTCAGTGGCTTCCGTGATGAATTTTTCACTGACATTTTTTACTTGGATATTTGGCAATTACTGTTCGACGAGGGGAAAAGAAATGAAAAGAGAGTGAGTTCATCCCATGTGAACTCTTCCGGAAGTCGAAGGAGAGTTCGCAACTTTATATAGTGGATTGGTGGGCCACGAAACTAACTTCTACGAGATGAGCCAAAACGCATTAGTGAGTCTGTACGTTATGTAGCAGGAAGATGAAGTACATTTGGGCATTCAAGCAACCTTACATCAAACCAATCTTTACATTTATTACTTATACATATGCACTTTGTGCGGAAATATTGTTATATTCCGAATAAAAGAAATCCTACAAAAAAAAACGCCCAAAAGAGATTGCACAGAACAGGTTTGAGTGTATTTCAAAAAAACTTTACCAGAATTTGTCTTGAATTCTTATAAAATTTTCCACTGAATTTAAAAAACATTTGTTTCACGTCCGTGATAAATTAAAATATATCGGTAGCAACGTATTTTTTGCGATTTTTTCGGACGCCTGAAGGGTACTGAGAATGTCGGTGCCTAACTGCGCCAGATGTGTGGGAACATGCCGCGCTCTTCCCAATTTGTTTCCATGGAATTACATCGTGTCGATATATTTTTTTCACTGATGCCGCAAGTACTGCACTGAAGTCGCCGTTACGTTACGGATATGGGTGGAACGTTTATCCCGAAAACCGTGGCTAAATTGTTGGCTTTTATACGGTTGTTATTGCATAGTGCCCTGGGTTATAATTATAAAACACATTGTTAAAATAATTTTTTTGGAGAGATTGCGACCCCCTTATGTCTAATGACGACCCCCTTTGGGTCGCGACCCCCGGGTTGAGAAACCATGTCATAGGCGGTAATAAATTTATTACCCGCTGCATAATTTGTAATCAATTCAAAAGCGATTACATGTCATGTTTTTATGTTGCATTTTAATCTTTCTGAAACACAAGAAACCATATTTATTGTGGTGTGGCAGTAGTTAAAGGTAAATATCAATGAAGTCGCTTTAAATTTTATTCAAAAAATGAAAGAAAACTGTTTAGACAATACATGGAGCGTTTCATTTTCATTGGCGTTGTTGGGCGCACATAGGAGTAGATGCTGCTACACCACAGAATAAGCTGCGGTAGCAGCATCTACTCCGATGTGCGCCCAACTACTCCGGAGTACGTACTCCAATGAAAATGAACCGCACCTAGTAATGCAGAGAAGAATGGGTTTGGTGACCGTGCATTTGATTTCGCGCAAAAACCATGTCAAAAAACTTCGTAGCTCTTCGTTTTCTTTCTTACTTCTCAAAAAACAATGTATAAATTGAACGTGCGAGTGGAAGAACAGTAATATTCCAAAAATTCCAAAAAAAAGTTAAGATAGCCATTTTGCAATTTAATACCTAAATTTGAAATAAAAAGGAACTTCATTCGAAGTTATGCACAAAAGTTATTGGCCAATCAATGTTCAAATTTGAGGTCAATTTTTGAGACTTGTATTAGATAATTTGACTTGAAATTTTAACCAGGCATTTTTCACGTTATAAAGTATAACTTCTAAAAATTTCATCAAATTTCACATAAAATATCCGAAGTAATAACCAGTAAGTCCAAAATTTGGCAAACATGTGTATTAATATCTAAACATGTGTGTTAATATCTAAACATTGTTATTTTCTCTTTTCTATATTCATTAAAAATGTTATCTTACAACAAGTAAATAAAAAACAGTTATGTATACTTATTTTTGAGAAAAAACTTTTATTGAGTGGAAGAAAGATAATATTCCACGATACATTATAGTAAATATATACAAAACTAATAATGCGAGTAATTTCCTATTTTGAGATAATATGTAGGACCCATAGATCTACAGATTTACAATAATACGTTTTTTTTTAAACTTCAAGTTTCTTTGATAAACAGTTTTTTTTAATTTCCCGAAAAAGATGTTTTTGGAATATTACTGTTCTTCTTCTCACACGTTCAATTCATAGTCCAGTCAAAATAGATATTTGACTGCGAGATAATTCGGAAGTTGCTGAAAATTGGTACAACCGTTAAAAACAGCATTATAAATAAAATTTATACATCGCTTCATGATACCACGCCATGTGTGAGTAATGTATATATTTTGTACTGGATGTAAGTACTTCTAAATGAATGTGGGTATAAGTACTTCTACAACACATTCTATGGAAGGGAATAAGGAAGTACTACTACAACTCATTCTATGGAAGTACTTCTGCAACACATTCTATGGAAGGGAATAAGGAAGTACTTCTACAACACATTCTATGGAAGGGAATAAGGAAGTACATCTGCAATCCATTCTATGGAAGTACTTCTACAACACATTCTATGGAAAGGAATAAGGAAGTACTACTACAACCCATTCTATGGAAGTACTTCTACAACACATTCTATGGAAGGGAATAAGGAAGTACTTCTACAACACATTCTATGGAAGTACTTCTACAACACATTTTATGGAAGAGAAGTACTGCAACGCATTCTATGGAAGTACTTCTACAACACATTCTATGGAAGGGAATAAGGAAGTACTTCTACAACACATTCTATGGAAGGGAATAAGGAAGTGCATCTGCAACCCATTCTATGAAAGTACTTCTACAACACATTTTATGGAAGAGAAGTACTGCAACGCATTCTATGGAAGTACTTCTACAACACATTCTATGGAAGGGAATAAGGAAGTACTTCTACAACACATTCTATGGAAGGGAATAAGGAAGTACTACTACAACCCATTCTATGGAAGTACTTACACATTCTATGGAAGGGAATAACGAAGTACTTCTACAACCCATTCTATGGAAGTACTTCTACAACACATTCTATGGAAGTAAGGAAGGAAAAAAGGAAGTCATTCACGACCCATCGCCATCGGAATAAGGTAGCATTAGTAAAACCCATTCTATGGAAGTACTTCTTCAACCCATTCTATGGAAGTACTTCTACAACCCATGCTATGGAAGTACTTCTAGAACCATTACCATGGAAGTACTTCTAGAACCCATTACCATGGAAGTACTTCCAGAACCCATTACCATGGAAATACTTCTATGGAAGTACTTCTAGAACCCATTACCATGGAAGTACTTCTAGAACCCATTACCATTGGAAGTACTTCTAGAACCCATTACCATGGAAGTACTTCTAGAACCCATTATCATTGGAAGTACTTCTGGAACCCATTACCATTGGAAGTACTTCTAGAACCCATTACCATGGAAGTACTTCTAGAACCCATTATCATTGGAAGTACTTCTAGAACCCTTTACCATGGAAGTACTTCTAGAACCCATTACCATTGGAAGTACTTCTAGAACCCATTACCATGGAAGTACTTCTAGAACCCATTATCATTGGAAGTACTTCTAGAACCCATTACCATGGAAGTACTTCTAGAATCCATTAACATTGGAAGTACTTCTAGAACCCATTTCCATGGAATGAACTTCTAGAACCCATTACCATGGAAGTACTTCTACGGATGTACTTTTAGAACCCATTCCCATGGAAGTACTTCTAGAACCCATTCTATGGAAGTACTTTACAACCCACTCTATGGAAGTGAAAAAGGAATTACTTCCCCGCCTAGGCCATCGCCGTGTTAATGTAATGTCTTTTTTGTGCTGGGTGGAAGTACTTGACTGCTTCTGCAGAATGATTTCTAGAAATACTTTTAGAAGTATTTCCATTCCCTACTGAGTAGCTTCTGCAGCGCAACGACGACGCAAAGTATAGCCCAGTTGGGAACAGAATGCATTCAGAATGGATTCAGAATTGATCAGAAAAGAAATCAATTGGTTCCTTCGGAATGCATTCTGAATCAATTCTTCTGGAATGGGTTCTTCTTTTCCCAACTAGGAGTTCTCCCGGTGTATAGGTGGTGCAATTCTTGCTTGTCTAAACCCCAGTTGGGAAAAGAAGAACCCGTTGGAGAAGAATTGATTCAGAATGCATTCCGAAGGAACCAATTGATTCCTTTTCTGATTCTGGGGAATGCAGAAGAGAATCGAATGTATTTCCAGTTCGTTGCTAAGCGCAAAATATTTTCCAATCAATTCTAAGGAATCAATTCCAAACCGATTCTAGGGAATGCAGAGAGGAATGAATTGGTTCCGTCCTATGACATCCCAATGGAAAAAGAATCGGTTTTCTACATGTTTTTGAATCTAAAGTGGAATCACTTCCAATGTACTGGAATCAATTCTGAATCCATTCTGAATGCATTCTGTTCCCAACTGGGACAAATCAGAAAGAAAATCGCAAATTGTAATGGATCGGTGTGTGAAATTTCAACAATTCAATCAGAATCAGACTTCTCCAAGTTTTATATTATTGGATTACACACGATTGTTACAAAAGGTAAGTGAGAGTTCTTTTTATACAGTGATATGGAATAACCTCAAAGGATATAGAGAATACCGTCGGTGACTGCCACATTATAGACGCACGGGTGCATTTGTATAGTTTCCTTCCCGATTTTTGATTCCAACCAATGCCATAGTAGCAGGTGTGGACGCGGTGCGGATATGTGTGGCCGGGCTTAAGACGTATGTAGAGACGACTGGAAGAAAATCCTTCAGGTGGCCTGATCCCTACAAAAACTGTAGCACCATTTAAGAAGAAGAAGTAAGAAAGAAAGTTTCGCATTCTATTCTTTACTGACGATCCAAAATATCGCCTCAATAGGTTAACAGTGAAACGTTTTTAAAGAGAAAATTTTCCCATACAAAGCGCAATAACCCAATTAGCTTCAGCTAATCGATTCATATTTTTATTGAAAAATGAATTTAAAATGAATTTACGGAAAAAGTCAGATTTTTAAAATGCACATTTTTTATATCTGAATAACTTTTCAACAAACGATTACTAGTGATAAATTTTTTGTGCTACAAACTTTTTTCCATTTTACTAAATATAATTCCACTCTGAAATCCTTCAGCACAAGCTTCTTCCTCTATATATTAACTAATCCCGGTACTAAAATTTTATTAAATCCCCCCTACAAGCAGCAAGCACAGTTGAGCATCTCTCCTTCTCTCCAAAATTAAATGCAATCCGTCAAAATAGTGGACGAGAATTTTCGCAATTGCATCGCATATTTGCATCCATCCATCATCAAGCAAAATGCAACTGTAGCAGTCGAACAAGAAATCAGATATTGTTATAATTGGTGGCGCAAATTTTAAACAAACAGAAAACGCCATTTGTTTGCTCGCAAAATCCATGGAACCATGGAGAGGAAGAGGAGCACCGGAGCCATTAGCTTTGTCAACAATGCCCTCGTCCGGTGACCATTAGAGGATGGCGTATCCGTGAGCCAAGTATCCATCACTAGTCGTGTTTACAGATAAAGTTGCCTGAAATATAAGATTGCTGCGCGGCTAATGGACTTGTCATGGCGACAAAGTTTGTCAATCACAATGTCAATTTATTTTATGCAATCTTTCAGGCAACATTTTTCGTTCAAATAAAGCTTATTTTGTCATTATTTCGCAATCGTACGTTGGAGAGATTAGCAGCTTAAAAGTTGTGCAGGAGTTGAAGTGATTTTAGAAGAGTTCTTGTATGTGACAACGTCAGGTTATAGTTATGTGTTGCGTTAGATTTTTACGTTAAAGCTAGGACTTGTGCAGATTTATGGTAGGTCGAGCATTATGAACTGGTTTGTAAGTAAGGCTGATGCTTAGTCCTTATGGTTGTTGTCTAAAGCACTTCTATAGTCTACAAAAAGGAGATGTTTATCAATGGTTTTTTATGTGAAAGGCAAAAGCTCGGAAGTAAACACGGTTCTATCATTGTATGCAGTGTCGAGTCAGAGAGAAGTACACAAAGACCGACAACGCTGCGTTGTCACATTCCTCTCAGCACGACTTTCCTTAGTCCATTTAGAGTTAAGTCACGGAAGTGAGAGATAATAGGTATCATAGCCAATGATCCACCACCAGCTTGTGCATACCTCTCTTTGAGGCACCATATTTACACATCAATGGCACTCTATTTAAGCACAAAAATACTTATATCCTAACCCGACTAGATTTTAAAGGGGGCATGCCTCATGTAGCGTGTGGGCCTCATGTGGCAAATGAAAGGCATCACGAGAGACGAATTTCCCCGTAGGTTCCCTATGAGGGTCCGCTTTTGCCAATAAGAGGCATGCCAAAAGAGGGCTTTCCCCTTGGATTCCTCATGAGCACCACACAAAGAAAGGCTAGATCGACAACGGATGCTGTCAATATGGTGTCTAGCCTAGCAAGGGCCGCAATGAATGTGAATAAGAGCTGCGCATTCATAACTCTTGACGTGAAAAATGCTTTCAACATTGGGAGGTGGAGCAAGATCGACGAGGCGGTGATAAAGCTGCCCAGAAGGAAAGTGAACTAGTTCTAAGACTAGTAGAATAACTACATTCTAAGGAGGGAGTAGTAGTTTTCAGTTGGATTATATGAAAACAACCCACTACTTTTGTACAGCGTTGTCCTAGGATGGAGCCAATTGCCCCCTTCTGCATTACTTCGAAATACTTCGAAAACTAATTCATTTCGATCTACTTGGAGAAGTAATTAATTTTGAAGTTCTTGGAGAACTAACTCATTTTGAGCTAACTGGAAAACTAATTCATTTTTAACTACTTCGAGAACTAATTCATTTTGAAGTTCTTGGAGAACTAACTCATTTTGAGCTAACTGGAAAACTAATTCATTTTTAACTACTTCGAGAACTAATTCATTTTGAAGTTCTTGGAGAACTAATTCATTTTGAAGTTCTTGGAGAACTAATTAATTTTCAAGCTCTTGGAGAACTAACTCATTTTGAGCTAACTGGAAAACTAATTCATTTTTAACTACTTCGAGAACTAATTCATTTTGAAGTTCTTGGAGGACTAATTCATTTTGAAGTTCTTGGAGAACTAACTCATTTTGAACTAACAAAACTACTAACTAAAAAACAAATTCTTTAGAAAAATCTTGTTGGCTTACCACTGATATCGTAATTTGAACTAGGTCCTCTCAGGATTACTTTGGAACCAGTGCCGGAACTACACCTTTTCCAATTGTAATTCAGACAGTATCAATTACAATTCAGAAAGTATCAATTGTAATTCAGATTGATACTTTCTGAATTACTATACAATAGACTAATCTGATTTACAATTGACGATTTCTGAATTACAATTGGAAAAGGTGTAGTCAGTTGCATACTAGTGCTAAAATTATTTGTATTTTCTAAGTAGTCAGTTAATTCCTACTGGGTGGATACACCGAAGTATCTAGTACGCATTGTGATAAAATTCGTTGTAGATAAGACCCTACACTGTGAGTTAGATTAGGGAGTGAGGGAGCACATAACAACCTGTGGAGTCCCTCAAGGCTCCGTCCTTGGGCCTTTCGTGCATAATAAAGTACTGGAGCCACGCTTCCCGCGAGAAGCGGTCGCCATTGGGTCCGCCGATGACATCGGGGTCGCGGTAGTATTGGATTGCAAGAGGTTGTATGACCCAGAATATGCAAGAAGAGTGTCAAAGGAAGTGCGACGGACTCTGGCGCGCAGCCAGTCCATTGCAGCATGGCAGAGAAGGTGGGACGAGTCTACTAAGGGCTGATGGACACATATAGACTTATACGGTCTGAACTTGAATGTCATGTAAAAAAGGGTGGGTAAGTTTAGCCAGTAGAAAACTGACACAACCGTCTGGGTGCGCACCCTCAGCGATGTGTCCTGTTGTAGGCATGGAAGCCTTACACAGGTAGTCGAACACATTCCCTACTGCTGGACCGATGTACGATTCTCATCACGCCCCCGTAAAAAAATGCCCTATGAGGCAATCCTCAATACAAGTGAAATGTGGAAATCGCAACATCTGCCTTACGTATTTTAATGAGCTGTAAACTTAAACTTTCGTTTTACTCGTACAAAGCTTTATTATTTGTTGGTGCCTTGCTTCTCTCACGCGATTATGTTGGTGAACATGAAAGTTGTCATTTGACATACTCAGTGGGCCGGTTCTTGTTCGATTGCGGAGGTAAGCAGCATTGCACGTTATTAGTACTCAGTTGGGGTCCGCTTGCAAAAATGAACATTTTTTAGCCTCCGTTGTTCCACTCAGAATGGTGCAATGCGTTAGATACCCTTTCTGGGCCCCATAGGGAAACACACATGGGACCCACATAATCTGGGGGTGCAGATCCCTAAAAATGCTAGTCGGGAAATTAACCAGCAGGAAATCGAATTCGATTGGTACTTTCTTAACGCTAGTAACATAGCGTAGTATCCGGGCATCCTTGTAAGTTCGGACAACAAATCGATTGCAGAGCTGATGTAAGCAGCAACCACCATTTATTAACAAAATTTTGCACGAAGGTAATTCAACCATCACAAAATCTCCTGCATTCCTGATGCAAATAGTTTCAACCCTTACAATAGAAAATCGGGTGCGATGCAAAAGTAAGTCCTTATTGTCTAGAGACCAACGAAGAAAACATTTTGTATATGTCCTTAAAAGCACTGGCTTACTTTACGGAGAGTCTGTTAACACCTTCACAGATAAAGAAATTTCATTTTAACAAATACTAAGTTTAGAAACGGTGGATTCAATAAACACTTTGAACATGGGTAAAAGCGTCTGAAAGGAAGGTTACTACCAGAACGATGGAATCTGAATCCTTATAATTGGACGCGATATTTCTAAACAGGAAGACCGTGGAGTGTTGCGTGGAGGGAAGAAGGCATTCGTATATGGTGTTGTCTGTTTGTCTATCCACGACTTCTCTTGAAGCCTTTAATTATATTTTAAATTAAAAGAGTAAACTTTGTCATATAATTCTTTTTTTTTCAACCAGTTTGAAGTAAAATTTTTATAATTTTTTGAAGTTTATTTAAATCATAATAACTCAGAAAGTCATCAAACTTTTTCTGACAGGAAGTTGCCTCCTCTCTTATTATGATTTATACATTCGTTTTTAAAAAAAAGCTACATCTCCTGATTCACTCAGCCCTCTTCATCGCCTGCAAAAATCTAGGGTTCTACAAAATATTCTAATTCGAGAAGTTGATCATTTGGGAATTGGAGAAGAATTGTTGAAGTAACAGCTAAAAGTGGCGATAATGGTGTCGTTGCAGGAGAGAAAATTTTATATTAAAGAAAGGATTTTAAATTTTTAAATTTGTAGCGTTATATTTGTTAAAAATAACCATAAAGTAAATTCTTGGTGTTGTTCGACAAATTCTGACCGCCGTTCTTTTTGGTGGGAAATTGTTAGGCATATTCCAAAATGGCTGATCTCAGACGCCCTACCGGATATACCGCCCGTCTTAAACGCTATCTATATCCACTAAAAAACATAAAATTGCTTATATCTCGGAAACCGTTGCCCGTAGGCGATTTTTGATAAAATTTTAGACCGCCGTTGCTTAGTATATTTCCTGTCAAAACACCACCTAGAACCGATACCCACTAAAAAACTTGAAGCAAAGGAACTTTAAAAATCAGCTAAAGCTTCCAGATGCTCAACTCCCACAGAGCTTACTTTAATTCTTAGTGCCGCCCCTACAGACTGGCTCAATTCTTGAAACCTTGACTAGATCCCCCACAAGATCCCACCCAAGCCACCCAAGATACAGCGAAGTTCGGCTGTAAATTCGATTCCCAGAGTGAAAGCTCATCCAAGACACAAACCCAATACAGCACAGTTCGACCAAATTTCTTAGCGTGAAAGCTCATCCAAGACACTGCAAAGTTCAACTAATTTCACACAGGTGGCGCTCCCCAACACCACAGACCACATGCACTCCTGAGGCCACAATCAATGACGTCATGCGTCTCGCACAACTATAGCTATACTACTGGAAGTAATACCGCGGGCAGTATTTTCAACAAGTCGATACAACTATTGGCATACGATCACCGGAATATGACAATTGACACATACAACATCGGACGCTAAATTAAAGGAGCATGTCCTAGGGTGCTTCGCAGGGAAAATCACTCCGGCTTATATAGAGGAGTGGACGAAAATGGTGTTTGGAGGAGAAGATACAATCTTGAACTGTATCAGTTGTATAGTATAAAGGTCCAAACACCATAAAAACTATAAAAAGAATTCGATGGGTAGGACCTGTTCAACGTAGCAGTGAAGATAGCATAGTATAAAATTATTATGAACAAAATACCAGACGGGCACAGAGACAAGGGGCGCCATAAGAAAAAAGGATATGCAGATGACGTAGAAGAATATCTACGAACCCTAGGTTTAAAGCCGGCTACTCACACGCCTGCGGCAGGGGTAATTTCGGGCGCACGGCAGTCGGGCCAATTTCAGAGGGGCAATTTCCTGAAATTGGCCCGACTGCCGTGCGCCCGAAATTGCCCCTGCGGCAGGCGTGTGAGTAGCCGGCTTAAGAAATTTGGAGACTCAAGCTAGGGACCAACAGTCCTCGAGGAGAATGTTGCAGGAAAGCAAGGTATGCTTAATGTACTCTTCTTCTTCTTTTGGTAAGGTATTGGGTCCAAAAGTACCGCGACCACTCCTCTACACCTCATACTTGCAAGTCAGATTGCTAAAACAGGCTCAGCAGTCTGCCTAGTTGCTTGTCGCTTAGACTTGACTGCTCGAGAAGAGTCTCGTTAAACAATGCATCACTGCCAGGGTGATCTTTGCCAACTGGGACTTCCCGGGATCCTGAGCGCAGTTCTGCCTTCGGTCTGTTGGAAACTATTTCAAGAAAGCCCTCTTTGCCTTGACGCTCTTGTGGGTCCAGAAACTAAGGGCAGAGCGTAGGCTGTCTGGGTCTGCTTGTTGTCTCGGTAGGACGGTCTTTGCGGCTCCCCCTTTTCTCCATGTGAAGTTCCTGCTCCCCTGGAGGGAGTCCTTCTGACCGCTGCATGGGACTGGGATCGCATGGGAGTTGGTTCTGTCGAATTTTTGTTGGGTCCAGAAGTTTTGGGTAGAGCGGATGTCTAGGTCTGCTTCTTGGCTTCGCGGGTTCTTGACCGCCGCCCTTCACCGGGCTTCTACTTACTTTTTATGAATTATTTTATTCCTATTTTTAACTTCCCAGTAGGAAGCTATTGTAGTCGGTCCGAAAATCGGATTCGAAATTTTCAATGTATTTACACGTTTCAAGGTCCCAATAGCATTTTAAGCAAAAATTTGAGAAGAAATATGTGGGTGTGTGCGTGCGTACGTATGTGGTCATTTTTTCCTGCACGATTTCGCGCGAACCGAAAAAGATATCGACTTCGTTCAGGTGCCGTTCGTAGCGTGTTCAAGGAAATATGATCTGAAAAGATTTTCATAAAAATTGGTCGAGCCGTTTTTTTGTTTGAACGACTTAAGTGATTTTTGTACCGGCACGATTTCGCGAGAGCCAAAAAAGATTTCGACTTCGTTAAGGTGCCGTTCGAAGCATGTTAAAGGACATATGATCTGAAAAGATTTTCATACAAATCGGTCGAACCGTTTTTTTGTTTGAACGACGTAAGTGATTTTTGTACCAGCACGATTTCGCGCGAACCAAAAAAGATACCGACTTCGTTAAGATGCCGTTCAAAGCGTGTTAAAGGAAGTATGATCTGAAAAGATTTTCATAAAAATCGGTCGAACCGTTTTTTTGTTTGAACGACGTAAGTGATTTTTGTACCAGCACGATTTCGCGCGAACCAAAAAAGATACCGACTTCGTTAAGATGCCGTTCAAAGCGTGTTAAAGGAAGTATGATCTGAAAAGATTTTCATAAAAATCGTTCGAGTCGTTTTTGTTTGAACGAATACTGGGAAGTTAATCTTGTGGACCGAAAGGGTCAAAAGCCACATCTCAACTAGTTTTACTAACTGGTCGACCTTTCTGAACGGAACTCTTCCTAGAAACCCAAAAACAAATCGTTTACTTGCAAAATATCGTAAATCTCTTAAACTAATTTTTTCGGCTAGATCATCGCAGATTAAAACGGATGCAATTTATTCCCACAACAATTTTCCTGTACTGTAAAATTAAAAGGTCCTAACTCAAAACAATTTCCCCGGCACCAAAACAAAAAAGGAACTTCCCTTCCACAACCAAAAAAAAGCGGGGAAAAAATAGAACAACTTCCCGAAAAAGGTACGGAACATAATTAATCGCAGCCCTTAAAAATCCTTTTATGACCTTGCACACCTCGAAAGTTTTTGCGACGTCTGTCTTCAATTGCCAAAATGGAGACCGCCCTGTGTAAGGAGCCCAATACTTGTGGGGGTGGCGGCGGGGCGAAGCTCGAGCTGTAGGACACTTTGTGAACCTTATTCGTAATATATGTCAAGGAATCAAGTCCCATTCCTCGAATTCCACTTTACATTCACTCCGCAACTGTTTTCGTCTTCAATTTATGCGGGGAGACTCGAAACGTAATGGAAAAATTCTTGGAAAATTTTAAAAGTTTCCCTTAACTTGCACAAGGGAGCAGCGCATTTCTCAATTTTCACATGTGTCGGTCTCAGGCTGTATGTAAAGCGATAAAAGGGGTAAGAGCCGAAGGGATGGCGGCCGATGGTGGCGAATGCCCTTCCTCGGCTCTTGTGTACTGCACATCCGTGTTACATTTTTTTTCTTTTCGTTTCTGACTTTTATGGCAGCATTGTATGTAAGCTGTAAGCAGTAAGGGTTGATGGGGGTTGCTCCGGGGGCTGCTGGGGGCTACCGGCGGAGGCAGGAATGACTTCAACTGTTCTAGCTAGTTTAGGGGACAATCTACTTCAATTACGGTGACGTGAAGAACACTTTTTAAAATTCGATGGTTTTCACGTGTTTTGTTTAGTTGATTGAATTTATTAGATTTTGTTGGGGAGGGGGAGGGAAAATTTTCAGGATATATTTTCTCTCGGGAAGGATATGGCTTTTCCGGTTCCTTGATTTGATATTATCGTTGGGGGAATTTATGAGGTTTTTAGGGGGATACGATTTAAGTTAGAATTTTTCTAGTAATATTTTAGATAAGAAAAAACCATGTAAATTGGGGATCATTTTTTATATTATCTTTTAAGGACAACGCTTGAATTAGGGCTTCAGAGATGTTACAGTCTTATTTAAAAAAAGATAGGATTTAAATTTTGTGAATGTGACAAGTGGAATACGGTCGGTCTGCTTTGACAACTAAGAGAAATGTGGAGGAACTTATCTGCTGCTGGTTGTAGGCATGTCTTTACAGCCTATCAACTTGAAGATAGTTCCTGCCAGAAGATGAAGGGGAAGGGAAAGTAGCCTCGGAAGGGAATTGGACCGAACTACTTACCCTACGGACCGAAGGACGAACGGCAGTTAGCATCGCGGGTGACGGGGGATTTATGAACAAAGTAACAACATCAGCTTCCACATTCTCCAGAGAAGCAATCCTCCGCTGAGCCCTTTTGGTGTGACGCCTAAAAGATAGCAGTGAGAAAACGCTACGGCGAAATAAGCGCCCCAAAAATGGAGTAAGTGCCTTCTTAAGGTCGATTCACACACATCAGTCAGAAATGTCACCGTCAAGGCTCAGTCTGCTTCTCGGAACTGACGTAACTGAGACGTGATGTGACCGATGTGTGTGAACCGACCTTTACCGGGATAAATTCGCGTGACAGTAATACCGGCCAACCTTCTTGAGGACAAACTAAGGAACAATACTGTTGAGTTCCCGATTCCAAATGAAATAGACGAAATCCTTCTCTTGCAGTAAAGATAGAGGGCGGGCTTTTTAAGTTTACCTACGTCAATCAACCTTACCAGCCAATGTTTAGTAAGCACTGTCGTCGAGCTTCGGGTTTGGGAAACGTCCAATCCAATGGAATGACCACCATCCAAGGAAGATTTTGACCGAACAAGAATTCAGTTTTCGTACAGTGGTTCAGAATCCCGAAAACCCGGTCAAAATTCCCCAAAATGAAGTATTTTTTGGGGACTTTTGACCCGCTAAATATTTGTAGTGAAGCCCTTAGCATCATTTGGAGCTATTAAAAGTAAGTATACATTTCTGCTTAAAATAAAAAAGATAGTAGCTGAACCTAGCTGAAAAATTTAGAATACAATTTTTCAGGAACTCTGAAGCCAGACATCTTTTTACAAAGCAAAGATATTTTCTTTCTCGGGGCCTCGGTAGTCTAGGGAGTAAGGCGCCTGGCTACTATCCCAGAGGTCCCGGGTTCGAGTCGCGGCAGACCCCACGGTCCTTCGCCTTTCCCACCTTCCCTCCTGTCATAGCCTTCCGCTAGCACTACCCCGCTCCACCAAGCGCATGTCATCGGTTGGTTGATGGGATTCAACTTGTTTCAGGAGGCATAACACTCCAGCGAGTTGTTTCTCATTGCTCCGATACCAGAGTCGCGATAGAAATGGTTGGGGTTAGGTGGTTGTGGCAGTTCCTTCCTACTTCTCTCTTCCCCTTCACTATCTATCGACTAGAGCTTGCTGTTCGACATTGCACTCTATACGAAGAAAATAGATTGTCGACAGTACAAAGGGCTTTCCCTGAGCTCTAGTCTTCCACATAAAAAAAAAGAACAATTTAAAAGATAAATTTAGTATTATTGAGGATCAGCGCCCTCGAAAAACCCCATATAACGAGTTTCATTAAATTTGGCTGATTCTTAAGCAAAACCGTCCGCCATTTTGTATCCGCCATTTTGTTTTTTTGGAAAATTGATAGCGGATTCTGAATCATCGCCCTCGAAAGCCCCCTATAAATTATAATAATAAGATTCATGAAATTTGGCTGATTACTAAGCAAAACCGTCCGCCATTTGGTATCAGCCATTTTGTTTTTTGGAAAATTGATACCGGATCCTTAATCAGCGCCCTTAAAAACCCCCGTATGAAATTTCATATAAAAAACTACTCTTAGATGCTAAAAAGACTTTTGACCCTGTTTTCGGGATTCTGAACCACTGTGCGCCGGTAGAATTGAAAGCACAGACAACTAAGTCCGGTGCTCCACAGGTTTTTTTTATTGATAACTTAAATCTTGAAGTAAACAAGTTTATGTAATAATATTAAATCGTTCAATAGAAGTAAAAGTAGTGTATTCCCGCCAGACCCTTAACCTATCCTTTTTCATCTATCCTTCAAATCAAGCTTACTACCAAACATTGCACCATGTCTTGAACGACATTAAGGACTATTGGTACAAAAGGTACTCCTAAGCTTCATCGTATCACAAAATAAAAATCGTGTGTGTTTTTTCCATTTTTCCCTTTTTTCTATCCACCCACCGGCGGCGTCTAGACTAGCGAGGGATCAACATATTGGTGGCAGCGGTGGGATCATATTTAAAAATTTCAAATTCAACTGGAGGTAGCGGTGTTAAATTAAAGAATTGCGCTGGTAGCTTTACTCGATATCGAAGGTAACCTTTAGCAACACATCCTCTGACACTTTAACAAGGACTATTCTGAAAATCAAGGTGGCACTTTTTATGAGTGGATCGACTCTATATCGACAGCTCAAAAATTCGACTCGTTTTGAGATGTCTCTGGAGGAGTTATGATGTTGTCATCGTGATAACCGTGAGATTGGAAAATGTAAAACCCCTTGAGATGATAACATCAAGGACTTATCTGGTCCTTGAGGTCAAAGCGAGAATGACTTATCTGGTTCTCGCGCTTTAGGCTTCTCACAACAATCCGATTTTTTATGGGTGATATTAGATGCCAAAATTCATTGGTACATGGACAACCTGGTGAACAAGTCTCGCAGATCTCTGTACGTCTGCTGCAGAGTCTCTGGAATTATAACCAAAAACCATGAATTACCAATACATAGTAATCATAGGGCCCATGACACTATATGGGTTATTCGAGTGGTGACATTGCACCAAGCTTAATAGCCTTACTAATAAAGAACTAAGCTAGATTTAAAGAATGGTCTGCCTTTCCACAACGAGGTTATTCCCAATAGTCGTAACACTGGAGAGTCTGCTCAATTAGGTATCGCTCCATCCTGAAGTAGAGACATCCGCCGGTGATTTTCAGCGTGGACATGCAATAATTGTCAGATTTATGGAAAAGTTCCCAGAAGCGGTAATGCTATTGGGTTGTATGCCCTACAAAAATCTCATAGTTGAAGCCTCTTTTCGAGAATATTCCAGAGAGTTTACCCTGAATTTTCCCTTGAATGCCACACGGTGGACTAGTATGCTACACGGATGGCTTCAAGCTAGACATAGTTGTTTGTGTAAGAATTTTGAGCGACCAGGTTTAGTAGAGCGTTCAGTTTGGGGACTCTAGCTACTGCTTTTAAAGGCGAAGTGCATAGCCGGCGGATAATGTGGGTATGGTGGGTAGCAGTACCGACCCGGAAAATTCCGGGTGGGTAAAATATCCACCCGGAATTTGAGAGTTAACTGAGCGTGTGACATGAAGAATCCTCCGGTTCCGGCCCATATTCGCCGAATCTCACAAAATAAAAGAAGATGTGCTCTACGTTATCCTAGATACCTAGTCATACCAGTCACAGCGCTGAGTCATCGTGCTCGGAACGATGGAGATCTTTTTTTTATCCTCCATTTCCATTCAAGAACTGCGTGAGGTCGTGCAACTCACTCAACCCACACTCCCTCGTAACCCATCTATCCACGTTTGGGATAAGTCTAAGGGTCCACCGACTCTTAACAGACTCGTCTCACTTGCCTTGCCATTACGTTACAGACTCGCAGTGCGTCATTTGCCGCCGCACTGGATTTGTCTAACATATTCTGGAGCTTAGAGACGCATGCCTTCTCTCGCCAGTATCTCTATGGGTATAATTTCCGCTACCACGCAAGCCGCATCGTTGGATATGGTCCCGTATGCGCAGCACGCGCAAAGGACGCTTAAGCTGGAGACAGATACATGCGAACATTAGTGCGTGCGGTGATTGATATAACAGAAGTGCGTGTACTTTTCCGCATTGCTGCCATCAGGAGGCGACGGATGGGTTTGGGCCGCCCGTTGGGCAGCATTCTTGGAAACGCTGCACAAATAGCGGAAGCTTTATCCGCCATGCCCTCCAAGTGTGTTTTAAAATTAAGCTTCTGGTCGATCATCACTCCCTGGTACCTTAAGGTGGGCTGTGAGTAAATGATCTTTTCCCATACCTTGATTCTTACGGATACTTCTTTTCCCAGGTTGCTGATCAGCACAGTTACAGTTTTGTGTTCAGCAAACGACAGACCAGCGCTTTCAGGCCACGTTTTAATACCTCAGATATAGCTTCGTTCGCTCATAATTCGATCTCATCGAGGCGTAGCCTCAACACATCATTATACATTGTGGTCCACAAGAGAGGTCCCAGGGCACCAATGTTCTGTACATCGTCGGCCCATCTTCCAATTCACCTACCCTACCCCTAAGTGAGCTACCTTGTTTTCTTTTTAGGAAAGGTTGTCTCCAAATAACGGTTTCGCAGGAGGGGATGTTTTTGTCTGACTACCCACCCGGGTCCAACACGATCCGTCGGCACTGGGGAAGTGTCCGCTTTCTTGGCATGCACCTGTGAAAATCAATTAGAGTGATAAAGCCCCATGGGAACAACTCCAAATAAGTGTGGGTCTGATACGCGAGGTACTTACTATCAATTGGCTAACCCTTATATTCGTTCCGGGCAATCAGGGTTTAGCGGGCAATGAAAAGTCGGATATCTTAGCCAATCAGGGCTCGGGCACTATTGTCATAGGTCCAGAACCGGCTATTGGGACACCCAACTAGTTTCGTGACAAGGGTCTCAGACGATTGTACTAAAGCTCTATACCTGGTCTGGTGAACTCCAAACGCTTTTTCCTTGGGTCAAATAAGAGTACATAAGATCCAAGCTGCGATCGTCGGATTTCATTTCTGAAAGGAACAAAGAATTAACGAACGATGTGTTAATATCAAATCTCCTTTTATCCACTAAATGGTATCTCGGCGTCGAATGGGGAGTGTTATGCAAATTGATCGCGAATCCTCGGATATAACGCCTCCTACCTCTCACCATCAATGTCCTACTACGACCTTCAAGCTGTAACGTAACTCTGAATGGGTGTTGGGCGGTTTTGTTTTATGTGAAAGCCTAAGCTCAGGCCTTAGTCCTGACTTAGGGACTTCATGCTGTTCTTGTCATCGTGCAATGTGTAACATCAGGGGCGCACAGAGGGTGGGGCAACCGGGGCAATTTGCCCTAGGCCCCGTGCTCTAGGGGGCCCCAACGGTGGGAAGACCATTTTCTGAAATGCAGTTTTACATGAGTTCTAATCGATTCAAGGCTCAGAACCTTATTACTGCATGCATATTACTACAAACAGTACAAACCCTAATGTAAAGCTAACGATACATTTTGATTACATGGTGAATATTCTTCGTAACAAAATTTTTTGTTTTTGTGGAGGGGGCCTCCAATTATATTTTGCCCCGGGCCCCCAGAAAGCTCTGTGCGCCCCTGTGTAACATTAGGCTCGAAGGATAGAAAGCAGGTAGGATAGATTAGGAGGAGAAAGACTAGCCTGTGTCGCTAATAGCGCCATTATCAATAAGTTTGAGAGCTCCGTGTGTTTGGGATTTCTTAGGAGATGCAAGTTCCTCCTACAGCCGTCGGCCCCTGCCGTAATATACAAAGCCTACATTTGGCTTCTTTTCGAATACAACCCGGCACTTCGAAACTCACCTTCCCGTGGTTTTATAAAGTATAAAAAAGGGCCCCCAAATTAATCGATGACGAAGAAGTTTTCTCCACCAACGACTATTTGAGCAAAAAACTAGGAAGAGAACTGATGATAGTATCGACTCCTGGGGCACACCAGCAGAGATGGTTGGGGGCTGAGATTTGACGCCATCCAACGCTACCTTGACTAAGCGACCGAAAAGAAAACTTTCAATCCACTTCTTTAGAACAGAGTCAATATCAGTAGCTTGGATTTTAGTCAGCAGAGCGGGGTGCTATACTCTATCAAAAGCCTTGCAGATATCGAGAGCAACCAGCCCAGACTCACCAAACCGGTTTATACTTTGATTGAGATTGGTCCGTTAGCCATATAAGGACGTCGCCAGTAGATATTTTCAATCTAAAACCGTACTGCTTGTCGTCCAATATGTGGTGGCATTCAAGATATTCCATAAGCTTTCTTTTGAGTGCAGTAGGTGAGAGGGAGCACATCCTTCAACGTTTGTAATCGTGTCGAGGGCTTCAAAGTCGTGGGTACTTTCAGGGTTTTCTGCCAAGAAGACCACAGCAATTTACTTTACAGCAATCATATTTTCAAATTTTTTGCTGTAGGCTGTGAAATCTTTTTGTTTCATATTGCTGCGAATGCTGGGGCATGCTGGTCCGGCTGCGAATGCTTCACATACACATAAAAAAGAGTTTTCACCCCTCTAAACAAAGTACCATTTCATTAATATATAAAGTTGGACCATGACAAAAAACGCTGAAGGAAAGCAAAGTACTTCACAGCCTTGAAGAGCAAAGCTTTGAAAAACCGTAAGCAAACAGAAAGCATTTTACAGCAAAGTATTTTAAAGCCGAAGAATTTGCAGCGGGACCATTATGCTCTTGAAAGCTTTTAAGTAATTTGAAAGCAACAGCATTCGCAGCAATATGAAACAAAAAGCTTTTGCAGTCTACAGCAAAGTAAGTTGAAAAATATGTGCTTTGCTTTAATTTTACTTTACTTTCAAACCCTGAGTACTTTTTCTACTGTCGCTACAACAATCTCCTCTGGCCGCACCACGCTGTATAATGCCTTATCCTGAAATGAAGGCTCTATAATGACGGACCTTCTTTTGCTTATCATGATTGTGGGACTTTTTTGGACCAATTAAAAGGTGCATGACCCGACTAGACAGGGCTCTGATATTGTATTTATCGGTCCGTAACGGGCTATTTGGGTACCAGCTGGTTTGGTGAAGAGGGTCCTTGACGATAGGTCTTTGATGAAACTCTAAGCTTTGATGAAACTTGGGCCTAGAAATAGCAAAATACAGAGGAGTAGTGCAATTGTCGCAGCACTTGCCGCGGTACTTTTGGACCCTGTACCTCACTAAAAGAAGAAGAAGAACAATTGTTATTTCAATTTCTTTGTAAATTAAAAATAACTGCCAACTAAGCCAATCCGAAGGGTTCATATTTTTCACAGCCATAAAACGGTGTTGGTTATTAAAAAAAGAACCGTTCCTTCTAAATATAAATACAACATTAAATATAAATTATGCTTCGTTGAAAAAAAACCTCCTCCCTTTTTCCATTTTTTCCACAAAAAAGTCCTCGCAGATTGAATCCTTATTGTTGCGATGAAAACAGTGAACATTTCTGATTGTATTACGTTCCTATTAAAAATATTACAGGAAGCAAACATTTCGCCCGGTCGTAATATTTGTTGTCTTCTTCTTCCTCAGCCATTATTCTATTTTTAGAGCTCAGAGATGTCAAACAATTCTGCATTGAACGACACTCCTTAAAATAAAGCAGGAGGCAGATCCTTTTTCACAGTAACGAAAGTACCGAAAATTTTTCAGTATTTATTCTGCTCGAGTTCATCCAGTGTTGAACGCCGTCAGGCTGATACCCTCCGGTCCATGCACGCGAAAATATCAAGTTGTTGCTCCTCGGCTGTACGTGATGTTTATTCAAATCACATCTGGGAACTGACAAGTGAGGAATTATCATCCGTCTACACAGTGCATCCTTGGCTCTGATCCTGATTATTCCTACCGTTCGGAACTTTGCCAGAGACGACGACGATGAGATAAGAAGGGACGAGAGCCGCAGCGCATGGTCGGCACCCCTCTGTAATGAGTTGGAATTGAACCCGTATAGAAAGGAGCTGGGGAGGCGAGTTGGGGGAACAGAGTTCGATGGATGCCGCTTCAGAGTATCCTTTTTGGAAAGGACCTCACTTCATATATATATGTATGTATGTATGCGAAGGTGTACGAAGTGGGTGGTACTTATAATTCATCTGATCATTCTGCTGTCATTTATCATTCGCAGTAATCCATTCATGAAATCCTCCGTTACGCATCTGGTCAGCGCTAGGACCTTGTTTTTGAGTTTGCCGCCGCCCGTCGCCACGTCTCTGAGGTTACTCATCTGACATATGTCTCCACTATTTCACCTGGCGATTAACTGCTGGAACCGTTCCTCTCTTCGTTCTTTTATTATGTTTTTTTTTTATTATATATATAAATTTTTTTTTTTTAGAAATTTCAACATAAGAGCTTTTACGAGAAAGGTATTTCGGATTGGTCTCAGGAGACGCATTCAGTTATCCTTACCACACTGACTTCTTTCAGTTAACTTTACCCTCAAGGACGATATAGACGCATGAATTACCGTTCGTTTCTTCTGGACTTCGGATACCGGAGTCTTATACCTACAGTTGCAAAAAAAAGCATTAAGTAAAAATCCATATATTTTGAGCTTTTCGGAGCTTATACACATGTGGACTATTGGGCCTCTGCTGTATCCTTGTTCGTTATGTGATGTAAGGCTCCACTGAAAATCTGGTTTAAATTGAATATGTGAAAATGTGTAGAGTTCTCACATAAATGGCTTCTTGGGAGGCACTTGGGAATCGGCAATTTTTGCTGAAAGAAATTCCACATCCCTACCTATACTATATGTATGTCTGCCCGTGTTTGATACATACATACATATATATAAAAATATACGATTGTACGAATGTGTGTGCTTGCCTATAAGGTGAACGTGCAGGGAAGAGTGTTTACTGAGTGGTTTTCCTTAGATCTGACATGCCCAATCGGGGGAAGTTTTATGAGATTTTATTTTTGGTAACATACACGTTAGCTTTATTTCTTTTCTGTTTCAAGCACCTTTCATAAATTTACCAAAAAGTCAACACACAAACATTTGAAACGAGCTTTTTATAAACAGTGGAATGATATATCCTTAAGGAGATGATAGTTTAGATAAAGTGGTTTTATTTAAAAATTAGGCAGATGCGTTTTCGTAATTGATTTTAATGTTGCTATTTTTTTTAATATGGTTAAGGAGTGATATTGAGTTTTTTTTCGATGACATCCTTGGGAATACAGAAGGATTTAATATGTGGTTTTAAAAAAATAATTAGCTGTATTAATTTTGCCTGGTGTGAAATTAAAAGTTGATGCAGTTACGATATGTCCGCTTGCAAAGGGTACACCAACTACTGGTTTCCTTTTGAAATTGATATTAAACCTTCACCGTTCAGTCCTCACCTTAGGTACATAACTAGACCTTGTCGCGGTAGTTGGGCTTGCGTGCCTCTAGGGAGTATTGGGCTATCTCGGCGGTGGTAAGTTGGTTAACTAGCGAGCCGTCAGGAGTAAAACCCATACCGACGAGGTTAATGCAAAGGGGCAGACGAAGCTTGGTACATCCCCTCTCCTCCCCTTTTCCTATTTCCCTTTTCAACGTTTTTAAGCCAAGATGCTTACCGTGCTGATAGCTGCGTGGCCACCTAGTATATACAGAGTTGTGGTGGTAAGCGGTTCCCTTCGATGGCCGGGCAAGGTCGGAGAGTATAAGTACCTTATCGTAGTAACGCGCTCTTCCAGGATGGACTTCGTATCTTTCGTGGGATTTATAAGGACATACAGCCCAGTTGTCAGAGACTTTGACCTCGCACCAAATATGATCTCGCTGAAAATTGGAACTTAGGTACTTTTTTGGGTGTAAAAAACGATAAAAAAAATCTTTGCAGCGCTAAAGTGTATGCTAAGTTCACAATTTCGAAAACAAGATCGAAAATTTGGTTTTCGCTTTATATATCGAAAAATAAAAAAAATTCGAAAAACTAATAGCGCCACGTGAAAGAGCGGAAAATTTCACTAAAATTTATATTAGAACTTATTTTTAAAAAAATTGTTTTATTATTATAAAAAATTATTAAAAATAAGAAGAAAATTCGAAAAATCTAAGCGCGCCAAAAAGCTGAATTAAAAAATTCTAGCGAGGCGTTCGGGGAAAAACTAAAGTATCCTTGCCTAAAATGTACGCAAAACTAAAAATAAAAAAGTAGGGTTGTTTTTACCAGAACCATGTTTCGGTCACGGTCAGTTGTATACCGCCTGTTCAAGAGCAAAACTAGTTGGGATGTGGCTTTTGACCCTTTCGGTCCACAAGATTAACTTCCCAGTATTCGTTCAAACAAAAAAACGACTCGAACGATTTTTATGAAAATCTTTTCAGATCATACTTCCTTTAACACGCTTTGAACGACATCTTAACGAAGTCGGTATCTTTTTTGGTTCGCGCGAAATCGTGCTGGTACAAAAATCACTTAAGTCGTTCAAACAAAAAAACGGTTCGACCGATTTTTATGAAAATCTTTTCAGATCATATGTCCTTTAACATGCGTCGAACGGCACCTTGACGAAGCGAAATCTTTTTTGGTTCTCGCGAAATCGTGCCGGTACAAAAATCACTTAAGTCGTTCAAACAAAAAAACGGCTCGACCGATTTTTATGAAAATCTTTTCAATTCATATGTCCTTTAATACGCTTTGAACGACATCTTAACGAAGTCGGTATCTTTTTTGGTTCGCGCGAAATCGTGCTGGGACAAAAATCACTTACTTCGTTCAAACAAAAAAACGGTTCGACCGATTTTTATGAAAATCTTTTCAGATCATATGTCCTTTAACATGCGTCGAACGGCACCTTGACGAAGTCGAAATCTTTTTCGCTTCGCGCGAAATCGTGCAGGAAAAAATGACCACATACGTACGCACACACACACACATATTTCTTCTCAAATTTTTGATTAAAATGCTATTGGGACCTTGAAACGTGTAAATACATTGAAAATTTCGAATCCGATTTTCGGACCGATTACAATAACTTCCTACTGGGAAGTTAGAAAAGAAGACACTCTAAGCTTTCTAAGAAAGCCATTAGTTTATAATCTTTTGTTTTTTTTCTCATAGAAAACTTGACCGGAAGTTATAATTTGTAAAATTCTCACTGATGTTTATACAATTGAAGATATATATTAATAGAGGCGTACGAAAAAAAATCCTTGTACATTTATCATCATTAGACATTTTACTTTTGATGTAAAAATAATTAAAATGATAAACATTGTCTCTGTTTAATAAAATTTATGTTTTAAAATATTCAGTTTTTCTTACAGCATTCATTCGACGCCATTTTTAGTTTCAAAAACAGCCTGCGCCAGACAATAGAAGTGAAAGACTGACGGCGGCCCGGGCGCATCTTTCTTCTTCATCATATTTTGTGTGCCGGCTGTTTTTGAAGTTTAGCGCAGCAAAGATTTTTTTATCGTTTTCTACACCCAAAAAAGTACCTAAGATCCAATTTTCACCGAGATCACATTTTGTGCGAGCTTTCGGTCTAAACTTGGCTCTGACGACTGGGCTAATAAAAGTAGAAATAAATATAGAAAATTGCAATCGCCAGTCGTGTACCACCCGTAGTACACGTGCACATAGACTACCCGTGTGGCGTACTTTGAATTTGAAGGGAAGTAATCTGATCAAAATTTTTAAAGTGAAAACTTCTTTAGGCGCGTTGATCGATTTTTGGTAAGGGAAAAACTTGTCACCGCCATGCTAATCTTGCAACTTGATTTTGACCCACTTTCATATAACCGATTAAATTAAAATTTTGTACATATGCATATTTCACGTGAAAATGCAATCCGACCATTTTGTAAAAAAATCAAGATGGCGGTTCCAAGATTTTGGCTCCCCGACCTACTGACATAGGTATCAAATGAAAGGGTATGACGATTATAATTCAGTAATCTGTGTGAGACATTATTTTAAATCTTTTTAAAATGGCGGAAGGAATATAACAGACTAAAAAGTAGAAAATAAAAATATATAGTTTAAAAAATCTAAAAAATACGCTTCGATTTTAAAATGAACTAAAAAGTAAAAAAAAACCGGCAGTCATTTTGACCGCCGACAGAAGTGAAAAAAACCACTCTTATGTTTTAAGTTTTCACTTCTGTCATGTCGGCAGTCCCCATTATTGCCTCTGTTTTTTATTATTACATGGATTTAAATGTTAATTTAATTTACTATCTATGTATTACTTAAACCTCTCGTTTGCTGCTATTTATGCACCCAATTTATTTCAACATAATTTCCCCAATTAACAGAATCTTGATTCCACGATATCCACGAAAGGCTTACTCCTGACACTTGGCATTCAAACAACATCTATAAAAATTGGGCAAAAAAAGTTATTCAAGGTCAGAGGTCGCGAAAATCAAAAATGCAAAAATCTCCTAAACAGTAAGTGCTATCGCAAAATTAGTTGGATTATGTGATTCTCTACAAAAAAGCTATTTACACTTTTTTCTCTACGAGGAACCGTTTGAGAGATATCGCGATTTCAAAGAATTTTTATACAAAAAAATTATATAAATACTGGTCTCCCAAAGATTAGGCCACAGACAGAGCGCGGCACATCATGAGTTTTAGCTAATATAAGGACAAAATAAAATTCCAGACGAATCTGGTTGCCTAAAGAAAAGCTGGACCCCGGAAATCTTATCCAATGTCTCCAGGCTGAAAATCCTGCGATGCCAATTGATGACTGGGTGGTCATCAAAGCAGAGTAACCGCTGAAGAATAGCATTTTATTCTTTCTCTTTATCACCGAGAAGTTATGCGAGATACTGGAGAAGAATGAAAGCCGGCGAAGGTTATGCAAACTAAAAAATTTCAAAAGAGGAGTCTCCCAATGTGGACGAGGCTTTGAGTTTGGAGGACCTGCAGATACTTGAGATCGTACAGATAAACCTCCAACACTCTAAGACAGCGACAGACAACATTCAGATTTATCTAAAGGAGGAAAACCTGGATGTGACTTCAATACAACAGCCCTGGGTATGACGACGAAGCGTAAAAGGGCTCTTGGGTAGGCAGTATAACACCTTTTACCACCGTTTGGATCAAGGCAAGCCAAATGGCGATGAGTCTTATATCTAAGATTTTGAATGAGTTCTGTAATACTGACTGCGGTAGATTGTTCCACAGCCGAGTTGTTCTATTTATAAACGAACTTCTAAACCGTATTGTGCCTGGAAAAGAGTACTGCTGGTTGTGAGGGTAAACTGAAATGGCTAGTCTTGTGTTGCGGGAAAAATATTTCCGTACATTCCTGCGGTGGCTCAAAAGGTCTATGAGGATGAAAAGTTCCATCACCGATGAGCTTGGTGATGAGCAGCAACTTCATTTTGGTGGCACTAAGAACCGTGATGTCACTATCAAACATACAAAGTCTGGCAAGACGACGAGTTTGTCAGAGGCGTCAGAGTAAAGGAGAGTATTATCGTCAGAGAAGATGTGAAGTGGGTTGGTTGGAATTGATAGCAGGGGTGGTAGCACGTAAGTTGTTTCAATCGACCTCTTCATACAAAAAGTCTGAATTTTTGTATGAAGAGGTCGATAGAAACAACTTACGTGCTACCACCCCTGATCATTTATGGAAATTAGGAAAAGTGCGGGTAATAAGATTGACCCCTGTGGAACACCGGAAATTTTGGTCTACATCACTGTATTAAGAATTTCTAAATTTCGTTCTCAAATTCGTCAACCTTTACGAACCTCCAGTTACCAAAATTTTAGTGGAATAGGAGCACTGCTGGAAAAGGGACAAAGTGATCTGCATCTGTAGGCACGAAACGAAAATTCCTTATTTAAGACCTTAAAAGTCAACACATAAACACAACACAAGCAAAAATCAATTGACACCGGACTGTTCCCTAGAAAACGAACAGTTTACCTTCAGCCTTTCTGGACATATAAGGAGCTTTCAACAACGTCAACACCTATCCAGGCTATCCAGGTGTCCATGGCAGAATTCGGCCTGCGCAATGGTTTAAGTTAGTGAATCCTTTGCATGCTGAATACTAGAATCATACATAACAGTTTATACAACAGCAAACGGCAGGCGACATGATGATCATTGCATTCTGAAATGTCTTCTCTACAATCAGAGAGAATATGGAAATGGTGGTTCCTCAAGCGTTTCGTTAATCCGGAAAATAACAGATTTTTTCATTGTGGTGACCGCGCACAAACTCAATTCACGAGTTTACACAAAAATTACACAACATCCACCTAACGATCAAAACGATCAGAAACGATCATGACAATCTTTCAAACCACTCCCTCGAAAGCTGAACACACAATTCAGCGATCTAGTCAGTTTCCAATATCTCCGTTTTAGTGTCCTTCGCCGGTATCAGGCATTTTAAAACTGTTTTTACAGAACTTGACAGAGGTTTCGAAGCTTAAAATAGGACCTATGATCCGTTACCTGAATATGGCATGAACCATAAGAACTTTACATTCAAAATAAATTTTTAATCGAAAATCAAATCAAAAGCAACGCGAATTTTTCGGTACTTTTAAACTATGAATTTATTATAAACTGAGACTCGATGTGTTAATAAGCTCACAACCCCGTCACGTACAAAACACATCCATTCTTCCCTTATGGAATTTCAAAATTAACCCAATAAATACCTCCGATGATATTTATGCTTGCAGTAAATTCAAAATATCATAAACCTGAACTTATATGAAATTTCAACTTAAAATAAAATCACCCATAAAATCCCGGAAGTTTAAAGCCCCACACGGGCATAGGTCGGAGCTGTAGTGGCAGTCAACATCCATGTGAAAAGAAATTATGTACAAAAATAAAGGTGCCTTGGCTTGAGTTGAGAGTAGAGAGTTTCGCCGATATGCAGCACAGCGCCACTGGCACAACATACAGGAACCAGTTACGTCACACCGAAGCGCATCCCCAACCCCTTTTCGCCAGCTGGGGGCGAACAGAAGGCGGGGGCGGTTTGGATTCGCTTCTTTTACAAAACAAAACTTTTCCATTGAAATGAAATTTTGAAACATGACCACTTTGAAGTCTTGATGCCTGATGCCTTTAGCTTTGTGGTGTAGCTGATGTGCAGGACCAAGTTTTAGTTCTGCTATGCTTTGTGCAGCGCCGCGGATCCTTTCAATTTTTCAACCCTTTCCGCAGTTTTTCCAGCTATGGTAGCTCTTTTTCCTATCCGCAAAATGATATCACGACGCTTTGGTTACAGAACTGGAAATTTTTCAAAATTTTTTGGTTGATTTCCCATCGCTTTGTGTCTTGTGTGTACGCAGCTGAGTTCTGCCGCTGTTTCCACATTTCGTCGACACAATAATTCCCTAGTTTTCTGCACGTTTTAATATCAAAATTTATTTCAATTGAACCCTGATGAATTTTTCTCCCCGTTGTTTTATTGTGTGAATGTGAGCCGTGGTGGCTGTTTGCTTGGTTGTGTAAGTGTTTCCCTTATTTTTTTATTTAATGGAGCGTACACGAATGACAGATTTCATTACTTGAACAAGATACCAGAGTCCTTCCTCTGCCAGTAGCAAAAATGTTATTAGTCCTTTTTACGATGGTCTTGTGATGCAGAAAGGGTGGGAAAATTCTTCAATTAATCACAAAATTGGGGAGCTTAGATGTTTTTTTTTTCAAAATGGCACGAGATAAAGGCTTGAGACTATACATAAACATTGAGTAATGAAAATGCTGTACAAAGCTAATTAGGATCTAAAAGGAGATTGCATTTTCTATTACATATGGATGAAATTTTCCGCGAATACCTTAACCTCAATAGGCTAGTGCCGATAGTTTTTTGGAAAAAAAAATTAATAGCAGGGAGGGACCAGCAGTGAAATGTCGTTAAGGTTATAACTAAAAGAAAAAAAAACTTTTTAAACTCGAAAAAAAGGGAAATGGTAAAATGGGGATGCTATTTAGGGGTTAAAAACAATTTTTTGCGATTTGCGGTGAAACATGACCTCCTAGTGGAAAATGTTTAATTCAAAAGTTAAGATCTAAAACTTTTGTTTTTGACATATTTTAACATAACCTTAAATTTTCCAAGAAAATGGCTGAAAATCGATTTTTCAGTTTTTAATTTTTTTCTCCCGTAAAAATAATTCAATTTACATGAAAATTTGTAAGAGTATACCTTGTGTTGCGTTAAATAAGCTTGATTTTTTTTTGTTCAGAAAACGTATAATGGAGACCGGACAAGCAAAACATAAGGAATTGTTTCCAGTCTCAAAATTTTTTTTTTAATATGTTAGTTACATCGAATACTATACGAAATGGAAATTTTCTGCCTCTCGCAACCGCCGCTACGTAAATTATGGGCCATTTTGTGAAAAAACTACCATTTTGGTCGTTCTTTCTAAATATAGATAAGAATTTCTCGGAATGTGTAGGTCCAAAGAAAGCGAAAAAAATTGAGGCTATTCTTTATGATATTGGCTCTCAGCGGTTACAATATGAAATTTTTATATGCACACATAACCTCAAAAAAAATTAAAAACTGAAGAAACTGCTAAATTTTGGTTTTTTGGTTATTACTTCGGATGCTTTAAGTAAAATTTGATGAAATTTTCAGAAATTATACTTTATAATATGGGTAATTACTGGTTAAAATTTCAAGTCAACATTTTTAGTGCAAGGCTCAAAAATTGACTTCAAATTTGAATATTGATTGGCCAATCAGTTTTGTGCATCGCATCGTATGAGGTTCTTTTTTTGTTAAATGTATGTTTATTTATGCACTTTATGATGGTGAAAAAAAAAATTTAAACTTGAGAAAAAGGGAAAAACGTAGATTTTTTTATTTTTTAGTGAATTTTTTTAAAAAAAATGGCACTTGTTTTTATAAAACCCAAATTTTTTGTGTACAAATAGGATTACAAAATTAAAAAATTAAAAAAAATGAATGTTTATCATGATTAGAAATTCAAAATTGTCGGCACTGAACAGCATTTGAAAAATAATTTAAATCAAATAAACTGCCATAATTTAAACATGAGTCGAACCCAATTAAAAAAACAAGTTTGGAAAAATTGAGATTTAATTGCTTTCAAAAATACACGACATCAACACCATGTAAGTTGACTTCGCTACCACCCACTTCACAAGCTGCAAATCAACATTCTTTAAGAGTGTATTATCAAATCCAGAAATGGTTGTTCCCAGAAAATAGTAAGCCTGCATGCAACTACGGATGGCACATGACGTCCAGTGGTTTATCACCTGTGACCCTTCCGAGAAACGTTAAACCACTACCAGATTCACTAAAAAAATCAATTGCATGCAGTTTAATTGGTAAGTGCAAGACTAGAGCATGTTCTTGTAAAAAACTGGGGTTAAACTGCACTGTCGCATGTAAGTACTGCGAAGGCTTAAATTGCTTTAACTGTGAAGATAAAGATTTGGTACCTGAAACAGAAAAAATTAATGAGTTAGATGAAGAATTGGAAAATAATTTTGATACATTTTCTGTAACTGAAAGACTACGTACATGTAGAACCGATACAGAGATAGAGGACAGTGTTAGCGAAGCTTCCTCATTATCATTTACTGATAGGTCGATTGATCAAGAAATTGAAAGAAATGAAAATGATGATACATTTTATAATTATGCTTCAAGCGATACTGAAAATCAGTCTGATGATTCGTTATCAAATGGGACAAAACGAAGGCGCTTAATATAATTGACATATTTTCATTTTTTTAAACAGTATTTAAATACAATAAATACCTATTTGCATAATAAGGGCCTGTGTGAATTCTATGACTAAAATTTAGTGTCGATAATACAGTATTTAGTCTTTTGGCGAGTAGACTAAATTTTTCGACAGTTGACTAAATTGTTGTTATGGTTACAATTTAAATATTTGAATAACTGACCGAATTTAGTCATCAAAAGAATTCACACAGCAATTATCCACAAAAACTGCAAAATTTAGTTTAGTCATCAATTTAGTCACTATTCGCACAGGCCCTAAATGCTGCTTTTATTGATGTAATACCTAAATATATATATAAATTTGTATAAATGTTTTTATAATCAATTGATTTTTTATATTTTTAATGTTCTTTCGAAAAATTAGATCATAAGTTGTTAAAAATTAATTAATATCTAAAACAAAAAAATTTGAATTTCGTAAAAAAAAAGTGTAATTTTTCGAAAAAATTTACGAAAAAAATCAATAATTCTATCACATTTTTTCCCTTTTTCTCAAGTTTAAAAATTGTTTTTTTCACCATCATAAAGTGCATAAATAAACATACATTTAACAAAAAAAAAGAACCTCATACGATGCGATGCACAAAACTGATTGGCCAATCAATTTTCAAATTTGAAGTCAATTTTTGAGCCTTGTACTAAAAATGTTGACTTGAAATTTTAACCAGTAATTACCCATATTATAAAGTATAATTTCTGAAAATTTCATCAAATTTTATTTAAAGCATCCGAAGTAATAAACAAAAAACCAAAATTTAGCAGTTTCTTCAGTTTTTAATTTTTTTTGAGGTTATGTGTGCATATAAAAATTTCATATTGTAACCGCTGAGAGCCAATATCATAAAGAATAGCCTCAATTTTTTTCGCTTTCTTTGGACCAACACATTCCGAGAAATTCTTATCTATATTTAGAAAGAACGACCAAAATGGTAGTTTTTTCACAAAATGGCCCATAATTTACGTAGCGGCGGTTGCGAGAGGCAGAAAATTTCCATTTCGTATAGCATTCGAATCACGTACATATTTCTCGATTTTTTCAATTTTTTCAAATTTTTTAATTTTTTCTGTTAATGAGGGATTAAATTTTAATGACAGAACCTAGTGTCCGCACTCACTTCCGATCTGGCGGATCTGGGAATGGAGGCCAATATCTTGTAAATATTATTAATGTCGCCCCTACGATTCGGACCGATCGACATTAGCACGGCATTTTTTATTACTTATACTGTGACGAAATCGGGGATTCCCCTTTCTTTTATTGAATGTATAATAATGACATCTTGCTCATTGTAGCAACTGGCAACACCGTCTGTACTGACTTGCAGAGATTCCCGGTATTTTATTTTGTACTTGGATTGTTTATGACTAATATTCAACGAGAATGACTTCTATCATAAAAAGAATAGCGTCCAATATTGTACGAGGGTCGTCTCAAAATTAAGTTCCACTATTTTTTTAAATCTGTGTCGTTGGCGGGAAAAGTCTGGGAGTCTCAGGGAATTTGCGTCTGGATGTAGTGGCAGAACTGTAAAATTTGCGTGCATCGATCGATCCGATAGTCAGGCTTCAGCTACTATGGGGAATCCGGAAAATGGCAAACGTCCTTTTAAGATTCCAAAGGGGTGTTGTTGATGAATTACCTGCCTCGTGGGACCACGATCACAGCTGCACGCTTTTGTGGGGTGTTGCAACAACTCAGAAAGGCGATCCGAAACATAAGGAGAGGAAATTGACAAAAAACCGTCCTATCGCATCGGCTTAATCCAGAAAAAAAATTTCATAACGAAAAAAGGGCTTGAACAAATGTTATGAAATTTTTTTCAGAGCATGTTTTCGTTAATATGCGTCGATCGGCACCTCAACGAAGTCGGTATCATATTTGGTACTCGCGATATTGGGCGGAACTTGAACTTCGTTCAAACAAAAAACGGCTCGACCGAATTTTATGAAAATCTTTTCAGATTATACCTTCGGTAATACGCGTCGATCGGCAGCTCAATGAAGTCGATATCATATTTGGTTCGCGCGATATCGTGCAGGTACAAAAATCACTTACGTCGTCTAAACAAAAAAACCGCTCGACCGAATTTTATGAAAATCTTTTCAGATCATATATATATATTTCAGTTAATACACTTCGATCGGCACCTCAATGAAGTCGATATCTTTTTTGGTTCGCGCAAGATCGTGCAGGAAAAAATTCCCACACACACGCATACTTCTTCTCAAATTTTTGCTGAAAATGCTATTGGGAACTTGAAAAATGAAAATAAGTTGAAAATTACGATTTCGATTTTCGTACCGATTACAATAACTTCCCTATAAACTGGGAAGTTAATAAGAGGGCGGCAAAGTTTTCTTCCGCCCGGGCGGCTGACACCCACGCTACGCCACTGACAAAACCTATTGCTTGTAAGAATGGATGTTGTTATCAGAAGATCAAAGAACAGTAGGAAATTTTTGAAGAAAAATCTTTCGTAAAATACTTAGTCCTGTTCAAGATGGACATGGCTGAAAAATAAGGTATAGTCACCAGTTATACCAAATATACAAAACTGTAGATTTAGTTAGATTTATCAAGACACTACGTTTAATATGGATCGGACACATTGAACATTATCAGAACGATTACAGTAGCTGATATAGGTGCATTAACAAAAAGGAAATGGAAAGTTAAAACCCAAAACCGTGTCAAATGCAGAAGAATTTCGGAGTAAACAAAGATCCAACAGAAGTTGTCATAGTAAGAACGAAAAAGAAGGAGAATGATTTATGAAAAAAGAAAAACATTTCGACTCTAAAAACTCCCTAAATCCCTTAATTCATAATCACAAAATGTCTGTTAGTGCCACCCAAAAAAACAAAAACAAATTATATTTACGGGACAACTCTTAAAACATAAACAAAATCCTCGGAAAAAAGTCCACCTCAACTTTAATTCATAAATACACGCCTCTAAAGTCTACTAAAGTCCTGGTCGAACGAGAGAAAATCTCTTCGTTAACTTCACATGAAACTGGATAAATGTCTCCATATACAAATCAAATAAAATGTCAGATAAATGTCTATTCGCTTTCCGGAGCGAATACGAAGAAATATTTTCCTAGAGTCCTGCAGATAAGGACTTTTCTCTAAGTAAAGAAGTGTAAGGAAAAAGATTGGGGTGTAGCTAGCGAAGACGGCAGCTAAAAAAACTTGTATATTTTTTTTACTGGATTTTACCCACAACTTTCTTGAATGTACACAGATTTTATACTACCCGTTCTAAAAGGAGAAATTTCACATTATCCCCCAATTTTGCACGACTGTAAACGCAGGAATTTAACGGGGTAGATCCGATATGACATCCTTTTAAGAAAAATGAAGAAGAAGAGAGAAAAAAACAGGGAAAATATTTTGAAGGAAATTTCAAAAAAAATTGGAAAATCTTCGCTCGAAACGAGTACTTAACTTTTATAGAAGATTTCTTCTTTGTAGAAGAATTTTATTTAGTGAAAATCAAAAATATTTATCAAATCATAATAAACATGCAAAATTCGCTTAATTCAGCTGCAATTTGCACAAATAACGTGTCCTGATATTGCGAAAGATGCAATTACAAACAGACACAACAAACACATTCATAATGATGCTGGATTTATATCCTGGAACGATTTAGCATGAGCGTAAATATACAATGGTGCACGTGTCTCCTAGTTACATTCAGTCATGAATCAATTTCGGGTGAATAAATCTGTCGAAAGTCAACACGTTGCAATTTCAACACCTGCATCCTGTGTCAATATAAAACAACAAGGACTAATCGGAGCGTAATTAAAATAAAATGTTTCAAGTAATTGTCAATATTCGGTCCAGCAAATTATTCCCCCCCCCTACCCGCCGTTGAAGCAATTTCAATTTTATTTTAACATTCCTTTTATGTGTGACCAGAGAGAGCGTTATGCATCATTAAATTGGCACAAAAAAATAACAATTGTAATTATTTAACATTGGATGAGGATCAAAAGGATGCGTTCAATTTTTATATAAATTATGAATGTCCTAGAATTGTTTGTTATAATTAAAAGAAATTGGGAAATGAACAAGGAGACCTCTGCCAATAGCTGTGAAATTTTTCATTGAGTTTTTCTTCATAGGGTTTCATAAACAATTAAGAGCTACAAGGTGGGACAAAAGTAATGTCATAATGTGAATGTGTCATAATTTTTGCAAATGGCGTTAAATATCATTGTTCTTTGACTCTAACGAATTCTCTATCTGCTTACAACATAAATGGCTTTCTGATGGACGGCTGAATGAAGTCCATAACAGGCGCGGATTTAAGGGGAGGGTTACGGGGGTCATGAAATTTTTCCCACAGCTATGAGACCGGTGCCAAGTGAAGGATATGGGTTGTCTAAGCATGATTTTCACAACCCGCAGTTCGAAAAAAGGGTTGTTTTTGAGAAATATGTGAATTTTATAGTTTTTTCGCCTTTTCTCTATTTTTAAGAGAAACTATGCATTTTGGTCAAAATATCAAAAGAGCAAAGTTATAAGGCATAAAATTTCCTGCAAATTTTGCCTTCACTGTTTTTTCGAATTCGACATTGTTTCGCCGGTAGAGCTCGTTTTGCGCCTTTTTTCAGTCTCTGTTGATAATCAAAGCGTCCAAAGAAAGGCCGTTGAAAAACTACAACTACTACTTTGATTTCATTTAATTTTTCATACAAATGCGTAGTTTTGGCTCAAAATCTAAAAATGTCGCAAAACCGCCTCCATCGGCGAAAATATGCGGAGTCGGGGAAAATTGTAAAAGTAAAATTTGTAGGTAATTTTATGCTCTCCAACTTTGATATTTTCACCAAAATGCATAGGTTCTCCACAAAATAGAGACTTCACTTGGCACCGGTCTCATAGTTGTGGGAAAAATTTCCGAAAAACCGCGATTTTTTGACTAATTTGAGCGGACTACGTTTGTTTTTAATCCACGAGAAAATTCGGTTAGTTTTGTTCGTTTTGTTAATTTTGTGTTTGTCCCTAAAAACGCCTGTTTAGACGCTTCGCTCCCAGGAACGTTCCTCACGAACTTTGTGGATGAAGGAAGAGGTAGGGTGGTACATCTCATCAACCCCACTACAGTGCCGCGGCCAGACAATTTTGGGGATTTGGAGAGACCAAAAAAATTTCGCTCGCGCATTTCTCTTCATACAAACCCGTACCCGCGACAGAATAATAGCCCATATGCTGATTTCTGTGGCCCATACTCATTTGTATGGCCTATTCTCAATGAAGTAAAAATGCAAATAATGAATTCAAATGATTTTTATTCCAAAATAATTTTTCGTTCGCCTCGCTAGCGGGGCCCCAAAATCACGGGGCCCTGTGCAGTTGCACATCCTGCACATGTGCAAGCCGCGGCACTGCCCCACTACCTCCTTCATCCACAAAGTTCGTGAGGAATGCTCCTGGGAGCGAAGCGCCTAAATAGGCCCTTGGGAGTAGAAATTTTTTTTCGTCACTTTTAATTCCGTGACCCCCCAAAATAAAATTCTAGATCCGCGCCTGGTCCATAACCAGATGGTGCAATTCAGTAGAGCATATCTGTCTAACCGGAGAGTTCGTCATCTATTCTGCCAGAAACCAAACCGAAAACTGAAGGACAAATTTTATTTTCGACTGAATAAGGTTTTTCGCTCCATTCCAATGGGAGACATCATTGTTTTGATGGGTGACTTACAAGCACATATCGGTCCTAGCAGTCCCGGCCTTGAATACACAATCGTAAATCAAGGCATAAGCCAAGTTACTAACAGCAATTATGAGCACTTCGTTGACTTCTTCAGTTCCCACCAGCGTTACCGTTCTACTACATATGTAGTAGTTTTACTACCTTTTTAAAAAAAATTCTACCTTTTTAAATATAATTCTAATATTTTTTATTTATGGCTAAATCGGTCGCAGCTCGTCGCTGTCAGGAACATGTTTCCATTCCATTCTGTTACTTTGGTTCATTTTCCATTCGAAATTTACAAATATTAAATCCAGAAAAGGGAAAAATCTCCTGAATACCCATCTATCGCCAATTTGGTTAAGTCGTTTTCGCATATAGTTAAAGCCTCTAATTATGATGTGGAACAAATTTGCACTGAGTGGAGGCTTCTTAAAACATTTAATGATATACCTTCCAATTTTCCCATCGAAGAATACTGGTATGAAATATCTAAGATAAAAAATGCAGTAGGAGAGTTTTCATTCGAGGATCTTTGTAAATTTGTGTCCGCCTTGAAGTGCTATAGTGCTGCAGCCGAGTGTGCATTTTCCAAACTCAATGGGATTAAAAATGAAAAAACGAACCGCTTAGGTACAAACAGTAAACTTTATTTTGGCTGCAGATGAACTAAGATATCACATTAAAACCCATATACTTTACGCTGATTATGCCAATACATTGTAAATACGGCAATAACATGAATACTCTTAATGATAAAATTATATGCGTGTTCATAGTGTTAATGGGGTATTTTAAAATTGATTTGAAATCAAAAAAATTTACTACCTCTTTTTTCAAAAAGGTAGTAGATTTTACTACTCTCAAAATTCATCTGGCGGTAACATTGGTTCCCACCAACTTATGGTTAGTGGATTGTTACACAAGGAGGCCTGGGTATCGACGGATAGTACATAGAACGAGAAATCAGACAGATCAACTGGCCGTAAGCGGCAGATTGACAACTATTGTGGAGGATGTCAGGAGTTTTAGGTGAGCAAACATTGGAAGAGACCCGCATTTGTAGTAGCAACTATTCGCCTAAAAATTGTCTCAATTAGAAACGTCCAAAGCGATGCACACAGTGGTCGAAAATGTCAAAAAGATGGCCAAAAGTCGAAAAATGAAAGTCTTATTTAGGATTTTTTTTTATTTTAACTTGTTAGATTAGGGTACCTAGGATAGCATAAGACAAATAGAAGCAATCAAATAGCGTTTCTTGCCTTTTAAAATCATTCTGAAATTGGTCGTTGCATGCGTTGCTTGAAATAGCATCATTAACCGCCGCGGCAACCAATTACACAGGCACACAAAAAAAAATGTCAAGACCCAGAGGGTACATCCCCCTACCCCCCCGTTTTTGGGGTCGCTGAAACCGAATATGACCATAAAAAAAATTTTTAACTAGCCATTTCCCCGCAACCACCCCCATACACCCCCTTCTGGTAGCTGAAATGTCATTTCTCATACAAAGTCGAGTAGGGTGTGTATTCCTATGTTTTCTGGGCCTCTGTGAACGAAGAAGACTACCAAAAATGAATTAGACCAACTCGTTAGCCCCTAACGTCACTTTACCATACACCCCTTTATAGGGGTTGAAATTTCAATTCTTATACAAAGTCGAGTAGGGTATGTATTCCTATGTTTTTTGGGCCTCTGTGAACGAAGAAGACTACCAAAAATGAATTAGACCCTCTGGTTTGCCCCTAGCGTCACTTAGTGACGTTAGGGGCTAACGAGTTGGTCTAATTCATTTTTGGTAGTCTTCTTCGTTCTTAGAGGCCCAAAAAACATAGGAATACACACCCTACTCGATTTTTTATGAGAAAGGGGGGTAGGGGGTAACGAGGGGGTCTAATTCATTTTTGGTAGTCTTCTTCGTTCACAGAGGCCCAAAAAACATAGGAATACATACCCTACTCGACTTTGTATGAGAATTGACATTTCAACCCCCACAAAGGGGTGTATGGCGGTGGTAAAGTGACTCTAGGGACTAAAGAGGGGGTCTAATTCATTTTTGGTAGTCTTCCTCGTTCTTAGAGGCCCAGAAAACATAGGAATACAAACCCTACTCGACTTTGTATGAGAAATGACATTTCAACTACCAGAAAGGGGTGTATGGGGGTGGTTGCGGGGAAATGGCTAGTTAAAAATTTTTTTTATGGTCATATTCGGTTTCAGCGACCCCAAAAACGGGGGGGGTAGGGGGATGTACCCTCTGGGTCTTGACATTTTTTTTTTGTGTGCCTGTGTTATTTAAACATACATAGGAAGTGTTGTGTCGCATATTTTTAAATGTTATAAAATGTATTATTCTCAGGGAAGTAAGTATAATTTAATAATATTAACAAGAATACTTATTTGTTCACATATTTTTAACACGGTGAAGATTTCTTGACCTATCTTTTTATCGAAAAAGTAAAACAAAAAATGTATTAATTAATAGACCTACAAAAGAATTCCCTCTATATCCCGCTTTGATTTTTGTCTTATATTTTTTATTGACCCTTTGGCAAAGAAACATATTCGAATAACTATTGCCCGAAGTTGTTTAATTCCTCTTTTTGTACAAAATTCTGCGTAATCCATGCTTTGTTTTTTTTAACTTATTAAAGTAGTTCTTAGCTTAAATTGAACCGTTTTATCTTTGGTAATCAACTTTTGAGGTCAAATTAACATAAGTATTGGAGTTATAAGCAATTTTAATGCTAAAATTGGCTCATTTCGTACTTTTTTAGTACCTTTTCACCTAACCTTTGCCAAAAAGTACCAAAAAAGAAAAAAAATCACGGCGGTTTGGTGGTATTTGCTTTATTAAGAATTTAAGAAGGGAAGTTTGAAGAAGCTATGGAGCGACTCACTTTAAAGACAGACTTCGGCATAAGTGTGTTCATCAAAATTTCAGTGACTAATGATTAAATTTAATAGATGCTATTTTCCATTAAATTAGTGTCACTACATTAGGCATGACACTCGTTAAACTACATCCATTAATAGTCAAACACGAAGTCTATTTAATCCACTCAATCGCTCTGCCCCCGTACACACACCCCTCTCACCCAGCCTCGACGTGCAACACTAATAATTAAAAATTTCGATTTTACTTAAGCTAATCGTTGCCGCCCGCCAAAATCTAGGCACTTAAACCCCGCCAGCAGCGACATCCAGTGGATTTACTGCCAGGCAAAAGTATGTGACAAAATGTTTACTATTAAAGTTAATAAAAAGCGATCTGGCATTGAGTAAATCGCACGCGATTAATCCGGACAAATCTCGATATAAATTGCTGTCCTCTAATAAATCTTTTCAATTAAAGACGGCTTAGTCGCATTGATTGATAACATCCTGCCTCGTGGAGCATTAAGCATCCTCTGATCCCACCACTTTTTCATGGAATAAAACACACAGTTATTGCCCCCGGCTCCACCTCCGGACTCGGCCTGGCCCAGGAAGCGCCCGGACGCATAGGGGCCGGGCAGGATCTCGGAACGGGGGGGCCCTGGAGGATGAGGCAGCCGAGTCCCATCCGACCCCGGGGGTGAGAGAGTGTGTGCGTATCAATGATATCAATTGAAATTCTCGTCCTTTTTCACAGGAATTAAGCAAGGATTTACTAATTGAACGAGTTTTATACGCTTGTAAGCTCTTTATGACCTGCCATGGATTTAATTTTCGCCGAATTTTATGTCAGCAAGTAAAGCACACAACGCCAGGTATTAATAATTTAATTTGAGCGGGGGCCAGGTGAGGGGATTACAGTTGATCGAACAGGCGCCGCATTATGCAGCCAAATCGATTTAATACTTTGCCATTTTCAAGTGTTATTACCTTTGTTTTGTGCTCACCCAAAAAAACAAAAAAAACACACCTCCACCGTGGACGAAAAGTTTAATTGTGAAATAAATAACTAAAAGGATAAAAATATTTCATAACGTGTATTAAATTCGACAGGATATAAATCGAGGGTTTTTCTACTCTGGCCCGCGTCTGCTTTAAATATATGTATTGCAAAATACTGGCGTGTCGTGTAGGATTATTTTAAGCCAGGGTTGTGTGCTCGGTTAATGCGGGCTAAATGGCAAACAATTGTCTTGGAAATTTTCTCGGCATAACAAAGCCTTCTCTATACTCTTGTGCAGTTTTGGTGGCACCTTAACATGCCATTGCCATTTCTATTGTCTTTGGATGAAATCTTGTAGTGCACGTCTCTTTGTTGGCTGGCGCTTATCTTGTGAACTTTTGTTGAATGTAATTTTGGTTAAAACAGTTTTACGACTAAATTAGGTAATTCACAAAAGTTCCCGAGTTAACAAACTGAAGACTTTAATGGTGTGTCATTACAATGTCTGAATGCACTGCAATTCGGCATTAAATTATGGTGGTATGGTGGGGGAACAGTAGCGGCCCTAGTAGAGTAATATAGAATTAAGCAGAAAGTTGTAATTAATGAGAGGTCCTAGACGAAAAACGCGAAAATTGTAAGATTTTATTAAGCTTGCAAAATTCAGGGTGCGTTTTATGTCTCAGGCCGATTTTGTTTGGCCGCCATTTTTATTTGGCCGTCATTTGTCAGTTTATAAATCTTGTATATTTTTAAAAAGTATTGAATAAGAAACGTTTCTTTTTTCAATAAGTAAAGTCTACTGAAATATTCTACTGTCGCTTTAATAGTTTCTTTTTATTTTTGGAAAATGTAAGTTAACGGCCTAACAACGACGCATAATACTGTCCAGTGACCGTTTGTCCTTTTTCCAAATATTCGAAGAGGATAATTCCGCGTGCATCCCAAAAAAACCGTAACTTTTCCAGCTGATTTCACAGTCTTTGCCTTCTTTGGAACCGTTTCGCCTTTAACAATCCACTGTTTTGACTGTTCCTTCGGCTCGGCAGTGTATCCTTGTTTCGTCTGTAGTTACTAATCTAAGCGGAAACTCATCCGGATTACGACACAAGAGAGCCTTAATAATCCGGGGAAATTAGCAAAAAAAACGCACGAAAGGAGACAAAATTCCAAAATGGCTGAAAATTGGTCCACAGTTTCCTTGGGACTTTTTAAGAAAACAATTTCGGAATCACAAAAAAAAACATGGCCGCCGGAGATATCACTTTTTGGCAAAAAAAAATCACTCAAAAACTGAAAAGCGAATAGTTCTGTCTGCAAAGGTGGGTTCGTCTTCTGGTATACGAAAGCAGAATCTTTTGTCCCGGTTGATTTATTATTAGTCGTACGTTGCGCACCTGCTGGAGACCAAATTAAGATGCCGGGCCAATGACATGATACCTTTTGTTTCTCCTGTTACCATGATGCCAACATCGTCTGCGTAATCTACGTAATGGCCGACCATGGAATAGCTCTTGAAGTTCATCAACTACAAGGTACCACAGAAGTGCTATAATGCCCGCCAGAGACCTCCATGGTCCATTAGTTTTCGAGTTCTCAGCATAGAGTGGATTCAATCACAAAAAGTACTACTTAGAATACTTAGGGCCCTAGCTATAGTGTGAAAGGCTCCTTCGATATCGAGAAATGTCGCCAGGACAGCTCCTTTGTTTAGTGCTGCCGATTCCAGTCTGAGCACCAGATTGTGAAGGACTGCCTCTGTGGACTGGCCCGCCTGGTACCCATTTTGGTTAGAGCTTATCGGTTGGGGAAGAAGAGAAATTTCCCTTATTTCCTTGTCGACAATTTGGTCTATTGTCTTCAAGATAAAAGAAGAAAGACTTATCATCTAAATCCATGTCTTTTCGCTGGGGTTTTCGCTTTCATCTTCCCAGCAACTAAGTAGTGATCGTTGTCGACATTCGCACCTCGGTAAATCTTTACATCCATTTTGGCTACTATCATGCCTAATATTAACTAGAACTTGGTCAATTTGGTTATAGTTTCTAGAAGTGGATAAACGACTGACCGCCGCTGATTGGAATCGAACCACACACACTTCTGCTATGGTAATTAGAAACTTAATCCATAGGCTAGGAACAATTTTTTTCGAACTACGAGACTAGGAGAGGCGTAGTAAGAAATATTTTCAGGGGTGGTTAAATAGTTATAAGTCGAGTCCTGAACTTTAGACATTATTTTTCAAAATTGATATAACTTTTGGTTAGGTTTTAATACAAATAAGACCAGAAGAAGTGTTTTAGAGGAATTCAGTTTATTAATTATTGACATATACATGATAAATGGCTCCAGAGCAATGCTTGTGGAACAATCACAGTTACAAACGGGATACGCAGGTGCCCCCGCTCGACGATGGACTGGTATAGACTGACGAAAAGACTGATGTGCACAGATACTTCCTCGACGACTGCTGCCTAATGATTCGATATGCACAGTCGAATAAATCATACGAATAGTTTTATGAAGCCGCAGATTTTTTACTATTTTAAGGAATAACTGTAGGCCTATTTCCTATTTCGTCGAACGCTGAATAATGACCCTTCATAGTAGAGGGAAATTGTCATATGATAGTGATATAGTTGAGAAGTTGGAGTTTTTTGTTTTTTTTCTTTACATGTTAAGATAAAGCGAAAAAAAAATTTTCTGCAAAATCGGTCCTGTGCTGCACGAGAAAATTGCATAAATGTCCATTTTTGATGCTACACTATATTTTTAATTTCTCCAGTTCTGTTGGTCGTAGAACAATAAAAAAAATTGGAAAATACTCGTAAATGAATAGACTATCGAACTGATTCGGCATAAATACTTTAAAAATGAATCCTAACCTCAAAAAACCAAAATGTATGAAATTTATGGCAATTGGCGAAATATGGCAATTTTTTGACATTTAATTACAGGGACTGTAATTATCGTAGAACCTTGTTTCAGGGCTGAAATTATGGCTTCTGTTAGTGCCTACCTACAATAACAATTTCATGCAAAAATAATTATAACTTTTCGCGGAAATCTCAAAAAAGTAAAAACAGCCGTTTCAGGAAAAAAGTTTGAACAACGCCCACGGTGGTGCTAGAGTTATTTTGAAAAGCCCTATTTATTCTCGAAGAGTTACTCTACCAACCCATTTTCATGAAAAGTTGGTGAGGTTCGATTTAATACATCATAAACGCGTTTGAAAACAGGCACTTTTCTTGATTTTCAGAAAAAAACACCTTTAGGCGAAGGCGAAGTGAAATATGGTGTGGGCAAGCTTTCTGCCGGCCGAGCTTCCTGCGATGGAAATTTTCGAGCGTTTTCATATATGCCTGACAGGAAAAATTTTAGATTTCTCGAAATCTACTGAATAGAAATCCACATTAGCATGAAATCTGTATTGTCCGAATCCCTCACTTTTATCAATCAATCATGAGCCACTTTGATCCGCGTTTGAGGCACAATGACCTCTTTATTATTGCTGATTTTTAAAAAAAATTCAAATTTTAACAACTATCACCTGATATTTCTAGTGTATTTTCTTAGTGCTGAATGGCTTAACCACTTAACATTTTCAATTCAATTTATTTTCAAAATATAGCGCAAGAGTTTCAAGTATGGATCCTGGAGGATTGTAAAAATGCAGCTGCAAAAGAAGAAAGTATATACTGTTGTTTTCACATGTGCAATCTCACCTAAAGAAAAGTATATCTATGAGAACTGTTTATTAATCAAAATTACAGAATGATATTATCAATATTCAAGTTGAATTTTCTTCATACAAAAGGCGTTTCGGGGGAGGGGGTTTGTCCCCAAAACCACCCCCGTTCCTACGCCACTGCACTAGCCCGTTCTTATCACTCCCACACACCGCAACCCATCATTCCGTGAATACTACGGTCTATAAAACAAGCTTCTTTTCCGAAGTCTTACAAGGTTTACTTACATTCCACCTCGCCATGCTCAACGCATTTGGCTTGAGCACTCCCAGATCACTAACTTATCCTATTCTCTTCTTTACTTTAAACTAAGCTTACTACTTAACATTGCATCATGGCAGGCGTTTCACGTCTTGGTACCTAGCGGACCTATGGTCCTGTATGATTTAAAGCACCGCTGATAACGATAACACAATCGTAAATTAGATATTACCAGGAAGATACCGAAGCTATGAAACAGTCTGCATTAATTTTTAATACCCCTTAAAGTTTCAAGTTCCGTATTCTAATGCAAGAGTTTCATTTGGTAAATTTCGCTATATGTAAACTCCAACTCGACTTGAGCTGTAACCACATAAAGGCCTCGAAACTTCAACACAGAGACTAATATTGGAAATGTTGAACGGAATCAAGAATCTCTTATTGTTAATTTCCATTCAGTTTGTCTGAGTGTGCCTTCGGATACCACTTACCTATCTCTAGCTGAAGTTTCCAGTATTATCAAAATATTTGCACAAATCCAGAATGCAGTTCAGAGCCTTCATATCAAAGTGAGGCATGTCTAGCTGCTGACTTAATCTTCATTCCTCTTCCTCATATGTATTCCTCATCTCTGTTTACAACTGAAGCGCCATAAGCCAATGAAGCCTTCATGCCCCATTCATACCGGTCGCAGGAGGAGTCGCTCGCTCTCGTTTGTAATGCAATAAGATAAACGGAACTGGGTATGTTGACAAAAAAATCTCAAGCATTCAGTAAGGCTAAGCAAATTTCACTCAAACATTCGTCATCCAGTTCAACTATCCCAGGACGTTGTCGTCGCTACACGCAGCGATGATTATGTGACAACAACCCAATCTACCCTCACCTTGACCGAGATTCTGGCTGCTGTGCCACTGTATACCCTTAAGCAGTCAAAGCATTCCAGCTGAGATTCACGTGGAAAAAGAAGCGCAAATATTTGTTTTAAAGGCATGAGGCCCAGATTCCTTATCAGTACGACGTACAAAAGGATTGTTTAAATATTTTAGTGAAAATTATCCTGGGAAATTGTTTTGGGGAACTTGGCTCTGCCAAAATCATCTTTTGTGTGCAAGTGATTCGGGCGATTTCTTCCCTTTTGACTAAAGGGATTCCAGCCTTTGACTATGAAAATGTTGACGTGCCAACTCCCTTCGAGCCAGAGCCTCACTATATATAAGGAACAATTTCCGTCTTAAATGGCCACAAAAGCCAGGATTCAATCAGTGTTGTGCCATTCGTTCCATTTTAAAATGTGGCGCAGCCTGCAGCCTCGCATTGTAACCGCCAGAGCACACCACGGGGGCGGAAAATCACACCCGGAGGTCGGAAAGTGGGTCCTTAGTGCAATATTTTAAATCTTGCAGAATATCATTTGTGTCCATAATGCATTCAGGACTCGCCTCCGGTTCGGGGTTTAATCAACATTTTTCAATAATGATATGACATGAACAGGCGCCGTGCATGGGCTCGCATTTAAATTCGTCGGGATTCACGTCCTGGACTGCACGTGATACGAATTGAAATGGCCAAACTATTCTGTCTATCGGCTCGGGCCAAATCACACCAATGGCGCGCGCTTTAGCAACTTTTAGCACTTGATGGTCATTCCCTTTTCGAAGGGCACACGAACCAAAAAAGAGCTGCCTTTAGAGCTAGCAGCTACCGGACGGGTTTTATGAAGCTATTTTTTTCGATTACCTTCGCTGCATATGGAATTAATTTAAAAAACGTTCGTCGGTAAGCATTTGGAGTTAATTAAGCGCGGCTTAATGGGAATTTATATTAATTGGGTTAAATCAAGGAATTTAGAACTATTTTTTGCCTTTATTGGTTTAAATCATAGCTTTTGTGGGTAGTGTTCTGCTTTACATGGTCCGATAGTGAGATCCGTCTTTCATCGCCGTAATCTTTGCTGTTGAGTCCGAAGTTCCGTTAAAAGTAGACTAGAGGTAAACTTTTTTGTACTACCAAGAATATGATAGTGCAATGACGAACACCAAAGATCTAGTCGGAAAGAAAGTAGAGCAACACGTGGTTTTACTTTACCGGATTCAATCTAACAGTGAAAGCTCTAGTGTTTAATTTCTAAACACTTAAAGCGTTTAAACACTTAGCGGCGTTTAATGAGTAAACACTTAAGTGTTTAATATATAAACGTTTGTAGCGTGTTTTTGTAAAAATTATGTTGATAGAACTATTAATCAATATTATATTAAAACATAATAATATCATTGCAAAAAGTGAAAAAAAAACAAAACAGAAAAAAAAACAAAAAAAATCCAACCGCGAGTGCCGTTTTCCCAGCGGTCCCCCGACTAAGTACAAACCACTTCCAATATTGCTTGACTTCCGTGATAGAACGAGATGCACTTTACTGAATATGCTAAATGGTACCCCCTTGGCTGGCATTAGCATAACTGCATAAAATAATGGGTCACTCATATTTTTTCTCGTCGTATACTGATAATTTTAAATTAGTAATATTTAAGCAAATTCGTAATATTTTATTGTTTTATTTTCATATTAAAAAAATACCTGTCAACAAAAGCGTAAAATTTTCAGGATAAACTGTAGATCTGTAGAATGCAATTAAAAAGAACAATTTTGAATGTAATTTTGGTTAGTTTTTTTGAAATTGTTTATTACTCAAATAATAACAATTCCATTCTTTTGGCCATTTTGAAAAATCAATTTTTTAGCAGATCTCGTAGCGAATTTTGGAACCTTTAATTTAGAAAAAAAAGTTCATTTTTGTTAACGTGAACTCGAGATATTTAACTTTTTGTATTTTGGCGAATTGTTAATTAACAAATGCATATTTTGAGCTATAATTTAGACTGTATCACTTTGAAACCTATTCATTTCATGTGATAACTTCAAAAAAATTTTATGTGTTATAGAAACTTATTTTCAAGCATTATAGTTAAAAATTTCGAATTTAAATTCCAATGTCCAATTTTTCGAGGCAGGTGTCTTCAGAGCGCTATAACTTTGGCTCTAATAAATATTTTTGGCTAAAAATTTATATTTATATTACACTTATAAATAAATGATAAAAACTCTAAAATTCTATCTCTTCATTGCTCCTCACAAAAAAATCCTAAAAAATGCTTAAAAATCAGACCGTCAAACCAGAGAACCTACTTAAGCTTCGTACGGCTTAAGCTTCTGGTAGATGGCCTTCAGCGCTACTGCCACCATTCTCCACACATCCCCCAACCTCATCCTCTGCTCCAGGATGTGTTTCGGTATTTTTCCTAGCACAATCCTGGGCTCCGCAAATCTATAGACCTATACACTCGAATCTCCATAATAGAGATTCCTATGTCGTTCTCCAAGCCTCATATTTCAAGAGATAATCGGTGGTCACTGCACTGAATGTATTGGTTTCCACTGTAGAATTCCGCATAGAATAAAAAGTCCACCTTGGCAGCCTTCCTGAACATAGAAAGCGCTTTAGAAACTTCAGATTGCGCCCCGTCCAATTGTGCCCGGTGCAAGGGCACCATTCGCACTTATTAAAGCGCCGCCCCTGATTGCATATAAATGTTTGAGAGTGACCAAAATGAAAGGGAAGTAGAAGTTAAGTAGTAAGTTTACTTCACTTCTGCGTTACTTTTCATTTAAGTTTGGGCTTTTGATAGCCTTGCTGTCATATTTTATCAAATTACTTTGCTCAACCTTTGTCGTTCTATAGTCCCGGACACCATTGGATCTTGAAAGCAATCAGTAGTACTTTTGCCACCCAGCTAAATACCCAGTAAATACTTTATAGTCCCGGGAAATTGGCATTTTAAGGAGACAAAATTCCAAAATGGCTGAAAATTGGGCCACAGCTTCCTTGGGACTTTTTAAGAAAACAATTTCGGAATCACAAAAAAAACATGGCCGCCGGAGATATCACTTTTTGGCAAAAAAATCACTCAAAAACTGTTTTTTTCGAATTTTTTTATCAGTCAGTACAAAACGTTATTGCCTACAAAAAAGCCCTCTTGTCATTTTTTCGAAAACTAAACCCTTATTCAAAGTCAAAGTTTCCAAAAATCACTTTTCGGCCAAAAAATACTTTGAATAATTCGGAAAGGTCAAGGTTTTCGAAAAAATTTCAAGAGGGTTATTTTGTAGGCAATAATGTTTTGTACTGAATGATCAAAAAAAAATTCGAAAAAAACAGTTTTTGAGTGATTTTTTTGCCAAAAAGTGATATCTCCGGCGGCCATGTTTTTTTTTGTGATTCCGAAATTGTTTTCTTAAAAAGTCCCAAGGAAGCTGTGGTCCAATTTTCAGCCATTTTGGAATTTTGTCTCCTTTCGTGCGTTTTTTTTTGCTAATTTCCCCGGACTATTACTGAATTGTAGAAATGTTGAACTCTTTTTGGTTTGCCTTTACTTCATTTGTATCTACGAAGTAATGAAATCAATGAAAATTATTATGCTAAAATCTTAATAAATTCAGTGCAGTATACAGGAGAAAAATCAAGAAGAAAGTGAAAAATATTCGTTTTTGCATTCTACATGTCTTGTTCAAAAACATTGTAGCTACAAACATATTTGTAAAATATTATTGATAGAATACTACGCAAATCCCAACGAAACAACAATTTCACGGGAAAAACAAAGTTTTTTTTTAAATGAACGAACCTCAATGAAATCGTTACGTGCATTCATTTATTTGCTTGCTGCTATCAGCTACACTTAACTAGAATAGAATAGTTGTTTTCTGTAGATGAAAGCTCTTGAAATGATGAATGATTATAGATACTCCACAGATAACAGACCGTTGATAAACAAACCCAGTAAACGGAGTGGAACGGAGTTGGTTCAATATTTATTGAAAAATTGTTGACATGGAGTCGCGGAGGGGCATGCATGCAATTCCTGTGGTTTTTGATGTTTTATTTTAAAGTTTATTTTTTTTTTAAAAAGTCATTTTGCTGAAGTGCATTTGAAGATAAAGAAATATGCTTTTGCGGTGAATAATCTTGAAAAAAAACTTCACTGCAGGAAATTGCAGGGAATGTCTTGTGAAAGCATTAAATTGAACGAAATTTGTAACATAGTCTCTTCTAAAGGTGTTACTTACTAGAACACAGGGGTCGGCAACCTTTATGCCCTATACATATAATATGTTAAAATGACGATTTATTGAACTTAGTCTCATCGAGTAAATTATAGTAGGGGATCCCACGATGCTACTCGAAATACTCGAGCGCGTCAGCTATTAATAGGGTATATGCCCTACATGTCTCTGATGACGGAAGTATATTAATCTGCCGGTTTGCATGGTGGGGGCGGCCGTACGGAAGGGTTATAATGGGGAAAAACAAATTTACTCGAGCGCGTTAGATAAGGGGGTGTTAAGTGAACCCGAATGAAGCTCCCATTCAAAAGACTGACGATTCGGATGTGACGCAAGCTCGTGGCGGCTTCTTGAAAATGCAAAAAAAAATCGCCATTTTGAAATACTCGAGCGCGTCAGATTTTTATACGGACCGTTCCAGTTGATGTCCTGATCGTGCTGATCCATAATCTGACGATTATTTGGAGGGGTTCTCTTAATCTGCCGGTTTGAAAAACAATTTTTTTCATGATTGTTTTTATAATTTTAATTTTACACAAAATATATTATTGATTTATTATTTATAACTTCTTTATTTATAACTATACTGAATTCAGAAAAAATTAGTAAAAAAAAATAATAAAAAAATAGGTTTGCGAAGAACCTCAAAGAGTAAAGAAGTTAAACGCAAGTGTTAAAAGTGAGTGACAGTGATATAATTATTTAAACCCATAATGTCATATGCATCAGATGGCATTATAATCCTCTATACGATTGATCCGGGAATATTTAAAGTTATAGTGAAATCAAACAGCTCAACACCTATTAGCAGAATTGAAATCGGTGAAGATGAAAGATTTTTTATTTCTAGACTTTGGGTGGGATTAGGACTTGCTAACAGTGATGGCGTAATGGCTGACGGAAAGTAGGCCCCTATTCCCATAGTCACGTCACCCATTGAAAAATGTGACAAACTTATTTTCGTATTCTCGTAGTCACCTGTTATGGAAAAAGTGACGGTATTTCTATATATGTACATATGATATATTTCAATTATTTACATATCCTGTTCGTTATTTTAATTCTAGGATATAAGAATAATGTTAAATCATCAAAAATGTTAAAATAAAACATACTTTTTACTTTAAAAGTGACATGACAAAAAATGTGAGGTGAGAAAAAAAGTGAGGTGACTATGGGAATAGGGGCCATGGCGTGTCGAAGGTGCGAGAGAGTGAGAGATAGAGAAAAAGTGAAAGAGAGAGAGAGGCGTGGAGTGGGGAATACATATTTTACTGCAGCTGCACGTGCTAAACTTTATTGACGATTTTTGTTACTTCGGCTTGCGAAAATCGGCAGAGTATATTTTTTCCGTTATCCTTGAATTATTTCCTTCGAAATAAAATAAAATTCGACCGTGCTCGAGAATGCCGAGGTCACGATTTTTTTTGCAAGTTTGTGACCCTCCCACTACTTTTCGTTACGTTGAAATCGTCAGATTAGTGGAATGTACACTTTTCAGCATGTACACTGATAAAAAAATTGTCTTGATTCCAGCAATTCGATAGTCTTCGTTTCGTGGTCTTGAGTAGAAAAATTTTTCAGTCTTAACATGAGAATGCTGTCTCAGAGTAAGACACTGGAAATTCTTGAGCCAAGCAATCGTATTTCTTCGCTCAATACTTATATTTTTCGACCAAGATATATTTTTCTCGAAATAAGATTGTTTAATTTTTTACTCAAGAAAGTAAATTTTTAATTCATCGGACTTTTTTCGGTTACCGGACTTTCAAGTTCTAAAAATGTATCATAACCATTATGACCGATTTTAGACCTTGATTTTTTTTAAATTACAAATTCATCGGTTTCGTATTTTTTTTTACTTCAAGTCAACTTTTGTCTTCATCCAAGACAATAAAACCAAGACTATGAGTATCCCGAGACAATTTTGTTTTCGTTATATCCAAAACATGAGTTGCTTTGTTCAAAAAAAAAGTGCTTTAAGCCAAGAAATTTTTTTTATCAGTGTACTTAACCTACCATACCTTAATCTGACGCGCTCAATTATTTCCACCTATCGATTTTTTTACTATTCTGATCGGCTGCCCTATGTGCGCGGCGCTATATAGAAGGCTTAAATATGGTAGAGGTACTCAACAGGATGCAAGGTATCCCCCATATGTTAATCTGCCGCGCTCGCGTAAATCCCAAAATCCCCGCTTGGGCTCCCCTACTATTAACAAGAACAAGCTTTTTTAAACGAAGAACGCCAGGTTTGAAAAACTTCTTTGGTCTGTCTTAGTCACAAATGTTGTTAGCTTAAATCAATTTCATGTTCAAGTATATTAGCTTCTATACACACTCCACTCAAAAGTAACTTCTTTGTATTTGAATGGTAGTGGTCAATACTATGATCATCGTTTGTAAAATGCATTATGCTTTTGGTCACTAAATTTGATAAATTTCAAACGAAAAAAACGATAAATATCACAATGATAATCACCAACAAATAACACCTCCTCCACCGCAAAATATTCAAACACCCCTACAAATAAAAATATCCTTCCAAAGGATATAACCTGAAAAGAATCCTTTTTTTTAAATAGACATACTATAAATAATATACCCTTCAGTGCCGCCACCTCGAATAAAATCCCTTACAACTCTCAGGGACGGGGGAGAAACGTTTTAATAAGCTTAAAGGTATTTTCTATCCCTGCATAAGACCTAGGGCAATACATTAAGGGCTTTATACAATTTCCTTAAGAAACCAATTTTGGTAATGGCGGGCAATAGGTATTCCGCATTCTGTTGACTGTGAGGAGGAAAGTTCCATCAATTCCAAAAAGAATCCGGGAACAAAAGGAAGGAATTGAAGTGCTTTTATGCAGCTGTGGCCCCCAACTTTAGATAAAATGAATTTTCTTTTCAGGCTGGCGTCTTAGTTTTTTTTTTTATCTAAGTATGGTTGTAAGTGCAGTGAAGTTTTAATTTTGAAGGGGGAGGGGGCGGAGCTAACTATTTTTGAAACGGACTTATTATTTAAGGATAATGTCCACTTATCGCGTTAATAGAAGGCAACATGAGATTGGCCTTTCTTTTGTTGTTTCACGATAAAAACTATTTTACTTTTTAATAATTTTCATAATATGTTCTTTCTTTTGGTGAAGTACTGGGTCCAAAGGGGCCAATCCTTCGCCCTATTGTACCACATCCCTATACGATATTTGTAGGCCAGACCGTTTGAACAGGCTCAGCAGGTAAATTAGTTTTACTTGTAAGTGCCGTGCCACCACAGTGTTCGTCTTCTGGTCTTTTCCCGAGTAAAAATGAAACTCGCCCGCACCTCGCATGCAGCGGACACGCGCTATCCTGCACGATGCCCGCAACTAGCATAAACGCTTGAATAAAAATAAGACTCGCCCGCACCTAGCATGAAACATGCACGCACGAACAGTGTCAATCCCGAGTAAAAATGAAACTCGCCCGCACCTAGCATGCAGCAGTGGCAATGGACACTAGCGAGTCTAATTTTTTAATCAAGCGTGCGTGCTAGTTGCGGGCGCCGTGGGTGCTAGTGCGTGCCAGCTACATACTAAGGGCGGGCGTGTTTTACTTTTACTTGGGAATACCTGCCCGCTCCTAGCATGCACGCTCCCGCCACAGGCATGCACGAAATCGTCTGTATGCCTTTAAAAAATTGTATAGGAAGAAGGCAACGGGCCATAAAGGGTGCCAATAGCATACTCAGTAGAACCGATTTCGGTCGATTGCCTAGGTCAGGCAGCATAGGACGTAGTTAATGCTTAGCTGAGGGACTGCTTTGTAAAACAACACTCGCATTTGGAATGGTCTATGCCGATGTGGAAGCATTTATAAAAGTTCATGCCTTTGGCAAGCGAATATTTCGATTTTCGTGCCAGAGTGGGAGCGTGCATGTCTATGGCAGGAGCGTGCAGGCCTCTATCGAACAAATTTTTAGATTTTCGTGCTTGAGGCGGGGGAGTGCATACCTCTATCGAACAAATTTTTAGATTTTCGTGCTTGAGGCAGGAGGGTGCATACTTTTGTGGCATGCCTATTTGTTCGCTATGCGTGCTAGGTGCGTGCGCGTGCGTACTTGTAAGAAAATTAACCAACTACATTATTTTTACTCGGGCGAAAGCAAAATCCTGTTTTCCGGATTAATTATTAGTCCTACGCTGACGCACCTGCTAGAGACCAAATCAAGCTACCGACGCACAGTGGGGCAAATAGCTCATTTTTTGGACCAGCGACAATTCCCAAGCCTGGAATTAATGAAACTTAAAAAAATTTTTTTTAAACTATTCGTGATAAAATTGCCTTTAATTCTATCGAGCCAGAATTTTGAAATTTGAAAATTAAAGATGGCTAATCCAATATGGCAGACATAAATTTGGTAAGAAAATTAAATTTTTTTCCTAAGATTCTTTAAAATTATTGAAATTAATTATTATTAATTAATTTTTGGTTTCCAAAAAAATCCCCAAAGTAACAATTTTTTAAAATATTAAAGAATCTTTTGACAAAAATTTAATTTTCTTACCAAATTTATGTCCGCCATATTGGATTAGCCATCTTTAATTTTCAAATTTCAAAATTCTGGCTCGATAGAATTAAAGGCAATTTTATCACGAATAGTTTAAAAAAAATTTTTTAAGTTTCATTTAGTCCAGGCTTGGGAATTGTCGCTTGTCCAAAAAATGAGCTATATGCCCCACTGTGCGACGTAATGACATGCTACCTTCTTCTTCACCTGTTACCACGATGACAACATCGTCTGAGTAACCTACGTAATGGTCGAACATTGAGGACCCGTTCTACACATTCAATTTTCTGTTCAATTTTGCGATGTTCAATACTTTTTTTCAGCTAGAAATTTGGTCTCGAATTGAACAGCAGATGTAGACAGTAGAGTTGAAGCGAAGTTGTGTCTATACTAATGTCTTTATACAGAATGTTCTTGATGTAAATTTTATGCATTTATGTCAAATTTTTATCAAATGTTATTTATTTGAAGAAGAAAATATTGTTTGGCTGTCACAGCTATGCGTTTATACCTATACTCCAACGCATATACCCACACTCATAAAAAATTTGAAGGCAAGATCAAAAGTTGAATGGAAATTTCTGTTCAACTTTTTCATGCTTTCCATTCTAATGTTCAAGAAAGTGACTCTTCTAATTTAGCATACGAGCGAAAGAGAAGGAAACTTGAACAGAAAATTGAACGTGTAGAACCGGTCTAGGAGTTCACTTACAACAAGGTAACACAGACGTGGAGATAAGACTCCTCCTGTACACAGTATTTTGCTATAGTTCCCTCCAGAGACCTCTCCATATGAGATACCATTAGTTTTCGCGTTTTCAGCATATAATTGTTCCAGTCGCACAAAATGCTACTTAGAATACTTAGCTTTTAGACCTGTTCTACACGTTCAACTTTTCGTTCAACTGTAATACTTTTTTCTCTTTCGTTCCCAAAGCGATAATCTTACCCCTTTCACAATTACATACGAGCGAAAGAGAAAAAAGTGTTGAAGTTAAAGGAAAAGTTGAACGTGTAGAACCGGTCTTAGACTACGGAGTCCGGTGAGACTTAAGCAGAGATCCAGGAAAGTGGGTTTCTAGAACTAATATTGTACAGTCTAGAGGCAGAAAAGAGAAGGTCAACCAGGAACTTTTCCTAGATCTTCTCAATAATTAAAATCCTTTGGGAATCGATTTTTATTTTTATTATTCATAGATTTCAAGTTTTAAATTGTTTTTTCCTTAAATTTTTCCATAGACACCAGCAAGATTGCTCCGTACCAAGATATCAGTTCACTAGCACCAACGAACACCCCTAAAAAAGAAGTGAACATTTCCATAAATTACAATGGCAGTTTTTTCGTAGTTAAATGCCTCATCCACCCTCAACTAATTGGCTCTCGTCTGTTCTGACTTTTAGGTTTGACTAATGAATCTTAACATTTCGCTCAAGCTCAACCTTATTTAATCATTGTCTCCCCCCGCTTTGGGCCCCAACACAAAAACCGTTTGCTATCTAATCATAGTATCTAGTTAAAATTGCCAGGAAACATATTCAGTTAACATCCCCTCTTCTCAAGCACCAGTAGACAAAACAAAACGGCAATTGATTTGACAAAAACAAAAAAAAACGAAGTAGAAAAACGGGAGAGGACCTTCTTTTCCCTTGAAGAAATCCTCTTTTTCCTTGTTTGAAGAGCTTAAGCAAAGCCGGTACTTTTCTTTCTTTCGATGACAACACATACGCTACTGACAGTTACGATGAACCCGGGGACTCACAGTCTCAGGACTCAGCAGGTACCTGTCATGCCGGAGGCTTCCCTTTTCCCACAGAAAGGAAAAAGGCCACCTTAAAAGCGCACTCGTCATGTAAATAAGAGTTTTAGTAGCGGAGTATGTTTGTTGTGTTCTTGTGCAAATCCCACACTTAATGCTTTTTTTTCTTTGAAGGGCTTTGCCATTTCGAAATGGAATTGCTCTTGTCGTCGATGTTGTGCTCCTTTGTACAAATTGGAGGAAGATTATTAACATGTCGAATCGCATTCGGCATATTCAACTAGTATACGATGGCACTTGAATTGAATCCCCTTTGATTCCATTGCAGTTAAAAATCTTAGGATTTAATTTTCTTAAAATCAATAAGGATTTCGCTATTAATACGGTTATGCTACAAAGGCTTGAGTTTTTTAATCAAGTTCCAAGGGAATTTCGAAAGGGGTTAAAAATGTAAACCGTATTCGTGGCTTGGATTACTTACAGTTTCTTCCGGCAATGAGAGTGGGTGTATAACTTACTTTATTTCTGGTAGACGTCTTGACATGAAAAAACACAACGTGGGTAGAAAGCTACTTTTATGACGGAATTGTCGTTGGTAGCGACTACGTAAAACATGTCCCAAAATTTGTGTATACGTTTACATATTTTTGGGACAGCGTTTGGGTAGGACCCAGGCGACCGCCTCGGCGACCAAATTGGTGCTGAAAGGACACCACTTTGTAACTGCACATCCCGTCTTCATAACCTAGGAGTTAAGCCACCCAGCTACCATCCCAGAAGTCCATGGTTCGAATCCACTCGGCGACATAGTCTTTCGCGTTTTCATTTTTGTCGCACATTTCTTCTTTTTTGTCTACCCTCTTTACAAAAATCACAAATCAGTCAGCCGTCTGTCGCTTTAGAATGGTAGAAGCTGGTGGATTAAAATCACGTGAATAGTTCGCTACTCGATGAATAGTTCTCATTAGTATATTTTGAAAGGGGGGGGGGCAAAATCGAACCGTCACCTCCTCGTAGTGCCACTTGGGTAACCAACTAAAGACGGTAGTAGAGAGCACACCCTGTTCCCAGGAAGGTGGGCCAAAGCGATCCAACTCTTGACCTAAGCATTGACGAGAGGTCACTGACGGAGCTAAAAGAGCTGAGCATGTCTCTATTTTAAACAATGGATATTGTTATGAAAAAGGACGCTCACAGCAGCAGGACGAAGTCGAGGAATGGTGGTCCAGTGCAAACTTCGCAGGGTTCTGGGCTACCCAAGCTGTCGACGTGGCTCTTGTATAGGAACCATGGGTAAGTAACGTCACTATACAGGGCTCCTACCTAGATAACATTCCTTCCTTTTTATCTTCCCTTCTGTAAGCATAATAAGCGAGTAAGTCATTTTCTTCCAGGCAACGTTGGAGACTTTCCTCAATCTGGCACCACTCCACCTTGAGGTAGAGAAATCCGCCATAAACGGCCGCTGGCGAATGGCTACCTTCTATAGTCAACGTTATAGAAGAGATTCCGAAAGCAAGAATGCTACCGGACAGCAGGACCTTTAAGATCTCAAAATTTGAGCCACCTTCCTTCCACATAAGATAGGCTAACCTGGACCTTGCCCTAATTACCGCTGGGTGGACTAGTATGGTACACGGATGGATCCAAACAGAGACAGATGTGGGCGCCGTAATGTGGAGTGAAATCCCCAGATCCATTTAAGCGATAAGCCTAGGCACCCCAGAAACTGTCTTTCAAGCAGAGGTGTATGCTACTACTGACATGCAGTCCTCAGAACTTAAGAAGAGCGTACAAAAACAATCACGAGGTTAAGGTCCCGTAGGGCCAAGTCTAAATTGGTTTTGGGACTGCCAACGTGTTCTTGGTGAGCTGGACGTTATCTATCTGGCTACCCTTGTCTAGGTCCCGGATCACCGCTGTTTCAAAGGCAACCAAAAGGCTTATGCTCTGGCTGCATTGATTGGACATTTAATTCGTCTAAACCTCTAAACGAAAGTAGAATACCAAAGAGGATTTTTAAGGCAATCCTATAGGTAATCGCCCCGTAGGACGACCAAAAATACGGTGGTGGGACAACATAAGTAAGGAGCTAGCAAGATGCTTCCTAGCAAGAAACTGGAGAGAAGGCAAAGGTACGTGGAAATTGGAAAGCGAAAATTGCGGAGGCTAGAACTCGCTTGGGTTGCGATGCCGTATGATACTGAAGATATCATCCAACAGTTCAAATGTACATAGATTTGTCGCCATCACCTTCAGCATCTTCCCTACTTTTCATAACTCCGAACCTATTTTTTTCCTCGAACTAAGCTTAAACAGGTGAACTAATGGTGAAGGCGTCCGAATTCAATCCCAATGTTCAGTTGGTCGATTTCACCATTGTATTTCCTGTTAACAGCAATTTCATCGCTTGAGGGCATAAATGCGAGTAAGCCGATGATAACCAAAGTTAGCGTTCTGTGGCGGTAGTATTTGACGGGAGCTGGTGAGTTGGCATTTCTATCATTCCTCTCTCTACTACCTTTTGAACCAGAGCTAGGGGTCCGACATTGCTATCAATGATAGAACTGTCGACAACACACAGGAGCTTTGTTCTAAACGGTCTTTCCCATAATAAAAATATCCCATCATGACATGACCAATGACTTTGATATTATTTCTGAGCTTGAAATTGTCATATAAAAAATTGAAAAAAATTCTTTTATTGCTATCATAACATCGTGTATCTATTTTCTCCTCCCTTGCCCAAAAAAAGCTCGTGCTTTTCTCATTTCAAGTAAAGCTTTCAGAATAGCTTTTGCGTCTGAAATACGTCCTCGTCTATGGCCATTCATACACGAGTGATCATGCTTCTGCAGCCAAGAGCTTTGCAGCAAAATTACAGAATATACAAGAAGGACCAGCGATCGAAGCAGGTTTTGTGATGCTACGTGATGTTTGTTTGTTTATGTGATCGGTCAAATTTTTTGGTTCTGATCGAGTGTTTTGTTTCGGTCTATGAAATCGTTATATAACAATTTTTTTGGCTCGCCTGAAGGCTACTGCATCTGGATGCCATTTCTTCATAATAAAATTCTTTTAATGTTCACTTTGTTTACAATACGAATTTTCCACTGTTTTGAAATTTTTCTTATTATTTTACCCATGCCAAAGCGTTAGCTTCTTATTTGTGTGAGTGCGTGCTTTCCCTGCTCGCAGGTCAAAAGCAGGGATGGCAGCACAGAAGTCGTTTCAACTCATTTGTTACTAGTTTTAAATGGAAAAATTCAATGGAAGACTCGAAATCGAAACAGATGACTTGAAACGACTCCTGTGCTGTCACCCCAGAAGTACAAAACTCTCTACTCTACCGCACGTCCCCATTGACCAAAAAAAAACATCGGTGGAGAAGCATGTTCCTTGGTGTATGAATACTCTTGCAATATCAGCTTTTTTGTTACACACAAAAACTTTTTTCAAATTTCACAGAAAGGAGCTTTTAGGAGCTTTTTTTTATTTTGGACACGAAAAGCATAACAAGCTGCTATAGGAGAAATCTTGAACAGAGCCGTTGAATTTTCAGCAAACTTTCAAAAAAGCTTTTGCATCTGGTGGCATGCGTCCTCGTCTATAATAGGCCTTTGGATCTAAAGCTACTATTCAAATCAAACAAAATCATTAAATTCGAAAGTAAGTAGTTCTTAAAATCGCCATAATTTTAATAGTGCGCAGCTTAAAATTTTGTTGTGAGCTTTATTAAAATTTGATTTTTCGAAATCCCTTACAGTCAATTTTCAATGAAAGCACATCGATTTCTGACAAATACTTTTTCCTTCCCATCACATCTTGTTCTGATAGTGTTCAATTACCTAAATAGGCTTAATTCAAGCTTATTGAATTCTCTTATTACTATCGACTGCATACAAATGTAATAGATTCATTTCATTCGTTTCAAACTTCCTCTCCTCTATCTCTTCCTAATTTCCCTTCACAAGACTTTAACTTTAGCAAACATCAAGGATAGAGTATAGTCGGAGCTTGATTACAATGCATATTTGCCCTAGTTTCAAGCATACTAAATGGAAAAGTGTAATCCTGATTTTGTGCGTCCTTCCTCATGATTTTAAGTCTCTTTATCCTGACTCTCATTCTCTATAGTCAAAGTTTATGCAAAGTTTCAGTTTTCAGACATAAGGTAGGGAAAAGGACACATTTTAATGCTATCACATTTAAGAGAAGAAGAAAAAAAACACGAAACTGTCGACTTTATTTAATAAATTTATAAAACTGCACGATTTACAGCGTCGTAAGTTGTAAAGTTGTTCAAGTTGCTAAGGAATGATATATTTAAAATTTTCACATCGTCCCTTTTTTTGGTGGGTGTGTGTGTGTTTTAGTTTTATATGTGTATGTGTGTGTGTATATTCTTAATGAAAATCTTAAAATTTTTTAAGCGTATCTCTTTATTAGTAAGCCCCACACCATGGTCTAAATAAAAGTTGAGAAGCGGCCTACGAAGATTACAACGTCGGATAAAACTTTAGTTGACAGAATTAAATGTGCTCGTAAGTCTTTGCTTTCCCGTCGGATCCTAATCCTCTTGATATCCCCAACAAAACCGGAGACTAGGGTCCTTCTTAAAGTTCACAATTAAATCCCTCGAATTAAGTAGAAGGAGCATAAGCACATAAGCCTAAACTTTTCTTCTTCTTCTTCTTCTTCTTAGTCGTCTTCATCTTCATCTTGTTCTTCTTCTTCTTCTACACAACCATCATCTTGAACTTGGTCTTAGATGATGATGATGATGCTGGGCTGGTTGTGGGGGGGCGGCCCCCAAGTGGTATAATTACACATACGCCATAGGCTTTCAAGAATTTCTCTAAATCTTCCGCAACTATTTCTATTCGAGTTGGCATTTGCCAATATACAAATCCTCTTACGTGTTATTAAGTAAGATGAAAGTTGTTCATTGCTAGATAATGGAAGTTAATTCCATCCGGGACTGCTCCACTGAATGTCTGGAAATCCTTTTAGCTGATGGACATATTTTAACACAAGACGTTATCCCTTTTCTGTTAAGCTTTAATTTCAATATATCTCTATATAATATATCCTAGTTCGGTTAGCTTGTGTACGTTTTTGTGCTCGGGACAAGTGTCTTGGTGCACATTCTTCAGGAATCGTCGTCCTTCTTAAATCGGGCCAACATAGAATCTAGTAGAAGAGTTTACTATACTATACTACTACTGTGTAGCCAACTGTAGGGGATCCCTATGCATCCATCTATCCGACAACTTATGGCAGCATGGAAGTCCTGGGCACAAAAAGAGGAGAGCATTCAATTAAATGCGGATTAGGTTGGAAGACAAAATCAAATGCTGAAGTACTCAAGATAAATTTCCTGGGCTCAGAATCCACCCCCAAACCAGTCGTCCCCCCACCAGCCCCGTTACACCGTCGCTCCCGCCCCATACTGAAAAAGATGTGCCTTCGTCGTTTCGTTATGCTGTCTTGTATCCTGCTATCCTGGTGTATCCTTGCCGCTATCGTCCTGAAACGGCAGCTACTAATTCTTAAATGGGGCCCGGAGACACTTTTGTATCTTGATGTTAGCAGCAAATATTGAGCTCCTTTTATAGCTAATAACTGTGTGTAATGGAAGGCTTGTCGTTGTTTAGCTCCTTAAAGGGGGACGTTGAGTCGGGAATTAGAAGGAATTTGAACGGCTTATCAACCTTCGAATGCCTCGCGTTTTCCGTTAATTTAGGTAATTAATTTGTTTATTAAATTTAATGTTTCACAAAGCTTTGTTTATAATTTTTCACTTTTTCCTCCCCAAAAAACCGGGGGCTGCCAGCCAGATCTATACCGCCAGGTAAAAGATACCATCCAGCAGCACACTTTTTATAAGAAAATCCCTTCGAGATTTATTCAAGGCTCTGTGCTGCTACAAGTCCCCGGCGCTTATTTATGCCCGCGTCGTCTGTCTGTGTATTTAACTGATTTTGTTATTAATGTAGGAAGTGATTTTACACCATAGAACTCTATACTATATATAGAGAATAGGATTGACTTCTAACAACTGTTAATTAAATTGAATTCGCTGCTAAGGCGTACCTGTCCGGGGCTGGCTGGCGGCTTCCTTTTAAATTCTCCGAAAACTCCGAAATTCATGGAATTTCAAAAGCTAAGACGATCGGACAAAGAATTTATTCTGATTCCTAGACAATTCTCGTTCCCTGCATTTTGAGGTAGGGCCTTTTACGGACAGCACAAGTGACAGCCCGAATATTTGTTGGCTGACCAACCAATGCTGCCGGGTTTGAAATTGATTTTCAAATCACACCTGAGTGCTTTAATTAATACTAGCAAAAGGTAAAAGGGTAAGTTATGTTGTGTGATATACATACGTACAAGGCACAAATATGTATGCAAATGTGTGTTTGGAGGCAAATTGTTAAAGTTATTTTGTGGCGCATTCATATATATGATGATGAATATAAGGTCTTGGGTTCAGTGTTTTGTGGTGACAAGCTAGCATTTTACCTGAGTGCATTTAATTAATACTAGCAAAAGGTAAAAGGGTAAGTTATGTTGTGTGATATACATACGTACAAGGCACAAATATGTATGCAAATGTGTGTTTGGAGGCAAATTGTTAAAGTTATTTTGTGGCGCATTCATATATATGATGATGAATATAAGGTCTTGGGTTCAGTGTTTTGTGGTGACAAGCTAGCATTTTACCTGGAAAGTGTTTGAAAGTAAATGTTCATATTGAAATGATTTGAATTGTTTTGGAAATGCTCATAGATTTAATGGAAATTGTTTTGTAATTATAATTATATTTACATGTTCTGACAAATAAAGGGGTTTCAATTGAATTTGCATCATATCAAAGCGTTACTCCAATGAAGGCAGGAGGCTTCGGTGAGATAAAGCTGGATATTGCTCTTATTCAAGGGATGTAGAAGATGTACAGAGCTAAAATCAGGGATTTATCCGGAATATTTAGCACTCACATATAGACGTTCCATATGCGCATGACAGAGTGAAAGATTCTGGGCTGAAGGCGATATTAAAGTCGCAGTCAGTCTTCTTGTTGAAACACTCACCAGGATCAATAACTAAAAGACTGTGATGAATATACCTAATATCGCCGGTTGCCGCCTTTATAGTAAGTAGTATAGCAAGGCTGGTTCTGGCTCACATTTTACATATAGTCGAAAGGAGACAATATTCCAAAATGGCTGAAAATTGGACCATAGCTTCCTTGGGACTTTTTAAGAAAACAATTTCGGAATCACAAAAAAAACAACATGGCCACCAGAGATATCACTTTTTGGCAAAAAAAATCACTCAAAAACCCCTATTGAATTTTTTCGAAAACTTCCGAATTATTCAAAGTATTGTTTGGCCGAAATGTGACTTTGACCTTGAATAACTTCGAAAGGGTTAGGTTTTCGCAAAAATGCCATAAGGGCTTTTTTGTAGGCAATAACGTTTCGTATTGACTGATCAAAATTTTTTTTCGAAAAAAACAATTTTTGAGTGATTTTTTTGCCAAAAAGTGATATCTCCGGCGGCCATGTTGTTTTTGATGTGAAACATCTTTGCGCGCGTTGAGTGTAATTTTTCAAGGTTGTAACGCTTGGCTTAATGCAATTGTTGTTGTGATTTGTAACGTTTCGAAAACGATGGAAAGTCTGTATTGAGCAAGACAGAATAAGATGGGGATATTAAAAAAAGATTAACACCAAAGAAAAGTGTTTATATGCGACGAGCCAGAATATCAAACCAATAATCCTAGAATGGACGAGTTTTTTGAGTGTACGATATTTGACGTTGATATTCCGAAAAAGTCGCAGGTTCAATTCTTGATCGAGACATTTGAATTTTTTATTTATACATATTTCAAAGCTTTAATTTCAAATTATTTCCAAAAAGGTATAATAAAGCAAGTGCATAGGAGTTTAAAAGGACGTAAAATGACTCTTACTAATGTTAATTGCACAAAATATTACTGAGACAGTAAATTTCTTAAAACTACAATAACTTACAAAAACTTAGATGGAGCATTCGGGTTTCTTATAATTCTGTCTGTAGAAGGGTAGAATGCCAGGAAGTTACTACCGATTAATGAAAATGATTCTTTAGCTTAATTTTCTTGATTTTCTATAAAAATGGTTAATGGGCGGGCTTAAATTATTTTTTATCTAAAAATTTGAGTTATGGAGTTATGCACTCATGTACATACATATATCTGTATTTTTTAGCACAATATAAGCATATAGCGGCACCTAAAAATTGAAACATTTTAGTTATCATAGCTAATTTTCATTCGTTGCTATAATGTAGGTGCTATAAAAATATTCATGTAGGCCCTATAAAAATATTTTATATGAAATTGTTATTTGAAATATTTAAAACAAATCCGATGCTATTTAAATTGTAAGCCATAATACTTTTGATTTCAAAGAAATATTTCTTAAAATTCCCTGCAAATATTGCAATTTCAAAACAAATATTCCCTACACAGAACAAAATTTCTTGTCAAAATTGAAAAATTACTAAATTTTTTAGTAAAATACAGCATACTAACTAAATGGATGAAGTAACAGTGTTTTCTTAAACAATTGAAAATATGTTCTTAAATCCTTTGAAACTTGTATGCAATGTACTTAAGTCTTTCTTAAATTCAAAATTTTGAAAAAATTACGAATTTTTGACTTTTGGACAAGGGTAATATATATTTCGAACGCGATTCCAAGCCGACCCGATCGTTGGCGCTGATCCTACATTTTAACCATTCGGCTACCAAAGCCTATGGAGCGGAAATAACGAAATCGATAATTATAGTCTTCTGGCTGGATTCATAAGCCTCATCTAAGCGATACATATGTAATACATATATTTGTATGAATAAATTAAAATTTTGAAAAGACAGTGTGCTACCACGATACACAAGTCTCAAGGAAGCACGTTCGCTATCATTAGTTTATGTGGCTTTGTCACGTGTAACAAGTATCCAAGGACTATGGATTACTACACATAGTAATGATCTGACCTTTCATCATTGCTGAAGGGCATCAATAGCAATGGTACATTTACGAGACGAATTCCGAAGACTCTCCACAAATGTTTTGGAAACTATTGACAAACAAATGCTAGATTTTAAACGTCAGAGAAATGGATTATCGATATACACTCTCACACACTACACACTATACACTACACTACACACTCTACCCTGTACACAATTGCCAGAGTTTCGAAGTCATTCCTAGGATCTTATGGTTATTGTTATAAAAAAATTGGATATCGTTATTCTTACTGAGACTTGGATAAATGAAGTCGAGGATATAAGTCTACCTAACTTCAGTTGTGTTGTATAAACGACCGAACGTTCTAGCAGGAGTGGGAATCTATCATAATCAACATGAAAGGTGAACATTATCACGCCAAACCCCGAGATGACTCAACTGCAAAAGTCAGTGACGACACCTATTGGTGATTTTGTATTACTGAGTGTAAAACTCTGAATGGGAAAATAGTTTTCATTATAGCTATTTATATATCTGTTAATCAAAAGCTCGACGACATTACATATATTATACATCGCTCATTACTAGTATATAGTAATGTAGGTGGTGCTACTATTGGTAAGAGAGAAAATAAAGTACCACTAGCACTTATTCTTACTAATTATTCAATTTAAAGAAAGATAAAGATCGCCAAAGATGTTGCACTGGGTACACGCGCTATTTTTTTTTGTGATTCCGAAATTGTTTTCTTAAAAAGTCCCAAAGAAGCTGTGGTCCAATTTTCAGTCATTTTGGAATTTTGTCTCCTTTAAATGCTAATTTCCCCGGACTAATACAAAATGTAACATCACGATTACAAAAAAAATGCGCCACTTTTGTTCGCTAGGGGCCCAAATAGTAGACCTACGGAATCGGTACTCGATTCTACTCATATGAGTACTCGATACTTTTGACCGAGTACTTTTACTCATATCATTACTTATGGGGTAGAATCGAGTACCGAGTACAATTTGCACTCAAGTCAAAAATTAAAGCTAACTGTAAGTTTATCTCAGTCGTGAATATATGCGTACACAAACGCTAAGTGGAAACCCAAATTACGAAGGTCAAGCAGCATTGGACGTGGTAAATACTTAGTTGGGGGACCACTTTAGTAAAACAACATTCGCGTTTGGAAAGGAAAGGCAATTGCAAAAGGCGAACCAAAAAAGCACCGCAGCTTACTCATATATCGACAGGACGTCAGGAATTCTCTATTAAAAAGCTTTTTTCTACTGCTTCTAAAACGCTTTTAAATGATCATTAGAAGTCATGCTGCCGTTTGCGGACGTGCAAAGTTATAAAATATATAGAACTGGTATAGAAAATGGAACGCTGCACGATTTTTGATGAGAATTCTGAGATTGCTATTGCAGCACTCCATTTCCCACTGGGTTTGAATTTATATCCCATGTAAGCTAAGTATTTGTTATATGTCCTAGCCGAAAATCGATTAATGAATACGCTAAGGCAGTTCGCTGAATTGCACAAATCAAGAAAAACGAATACCTACATTTGAACAAGTAAAAAGTACCCATTGAGTAATTTTTTTTGGTATTTACTCGAGTACTTTCCACCGATCGCGTAGCTTGAACTTTTAAGACTAAGGTTTGTGTCTTTGCTCGGATGAAAGCTTTTGTAGACGAAATTGTTGTGAAGGTTCATGCCTTCGCTAGGATGAAATCTTTTTGTAGGGGAATTTTTGATAAAGTCCGTGTCTTTGCTAGGATGAAAGCTTTTTTATCTTGATTGGGGAAACTATGGTATCATTTGCGATGATTCATGTAATTTGTTTTTGGAGCTTTTTTAACCAGCTTAATATGTTTAGATAAACAAACAGATTTTGTAGAAAATTATAGCCTCTACCGAACTTCCTTCTCAACTCTTAGGTTAGTGCTTTTGTTAAGCTTTTTCGCACATATTGCTTTATTTCGTCATTTGTCTTTATTCTGATATATTTTTTGTTTAGTTAATTGGTATCTTCATGAGTTATTATCAAATGACCAACAAAATTATTTATGTAATGTGTATATATGTATCGTGGTCGAGTTCCGCTGAGATGATTCATCAAATTCTGAATGCGTATTGTGATGATTTATGCGCCATCTATTGGAAGTTGGAATGAACTGTTATTTGTAACGATTTAGTTAGAATTTGAAAGAACTATTTGTAACGATTTATGCAGTCAGTTAGCCTTACGCCATCTATTAGTCAGAATTTAACAAACAGTAATTGTCGACATCTCGAAGTTTCTCGAAAAAGAATATTCCAGTAATAGAGGGGCTCCAGACCGCGGTGGAAATATCTAGAACTTGGATAAGGAGGGAGCTTGGATATATAAATGCAGTGGTAACGGTATTTTAGATTCAGTTTTGATTTGAAAAGCGATTAAAATGATCAAAGTGATAAAAGTGACCTTAAGCGAAGAGTGGCGATTAAATAGTGAATTAAAAGGCGATCAATAGGAGTTATTAGTGAAAGTTATTGAATTGCAAGTGATAATTAGTGAACTTTAAGAATTGTGTCTGTAGTATTGAATAAGTTTTGTGTGAACATTTAAAAAGTGCATGTCATAATTAATCCTACAAATCCGTTAAGCCGTAAAAACGCAACAGTATTATGGGGGCTCTCACGCTACGTATGATGCTGTTCACATTTATTAGGAGATTTCCAAGCTGGAAATGTGTTTTCTTGTGCTAGCAATAATGTTTGCGGGACTGGCATAGTTGATTAGCCTAGTTTTAATATTCGAGTCTCAATGGAGGCTAGCCTTACCTAAAACTTTTCATTCCGTTGACCAGCCTTAACCTCGGTTAGGGTGTTCATCTTGATGACAGAAATGTAAAAAAAATTTGCTTTATATTAACTCTATTTGGTAGCCGTCCTGATGTTCATGGTATATCCTTTAAATCAGAGATCCTTACCCATCAAAGCCCTGCGTTTCGGGTCAAAGCCATATTATCCATTCAGTCCTAGGCTCATTTGCTGGTTCCATAGCACTTGGTAGTGCCACAGAGATGATAATTATTCCTATGCTGGTAAGCGGGATTATACCGTCCCACACTTGCAATTATCGTCGTTACTATAACCTATCCAACGGGTATCAAGCAGGACAGGACGACCGACGGTTCGATTTGGTCCACCCTCATAAATCATAACTTGAATTTTATCAGATTTTTTCAGGTTTAAGTTCAAGGTCCTTTGGGTTATCATGATTAATTAATTCTGTCCCTTGGGTAACGATAGTCGTGGCATTTGCATGCCAGACAGGTCCTTCGCGGCGGACTTGAAAGTTTACAAATTGTGCGCTGTGATTTTCAACGCCCAGAGTTATGATTAGGGTCGTTATAAAGTAACATTTTCCCATTTTAAATAATTAACTAGAATCAGCAGGTCGTTGATTTGTCTGCCAGTTTTATTATGATTTATATTTATGATAAAATTCTTATCCGAGGTATATTTTGTGATTCGATATTTTGTAAAATTGAAAAGTGAATCCTTTAAAATGTGCAAATTGATTTCATGTATGTCATTTAATATTACGACCAATGGGGGGGGGGAGGTACATAGGAGACTAAGTTTTATGGGAGAGAAACGAGAAGAGGGGAATGTAGGACGCACCTGACGAATATTTAACGAAAGAATTTTCATCCAAAATTTTCTGGGTGAAAACTAACACAAAAACTAACTCTCGTCTTAAATGTATAAACAATAGCCGCACCCTAACACACATACAAAGTTGCATATACGACACAGAATTACTCTACGAATGCGACCACCTCGTGTAGCACTAAAAAGGAGGCGTCTAGTCTAGTAGAACCCCCTCCCCCCTTTTAAGTTTAAATTCTGATTTAAAGTATATTTGAAAGGTCAAATTAGATCATAACTTCCAAAATCGCCTAGGAGCTACGGTTTCCGAGATATAATCATTTTTGTGTTCCAGAATAATGTCCAATCGCCTAGTAGATCGGGGAAATTACCAATTTAAGAAGACAAAATTCCAAAATGGCTGAAAATTGGTCCACAGCTTCCTTGAAACTTTTTAAGAAAACAATTTCGGAATCACAAAAAAAAAACATGGCCGCCGGTGATATCACTTTTTGGCAAAAAAATCACTCAAAAACGGGTTTTTTCGAAAAAAAATTTTGATCAGTCAATACGAACCATTATTGCCTACAAAAAAAGCCCTGTTGTAATTTTTTCGAAAACCTAACCCTTTCGAAGTTATTCAAGGTCAAAGTTTCCAAAAATTAATTTTCGGCCAAAAAATACCTTTAATTATTCGGAAAGGTAAAGGTTTTCGAAAAATGACAAGAGGGCTTTTTTGTAGGCAAGAATGGTTCGTATTGACTGAACAAAAATTTTTTTCGAAAAAAACCGTTTTTGAGTGATTTTTTGCCAAAAAGTGATATCTCCGGCGGCCATGTTTTTTTTGTGATTCCGAAATTGTTTTCTTAAAAAGTTCCAAGCAAGCTGTGAACCAATTTTCAGCCATTTTGACTACAATTTAGCCATCTTCAACAGAAATTTAGATCTTCGTTTAAACTAGTGAGAAATATTTCTAGAGTGTTTGGTTTTTGGAGTTGTGGAATTACAGCTTGAAATACCTGAATATAAATTCTATTGGTCATAGTTTATAAGTATAAGCTACATAAGTCCACTAAAGCTTCGCCCTTATTCAATTACTTTAATCCTGAATCCCTAATTAATAATTAATTTATGATAATTGATATTAACCAAAGCTCCTCATTTCCCATTCTCATTGCTCAACATGCAAAATGGCAGAAAAAAGGAGTAAATCTGTACACTTCAAACATTCGTGTATTTAATGAATGCATATGAAATGCCGCAGGAGCAATTCACTATTTAACAAACGAAAATTCTGCTACTACTATATAAAGGGCGCATATATACATAAGAAAGGATACAGGAGGGGTTGCCTGTGGCAGTGCGATAAAAACTAATCTTACTCGCTCTTGTTTTCCAGACAAAGTGCCTGCACTAAGACAATTTCACTTGGCTCGGCGCGCAAATAACCAAAGTACAATGCCTAAAAGCATTCAATAAAGGGAGCAGCAGCAGTAGCAGCCTTCTCTCTATAAATTTAGTTTGCAAGGATGTGATATCCTTTATCATCAAATATTCATATGTGGCTTTCAATGACATTTCAATGCCTTTGTAATAATGATATTAGTATTAACAACGGAAAGTTTTTACTGTTTGCGTTTTGCAAAAGGATTGTGGATTGATATGTTACTTAACGTTGGAATAAAACCATTCCTTTGTGGGAAGATAGAGCTGGTTAATTGAATTTCGTTTTTCGCGGTTTAATTCAAATTTTTTTATTATTTAAATAGAATAAGATAAAAGACAAAGGCATATACCTTTTTACAAACCCTCAGGTTTATAATAGAAAGGATGTTCTGCAAGCGATGTCTTCATAGTCCATACCATAGTAATGGCTTCACTAGGCTCTAGCGGTTCATAATTGTTAAGAGTCCTATAACAACATCTAATACTGTTCCAAGGGGAATGTAAAATAAATAACAACAACAACAATAACATGTACGAGCCTGATTGTAAGCCTGCAAGAACCGCTTTTACTTTTATTTTTGACGATACCCTCAATTCGCGGGGAATAAAGTTACCGTCGTTCAGATATGCATGTAAGCGCTGCACATGGTGTGTTAAAATCATAAAACAGATAATAAAAGTCATAAGTAGACCCAGAAAACCCGGCTTTGGTTCCCAGGCGGAAGAGAATTATACCCACTTTTGCAATTAAAGAAAACCCGGTTTTGGTTCCCAGGCGGAAGAGAACTATACCCAGTTTTGCAATTAAAGAAAACCCGGTTTTGGTTCCCAGGCGGAAGAGAACTATACCCAGTTTTGCAATTAAAGAAAACCCGGTTTTGGTTCCCAGGCGGAAGAGAACTATAACCACTTTTGCAATTAAAGAAAACCCGGTTTTGGTTCCCAGGCGGAAGAGAACTATACCCAGTTTTGCAATTAAAGAAAACCCGGTTTTGGTTCCCAGGCGGAAGAGAACTATACCCAGTTTTGCAATTAAAGAAAACCCGGTTGTGGTTCCCAGGCGGAAGAGAACTATAACCACTTTTGCAATTAAAGAAACCCCGATTTTGGTTCCCAGGCGGACGAGAAATATACCCACTTTTGCAATTAAAGAAAACCCGGTTTTGGTTCCCAGGCAGAGGAGAACTATACCCACTTTTGCAATTAAAGAAAACCCGGTGTTGGTTCCCAGGCAGAGGAGAACTATACCCACTTTTGCAATTAAAGAAAACCCGGTTTTGGTTCCCAGGCGGAAGAGAACTATACCCACTTTTGCAATTAAAGAAAACTTGGTTTTGGTTCCCAAGAGGAAGAGAACTATACCCACTTTTGCAATTAAAGAAACAATTTACACCTGAAATACGCCGTCCGATTCCCCTTGAATTCATAAAGCACCAAATTTTCTAGTTCTGAATCATTTCCATGGACTGATTTCAATTTTTTAGAGACAGCTTTTTCTGTTGCACTTAAGAAATTTGCGAAATCTTCAGTGTAATTTCATTGTTAAAAATTTCGTCCCACAATCCTTCCAGTTGTTCGTCTTCAAATTTTTTTGGGTTGACTAAGAAGCTTCAAGTTCTCAAATCAAAATCTCCACCTCTTTGCATCTAGTGCTTTAGAAGATTAAGTAACTAACAAGATTTTTTACTTTTTTTTATGTGGTAGTTCTAAGCTCAGGAGTCACCCTTTGTACTACCAGTCCGTTATGTCATTTGTCACGTCATGATGCAATGTCTAGCAGTAAGCTTAGTACGGGAGGGGAACGTTAAGGGATTTGCGGATTCGGAAGGGTGTTGGAGAAGGTGGCGATGAACCTTGCGTTTGAACTCTTGGATGTCGTACGAGCTCGGAAATACTGACAGCGAGAGGTTGTTCCACAGTCGATTTCTTCTATTTTAGTCCGGGGAAATTAGCAAAAAAAACGCACGAAAGGAGACAAAATTTCAAAATGGCTGAAAATTGGACCACAGCTTCCTTGGGACTTTTTAAGAAAACAATTTCGAAATGACAAAAAAAACAACATGGCCGCCAGAGATATCACATTTTGGGAAAAAAATCACTCAAAAACTGGTTTTTTCGAAAAAAAATTTTGATCAGTCAATACAAAACATTATTGCCTACAAAATACCCCTCTTTAATTTTTTTTCGAAAACCTTGACCTTTCCGAATTATTCAAAGTATTTTTTGAACGAAATGTGATTTTTCGAAACTTTGACCTTAAATAACTTCGAAACGGTTAGGTTTTCCCAAAAATGACAAAAGGGCTTTTTTGTATGCAATAACGTTTCGTATTGACTGATAAAATTTGTTTTCGAAAAAAACAGTCTTTGAGTGATTTCTCCGGCGGCCATGTTTTTTTTTGTGATTCCGAAATTGTTTTCTTAAAAAGTCCCAAGGAAGCTGTGGTACAATTTTCAGCCATTTTGGAATTTTGTCTCCTTAAAATGCTAATTTCCCCGGACTATTTAGAAACGAATTACTAGTTTGTAGAGTGCGCGAAAATACGGGCTGCAGGTGGAGGGAGTAAGACGAGTGGGCTAATCTGGTGTTGCGGGTATAAGATTGCCGTGGTGGCAGGAGAGCGTTAATTTCGGTGGAACAGTCGCTGTGATAGTAGCGATATAATTTTGTTGATGGGTTTGATGGTTATTTTTGTTGATGGGGCTTAATTCTCATAAGCTTCAGACGAAATATTCGAAGGTTGAACACAGTCTCTTTTTGCAATACAAAACCATGAATTTTGATCCACGTGATGATATTTTTCATCCTAAATAATTTATTTGTATTTCTTAAATGAATAGACGCAGCTCAGCAAATATTCATAGAAAATAACTTTCGCTGTTGTTTTTGTACAGGTGACACTTGTGAGTTACATGGAAAACACTGACCACTTAACCACAGTCAAGCATTGATAACTTTAGTTCCAAAAAAATTCTATAGAAATTTGTCAAAAAAACAATTATTTTCCCTGCCAAAAATTACTTCACACAATCTTCCTTCATAGTAGCCCAACGGCAACGATTTGACCATTCAGAGTGTGCAGATCGAACTAATTTTTAACAATTTCCCATCTGATCAATCTCTCATTTTCAATGCTTGCTTTCAGTGGAAATTTACAACCAATTACGCAAGCAAATCCTAATTAGTCCACGTCACTGCACGTATACAGGTAAACAGAAAGCACAGAATTAATCACTGACATTGCCACAATAAATTTGATTTGAGTTGCTAAAATGCTAGTTGACTCCAACTGTTGAATGAGTGCACTAATTAGAGAGTGTCTTTTGGCGAAAGTCATTAATAAGCAAGCAGAATTGTGTTGTTTTAGTTTGTGGATTAAGTCATTAAATAATTAAATTAATTAAGAAAAATTATGTTTGTTTTAGTGTTTAAAAATATTTAGTTGAATTAGTCATGTTTGGCGATTTGGACTGTGGGATCATTCCATTGCAGGTCCTCAGTTAAAGTTACCCCTAGGATATTAAGAGTTGGGCCAGCCGTTAGATTCTTTTTGTCCGCTGAGATAAGAGGAAGTTCGATGCAAGAGATGAGACAGTACTTCGTTTTGAAGGCGTTAAATTCGACACGATTCTGACCCCAATCAAGAATGAGTTCGATGTCCCTGTTAATGGAGTTGGAAATGAGTTCACGATCTAAGAGACAAAGTCTGGCACGTGCTTCTCTTATATTATCGAAGGCGTAAGAGTAACGTAGAGCACCGCCATCAGTGAAGCTGTGAGGTGGGTTGGAAGGGATTGAGAGCTGATCATTACTGAAGATTAGGAAAATGTGGGTGACAAAATTGATCCCTGAGGAACACCAGCCAAAATTGAGTATGGGTTGGATTCGACGCCATCCATCTATGCCAATAGCCTGGAGATTGGTCAACAGTGCATGGTGCCATCCTCTGTCAAAAGCCTTGGAAATATCTAAACAAAAAAAACAAGATTCACTGAACCTTTTCGCTCTAAAGCCGTACTGCCCGTGGGGTAAAATTTGGTTAGATTCTAGATATTCCATCATAGTCTAAGCTCCCATCGCAAAAAGCTACCCCATCGAACACCTCAAAATTATAAAGTGAGAATGGCTAAAAAACATGTAAAAACATGTTACGCCTGCCAGACTAGTAAAATTTTGTTAATTGTTATTTTTTTTGAATTTTTAAATTTAGCTAAAAAACAATGATTTGTTTTTCCAAAACACCTGCTTGAAATTTATACAATTTGTAGTAAATAATGAATTTTAAAAATTTGTGTGGCTGACAATTTTTTTCAATTAACCTCTGACAGACCTTTTGTTATAAATTATTTTTTTTTTACAAAAATGCACTACATAACACCTCCTTGATTTTTTTTTAAAATAAAGTTTAAAGTCTCTTCTATCTATTACAACTTGTCTGGCTGACAATTTTTGTTAATAAACTTGGCAGACTGAGTTTTAAATGCATGTTTTTTACAAGTTTTTCAGCCATTCTCACTTTATAATTTTGAGGTGTTCGATGGGGCACCTTTTTTTGTCATGGGAGCCTACACTATCAGCTTTCTATTGATTATTCACTCTAAAATTTTAGAGGGAAGCAGCAGTAATTGCTATTGGGCTGTAGTCAAAAGGGGTCGTTGGATTCACCTTTTTTGAATGGGCGGAACATCAGCTAAATTTCCAAAAAGTTTGGGAAGATGTTTAGCCAAAGGTAAGGCACATTTCTAAAGTACCATAGGGTGGATATTGTCATGGCCAGTGGATTTTTACCTCGTAAGCCCTGGGGTGGCAGCACATCTGTTTCGAATTTTCCATTGGATTTTTCCATTTCAAACTCGTAACAAATAAGTTGAAACGACTTCTGTGCTGCCACCGCTGAAGTCCTTGGGGGGTGGCATAGAATAGTTTCGGGTAAAGAGAGAATTTGAGGCGAAAAGAGGGGCCAATATATGGGCCTTGGAATTGCTTTCTGTTATCCCCTCCTCTTCATAAATTAAAAGAAGGTGTTGAGGAAGAAGTAAAATTCTTCTTGATGGGAATTACCAAAGACAAGAAATTTTTACTGCCTGCAGTGGTATTGTTAATCTCACTTCTCAGCTTAGTAAGGAATGATGGTTTGACTTTCCTGATGATGAAATTACAAGAGTTTCTCAATTTGATATACACACGACCCGTGTAAAAATAATTCAGTTGGTTAATTTTTTGAAAAGAATATACGCACTGCAACTAGCACGCATAAGGAACAAACACGCATGACACACGGGTATGCACGCTCCCGCTACAGGCATTAAAATCTAAAAATCCGCCCGCGAGAGATATGCTCGTTCCCCTACAGGCATGAACATCTGTAAATGTACGCGCATCGGCATAGACCAATGGTCGGCAAACTGCGGTTCGCTAGTCATATGCGGTTCTTTGGCCTCTTGAGTGTGGCCCTTCACAAAATACCACGTACTGCGCACGTAGAGTGCAATTGAAACTTTGTGGTCCTAGAGTCTATTTTAAATAAGTCGCGTTGATCGGTGGTGTAGGATAAACTGCATTTTCTCTCGGGACTCAGACCAGGTGCACTCTCTGCCACCTGGACCGCCTTTTCAGCTTGTGATAATGTCTTCGAGAGTAGAGCGATGTGGAGTGAAAGAAGATGATTGAAAAACCTATGTTGTTATGTATTGTACATATAGAGAGGATGAACGAAAGGAGATAAACGAAAAAAATACTCAAGACAAGTGTGGATAGTAGAGTTGGAAGTAATCAATCATCTGCATCACAAAGTATTTTTCCCAATATCCTTAATTAAATCTTCCTTCTGTATTAGTTAGCGGTGTTGAATAATTGAATTCATCCTTTAACGTCCTTTCTCTGAGCTCTAGTCTTCCATATTAAAAAAAAGGAGGTATTGGGGCGGTTGGGCATGTGAAAATGTTATGCACCGTGGAAGGTAGGTTATGACCTTGAAAACTAATCAAGCTCATAAATCATGTATTTTGGTTAATCACCTGTTTCTTCACTAATATTAAAAATGTACCGGGTGGCGACAATAATGCACTTGACGCATGCCTACCTGTTTACATCTGGAGACAATTTAATTTATTGGAGAGTAACTTTAAAAAATTTGGCTCTCAAAAGAAATTTCAATGGTTGTGTTGTTGATGTTTGGGTCTGTTGTCTAATCTGTTTGCCGGCCACTGGCATAGACCATTTCAAACTCGAGTGTCCCGGTCCCCCAACTAAGTACTAACCCCGTCCAATGCTGCTTGACCCACACAATTAAACGAGAACTGGTCTGCTGAGTATGCTAATGGCACCCTTTATGGTCACCAATATAGGCGGCTTCTTCAGCTTTAATTGCTTTTATACATTCCCCATGAAAGAACCCTCTGTTCGACATAAGTTTTTTACAATTAGTAGGATAAGGAATCATCAAACGCTTTCCGGCTTTGGTGACACACAGAGCGGTAGAGTTCCTATTAGCACTATGGAAACACAAATCTCAGTCATAGGCTTGAAAGGAGCGAGTAAGACTGAACCAGTTGGCTTTCCTATATAAGCAGATATACTCTACACGCGACATATCAAATTAGGTCTCCTTCGTGCTCCATATTTTATCCGAAGAAACAGGAAGTAACTCGGTGTAAAGTGTGCGGTACATTATATTTTCCGCATCAAGACCCGTGACCAACTAGAGGCGCCTGATATATAGTTTAAGAGAGAGTGATTGTTCCATATAGATTCAAGAGTTGCATTTAACATGTCCACTTCCTGAGTAAACAACCACGAGACTTATCCTTGTTCCTCGTTCTACATTTATTCAAACCATCATCTGTTGTCATAAGCTTTCCTTGCTTACAAAGATTTTTTTTTAGAATATAAACGTAAGCAAACACCCTTGTCAAATCCACTCTGGGTCCAATAACAAAACAAAGCCTTCGAAGCGCTGAAGTGCTGTTAGAATGTAGCTATAATCAAGTTTAACAAGCTCCATCCTCATATTAAGGAAGTCAGTCGTTAATGGAATGCTTGAACGTCTGTTGTATAACCTATCGAGTGCCATCCTATAACTTAGTGGAATTCCTTAAGCACTGAGGCATTTCCCCGGGCGTTAATTATCCGAATCGTGTGAAATCTCAATTAAATCTCTTTGAAAATACCATCACAACTTTGGTCTTGGTCTTATTTTGTTTCAGCGGTAAATTGTTATCTGTTAGAGCCACAATTAACTTGTACGGTTGTGTGTGTGTGAGTGTAATCTTTAAAATCCACAAAATGATTTAAGAAAACTGATAACACTTTAAGGAATATGAAAAAAAACACGGGAAGAAGAAGAAAACCAACCGAACCTTTCGTCGGGGTATAAAACAAAAATAAAAATCCTGTCGTCGGCGAGAGAGAGGAGCTCATAGAAATTGGAGCTCTTCATTTGATTTTCATTTCACCTCACGTACAAGTGTGGAGTCGTACGTGAAAAATCGTATTTCATATTCGATATAAGTGATATCAGCCATGCGATAAATTATATTTCCACTTGGATATGAGCTTTTTGAGTTCCAACGACATTTCATATCATTTCCAAGTACTAAACCACGTTACGAGAATGAAAGGAGACCAAAAAAGGACAACAGGGATGAGGATTCCTGGGATAACGAAAAAAAATACGAGAAAAGAAAACCACCAGCAGGAAATCGTCGGCATTTCGAACGTGGAAAATGGTTTTAAGTTCAAAAATTTCTTTTCTTTTTATTATTATTATTTTTTATTTGGGCTATGATCGTTTGAAACTGTTATCTGCTTTGAATTATTTAGACTGATTGGAGATAGCGAGAGATCGTCTTGCATCGAGGGGATGAAAGCTAGATAAGATTCGCACCACACATATGTGTAATGTCCTTGTTTACCTGGAGGAAGGCAGGTGTTGTGTGTATGTTTTGCATTCATTTTGCATGAATTTTTCACCAAGGATAATAACAGCCAGACAACAACCGTATGACAACTATGCAAAAGTTTGTTTCTTACACACCTCATATTTTACATTGCAGATAAGCCAACCTTTTATGATATATTGTCCCTGTTGCCTTGTAAACTATGTGCTTTCACTGTTTGTACACCGGTTAACATAGTCGTCGACAAAAATAAGGAGAAGGTATTTTTTGGGGAGAAGACCATTTTTGAATATAAATATATTTTTATATATATATGTACCTACATACATACATACATTACATATATATGTAAGCCGCACCACATACTCTATACACGGCTTACTGCATCGCTTGGAGCTAACGAGCATTTCTTTGGCATATTTCTCCTGGCTGCTTTTCCTGGTAAAATTCTGATTCTGGTATCTTTGCAGGCAGGGAATTTTCCAAGAGGAAAATTCTCTGCATAATTAAGCCGCCTTTGAAGCCAATTTTTGGGAAAGCGTTTAAAATGAAAGTAACTTGACTTCAAAATTTTTCAGGTTATACACAGTCTAAAATATTTTGAATGGAATTTTTTTGTTTTTTTTTTTAAAGCATGGCATAATTAAAATATTTCTATTTTATGTAATAGAGTAATCAGTACTTGAAAATATTTACAAATTAATTAATCAACCGAATGCCATAAATTTTTAGATATGGGTGGGGCTGCGCTATGAAATACAACAATTGGATTTTAATGATTTAGGGAATTTTTATAAAATATTTTGTTAGCACTTTGTGGGGGTGTAATTGAATAATTTCTTTTTTAATCAATATTAAATATGGTTGATACCATTAAGTATGTGATATAATATCATTGTCCGATATTCCACTCAATGATGAAACCGTTGATTTATAGTACAAAAGGGGTTTTTACCTATGAGCACAGACTCAATAAGTCAAAAGAGGTGATTTCCTCGATGAGTTTTTTTGGCGGCTAGTTTTGTATTTTGCTGGGCCCCATGTTTTTATTTCGAAATGTAAAACAGCGTGGGACTCTTTACCTATATTCTTATTTTATAAACACCAGAACTTTTCGCTAGCGCTCCACGCTTTCTTATATTTTGAAAGGTAGGTTTTTTCCATTAATAGCAATAAAAACTTTACATTCAAAATTCTTTTTTGCTTTTTAGTTTATTTTAAAATAAAAGCGTATTTTCTAGTTTTTTTTTAACTATATTTTTTATTTTCTACTTTTTAGTCTGTTATATGTCTTCCGACATTTTGTGGTGACCGCCATATTAAATTTAAACTGACGTCATGCAGATTACTGTATTATAATCGTCACACTCTTTCATTTGATACCCATACTGAAAGGGTTGTGAAGAAAAAGGAAATCCGCCATTTTGAATTTGGAATGACGCCACACACCTATGTAATTGTATTCTACCTGTCAGTATCATGCCTTTCCACTTGATACCAATGCGGGGAGTTCGGGGAACACAATTGCAAAAATCGGCCTCCATTTTGGAACCACCATCTTAATTTTTTTACTAAATGCTCAGGCGAACTATGCGTATGTGCAAAATTTTAAGTTGATCGGTTATATTTTCTACTTTTGAGTCTATGTATGTATGTCTTCCGCAATTTTGTGTTGGCCGCCATTATGAATTTGGAATGACGCTACACCGCTAATTTTATTCTACCTGTCGTACCCTTTCATTTGATACCCATGCCGGGGGTCGAGGAAAACAAATGCAAAAATCGCCGCCTTCTTGGAACCGCCATCTTTATCATTTTTGTACAAAACAATCACATTGCATTGTAAAGAAAACTACGCATATGTGCAAAATTTGAAGTTGATCGGTTTCAAATGGTGGGTGGTATTAAGGGGTGTTTGCTGGTTCGAAAAATGAAAAAATGTAAAAAAAATTTTTTTCATATTTCTAAAGTGCAAACCCTTACAAACAATATCCAAAAATAAAAACTTAAAAATATGGAAAATTGTGGGAGATACAGCGATTTTTGTAGAAAATCCCGCTCTCGCGTAATGAAATGTTTTTCCAATTTTCAAACGCCGTTTTATCGAAACTATGTTTTTTTGCGACGGTACCGAATATCTTAAAAACCGTTTATGCGATTAATGTGAAATTTTTACACAATGTTAAATATGAAGTTTCCAACATCTTGCACCTGGCGTTTTTGATTACGTTTTTCCGTTCGTTTATTATTAACAATTTAGTGCAGCGAAAATTAACTTTTTTTAAAACACCCGCCAAAAATCCAATTATTTTTTTTTTGAAAACCCCCAAGGTTAAGATGTTTTAAATGTTATAAACTAATAAAAAAAAATTTGTTTCGTTTGGTTCAGACGAATACAGCCGGCCAAACCGGTACATCGTTTGCCTCCGACGAAAAAAAGTGTCTCTGGTTTTTTTATTGTAAAGTGTTTTTTTATAAACAAACTAGCTGGGACCCGGTGCGCCTATGCTGCACCCATAAACCAATAGTAGTAATCAGGTGATATGAATTTTAATATACAGTAGGAGAGTTTGAAAAATGCAATTTTTTGGTATTTTTGATTTCAAATAACAAAATGTGAAACTATTAGGGATCTGACATTTTGATCAAGACAATAAAAACCATCCATTGACATGGCATTTTTCGAGATATGAATTTTCATACACAGATGAAGTGTCTCCATGAACCACTTATTTTCTGTATTTTGGATAGCTGGGACCCGGTGCGCCTTGCTGCACCCAACGTTTAAACATTTAAAATCAATCCAAACCTTCAAAATTCAACTCTTCTTAACCAGTAACGAAAAACCAACTATTCCTATAAAAGTTCGAGACATTGGATTCAAAATGCATTTATTTGCAGTGTGACCAAAATTACCTATTATTGTAAAGCTCTGGGGCAGACAATATTTTTTGTCGGCGTGGCCCGTAATAAAGTTATGGTTCTTTCTGGTAAAATAAACACACACGAATATCCTTAAAAATATAACTACCCACCAAAAATAAATATTAGTGAAAGACTATTTTAAAATAAGGCTTTTTCCAGCAACTATTAGACACATAGTATAATTTCAAGAAAATATGTCATATCCACAGTGTTATCCATGCTATAATCTTTTTTCGTATGGACTTTTAGTTAAATTAAACACTCAATAATCGACAAATATTATTACATCCTGAAAGAAAAAAAAATTAAAGGATTATATCTACTAATTTCATATTTAGAAATGGACTTTTGACGGTGATGGACATTATACGCTACAAATTACATGTCTTGCAATTGCTTGGCCCCTGGGTTCTCATCTGCAATGTCACTGACTCAGGTTTTATTTGTTTACCCAGATGCCAGCCTCTTCCCGTATTGCAGAATCCTAGACTTATACCTAAAAATTCAGAGGTGATGGGTTTCTTTCCTTCTTATCCATTATACATAAATCATCCCATATTTCCGTTTCTCCTTACCACCTTTCCAAAAAAACCTTGTTGATCAATTCTGAACCTATTGCTTAGAGAGCTTCAGGATACACTACATTCAATGTTTTTCCATTTGTAGCTAGAATGTCAAAATTTTCCGATTTTCCAACTCTTGAACAACCTACATACAGCTAACCGGGAAATGACACTTATTTGGCAAAATTCTTCCGCCATATTGGCCCCACAATTTTGAATAAGTTTTGATCATAAATTCGTTATTTACTACCTTAAAAATTGCCATATACCGATTTTAATTGGAATCGGAATACAATTCGCAAACTCGTCGGCCATATTGGCGCGGCCATTTTGAATTTAAATTTTGATCATAAAGTCGTTATTTGCTACCTTAAAAAACCTCAGATACAGATTTTCATTGGAATCGGAACACAATTTGCAAATTCGTCGGCCATTTTGAATTTATAAGTTTTGACCACAAATTTGTTATTTGCGACCTTAAAAACCCCTAGATACCCACTTTCATTGGAATCGGAATAAAATTGGCAAATTCAACCATATTTCTGCGGCAATTTTGAATTTCGGTCATATTTCGGCGGCCATTTTGAATTTCGAAAATCGGGCTACGAGGTGCATCATAGGAGACCCCACCGACCTTCATGCAAAAATTCAAAGCTCTGTGATGACTTTCAACAAAGCTCTTCATGACAGCGCCATCTAGGAGTAGCTTTAGAAAGTAATAGAATAGCCTATGTTCTTCCCTTTAATGTAAATAGCATATGGTTAAAATTTCATTAAGATCGGTTACACGGTGTAGGAGCCTATTGCGTACAGACAGACAGACAGACAAACATTCAGTTTTATATAGTAGATTGCCATTATCATTATTTTTCGTTACTTCAGAGTTTTCTCTTTAATATAAACCTTACTTCACGTTTCTCACTTTTATGGTTTTCTTACAATAAATTCCCAAACTTTCTTAAAATTTTTCGCCATTTTACCAGCAAACACCCCTTAATAATTTTCTACGCAATAATGATGGACTCCCATACAAACTTTCATCCCCTATTTCAACCCCTTCAAGCCTTTTTTCGCCTATGTCCTTCTCCGAGGTCTAATCTATATCCGTACCAACTTTTATCAAAATCGGTTCAGCGGTTTAGGCGCGAAAGCGTTATTGACAGACAGACAGAGTTACTTTCGCATTTATAATATTAGTAGGGATGTGCCAGGACTTCGTTTGAGAAGCATTGAATTCGACACGGATTATTGTGACCCCATTCAACAACGAGTTTGATTTTCCTATTGAATTTGGTATAAATCTCAGATGATAAAGACAATGTCTGCATGACTTTGTCTTACATTTTATAGAAGCCAGAAGCAAGTGTGTGAAGTTGATTAGAATGGAATTCAGTCCTAGGGTGTGGGATATGGATTCGACGCGACCCAATACTAACATGATTGAACAGCCAGAAAGAAAGCTTTCAATACTGTTCTTAAGGACTGGAATCGACACCAATAGCTTAAAGTCGTGAGTTGCGAGTTTGTTAAAACCTTAGAGATATATAGATCAACTAGCTTAGATTTACCTTAGTAACAAAATTTAGTTGGTTAATATTTTGAAAAGCTTATACGTGCACACTCTCGCTACAGGCATGAAAATCTAAAAATTTGCCCGCCAGAGGCATGCACGCTCACGCTACAGGCATAAACATCTAAAAATGCATCCGCATCGGCACCGACCATTCCAAAAGCGAGAGCCGTTTTACCAAGTGGTCCCCCGACTAAGTACTAACCACGTTCAATGCTGCTTGGCCTTCCCATTCAAACGAGAACCGGATAATGGCACCATGATAATTGCCCATTTTCTTCGTCCTATATATTTTTTTTCAAGCTCTAATTTTGCTAGTCTAAAAAACTGTGAACGTACCGTGCTTTATTTGACTATTACGTGCGTCTGTTATTGGTGTTTGTAGCCCGAAAAAGTAGAATTTTTACGCATGTGACCGTGCCTGTTTCAAGCTAAGTGCGGGCGAGTCTTATTTTTACTCAGGTGTACCGTGCCTGTTTCGGGTGCCATGTAGGCGGTTTTACCCTGTGCGTGCCTATGCGTGCCGTGCGTATTTTTTTGGAGATGGTTTTGGAGAGAATAGAAGTAATTGTTACTGTTCAGTAGTTAGGGTTTGTTAATTTTTTTATATGGCGCTACAGACTATTGAAAATCTGGGTTAGCACTCTTTCTTGTGAAGCTCATGTCACATGGTTTTGGGGGTTGTTAGAGTCCACTTCAGGCCATATGAATTTGCGCATGGGTTTAGCCAAAAAGTGAGGCATATTTCTTGAGAACTCGGCCAAAAGGGGGGGGGTGGTAAATCATCGAGACCAGTTAGGGTTTCTCATACCGAATAACTCGGAATCGGATTCGGCGAATCTTTCCCCTGTGATTCGGAATCGGGATCCGTTACGCTCGATATGACATTAACTATTAAAATAAATATTCTTGATTATAACAAAAAATAAAATTAGTTGTTCCATCTGTTAGAAACTTTGGTAATTAAAAGAAACAACACGACTCAAAATTTCAAAATTTGAAAAAAAAATAAATCTTGGTAGGTTCTGGGTGTTGGCTTGAACAATTTCTTATGAATAAGGTCTGGGCAATTTTTATGCTACGGCCTTTACTTTTGAAGTTATAAGCACAAACACTTTTCCACCCGGAACAAAAAATGTGGGCAATGAAATTGCGCATGAAAAGCGTTATAATCAGTTTTGCAATAAATCGTGTAATTAAAAAGATATTGGAAAATTACTACTTTTGAATTTACGTTTTTCGACACTTAAACCGCTGTAATTCTTGAAATATTAGCGCTATGTAAAAAATGATACAACAAAAATTATAGATAATGCCGTGTTCTATAAGTATTACGCAGGATTTTTTAATGTAGAATTAACCATTAACGAAATATAGTGCAAAGAGAGTGATATATGAAGTTTGAAGCACTATATCTCCGTAGATATTGACTTTACAAAAAAAATTTTGAGTTTTTACTTGGAATCGGAATCGGCGGTTCTCAGTTTTAAGGACTCGGATTCGGCGAATCCAAAAAGACCGGGTTTTGAGAAACCCTAAGACCAGTTGATTTTCTGATGTCGTATTCATTGAACATTACGCGTCTGACAAAGCCCGGAGATTGGCGGTGAGGGACCGGCTCAGAAAGTCTACGTATTACGGCAGGATTTATTGGATGTCACAGGGTGATAATTGATATTTGCACATCTTCCTTCCAAAGACTTCCTTTAACGATAATTGACATTTGGATTTCTTGATATCCAAATAGACGCACGAAACTGTTTACTGGTAACAATCACCAGATGCAACAAGTTACACAAACGAAGTCAATTCTTGCAGCAATTAACATTTGGACTAGATTGGAATGTTATCACTATGGACAACGGCAACAAGCATGAAAACATAGGCTGTGATAAATATGAGTGAAAGTGTTATCCTTTTTGTTTTGTAACAAAAAAAAATATGTTAGAGTGTCGACCAAATAACAAAATGCTCTCAATCCTTGCCCCATCATATACGAGAATGAAAATGCACACATAAGCTTTAATCATTTAATGTACGAACAGCAGTAGTCCATTATTTTCATAAAAAGGAAATATGCTTCAAGTTTCTACACGTCTTCTCTAGCACCAGTGTACCCTTTAGTATCGCTTTGAAAAGCTGCAAATCGAGCGTTTGCAATAGCCAGAGAACATTTATCCTACTTGACGTCAAGTGCACTGCAATACAACCGCATCAAGCGTTAAGTAAAGAACTACGGAATAGTGGGAGGGCATAGTGCATTTTAGAGGAAAATTGCAGAGAACCCCCATAAATAATTTCCGTTTAATAGGGGATGTGTGCTCCGGTTGATTTACCACTAACACAATTTAATAACATGTCAGAATGTTGGAAGCGAAATACTTTCAAGTCCGTTCTGCTGCATTTAATGCAAAAATATTTCGGTTAATATTCCTGAATTTGCACCAAAAAAAAGGATGTTCGTCCTTTTTGGTAGGGTTGAAAAAAAATATAGATAGAGCAAAACAGGAAATTTTCAATGGAAATGAATTATTGTTTTTTTTTGTTAAATATTAATAATTGTAGAACACTTATTTTTCATATCCAACAAAAAAAACTCTTGCACACATAAATATAATTATTATGTGAAAAGTGAAACAATCACTATTTTCTTAAAATTAAAAAAAAATGTGAATAAAGGATTCAAGAAAACAAAAATATATACTTAAAAATCTTAAAATACTTTATCCTAAAAGCAAAGCACAAACTAAAGATGCAAAAATAAAGGAGAAAGCGATTTTTGAGTACTTTCTACTTTGGAACAATACCATGAAGCGCCCAGAACAATTACCTTTATTCTATGGCGCCCCCTTGAAATCCATTGCATTTACGTCAGATGATAAAAGGAAAGCAATTATGAAAACTTTCACGGAAAGCTTCCAATGGGATAAAATGTTTTTAATTGCTCACCGATTTACCTTACATTCTAATGAATGCCTGGAAAAATCTGGTCAAATGTTTTCTTTTTAATTGTTATACACATCGTTTATACACTTTTTTTTTAATTGTTTTGTTATTTTTTTTTAAAAATTGAATAAGCTTGAATACATCTAGTTACAGGGAAAATAAAAAAAATGTGTCTCTCGGTTTTATTAATCAACAAAAAGTTTCAATAAAAATTCTACCAAAAATAACATGTTTAGCAGTAATGATTGAAATAATTCAAAATCCATTAGACTATACCTAAAACGATCTTAGGAGCTACGCCTCCCAAAAGCAGCAGCGGAAGACAGCGGTCAGAAAACCGGCAGGCTCCAATAAGCTGACCCAGATAGCCGTCGTTCTCCCAAAAGTTTGTGGGCCCATCAGAAACTTGGTAGCACCAGAGTAGGTATTGGGGCATGACAACTAGGTTGGGCATGACAACTAGGTCACCGGAATATAGGTCAAGGCCATCAAGCACCATGTAGGAACCCGAAGGAATCTAGCCGATTGAGATGACCTTTTGGGATGTGATGGCGGACCAGAACGGTCAAACTGTTGGCCTTAGCTTTGAAGAGATTTCGCTGATGCAGCAAAGAGCAGGGCATGTCCTTATTTTACGGCTTCGGCCGAATCCAGGCCAAGCAGATTGGCATGAAAAAGAAGACTCCTGCTGGCTTACAGCAGCAGGTAGAACTCGAGGATAAGGGTGGTCCAGTGCAACCTACAACACAGCAGGGCTGCTGGCCACCAAAGAGTAAGAAATGGCACTATACGGGACTTGCCGGTTGCCGACTAAAACATTACATGCAGTGACCGTCTGACCTGTGTCGTTTACAGCAAAAAGACTAACTACTTTGCTCTCATAGATAAAACGTCGAGAGACCTGGTATTAGTGAAGATAAAGATCACAAAGACCAGAGGAGCATAATTTTTTTATGCTCAGCATACTCTCCCTACGACTACAGGGACCCACCAAACTCAAGAATATCGGGATGAGATGGCTTCTTCGCTTATTATGCTTATAGGCGAATGCACGAAAAAGCACGGTAAACTACTGTAAAGAAGGAAGACAAGAAATAGGTAATGTCATTTGGTTGGGAAAACTGGAAAGACGTGAAAGACCATGTCATCGAGTGGAATCGGACCACGGACTTCTCTGATGCTAGTCGTTCGCCTTAACCTCTAGGCTACCAAATTCGGCAATTGCAGCAATTTACATTAACTAATCATCGGCCCAGTTCATGTCTATATGCTAAACCAGTGTTTTTCAACTGGGGTGCCGCGGCACCTTGCGGTGCCACAGCGCTATGATTGGGGTGCCGCAAAGTTCAGGCATTTTCTTGGAAATTTACTTGAGTGTACTTCAAGATAACTCATTGTCAGTTTTATTTTGATACGAGTTATGTAGCAAGCAAAGAAGCGATTGCTAATCGCGTTCGCCCAAAGTACATTGCTTGGATCTCACATTCCCAGTACCAGTAATAGGCCGGCCAACCAGCAGAAAAGGACGACGTGGGCACTTGTGTCTTGTATACTTTAAAAAGCTTTACATTCTGCTTTGAAAAGCGTGCGGTTTCAATCACAAAATTGGTGACCCTCTCGCCGGACCCCATCCCAGATTTGCGCGTGATATATTCATTTTCGCAAAAAAAATCAACTGGCCCATTAGCCCTCCCCCTCCCACCTTATTCAGATTATAGATCCGCCGCTGTGGCTAAAAAATGCCATCAGAAAGAGTAAAGCAGAGTCTCTTAACGCTGTGCAAGGAAGTGGTTGGTAACCCGTGGGGGCTGCTTACAGGGTAGTGATATAGTCGGTTGAGGGCAACCGATCCCCAACGATTTCTTGCCATATAATGCTGCAAGACATAGTATGGACTCTGTTCCCACAGAAGGGTAACATGGATAGCCTGCCTGCAGTAAACGTAGACGAAGCAGACAGACATCCCAGAGGTAAGGGAGGGATAAATTGTGGAAGCCGCGAAGAAGATTGCCGTTGGAAAACCCCTTGGGCTGGATGGTGTACCGAACGGAGCGGTGATGCTGGCAGCCAGTGCGGCACCAGGTGAGTTCACCCAAGTATTCACAGCGTGCCTGAGAAAAGGAGTGTTCGCTGAGCAAGGGAAGCGCCAAAAGCTTGTGCACATCCCGAAGCCAGGCAAGCATCCAGGGGACCCGTCGGCCTGCAGGCCGATATCTGTTCTCAACACTATGGACAAGTTTTTCTAAAGGGTGATATACAACAGACTACTCCTAAGCGACGAGCGGGAAGGCGGTTTGTCAGAAAGGCAATTCAGTTTCAGGAAGGCTAGATCGACAACGGATGTTCTCAATATGGCGACTAGCCTTGCAAGGGCAGCGATGGATGTGAATAAGAGTTGCGCATTGATAACCCTTAACGTGAAAAATACTTTCAACACCGCGAGATGTAGCAAGATCGTCGAGGCCTTGATAAAACTTGTTACTCCGAAGTATCTAGGGCCCATTGTGATAGAATTCCTTGTTGGTAGGACACTACACTGCGAGTCGGATGAAGGAGTAAGAGATTTTAGGGCAACTTGCGGAGTCCCCTAAGGCTCCGTCCTAGGACTCTCCTGTGGATCATCACGTATGATGAATTACTGGTGCTACTAGTGGGCAAGACGGTTATAGGGCATACCTTCAGCGCTTCAGTTTGGACGATTCATAGTTTTTCCAGGAATGCCTGGACGATAAAGAGGACGTGGAGCATGTCCTCTTTAAATGCCCTAAGTTTGCGGAGCACAAGACTGTTGGAAGCAGTTGCTGAAGTGCAGCTATATCTTGGACCATATAAGGTCGGAGGATATGTGGAGAATGATGGAAGTGGGGCTAAAGGCCATCCACCAGAAGCTTAAGCATTATGAAGCCCAAAGAAACAGAGAAAGGCAAAAAAGGCAAGGAGAGATAGCAGCTAGGTAGCTAGACGGCTAGACTGTTCCGGCTCTGGTGAACACCTTTTGAGGGATCCCTTTTTAAGGTTCATGCTAATGACGCCAGGCTGAAGTAATCGTACCGGTCTGGACTTGAACGTCTTGCAAAAAAGGGTGGGTGAGTTTAGTCAGTAGATGTCTCCTGTCGTAGGAATGGGCAGTCGCACACATTCCCTGCTGCTAGAGCGATGAAAGATTCTCACCACTCTCTCATAAAAAAAAGATCCGCCGCTGGTCAAGGGTGCCACGATTTTTGCTTTTTCAGTCAGGGGTGCCACTCAATGAAAAAGGTTGAAAAACACTGTGCTAAACCAATGAAATGTTCATGTTAAATCTAATCTCATCCCAATATGGTTCTTTTTCCAATACGATACAAAAAATCTCACCCAATTGTCACAATGTTGTACAAAGTAATCCATTGCAATCCATTGCATATGTATCACACACACACCCCCACCACGAAAAAGGGAAAATCGTCCTGAATAGTTCGCCCCAAATTCCAGCATTAGGACTGCGCGTTTCTGATAAGCATTAAAATTAGTTTTGATTATTTAGGGCTTTTCAACATTTGACATAATTTAGTGCAGTATCATTAGCGCCGCAATCTCATTATTCTGAATGTTTTCCACCACGATTCGTCGCTAATTCCCATTATCCATGTGAAATTGTAAGAGGGGATGATGTGTGTGTGTGCATGTGGAGTGGGGAATTATCACATGGAATTTGGGTACCGGGGGTTATTAAATCCGTTGTGGCCTTAATTGAAAGATATTTTTTTTGTGATTTTTTTTTTAGATATTTAAGGACTTTTTGTGTGTTTTTATTGATTCGACGTGCAGAATAAGTCGTGTAGAGGATCCCTTCGAGAACTCCTAAAAAATGTATAAACTTTGAGTTTGTTTCCACTTTAAAAATAAAAAACTTAAAAATAATGAAAATAATTTTTTTTTGATTTTGTATTTTAATAAGAAGATTAAGCTTTGTCTAAAATTTGCATGCATGCCTGAGTAGATTTAAAAGGACAAAAGAAAAAGAGCACGCCAGCTTCCCTTAGTCCTTAGAAAATGTAAAGTGAAAGGAACAGAGAGAGAGAGTACTGCTTACAATTATCATTAAAACGTCGAGGCTTTTGCCTTAAGCTCTACTGGGTTTTGTACTTACCTACCCTAAGAAGATTTAACTATGATTCCCCGTTGATTTCGGGATTATAAACGTCGTAGAGAAGAAGGGGTAGAATGAAAGAAAATCCTTTAATGTTGGTAAAAACAATAAAATTGTAGTTAGCACTATACAGGCAGGATTTTATCCGTGGGAATTTAAAGTGGTCTTAGTCTTAAGCAATTCTCCTTCTCCGTGGGCCCTCTACTCCGCTGTGTGGGCTCTTATACACGGGCATACCATAAGAAATGCGCTCTATTCTGATTTATGAAAAGGAATTGGTTAAACATTATTTTACTTAAAATCTTGTCAGGTCCTTTTGTTATGCAAGATTCGTGGATTTAGATTAACTATGTATGTGCATTGTGAATTTGATATAGGTATTTACTTAATTTTTGGATGAGATAATAATGGCGCATAATGGAGGCGGATTTTGCCATGAATTTTAATTTATTTGTTGAAAAATCGTAATGAGTTTTATAACAGGCGAAGAGAAATTGACCGGCTGAATAGGATTTCTTTTATAAAATACGAGACTCTTAAAAGTTAATAAGTAAAATCTAGTCGGGGGAAATTAGCAAAAAAAAACGCACGAAAGGAGACAAAATTCCAAAATGGCTGAAAATTGGTACACAGCTGCCTTGGGACTTTTTAAGAGAACAATTTCGGAATCACAAAAAAAAAACATTGCCGCCGAAGATATTACTTTTTAGCCAAGAAATCACTAAAAAGCTGGTTTTTTGGAAATTTTTTTTTGATCAGTCAATACGAAACATTATTGCCCACTTGTAATTTTTTAGAAAACTTTGACCTTTCCGAATTATTCACGGTATTTTTTAGCCGAAAAGTGATGTTTGGAAACTTGGACCTTGAATAACTTCGAACGAGTTAGGTTTTCGAAAAAATGACAAGAGGGCTTTTTTGTTGGCAATAACGTTTCGTATTGACTGATCAAAAAAAAATTTAGAAAAAAACATTTTTGGAGTGATTTTTTTGCTAAAAAGTGCTATCTCCGGCGGCCATGTTTTTTGTTGTGTTTTTTTCTTAGAATGTCCCAAGGAAGCTGTGGACCAATTTTCAGCCATTTTGGAATTTTGTCTCCTTAAAATGCGAATTTCCCCGGACTAATTCATAGAGGCTGAAATTCAGATAATTATATTTGTAGTTTAAAGGTTCAACCAATCCAAAGTGAAGTTAATTTATTTATTTATTTGGTTAAAGAAAGCACACTTAAACTATATGTACTACAAACAGTTATTGAAGTAAAGTTATCATTAACGGTATGACTATCAGATCTTAGACAGCCAACAAGGAAGGTCATCAATATCTGCTATAGACACAAATATGGGAAAACCTAAAAGGACTGTCTAAAGCCTCAACCACGATACGAGCAGCGAGCGGCAAGCGGTGAGCGGCGAGCGTCACCAGAAAAATTTAATGTCTCGAATTAGTTTAGCGTTTTCCATATAAAACAATCTATATATATATAAAAAAGAATGTGTGTATAGCTCACTGGTATGAGCTGGACTGTATTTTGTTATGTAGGAGATTAGGACTGCACAACCTAATCAATTTAGTAGCAGTTTTTTGTTTGTAATATAATACTACTCGGAGTTACTTGGATAACTGATTTTTAATTCTCAACAACTTAATTTATATCGTTTAACAATATGCTAAATAATCATTTTTTGACAATTAAAATTTTTATTTATTAATCATCACAACAAGTCAATAAGTTATTGACTTGTTGCGTGGTTGCGGTGACCCACTAATTATTTATAATTCGTCAGCACGAATGGCTTTGCCGCGTGCGGCATATTTATAATTTTGTTTGCTGTGCAAACAATGTGTGTATGTATGATCGCTATAGGCTCCTACACCGTGCAACCGATCTTAATGAAATTTTAACCATGTGCTATTTACATTCAAATTTAGAACATAGGCTTATTACTTTCTAAAGCCACTCCTAGATGGCGCTGTCATGGAGAGCTTCGTTGAAAAACATCGCAGAGCTTTGAATTTTTTGCATGAAGTTCCGTGGAGGTCGCCCATGATGCACCTCGAAGCCCGATTTTCGAAATTCAAAATGGCCCCCGAAATATGACCGAAATTCAAAATTGCCGCAGAAATATGGTTGAATTTGCCAATTTTATTCCGATTCCAATGAAAGTACACCGCACACCGCACATCGCACACCGCACATCGCACATCGCACACCGCACACCGCACATCGCACATCGCACACCGCACACCGCACATCGCACACCGCACATCGCACATCGCACACCGCACATCGCACATCGCACACCGCACATCGCACATAGCACATAGCTCATCGCACATCGCACATCGCACCGATCTTAATGAAATTTTAACCATGTGCTATTTACATTCAAAATTAGAACATAGGCTTATTACTTTCTAAAGCCACTCCTAGATGGCGCTGTCATGGAGAGCTTCGTTGAAAAACATCGCAGAGCTTTGAATTTTTTGCATGAAGTTCCGTGGAGGTCGCCCATGATGCACCTCGAAGCCCGATTTTCGAAATTCAAAATGGCCCCCGAAATATGACCGAAATTCAAAATTGCCGCAGAAATATGGTTGAATTTGCCAATTTTATTCCGATTCCAATGAAAGTACACCGCACACCGCACATCGCACACCGCACATCGCACATCGCACACCGCACACCGCACATCGCACATCGCACACCGCACACCGCACATCGCACACCGCACATCGCACATCGCACACCGCACATCGCACATCGCACACCGCACATCGCACATAGCACATAGCTCATCGCACATCGCACATCGCACACCGCACATCGCACATCGCACATCGCACATCGCACACCACACATCGCACACCGCACACCGCACATCGCACATCGCACACCGCACATCGCACACCGCACACCGCACATCGCACATCGCACATCGCACATCGCACATCGCACATCGCACATCGCACATCGCACATCGCACATCGCACATCGCACATCGCACATCGCACATCGCACATCGCACATCGCACACCGCACATCGCACATCGCACATAGCACATCGCACATAGCACATCGCACACTGCACATCGCACATCGCACATCGCACACCGCACATCGCACACCGCACACCGCACACCGCACACCGCACATCGCACACCGCACATCGCACATCGCACACCGCACACCGCACATCGCACATCGCACATCGCACATAGCACATCGCACATCGCACATCGCACATCGCACATCGCACACCGCACATCGCACATCGCACACCGCACATCGCACATCGCACACCGCACACCGCACATCGCACATCGCACACCGCACACCGCACACCGCACATCGCACATCGCACACCGCACACCGCACATCGCACACCGCACACCGCACATCGCACACCGCACACCGCACATCGCACATCGCACATCGCACACCGCACATCGCACATCGCACATCGCACACCGCACACCGCACATCGCACACCGCACACCGCACACCGCACATCGCACACCACACACCGCACATCGCACATCGCACATCGCACACCGCACATCGCACATCGCACACCGCACATCGCACACCGCACACCGCACATCGCACATCGTACACCGCACATCGCACATCGCACACCGCACACCGCACACCGCACATCGCACATCGCACATCGCACACCGCACACCGCACACCGCACATCGCACATCGTACACCGCACACCGCACATCGCACACCGCACACCGCACACCGCACATCGCACATCGCACATCGCACACCGCACATCACACATAGCACATCGCACACCGCACATCGCACATCGCACATCGCACATAACACATCGCACACCGCACATCGCACACCGCACACCGCAGATCGCACATCGCACATCGCACATCGCACATCGCACATTGCACATCGCACATCGCACACCGCACATCGCACATCGCACATCGCACATCGCACATCGCACATCGCACATCGCACATCGCACATCGCACATCGCACACCGCACATCGCACATCGCACACCGCACATCGTACATAGCACATAGCACATCGCACATCGCCCATCGCACATCGCACATCGCACACCGCACATCGCACATAGCACATAGCACATCGCACATCGCACATCGCACATCGCACACCGCACATCGCACATCGCACACCGCACATCGCACACCGCACATCGCACACCGCACACCGCACATCGCACATCGCACACCGCACATCGCACACCGCACATCGCACATCGCACACCGCACATCGCACACCGCACATCGCACACCGCACACCGCACATCGCACATCGCACACCGCACACCGCACATCGCACACCACACACCGCACACCGCACTTCGCACATCGCACATCGCACACCGCACATCGCACATCGCACATCGCACATAGCGCATCGCACACCGCACATCGCACACCGCACACCGCAGATCGCACATCGCACATCGCACATCGCACACCGCACACCGCACATCGCACACCGCACATCGCACATCGCACATCGCACATCGCCCATCGCACATCGCACATCGCACACCGCACATCGCACATAGCACACCGCACATCGCACACCGCACATCGCACATTGCACATCGCACATCGCACACCGCACATCGCACATCGCACATCGCACATCGCACATCGCACACCGCACATAGCACATCGCACATCGCACACCGCACATCGCACATCGCACATCGCACACCGCACATCGCACATCGCACACCGCACACCGCACACCGCACATCGCACATAGCACATCGCACATCGCACATCGCACACCGCACATCGCACATCGCACATCGCACACCGCACATCGCACATCGCACACCGCACATCGCACACCGCACACCGCACATCGCACATCGCACATCGCACACCGCACATCGCACATCGCACACCGCACATCGCACACCGCACATCGCACACCGCACACCGCACACCGCACATCGCACATCGCACACCGCACATCGCACACCGCACATCGCACACCGCACACCGCACACCGCACACCGCACATCGCACACCGCACATCGCACACCGCACACCGCAGATCGCACATCGCACATCGCACATCGCACACCGCACATCGCACATCGCACACCGCACATCGCACATCGCACACCGCACATCGCACATCGCACATCGCACATAGCACATCGCACATCGCACATCGCACATCGCACATCGCACATCGCACATCGCACACCGCACATAGCACATCGCACTTCGCACATAGCACATAGCACATCGCACATCGCACATCGCACACCGCACACCGCACATCGCACATCGCACACCGCACATCGCACACCGCACACCGCACACCGCACATCGCACATCGCACATCGCACACCGCACATCGCACACCGCACACCGCACATCGCACATCGCACATCGCACACCGCACACCGCACATCGCACATCGCACATCGCACATCGCACATCGCACATCGCACATCGCACATCGCACACCGCACATCGCACACCGCACATCGCACATCGCACACCGCACATCGCACATCGCACATCGCACATCGCACATAGCACATCGCACATCGCACATCGCACATCGCACATCGCACATCGCACATCGCACATCGCACATCGCACATCGCACACCGCACATAGCACATCGCACATCGCACATAGCACATAGCACATCGCACATCGCACATCGCACATCGCACATCGCACACCGCACATCGCACATAGCACATAACACATCGCACATCGCACACCGCACATCGCACATCGCACATCGCACATCGCCCATCGCACATCGCACATCGCACATCGCACACCGCACATAGCACATCGCACATCGCACATCGCACACCGCACATAGCACATCGCACACCGCACATCGCACATCGCACATCGCACACCGCACATCGCACACCGCACACCGCACACCGCACATCGCACATCGCACATCGCACACCGCACATCGCACACCGCACATCGCACACCGCACATCGCACATCGCACATCGCACATCGCACATCGCACATAGCGCATCGCACACCGCACATCGCACACCGCACACCGCACATCGCACATCGCACATCGCACATCGCACATCGCACACCGCACATCGCACAACGCACATCGCACACCGCACACCGCACATCGCACATCGCACACCGCACACCGCACATCGCACACCGCACACCGCACATCGCACATCGCACACCGCACACCGCACATCGCACATCGCACATCGCACATAGCACATCGCACACCGCACATCGCACACCGCACACCGCAGATCGCACATCGCACATCGCACACCGCACATCGCACATCGCACACCGCACATCGCACATCGCACACCGCACATCGCACATCGCACATCGCACATCGCACATCGCACATCGCACATCGCACATCGCACATCGCACACCGCACATAGCACATCGCACATAGCACATAGCACATCGCACATCGCACACCGCACATCGCACATAGCACATAGCACATCGCACATCGCACATCGCACATCGCACACCGCACACCGCACACCGCACATCGCACATCGCACATCGCACATCGCACACCGCACATCGCACATCGCACACCGCACATCGCACATCGCACATCGCCCATCGCACATCGCACATCGCACATCGCACACCGCACATAGCACATCGCACATCGCACACCGCACATAGCACATCGCACATCGCACATCGCACATCGCACACCGCACATCGCACACCGCACACCGCACACCGCACATCGCACATCGCACATCGCACACCGCACATCGCACATCGCACACCGCACATCGCACACCGCACATCGCACATCGCACATCGCACATCGCACACCGCACATCGCACACCGCACATCGCACACCGCACACCGCACATCGCACATCGCACACCGCACATCGCACACCGCACATCGCACATCGCACACCGCACACCGCACACCGCACATCGCACATCGCACACCGCACACCGCACATCGCACATCGCACATCGCACACCGCACACCGCACATAGCACATCGCACATCGCCCATCGCACATCGCACATCGCACATCGCACATCGCACATCGCACATAGCACATCGCACATCGCACACCGCACACCGCACATCGCACATCGCACACCGCACATCGCACACCGCACACCGCACACCGCACACCGCACACCGCACACCGCACATCGCACATCGCACATCGCACATCGCACATCGCACATCGCACATCGCACACCGCACATCGCACACCGCACATCGCACATCGCACACCGCACATCGCACATCGCACATCGCACATCGCACATAGCACATCGCACATCGCACATCGCACATCGCACATCGCACATCGCACATCGCACATCGCACATCGCACATCGCACACCGCACATAGCACATCGCACATCGCACATAGCACATCGCACATCGCACATCGCACATCGCACATCGCACACCGCACATCGCACATAGCACATAGCACATCGCACATCGCACACCGCACATCGCACATCGCACATCGCACATCGCCCATCGCACATCGCACATCGCACATCGCACACCGCACATAGCACATCGCACATCGCACATCGCACACCGCACATAGCACATCGCACACCGCACATAGCACATCGCACACCGCACATCGCACATCGCACATCGCACACCGCACATCGCACACCGCACACCGCACATCGCACATCGCACATCGCACACCGCACATCGCACACCGCACATCGCACATCGCACATCGCACATCGCACATAGCGCATCGCACACCGCACATCGCACACCGCACACCGCACATCGCACATCGCACATCGCACATCGCACATCGCACACCGCACATCGCACAACGCACATCGCACACCGCACACCGCACATCGCACATCGCACACCGCACACCGCACATCGCACACCGCACACCGCACATCGCACATCGCACACCGCACACCGCACATCGCACATCGCACATCGCACATAGCACATCGCACACCGCACATCGCACACCGCACACCGCAGATCGCACATCGCACATCGCACACCGCACATCGCACATCGCACACCGCACATCGCACATCGCACACCGCACATCGCACATCGCACATAGCACATCGCACATCGCACATCGCACATCGCACATCGCACATCGCACATCGCACATCGCACACCGCACATAGCACATCGCACATAGCACATCGCACATCGCACACCGCACATCGCACATAGCACATAGCACATCGCACATCGCACATCGCACATCGCACACCGCACACCGCACACCGCACATCGCACATCGCACATCGCACATCGCACACCGCACATCGCACATCGCACACCGCACATCGCACATCGCACATCGCCCATCGCACATCGCACATCGCACATCGCACACCGCACATCGCACATCGCACATCGCACACCGCACATAGCACATCGCACACCGCACATCGCACATCGCACATCGCACACCGCACATCGCACACCGCACACCGCACACCGCACATCGCACATCGCACATCGCACACCGCACATCGCACATCGCACACCGCACATCGCACACCGCACATCGCACATCGCACATCGCACATCGCACACCGCACATCGCACACCGCACATCGCACACCGCACACCGCACATCGCACATCGCACACCGCACATCGCACACCGCACATCGCACATCGCACACCGCACACCGCACACCGCACATCGCACATCGCACACCGCACACCGCACATCGCACATCGCACATCGCACACCGCACACCGCACATCGCACATAGCACATCGCACATCGCACATCGCCCATCGCACATCGCACATCGCACATCGCACATCGCACATCGCACATAGCACACCGCACATCGCACACCGCACACCGCAGATCGCACATCGCACATCGCACATCGCACATCGCACATCGCACACCGCACATCGCACATTGCACATCGCACATCGCACACCGCACATCGCACATCGCACAGCGCACATCGCACATCGCACATCGCACACCGCACATCGCACATCGCACATCGCACACCGCACATCGCACACCGCACACCGCACACCGCACATCGCACACCGCACACCGCACATCGCACACCGCACACCGCACATCGCACATCGCACATCGCACACCGCACACCGCACATCGCACATCGCACACCGCACATCGCACACCGCACACCGCACACCGCACATCGCACACCGCACATCGCACATCGCACATCGCACACCGCACATCGCACACCGCACACCGCACATCGCACATCGTACACCGCACATCGCACATCGCACACCGCACATCGCACATCGCACATCGCACATAGCACATCGCACACCGCACATCGCACACCGCACACCGCAGATCGCACATCGCACATCGCACATCGCACATCGCACATCGCACACCGCACATCGCACATCGCACACCGCACATCGCACATCGCACATCGCACATCGCACATCGCACATCGCACATCGCACATCGCACACCGCACATCGCACACCGCACATCGCACATCGCACATCGCACATCGCACATCGCCCATCGCACATCGCACATCGCACATCGCACACCGCACATCGCACATAGCACATCGCACATCGCACATCGCACATCGCACACCGCACATCGCACATCGCACATCGCACACCGCACATCGCACACCGCACATCGCACACCGCACACCGCACATCGCACATCGCACATCGCACACCGCACATCGCACACCGCACATCGCACACCGCACATAGCACATAGCACATCGCACATCGCACACTGCACATCGCACATCGCACATCGCACACCGCACATCGCACACCGCACATCGCACACCGCACACCGCACATCGCACATCGCACATCGCACACCGCACACCGCACATCGCACATCGCACACCGCACATCGCACACCGCACACCGCACACCGCACATCGCACACCGCACATCGAACACCGCACATCGCACACCGCACACCGCACACCGCACACCGCACATCGCACACCACACACCGCACACCGCACTTCGCACATCGCACATCGCACACCGCACATCGCACATCGCACATCGCACATAGCACATCGCACACCGCACACCGCACACCGCAGATCGCACATCGCACATCGCACATCGCACATCGCACATCGCACATTGCACATCGCACATCGCACACCGCACATCGCACACCGCACATCGCACATCGCACATCGCACATCGCACACCGCACATCGCACATCGCACATCGCACATCGCACATCGCACACCGCACATCGCACACCGCACATCGCACATCGCACAACGCACATCGCACACCGCACATCGCACATCGCACATCGCACACCGCACATCGCACATCGCACATCGCACACCGCACATCGCACACCGCACACCGCACATCGCACATCGCACATCGCACATCGCACATCGCACACCGCACATCGCACACCGCACATCGCACATCGCACAACGCACATCGCACACCGCACATCGCACATAGCACACCGCACATCGCACATCGCACATTGCACATCGCACATCGCACACCGCACATCGCACATCGCACATCGCACATCGCACATCGCACATCGCACACCGCACATAGCACATCGCACACCGCACATCGCACATCGCACATCGCACACCGCACATCGCACACCGCACACCGCACATCGCACATAGCACATCGCACATCGCACATCGCACATCGCACACCGCACATCGCACATCGCACACCGCACATCGCACATCGCACATCGCACACCGCACATCGCACACCGCACACCGCACATCGCACATCGCACACCGCACACCGCACATCGCACATCGCACACCGCACATCGCCCATCGCACATCGCACACCGCACACCGCACATCGCACATCGCACACCGCACATCGCACATCGCACATCGCACATCGCACATCGCACATCGCACATCGCACATCGCACATCGCACACCGCACACCGCACATCGCACATCGCACATCGCACACCGCACATCGCACATCGCACACCGCACATCGCACATCGCACATAGCACATATCACATCGCACATCGCCCATCGCACATCGCACATCGCACACCGCACATAGCACATCGCACATCGCACATCGCACATCGCACACCGCACATAGCACATCGCACACCGCACATCGCACATCGCACACCGCACATCGCACACCGCACATCGCACACCGCACACCGCACATCGCACATCGCACACCGCACATCGCACACCGCACATCGCACACCGCACACCGCACACCGCACATCGCACATCGCACATCGCACACCGCACATCGCACATCGCACACCGCACACCGCACATCGCACATCGCACATCGCACATCGCACATAGCACATCGCACACCGCACATCGCACACCGCACATCGCACACCGCACACCGCAGATCGCACATCGCACATCGCACATCGCACACCGCACATCGCACATCGCACATCGCACATCGCACATCGCACACCGCACATCGCACATCGCACATCGCACATAGCACATCGCACATCGCCCATCGCACATCGCACATCGCACATCGCACATCGCACATCGCACATCGCACACCGCACATAGCACATCGCACATCGCACATAGCACATAGCACATCGCACATCGCACATCGCACATAGCACATCGCACATCGCACATCGCACATCGCACACCGCACACCGCACACCGCACACCGCACATCGCACATCGCACATCGCACATCGCACACCGCACATCGCACATCGCACACCGCACATCGCACATCGCACATCGCCCATCGCACATCGCACATCGCACATCGCACACCGCACATAGCACATCGCACATCGCACATCGCACACCGCACATAGCACATCGCACACCGCACATCGCACATCGCACACCGCACATCGCACACCGCACACCGCACACCGCACACCGCACATCGCACATCGCACATCGCACACCGCACATCGCACATCGCACACCGCACATCGCACACCGCACATCGCACATCGCACACCGCACATCGCACACCGCACACCGCACATCGCACATCGCACACCGCACATCGCACATCGCACATCGCACACCGCACATCGGACACCGCACACCGCACATCGCACACCGCACACCGCACATCGCACATCGCACACCGCACACCGCACACCGCACATCGCACATCGCACACCGCACACCGCACATCGCACATCGCACATCGCACATCGCACACCGCACATAGCACATCGCACATCGCCCATCGCACATCGCACATCGCACATCGCACATAGCACACCGCACATCGCACACCACACACCGCAGATCGCACATCGCACATCGCACACCGCACACCGCACACCGCACATCGCACATAGCACATCGCACATCGCACACCGCACATCGCACATCGCACATCGCACACCGCACATCGCACATCGCACATCGCACATCGCACATCGCACACCGCACATCGCATATCGCACACCGCACATCGCACATCGCACATCGCACATCGCACACCGCACATCGCCCATCGCACATCGCACACCGCACACCGCACATCGCACATCGCACACCGCACACCGCACACCGCACACCGCACATCGCACACCGCACATCGCACACCGCACATCGCACATCGCACACCGCACATCGCACACCGCACACCGCACATCGCACATCGTACACCGCACATCGCACATCGCACACCGCACATCGCACATCGCACATCGCACATAGCACATCGCACACCGCACATCGCACACCGCACACCGCAGATCGCACATCGCACATCGCACATCGCAAATCGCACATTGCACATCGCACACCGCACATCGCACACCGCACATCGCACATCGCACATCGCACACCGCACACCGCACATCGCACATCGCACATCGCACATCGCACATCGCACACCGCACACCGCACATAGCACATCGCACACTGCACATCGCACATCGCACATCGCACATAGCACATAGCACATCGCACATCGCACATCGCACACCGCACATCGCACATCGCACACCGCACACCGCACACCGCACATCGCACACCGCACATCGCACATCGCACATCGCACAATGCACACCGCACATCGCACACCGCACACCGCACACCGCACATCGCACACCGCACATCGCACATCGCACACCGCACATCGCACATCGCACATCGCACACCGCACATCGCACATCGCACATCGCACACCGCACATCGCACATCGCACATCGCACACCGCACATCGCACATCGCACACCGCACATCGCACATCTCACATCGCACATCGCACATCGCACATCGCACATCGCACATCGCACACCGCACATCGTACATCGCACACCGCACATCGCACACCGCACATCGCACATCGCACATAGCCCACCGCATATCGCACACCGTACACCGCACACCGCACAACGCACATCGCACATCGCACATCGCACAACGCACAACGCATAACGCACATCGCACAACGCACCGCTCACAAATTGCCAAAGATTACACTAGAAAAATAGTACTAGAAATTACATTTAAGCGGAGAAGCCGAAGGTCTCTTGCGACAAGTGTTGGTCACTAATGACAACTATGAGCCAGCCTGGAAACTAGGGGGTTTTTAAGGTCGCAAATAACGAATTTGTGGTCAAAACTTATAAATTCAAAATGGCCGACGAATTTTCTAATTGTGTTCCGATTCCAATGAAAATCTGTATCTGAGGTTTTTTAAGGTAGCAAATTTCAAAATTTAAATTCAAAATGGCCGCACCAATATGGCCGGCGAGTTTGCGAATTGTATTCCGATTCCAATTAAAATCGGTATATGGGAGTTTTTAAGGTAGTAAATGAATGAAAATTCATATCTCGAAAAATGCCATGTCAATGGATGGTTTTTATTGTCTCGATCAAAATGTCAGACCCCTAATAGTTTCACATTTTGTTATTGGGAATCAAAAATACCAAAAAATGCCTTTTTCAAACTCTCCTACTCTATATTAAAATTCTTTCTGATTAAAAGATGCAAATTTCTTCTTCCACCAGCAGCCAGAGCTACAATCTACAAATGCTACATTCGGCCCCGCCTGGAGTATAACTCATTTATCTGGGCTGGCGCCTCGAAACCCGCCTTAGCGTGGCTGGACAAGGTGCAAAGCCGCGCCATCCAAATCATCGGAGATGACAGCCTTTGCATCTCCACTCCATAGACTCTTTGAGCCACCGTAGGAATGTAGCAGCCCTGCCAAAGTTGTATCGCTATTACCATGGCGACTATTCCACTGAAATATTTCTCTCGCAACACAAGACTAGCCCACTCGGCTCACACTCATACACTGCAATCCCCTTTTTCGCGCACACTAACGTCTAAAAGTTGGTTTATAAATAGAACAATTTGGCTGTGGAATAATCTCCCACAATCAGTTTTCCCGAACAGGTACAACACCCAAGAGCTCAAACGTAAGGTTCATCGCCACCTGCTCCAACGCCCTCCAGACCTCCCCTGATCTATCATATCCTCTTCTAACTTTCAAACCAAGCTTGCTACTAGACATTGCACCATGACATGAACGACATGACAGACTGGTAGGACAAACGGTGATTCCTAAGCTTGGTTTTCCCACATAACGATTCACCATTCTACCCAGAAAGCCCGGACGATAAAGAGGACGCAGAGCACGTCCTTTTTCAATGCCCCAGGTTCGGGGAGCACAGGACTATGCTGGAAGCTGATGCAGCGGCGTAACGCAATAGCGAAATCCCACACGGGGAGAGTTAAAGACCCACAGAACCCAGAGGCAGGAGCTTCTGATGCTGATGCATATTCCCATTGTTCCGACTCTGCTGAGCACCAATTCGAGAGGCTTTTTAACGTTCATGTTGATGACGCCATTTATGCCCTGCGCCGTTGTGGACTGTGGGCATCAGTGTAAGTTGGTCCAAGGTTCTTCTGTGCGATACACCAGTGCTATGTACTTTGTGCAGTCGCGCTACATAGCTTAAACGTTAATGCTTCAGAATCATTCTAAAAAAGGACCAAAATCCCTTCACTAATCCATTGCCATTTTTGTAATTATTTAACAAATTAATGAGCGCAGATTATGTTTCTGCTCTCCTTTTTTTATCAATTTCATTAACGAGACATTTTCCATCCCCAGAGCTACAAGGCAAATCGCTTTTCCAGGACACCCCTTGCCGATGAGACCGCGAAGGCCGTCAAAAAAAATGGTTGCTGCATAAAAGGAAAATTATTACAAAATTATTTCGTGCCATTTACATGACGACTACGACTTTTTGCTACGAAAACTCCTTTAAATTGTTTGAAATGTTTGCGTAATTTTTGTTTTGTTTTTTTTGTTGCTAAATTCGGAATTGTTTAGGTTATTACGAGGGACGGGGTTTTTGTCTGTAGGAGTCCAAATGGCATTCCCAAGTTTAAAAGGAGCAGCAGGAATAAGAGCAACAATTTAGCAATTTCAATTCCTCCAAGGACCTCAATTAATTAAACTTATCGAATTAAAGGGAACATGGAACAACATCAGCATCAATGGGAGGTTTTGTCAGCCGAAATATGTCTTTGGCTTCGCATTATTTGCGCTTTTCGTCTTTCCGTCTAATCCGGATTTAATTGAATTCCCCCCCACCCTTTTGTCCGTGCCGCCCTCAAGTAGTCCTGATCATCATCTCATTCCGCGCTACACAGCCAGCGATGCCAGTTCAGTTCTACTCTTGCTTTCTTGCTGAGGCCCAGCGCTCGACCATGTTCAACGGAGAGAAAACCTCCACAAGTGCAATCTTATAGTGAAAGAGCTAAAAGGAACAAAATGAATGAGAGGATTGCTCGGATCGCTCTTATCCTTTTGGGAATTAAGTGAATGGCTTAAGATTTGTGAAATACTTATGAGCCAAGGATAACAAAGAAGCGGCAACTAAGTGTGTTTTGAGTTCATCGAAGCGTATTGAAGGGTATAACCAGATGTTCCTGTAATTTATCTGCATTGGCTTAATTCGTGATGTCGTACAAAAAGGATATAAACGTTGTACTGACTCCCAGCGATAAGACCGGGCTGGGATTACTTGGGGGATTAAAATCGTGTGATTTGCTTATGACGATGGATTCACGGAGTTGTACAACTTTTGTCCTTGGCTCATTTACTTCGCTACTCCCCCCCATCTGTTTGCCGTGCTCCTGCCACCCCTCCACGCAGTTGATTACTGTTTACTACAATAAAAAAGGATATCCGTCCCCTTCAGGATTTATCGTTTGATAACGGGTTAACTCGTGCAATTGAAAATTGATTCTTTTGTTCAATTTTATGACTTTGTCAACAGCTCATCGTTGTCGCGCTCATTTTCCACAGCTCGCTTCGTACCTCCTGCTCTCTCTTTCTCGCAATGTCCTGGGTATCATAATCAACACTATTCTTGAATCCTTAATAGTCATTTACAGAGCAAATAAATATGAAATCGTCCGTATGACACAAAAGTCCTGGACGAGGGCATGTACTATACAAAGTTCTGTTCATAATGTGCAAGTTTCATGCCATTGTAGTGTGCTGCTCTAGAGGTAGTAGCTAGACTGCTGCTATATTCCCGAAAGGGACTCACCGAAAATACTACAGAGAGATGGGTGGGCACTTGTCCAGCTTTAAAAACCGTCACACCATCACGTTATGCGATATCAGAGAATTTATGGCTTCTAAATGAAAGCTATTCAATGCGATTTATGGTATTGCAATATTTTAGATTTTGATTTACGGTCCCAGCCATACCAGCATATTTCACGATAAAAACTGACATTCACAAAAGACCGTATTTGATTATGCTTTGATTTTTTGAGAATGAGAATTTTTCCAGGGTTTATTTGTTTTATGAATATTAATTGGAATTTTACTGTGCTTCTGTACATGAAGATCGAAATTAATACTGTGACGGTTCTGGCAAATGTCACCAAATTGAAATCTAGTATGGATTGACATTGTGTCTATCAAAAATGTTTTTTTTTTGTTGAAATCCTAGGTAAACTGTGTAAAACGATCTGTATTTTTACAAGTTTCAAAATGAAGGATTTTATGGAATGGACCACACAATTTGATTTATGTTGTCCTGATCACAATGGACCTGTCCCATGCCCTTTCCCTTCCCATTTTTAATATTGATTTCCTGCTTGCTGTTATTTGTGGGAGTAGCTACAGGAAAATTTTGCATGCAAATGAACACTTCGAAGCTTTTGTAAGTAGTAAATATGAATATGAAATCTTATGTCGGACTGCGTTTCGTATAATTTCTTCCTGAGAATCGAATTTTATTAGCATTATGACCACATAAACAATACTTCCCTACCAACACCCTACTCCGTCAGTATAGTGAGTCAGCTCTGTGGTAATCGGACTACAGTACAACCTCCGTACTTAGAAGGTCAATTCTGTGGACTTTTGTGCCACCAGACATTCCGCCAAATTTATAAAGCCTAGGTTTAACAGATTGTTTAATCGAGAGTGTTTGAGAATGCAAATGCATGACATCGGCCCAAGAACATTCAACAAAGAAATTACTCAACAGCCTACCTAAAGATTTTGTCACTCAGACTTATTTGGTCAAAAAGGTCATGCCGAAAGAGATATCGCTATCTCAGTATAGCGACAAAGAACACGAACGGCAGGATCGTCTTCCTAGAGACCCGTCCTAAACACCATAATCGATATTCGCTAAAAAAAACACAAAATTGCTTATATCTCGGAAACCGTTGCCCGTAGGCCATTTTTGATGAAATTTTACACCCCTGCCAAATACTTTCTGCCAAAATACCATCTAGAATTGATATCCGCTAAGAAAAATACAAAATTGCTGATACTTCTTTTACTTTGTTTCTATTCTCACGAATCCCACAAAAGCTCATCCAAGACACAAACCCACGCTCCACCCTATCGATTATCCATATGTGGTAACTTAAGGCGCAGTATCGCGGTGATCAACCCAACTAATGTTTTGACATTCTTACCAAAGCGCTCTAGTAATGCTATCAAGAATAAACACCTTGAAGTTCACCAGACCAGTTGCGGATCACATGTGGATCACAAGTATATTTCATTAGAGTCCGATCGTTTAGTGTTCCATTTACCAAACTGATGAGTGCCGCAATATCCGGTTTCGAAGTGAAAGCAGTATTAAAGCCCTGTCTGTGCAAGGTTTTCGCCTTTTTAATAGCTGCGATGACCTTAAGACTCGAGCTGGTTACATCGACTGAGGTGCAGCTAACACCGGAAAACATTCTGGACCATATGATGAGTTAGGAGGATGTGTGAAGAAAGGTGAAAGTGCTGCTCTAGGCCATCCACCAGAAACTTAAACAGTCATCATCAGGAGCTCCACAGCCTATTGTTGGCCTTGGCTTCCTCCAGCATTCGCCTCCATGATTCTCGATCTCTGGCTCGACTTTTCCAGTTTCTTATTCCCAACTGCCTAAAGTCTTCTTCGACGTCATCTATATATCTTTTCTTAGGCCGGCCGGGTCTGCGTTTTCCTGACGGTACTTTCCCCAGCACTATCTTTGTCGGGTTCCGTTCCGCACCTCGTTGGACGTGACCAATCCATCGCAGTCTGTTTATTTTGATCACTTTGACAATGTTTGGAATCTTGCTGATTTCATACAACTCTGAGTTGTATCTTCTTCTCCAAACGCCATCAACCTGTATTCCTTTGTAGATCGAACGAAGAATTCTCCTTTCAAATCTTCCTACCAATGCTTCGTCTGCGTTTTTCAATGTCCACACTTCCGAACCATATAGTAGGACAGGCCTTATTAGTGTCGTGTAAAGTGCCAGTTTCGTCTTCCTTGATATATTTCTAGACGTCAGGTGCCTGCGTAGACCAAAGTAGCATTTATTAGCCAGTGCTATTCGTCTTCTGATTTCGGCCGATGTATCATTACCTTTTGTTATAATCGTGCCGAGGTACACAAACTCATCTACTGCTTCTATATTGTAGGTGTCTATCGTTATGTTCTGTCTGCTACTTCTGGCGTTTTTTGTGTACATATACTTTGTTTTGTGCTCGTTTATTTCCAACCCGATTTTTTTTGCGGCTTGCTCAAGTGCTACAAAGGTCTCCTTCATGCTCTCAAATGATCTTCCAAGGATAGCTATATCGTCGGCAAAGGCTAATATTTGCACTGACCTATCGAAGATGCACCCTGATGTGTTAATCGATGCATCTCTTACTGCTTTTTCTAGGGCCACGTTGAATAACAAGCAGGATAGTGCGTCGCCTTGCCTTAATCCTCTATTTGTTCTGAGGGGTGGGGATAGTTCACCATCTATTCTGACTCTACACCTTGCATCTCTCATCGAAATTTTCGTCAGTTCTACTAGGTGATTAGGTAATCCGAGCTGCTCCATAGCATCAAATAACTCATTACGGTTCACACTATCGTAAGCATATTTGTAGTCGATGAATAACATGTGGATGTTTATGTTAAATTCAACAGCTTTTTCTAGGGTTTCTCTGAGTACAAATAGCTGGTCGGTTGTGGATCTTCCAGGACGAAAACCGCATTGATACTCTCCTAATATTCTTTCCACGTATGGTCGTAGTCTAATATAGAGTACACGTGAAAATACTTTGTACGTTGTGTTCAATAGCGTTATTCCTCTATAGTTGTTGCAAGATAGAGGGTCTCCTTTTTTGTGTAAGGGACACACTATGCCCTCGTTCCACTCATCAGGCATTTCTTTCCGTCTCCAGATTTCCACTATTACTTCATGTAGTTTTTGGATAGTTTCCTCTCCGCCTTGCTTAATGAGTTCTGCAGGTATGCTGTCAGACCCTGATGCCTTATTATTTTTTAGTGCTCGCAATGCCAGGCGTACTTCCTCTATGGTGGGGGCTGCTGTACTGTCATTCTCATCGTCCGCGTTCATGTTCTGCACATTTCGGGTACCAATGTGCTCCTGCTCTGGGTTCATTAGTAGTAGTTCCTCGAAATGCTCTGCCCATCTAGCCAATACGTCGTCCTTATTACTTAATATCTCCCCACTTTTATCCTTGCACATTGTCACTCTAGGCTTAAATTCTTTCCGTTGTTGGTTTACCTTTTTGTAGAAGTTTCTTGCATCATTTAAGCTTGCTGATCCTTCTATTTTTTTCATTTGTTCTTCCCAATACTGCCTTTTTTTCGCTTTGTGCATTCTCTTCTCAGCTCGCCTCTTTTCTTTATACTCCTCTTCAGAGTTTCTTGTTCTGTGCCTACTTAGCATGACTTGGTAAGCTCGGTTTTTCTCCATTGTCACCTGGGCGCATTCTTCGTCAAACCATTCTACTCTTCGTTCTTGTTGAACGAAACCTAGAATATCTTCTGCTGATCTTTTCACTGCTCTTTTTATGTCATTCCATTGGTCGTTCAAGTTTTCATGTGTGTTTTGACCAATTTCATTTATTCTTACGTTGAGCAGGTTCTCATAATCAGCCCTAGTTTGCTCTTCCTGCAATCCTGCCACGTTGTATTTTCTGTCTCTGTTTCCTCTTCTTGTTTTTATTGTCGATATCCTGGCCCTAATTTTCGTTCCCATTAAGAAGTGGTCAGAGTCTACATTTGCGCCGCGGTATACTCACACATCAAGCACATTGGACTGGTGGCGCGCGTCTATAAGGACATGATCGATTGCGTTGTTGGTTACTCCATCTGGCGACTTCCAGGTTGCTTTTTGAATATCCTTATGCTGGAATTTGGTGCTGGATATAACCATATTTTGCGCCATGGCGAAGTTTATAAGTCTTAATCCATTATCATTGTGGTGTTCGTGCAAACTAAACTTTCCAATTGTAGGCTGAAACGCTGCTTCCCGTCCTATTTTAGCATTGGCATCTCCAATGACTATCTTTATGTCATGACGGGGACAGTTTCTGTATACTCTCTCTAAAGAGTCGTAGAACATCTCCTTTTCTTCTTCCGGACTCTCTTCTGTTGGAGCGTGTACATTTATGACTGAATAATTGAAGAATTTGCCCCTTAAACGAATCTTGCACATTCTTTCATTTATGGCTTCAAATCCTATGACAAGGTGCTTTATTTCCTTCCGAAGAAACTTAAACAGCTACTAGCTCTAGCTACTATCTCTCCTGGGATTGCTTTGCCTTTCTCTGCCTTTTTTAACCTCGCACTGAAACTTAAACAGTGCGAGGTTAAAAAAGGCAGAGAAAGGCAAAGCAATCCCAGGAGAGATAGTAGCTAGATAGCTGATTCAGCCTCGGTAAGCCGATCCCGAGGTGAAAATGCAAGATAAGAAGGAGGTGGTTTTAAGACCGGGTTAGAGATCCACTGGAGCGATAGGCAGGAGCTTCTCGGTAGAAGGCTGTCCTGTTCCGATGCTTCTACGGGTACTTATGTAGCCAGTGAATTGTGTAGCGAGCTTCATCTAAGTCACCTTTCTCGCAAAAAAAAGCTGAGGCGAGACCTCACCATTCTGTTCTAGATTTGGTGGCCACCAATTCGTGGGATGCTTTTAAGCGTCACGCTGATGACGCAAGACGAAGTAATGCCTTAAGAATTGTTCAAGTCCGGACAAGGAGTTAGTGGTAAAAAATAACGTTTTGACCTCGCCTATTGGGTAGCTAATCATCTCAATCTCCGAGCCCCGTACAGAAGTTCCCTGCTTGACGCTATTTCGTTCCCATCTTCGTTCTTATGTTAGAGAACCCAGAGAAGAGTCAAGTTATATCTTCTACCGAGCGTATATAGCTCAGCTCTGCATGATTCCACTAGTTTGGAATGCATCATCCCAGATCCTAGAGTTCTTATGGAGGCTTGATTATCTATTAAAATACCAATGCTACCTCCTTATGTAGGTTCGAGGTTCACTGTCTGGTAGGCTTTCAGGATCCCCAGTATCTCCGCTTGAAAGATACTTACATGCGACGGAAGGTGTCAGGACAGTGAACAGTTTCTTATGTTTTTTGGGGCCGGCGGTGAATATTCGCAGATCAAATTTCTTCACGATGCCTCTGTTTCTGCACTCCCATATAGATCGTGAATGCCAATCGGTGACTGTAGTCTGGCAAACCCATCGAGTAACAAGCCCTAGATGTTGTTGCCCGGTGGTGAAAAATCTGGTCATTCTAGGAATCTTGCTTAATTTTGTAGCAAGCTTGTTAAGGTTGGTGCTATGCCACTACACCAGTGCTCCATATTTTATCATGGTCTTTATGACAGTGGTGTATACCTTATTCATCGGTTTTGGTTTTAGACCCCATACGGCAGGCCTACCTAGCAGATGTGCCATGAACTTCGTCCAATTCAGAATTGATTCGTATCGGAGTTAAGCTTTTTTTTGTCTAGCCTACATGTTTTTTAAAAAAAAAACACAAACTCTATTTTTTCAAGATGTTTTATTGAAAGTATGATCCATTACAATTACGTTGTGCAGAATATCATTCAAATGTCTGCGTCTGGGGCCATCAATTCAAATATTTAAATTTTCAATGACTTTTCGACATGTTACCAAAGTCATTTCACAAATTTCAACTTGATTAGTGTTCTTTAGATCATTAATTGTTTGTGACATGTTTGCATACACTCGACTTTTCAAAAAATCTCACAAAACGAAATCTAATGATGTTAGATCACATGACGTTGGAGTCCAATTTAAATCTGCATTTCCTAAAATTGCGCGTTAAGGAAAATTCGATCGCGATGAGTATTTTTCAAAGAACGCCCATTTTCATAATAAGTTTGAATAATGTAAACGCGTTGCTCCAATGTATACATGGCCATGGTTGAAATTGTACTACCTTCTACTACTAAAACAAAATGGATTATGTCATTTGGAAAGACGTCATGTGTAAACATTATACAGTGCTGACATCTAGGCGTCACATTTAGATGACACTTTTTTTTCACGTAATGGATATAAGTAGCTGAAATTTTGACTGCAGTTTAATGACAAATGGCGATTAAGCCCGGTATGGAAGGCTCAAGAAAATTGCTCAAGAAAACTTCTGCATTTATTTCCTTAAGAAAAATTGACAACAGTTCAGAAATTTTGACAGTTCCTTTTTCCATTGCGAACATTACCTACATAAATTGTTTTATGATTGTTTGGAATTAATGAAATAGTTTTAATTAATAAGGAATTAAAAAAGACTTAAAAAAATAATAATAAAAATTAATAAAATGTTATTTTTAGTATTGCGGAAAGTTCCTTTCAATTTCAAAAAACAGCTGACATGTCATGTACTCAAGAACCGTTAAAATTCCTTCAAGAAATAAATGAATCGACACTTATTTCTGGAGGAAAAACTAAAATTTTATCAAAAGCGACATCTCCGTGTCACTAAAAAACACGATATTTCACGGTGTGAATTTCTTGACTCTAGCATACCGCTTGCAGAAATCGCTCCAGAAAATATTTCTGTACCATTTCTTGACCATTTTTTTACATAGTTTTAAGATAAGCAAAGAAATTTCTTGAGCCTTTCATACCGGGCTTTAGTAAAAGCAAACCTTTTTCGATACCACGTTGCGCCATCTATTTAATTTTTTAATGACTCATTGTATGTCATGATGAGACGCTAGAAGATAATGTACGAAAATTTCGTATGAGAAATTGGAGAGAACTTGCAAAACGTTGAGACGACTGGAAGAAGAAAGAGTTCTACAAGGACTCTATCGCCAGTTAAGAAGAAAAATAGAACCAATTTAATTTTTTTATATTTATTATAACATTCTAAAAATTGGCTTTAATAGTATTTAAAAAACAAAGTATTTCCTTACAAAACACATCCAATCGCCACGGGAAAAAACATAACTGCAAAAACCCTTCCAAAACTCTTAAATTAATTACTATTAACAATTTCAACGAAAAAAAAAACATTGTTTCCTCCCCTGTATATACGGCAATAGTCCTTAACTGAATTAAATGGTTTCATTAAGGACATTAGAAGAAAAAGGGGCAAATTAAAAACTGACCCCACAAACTGAAGTTGTGAAAAATTTCCCTTTTTTAAAAAAAAAAAACAAAAACAAAATGAAAGTCCTATAAAAGTTTATTGCTCGGAAACTATCTGTGGAATCGATTTCAACTACCGTAATATATCTTGAAAGCAATAAAAGGGATTTAAGTATATGACATATCTAGATCTAAATAGTCATCAGCAATCCCTTTTTTTGACCAACTTAAATTGACCTTTCCTTTTTTCTAGATTGGCTGCTGAAGGGGAGTGGGGTGAAATGAAAGAATTTTCTTAAATCATTTTGAAAAGAAAATTGCATTTATTAAATTGTAAGCAAAACATAAAAAATTTAACAAAAAGAATTCAAAACAAAATAAAATCGATATTAAGATTTCTTGGTCACATCCGTGCAGACGTGCAGGGGACCACTGTAAAGGATAAACGGCACAGGATCATAAAATCAAAAACGTTTTGAATTTCATCGCAATCACATCCTTTTATTAGTGTTTACTCAGTTGACTCATGCACAGATTCACGAAGATGATTTCCAGCACACCAAGGCTGAATCCTTTTTGGGGAATTTTCGCATGTATTCCCCAAACAGAAATGTTGAGAATAAGAGAGCATTTTACCACACACACTGCGTATGCGGGAGTGCGTGTCTCTGTGTGTGCGATCGTAAATATTTGTTTATTTCTACACCATATCACAGGATAAAAGTTAACAGGTATCGCATGGATTTGTTTGCTATTGAATTTACGTGCGACAAAGCACACGTGAAAACTCAAAAAAAAAACAAAAAACAAAAAAAAAAAATAAAGAAGAACGAAGAACAAAAACAAAAACAAGAAAGAAGTGAACAACACAGAAGTGTAGTCTAGATAGGAGGAAGAAAGATAAAAATCTTCAACAAAAGCCACTTAGACGGTAGATCTCAAGTTACGAGGAACTTCCCGTCCAGTTTTATGTCAGATTATATCTCTATAGGAGAGGATTCCCTTCGCTGGAGGGTAGAAGTCATTCAAAGGTCAATTACGATAATAGTACCAAACCTTTGCCTTTTCTCAGTTAAATTCAAAAATAAAGACAGACGCATGTACCAACTTAATCCCTCGTCTAGGAGATGAAATTTATATGCTATACGAAAAAGTTTATTTCGCACTCCCCTCCCTTCCTTCACTTTTGTTTTCTTGGAATAATTTTTTAGGAGTTCGTTTGTTTTCGGGGTCGAAAGCGTTAAAGAGATATAAAAGTGCTGTGATATTTCGATTTCTATTTCGATTTAATATATAACTTTTTTCATATTTTTTCTTTCTTTCGGTAGATTAGTTTCAAGGTGTTGTATACTTTATGCTCATAGAGAAACATAATACTCGTACAAAAGAAAGTTATCTTTTTTGTAGCACAAAAACTTTCTCTTTCACAATCGTAAACGAGGTAGAACAGGTCAGTTTCTATTTTGGAAAATCATAAGAAATCATTATCAGGAAATTGACCCGGGAATTAATATTTTCTCGGAAGACTTTTGTTATTTATAGTCAGTCTCTTTAACTAAGCTCGCTGAATAGATCTTAAAACAGATCATAAGTAACATTTACAACGATAGAAGTACGGACATCATTTAACCTATTTATTTGTAAACCTGCAGATTTATCAGTCATCTAAGTATACTGAAAAATTTCAAGATGGCTTCCTGTGTAAAGTCACATACTTCACGCCAATTTTATGCAACTTCGATTGCCAATTCAAGGTCTCGATTGAGGATCTTCAAAAGTGCCACGCTGAGGTAACTAACCCATAAACAAGATCGCAAACAAGATAGTCCACAGATTGATCTAAAATCGAAAAAGCCGCAATCAAAGCTTAAGTTTATGGACCCATAATTCGACTAACATAGCTCTAGGACAGTGGTCTCCAAAGTGGGGTACGCGTACCACGAGAGGTACGCAGCCAATTCTAGGAGGTACGCCAAATTTCACTTCAAAGGACTTTTTATGTCCTCTGCTTTTCTGAGATATTTAAGGGGACATTTCCCTCTGTGGGCATAAAAAATTACCAATTTTCAAGATTTTTTTCTCGTTAACGAACAAAGCAATTCAACTGAACTTTTTTTTATTGTTTTTATTCATCCTTCAAGTAAGTTACATAATTTTTTCGGATCATAAAAAGTATTTTTTATCCCCTTAAAGGCGATTATCTAATAATGACATATTTTTTCGCGGTGGCAGAGATTCAGATCAAACGTTTCAAAATATTTTCCTCAAAGTTGTTCTAATTATTTGTCAAATATGTCATTTCAGTATAGACCAATAATTTTGATTTGTTTTTTTTTTGTTCAAAAGTTATAAAAAAAATAGAAGCAAAAAAAGACCGAAAAATGGCACATTATTTCAAATGTCCGCCATTTTGTATTTTTTTTGGAATTTTAAAAAACTGTTGGTCTATACCGAGCGCCATATTGTATTATTTAAGAAAATGTGAAAATTTTTGATTTCAGGTCACGTGTGTAACCAGGATTACTGCCACGAGCACGACGTGTACGCCAAGAACGGCGATCTTTGATGGCGTGGAGGTGGATAAAAAATATTTTTTATGATCCGAAAAAATTATGTAACTTACTTGAAGGATGTTTTGTAATATTCGAATTTGGATTCTCGCACTCTTGATTTTTGTGTTTTTGGATCAACTTTATACTTGACAGTTGCAGTAGGCTCTGGAAGAAAAATAAAAACTATTCTTTGTATGACTTGTGTTAATTCAATAAATCAATTTTTGAGTCTTAAGGATATATAATTTATTAATAAATATTAACAGGATATATAATTTATTAATAAATATTAACAGGTTATGGGCCCAGGAACGCAACGAATAATATTGGATTAATTAAGGTGAGATAAATATTAATAAAAAACAAAAAAAAAATACGATGAAACTGAAACCTTGTTTCATATTTAACAATTATTATTAAAAAAATTCTTTTTAGAAATATCAAAAGAATTAAATTTATTGCGAAAATTTATAAAAAAAAAAAAAAAAAAAAAAAAAATAATAAGTCAATGAATGAATAATTAAGTCAATTACATTTTTAGATAAAACACAAGTTTGAAATCGCAATAAAAATGGCAGACAAAATCGACACTGGTCACATTAGCAAATTTGATGGCTCCAATTACAATCAATGGAGATTTCAAATCCAGTGTGCGCTACGAGCGAAAGGAGTGTTTGCAATCGTCGATGGTACCGAAGCCAAACCAGCAGAAGCAGGCAATGAGCAGTCAGCATGGATAAAAAATGACGCTGCTGCAATGTTTATCATGACTTCTGCAATGGATTTTTCTCAAATAACGCTAATTGAAAACTGCCCCTCGTCAAAAGACATGCTGACCAAACTCGATTCAATCTACATGCAGAGATCAGAATCAAATAAAATGATAGCGCATGAGAAATTCCATCAGTACAAGATGAAAGAAAATGAAAAGATGGCGCAACATATAGCCAATGTCGAAAATCTTGCTAAAAGGCTTAGAGAAATGGGTGAGAACATCAGTGACGCTGCGATAATGACAAAAATCATCGGCACTCTACCACCTAAATTTAGAAACTTCCGTCAAGCATGGCTTTCAATGTCAGATGACAGGCAAACTATTCTAAACTTGATGTCCAGACTCATCGATGAAGAATCAAACCTTACTGCGACAGAACAAATTGAGTCGGCTTTAGTTTCGACACACAGCTCGAGAAAATATCATTTTCGTGGGCGGACAAGAGGTCGAGGTGGTCATCACGAAACTCAAAGGAACCAGCGTTATCATCCATATCAACAGAGAAAGCAAGAAAGCAACATCAGCATTGAAAAATTATCCCAAGAGAAATCAACTGCTCCAATTTGTTACCACTGTCGTAAACGTGGACATATAGCTCGCAACTGTTGGTTCAAGGAAGAAAAATCAGATAGTCAGGATTCAGAAAATTTGAGGAAAGGTCACGGTGAGTTTTCGGCTTTTAATGCGGCCATTTTAGTGAAAAATGATGACACGTCAAATTTTTGGACGATGGATAGTGGAGCCAGTGCTCACATGACTCATCATTTGGATTTTTTCTCAAAGCTTTCTAAAGTTGACGATACAACTGTCCTACTTGGAAACAATGAGTCACTTCATGTGCAAGGAATTGGAGATGTCAGGATTAAGAAGTTAATTAACAACTCTTGGTACGAATCTATCATCACGGATGTCTTATATGTTCCGGATTTGAAGAGAAACTTGTTCTCAGAAGGCGTTATTACAAAAAAGGGTTGGACAATCATCAAGAAAGGGACGGTTGCTAAAATCTATGACGGTGATGAACATATTGCTTCTGCTGTTCAAGAAAATAACAAACTTTATCGGATGTTATTCCAAACGTTGTATAATCATGAGGCCAATGTAGCAGCTAGCTCCTCGGACCATGATTTGAAACTGTGGCATGAGAGATTAGGACATGTTCATGTTGACAGAGTAAAAGATATGATAAACAACGGCATAGTCTCGGGAGCTGCTGGTGTTGACAACTCTTCATTTTTTTGTAAAGCTTGTGTTCATGGTAAACAACACTGCCCTCGAAAAGAAAAAGTCGGAGAACGAGTTTTTGCTGATGTCTGTGGTCCTTTTTCAACTGAATCAATTGATGGAGCGAAGTATTTTCTTCTTCTTAAAGATGACTACTCAGGATTCATGAATGTTTACCTTTTGATGCACAAATCAGATGTCTATCAGCGACTAGTTGAATACTGTAAGATGATGGACCGAGCTGGACACAGTGTACAATGTCTTCATTGTGACAACGGACGAGAATTTATCAATGGAAATGTTATTACCTTTTTGAAAGAACACGGAATCACGCTTGAGACAACTGCTCCATATACACCTCAACAAAATGGCCGAGTAGAGAGTGAATGGGCTTGATACCTATTCGGAAAACTCAGTGGATGGGTGCAACGCAAGCTTTAGAAAAACAAATGATTTTAGTAACAATTCCAGAATTTTATTAGAAATATACAATTTTTGCGATTCAGTAGTGTTCGTTAAATTCAGTATAAATTTCAAGTATGCTTTCAATTCATGCAATTTCAAAGTTCAATTTTAGATAATCTCAAATTTATGTAAGATTTATGTTCACTATAAATTCACTTTAAAAATTATTGTTACTTCAATTCATATACAATTTTTATTTTTTCTCCAAACATAAATTGACGTGGGCTTCGAGTCTAATTCTATTTTTCAATCCGATTAATTTCGGTGTACTCCTACTCCTGTTTGGTAGAATTATGCCTTCGTAAAGCTAACCCGTGGTTCGTTCTCCAACTGAAATATTAAGAGTTAGGGTTAAGTTCGGTTTGAGTTTTATATCAGCTCAGGACGACTGATATTGATTAATAGTAATTTCTATCAGCTCACGTCGACTGATAGAACCAAGATTTGATATCAGTTCAATACAACTGATATAGTAGAAATTTCTATCAGCTCAAGTCGACTGATAGAACCAAGATTTTATATCAGTTCAATACAACTGATATAGTAGAAATTTTCTATCAGCTCAAAACGACTGATAGAACCAAGATTTACATCAGTTCAATACAACTGATATTTGTAGAAATTTCTATCAGCTCAAAACGACTGATAGAACCAAGATTGAGATCACGAGCCTTTTGCTGGAGTTTCTTCTACTTCAATTCACGTAGAAGTCCGAATGCGATCTGGATTTTCTGATCAACGTGCCCCGATATTTATCTCTCTGCCAACAATAGTAATCTGGCGGGGCAATTTCGTAGTGGGGCGATGCTTTACTCTGCTGACGAAATGGCGTCGTCTAAATATGTAACGTTGCTGACTAAGTTGTTGCTGTATTAGTGCATTGTGACATTTCGATCAGCTGCTTAGCAGGTAATATGGACTTTATTTAGTTTTTAGTTATTTTAATTTATTTTTATGAAATTTCAGGAATTTGGACACCAGTGGGATATGCTGAGGAGGGCTTGTTAGTGTTGTCAGGTTTGTATTTTTCATTTGATGTATTTCTTTGTGGTGAAATTAATTCTAATTTCAGGTGGTCGAAGCTGCATAGACGGTTTTTGGCTAGTTTATGTCGAGGAGTTTGTTTATCCCAGGCTAAGTGTTTTTTTTGATATTTTTGTGATGTTTAATTATTATTGTTTTTTTGTAGGTTTTTGATGTCACGACGGAACATCCTCCGGGCCCTTGAAGTGCTGGCTTCAAGAAGATTCCTTGGTGCTGAGTTTCTATGTTGACCTTGTAAGAAGTTGTAATTTTTTAAATAAAATTCAAAATTTAAATTCATTGGTTTTTTTTTTTTTTTTTTTTGTTTTAATTCATTTTATTAATTTTCTGGTTAATTCTATAAATGATTGAATCTTTTACTTATTCTGGTTTGGTTGTTTCTTGTTGGGTTTTTGCGGTTGTGTCTTCTTGTTGGTGCGATGAGCTGCGTCATGGAGGACAACATGACACTCTCGATTTTTATTTAGGGTAAATCTTAGGACCCTTCCTTCAAACGTTGTGCGATAGGATCGTTTGGCTTGGAATATTTTGTCCCATGGCCAGGGACATGACCTGATCCTTTCCCATAGCGACGGATCTATGCGGACGTTGGGTGGTGGCTGGCACTGTCGTTTGCGGTATTCTGCCAGGGAGATTTTTTTCTTGGTCGTGGTGTTCCGCCTGCACGTTGAAGTCGGAATTTTTTGTGGCAGAGTCCTTTTCCGAATTTCCGGACCGCATGCCGTAGCCTCAAAAGTTCTCCTTTTGATTGGTCGCTGCGGAGAAGTTGGTGTCGATAGAGTTTTTTTTATCGATGGTTTCGGCGTCGGTGGAGTGGGCAGTCTGGGCAGATCATCGATCCACAAATAATCCATGCTGTGAAAAATTTTTTTTTTTACGATCACTATTACTTCTGGGTCCACTATGATTGAGGACTTTCTTGAGTACTGTATGACAATTTTTTGTAACGGTTTCTTCAATAGTTTTTGTTGTACAAATTGAAACATTGGGTTTGGATGGTTGGGACCCGTGATGTATTGTTGTGGATGGATTCTGCAATTTATTAAAGCTAGTTCTTGATTCGTTATTAAATTTGTGGGTTTATTTTCGCAGGTGGGTTTGTTGACGGTTCTATAGGTAATAGACAAATTTTTGCTATTGGTCTCTTTAAGATCGTAGATTTTGTTTTTAACGTAACTACGCGGACTAATTGGTCTGATCCTGGGTGAACGTCGAGTACTCGCCCTAACATCCACTGAGAAGGTGGTAGATTGTCTTCCTTAATAAGGACCAGTTGTCCAGTCTTGATATTTTCATGAGTTCTAGTCCATTTCGGCCTTTGCTGTAAACGCGAGAGATACTCCGAGTTCCACCGTTTCCAAAAGTTTTGGTAGAGTTGTTGGATGTATTGCCATCGATCTAATCGATGAATATTTATGTCCAATACCGAAGGTTCTGGAGGTGTGAGTAGAGTGTCTCCAATCAGGAAGTGAGCGGGCGTTAGTGGAGTGAGGTCTGTAGGGTCATTGCTGATTTCGCATAATGGTCGAGAATTTAAGCAAGCCTCTATTTGTGTAAGGACGGTGTTGAGCTCTTCGTATGTGAGAGTTGCTGTTCCCAAGATGCGTTTTAGATGGTATTTGGTTGATCGCACCCCTGATTCCCATAATCCACCAAAATGTGGTGCCGAGGGTGGAATAAAATGGAAGTTTACCCCTTCGGTTTCTAATGTAGCTGCGATTTCCAAATTTAATTCAGATCTCATTTGAGAGGTTTGCCTGGTCATCACCTTGTGCGCACCAATGAAATTTGAGCCGCAGTCACAGTAGATATCGCTACACTTGCCTCTTCGTGACACAAATCTCCGATAAGCTGCAATGAACCCTTGAGAGGTGAGATCCGTCACGACTTCTATGTGCAAGGCCTTGGTGGACATGCATACGAAAATTGCTATGTATCCCTTATATTTTTTTGCTCCTCTTCCTTTGAAGGTTTTTAACTCGAAAGGGCCGCAGTAATCGACCCCGGTGTGGCTGAATGGCCTGGACATTCGTACTCTTGCCTGAGGTAAATCTCCCATCAGTTGTTGTTGTGTTGCTGCCCTTTGCCTATAGCAGGTGATGCATTTGTGTATCTGGAAGCGAATTGTGTTTCTTGCATTTATAATCCAATAATTTTGACGGATGACGCTCATCATCAGTAGAGGCCCTCCATGTAAAGTTTCCTTATGGTATTTGTCGATGATTAATTTCGTGATGTGGTCCTTATCTGGCAATATCATCGGGTGTTTCTCCTCATACCTCAATAGTGAATGGTTCAATCGTCCGCTGATTCGTAGCACTTCCTCGTTATCCAAGAATGGTGTAAGTTTGATCAATGGACTGGATCTATTTAGTTCGCGTTTCTTCTTAAGGCAGTTGATTTCTTCTGAGAAATGTTTCCGTTGGACAGTTTTTAGAATGGTGACTAAGGACTCTTGAAGTTCCGTATTTGTCAGATGAGGGAATTCTCGCCCTTGTCGCTGAGTCCTACAGCCATTGATGAATCTCTTGCAATAGGCAATGACTCGTACGAGCTTGGTCAGGGATGAAAATCTCTGGAAGAGGTCTTCTTCTATCTGAACGTTGGCACAGCAGGGTTTTAGTGTTCGTTGCTCCATATTGGTTGTCTGATTGATCCTTGTAGTAGGCCAGTAATGTGGTGCTTTTGTCAGCCAGTCGGGTCCACTCCACCATAATTTATGATCCTTTAAATTCTCGGATGCTAATCCTCGGGTTGCGCAATCCGCGGGGTTCTGATTGGTTGGTACATGACGCCAGATGAGGTCTCCTGGGAAATTATGTATGAGGGATACGCGGTTTGCGATGAAAGTCTTCCATTTCGTAGGGTGCCCCTTCAGCCACGCCAGGACAATTTCGGAGTCGGTCCATGCGTAGGTGGGCGTGTTATCCGTGAGTTTTAATGCCTTTTTTGTAAGTTGAAGCAATTTGGTGAGTAACACGGCCCCGCATAGCTCTAATCTGGGTAGTGATACGGTTTTTATAGGGGCTACTCTAGTTTTTGAGGTGACAATGTTGATCCGTCTCTTTCCGTCATGAATCGTGGATATGTAAATTACAGCTGCATAAGCGTGGATAGATGCATCGCTGAATCCATGGATCTCCACTTGTGTACGCGAATCGATGATGTTTAACCATCTCTTTATGTCAATTTTGCTTACCCCTTGAATGCCCTCTTGATATTTGGCCCACTCTGATTGGAGTTCAGTTGGTACCGAGTCATCCCAATCAATTTTTGCCATCCATAATTTTTGCATTATAATTTTGGCACGTATAATGACCGGGGCTAGCCATCCTAATGGGTCAAATAATGTGGATATTTCCGATAGGATAGATCTCTTGGTCGTCTTGGATGATCGTGGTTTTCCCTTCAAGGTATAGGAGAATGTGTCCGATCCTGGATTCCAATAAATCCCGAGTGTTTTTACACTGTCATGATTGTTGATGCTGAAGGTTGAATTGATTCCCCTTAATTCCTCTGGAATTCCTTCCATCACTGCTACTGAATTTGAAACCCATTTCCTGAGCTGGAACCCACCTGAGTTCATGAGGCTGCTAAGTTGTGCTTGTTTTTCCTTGGCGGCTGTTTCCGTGTCGGCTCCTGACATTAAGTCGTCTACATAGAAGTCGGTCTGGGCTGCTGCGGATCCCACTGGATAGTTCCCTTGTTCATCAATTGCCAATTGCTTTATGACCCTTGTCGCCAGATATGGCGCACTTTTTGTCCCAAAGGTGACCGTGAGCAATCTGAAATCCTGGATCGGTTCTTGTGTTGATTCCCGCCATACGATTTTCTGGAGATCGGTATGTCGTTTAGATACTCGGATCTGCCGATACATTTTTGCGATATCAGCAGTGAAGGCAATACGATGTATCCGCCATCTGAGAAGGATGGTGAATAGATCATCCTGTTGTGGAGGCCCGTTCAGTAGAATGTCATTGAGCGATAATCCATTGCTGGTTGGTGAAGATGCATTGAAGACTACTCGCAGTTTTGTTGTACTGCTATCTTCTTTCACCACCGCGTGATGAGGTAGGTAGCACCCGTATGGTTTTTCGTTATTGGAGATATGTTCCATATGGTCCAGGGTGATATATTCCTTCAGACATGCATCATACTGCTCCTTGAATTCGGGATTTTTGCTTAATCGTGTTTCGGAATGGTAAAGACGGGAGACGGCTGTTGGTCGCGAGGTTCCTACAGATGTATGCTGATTGGATAATGGAAGTTCAACTTCGTAACGTCCATCTGGTCTACGCTTGTGAGTTTTAATAAAGTGCTCTTCACATTGTTGTTCCTCTTCCGTGAGTGGTTGTTCATTAATTATTTCCTCTAGTTCCCAAAACCTTTTCATCTGTTCTTGAATGTCGAATAGAACATGAAAACTATTTAACGTGACCGATGATGTTGGTTCTTCTACCCTTCCTGACAGTATCCATCCTAAGGCTGTCTCTTGAGCGACCGGTGATCCTTTTTGGCTGGGGATGATACCTTTTCTTAGTATTTCTCCGTTGATGTCTGCACCAATGAGTATGTCGATTTTGGCGGGATGGTAATAGTGAGGATCTGCTAGTCGTAATTGATTGATGTGGTCCCAGTCATGGTTGTAGATTGCTCTGGTTGGAAGGAAGTTGGTCACTGTGTTCATGACTAATGCAGTCACTTCTACTGAAAAATCGTCTTCATAATGTGGTCCCACGGTCAATGCTACTTGAGCCTTGATGTCTTCTGCACTGACCTGTCCTGCTAAAGTGACATTGGCTATAACCGCCTTCTTTCTCAGTTTCAGTTTCCGTACTACGGATTCTGTGATCATCGACACCTGGGATCCTGGATCAATTAATGCCCGGACTACCAATTGTTTACCTGCCGCGGATCTCAATCTTACGAGTGCTGTTGCTAATAAAACGTGACGAATCGGCGTTCCATTTCCCTTTGTTGAGGTTAAATTACATGATGGTGGTTTAGCTATTGCTGTCAATGTTTGACCGTGAGCCTCGGCGGAAGCTGTCGGTGGTAGTGGTTGAGGTGTGCCGGAATTTATGGGTTGTGGTTCCCCCCTTCGGTGCAACAAAGAATGATGAGGTTGGTTGCAAATGTTGCACTTGTATTTGCTCGGGCATTGTGCCAATCGGTGGCCATGGCCTAAACAGTTTAGGCATAATCCTGTTGTTTTGACCACCGTTATCCTTTCTGCAACTGACAATCTAAGGAATTTCTGGCATTGCCGAATACTATGGTTGCCTTGACAATGGCTGCATTTTGTAGTCCCTGTTGCGTGGAATGCTTGCGACGTGGTTCTTGGCTTTGAAGAGAACCCTCGATAAGTTTTACCCAACGATGAGCCCTTCTGCGCGACGGCCTCTAACGTCCTAAAGCGTCCATCCATGAATTCTCTGAGGGTTTCCCACGATGGTATAGATGTATCCTTGCTGATGGTTTGTTCCCATAATTGATGGGTGTCTGCTGGAAATTTCTGGACTATCGTGTAGATGATCACTGCATCCCAGCTCTCCACCTTTATTCCTAGATTATAGAGGGCTTGTAAACATTCAGTGGTTATGTCCATTAAATTCTTGATCCCTTGTGCAGATTCATTCGATACGGCGGGTTGAGAGAATAGTAGTTTCAATTGCGTATTGACTAATACTCTCTTGTTGTCGTATCGGTCAACTAAAAGTTTCCATGCTGGATCATAATTGTCGTTGGTGACTGGTACTTGACGTAAAAGGCCTTCAGCTTCTCCACATAGGTGTAGTTTCAAGTATTGCAGCTTTTGTGCCCTTGACAAGTTAACATTCTCGTGGATTAAGCTTGTGAACAAATCATGGAATGTCGTCCATTTTTGGTAGTCTCCCGAAAATTTCTCTAACGTGATCTTTGGGAGTTTTATTAGGTTTCCTCTGCCAGGCATAGTCGTCTCCTGGAAACTATCAGAGTGCTTTGGTGATTGTGCTTCTGGTTCTTGCTTAGGATATTCCCTTTCGAAACGAGTTTGGATTTCCGCATAATTCGTGAAGAAAAATTCCTCCATGGTTGAGTATAAATCTTTGGTGAAATATTCATGTGTTACATGACTAGAATCTGCAGGTTGTTGATTTTTCTCTATTAGTAAGTCCATATGGGTTTTTTGAATTTTGTTGAATAAATCCTGAAAGGCTTGAAGACGTCTTTTGTAGTATGGAGGCGTCCTTCTATCCTTTCCATCCTTTCGATAATTAGACATGAAGTTTTCTAACAGCTCCTTGTGAGCTAATTGTTTGTTGAGTGCTCGTTCCATTTTTGATGTTCTCTCCGACCGCTTGATTGTTACTAACTCCCTCTAAAACTCACGTTGCACTATCCGGCTCGAAGGACCAAAATGAATGGGCTTGATACCTATTCGGAAAACTCAGTGGATGGGTGCAACGCAAGCTTTAGAAAAACAAATGATTTTAGTAACAATTCCAGAATTTTATTAGAAATATACAATTTTTGCGATTCAGTAGTGTTCGTTAAATTCAGTATAAATTTCAAGTATGCTTTCAATTCATGCAATTTCAAAGTTCAATTTTAGATAATCTCAAATTTATGTAAGATTTATGTTCACTATAAATTCACTTTAAAAATTATTGTTACTTCAATTCATATACAATTTTTATTTTTTCTCCAAACATAAATTGACATGGGCTTCGAGTCTAATTCTATTTTTCAATCCGATTAATTTCGGTGTACTCCTACTCCTGTTTGGTAGAATTATGCCTTCGTAAAGCTAACCCGTGGTTCGTTCTCCAACTGAAATATTAAGAGTTAGGGTTAAGTTCGGTTTGAGTTTTATATCAGCTCAGGACGACTGATATTGATTAATAGTAATTTCTATCAGCTCACGTCGACTGATAGAACCAAGATTTGATATCAGTTCAATACAACTGATATAGTAGAAATTTCTATCAGCTCAAGTCGACTGATAGAACCAAGATTTTATATCAGTTCAATACAACTGATATAGTAGAAATTTTCTATCAGCTCAAAACGACTGATAGAACCAAGATTTTATATCAGTTCAATACAACTGATATAGTAGAAAATTTCTATCAGCTCAAAACGACTGATAGAACCAAGATTTACATCAGTTCAATACAACTGATATTTGTAGAAATTTCTATCAGCTCAAAACGACTGATAGAACCAAGATTGAGATCACGAGCCTTTTGCTGGAGTTTCTTCTACTTCAATTCACGTAGAAGTCCGAATGCGATCTGGATTTTCTGATCAACGTGCCCCGATATTTATCTCTCTGCCAACAATAGTAATCTGGCGGGGCAATTTCGTAGTGGGGCGATGCTTTACTCTGCTGACGAAATGGCGTCGTCTAAATATGTAACGTTGCTGACTAAGTTGTTGCTGTATTAGTGCATTGTGACATTTCGATCAGCTGCTTAGCAGGTAATATGGACTTTATTTAGTTTTTAGTTATTTTAATTTATTTTTATGAAATTTCAGGAATTTGGACACCAGTGGGATATGCTGAGGAGGGCTTGTTAGTGTTGTCAGGTTTGTATTTTTCATTTGATGTATTTCTTTGTGGTGAAATTAATTCTAATTTCAGGTGGTCGAAGCTGCATAGACGGTTTTTGGCTAGTTTATGTCGAGGAGTTTGTTTATCCCAGGCTAAGTGTTTTTTTTGATATTTTTGTGATGTTTAATTATTATTGTTTTTTTGTAGGTTTTTGATGTCACGACGGAACAGAGAGAGAGATGCAAACTGTTATGGGAGCCGTTCGATCGATGTTATATACAGCCGATGCTTCAGCTTCAAATCTTTGGGGTGAGGCAGTGAGTACAGCAGTTTACATCCTGAACAGAACACCTACATCCCATACCAAAACGTCTACGCCATTTGAAATTATGTACGGCTCGAAGCCTTCCATCAAACATCTGCGAAAATTTGGATGTGAAGCTTATATGCACATTCCAGAATGTCAAAGAGTCAAACTGCAACCAAAGTCGAAGAAGATGGTCTTTGTAGGGTATGATGGTGATTCAGAGAATTATCGTTTGCTAGACATTGCCACGAAGAAAATCCAAGTGTCTAGAAACGTCATCTTCAACGAAGATTCGACTAGTCCACCATACCCCGAAACTATTAACTTACAGAAGATGTGTGAAAAACCTGTACAAGATGATTCAACGAAAGAAGAAATGGAGCTTCAACCTCCGATTGCAGAAATTCAAGAAGAGGCAATCGAAGATCACCGCCAAGACAGAAACGAAGTTGAAGAGATCAATCAAAATCGAATGAAGTTGAGATCACGAGACCAACTAAAGAAGCCAACTCGTTTTACTGCAAATTTCACTGAAATTCCAGAGCCTTTGACATATTCGGACGCTATGAATAGTCAAGATGTTCTTAAGTGGAAGGCTGCAATCGATGAAGAATTGGAGTCTTTGAAGAAAAACAATACCTGGAAAGTAGTTCTCAAGGAACCAGGAATGAACATCGTTGGATCAAAATGGGTCTTCAAGATCAAGGACACAGGCAACAAGGACAATCCAAGATTTAAAGCAAGACTTTGTGCGAAAGGGTTTACTCAGAAGGAAGGCTTAGATTATCAAGAAATTTTCTCACCAACCACTCGATACGACTCGATTAGGATTCTCTTGGCTCTTGCAGTTCAACACAAATGCAAAATTATGCAATTTGATGTGAAGACTGCATTTTTGCATGGAAGTCTGGATGAAATTATCTACATGGGACCACCAGAAGGAGCAGGAATTCCAGACTCTATGGTTTGTTTACTTCTGAAAGCTCTATATGGTTTGAAGCAATCGTCACGTTGTTGGAACAAACTATTCAATGACTTCATGATTAAGCGAAATTTCAAACGATCTGAAGCCGACAAATGTGTTTATACAAAGGAAACTCAAGGAACATTCATTAAGGTCGTCCTCTATGTTGATGATGGCTTGGTATTTTCGCCTGATGAAAAGGTTCTGATGGACTTCATTCAAGATCTGAAAGCGACTTTTGAGATCACCTTCAACAAGCCAAAGACTTTCGTAGGTATTCAAATTGAACATGATGAGGACAACCATCGTATCTTTATCCATCAAAGTGAGTATATCAACAAGTTGATAAACAAGTTCGGACAAGAATCAGCAAACGAGGTGAGTGTTCCAGCAGATCCGCATACTGTGCTCAGCCAAGCTGAAGAATGTAACACTGAGGTCAACATTCCATATCAGGAAGCAGTCGGATCTTTGATGTTTGCAGCTCTTGTAATCAGGTGTGACATCATGTTTGCTACTAATTATGTTAGTCGTTTCTCTGCAAAGTTTGGTCAACCCCACTGGAATGCTGTCAAGAGGATACTAAAATATCTGAAAGGCACAAGTCATCTCGGCATAGAATATCGTCATTGCCATGAAGATTGCAGTTTGCTAGGATATTCTGATGCAGATCATGCAAAAGACATCGACACTCGGCGTTCTACTTTGGGGTACGTGTTCTTCATGTCAGGAGGTCCTATCACTTGGTCAACTCAGAGACAGAAGTCGGTGGCACTATCTACGACTGAAGCAGAATTTGTAGCAGCATGTGAAGCAACAAAAGACATCATTTGGATTCGTCAGCTGTTGGAAGACATTGGAAATCCAATCCGTGAGCCTACGTCACTTTTGATTGACAATCAGGGAGCAATCAGTCTCATCAAGAATCCAGTGTTCCATAGACGAACTAAACACATCGACACGCAGTACAATTTCGTACGAGAAAAGGAAGAAGAAAAGTTCATACAAGTAGATTACGTATCAACTGAAGAACAATTGGCAGATGTCTTCACGAAGCCTCTCCCACGTGACCGCTTCAAAACTATCATTAACAAGATTGGACTGGCTGAGAAGAAGTTCTAATTTTTCTTTATTTATATTGTTCAAAGTTAATTTTTATTATATCCTCAAAAGCACTCAAATAGCGGGACTTTTGTAATATTCGAATTTGGATTCTCGCACTCTTGATTTTTGTGTTTTTGGATCAACTTTATACTTGACAGTTGCAGTAGAGTCTTAAGGATATATAATTTATTAATAAATATTAACAGGATGAATAAAAACAATAAAAAAAATTTCAGTTGAATTGCTTTGTTCGTTAACGAGAAAAAAAATTGGTATTTTTTTAGGCCCACAGAGGGAAATGTCCCCTTAATACAGTTGCGATTTTTTATTTTTTAACCCTTATTTTTGAAAAAAAGAAAAAAATTAAAAGTTTTTATATCCATACTAAACTAACAGATGTAAACATTAAGAGGAACAAAAAAAGGCAAATAATCGTCAACACCCTTTTTAAAATGGGCGGCTATTTTTACGGATGCATCATCGGATGGATCCGTTCCAAACCTCGTTCGACATCATCAATCCATATTGTTTTAATCACTTTGAAAATGTATCACGGGCGTAGCCGAAATTTTGGTGGTTTATAAAATTCTATTGAGAGATGATCGTCTATGTTGTCTTGCTGTCGGAGCTGGATGTTATCAGGAGCGCGTTTAAAAACCTTACTATGGTAAACCACGAGGTAAGCTGTGGTTATGCTGCATCACTTCACTTAACCGATTAACGAAAGTTAATGTTTAACCATGGAGGTTTTTGAACGCACCGTGGTTAACTACAAGTTAAAGAAGAAGAAAAAAAATAAACACAAAATTTTCCATAAAATATTCCCCGCTAATTGCTTCAATTGTTTCATTAATTATTTATTTGCAAAAATCCCACAAATCCCACTTTAATTTGTTCATGTGTTTAACATTAAAACAACTGTCAGAGAGTTGTTTTGATTCTTCTTCTTCTTAACTATCGCTAACCATGCTCCCGAGCAGGGTTAAAATTTAACTACACCATGGTTAACCACGAGAGTTTTTGAACGCCAAAAAGTTATGCTCGTGGTTATGTTGTAATTAACCACGGAGTTTTTGAAAGACAAAAGTTTACCATAGTTAACCATGGTTAACCATAGTAAGGTTTTTGAACGCGCTCCTGATCATACAACCCTTCGCACGATATTCATATCGGGGAGCAATGGAGCCTTTTTTAATGGTTTTATTTAGCTTCACCTCGTATATTTGTTTGTTTGTTTGTTTGGTTCAAATCTTGCGACAGCTTTTTCAACTACTTCTGCTGAACCGATTTTTATGAAATTTTGCACACACATTGCGTTCCCGTGACAATGCAATCTGACACTTTTGTACAAAAATCAAGATGGCGGTTCCAAGATGGCGAACGAATTTTGCAATTGTGTCCGATCCCATTGAAAATCGGTATCGGCGGGGTTTTAGGGCCACAAATGACGATTCTGTGGTCAAAATTTGAAAATTCAAAATGGCTGCGCCAATATGGCGGATGAATTTTGGAAATGTGTTCTGAATGCATTGAGAATCGATATCGAGGGGTTTTTAGGACCACAAATGACAATTCTGTGATCAAAATTTGAACATTCAAAATGGCGGAGGAATTTTTCAAATGTGTTCTGAATCCATTGAAAATCGGTATTGAGGAGTTTTAAAGGTCAAAAATGACGAATCTATAGTCAAAATTCGACAATTCAAAATGGCGGCGCCAATATGGCGGTACGATTTTGGCAATTACGATTTGATTTGACTGAAAATCGCTATTTGGGGGTGTTTAAGGTCGGAAGTAATGAATTTGTTGTCAAAATTAGGAAATTGGTGCGAATAGTGACGCTCAATATAATGAGGGGTTATAATTAATGATTATTTTCGTCAAGAAAATTTGGATACCACTGCTCTAGGTAAATCCTCAGGGAACGTATATGGCCGCGTTTATGCCAGCGATAATTTAACAGAGTTAAAGTAACTTGGCCATAAACACGGCCTATGACGTACCAGTGAATCTAGCAAAAGGCAAACGGAACAACGGTCTATATAATGAAAAACGGCCAATCACCCCCTAAAGCCATTTGACGTGAATTAGGTGCCAGGGCATAAAGTGAAGGATTCTATGGAAATTAGCAGGCAGATAGTCTAGCCCAAGAAGGCGCTTGCAACCCTCCGCGGGGGCCTCGGTAGTCTCCGATGCCAGAGTCGCGATAGAAATGGTTGGGGTTAGGTGGTTGTGGCAGTTCCTTCCTACTTCTCTCTTCCCGTTCACTATATATCGACTAGAGCACTCTATACGAAGAAAATAGATTGTCGACAGTACAAACAGCTTTCCCTGAGCTCTAGTATTCCACATAAGAAAAAATCCGTTTCGCGGTCCACAGCTGATGCTGTATCATGGATCGATAGTGTGTTTCAATACTAATGCGCGCAAAACGGATAGATTATGTCCAAGTGCATAGTAGTTTTAACTCTTTGCACTACGTAGGCGCCGCTTTTGCGCATTTCAGCACACTAACTCCGTAGGCGTTCCTACTGTGCCATTTGCTACAGTGCACTAGCTCCGTTGGGAGTTGCTTTACTCATAAGTAAAAAAAAATTGGAGTGCATAGGGTAGGAGACTTTCAGAACTCTAAAATTTATCGAGCAATGCTAATTTTACTAATAAATAATGAAACACATTCATTGAACAATTTTACTAACTCGAGCCTAGATATTATGAAACAACATGTTGTATTTCCTTTTGTTAGCTTGTTATACCCCGGCATACTTCATATATTGAAATATAATATACAAAATTAGCAAAGAGTCTGTTAAGACGTTCAATCTCCAATAATTCAAATTTATTTCAAAGAATTCGATATCAAAACTTCTTCCCCGAAACGGAAAAAATCCTCACTAACATGAAAGACATTAAGGATCCTCCAAATTTCATAAAAAAATTTCAAAATTCTAACAAACATTACGACTCCACCTTATCTTCCGCCGGTTAAGAGAATCCCGTCTACTTAAAAACCACTTCACCAGAAACGTAAGTAAATCTCAGCTAACATTAAATTGGGCAATATTTCACCAGCATGCACGGAACATAATGATTTATTTCAAGTCCTTAAAAAAAGGGAAGAAAAAAAATTTCCAAATGGAAGGGAAATCGAAGCGAAATTCAAGAATACTTGAAGCTTCCTTAAGTTGTCAAATATTTCTGAAGTTACAAGAAAATCCTTTTTCCAAATAGGCTCCACTGAATGTGTGGGTACACTGTCATCCCGTAATGCCTTCGGACGGCAACGAGAAAAATAAAATGTCAATGTTATCACATAGGGATTGGCACTTTTTATAACGTCTAATCCTCTTACACTCCTTTGGCTGTATGATCCTAAGCTTGTGTTTGATGACATCCTGTCTCAAGACATCCGGAGGATTATATCGCACTTGATGGGGAGATGAGTCCTGAGTTCAATCAGGAATTGAGTTTCATTTTTATTGCGATTATTTTCAAATTTGATGGGGAAATTACGTTGAGAGTGCCAAAGGATATGGGGAGTAGTTGGGGAATTGGATAAAATAAGGAAAGAATTCTCCAAATACAACCCAATGAGGTGCTTAAGTTCTTCGTCCCAGGCAGAATGAAGTAATCGAATAGTGATAAGAAAACAATTTTATGTGTGGGTTACGATTCGCGGCTTATGTTTTCCTTTATGCGAAATCAATGAATGGATAATGGATATTGGGAGTAAGTAGAAGTGATACTATTGCGCTTTTATTGTTGGGTGGAACGATGCTGTTACAGCAGCTGCGTGTGGGTTAGCTGCACTTGCATTGTGCACTGGATTGACTTCTCGATGCGCTGTAGTAGCTGGAATCAAATTATCGTGAAATGAGTTTTTCGTGACTTAATCTATTTATGGAGTGGCTTTCGGGGTATCCTTTAAGTTAGTAGAAGACATTACTTAGTACTTTTATTTCGAAGTAAATTGTGAGATGACTGGGTGTGGGGAATAAGGGTGATAGTGTATGATGATCAGGACCGTCCTAAGATATTCGGCGCCCGCGGGCTAATAAAAATACTGCGCCCCTCTCGGTAAGAAAATACTCGGGATGTCTGAGAGGAGCGCGGTGGCCGGCAAAGTTATACAAAAGTGTCAGAACTAGAAAAAGTCAATTTACACTAAATAAAAACAAAAAATTCATACAAAATTAAAAAAAACTACATAATGAACAAGAACAAATTTTATCGTAAACAAAAAACAAAAGTAACTTATATATTAAATAATTTACTTTCTATGCATAAAATACTCAAATCTTTTAATTTGGTGTGTTCCAAAGAAGACCGTAAATAATTTTTTCTACGCCTCTGTTAGAATACAGGCATTCTGACATTACTTTTAGTTACGGAATTAGCAGCATTCCACACCCGTGTGGAATATTCATTCCATCACTTGTTATGGAATGACTACTATTGGCGACATCTGTTCGTCGTAATCCAAGAATATGATTTATTAATTAAAGAAAAAAAAAGATTTATTAATTAAAGAAAGAGATAGATTGTTTCAATGATAAACAATCAATGATGTTCCGCTAGAAAATTTTTGCTTTAAATAAACTATTCAATTATTAAATTGCAGAAAATAATAACATTTTTTTAATAATTTTGCGGCGGCCATCTATTAACAAATTATTAAATTACAAAATTGTTAAGAATGAACACTCCCTACTAATATGTTATTTAGCGTTAAAATATCTTGCTGTGCCTTATACATTATATTTTTGACATTAGCTTTACATAAGGTATGTTTTTCTTTTCAAAATATTAATAAAAACTAATTAGAGGCGTAAAAAAGTATAGTCTGCAACACGTTTTGAATGGCATATTCCTCACTCGTGGCATTCCACTTGTGCGGAATATGCATCATTCCAAACTTGTTACAGAATATACTATTCCATCTTTTTCAGTGCCGAAAAAGATCTTTCGACGGTGAATTTGTGGTGGCATAATGTACTTTAAAAAATGCGCAGTGTTGTACCCACGTTAGGATATGTAGACTCAATTTTTGGGTCAATTATTGTCCTTAAACTAAGTTCCGCAGTAGATATATTTTCTTTATTTTTCAATAAATATACTAGTCCAATCAATCTACACAAATCCATCTAATAATTGCCAACAGGAAACAAAAAATATGGTTATATAGGGAAAAAATCTAAAACGAATACGCGTTTTTGTTTTTTGAATTTTGAATAGCGAACCTAACCTAAAAAATTCTGGAAAATCAAAAAAAACGTTATTTTGCGTATAACAAAGAAATTTGAGCTCGGATCGAAAAAAATGAAATTATAAAGTTGTAAGTATTCAAATTATCTTTCGATTGATGTATATATTGAGTTATAGGTTAGGGCACAAAACATAGAGATAACTGAAAAAAAACTCGTTAAAAACCACGTTTTTTTAATTTGTTAATAACATGCAACTTAGATATTGGTTATTTGGTAAAAATATTGCTTCTTGCTAGCTAAAAAAACAGGTTTATTTTTGTGGTGAAATATTGAACCATTTCATTGAAAATTCACTTTTCGTAAAAAAAATTCGTTCTTCTAAAAACGCTCCTCCTGGTCCGTGGATTTTTTTCGCGCAACGTTCGAGAGCTTGAAATTTTCTTCTATTTAAAACCTTTCCAATGCTCAAATTGGTCGCCAAAAACACATTAATAATGAAAAAACAGACTCGGAAAGTCAGTTTTTTCAATCGAAGGTCGGAATTTTACCTTCATTTGGACTATAATTACGGTTAAGTGCCACCTGTTGGAAAACTAGTAAATACATTTTAAAATAAAATAATTTGATTTGATGTTAGTTAAGCAGTACTTTGTAAGGATGTTTCCTTTACTGCTTTAAACTAAAATATTACAAATTAAAACAACTTAAAAATACATAAAGCAAAAAACACGCAGAATATAATATCTCACTTGAAATGTTAAATGCAAATGATGAAAGTCATACCGTCATTTCCTTTACCATCATAATGAAGGTATAGTGTGTCAAGGGTATTATAAGTATTTATGCGGAATTCTTTATTGACATCGTACTTATCGCCTCCGGACAATTTTAGACTTTCAGATTTGTAAAGATTAAATTATTTTGTATTTCGTTTCGACTGTACAGATTTTTCTAAAGACGCGGATAATTCAATAATGCTTTCAGTTGCAGTCAGGCCCGCCACATAGCCTTTCGGGGCCTGGGGCTAAAATATGATTGGGGCCCCTTTAAGGAGATTGAAATTTCAGAAAGCTTTTACTAAAAAAAATACTTAATACTTTTTAAAATCCATGGTAAGAATAAATTCATTCAGAACGGTCGCTTCTTGATTTCCGAATAGGTCTTAAGTTACTTAGTGCAGCCAGGTCCACTTTTTGGCTTGCAATCCATTTTTGTGGCCCCCTATGACCTGGAGCACGAGCAATTCGCCCCATTGTGGCGGGCCTGGTTGTAGTAGCAACTTTTTGAAGTGTTATATTAGGTCTATCTATGGTTTCTAATATTTCCAGTGGAATGACCAATCATTAAAATACGAATGACCAATCATGACCATACGAATGACCAATCATTAAAATACGTTATTTGATAACACTGGTCAACACTGATCATGCCACATGAACTCTGATAGCTAATACTGTTTTCGCCACCTACCCGCATTAGTAAACTGCAGTAGTTTTGTTTTGGTTGGCCTCAGATTTCTTGTGATGTGTTGATAAGTTGTTTTCTCAGTGAATGGGAAAGTCGAGACAGGAAAAACCATTATCATAAAAAAAGTATGGCTCTGCGAGCATCTTTAACCCCTCGATAGAAAAATGTGAAATATTTACCTCTGAAGTACTTCTTCCGCCATTCCATATTAAATTAGGCCTTATTAAAAATTTTATTAAGGCGATGAATCGCAATGGAAGCGGATTTTTGTATCTAAAATTATTCCCTAAAATAAGTGATGCGAAGATAAAAGAATGTTGGCCGATTACTGCTGTACGATGAAAAGGGACCAGGAGCTAAATATGCTAGAAAATCTTAAATCGTAAATTCATAATAGAACTATTCCAATATTTTTGGATCAGACTGTCATTATTTTTTGAAATATTTAAATTACATCATTATATGAAATTCTTGGCCAAAAGATTTTTTGTAATTACTTATTTTTACTAACAGTCACTCATTACAGTAAAAAATATAAGTGAAGTCCGTGTGGCACGACAAAGTTCAAATTTTGTTGCCCAGTGTTATTTCTGTAATGAAAAAGTTTTAAATAAAAATAACTAATAACTAAAAATAACAAAAAAAATATAAGACCAAACAAAGTTGCCGCCCGAAAAGCCTTACGCCCCGGGGCTACAGCCCATTTAGCCCTGTGGTTAGGGTGGCCCTGATGATGATCAGTGTTAATATCAGCACCATAATCGCTCTTTGTTTCTTAAAACCAAACTACATCAAATTCATGTTTAATAGTGTGCTTGGTGGTTATGCAATGATTTGACCTGGGAGGTGCAAGCATCAATATATGCTCCACTGCTAGACCGACCGCAACTAGCCGCAATGGCGGCGGAGCGTAATGATTGTGGGTGGGGGAGCACGGGAACAGATAACCCTTAAAATGTTCATCGGTCAATTTATTTATTTGAGAATTTCGGCGTGGATATGTGAGTAATAACAGCGCCGTTGTCAAAAACTTTATATGTATTTTTAAACGCGAGTGTCGTTTTAGCAATGTGGTCTCCCAACTGAGTCCTAATCACATCCAATGCTGCTTGACCTTTGTGATCGAACCAGAACCGGTCTATTGAGCATGTTGAATAACACCCTTCATGGTCACTAACATAATTTCCTGAAATATGCAGCAATGTAACAACAAAATCTAAAGCTTTGTTTAAGTAAAGCTCAAGTTTAAGGGTATTAAATCAAAGCTTCTTAAAAAGCAAATACGTAAAGCAGATTTCATTTGGTTTGCCTCATAGGGTCCTTATGAGAAACTGATAAGGCATACCTCACTTCAGTATCGCTGATTTTTTTTTGTGTGGTATTCATAAGAAGCCTTCTTTTGGCATGCCCCATTGCCTCATGGGGTCCTCATGAGGAACCTACAGGGAAGCCCCTGAGACAATCCCCTTTTTAAATACTTGTCAGATGGGGTTTAAAACCGCAGAGAACTTTCTGAGCAGGCCCATCTTCACTCATACGAGCTAGAATGTCCTTCCCACCGGAGCCTACTCGTACAAGCAGATTAAATGAATGAAGTCAGGATATCAGAAGTGTTGTTATAGATATCACCAAAGTATCGCGTTCAGAGTACATGATCCGTGGCAATCTAGCGATCTTTCAAGGTAATTCCGTTAGAAAATCTTATCTCATCCATTCTACAGTCGAGGTGCTGGTACGATATAGAAACCTAAAAAAATACATCTAATTGCACAATAGCTCAATAATCAAAAAGAATTAATTTCAATTTCCTTCACCAGAGCGAAAAATTATTGCAAACAATTCAATTCCCTTTCTCATTTCTTTAATATCTTTCAATTTCTTAAATACACAATTTAATTCTATTTTTATTTCACTAAAGAAATTTTATCCAGGAAGGGACTGGTCATTTCTTAAACTTTAAGTAAAAAAAAAAGCGAAAGTACGATGCCAAGTTTGAATAAATTTCGCTGCTTATCAGCTTCCAACCGTCTAAGCTCCTTTTTTTATCAACTTGGGTGTCCCACGACGTCCTCCATAAACATAAGGCTTCTGTAAATAAATCCCAATAAATCACAGCGACCCTTGGGACACCTTAAATGCTCCCATGCCCTTGACAAAGTACTATTTATGTCTGTATTAACCTTTTAGCAGTCATAAATATTAAGGACTATCACTAGATTGGTGTGAATCAGTGAAAGAAGAAGACTTGTACTTCCCCGGTCTGTTTAACGAAATGCTGAAACGCTTAAGGATCTAAATTTTTAATTCATTTCATTTAATGGAGTTGTTTGTCGAAGTTTTTACACTTTTACTCCCAATATATACATACAGAGGCACACTCATGCATTTACACTCATACCTACATATATAGTGAAGACGGTATTGTAGGTGGAGAGTCAGCAGAAAAGTTTGACAATATTTAACGTGCCCCAAGGGAGTGCTACGGAACAGCACTGGCCATTTACTTCCATAAAATTGAAGAACGGAGGGTTCACATTATGGATTCTCATTATGATCAGGTTCAATTTTATTTGTTTTCAACCAAATTTGAAAAGGATGCCGTTGCGCAATCCTTTCCCTGTTTGGATAATTTGGTTTTGGATTTTGTGTTCTTACTTGGTCCATTGAACAGAATTATGAAACTGTTTTGTTTTGAAGTTCGGATGGCCGCATCGAAAACAAGCAAAACTTCAATAAAATGTCCGACTTTTAAAATTGAGTCAAAAATACCGAATAAATTTCATCGATAGGAATATCATGAAAAAAGCAAGCCAGTTTTGTTGAATGATGATGAGATGTCCTAGTGCCTAGAACATAATTTCTAATGTGAAAATTTGCTTTGTGATTAGTTGCCAACATGTACTTGAATAATGCCCTATTTTTAATTAATATACTCCGTACACTCCACTTCATAATATGAGCGACAGCTTCAGCAATAATGGTAGATTAACTCATTGCAAATATCATGTGCTTTTAACAGAATACGGCATCAAGGACGATATAAATCACCATTTCCAGGATGCTAATCACAGCCAATGACGCCATTTTGTTTACCCGCGGCGATACCAGGTCAATGACGTCATCGGTTGTGGACTCGCGTGTGAGTGTGTCTTGGGTGTGAGTTTGCGCCGCCTGTATGAGATTAGCTGAACTTCGCTGTCTTGGATAGGTTTTGGCAAAAGTGACAAATCGGGTGCCACCACCTTCCGAGGTCTTTGTTAGCCGTTCGCCCCGCCCCAAACTCATCCGGTCGAAGGTAATGCATTGACCCCCATTGAAACCCAAATCAGATTCCTCCACACGATCGAACTCAGGACACAACGAAGTTCAATTGCTGATTTCCTACAATATCGCAGCCAAGACACACCAAAGTTCAACTACAGATTCCTCACAAGATCCCACCCAAGACGCAACATTTTTCAACTATTGCCGTGTTTTTTTAATCTGTTCTATTCAGTTCTGTCCTGGAACATTAAAAAAACGGCAAGGGAAATTTTCATTTTTATTTACATAAATTACGGCTTTGGGCATTTTAATTTCTTCTAATATTGCATAAAGATCGGTCTTATTTATTTCTCCATTAATTTTTCTCGTTTTTCATTCAGTAAACAAAACATTTTACTTTATTTGTCAACTGTCAAGTTAAAAAACGTATTTGAGAAAAGGGAAATTTAAAATTTCCCTTTGTGCTGGACAGTGTTCTTGATAATTATCGGGGACAAGACTTTTGTATAGAAGCTGTTCTGTTCTGTGCTGGAAAAGATTAAAAAACACCCCTTATAGATCCCACACAAGTTCCGCCCAAAACTCACCACCGCGAAGTAGAACTACAGATTCGATGTCTAGTGTGAAAGCTTATTTGGCGCGAAAGCTCATCCAAGACACAAAACAAGTTCAACTAATCTCACACAGGCGGCGCTCACTTACACCAAAGATCACATCCACATTCGAGATGACATCACTGAGCCTGTACCGCTATAGTTATACTACTACAGGTACGAGGAAGTACTCTCTATTGTTTCTTCTCAGAAAATTTTTTGTTTCTCTTTTTGATTGTTTGTAACCCGTTTACGTTTGATCTTGTGTTTATATCTATCATTCTTTTGTATGCGCTATTTTTCCTAGCAATCTGTCTTCTGCATTCCTTTCAACCGAATTTGATCAGTTAAAAAAACGTAAGAACAATTTCAAAAATGGTTTCAACTATGATGAATTGAGCACTAAAGTGTTACGGCATACAAACTATAACCAAAGCAGCAATAAAAAATAAAATAGGTACGAAGATTCTCACTTTATACAACCAAAGCTTATTAAAATTTTCACAAATACATATAACCAACTTTCTCATAACCTTAAAATATCCACATTAACTCCCAACAATAACTTCTCCACACCTCTTAGCTTAAATGTCCTGGTGTGATTTGCTACTATACCCGCTGTACTACAATTGCAACAAAATTGTCAGCTATCACTCGCCGCGACTTAATTAACAAAAGGAGACTTCCAAGAGGTAAGTAAGTATCACCTGCCGTACCCACCACAACTATAACTTGAACGGCATGCATAAGATCCTTTGACACTGAAGTAGTAGTGGATGGGGTATGGATCCAATTTACTTCGATTAGTTATGCTTCTATTTGTGCTGTATTTGACGTGCCTCAGATGGAACTGTATCCTTTTTGCAGCTCCTCAAAGTCAGCAGAGAATCTTTGCCACATATATTGAGTGAAACTGAAATTCAATTTTCCCTTCGATCAAATTATTATTGGCTCCTAGCGCCATGCTCTTCTAAGTACACCACTATCGTTCCAGGTAGGTTTTGTGTTGTGCTGTGCATGCAGCAAGACAGTATTACATACCTGAAGAAACGTGCTTCAAAGTTTATTCTTACACCGCCATTTTAAAGTAATTGGTTTGGCTGTGTGCGTATATGGTGTTGATGGCGTTATTGTTTTTGCTTATATGCCATGAGTTTTGTGGTTGTTTCTCAATAGTTTTGCAAATATTCGCAAGATTCAAGTTAATTAAAAAAGGGTGGAATTTGGGGCACACGTCGAATTTATTGCATTGCAGGACGTTTTTCGTATACGGTAGGGTAGTGTACGGTTGATGCTGAAATATTCTATGGAAAGTAAAATGAAATAATTTTCTTGCGATCAAATGTGGTTGCTAAGTGGTGGAACTTTTTCTGTAGATTGACAGTACTTTTTGCAAATAACCCGAATAGCATTTTGAGGGGGTGCAGATAGGGCCCCTATGAGGCTTGCCCCATTGCCTCATGTGACCTCCGTGTGTATTGCCCTATAAGGCCCACAAGGGGCATCTAACCGACCTCAGTTCAATAATGGTCAGTTCAATCCACATAAGTGGCTTCACTGGCATTGTTAAGTTTAGAAACATTTGAAAGCTTCGTTACTGAGGTGTACTGGTTTTAGTTTTGACTCTGTATAAAATTGTGGGAACAAGTTTTTTAATATAAATGTCATAAGAACGTCAGAAATACATCAGCCCAATGGAATGGCATTCCACTATTCCAGTTGATTACTCTCTTTTGCGTTTAACTTCAGTTCGATGTTCAGTTGGGCGAACTGAGGTTTGAATTATCCTCAGTTCAATATGTTGAATTATATGGAGAACTTAGGTCTGAACTGAAGCTCAGTTCACCTATTTGCTCGAACTTGTGCAATTCGTCAGGTGAAGCCGGGGCATATGAGTGAAACTAAAACTAAAGCCTAAAGCTATTTAAAAAGCTTTCCGAATACATAAGGCATATGTTAGGATTGCCCCATTTGATTTTTAGTGAGGTTTGCCTCATAGGGCCCTTAAGAGAAACTGATAAGACATACCTCACTTCAGTATGGCAGATTTTTCTTTGTGTGGTGCTAATGAGGAATCTAAAGCGAAATCCCTCTTTCGTCCCTCGTTTGCCACATGGGGCCCACACACTGCATGAGGCATGTCCCCTTTAAATGCTAATCGGGAAGATCTAAAGATAAGTACTAACCTTTAACACACTATCTGTGGGTCACTAGATGAACCTTTACTTGCACGTAATGCATCTCTTCATTTCCAATATTTAATATTCTAAAAACAATGAATAAACTTAACTTTAGAATCTAATAGCTCAAGTCTGATAACAACCTCCCACGAGAATCTTTAGTTACTGAAGTCAATATAACGACAGAAGTGTTAAATAATACACAGTTAGAACCAAATTTGAAATAGGAACAATTGGTGTTTACGGGCCAACATGTAGGCTGGCATTAGTCTTAAGCAAGAGGCAGCAGTATTTGGCGGAGATGCATCTAGCGGAACGCAACCTATATAAATTCACAGCAACCTATATAAATTCAGACAGTCCAGTAGCTCAAAACGCAATCAGCTCACATAATTAGTGAAATGAAAGCGAAATCTTCAGATATGAGATGATTTCCACTACTGGACTCATGTACTAGGTATATGAGGCAAACCAAGAAAATCAACACCCACAATAAAAAATCTCCCCTAAAAAAAGCTTTCAAGCTGGCATGGACATGAACCTTATCAAAATTTCCCCTACAAAAAACTTTCAGCATACCGAAGATTCGCACCTCATCAAAATTTCCCCTGTTCGATCTAGCGAAGACGCGAACCTTATTATTAAAAGTTGTTGCGAAATTCGAGCATACCAAAGATTCGCACCTCATCAAAATTTCCCCTGTTCGATCTAGCGAAGACGCGAACCTTATTATTAAAAGTTGTTGCGAAATTCGAGCATACCGAAGATTCGCACCTCATCAAAATTTCCCCTGTTCGATCTAGCGAAGACGCGAACCTTATTATGAAAAGCGAAATTCCAGAGTGCTCCAGAACCCATCTTGCTATACTATTTCTGTATCCCTTGTTTCTGCCTTCGTCATCGTTAGCTGCGCTTTCAAGCTTTCAGGTACGTTCTTATGCAGAATATCATTGCGATTGCGACATGGACTCGTCGGCTACTGTAATCTGCGCGACAAACTGGGAGCATATATTGGCCAATGCCTAGATTTTCAGTGCCTATGGACAACGTATTATTAGTATTCCATCAATTATCAACCACTTAAAAACTTCAACTTTTAATACACCAAAAAATTTCACAGCCAAATCACACCAAATTTTTATCGAATTCACAAAAAAAAATGCTTGTGATTGATGGACAAGTAATACCCAAGCTCCTTGACTGTGAGATATCCACGCGGCATTCATCCTGCGAACACAGAACACTTATTTTCGCCATCATTTATCTCAATTATATCCAATCTAAATTCTAATCAAAAATTCAAAGCCTAAAAAGAATTTTGAACAAGCAAGAAAATAACACAGAGGACGACTTCCCTCCCCGGGACACAAGCGGAGTTCATCAAAAATCACTGCAAGTAGTTGTTTTGAAATCAAGTAACAAACCCTCATTGTGAAGTGATAAAAACTTTGTTAGGGAGTTTCTTGAAAGTATTAGAAAAGTTTCACATCAGAGTTCCTTGCAACTTTCTTAAGAAGGCGAACTGAAATTTTGCTTCAACGAATTTATGGCAGCAAATATTGTCGATTCATAAAATCGTCACGCTTCGAGCTAGCATAGAATCTCTCAACTGACCTCTCAGGTTCAGAGAGACGTGACCGGAATGACATGGTGGCATACACCGAGGAGAACCTGGCACAACTTCCAAATGAATGCCGGCAACTATAGAGACAAAATCAACGTGTTAGGGGGATGCCTTTGCTAAATAGGGTCTTGTGACTCGAGACTATCGAGTTTAGAGAGAGAGTGAGTTTAAACGTGGCTAAAAAGTTCCGAAAATATACTTAAATTGGAAACAAGAAAAGAAAACTGTTGCTTGTCCTGTGAGGAACGTGGGAAGGACTATACAAATACTTCGGTAAAATTCGTATTAGTTTGATGAACTTCGATTGGGGTTTAGATGTAGTTATGTTTTTAATGAAATACTAAATGTGATGGATTTTAGAGGATTTGGCTTAGAAGTGGGTTAAGTTTAAGATACGTAGAAATCTTATCCTTTATTACATACTAGCTGGGACCCGGTGCGCCTATGCTGCTCCCAAAAGCCAATAGTAGTAATCAGGTGATATGAATTTTAATATACAGTAGGAGAGTTTGAAAAAGGCAATTTTTTGGTATTTTTGATTCCAAATAACAAAATGTGAAACTATTAGGGATCTGAAATTTTGATCGAGACAATAAAAACCATCCATTGACATGGCATTCTTCGAGATATGAATTTTCTTACATTTACTACCTTAAAAACTCCCATATACCGATTTTAATTGGAATCGGAATACAATTCGCAAACTCGCCGGCCATATTGGTGCGGCCATTTTGAATTTAAATTTTGATCATAAAGTCGTTATTCGCTACCTTAAAAAACCTCAGATACAGATTTTCATTGGAATCGGAACACAATTAGCAAATTCGTCGGCCATTTTGAATTTATAAGTTTTGACCACAAATTCGTTATTTGCGACCGTAAAAACCCCTAGATACCCACTTTCATTGGAATCGGAATAAAATTGGCAAATTCAACCATATTTCTGCGGCAATTTTGAATTTCGGTCATATTTCGGCGGCCATTTTGAATTTCGAAAATCGGGCTTCGAGGTGTATCATAGGAGACCTCCACGAAACTTCATACAAAAATTCAAAGCACTGCGATGATTTTAAACGAAGCTCTCCATGACAGCGCCATCTAGGAGTGGCTTTAGAAAGTAATAAAATAGCCCATGTTCTAAGTTTGAATGTAAATAGCACATGGTTAAAATTTCATTAAGATTGGTTGCACGGTGTAGGAGCCTATAGTGATCATATATACACACATTCATTTTTATATATATAGATTTCTTTGTAACTGTAAAACGCAAGGTTATGTCGGAGGTGATTAGCCAGTTTTTGTCCGATCACCAACGTGGAGAATCCTGACAAAGACAGGCACCTCCGCTTCAATATCGTGGTTGTTACATATCCTCTCCCGCTAAAAATCCCCAAGGTGTAAAGGTACCTTGAAGAGGGCTTAATAACCGATCAGTGGTTAAAGACACTAATCGGAAATGATTCCCATCGAGGTTGGCGCATATACGCAGCTCTGCAATAATTGAATTACTCTTTCCTGCATTACACATAGGAACAAAACATGAACCAACTCGCACTCGAAGAAGACACACCTTACTCCATGTGAGGCAATCGATAGCCCTGACTGTGCGAATATCAGTGCCACCAGCTGCAGTGACAACATGTCTTTCCGCAAAAGAAGATACCAACTTTGTTCATGGCCAGATTATTCAAAATGAGGCCGCAGGTAAATCTAATGAGAAGCGCAAGACAGGCAATGCCAGATACCACACCGTCGCTGATAAGCTGACACTACTCCAACACTACAAAAAAGCAACGACAGCTACTGATACGATAGAAGGAGAAATCCTGGCAGAACAAATCGAACAAAGCTCCAAAAAAAGAAGCATTTGGCCAATGAGTGACGTAGCGAATCACTCAAATGTCACTCATTTATCTCAACTCCAACAACCGCATTGTGGTGGCCAGTAATAAATACGCGCGTGTCGTAACTATCTTGGACTGGTGGAAGTGCGAGGCGGTCCTGAAAAGGATGGGCTAATATGATCCAGATAGCCAAGATGTAAAGATATCGTTTCGAGGGTTGCAGGGCAGGGAGTAGTTTTTGCACTGTCGTTTAACGATCTCCTCTTGAGACATGGCGTACCCATAGTTGTATAATGCCTTAACCTTATGTGGAAGCTCTGTCAAGATGACTCTTCCTCTTCCTACCATATTCATGATACTTTTATGGACCAATTAAGCTGGAGCGGGCCAAGGCAAGGAGGCCGGAGTGGAGTGAACTAGTTCTCAACAGACCGAACGCAGGACTGCGGTCACGAACTGGGGAAGCCCCAGTTACCCAAGATCACAATGACAGTGATCGAGTGAAGTCTAAGCGACAAGCAACTAGGCAAAATTCTGAACGCGTTCAAGCGGTTTGACACACAAATATGACGTATAGGGATGTTTTCCAATAGACCTATCGATTGATCGCGGCATTTTTGAACCCAATACCTCATCAAAAAAAGATGAAGAAAAAGACCCGCAGAATCCTTAATCGACAAGTTAGGCCTATTGTGTGCATGCCCACTATCGAAAAACACCGTTAGCCTTCCGGACTAAAAGGTCTTTAGTTGAAGAAGACCGGACTTAAGCGCGGCTCTTAAGCTCTCTGATGCTCTCGGTCTGGGATGGTCCTATAAACAGCATCCACGGTATCAGCGGCCTGGAGGATTGACTCTGAAAAGTGGTCTCTAAGTAGCACGGGCGGTTTCAGAGGGGGGTAATTGGGTAATTACCCCCCCTAAGAATTTTCGTTCGCTTATTTATTTTTATTCTTAAAAACTACCACAATTTCAAACAAACAAGATAAGTTATGGTGAATCTAGTCGGCGTTATATGACGGTGAATTTTTCCAAAACTGCTGGAGAGTCGTGGAAGGGACCGATACCCGAGACTCCCGCTAATATGGCACGATATGGCTGATTCCACACGAGCGTACACAGGATACGACAAGAGTCGGCTGCAAAGTGGTTTATGAAGAAGAGGGTGAGAGAGGACGATGGGGAGGGCACACAAATTTGAACGATCTTTTCAGCAGATTTTTGATCTGTGTTTGCTTGAATATCTGACCATTTTGTAGAAAAATCAAGATAACGGTTCCAAAATGGCGCCCCATTTTTGCAATTATGTTCCCCGACCCACCGACATGAGCATCAAATGGAAGGGCATGACAGATAGAATACAATTAGTTGTGTCGCGTAATTCCAAATTCAAAATGGCGGATTACTTTTTTCCTCACAACCCCCTCAGAATGGGTATCAAATGAAAGGGTATGACGATTGTAATGCAGTAACCTGTCTGACGTCATTTTGATTCTAATATGGCGGCCAACACAAAATGGCTAAAAACATATAATAGACTAAAAAGTAGGAAAGAAAATTTATGTAATATGTTTTATCAAATCAATATAAATAAATATATGGGTTCATTTGCTCCCTTTGCCTATCTCTACTATTATATAAAGAGAAAAGATTTGATTGTTTGTTTGTTCCGGATAAACTCAAAAACTACCGAACCGATTTTAAAAATTCTGTCGCCAATAGAAAGCTCTATTATCAGCGAGTAACATAGGGTATATTCGTATATGACCGAAATTCAAAATGGAAGCAGAAATATGGTTGAATTTGCCAATTTTATTCCGATTCCAATGAAAGTAGGTATCTAGAGGTTTTTAAGGTCGCAAATAACGAATTTGCAGTCAAAACTTATAAATTCAAGATGGCCGACGAATTTGCAAATTGTGTTCCGATTCCAATGAAAATCGGTATCTGACTTTTTTAAGGTAACAAATAATGAATTTATGATCAGAAATTATAAATTCAAAATGGCCGTGCCAATATGGCGGACGAATTTTGTTAAATTTGTTCCGATTCCAATTAAAGTGGATATATAGGGTTTATAACGTCGCAAATAACGAATTTTTGGGCAAAACTTATAAATTCAAAATGGCCGACGAATTTCCAAATTGTATTCCGATCCCAATGAAAATCGGTGACTGGGGTTTTTTAAGGTAGCAAATAACGAATTTATGATCAAAACTTATAAATTCAAAATTGTGGGACCAATATACCGGACGAATTTTGCCAACTAAGTGTCATTTCCCGGTTAAGTGTATGTAAGTTGTTCAAGAGTTGGAAAATCGGAAAATCTTGATATTCCAGCTACAAATGGAAAAACATTGAACATCAATGTATCCTGAAGCTCTCTAAGCAATCGGTTCAGAATGGATCAACAAGATTTTTTTGGTGAGATGGTAAGGAGAAGCGTAAATGTGGGATTTATATGGGTTTCAGCTAGTTGTATATAATTTAAGACAATCGTCGGAGCTGACACGCACTTTAAATTTTTTTTTGATGTTGATTGTTTTGTATTTATGGAATAAAAAAATATTTAAGTTTTTTCTTTTTTTAAAATGGTCCCATTCTGTTGAAGAAGTATTTCGAGAGAAGCCTTTGGAATCTAGTTGCTTCTGGTATAGTCTGCAGGCGCTTACAATGCTTATTCAAAGGCAATCGTTTATTCAAAACTATTGCATTAAATTTGGCTTGATCAACTAATACCATTAGAGTGCTGAACGAAGGATAAACCCCTCTAACTATTTGCGGTTTTCAGAAGTAAAGCCCGCACCATAAAAGAAGGGGAATGAACGCATATGTGAAATTGTGATTGAGAATATTAATGCGGCGGTAATTTTCGTTACTAATCAAACAGAGTGACGTTCCTTGCTTGTGGGGATATGAGACTCTCACTGCTCATAAATTCCCTTCTTTTATGGTGCGGCCTCTAACTGATTCATACTGTTGGCGGTTAGTTTAAAAAACAAAAGAACATCACTGGTACGTAATATCCCAACTCTGCAATAAATTTATCAATAGAATCCTTCACAAAGCGCGCTTTACATTCAACATACACAAAATATAATTTTCGTGCTGGACAAAATCGAATGAGAAAAAGGGCGGATTGAGTTGGTGGTTTTTTTTCCTCAATTGAAAAAATAAAATCAATAAAACTTAATGGAGGCATATCCTCCAACATAGCCAAAGCAAGCAAATTTCTTTCAAAACATTTTAAGTACAACTTAAATCCGTCAAATCTCTCCTAGTGATTATGTCGACCATGGGAATTTCAATCGAAGTCATTTTCCTTCTACACACAGAACAGCATGGATCTGAAGTTTGACAAATCTTCGGCAATTAAATTCTACCCAACAGTAAATCCCTTTATCCTCATATTCGCACTCAGCTCTTGTAGAATACATAAAATTAAGGAATCGCATTTCCACAATGAAACTTAATTAAACTAGGATTAATGGTGGGATAAACGTCGCTCAATTAAACTTTGCACAACAACCGCATACTTGTGCTTATTACCATGAAATGCTTTCGGATTTTGTAGAGATACACAATGGGGGTCGGTGGGGGTGGGCCGTGTTGGGCTTTTAAATCCCTTCGAAATTTTCTTCTGTGTTTTTTTTCGTGTTTTTTTTTATAATCTTAGTGACCTTTACACAATGTATTGTACAAAAGGGGATTACAAGTTTTTTTATTAAGCATTTGTTTCTGTCAAATAAAATACGAACAGAAATTGGTGCACGTCTGAGAACTTTGTTATTTCTGTATATGTTATTAATTCTTCCTTTTTTATTGCGTCATAATATCTTAAAAAATAAAACCTACTTCACAAGTTCAATAACAAAAACTTCTACGAAATGTAAAAGCAAACCACAATCTCTTTTTACTTAGTATAAACTTAAGAAACTATGAACATTTGCTAAAGTCATTTATACCTTTTCCCCAAAATGTTATAAAGCTGAAGAGTGAGTAGACCATATACTCATAGACAAAAAGTCACCTTCCAGTATTCTACTGATAAGATCCAATAGAAGTGTGAATTGTGAATCGGACCACCTCCTAGTAAAAGCTAGGTTCAGATCTCGGCTGTCTCTCTATTACTGGGTTTTAATGAGAGTTCAACCAGAGTTGAACCCGAGTTATACGTAATGGAAACAGAATGAGTTAAGAGTTTTCGTTAAAGATTTTCAACTCTGCTCAACTCAACGAAAATAGGTAGGTTGAACTCAGTTCACGCATACAACTAAAAACATCACATACTAGCAAAGGTACAAAAAGTGAAAATGTCGCGCCTCTTTATATTTAATAAATACTTTTAAAGAAAAATCTATAATAAAATTAATTGATGGAAAAAGATGGAGGAAGACGAAAGGCAGAAATGGAAACGTATCGAGTTGAGTCGTTGAGTTGAAGTGTCATTTCAACTCAACCACAACTCAAGTCGACTCCCATGGAAACTCGGTATATGTCTTTTAATCACAGTATATAAACTAATCACAACCATAATTAAAGCCAGACTGCAACCCTATGCAGAAGTAGCAATTAGTAAATATCAAGCTGGATTTACAAGAAATACGTCAACAATGAATCAACTATTGTCAGTAAGGCAGGTTCTCCGAAAATGCAGGGAATACAACATTGACGTGTATCAACGTGAACAAACGCCGCAAATAGAACATATTTCAGTACTGAAATCCACAGACATGCACAGATAAACTATAATCAAAAATCTACAAAACGATCATTCGTACAGAAGTTACCTGCGGAAGTGAAGCATTAAGTATCTCCCAAAAACCTGCAGATAAATGTATATATTTGAGAGGGATGTTGTCCGAAGGAAATACTGTCCACAATCAATGATGACAAATCACTAAACCTGTGTTAAGGTCCAACTATAATGCACGTAAGAAACGCACGTCAGCCGACGTGCGTAAATATTAAACTTTCGTCAAACGTATAATGGTTTGTGTATACGGAAAGTTTTCACAAGTTTAAAATTATTAAAATGCATAAATATTACTCATTGACTATTAAAACTTGGCTATTAATCTTTGCATATTAAAAATAATCATGTTTATTTTCAATTATAATAAATTTCTCATCAAAATCACTCCCATAAATTTGAAGCACAACATTTTCCATACTCTTTCTTGTTTAAAACCCACAAAACAACAACAAAAAAATCAGCTGTCATCAATTTAACTACAAATTCTCACAAAACGTACGTTGAGCGCGGTTCTTTTCGCATTTTTACGTTTAACGAAACTTAACGAAACAAAATATGACCGACGTCAGTCCAATATGGCCGAACCCATTAATTTCCATGAGAACGCCCAGATGACGTGCGTTTCTTACGTGCATTATAGTTGAGCCTTTAAGGCTGTGCCAACAAAATTCATCAACACAAAAAACTGGAGGCAAGCTGCGCAGCAGAGAGACGTCTGGAGAACCAAAATGACGCAGGCCAAGGCTCGAAGGCAAGTAAAGGCAGCGGCCCTTATTATGGTTTCATTTCACCATAGTGAGAAATGTCACCTTTAAGGCGTATCCACACTTATCAGGGACGTGCCCGGGACGTTAGATTTTTATTCCGGCCCGGACATGGACATGTGTGAACGATTCATATAAAATGTACGCTCCGATATTTTTTTGAACCCCTGATGGAACACTGATATGTGTGGATACTCCTTACACATGTCCTCCGTGTCCGAGCACGGGCTCGTTCCACATGACAGAACATGGCCCTGTGATGTCTCGGGCACGGCCTTGATATGTGTGGATACTCCTTTAAAATCAAATGAGTAAAATCTCACTTACAAACATCAAGTGAGAACAATTGTCACTGAATTTGCCGTTTCTCGATATCAGTGACAACTGTAATTCGCCTTATCTCACTGAAATGTTACTTTTTTTAGAGAACCATAATACCATTTTTGACTCACTTCGCCATTTGTCACCAAAAGTGACAACAATAATAAGGCTGAGGAGCCCGGCTCCAAGAACCGAGACCAATAATACAATTGACGCTGAAGAGCACCGTTTAGTAACCGCACTAATAAATGAAAAATGTTAACGTATAAGTATATGGCAGTATGTTAGGATTGACTTTAGACTCACCAGTACCACGTTTATAAGCAGAGTTTCACTCCGGATGGAAGTTTCGATCCGGAGTGGAACACCCCTTATAAACGGGGAGTGAAAATCCAGGACTCGGATTTTCGCTCCCAAAGAAACAGCAGGAGCGAAACTTCGCTCCCGGTTTATGTTGTGCTTATAAAAGCTAACTGGGAGTGAGATTACAGGAGCATGATTTTTTATTTTTTTCCGAAGATTGAAAACTTATTGAAGAAGCAGTTTGGTGTTTTATTTTGCTACATAAGTTTTTCTTCTTTACTTATAGATTTTTTTAAACACATTAAATTAAACATTGGGTTTACATTTGTGTTTGTTCTTCTTCTTCTTGGATGGCGCTACAGTCCTTGCAGGACTCGGGCCTCTCGAAGTCTCCTGTTCCAGTCATCTCTACGTCTTGCTAGCTCTCTCCAATTTGTTATACGAAATTTCCGTATATCTGCTAACACGTCATCTATCCACATATTTCTTGGTCGTCCTACTCTTCTTCTTCCTGATGGTCTACCATTAAAAATCCTGGCTAGCATTCTATCTTCTGAAGCTCGTACAACGTGTCCGAGCCATCGCAGTCTATTCAGTCTTATGTATGAAGCTATATTAATTTCGTCATACATTTCTTGAAGTTCTTCGTTTGTCCTAATGCGCCATTCGTTCTGGTTAACCCTTACAGGACCAAATATTCTTCTTAAGATCTTCCTTTCGAAGATTTTAAGTTGATTTTCTGTTTGTTGGGTCAATGTCCAAGCCTCAGACCCATAGCATAGAACTGGGCGGATTAATGTTTTATATAGTCTGACCTTGCACTGTCTTGAAATTTCTTTGTTTTTTAGGACCGGGACTAGTGCGAAATAGGTTTTATTTGCGGCTACGATGCGTCTATGGATGTCGTCCTTTATCTTATTTTCTGCAGTAAGCATTGTCCCTAAATAGATAAAGTTTTCTACAATTTCCACACTATGATCATCAAGGCTGATACTTCGCCCTAAACGTTGTCCTCGTTTTGATACGATCATATACTTTGTTTTTGTGTCATTTACTCGTAGATTGAACTTTGCTGAACTTTGGACAATTTTGGAAAAGGTTTCTTTTACATCTTGCGCTTTGCGTCCAATTATGACTATGTCATCTGCGAAGGCTAGTACCTGAATGTTCCTTGTGAAGATGCTATTTGCTCCATTAAGCTGTGTTTCCCTCATTATTGCTTCCAGAGCAATGTTAAAAAGTATTGGTGAGATCGAATCTCCTTGTCGCAGACCCGATTCTTGAGGGGAGTTGATCGAGTTGCATCCTCGTATTCTCACTTGTGTTTTACAATTTTTGGTCGTCATTCTGCATAGGCCTATTAATTTCTTCGGGAAACCCATTTCACTCATCTTCTTCCACAACTCTCTTTTATTAAACAGGTCGTAAGCATTTCTATAGTCAACAAAAAGAAGATGAATATCAATGCTTTCTTCCCAGCATTTTTCAAGTATTTGTCTCATTATAAAAATCTGGTCTGTTGTCGATCTATTTGTTCTAAATCCTGCTTGGTAATCGCCTACTTTATCCTCCAAATGTGGTTTCAGTCTATTAAATAAAATATGTGAAAGCACTTTGTAAGCTGTGTTCAACAAAGATATTGGTCTGTAGTTTTTGCAGCTCATCACTTCACCTTTTTTATGAACTGGGACTATTGTACCTAAAAGCCATTCTTCTGGCAACTTGCTGCTTCTCCATAGTTTTACGATGAGGCTATGTAAGACATGGCATAACTTCTCCCCACCATTTTTTAAGATTTCCGGGGGTATGCCATCTGGACCTGGAGCCTTATGATTTTTTAGCTTCGCTATGGCATTTGCAACTTCTTCTATTGTAGGATCTGGCGTATCGTTTTCTGGGTCATCTGTACTACGGTTGTCTGCTTCTCTCTGTGTTAGGTTTATGTTCTCTTTGAAGAAGTCTCTAAAGTATTTCTCCCACACCTCGAGTATGTCCTCGATACTACTAGCTATAGTACCATCTTCTCTTCTTACCATGGTGCAGGTGGGTTTGTATCCTTTCTTAATCATGTTGACTTCTTTGTAGAAACTCCTAGCGTCTTTATTAGTGTAGCTTTGCTTAATCGCACTTATTCTATTTCTAAAGTAGTCACGTTTTTTCTTCCTTAATAACTTTTTCGTGTCTCTTCGTGCTGCTACATATTTCTCGTGGTTTCCTCTGGTCATTCTTTCTAGGTACACCTGTCTTGCTTGGTTTTTTATTTCAATGCTTCTCTTGCATTGATCATCAAACCAGTGCCTCCTTCTCTCTTGGTTTTGTGTGCCTAATACACTGTTGTTTGTCTCTGTGATTTTTTCTTTTATCGAGTTCCACATCACGTTCAGATCATTTTCCATTTCCAGACTCCTTGCTATTTCCTCTAGCTTTCCTGTTAACATTCTTTCATAGTGTTGTTTTGTTTCTTCATTTCTTAATTTTTCTATGTTCCACTTTGTTTGTCTATCATTGTTTGTTCTATGTCTTGTCGCTAGTTTTTTCGCCCTCATTTTCCCAACAACTAGGTAATGATCGGTGTCTACATTCGCTCCTCGGAAACTCCTTACATCCATTATGCTACTTCCATGCCTAGTGTTAACTAGAACATGGTCGATTTGGTTATGGTGCCTGCCATCTGGTGATGTCCATGTTCTTTTGTGTATATTTTTATGGTTAAACCAGGTGCTAGCTATTGTCAAACTTCTTGCGATAGCGAATTCGGCCATTCTGTTCCCGTTATCGTTTGATTCTTGGTGCAACGAGAATTTGCCAGCGTAGGGGTAATAATATGGTTCCTTACCCACTTTAGCGTTAAAGTCGCCTAATACGATTTTCATGTCGTAAGAAGGGACTTGGTCATAAGTCACTCTAAGAGTTTCATAGAAGTCATCCTTTTCTTGTTCTGATTTTTCTTCTGTAGGCGCGTGCACCGTGATGAATGTTATATTATGAAATCTGGATTTGATTCTTAGGGTCGCGATCCGATCGTTAAGTGGGGTGAAGTCTATTACATTGTTGAGTAGAGGTTTAAGTACACAGAAACCTACCCCAAAGTTTCTTCTGGAGTCATTGTTGCCACTGTAGAATATCGTAGCGTCTCTTCGTTCTAGGACTCCTTTACCAGTCCATCTTAGCTCTTGTAGTCCTGCAATGAGTATTCTATATCGTCTAAGCTCATCTATCATTTCTGCCATTGCTCCAGGTCTATATAATGTTCTCACATTCCAAGTTGCAAATTTTATATCGTTAGTCCTTAAATCATTAGTCCTGGGACGTTTCTGGGGTCTTTGCCGTATATCCTGACTGTTCCGAGGCTGATTTCTCGATTCCATAACAAGAATTGTTTTCCGAGGAGAGGTTGTCAACCTTTCGCCCAACCCCCGAACCTGGGGGACCGGATCCGTGAATTATACCCCATCGGATAGGGTGGCCCAGCTATACCCCCGGGCACTGGGTACGTCCGTCGTCGGTTGGTTATCCAGGAGGCACCAGCGAGGAGGTGACGGTACGATTTTACCCCCCCCCATTTGTGTTTGTTACCTTTATAAATTTGAGCTCGGAGCTGTCATCTCAAAACAGCAAGTATTTTGGATTTTAACTCCCATTGCTCATAAACGCATCGGGAGTTTCACTTCGGATTGAAGATACGGGAGTGGAACTCTGCTTATAAACGTAGTACATGCCATATGATAACGGATCGTATTTTAACGGATCGTATCTATTTTAAGCTAAGAAAAGGTTTCGAAATGAAACGTATCTGAACCTAGACAGACCTGGATAAGTGCAGGGGTAATGTTACTTTGCTCGCATTGTTGTAATTAGACCTCCGATTCGTAATCAGCCATCCCGAAAACCCCCGAGAGGCGATTTCCGAGGTGAAATTTTGAAATTTTAAAATTTCTTCATTTTTGTCACTTAGGGGTGGTTTTAATGGGGTGCAACCACCCTCACTTGATTTTTGGCCGCGGATTCGTAATCAGTGACCCCGAAAACCACCGAGAGACGTTTTCCGAGGTAAAATTTCGAATTTCAAAATTTTTTATCACTTTTACTATTGGGAATGATTTGGGGGTGGGGAAACTACCCTAATTTTTTCATTTTTCATACCAAGTCCGATGTTAGTGGCAGTAGCGTACGCAGGATGAAACCATGGGGGGGGGGGGGGTTCACAAAACATATTTTGTAAACATATTGGGTAAAAAAAAATTTTCTCATGTAATAGGACTATGTACTTATATTATATTTTATGTTATTTCACTATAAAAATAATTACCTATAGGTATATTTTTATCGCAATTTTTTTATTGAAAATTGTGAAAAACATAAATAATAATCTTTGACAATTTTTCGAATATCACAAAATGTCTTGTTTTTCTCCAAAAATCATGGTCTCGTGGTGTGCGCAAGACTTTAGACTTTGATTTAGGGCATTTTTACAATTTTTTTACCGAAAAGAAGGGAACTACTTTGAAAACTTGGTGGCGCGTAGTTTTTGAGTCAGAAAATCGATTGGTGACATGAAAAAAAAATTTAAAAATTCCTTTTTTTCAAATTTTGGCCAAACAAGGCCAAAAAATTGGACAAAAATGCGTCCAATTGTTTTTTGCGTAATTTCATCTGAAAAGACGGAAAATTTCATACAAAAATCTATATGGCCATCCCGAAACTCAGAGTTTGTCGAGAGCTATAAATAAATGAGAAATACGTGATTTTTGAAAAATCGCGTTTTTTTCAATAACAGTTGTAACTCCGAAACGGCGCACCCAATTGCGCTAAAAAAAATTTTGGTATATCACATCGAGTTCACGAACATATTCCCAAAGCTTGAGAGATATTTACTTTTTTGCTATCCCGCTTGAAAAGAATCCACCATATATTATACATCGTTATTGGGAATATTTTTTTAATTGTTTAATAAGTTGATATATTTATTAATTATAATTTTTCCTATTATTATTCTAATCAAGGGGGGGGGGTTAACCCGCAGTAACCCCCCCCCCCCCGCGTACGCGCCTGGTTAGTGGTGATGAATGTTCCTGAGGGTCTAAAGAACACGTACAAACAACAAAATTTCAAATCGAAGCTGTTTATCAACTTTTCCACATTTTACATTTTTTTGCGGCTTATTTACTGGACTACATAATCGCTTGACTATACGATAACGGGGTTACCCCGGCTCCGGCCCTTGAGTTCACCTATATTGCATGGCAGGCTTTGTCAAGGGACCTCCTTGGTAGAACACGTAGGGTGGTTCGGGGCCAATTTACCATGGGGTTTCACATAAACTCTAAAAATACCATTTTCCGCCATCTTGGAAATTTTAATAGGGTTCGTGTCTTCGCTAGGATGAAAGTTTTTTTGTAGGGGAAATTTTGATTGGGGAAACTTTGGTATCGTTTGCGATGACTAATATGATTTGATTTTGGAGCTTTTTGGGTTAGCTTCACATGTAAACAAACAGACTTGATTGAAAATTTTACTCTCTATCGAACTTCCTTTCGGGCCTCCCTCATCTCTTCGTTTATAGTCCGGGGAAATTAGCAAAAAAACGCAGGAAAGGAGACAAAATTCCAAAATGGCTGAAAATTTTCCCAATTCCTTGGGTAAGAAAATAATTTCGAATTCACAAAAAAAACATGGCCGCCGGAGATATCCCTTTTTGGCAAAAAAATCACGTGAGCAATGGGCAATCCAAGCATCGAAACACGTTTAGACATGTCCGTGATGAGCAGCTATAATCCCCCCTCGTAGTGTTTTTCAGGACGGACTATAAAAGTGGGACCTTAGAAAAAATCCCTATTGTAGTATATTGCTCAAACCTAGTGATGAAAGGTGACGTGCATGTTCTATTGATCGATCATTCATTATTTTTCGAATTGATTTCTTAAATGGTCATGGTCAGCAGTGAATTTCCATTTATTCAACATTTACGGTTGGAACGGAGGTTTCCTTTTGGTTATTTGTTCTTCTTCGCTCTCTAGATCTATACTAACCATTGGTAATAATCGTAAAGGCCCAACTATAATGCACGTAAGAAACGCACATCAGCCGACGTGCGTAAATATTAAACTTTCGTCAAACGTATAATGGTTTGTGTATACGGAGAGGGTCTGATTAGCAAATAGAGTGCACACAATAAAAGAAGGGAAATGGCATGTGAAATTGTGATTGAGAATAGAAATAAGACGGTAATTGAGCATAAAAGTTTTACAATTTTACAGTACATATATTATATATTATATGTATATATAGATTACCTTTGTATTTTTTCCTTTTACAACCTCAGCACACGATACACCTTACTAATTGGAGCGTGATAAATCGTTAATTAGATCACAATAAGAACCAGTTCTAAAGTAAACTTTAGGCAATGACACAAATGTACAATTAAATTCCCAATGATATAAGATTAACTACATTCAATGCCAGTTACAGGTTACACGGCTGTCACTAGCAACATGCTCCTGCTTAGTTAAGTGCTTGTACACGCAAAGTTCTGCCTGATAATTTACCTCCTGCAGACAGTTAATTCTAGGAATGAAAACATCCCAAATATATATCTAGTAAAAAGTACGAGAAAGTTTCGTATGCGATTACACGATTGCATGCGAGCTAGACTGATGCAAGGTTCATGCTTGATTTATTGTAATACGACTAACTGTGTACAAAAGGGTTAATGCAGGTGTATTATATTTAAACTTGCTACAATTGCACAGGTTATTGTAGTATATTATTTTAGTTTTTTTTTGTATTTTTAAATTCAATTTACGTGTTGTCTGGGAGGTTTTTTTTATGATGCATCATTCCATTTTATAGCCACGAAAACGTCATCCGTACAACCATAACGACTTTCGTAAAACAAATTCAATTTACTTAAAATTGCAAGTTCATTTTTTAACGTCCAACCCTTCACTATCCAAACTCCAACTGCACTACAAGTTAGAAGCACTGTGAACCACTAGAACCGAGGAGTACCTGTGCACTCCTCCTCCTACTCTCAAATATTTTAGGAATTACAATGTCATTCCTTCGCACAGAACCCCCCATTCCAGCACAAGGATTTGGCCCGGCATACACCCGGCTGTACCTCGGGGGTAGGAGTAGGTCCTTCATAGTGTACCAACAAAGCCGCCACCATTCCCGGATACTGGATATTCTTCTACTACATTCAGGTCCCTGTCCCCCCGGCACCAACATCTTCTGGAGGGGTATGTGAATGAAGCTCTTGAGATATTTGAAGCCAAGAACATTGCAGACTTACTGCAGAGTGATTTAAGATAATTGATAATGGGATCCAGGACTCTGAAACCAAACAATTGCAGGCGGAATTCTGTCAGAAAAGTTTAAAGAAAATTGGGGGAGAAAAATTTAATTTAGTTTGCTTACGTGGCCTCTCTTTAGTTTTTTTTTTTATTTTTTAGCTTTTGTGTAATTTTTCCTTCAAAAAAAAAATAAGAAAATATTTTTTTATCCACGTTAAAAGTAATCAACTTTCTTGATGGTGGTGTTAAACTCAGGTCAGAGAGGTGCTCTTAATCTAGGGAACAAAGACGACCAAAGTTTTGGCAAAAGTTTCGTATTGTTAGCGGTTGGGATATTATGTGTTTGTTAGAGATTAATGGGCGACAATCTGAGAGTCTAGACCAGCTTTGATATTCTCGAGGTCATCGGTCACAGATTGTGACTTTAACTTCTCGGTAACAGAATATCATCTCAAGCTAATGTAATTGGACTGATGATAATAATTTAATTAAGAATTATCTTCATTTTTAACAGGTCCTTTAACCTAGATAAGTTGTTATCAACGATTTTATAACCCCAATCACAATTCACAATTTAACTTTTAATAATATATGTGAATCGCGTATGAATATGTAATGTCCGCCTCTTCTACCCCATATACGCATAGCATAATATGATATTCAATTTCTTATTCAAACTCAACATGATATAACCATGTTGTCAGTTGTCAACTATCATCTGATTCACAAATGAAAATGATACGAGAAAAGTTGGCCTACCCTTGCGCCCCAAACCACCCCACGATCAACCCCATCCGATAGAAGAGTGTGGGTAAATTCAAAAACTCATCACTGCCGCATCACTGCAGAATTCAGCCACAGGCTTCAATTGAAAGTCTGTGGCTGAATTCTGCAGTGATGCGGCAGTGATGAGTTTTTGAATTTACCCTGTAGTCTACATGATGCAAAAGCAGCTAATGTATAAAACACCGCTGAAATGAGCCGTACACACCAAAAGTTACTCTTAATTAAGTTTTCTATATGTATGCGTCCTTTGTGGCCCGTTCTTAATATATATAAATATATGACACTGAAAAGCTTAGAAGTTGCCACTTGGAACTTGTATGAGATGTTTTCAAGACTTGTCAGTCCTAAATTTTGGGGACGACAATGATAGGAAGTTTCTGGGTTTATCTTCATTCATCTCGGTTCAGTGTTAATAATTTTCGGTGACTTAGCACTTCAACAGTTTGGCTATGTCATGTTTTCCACACGTGTAGATTATTATGCTAAGGGAATGCTTTTAGATGTTAATGCTGTCGTAAATGAATGTTAAAAAATATGTATAACACATACATATATAAATGTATTATATAACTCAATACCCAAAGGATAATATTTAATGAAGATTTACTTATTTTTAACATTTCATTTCAATTATAATTTCATTTAAGGCAGAATATACAATGATTTTCATAGTAACGAATGTACCAGTTGCGGCCACTATTCACGATATTCTCAAACTCATTTCTGAACATGACTTCAAAATCTTTACTTTAGCCTTTTATGGTCTGGCATCATGGAAGATATCCCTGCAAACAATTTCTCGGCTTTTCTCGGAGGCTCGCTTTCTCGAACCATTCTCGATTCGAAAACTGCTTGCGAAAGGTACGAGAAAAGCTTCAAAACCCACCATAAAAGCTTTCCTAGTACATTGGTTTCGATATCTTGCTCCGCTTTTATTGCCTTCGAATTCGTTTACGAGTCGTTTACGAGCCCGAGTTCGAAGCAAGCTCTCGCTTTTGCGTGTCGTTCTCGAATCGTTTCCGAATGGAAATGTTTGCAGGGATATTTTGTTGTGACCGTTCTAAATCCACCCTTTGCAGTCTCAGTCCGCTCGGTCATTGGTCACCCCATGATGCAATATCTATAGTAGTAAGCTTAGTACGAGCAAAGATTACATTTCGGACTATAAGGAGTCATGAGGCTATTCAAGGAGATGTCGATGAAAAGTAGGTACTGGGGCACTTGAGCCTGGGAAGCAAATTATGCAAATTAAGTCCTCTAATTATTATGGAAATGAGGTCAATTATTGCGTTTGAGCTACTGTCTAACTATGTGGATGATGTCGGAGCTCGGAAATATATATATAGAAAATGCGTAAAATAAAATAATAATGGGTAAAATAAGAGAACTTAGAATTGTAGAAGTAGTATCAGTTGCAGATTCCAACCAGACTGGATAAATCCAATTTCGAAAACCATTATCGATGATTATAGCAGTACAAATGTTAAACAGCAACCTCTAGTTAGGAAAATACTAGGGAGAATAGTGAAAGAACTGGCAACACTACCACGTGGTTTAATTCTACCGACTCTACAAAGCTACTTCAGCCGATGGCAGACTTTAGCGACCGAAGGGAAGATAGCTTGCTCGTTTAGTCGAACGGGTGCCATTTAGGTGAGAAAAGTGAAAAAAAATCCAAGGTCCATGCCAAATTTCGGATGTACCAAGAACATCTTGTTACTATTGTTAATCTAATCAATTTTTGTATCTAGCCTATAAGCTCCAATGAAATAGACTATTTTCTCGGCATCTCAAGGTTGTAAAAAGTACTATGGTAAGATTCCTTATACTGAACAAAAAACGTTAGCTTTCTTACGTCATCTTACATACGTAAATTTTGTCGTAATTTAGTCTAGATAGTTTTAATTTCTTCCATTCTATTATACAGGGTGTATTGCATAAAGTTACAAAACGGCCGGCTGTGGATAGGTTTTGAATAGACGAACAAAAAATCGTATGGGGGGAGGAAATCGTAACGGTTTAACCGCTAGGGCATTTTGAAGTTTTTTTTAGAGTTTTAAATATCACCCTGTATTTTTGTAACTCTATGACCTATTTTCAGGAATGAGATATTAGTGTACGCAGAATACTCCCATCTATCTAAAACTGTAAAAATCAAGGTTCCACCCTATCAACCCTATCGCCCTAGCGGCTAAACCGTTACGATTTCCTACCCCCCCCCCTCCCATACGATTTTTTTTCGTCTATTCAAAACCTATCCACAGCCGCCCTTTTTACGCGACTGCTCCAAAAAAAGGAGTGTAATGTGTTTAGGTTTGTTGTGTGTATGTAAGTTGCTTTCTACCATCATAACTTCTAAACGCCTGAACGGATTTAGATGGCTGGGGTACCGTTAGAATCGTTTAGTGAGCCCGAGTAACATAGGCTCGGTTAATTTTTAAAAAAACAATATGGCGGCCGTCAGACCCAATTTACGTCAAACCCGATTTATTTTTTTTTTCTTCTGATCGGGTCAATATGGGTATCAAACGAAAGGTCTCATTGAGACGATTTCTGCCTAATCTAGAAACTGAAAAAATACAGATTATACATATACGATAGTTGTGTGATACTTAACAAAATAAATAAAATATCTTCTACCTTGTTTCTGTCTTACATTAGTACTTAAAACTTGTTTTTGACTTTTTAGTTCATTTTTTAATTCGGCGTCGTGTTTTTTTGTAACTTTTTGAAAAGTGTCTTTAAGAGTGTTGTGAACTCTTCCCGAACTCCTAAAATTGAGCAGACTATGATGGTTCGAACATGTTGTACAAGCTTCAGAAGGAAGAATGCTTGCCTGAGTTTTCAATGGTAGAATAAGGTAGGATAACCAACAAATTGCTGGATCGCGGATAGATGACGTGCTAGAAGATATACGAAAACTTCGTATAACAAACTGGAGAGAACTAGCAAGACCTAGAGACGATTGGAAGAAAAGATTTCAAAAGGCCCGAGTCCTACAAGGTCTGCGCCATTTAAGAAGAAGATATACCGTGTTATAGGAGGATTTCTTATGTGCACGACTTTCACATAAAGATGGTGTCCGCACGGGCATGGTCATAGTCTGTATAGTGTTAATATGCGACTATAATTTTCTACTAAAACCCCACGCTCCATGGCATGACCATCTGAAGCACTTTAAGCGAATTTTATAGTATTGTAAAGGTAATAAACCAAATGATCGCCTTACTTTATTAACACATCTTCCGCTTTCTTAGATATAAAATAATAATTCGTCTACAACATTTTTCCAGATTATCACCGCTTTCTCCCTCATACGTAAGTCCCCCGTATGTTACGGCTAGTGGCTTAAGATGGCATTACACTCTATAGCCATTGCCTACACAGTTCGAGAGTATAAAACGGGGAAAGGGCTTCGAACCAGAAAAGATTAAAACTGTCCCAGCGAAAAATCTGCCAAATCCCACAATCACTGAACACGAGGGCATAAGTGAATGTTGAAATAACCTGAAGCTTTTCAGGAGAAAAAAAAAACGTTTGGATATGGGACGACGACGTGATCCATGAATAATAGACGACAAGTCGAGTGGTGGTGATGGTGTAGGAAGAGCAACGACTTGACTACAATTAGTCCTGGTTTTTTGCCTTACATGCTTATTTCCTAGAATGTGCTATAGTATAGACGTTATATGGCCACACCATAGTCAATCGCTTTAAAGCAACCCCGTTTTCCCTTGCACATAATCTTATATAAAAATTAAATTTCAATAACCTTAAACATAAATAAACTTTAACCCAGAAACTCAATTTATTGTAAGTAACCATCCGATAAAATTTAATCATCACCAATATTCACTTCCCGCGCTAAAGTGAAAAAATTGTCGTTTTATTCAATTTCATGAATCCTTTAAAAAATACCTCTTTTTCAGTTCCTGTATTTATCCTTTTTTTTTTATATTATATTCTATATAAATTTAAAAATTCGCAGGACAACGGGCGCTGCATGGAAGCCCTTCGTCTGTGTCAGTTGTGCAAAGTTTCAAATAAAAATCGAATTCGCTTATGGCATTGCATTTAAAAATTGTCTGCTTAACGATTCGGGTCCGGAGCTTTGTAAATCCTTAAATCCTTTTTATATCTTGTGTCAAATAAATTGTGCTGTTCGCATTGGTCCAACAGACAGATTTCCAGGCGATTTAACTTTACGAGACTTTGGTATTTTGAGCAAATGTGTGTAATTGCAACATTTTTTTCTGTGTTTTCTTTTTTTCCCTGATTACAATTTTGCATCCTGCGGATTATTTTTAGTTTGTAAGGATATGAGAAATAATTTTTGTTAAGTTAAATGTATTACAAAATTTTTGAATTGGTCAATTTTCATTTTTACGTCTTAAAAACAATATAAGCAAATGCAATAGTAACAACACTATGCTAGAAAAGTAGTAAGCTGGTCCCTTCCTATGGCATAGTCTAAACATGCGCCTTAAAGTTGATGATTGGGATTGATTGAACAACCTGAAACAACTGGTCTTTCGTTTTCTTAATGAGGTATGGGTTTTGAGGAGTACCGCGGCCGCAACTTATTCCTATTGTATTATTAGCAGCCCCTATACCTCAGATTTGTATGCCAGGCCGTTTGAACAAGTTTGAGGATGCTGCCTAGGTTGCCCATGTCAAGCCTACGCCTCGTTATCACCATAGCAGCTAGTTTGGTCTTATAGTCCGGGGAAATTAGCAAAAAAAACCCACGAAACAACTAGGGCGAATGGGACACTCGTTGTCTTCTTTTATGGTTTTTACTCTAATTTCCTTTCTATAGGCCGTTCTGTCCAAACCCTCGGCCCCCATTGGTGCTGTGTACAATAATAGTCCGGGGATATTAGCATTTAAAGGAGACAAAATTCGGAAATGGCTGAAAATTGGACCACAGCTTCCTTGGGACTTTTTAAGAAAACAATTTCGGAATCACAAAAAAAAACAAAATGGCCGCCGCAAATATAGCGGTTATCCGGTGTTTTTTTGTATCTCGGTTTCTATAGGTCGTACAACCCTGTACAAAGGCCCTAAATGTTGACAATGAAATTCTCTACAACTTTAGTTCTTACAAAGATGTTGACCCGATTAACCCTTTGAAAGTTATTCAAGGTCAAAATATCCAAAAATCACTTTTTGTCGAAAACATCACGCAAAAGCTGGTTTTTTCGAAAAAATTTTTTGATCAGTCAATACGAAAGCTTATTGCCTATAAAAAAGCCTTTTGTCATTTTTTCGAAAACTTAACCCTTTCGAAGTTATTCAAGGTCAAAGTTTCAAAAAATCGGTTTTTGGTCAAAAAATTACTCAAAAACTGATTATTGAGAGATTTTTTTTGTCTCTTTATACAAAAGATTATTGCCTACCCTAATGATACCCTTGCCATTTTTTCGAAAACTTTTCGAAAAATTTTGCAAATATCAATAGTGATTTTTTTGCCGAAAAGTGATTTTTGTAAAATTTGACCTTGAATAACTTCGAAAGGATTAAGTTTTCGTAAAAATGACAAAAGGCTTTTTTGTAGGCAATAAGCTTTCCTATTGACTGATCAAAAAAAATTTTCGAAAAAACCAGCTTTTGAATGATGTTTTCGCCAAAAAGTGATTTTTGGAAACTTTGACCTTGAATAACTTTGAAAGTGTTAATCAGTTCAACATCTTTGTAAGAACAAAAGGTGTAGAGAATTTCATTGTCAACATTTAGGGCCTTTGTACGGGATTGTACGACCTATAGAAACCGAGATACAAGGAAAACACCGGAAAACCGCTATATTTCCGTCGGCCATTTTGTTTTTTTTGTGATTCCGAAATTGTTTTCTTAAAAAGTCCCAAGGAAGCTGTGGTCCAACTTTCAGCCATTTCCGAATTTTGTCTCCTTTAAATGCTAATTTCCCCGGACTATTATTGTACACAGCACCAGTGGGGGCCGAGGGTTTGGACAGAACGGCCTATAGAAAGGAAATTAGAGTAAAAACCATAAAAGAAGACAACGAGTGTCCCATTCGCTCTAGTTGTTTGAAAGCACAGTTTTTTCACTCAAACAACCAAAGCTAATGGAGAGCTCGTTGTCTTCTTTTATGGTTTTTCCTCTAGCTCTGCGTATCGGCTAAGTGACCTTCGAGCATGCTGTCCATACCGTACTACGTCGGATGACCGATGAAGAAATATGTGTGTGAGAGCAGGATGTCCCCCATTGATATTCTGGCAGCGAAGAATAGTCTCTTGTACGACCGGAAATATGCGGGAGCCGAAGGGAGTGTAACGGATGCTGGCGTGGACCAGTCTAGCGCAGCAGAGAAGGTAGGATTCGCCTACTAATGGGGCTGATGGACGCATACCAAATGTGGAGAAGTGGCTTATGAGGGAACATGCGGAAGTCAGTTACTACTTCACGCAGTTCCTGAGTGGACATCGATGTTATGGGGCATACCTTCATCGCTTCAGCTTAAACGATTCACCGTTCTGCTCAGACTGTTCGGACGATAAAGACGACAGGGAGCACAGGGATGTGGTGGAAAAGGAAAATATGTATATCCCAAGAGAAGTCGCACCTAAAAAATGATGCAATGGCGTAAGCCGGTCATGCAGGGAGAATGAAAGATAAGAAGAAGCTCGTTTTTTGGCCGGCTTAGAGACCCACAAAACTTTTAGGCAGGATCTTCTCGGTAGAGTTTTGTCCACCTTACAGCGCATTTACGGCACTTATGTGGCTAGTGAATTGCGTAGCAAGCACCTTCCTCGCAAAGAAAGCAAAGATGATGGATCGCTATTCCGTATGCTGTTCTGGCTCTGGTTAGCACCGCTTTGAACCGCCGTTTAAGGACCACGTTGACGACGCCAGGCCGAAGTAATGCCTTTACCGCTTGTGTCGGTCTACACTCAAACGTCTTGGAAAAAGGTTGGTGAGTTTTTTCACTAGCAATCTGACCTGACCGCGTGAGTGCGGACCGCCGGTGGTGCGTCCTGTTTTAGGCGCAAGCCTTACAGATGGACGAGTGCACATCCCTCTGCTGCTCGACTGATGCAAGATTCTTACCTCTCACTCGTAAAAAGCAGTGCCGAACTACGAGACCTCTCGCCTAGATAACTTTCCTTTTTTTCTTGTTTCCCTCTTTACAAAAAATGGATCTTGCAGATAGAAAGATAAGGGATATGAAGCCAATGTCAGTACATTGCACTGATGTTTAAAGATAACCCCATATTTGAGTGTCTACCCTTTTCAGAATTAAGAATATAATCTTACTGACATGTTAACTTAAGAATTAGATAGGATCCAGCTCCAGCTTTTACTTTAGTAATAAATTAGGTTTATACTTACCCGTATTGTAAAAGCAGTCACAAGTCACAACGCAATCACAAGTGCCTGGTAAGTCTCAACTTGAGACAATTTGGTATTCTAATTTTCCAGTTACAATTTTGACAATCCACAAAAAACTATCACAACGCCTATCCAAATTGTGACTGCATGAATAGCCGGCCTTCTTCTTCTTCTTTGACAGCTCTACAACCGGGATCTAGTGCTGATCTCTCGCAACTGTCCTCTCCACAGGTCCCGATTCTGAGCCAGGTTAGCTTGCCTAAGCTCTGGGCGTCTTGGTCATCTACAAAGTTACAGTTTTTATGATAATAAATGTGTTTTATTGTCTTAGAAGTAAAAAATAACTAAAAACCTTTTAAATAATAAAATAAAGTAATTAATGCTGAGTGCCGGTAAGTTAGATAGATAAGAATAATCACCTTTAAGCGTAAAACTTAATATTTTTGTGAGAGAAAGCTAACTTTCAAATCGTCAGTGACATTTCACAAATCAAATAAAGTTATGGTGAATCACTTAGTGAATTTTTCGTATTCTCGTGTTCCAGTCACAAGTTTTGACAATCACACACTTGTGATGACATATGGAGCAGGTCACAAGGGGTTTATATCTAATGGAAAAGAATGATAGTGGAAAATTACTATTCACAGGAAAATTTACCTTTTCCTATTTTGGCACGCATTTAATGATTGACATCGCGGTTGACAAGTTGATCACAATGTCACATTTGACATTTCACAGTGGTGGAATTCTTGTGATGAATGTTGTGATTTTTCACTGAAAATCTTAAACAGCTGATCTGTCACAAGAATCGTCACAAGATTAATCTTGTCATACTTACTTATGACTTGTGATCCGTCACAACTTAGAATTGGCCTATTAATGTGTCTAATAAAGAGTACAGTTTTTCAACTAGCTACAATAAGACAGTTTCATCGCAGGTCCTCAGTAAATGCTATGCCTTATATTAAGAGATGGATCAGCCTTTAGATCGAAAGAACAAAGAAAATTATAGCAGAACTTTTTAGAAAATAAGATATTACTTCGTTTTGGAAGCGTTGAATTCGATCCGACTCTTGCGAGCCCAATGAAGAAAAAAATTCGATGTCCCGGATGATTTGTGCATGAGTTCACGGTCTGGCACGTGATTTTCTTACTCTTTTTGTACAAACGAAAAGGTCTACAATTTTAGATTGATGGCTTAAATCGGGCGGATTCCAATACTGTCTGTCTCCGTTCGACGTACATATATCGCCGCCGAAAAACAATTTCCAGGAAACAATTTTGTTACTTTACAATTCTATCTAAAATGTTTTGTGTTTTTTTCTATTTACATTAAACAAAAAAAAAGGGAAACCGATACAAAGAATTATATCGACGCTCGCTCATCATTCTTTAAGTCGTTCGCAACGGATTCGTACATCCGCAGGAGAGCAATAAATCCTAGACAAAAAAAGACTCCCTAAGTATCCTTCCACCTTAGATTTATCCTTAACGGTTGTATCAATCCTGAAAGGAATCCTTAAAATCTAAAAAATTCTCTTTTTCGTTATCCAATCAACTCGGAATTGTTTCCTTAAAGTGAATTAAGCATTTCACTTTCAATTTCACTGAAAAATTTCACACCAAAAGCGGGGCGTTTTGTACGTTTTGAAAGTTTTTTTTTTGGAGGTGCAGAATGGACGTAAGTAAAGAATTTGATTTCCTGAAATAATAAAAAGGAACTAAATGGCCGAGGGCCACTTGCGAATGGTACAATTCGCATGGCTGCGGCAGTCAGGATCATGGCCGGGAAGCAAGAATCATCAATTTGTACCGACGACCCTAACAAGTTTACCGAGAATAACTCAGTTAGACATTTTAGTCGAGCACTTCATGAACCACAAAACAGTTTTATTGACGGAAACTCAATTTTCAATTTTCTGCAAATAGGGACGGGGGTGGGCATCGTAACGGAGGGTAAGCGACAGGGCTAGCAATAACGCAATCAACTAAATGGAACTCCGGGAGAATTTCCGGAGAATCGGAGCCGTACAACCTACACCCCCGTATGAGTAACAATTTGCTGAGGAAATAAACGAAGTAAATTAGATATATGGATCCTTGTACGTGACGGAAAAACGTCCCAGGCAAGAATTATGTTTATGTGTGAATTTATTGCACGGAATCCAGTTTTCTGGAAGTTTTGATTTAACGTAATTGAGAGATTTGTTCACTGGATAAAGGACGAATTAAGTGAGTTTGACAACTTCTGGGGCATGCATGACTTAATCAAGGTTTTTTGCTCCCTTCGTGATTTTTTTTTTGGGGGGGCAATTGTTATTATTTTGCAAGTGGTGGGGGCGGGCCATGGTGGGCGCTAGTTGTGTGGCGATGAATTTTGATTTTAAATGTGACGTCCTCACAGACATAGAAATTTCGGGTCTAGGAATTCAGTGACCTTTTTATGTTGTTATCTTTACTCGTTTATTTGACTTTGTATGAACTTCAGCGTTTATTGCAGCATATGGTGATCGGAACAGCTTTACAAGTAGTGAGCGTTACGTTCAATAAATAAAGGCCTCCACCTGGAGCTTGCACTTGAATGAAAGTGCATGATGCTATCTCTTTTCGTCACACAACGACTTCTCTACACTCTCCACTAATTCCTAATTTGGCCAGTTCATTTACCTTCCTTGCGATCCGGCACCCACAGAAGAGTGAGCTCCTGCAGGCACGTTTCGAACAACTTGACCGTTAAATAGATCGGGTCTAGTGCCTTACTTGGGCTTTTGGTGATCCATTTAGAGGTACTTTTATTCAAAAATAAAAAAAACTTGGTCCATCCTGAACTTCCAATTTCTGATGACCCGTTCGAGCATTTCGAGTGGTATTTGGAAATTGACGCGAGTAATGTTAGCTTCCAATTCCTCAATGCTTCTCACCGCTAAATAAAATTGTTGGCGGAAAACAGTGGATCTTCTTGTTCTTCTTCTGAATAATTTTTAGACGCTGTACCGGGCTAAGTCTTTCCATGATAAAATGTCACCCGGTAAATTCTCACTTTGCATTGTCTTGAGATTTCACATATTTCAGCGTGTAGACTTCAATCAAATCAAAACGAATACCCTATACCCGCAATTTAGATTCGGTTTAGAATTAGTTGAACTGCTTCTCCACATATCTGGCCGTTTCTGACAGATTTTCTCACGTAAACCCTTTAATACGGCAAAGTAATTACGTACAGTGCTGCCATCTCACGGAAAACCCAACTTTCGCCTACCACAAGGGCCGGTTTTACACGACCGGACACCGAACAGACAAAACGAACGAACCAACTGGTGTTTATGGGGAAGAGGGTGAGAGAGGACGATGGAAAACCGGCCCCTATCTCACCCTCTTTCCAATAAACCCCAGTTTGTTCGTTCGTTTTGTCTGTTCGGTGTCCGGTCGTGTAAAAGAGCCCCAGGCAAAAGTTCGGTCAGTAGCCTGGAACAAAGCCACCACCAAATATTGATCTATAATATTTCTACGTTATACCACAATAATTGCTGCACGCTGTTCCCATACTTGCACAAACACATCATGAACTGCTTGGTGTAATGTAAGACCTGATTTACACGACACTTTTTTTGCTACATAAGCACGAGTTTTTGGGAGAGGGAAGCTGAGGGACCGAGAGGGACTGCCATCACGGGTACACCACTCACAGCAGACGTTTTCTTGATTTTCTTTTCTCCCTTTTTTGTCACACAAACAACCACACATACACACACAAACATCACGCTGTTAAAACACAACAATGTCGTCGCTTAAGTTCTAACACAACGTAAGTCAATTTTTGGCGGTTTTGACATTTTGATGCATTTTCTTAGAGAATCGAAAGACGCATTGTTTCAGCCAATCAGAAACAACCAAAATCCAATATAAGTATAGTTTGTACACAAATTATAAAATTGTTTTCTAATGGTATCCAAGTAAAATTACGCAGTTTTTTCTCTCTCCTGTAAATTTGCTATTTTTGACTTACGTGGTGTTAGAACTTAAGCGACGATGTGTCATTTTTGATGCACGTTAAAAACTTCATCGTATAAACCTACAGCGCTGGGCACGTGCGTAACACAAAAGAGAATTCTTGACAAGGCAGAGCAAAAAACGTGTCGTGTAAATCAGGTCGTAGACCACTCACAGCAGACCTTTTCTTGATTTTCTTTTCTCCCTTTTTCGTCATACAAACATACACACGCAAACATCACGCTGTTAAAACACAACAATGTGTCAGTTTTGACGCACGTTACAGCGGTGGGCACGCACGTAACACAAAAGAGAATTCTTGACAAGGAAATCGTGTCGTGTAAATCAGGTCTAAGCCATATTCATATTCCTTCATATTCCCATCAATTCCCGAAATATGCCATATGTTTATGGCTAAGATAGAGGCAGAAATACTAATGACAGCATTTTTAAGGCGAGGCCAACTCTCTCTCAATCCCGTCTCCAGGAATTACTCTTCCTTAATTGAGTGCGAGTTCATACGCATAGCCGTAGATGTTTCTGGGTGTTTCAACAAGATAGTGATCTGAGACGAAGTTTTTTTCTCTACACGTTCGTACCATAATCAGCGCAGTTCCTTAGAAGTGAGTCGATACCAATATCTTGGAGTTTAGTCAACAGAGAGGATACCATACTATTTCGAAAGCTTTTAACATATCTGGAGCAACAAAACGAAGTTCATTAAAGCTATTGATACTTTGGTTGAGGTGCTCTATTAAACACACAAGGAGGTCACCTGGATTTTTTGATCTAACATAAACTAGTTTCTAAAAGTCTGGATAAACCCCGGAGAAGTATGGCAGAAGTTTAGCGAAACCTGAAGGACACTGCTTAAGGACCATGGAGGTATATCGTCAGTGCCAGTGGATTTATTGACGTAAAGCTCTTTAAAACAATTAATACAATACCCGAGTCCTGAAGAAACTACGTCCATTGTGGGTATACTCGGGGATCACAGGTGACTTAACAGTGTCAGATGTCATATACAATTTGATGACTCAAGCGACTCACTCAAGAAATTTCTTTACGCTCTATATGCGGATTCTTTCCCACATTTTCCCTTAAGTCATTAAGTAAATCAGACTAGGCTGTATAAGGAATGAATCAACGTATTTCCGCCATATAACTTTGATGACAGAGTTGGCGTTAGCACTACAGAAACACAAATCCCCTTTATTGGCTTGGAGGAAGCGAATAACCGAGTAGGGTTTCCAATAATAATTGTATTTTTTAGTTCAGATTAAAACTAATTGTTAATTTCCCTCTTAAACAACTACCAACAACTACAACTACCATTAATATGCACTAAATCAATATTCTAACACTTTTCCAGCCACACCTACCATTTAAAGGAACATTTTTTACATACAAAATACTCTTCGCCACATATAGACCTGTCTCATACAAGAAACCAGGACATAATTTTACCTCTACACCTGCTTCAGTTCAACGAAACAAAAATCTTATATTTTTTTTTGTATCTTTAGAGAGAAATATTTTAAATTTCCTTGAAACCAAAATAATATCGACATAGTTTCTCTCTTGTGAATCTGTGCAGTGAAATATTTTAGATTTTAAGCTATACTACTCCTACGATAGTATCTAGGATCTGAGCGTCAGTCTCGTCGATGCATCGAAATTCCACATTGGTTCGGGGAAAATTCAAAATATTTCCTTCATCCTCAAGTTATGAAATTCTTGTGAGAACACGCTTAGGAGGATTTGTTTTATAGTTTCCTGTGGAATTTTAGACGTTGTTAAATTTTAAAAAGTAACACGAATTTTTGCTTGTTTGGCTTTCGAAAAAAAATCGAATTCTGAAGATATTTGTTCCTTAACCTTGATTCTTTTTAAGTATTGCACAGAATTTATGGACTAGAAGAATTATTTTATTAGATTAGACGCGGTAAATAGTACCTTGTCAAGACGATAAGTACTTTTGGTGTCGACTCTCGACCTCTATCCATACACTAATTTCCGAAATTATTGTAAAATAGTAATTATTTGGTGTATTTAAAAATTATACAAATTTAATAAAGATCATTTGTAGTATTGTCGGTTTGAATTTAATAAGGACAACATTTTCGGGAAGCCAAATTAGAACTTTCCAATAGATACCGTGTTATATTCAAGAGCGCGGACTGCTGCTAAGACCAATAACATCATACAAACTTTTTAGTAGTAATTACAAGAACCGAAATACTTCAGAAAAATATTTATTATAGTTTTAATATAATCATAATTTCGTTTATACTAAATTTCTATTTCATTTTAACGAACTTCAAAAGCTATGTGTGAAAGATAATCCACCTCCATAGTTAGACGGTCCAGTTCCATATGGTCCACCATAATGGCGATTCCAGTATCCATTGGCATCAAGAGTTGTCTTTCCATCGTTGCTTTCCCAAAGACGACCGTTTGCACCAACGTTTACATTAGTGCCCCAAGGATCGCGTTGAGCGTTAATTCCAAAGCTTCCACCACGAGCATGTTTTGATAAATCATCAAGATCAGCATTGTCATGTTCACCAAACTGTAAAGGATATATTTTATTATATTGTTTTTGTATTTTAAATTAGTTAAGTGTGAGTACGTACCTTCAACAAACTGTCAGAGTCAATAACGTAAACGGCAGGAAGAACAATTGGAACTGGTTCGTGGTGTTGAACTTTTGGCTCATTTGCCGATGGTAGAACGTAGGCTTGACTAATAGCTACTAGAGATAAAACACAAAGTACTTTAAAAGCCATGGTTTTTCTATTTTTGGTTGGTTTTGTTAACGTTTCGAATCTTAAGTCAAATTCAAACTGATTCCAAGGTTTCAGTCGATGGGCTTTATATACTGCAAGTTTTTGTACAAGTACTTTCTGAACCAACTATCAAAGCTTTCACGTATTCTAGATATTGTGATTGTTGCAATATTTACTATTTATTTTTTTATCACATTTTATTTAGTAAACACTCGATATTTAAAGTGTTTTTCGTGTGTTTCCGATTTCTATATTTATTTATGAATGAATTTCTTGTTTTTAACATGAACCAAAAAAAGAATTGTATGCAATAAGAATGAGCCGAGAAGACCAATATTCAGGCCCCTTCATATACCGCCGTTAAAAAATTGATGTCCAGAGATTTTTGCTTTTGATTTGAGATCTTGGATCATTATAGAAGTAATTTATCTTGGGTAGATATTTCTAATCCGGGCCGAATATTTTCTGAGCGCCATTTGTCAAAATGGGGGATTTATGGCACATCAGATGTATTATTGGAGGAACCGTACAACTTAGAGAGTTCATTTTGGTGCAAAACATATGTTTTTGGGGTCAAGTAATCCAATAGCGTCAGAAAATAACTCGTATGCTACACTCCTAGAAAGACTAAAGCTCGATAGGCAACCCTATTTTTATTTACCAAAATCTGCAGTTAGTAAAAATAAGAATAAAAGAGTCTGCCCACTACAACGTATGACCGTAACCGTACCGACACATGCAAAAAAAATATTCTTTCTATTAATTAACTGTCACCGACCAACACCGTAGCATACCATAACCGGACCGTCAGCAAATTCTCGGGTAAGTCCATTCCATATCAGATCAACCAATTTTTATATATTTTTGGACCTCATGGACTTCAAATCATCTATTTTTTTTATATTTGTTCTTCTGGTGAAAACTAAGAAAAAACCAAATTTTCAAATTTTTTGGCCTTCTAATTTTTTAGTTATAAATTTTCAAAAATTCGAAAATCCCAAAATTTTGACAAATTTTGATATCTTTAAATTGCTGTAGTTCAAAAACTATTTGAAATAGAAAGCTGAAAGTGGCACCAATTTCTTCTGCTTTAATAAGGCTTTAATTTGATACACTATTCGTAAGAATAAAACTTTTTCCTACATTTTGAAAATTTTCTTTTTGAAATATTATTACAGTCATTTGGTTATAAAAAAAATATACATAGTTTAAAAAAACTAAAAAATACGCTTTTTTTTTAAAATGAACTAAAAAGTAAAAAATAATTTTGAATGTAAAATTTTTATTGCTTCAGCCAGTATATGGAAACAACCTACCTTTCGAAATGTAAAAAGCGTGGGACTCTTTACCTATATTCTTATTTTATTAACACCGGAACTTTTCGCTAACGCCCCACGCTTTTTTACATTTCGAAAGGTAGGTTGTTTCCATATACTGGCTGAAGCAATAAAAATTTTACATTCAAAATTATTTTTTACTTTTTAGTTCATTTTAAAATAAAAGCGTATTTTTTAGTTTTTTTAAACTATGTATATTTTTTATTTTCCACTTATTAGTCTATTATATGAAGGGTACAGGGGAAAACAACGTAAGTCCATTTTTTTCCTAATCGAGTTAGTGCTGCTATCTATTGAAGAAATACAGAAGCTTTCAGCTGGTATATTCAATTTTGATGAATATCAAACCCAGCCCATATAAATCAAGAATTCGCATACAGGGGAAAACAACAAGACTTCAAACGCAAAATTTCAATTTTCTCGAAATTTGATTTTCTGGACTTACGTTGTTTTTCCCCTGTATGCCCCCCCCCCCCTCATATGTCTTCCGTCATTTTATAGTGACCGTCATACCACATTTAAAATGAAGTCAGACAGCTTACTGTACTATACTGTACGAAACCCATACCAAGGGCGTTGTAAAGAAAAAGGTAAACCGCCATTTTGTGTTGGCCGCCATTTTGAATTTGGAATCACGCCGCACAGCTAATAGTATTCTACTTGCCATATCCTTTCATTTGATACCAATGTCGGGGGTCGTGGAGCACATTTGAAAATTCGCCCGCCATATTGGAACCGCCATCTTGACAAAATGGTCAGATTGCATTGTCACGCGAACTAAACATATGTGCAAAATTTGAAGTTGGTCGGTTATGTGGAAGTGGGTCAAAATCAAGTTGCAAGATTTGTTTACATACTACATACAACATACAACATCGTCGGTACAATAGTAAACTAGTCTATCTGAAAATTTCTTAATTTTGGGGAGACGCAAAACAAAATATAATTAATGACTGAAAATCAGGCTTTTTTCCGTAAATATTCAAATAAATCAGTTGTATTAGTCTTGGACTATGGTCTTTTGGATCACAGTTTAAATAATCACAATATAAATCAAAATAAAATAAAAATTTCTCTAGTTAAGTCAAAAATTCCAAAATGTCAGATAGGTTAGTTTACCATTGGACCGACGATATGTACAACATACAACATACAAGATACAGGTGAAGCTAGTATAAAAAGAGGTTACCTGGAAAGTTTTCCGGGAGTTTTGAAAACCGGGTAATTTTATAGATTTCGATGTGCTCTTTCCGAATTTCAACTTTGCCACCTCGTATCTTTGCCGCTCACGCCGCCATATTGGAAAAATTGCGCCTGAAAGCAGTTTTTTGACAATATCTCCTTTCCGACTTATTTGACGATAAAAACCGCAAACCATTATACATTTACGACAACCCGTAACATTTAATTTTACCTGAAATTGAATTATAATATTAACTTAAATCTAAAAACTAGGAATGCGTCGCCTTTGTGACGAGCAATAGAATAATATTTAGTCTGAGTTTGCATTTGTAGAGCCATGGCTTCTAATGAAGTAAACTGCTTAATTTGTACTAATCAAATTGCAAGAAAGTGAAGTGATTGAAGTGAAGGAAAAAGGATTGGAGACTTTTCGTAACTCAAGTATTAAAAGAAAGGACAAGAAGTATAAACTTTTGGTGGGACTAAGATCGATAGTCGTTCACGACGTATGTCGAAAACGATACAGTAATGAGAAGTTAATCGCTGCATCTTTGCCTAGAAGAGTCAATGTCACGACTTCTCAACCACAACTGCGATCTATGCGCCCAACATTCTCATATAGCCCCCTTTTACACGACCGGACACCGAACAGACAAAACGAACGAACAAACTGGGGTTTATGGGGAAGAGGGTGAGAGAGGACGATGGAAAACCGGCCCTCTCTCACCCTCTTTCCAATAAACCCCAGTTTGTTCGTTCGTTTTGTCTGTTCGGTGTCCGGTCGTGTAAAAGGGGGCTTAGCAATCATTGCTTTTTGCGCGCTGCTGAGATAACAGCAGAGTTTATAGCGAAACCAAAACAGTTGAAAACGCGTGTTGAACTACACTTTGCGGCACTCGGGCGCCAAAACTATTGATTTTACGGGAAAAAAAGGTTATTACATAAATTGTAGGAAATTTTCTGCAGTTTCATTTTGTATATAAATGTTTTTATCGTAAAATGAGTCGGAAACGAGATATTGTCAAAAAAACTGCTTTTAGGCACCATTTTTCTAACTTGATCGGAAACTACCCCTAGGACAACTCTTATTACTACAATTAAGTGTTCCGCACTTGCTTATGAAAACCCCACCCCCACCCACATTTTTTGTGTAGAAATAGCCTTTACTGTAAGCTATTTTTTGAACCCAAAATCAACCCTATCGGTGAAGCGGAAACCACCCCCACAGCAACCCCTAAATTTAAATTATTTTTTTTACTCCCAAAATAAAGATTCACCACGCCAATTTTTGAAGAACATACACCTTTTAGATATAAGATAATTTGTGGCAACCATATCTACCCTCTCGGGCATCGGAACCCCCCCCCCCCCACCCCCCCCCCCCCTTAACTACGGGGTGAGTACTAAATTATTTAATTTTATACCTAAACTACAATGCAGGCGCACACATTCGCTGGTGCTAGACTGATGTAAGCTTCTCACCACCCCCTTGTAAAAAGGGGAAAAACCCGCTTGACCTAAAGGGTTGAAATTTTGGCAGAACACTGACATGGAAGTCCGCTGGATGGAGGACTTTTTGAAATTAAATTAAACTAAAACTTGGGACGTTTTTGTGGAAAATCGTATTGGCCAAACTAACAAAAATCTGCTAAAAACGTTCGTTTTGTAGAAGAGGGTGAGACAGGACGATGGAAAATTTGCAAATCCCATCGTCCTCTCTCACCCTCTTCTCTCTTCAGAACAAACGTTTTCAGCAGATTTTTGTTGGTTGTTTATCGGCCCGTGTGAAACTGGCCATTTTCTACAACTATTCAACTATACTATTGTGTGGATCTCCCTTTTGCCGTTCGTTCCGAAATATACTGACGGAACGTGCTGGTTGTGGGAATTGTTTTGCCGGAATTAATGAGAAAGGGGAAATTCAAGCTTTCAAGGCCCACGGAGACGCTAAAACATGGTACGAATAAACATGGTACTAGTACCATGTTCGAGCTGATGTTGGTTGCCTGCTGGCCGGTACGCGTACCAAACTTTTGGTCTCACCAACGGTGCTAGTTAAATCAAAACCAATTTGATTTTTCTTGATGTTTGTGGGCGGAGCTCTGCGTTGGTAATACCATGTTTAAGTGTTTGCGGACTAGTTTGTCAACATTTACTCGAACACGTCATTTGAATTGTCAAAAGACAGATATTTAAGATCGAGTAAATTGGTCTCAGCACGGTTTTACCTTCTGCGGGTTTTGTTCGTACCATGTTTACTCGTACCATTTTTTAGCGTCCCCATGGGCCTTTAAGGGTCAACTGTTACCGAGTTTCCATTAGAGTTCAACTCAAGTTGAAATTGAACTAGAGTTGAACTCGAGTGGAAACGAACAGAGTTAAGAGTTTTCGTTAAAGATTTTCAACTCTGCTCAACTCAACGAAAATAGGTAGATTGAACTGAGTTCACGAACTCAACCATGACATATAACTCAGGTTCAACTCTGGTTGAGCTCTCATGGAAACTCAGTATATGTATAATGCACGTAAGAATCTGGGCGCTCTTATGGAAATCAATGCTCTTGTCCATAATGCATGTTTCGTTAAGTTTCTTTAAACGTAAGAATAAGAATAGAACCGCTCTCAATGTATCTTTAGCCTAGTACTAAGTTCCCCGCTAAATGAAATTTCCATACAAAATTTAGCGCGAAAATTTATCAAGCTAAATTTTAGCAACACCTTTACCGCATGCAGTACTAAGTTCGCCGCTAAAATGCTCGATAAATCCACGTTTCTATTTCTTTAAAACAGATGGCAGCAATGTTAGTCTCCACATTTTTAGGTGCATTTTTATCGTGCAGGCACCTTATTTCACGCTAAATTTTGTTGAAAAAAACCAGTGATATTAAACAAACAGAAAAATAAGTTAATTTAGGGTTGTAGAAGTTTCAAGTGCGGAAATAAAACTAAAATAAAGCTTTGTGCATGAAAAAATATTAAAAATAATAAATAATTCTATGTGTTTAAAATATTTTGAAACACGTTGTAATAATTTTATATTTCCAGTGGATTTTGAGGAGTTTTATTTCGAAGAAGACTTTGAAATTTAAACCAAAAAAAAACGTTAATATGAACTTTCTCTACAATTCTACATTGTCAAATTTTATCTTGCTAAAAAAGGGTACAAGTTTGGAGACGCGCTAAAATTTAGTTTAGCGCCGAACTTAGTACTAGGCTTTTTATGAGAATTAATATCGTTAGGATTTTTTTATAAATATAGATTATTGATTTTTTTGGCATTAATTGCACAGATTGGCCGCAATTTTTCCAAAAAATGTTCAAAAAAAATTTGGTTATTAGCGGGGAAAATATTTCTGAAACTGTTGTTCCTGTTGTAAAAACAGGAAGTTTGCTATTTAGATCTTTATCTTTCTGCTGTAAGGCACCCAGGAAATGGCTGATGACTTGCGTCACTGCAAACCCCAGAATATTTTTTCCGTGTGAATTTAACACACTACACACTTCATAAGCGTGTAAATTCGGCTAATCGTGTTAAAATAAAGCGTTTTAGGAATAAACCGTGTTAAAATAATACGGATAAAAAGACATTACGTGTAAAAATCACACAGGTTCAGCGTATAATATTTTTTTTTACGCGCTAAAGAAGTTCTAACGTTTTATCGTTTTACGTCTTAAACGTGTGAAAATCACACATTATGTGTCATTTCTAGTGTCCGACCGAAGGTCAGTTTTAGGCCGAAGCCGATGCCGAATGTTCGGCTTTTGCCATAACCTTCGGCCGAAACCGAAGCCGAAGCCGAAGGTTCAATCATACACAGAAATCTTGGTATACTGACTGAAAAATATACATAATAATGAAAATTCTTCACTGTTATTTTGTTTTTTAGTCATAGTGCCGAAAATGATTGCAATATGCATTTTAAATAACTAAGTTGCGGCTTTCCAAAAATAATAAACTAAGATTTGTTTATTTTTATTTGAGGAATACCATACGTTTCAATGTCACATTCACATCACACTCTCAATTCTTTTCGTTTTCAGCGACTGGCCTGGCTGGATATAAAAACTTCGGCTTCGGCTAACCTTCGGCTCCTTTGGCCGAAGCCGAATGTGCGGCCGAAGGTGTTTTTTTGGCCGAAGTTGGCCGAAGCCGATCAATTATTTAAATGATTAATTCATAAACCTTGCTGCAAACCTTGCATAGTTTTTGTTGTGGGTACAAAAGGAAGGAAGTCACTAAAAATGTATTTAACAAAAGCCACAATCAGTAATTTTAATAAAATTCAATTTGTAGTAATTAAAACTCCTAACACTAAAAACTATTTCTCATATTGACGAACCAACTTTATTATTGGTAACGATAAATAGGGATATAACCGCAGTTTTGTAAGATAGAATTTAATTAATTAAATTAGTTGGAACCACAAGAAAAACACTTCAAATATCGAGTGTTAACTAAATAAAATGTGATAAAAAATATATAGTAAATATTGCAACAATCGCAATACATATCTAGAATACTTGAAAGCTTTGATAGTTGGTTCAGAAAATACTTGTATAAAAATTTCCAGTATATAAAACCCGTCGACTGAAACCTTGGAATCAGTTTGAATTTGACTTAAGATTCGAAGCGTTAACAAGACCAACTAAAAATAGAAAAACCATGGCTTTTAAAGTACTTTGCGTCTTAGCTCTAGTAGCTATTAGCCAAGCCTACGTTCTACCATCGGCAAATGACCCAAAAGTTCAACACCACGAACCAGTTCCAATTGTTCTTCCTGCCGTCTACGTTATTGACTCTGACAGTTTGTTGAAGGTACCTACTCACACTTAATTAATTTAAAATACAAAAAACAATAATAAAATATATCCTTTACAGTTTGGTGAACATGACAATGCTGATCTTGATGATTTATCAAAACATGCTCGTGGTGGAAGCTTTGGAATTGACGCTCAACGCGATCGTTGGGGGGGCACTGATGTAAACGTTGGTGCAAACGGTCGTCTTTGGGAAAGCAACGATGGAAAGGTATCAGTTGATACCAATGCAAACTGGAATCGCCATTATGGTGGACCATATGGAACTGGACCGTCTAGATATGGAGCTGGAGTTTCTGTTAACTGGTGAAGCTCGTTAAAATGTAATGGAAATTTAATATAAACGAAATTATGATTATCTTAAAACTATAATAAATATTTTTCTGAAGTATTTTCGTTTTTGTTCTTGTTTATGAATATAAGACTAATCTATAGAAAAGTTGTAATTTGGTCTCTCAAAGGTCTTGTCGTTAACAAATCCAGAACATCCGACAATGATGTACTCCCAATCCCCACCAACCCAATGCAAAGCTTCCGCTGATGATGGTACTCTTCGTTACTTATACGGCTTTGACAATTCGAAACAATCACGGACTGTCCAACTCAATCAACAGAGACATTAAGCTTATTCTCGATTACGGCCGCAAGAATCGTATCGAACTCTATGCCTACAACACAAAGTACTGTCTTATTCCCAAACGACATACAACATCTCTCCAGATTTGCAGTTAATAGTGTAGAAATAATGGCCGACCCATCCCTTTACATCTAGGCGTGAAATTAGCCAAAGACTTGAGATAGAAAGACCATATATATTCCAAATCACCCAAAAAGCTTTTCATTACCGGAAGGAGATGGAATTTTCGCGATACTTTTTCAGAAGTGCCCCGAGTTGATTCTCCACAACGTGGTCTGTCCCTTTAGAGCCAGCTACAATCGGGGATACATTGACATTCCAACCATCTGGAGGAGAGTCGTGGCGGAGGAAGCCATTTCATTTTTGATTGTCGAAGTCAACGTTCTGTCGAGGTAGTATTGGATTGGAGTGGTGGAATAAAACCGAATGTTGGCTTTGGCAGTTCTTTAGGAGAAAGGTATAGAAAGGACAAGAGGGAAATGTATGTAAACCCGGTTCGGTAACAGGTGAAGGAATACCAATTAGCCAGTTCACAAGATGCCATAAGTGTGTTGAGTAAAACCGGTTTTATTCGTAAATTTCTTCCGTTCCCTTCCCTCTCTCATCTATAAAGCTGGTTTTACTTGCCATGAATATGGCACCGTGTGAGGAGGCCCAATGAAGATACCCTCAATGATAGAACCATCGACAGTACAAAGGGGCTTACCTCTGAGTTCTATAATCCAATAAATAGGTCGAAAAAAAGGCCTTCGTAATGCGAAAAATACAGCACGCGATTTTTTTACCAAATAATTTTAAATATTTTTATGAGCTTAGATTCAAAATGGTGTCATCTCCATCCTTTTGCTAAACTTACAGTGAAGGGAAACGCGTTTAGTTCTATATCTCAGAAACTATGCATTTTACGACAAAAATGTATATTATCTTTTTTGTAGATAAATAAGTGATTTAACTTTTTTGTTTAGAAATTTTTTTTGTAAAGTCAACATCTACAGAGAAGTAATACTTCAAACTTCATATATCACTTTCTTTGTACTATATTTCGTTAATGGCTAACTCTATATGAAAAAATCCTGCGTAACTGTTACAGATCACACGATTATCTATAATTTTTGTTATTATCATTTTTTACGTAGGGCTAATATTGCACGATTTATAGCGCTTTAAGTGTCGAAAAACGTAAATTCAAAAGTAGTTGATTGCCAATATCTTTTTATTTACACATTTTATAGAAAAACTGATTATAAGGTTTTTTGTGCCCACATTTTTTGTTTTAACTGTTTTCTGTAAAGTTGACACATATTTATGGATTTAACGTTCATAAAGAATGGGTTTTTACAAATATCTCGTCAACTATTCATTTAAGACGAAAATATTTAGCAACAAATTTGTTTGTTATAAAATTCTGTAGAAATTTTACTTTTGACATTTTTTTCTAGCATTAATACTTTAACCGCTATTCAGCGCCGAACATTTCGTAAAACACATAAATGTTCATACAAATAATTGAGAAATTTCTTTGCCGCACAAACTCTTAATTAATTAATTCACAGACCTACAAATTAAAATTTTTTTTATCCTTTTTCGATTTCAGCAGTGATTTTTTTGGGTTTTGAAACCTCTTAATCACGAATCTGAAATCGGTTTTTTCTATTACGTCAGAGTTTTTCACAATACACATTTATGAAAATGTACAAATGTTCAAATGGACAGTGGGCAAAGAATAGTATTTGTTTCCTTTTTGAAGTAAAACTGCCTTTAAACTTCTTTTTGACGAATCAATAAAGAGTCTCCAGTCATTCACATCGTACCGGCTCTACATGATGCTATGAACACCCTCCAACGTTGGACGCTGATGTGTGAGGTTGCATCGCGTGGCCGATGCTCGAACTACGAGTGTCCAATATCAAACGTCCAACCAGTGGCGGACTAAGGGGGGCGGAGGGGGCGGTCCGAGGGCGGTCCGGGGGCGGAGGGGGCGGTCCGCCCCGGGCCTCTGGTTCCTGGGGCCTCCAAATGTCTACAAGTTCCCTTGATCAAATCCTAAACAAGGCTTTTAAAATAAGGGCAGTGCCTACCTAAGTGGTACTTTGGAGTCGGAGGTCGCGTACAATGTTCCCGTAGACACAAATAAGTACAGCATGTAATTATTAAAATGGGTCTTTACTGAATCGTTACCCTCTACATCGCTTAAATATACTTCAATACTTCTTGACCATTTTCATCTCGGTTGCATCATGCAAGAGGAGTTTTTGTAAACTTAAGCCTAGTGACCACTATAGTTTTTTGCGTAGAGCTAGAGAAAACTCTCGCGTAGAGATGCGTAGAGAAGTGTATACACCGTCTAGAGCTCTACACATGCTCTCTACACCCACTCTACGCGCTCTGCACTCTACACTATAAAGTGTATACGCAATTTTTTTGTGTTTGGTAGAGCTCTACATCTGCTCTACGCTCTAACAAGCATGTTTGATAGAGTTTTTCTCTCTACAGTATTCATTCTTATTTGCGTTTCGACTGCGTTTCGAATTGTTGTACATAGGCGCAGTGCCGCGGGCAGACAATTGGGGGCCCTGTGCAAAAATTCAGCGAGGGGCCCCAGAGTCTCCAAAAAAAATTTCTGTCATAAAGACCCGTCCCCGCGACAGAATTATGGAAAATGGGCCCCATGTAATATTTAGTGTGATGCGAGTTCGTCTGATATGACCCATATGCTGATTTGTATGACCCATTCATTGAAGTAAAAATGCAAATAAAGAATTCAAATGATTTTTATTGCCAAAAAAATGTTTTGCTCGCTTCGCTCGCGGTGCCCCAAACACGCGGGACCCTGTGCAGTTGCACACCCAGCACATATGCCAGCCGCAGCACTGCATCGGCGTGTTAAATAACAACGAAATTCGAATACGACATACGCAGAAAATTTTGGTATGAAGATGTATCTTCTTCCGTGAGCTCATTCCATAATTCTCGGTACATTCCAGCGTTTTGTTTTCTTTTCGCAATCCAATCTCGCTCTCAACATTTCCTTTCCTTCTTTTCCCTTCTTTTGGGGAAAACTCATTTTATTATTTTTTTGATTTCTATTAATTTCCTTTAAATTTTTTACACAATATATGTACGTACGCATCTCTGAATAACTGAGAAATGAAATGAGATGCAAAAGTTGATGGCCGCAGTTGCGCGCTCTACCATACGACTCTACAGTAGAGAAAAACGCATCTGCAGTGTACTCAGTCTGTAAAGCTCGTGGTAGATCTCTACTCAAAATTTCTCTAGATCAACTCTACGGGCGGTGGAGTGGTAGAGAAGCGCTGTAGAGTACTTACTACAGGTAGAGCTCTACCTACACTCTACGCTCTACATTCTACCGAAAAAACTCTATAGTGGACACTTGCCTTTAGTACGACTTTCGGAATCGATGGGTAATTAAATGCTTTTCCTACTGGGAAATAAACATATACACACACTTGTCCATACAAATGGCAACTGAATAAAAGGCATCTAAAATTACATCGACTTCTTAGACTGAGGGCCTCATTCAGCTTTGCCGCCCCGGGCCTCTGACGGGCTTAGTCCGCCACTGCGTCCAACGTTCGTATTTGGACACGTTCGGGCTGATGCCGGCATTGGCTCAAACGTTTGAAGCCAACATTCGAATGAAACGTTCAACGTGCATCGTGTAAAGCCGGCTTTAGGGTTAGCTTGGGACCATTTGTAGAATTTGATCACTAGTGTATGAACTCCTTTAGACCCTGACACACACCTGCCTCTGCCTTCGAGCAATTCTTCTACCGCACGAATCTGCTGGATGGATTCTTAAGTAAAAACGCAGGCTAGCAGCTTTTGTATGTTCACGGAAGGAGGCTTTAACTTTGTGATTTTCGCGCTCATGTTATCTGGCGTTTCCTCCATAATTTTAATGATTATAGGTTGTCCACGCTGAAAATCATAGCTCAGGTGGCCTTTCGATCTTAGCCTCAGTGCAGCGGGTTTCAAATTGAGTAGAGCGCTTCCCAAGGTACAACAAATAATCCAAATGTATACTTTAAAAATGAATCTTAAAATTCTGAAGCATGAACAACGAATTACATTCAAAAAATTTAAAAATGGCTTCTCTTATCCCTTGCGATGCATTTCCTTGTATGTTTGGATTGTTTGGATTTCTGTGCGTAAGAATTCCAATCTGTACTCATACTCGTATTATCACAAAAAAATATTACTTGTTACACATCTGCACCGCGGGTAAGTTACATCTTCCTTAACACAAAATAAGAAAGAAATTCCCACCGCAAAAAGCTCCTCGTGCACTTCTCAATATACAAAAAAAAAATAACTTTTAAAATTTTCTGCTCAAGTTAACGAAGGAAGTCAACTTTTCCTTTCGTGTTCTTGAGAACGAACGTTCAACCCCCATGGGAGGTGTTTTAATTACAAAATACATGTCTGAGCACCGAATGTAATTTGTAGAGTGCACAACTGGTGTTTGCCATTAGGGGCTAAAAACGTCTTATTTGCCTGCCTTACATATTCTCTGCCTACACACACAGTAATCCCCCGAATAAAATAGTTTAAAATGAATTCGCTGTGAAAATTAGCACTGAAACAGCAACTGGCATGAATTCCGGGGTTGATGTGTCAGAATATGGAGGAAGATAACACCACATCCAAAACCACGCACGCATTCAGTCGCCACCTACTTCCATAAATCTGAGAGCTGTAAGCAAGCGAATTAGGTTTTATCTTTCTTATGCTTTGCGGTTGTGCCTTTTCCATATTACATATATAAGAAATTTACTTTAAACTATACAAAACTGGGTATCAAATCTGGGCCTTGTTTTAAATCAAAAAGAGCTTCTCCCTTTTTCGTAGAAAGGAAAAAAAAATTATAAGTCTATGGCTACTAAACCCTTCATAAATAACTTTACATCGAAAATCTCACTAACACATTCCTGTGTCCCTAATAATCCTTTTAAGAGGGTCAAGGCACATAAAAGAAATGTCACTGCCCTAAGCACGAGGTTGCACATTTTATGTCCTCCAAAGACTTTGTTGTTGGACCTTTTCTTCTATTGTACCCAATATTATGGCTGGTTAGAGGTTTTGAGGACATAAAGAAGGATTTAACCGCAACCCAATGCTCTTTAAATAAATTCCAAACGTAATGGAACATATATTCTTTTGGGTCTACTGGACAGTTAGTCTCTGCCCTCTAGGAAGCACACGGTAGATATCGATTTTATATTGTGAGAACGAGCGGTCCTAAATTTCTTATTAGTAGAGATTGTCAGGTGTCTTAACTTCATAAGCCACCTTTAGTTTATGGACTTGTGCAGATAAAAATTGAGTGAATTTTTTTTCAACATTTTCTTTAAATTTATCAGCGATTTCCTCGGCGATGGGTTCACAAAATGGACTGAGTAAGTTTTAAGGTTTTTTCAAAGTGTTTTTGTAAAACTATTGTCGATTAATTTACTAGGGTTTTATACAGTCATCGCACATTACGTAATCGCACAGTATAAAAGTATAAAGATTATCATTAACTTTAGTTTAGGTGTTTAAGGTCTTCCATCGGGGCTTTCTGGGTTTCGATCTGGATTAATTGCGATGGAGGAGTCACATCACAATACATCACCAATTCACCATTCACTCTTTTACATTACAACTCCTATACATCAGGTACGCAGACCAGACGGCTTGAATAGGCACTTTGCCTAGTTATGTGTCCCTCAGGCGAGATTGTTTGAGGCATGTCGCGTTAAACAACCAGATCTGTCTCCTCCCTATCGCGGGACAATGACAGAAAACAGCTGTCTTGAATTTAACTCATTTCCGCAGCACAAGACCAGCCCGCTCGGCTCACTCAGGTAGCCACATTCTACAGCGCTTATTTTCGCGGGCACCTTGGTCTAGAAATTCGTTTATACAACTCGACTGTGGAACAACCTTCCACAGTCAGTATTTAAGAACTCATACAATATCCAGGTTCATCGCCTCCCCATCATCAATCTCTCAGACTTCCCTTAACCTATCCTTTCCTTTTTCTATCCTTTGAGCTAAGCTTACTTCTAGACATTGCGCCATCAGTGCCAAAGATGAAAGCCTGAGGCATTCGAACGAGAGGCATTCGAACGAGCTCGATTCTTTTCAAAACATTTATATGGCGATAACATTCGTAGATATCGTCATTGTGAAACCTTCATCCTTTGTCCTCCTTCAATACGGAGCTAACTATTCTACATTGTAGTCTCCTCTCGAACATTTAAAAGTGATTCGAGTGTTTTTTGTTGAGAGTCCACGTTTCGGATTCCTATGCGAGTACTTAAAAGGATATCAGCTTGACAGCCTGTAAGGCCTACGCCCAAACAGGTAGTTCCAGATTCCTGCTGACTAAACTCACCATCCATTTCCAATGAGTTTTGAGTACAGACCGGCACAAGCCGTTTGTTAGATCGTCTCAGGGCGGGCGACATGTAAACCCATGTTTTTTTCGTAGCGCCCGCTTAATCTTGATGAAAGCATCTTGTACAATCCTTGGTGGTCTACTAATGATGCCGATATCGTCTGCGTAAGAGATAATTGGGCTTCTATAAGTCACACTCGAATCTCGCATTAAATTCTGTCGCGCCAGGTTGAAGAGGAAACAGACCAAGACAACCCCATGTCCGAGTCCACTATAGGTGTTGATTGGTCCTGCGACCCCAGCCCCTCTACCATGTTCCATCTTTGACCCGTCAGTAAACCAGGAAGAATAAGTTCCTTCCACTCGGAACGATCCGGGATAATCGCCCTGAATTTCCTTTGGAACCGCAGTTCACCAACCATAATAATAATAATAACCACCACATACGAGTCACTCACTTAGTTAACAACATATTGAGTAACTTGTATAGCCTCACGTCTCCACCCGCTGTCGAAGATAGGTTCCGCATCGTGTTTTATATAGGTTACTCACCCGTACTCCTTGTTTACTCCACTGCTGCCCCATGAAGTGCGTTGCATCACACCCTATGATGATCTATGGAACGCTCTTGTTGCAGTTATCCACTATCTCCTTGAATTACTTGGAGGGGAATGGATACATTAAGCAATCAAGAAGGTGTGCTGAGCCATGCTTCTGATTCCTTCCTTATTGATACCCTATTTGCCGCTTCCAAGTCTCTAATTTCCTGTAAGACAGAAGCAGTAAGTACTATTATTATAAACGATGCAGGTTCGGGATCCCCATTTCCAGCACTACAGACTGTGTTGTAGCCGGCCGACCTGTATGTTACCATTACTTACCCATGGCTCTTGTCGACAGCTCCGGTAGCCAGCACCCTGCAAAAGACTCCTGATGCAGACCTACTATGTTGCAGATTGCATTGGACCAACCGACCATCCTTAAGTGCTTCCTGCTAATGTGAGGCTCTGATCTCAGCGAGTTTGGAGAACGGGAACATTTCTTGCTTTTCTTCAAGGAACTTCAAAGCTCGCGGCCGTTCTGGCAATTGGGCCAGTTGTGTGATTGCAACCTCCTTCTGATTTTCTTCTCTTCAACAACTTTGAGGCCAGAGTACTCCCAACCACACTAAACACTAGCTAGAGGGTCGATCCTCCGTTTGTTTGACCTTACGAAAGTTGGTCCACTGTTCCAGTCTTCTAACATCGCTCCATATCTTCCCATACTCATAACACTTCCTACACTACTTCCACTTTCACTCTTCATACTCTACATGCTGTTATTCTTGAGCCGTTTTATTAGAAAAATGTTGTTCTGAATCCCTTTTTACCTTTTAGATTTTTATTAACCTTTGAACTATTTATTTCACCACAATCCTGAACAACAATTTTCTATTACCTTATATAATGCTCAAACCCAGGACTGCTTTTATTACCTTTTAATTGCCTAATAGAGGCTGCTCCAGTCGAAATGTAGGTAAATTTTGTGTTTCCCCGGATTATAATTTTCCTGCATTTATGCTTGCGAAATAATTAATATTCAACTATTTTTGAGTTATGACAATAATTATTACAAAAGCTTTCTTGCGTTAAAACAAGTCCGAGAGAAAAATTAAATTGCCAAGAAATTCTTTTACCAAAGCTTCAAACCACCCCATCTTTACTTCCCCACCTTTTTGACAGCTGTCATCGTGGAATCTAGCAAAGTGCGAAAGTAAAAAAAACAATCCAAATTAAACTGAGTGCTATTTCCACTAAAAACTTTATTTTCTAGATAGATAAGGTCCCTGACCATCTATTAAAAAATGGCCAAGTATCTGGGACTCGATCGAGTATTAAAAATATTTCGTATAATCCGTGAAAGCGGTGGATTAAGGCAAACGTATATGAAGCTTTACAGGTACTCCTTATGTAATTTTAACCTCAACGGCCAGTAAAAAACTATAAAAATTACTTATTAACAATAGAAATGATGACTTGAAAATCGGGACACTCGTTGGAACCGATAAATATGGAAATAAATACTTTGAAAATCCTTACTACTTCTATGGCCGTAACCGTTGGGTTGAGTTCGCTCCTCACGTGAATATGGACTATGATGGATCGCAAATTCCTGCTGAGTGGTTTGGATGGATGCATTATAAGGTAATGTTATGGGGTGTTTTACGATTAATTGTATGTTAGCGAGGTTTATTGTAGACTGACACACCACCAACGCTCGATGGTAACAGGCCAAAGTATAAGTGGATAATTGATCATAGCCAGAATTTATCTGGAACATCAGGTAATCGAAATTATAAGTTTTTGGGTAAATATTTTTTAATATTGTTTGTTATAGAGCAATACATGCCTTATACTACAACCCCTCCCAAAATTCAAGCTTGGGATCCTAAGAAATCTGGATAAATTTTAGTGTTTGAATATGTACATAAGAATAAAGCTTAAATGAAAAACAAACAGGGTTTGATTTATGTTGAGTTGAGAATGCTGCGTTTAGTTTCACTTTGTTCGTTATTTAATATGGTTTAGTAGGCCTTGGCAATACTTCAAGGCTTAACTCAAAGGAAGCACATTTGCCACTTTAAAACACAGTTTTGATGTAGAAATGGCGAGTTGGATTGGACTTGATAAACTTATAACGTTTTTCAAAATAATCAGGTCGAATTGTGGAATAAGCGGATCTTTCTCTAGATTATACAGGTTTGATTCTTGCTTTCCACATTTCAACGCTAAAATAAGCCTATCCTTTAAGATACGATTCGTTGAAGCTTGGAAATCATGTCGGAACCGATAAATACGGAAATCGCTACTATGAAAATCCTTACTATTTTTATGCAACAAATCGTTGGGTGCAGTTCGCTGATTATCTCTCGGTAAATTATGATGGAAGCATGATTCCGGCTGAGTGGTTTGGATGGATGCACTACAAGGTATAAGATTCTTTTCTTCTAAGAAATGTTGCATGCTTTATTAATCCGATTTTAAGACCGACTTAATACCCACCGATGACCCTAATCGACCAACATACTCATGGATATCAGATCATAGTGAGAATTTATCAGGAACAAAAGGTACTTTTAGAATTTATTTTACCTGCTCGATATTTAGTGATGATTTTTATGAATTCTAGAAGCGTATATGCCATACTCAACAACACGACCAAAAATAACCCCGTGGGATCCTAAAACTCCACCACCGTAGGGCTGAAGTCGTCTCCGCTTAAAAACACGTTTTGAAAATTTAACAAATTTATATTGGAATTAAATTGCAATAAAAATCCATGTTAATTCTGACCTTAATAACTAATTTCAATTAACACTTTAACTTCCATAAAACAAGCCCTGCATAGCTTCCTGCAAGGCTCTTTGGCAAGCCAAAATTGATCTATACCCTCCCGACTTCTCAACTGCATGTTCCGATCGGACATGTTTTATATAACCTTGCCTCTCAATCTCGGTGGCTTCCGGAGCCGGAGGACCATTACTCCATATCTTCGGCGGATTACGCACATACGGTACTTCATCCTCTGGCTTTGGTAATGGAAGATAATTTCGACTTTCTGTTGAGGCAATTTTAATACCACTGGAAAATTCAATAGGAGCCTTTGGCGGCGGGACGGCAGCTTCTTTCTTTTCTCGTTCATTCTTCTCTTGAAAGCCACAAACAACCTTAAACGCATCTTCATCAGTGTACATCAGCTTATCCAGCAGAGCTTCCCGATCGCGAATTTTCTTCTTCCTTTCCTCTTGTTCCATTTCAACTCTCTGCATTCGCTTCAAGTCGTTCTGTTGCTTCTCCAAATCAAGAATATCATTTAGTTCCGCTTCCTCTCGACTCATCTTATTTCTATTTTTTAATATTATTTCCTTATTTTCTTTTTTGTACTGTTCTATCCTTTTGTTTGTGTTTATTATATCAATATCGTTCACCAAATTGTATATTATACTCTCGATCTCTTCCAGGTAATCATTGTATTCGTCGACGCTATTAAAATCTTCTTCTCTCTTGTTATAGTCCCGAAGAATCCTCTTTCGAATGTTGATGTCCTTTTCCACCAAAGGATCATCGAACATTTGAACACGAAAGTTACTTCGACGTAAAGGTACTCCGCATTGAGGGCAAGCCCCAGATCCTTTGGAGAAGAGGAGCTCCACACAACTTTCGCATAATGTGTGTCCACAAACGTTAACCATTAATTTGAGGAAATGATTATTGTATGTGGTTGTTTTACATCTTGGGCATGTTTGTTCATCCATTATGATTTTCTGAAAAAGATAAAAGATTATTAAACTTTTAAAATAACAAAATACGAACGAATATTTATTTCACAAATGAGTGCTTAAGGGTTAGGATGAATTCAAGTGTAAACACAGAAGCAAAATTAAGAATTGGATTACCTTGAATTAAGATTTTAACAGTATATAAAGCGATATAAAGGAAACTCAGTTCTATTTTATAAATTGCGAAAAATTGTTTGCCGCCTCTCAACAAGTTTTTATTATGGTTCTGCTGGTTTTGACAATTCTTTCTCTTCTTCTTTATTAAAGAGTAGCACCATTTAAACGCGTGCTTTATGAATCTTAGCGGAGCAAACGGTATTTCTTCTTACTGGTCTTGTGTTGAAACGGTGAAAGTGGTTTCGTATATAGCCCGCACACGATTTCCCCTCTAAGCGCCTCTTCTCCCTTTGCCTACAAATTGGTTCAACGACTTGCCACTAAAGTTGCCTGGGTGAACACAAACGATTGTTTTCAGCAGATTCTTGTCGGCCCGATACTCAAACTGGTCATATTTTCAGGAGACTTTAAAAGAACGTTTTGACAGTTCTTGCGTGGTAGTTACTAGTACAAAAAACAAAAAATAATTTCAAAAGGCAACAAAAACAGCTAATAAGTTTTGACTTGTTCGTTCGTTGGAGTTCGCCCGTGTAAAGGCAAATGCGAAATTCTTAAAAAGAGAATTACCCCGCCCCCTCCCAAATTGTGATTAGTCACAAGTCACAAGCTTTTGAGAATCGTGCTTGTCGTTGCGGCCAATTTATTGTTTTTTTGAAATTCTCTATTCGATGGAAAATACCCTTCTTTAGAAACCAAATTTCTACCATATATTTGTTCGCCCGCTGTATCAGCGAGCAATAATAACTATAATTATTATTGCTCGCTGGCTGTATTCCCGTGGAAATGGCATTAACAGCTAAGTTTTGTTCGTTTAGTGTCCGCTCATGTAAATGCAGCCAATGCTGCCATTTCCATTGCTGAAAAAAGGCCGTATCAGAACCTAAAAATATGCAGCGTGCAGCAGCAGCACCAGAGCAACATGCTGCAGTCGGTATCAGATACTAGTCTTTTCCGCTGTGCAGCGCACTTTTTATTTGATAGCTAAACCTCAAATTAAAAATTTAAAAATTGCACTAGTTCTACCAATTATTACTCCATGTCCTTTTAAATAATTTAAAACTAAAAATTCCGCGTCTCCTTGTTTAAAATCACTTGCCGCATTACGAAGTGTCAAAAGTGCTGCATGTATATGCAGCAAAATTAGGATTTGAGATGAAAATGCAGCACGCTGGTCTGGTGCTGCTTTGCTTGTCATTTTACCAGCCTCAGCCAATAGAAACACTTGTCGTTGCAGCGCTGCATAGGTTCTGATACGGCCTAAACTCCCCCCGTAGACGCGGCTCAAGACTTTTAAGCAAGAAGAAGATTAAATACACAACTTTGACAGCTGGCAGAATTGGAATTTTTCGACAATTTCATGGTGAAGTCCTTTATTTTTTAAGAAGACATTACATAGATTTCCTTATCTTAATATGGACAACCTAAGCAATGAAACATATTCAACATCATCAACAAGTGATTCTGGAGACTCTTCTGAGTCTGGATCAAGTGTAGTTCGTGGAGGTGACGATGATTCTTTCATATTTTTTCGCAAAAGCCGCAAACTTGAGTTTTTTTTAATGTAAAATAATTTTAATTTCTTAGATGGAGATGAACATGTTTATTCTGTACCAACAAAATGCGTGAAAGCAATTTCTGATATGGAAAATTGGCAAAAATCCGAAGCATATTATGATTTAGTTGGTTTTATCAATGGTATCAGTCTTGCTGTCCAAGGCAAGAAATTGTCCTACAAGTGTGAAATGTCATGTTCGATGGAGGAGATAATCAAGATCTTTGATCATCTCAACAAATTAGTAGATGACACTCCACCGATAGATCAGCCGCAGAGATTTGGCAATCAGGCATATAGGACTTGGTTTAAGGCCATGGAAGAGGTATAAAAATTAGTGTGTTACATCCTAGTAGACGATGCCTACTGTGTTTCTATTTCAGAATGCACAGGAATATCTTCAGAATGCCCTTGATGACAAATATCGCGCAGCTATTCCAGAAATAGTAGTTTACTTCACAGAATCTTTTGGAAATCAAACCCGTATTGATTATGGGACTGGCCACGAATTATCTTTTATTATGTTCTTATGTTGTCTGTTCAAAATTGGAGCTTTTACGGAGTCTGATAATATTGCCGCTTGTCTTAGACTGTTCAATACATACCTCCTATTCGTACGACGTCTCCAGAAAACTTATCGTATGGAACCTGCTGGAAGTCATGGAGTTTGGAGCTTAGATGATTATCAATTTGTACCCTTTATCTGGGGTAGCGCACAATTAGCTGGTGAGAATACAATTGAATTATTAATCGAATATATTATTTTAAAATTAAATTCTACGCTTACAGTAAACAGCCCAATCGAGCCCCAATCATTTCTCGAAGAAAATGTTATAGAAAGGTACAAAGATGAATACATGTTCATTGGTTGCATTGACTACATTTGCCAGGTATTGTATCCTTGTGATTGGTTTCATTCAGTTCTACATCAGCCTCTTTTTCCTTCCAGGTCAAAACTGGTCATTTTGCGGAGCATTCAAATCAGCTATGGAGTATTAGTGCTGTTCAGTCGTGGGCAAAAATAAATGCGGGACTAGTCAGAATGTATCAAAAAGAGGTGAGATTTTTGTTGCGAATTTTACACTATCGAAGCTTAAGTAACATTGATTTTTCATTATTGAAGGTTTTAAGTAAATTCCCAGTTATACAACATGTACTATTTGGTTCGTTGATGACATTCAAGCCTGTTAAGCCAGGAACATCACTTTCGAATGCGAGACTTGGCATTATACCCCCTAGTGGTAAGATGCCCCCACCAAGCCTATTTGCTTCTGGTGATACTAAAAGGCATTGAGGATTATTTCTTATTTTTTGCAACTTGTTGGCTGCGTTTGTATAGTTCTTGTCTGTTTATTAAAAAAAAAACACAAATGTTCAATAAAAATTAGTATTTTTAATTTGTTTTAGTTTGTCTCAGCTGTATATGATCCTAAGGGTCAGTAGTCTGTCTCGAGCCCGCCTAGAAAACACTCTGTTTATTTGGACTGGGGCTTCGAAACCCGTCTAGCGATAGTGTAATTCGCAGTGCCACGGCCAGACAATTGTAGGCCCTGTGAAAAAATTCAGCGAGAGTTCCAGAGAGAATAATGTGGAACACGTGCCCCTTGAGGCTGGTCGTCTACTGGAAGCGTATTCGAGCGGCTATGGGCTTTCACTACATGACGGATCTAACATAAAGAATTTCATAGTCTGTCTGAAGTTAGAATCTCTGATGATAATTGGCGCTATGGCATCCAAATTATATTGGAATGTGTTGGAGCTCATATGATAACAATCCATCACACTATTATTATTTCAAAGTTCACTTCAAATTGAACAGCACGAAAAGCTTGCAGTGGACGACCCCTGTCGCGTGTAGCCGCGTATCTCAGAACCGCATGTGGCCGCCTGTAGCCGCTCGAATACGCTTCCAGTGGACGACCAGCCTAAATCAGCGATGACGTAATTTTCTCCACCATAGGCACAATAAGAAGACAACTTACATATGTATGTAACAGCCTTGATAAAACCATTACCAAAATCAACGCTCTCTCACTGCTTGGATAGGTATTCGGCTTTCTCGTTCCCATCTATTTTTTTATGTGGAATACTAGAGCTCCCCTAGAGCCTTTGTACTGTCGACAATCTATTTTCTTCGTATGTCCGTGAACCCTGACCCGTCAGGTTGTGCAACTCTGTATCGTTCTACATCGAAAGGTGCTAGCATGCAGCGCGTGGTGCCAGCCCAGTGAACTCTAAGTGGTCTCTAGATAAACCCCTGCTCGGACGCCTTCTGACGTCTTGGAGCGGTAGGTGAATATTCGAATATAGAATTTCCTCAGGACGTCTCCGTTTTTCCATACTTTTGAGGGAATTTTGATGGAGGTCTTTCCTCAATGTTAATCTAGGGCGAAGGTAGTCCGTGGTTGTAGCGGCCATTCCCTCGGGTAGGAAGTTTAAAATGTCGCTATGTCCGTAGGGTTTCGGTGGATTCCTTCAGCCGCGTGGAGGAGACCATTCCTATTGTACCTTTAAAGTTAGGAATTGGGTGTACAAAACGTGATTCCCAAGTGAAGTTCGTTGCTTTATCAGTATCTGCCCTAATTACTTAGCGTGTTTTATCCTTTAATTACCTTTTGAATTACTCATAAGTTTACTATTTAACATTGCTCCATGACGACCAAAGATGCGCCGGGAGATACATAAACTTCAGTATAATAAAAATTAAAACTACTGCTTTTCGTGCAAAAAGTCTTGTTAGAAAATTTATTTACGTGAATAATTAATAATTTATAAAAAAAATACAAATCCTTGTGAAATAAACTGTACAATCGAACTTACATCTATTATGTCAACAATTTACTACTTTTCCTTCTTAAAATACTTTGCAATTCCACTCTGGCCCTTTATCGACGACTTCCTCTTAGGCCTAGGAGTATCACTAACTTCCTGCTTAATTTTTTTCTTCGAAGGCGTTGGTGTAGCAAGCTCTGTATTGCTTGATCCTGCCTTATTTTCTTTATTCTTCTTATATGCTGCTGCCATTTTTCCAATATTTTCCTTGTGAATAACTTCATGAACAACAATCCTATTTGGATAATCCTTCCCTATAATACAGCCATATTCAGTTTGTGCAGCAGAAGATGCCTTCCACGGCTCATAAATTATCCCTGCAGGATATTTCTTCAATTCTGGAACGTATTTCTTTATGAATTTGCCTTCAGGATCTGTTTTCTTACCAAAAGCTACCGGACTATAAACACGAAAATATTTGTAAAAGAACGCAGATGCTGAAAGCCACATCCAATTTCCTGCATTTAATGCCCAATCAGCATCGAGTAGCAATTCTTCAAAGACTTTCTGTCCTTCCTCCCAAGATATCCAAAGATCACCGCGAGTTAGAAAGCATGCTACAGCATGTCTAGCTAAGTGATGGATCCATCCTTCTTGTCGCAATTGCCTCATTATGGCATCTATAAATGGATAACCAGTTCGGCCATGGGTCCAGGCATCGAGATGTTCCTTATTATACTCCCATGGAATTTGGTAGCAAATTGTGTTTCCAACCATTTTATCGAAATTTGGTACTCCTACTGCTGCAGCGTAGTAAAATTCCCGCCACATCAGCTGTCCGACAAGTGATGTTGGTGGCTTACTGTGCTTTGGATTTTTTTGTAAGACACTTCGTAGTTTTTTATAGAATAACCGAGAACTAAGACAGCCAAATTTTAAGTATGGACTAAGAACAGTTGTGCTTGGCTCAATGGAATTTGGTGATGTGTTCGGTTTTTCAAATTTACAAATCCATTGCGTTTGTTTTATATATGATTCCATTCTTTCAAGGGCTTCACTTTCTCCACCTGGATACTTGTTTGGACCCAGTGATTTCAAATCTAGTACAACTTCCTCGAGGTTTGGTGGATCATAACAAGAACAATTCGCTGTTTCATTTTCATCTTTTGGTGGTTTTGAACTTGCTGGGAGAGATTTAGGCTCGGGCAGTGGATCAGGTATAGGCATATTCTCTACAATCGATAAGAATTTTTGATATTGCATCACTGGTTTACCATAATTTTTTGCAATTACTGCATAAGGATCGTAAATAGTGTGAGATGATTCTTGATGTACTAAAACATTTGATTCTTTAGCTTGTATTTCTACAAGTGAATCTCTCTTTTTGGCGTATGGCTCTATATCAGATTCAAAAGTTAAGTGTGTTACATTCCATTTCTTAAAGAGTTTTGGTAGTACATCTTTTGGATTTCCTCGTACTACATATAGTTGTGAATTTATACTAACTAACCGTTCATGTAATTGCTGTAGAGATTGCTGAAGAAACCGAAATCTATTAGATCCAACATTCATCCACTGTATTATTTCTGGATCTAAAATGAAAATTGGACGAAGAACTGTTTTAATTGGGTTTTGTAAAACTATGTCACAAGCCTTTAATAATGTTGGATTATCGTGTATTCGTTGCCCTTTACGAAACCAATGTATTACTGTAGATTTTTCATTCATTTTTAGTTAATTGTTTTACTTTGATTTTGAAATATTTGGTTTAGATTTCAATGCGTACAAGTAACTTTCAGTGACAGCAGTAGTTGTCAGGTGACCTCCCGTTAATTATCACAATAATCAGAACGAAAGTTTTCTTTTGATTTAGAAAATATATCAAAGCTATATCAAATATAATTTTAATTTGTAATATAATGGTATTTACGTTTTATATACTTTAACAAACTGAAATTAAACTTTACTGAAATTTAATGAAAAATTTAACATCCGGAAGCCGAGAGAGCCTTCAACTTTATTTTATATCATTACAGTATTTGCTGTACGACATACTAATTGTAATGTGTATACAAAACTGTAAACAAATGGAGTAACCTAACCTAGCGTGGAAGATTTTTAAACAAAATTAGTTATACTAAATACAAAGGAGAGGATTCCTAAACTTTGCCCCAAAATGAGTGATAAAGAAAAGAAAGTCGATGTGGAAGCAATATTTAAAGCCTTAGAACAATACATTGAGGAAATAACATCTGTAAGTTAAGCGATGGTGTTAAACCGTTAAATAAAACATGATTTATTTTTTGATACAGTAAAGAAATTTGGAGTCTATCAAGGAAATCCTTATTAATCTTGTTTCTAACAAAAAAACCCCTAAATATTCAGTTTAAGGATAAGTGAAAAAACCCGTGTTTCCAGTAAGAATTGTGCAGAGTTCTGCTTTTGAACCACAAAACGTGAAGATAAAATCGGAATATATAAATCCTCCAAAATCCTGAGTTATATAGTGAATTCTTGATATGAATTTAATAACTTCTTGGTTTGTGCATATTTTTTATTAAATTGCGCCAAGAATTCACTTTGTTTACATTTCCAGAGAATGCCTACAATTTTACGGCGGAATCTCATTTGTATGCTATAGTAACTTCATTCCTTCCTATGGCGTTACAGCCCATATCGAGCCGCCTTGGCCTGCTTTAAAATATTCCTCCAGTTTGTACGATTTCTAGCGACTTATTTCCAGTTACGGTTTCCTAGAGTAATATTTGCGTCTGCTGTTACTGCGTCCTTCTATCTTATTCTCGGTCTAGCTATTGGTAATTTATCACCTAGTTTATCCCCAAATACTAGATTTTTTTTGTATCCTTGTCTCGTCCATTCTTGGAATATGTCCTATGTCCTGCATACCTTAACCCAGAGCCGTAGCAAGCGTTTCCGGCGCCCGAGGCCAGTGGGACAAATTGCGGCCCGCGCCCTCCTCTTGAAAAATGATCAAATTAATAAATGTTGCATTGACAATTTTGTGGCAATTGTCTCTATATAACAGGTCTTTCAGATCCAAAGTAGAATCAAATTGGTCAGTCTACAAGCTAATTTTCCTAGATTTAATTGAGGTAAATTCATCGATAATATTATTGAAATCAATTTTTTGCCCGACTTCGTTTTCAATCTGCAGCTCCCATTAACTTCTTTTACCTCGTAGTCATTTGGGTTATCAGAATATCAACTGCACTGTTTAAACCAATACTAAGCTTTTTGGTTTCAGGAATATTAGGATCATCATCTTCTTCTTCGTACGGTTCCAATCTTTTTTTCTTTCTTGATCTCTCGCACGCATTTTCCATTTTTAGAGTAGTAGCTAATGTTCTTGTTCCGCAGTTCTTGAAGTGAATTGTTCAATCCCTTGATCAGACGTGCAGCTTTTTCCAAAGTTAAGGTTATCATCTGTAAAGCTTTAGTAACACGATCAATTTGACATAAAATCTGATTCCACGTGTCCACAAAGAAAAAAAATTTCAAAGCAATGTTTTTCAGCAGACTTTTGGCAACCGATGCTGTCTCAGGGTTGATAGGATCGGATTAGCCGCCATGTCAGGCTTCTTTGAATTGCATGTTGAGTGGTTTTATCGTATTGGCTTTCGATGTCCATCTTGTATCAGAATGCCCTTTTAATGTCATCATCAAAATAGTCCATCGAGAGGTGGAGCGAGAAAAAAAATTGTATTTTAACGGTATCGAAGAATTTCTTCATCTGTGTATTAACTGAAGTAGTGATGTGCGATTTTCAAAAAATAAAATCTAACTTCTCTTGTAGCCATATTAAGTCCACAATTTTTAAAATTGAAATTCTGATAACGGATTCGTAATCAGGGTCCCCGAAAACCTCGGATTAATATTTTTGGTGTTTGGGTATTATTTACTAAAGATTTTGACTTCTTGGGGAGGTTATGTCCACTATATTGAGTCCGCCATTTTGAAAATCTCAATTCTGGGGTGGTAGCACGTAAGTTGTTTCAATCGACCTCTTCATACAAAAATTCTGAATTTTTTTATGAAGAGGTCGATTGAAACAACTTACGTGCTACCAACTCTGATAAGGGATTTGTCATCAGCGACCCGAAAACCACCGAGTAAACAATTTGAGATCATTTAGAACACTTCGACTTTTGGCCAGCTTTTTTTGGATTTGGCTCCTTCGTAAAAAATACGTCCAGGCAGGCCTGCTCGTTCACGTTTGAGTTTAGTTAGTTTGTGTGGACATCGTTTATAAAAATGTCGCCAAAAGACCAAGAATTCATTACTGAATTTATTGAAATGTATCGTAACTTTCCATGCTTATAGAAAAAATGTGACTCTCAGTACTACAACGCAATCAAAAAAGAGTCAAGTTATCAAGTTTTACTTGAAATATATAAAAAATATAATGAAAAAGCAAGAGTTGGCATGGTTAAATCTAAAATTAATAGTTTGCGCTCAGCTCACAACAAAGAGTTGGAAAAAGTGAAGGATTCAGATAAAACTGGGGCCGGAGCTGACGAAATATACACACCAACATTGTGGTATTATAATCTATTTTCTTTTCTTCATGATCAACAACCAAATCGACCGATTATAAACACTATTGACCCTAACCATAGCAGCGATACTGATATTTGGGGAGATGTGGTAAGTAAATTATTATTATTTCACTTTTTTTAATCCTTTTATTTGTTATATGTACATTATTATAATTAAATGAATTAAAAACAATTACGGCATATAATTATTTTGAACTATTTCATCTTGCCAATCAAGTTTACCATCGTTTACAAAATAATCCACATATTTATTTCTGGAAGCCGTCGCCTCCACACTAACATTTCTATTATGTCGGCTTTTTACTTGAAGTGGTTCAAGCTCATGCACCTCAATCATTGGATCTCTCTCTAATTGATTTAACTGGGAAGGTGTGTAAGAATTACTGTACTTTCTTCTTAAAAAATTGTGTAGATAACAGCATGTCAAAAAAATAATGTCCACATTTTGAAACTTTTTTAAATTTATAGCAGAATTAAAAACATGGACATATGAACAATATTCCAAATGCATTTTCAACAATACGTCTTGCCCTTGATAACCTGTAGTTGAAAACCATACGCTCATAAGATAATTGCTTTTTATTAAATGGCTTTAAAAAGTTCCGCCTCAATGTGAATGCTTCATCTCCCACAAATACATTATGGCAGCTGAGTATCTTTGCATGTTGACGTATCCTCGGAAGGTAATCGTAAATCATTATTAAGTAACTTTTCATAAAACTTAGTGTTGTTAATAACTCCACCATCTGATATGCTGCCATTGGTTCCGACGTCACAGATAATAAATTCGTAGTTTGAATCCATTATTGCCATGATGACAATACTGTTAAACTTCTTGTAGTTCCAAAATAATGACCCACTATTATGCGAACATGTTTCCCATCTACAGCCCCCAAGCAATTTGGAAATTGCCAACTGCCTTTAAAACCTTCTGCTATTGTTCACCATTCGTTTTCGTTGGTGGGCATCTAAAAAGGGCAATAAATAAATGATTATTTACTATGCTATTATTAAACTAAGTGTGATGTATGGATTTGTTACAGGAGGAAGGACAGTCAACTAAAGTTAAAAGTGAACAAACAAACGAAGAAAACTCAACTAACTCAAGTGAACGTCAGTTCCCACGTCCTAACACTTCGACACCCTTTACTGGCATAGGAAGGAGGCCAACAGGAAATGAAAGAGCAGTATCAAGTGGAAAAGTTTTGCAGTTGGTTGATAATCGACTGCAGAACAGCAGTAAAGGGGAACAGAAATACCAATCATTTGGCATGCATATTGCACAAGAACTGAGCAATATGACACCTGAAATGGTACCATTTGTACAAAAAATTATTAATGATGCAATATTTCAAAGTCAGATTAAATGTTTAAATAAAAGTTCCCATATCGTAACCAAGAAAGAAACTCATATACTACGTCTTCAGAGCCGCAAACACAATATGTGCGAGTAACTACTCCTACATCTTTAGAGCAGCTAACACAGTTTATAACTACTGCTGATTATTATATTTAAATCGATCCTTCTGATGTATAACCCTGCCGCATACGGGCTAACGTTTTATTCTTATTTATGTAAGGTGCCTTACATATTAATTAAAGTTGGAGGACTATTTAATTTTTTTTTGTTTGGTGCAGCTATTCATAAAAATATATTTGTTGGATTTTTTAATTTCATGATAAAATATTAAAAGGGAATACTTGATTTTCATTTACTTACCTTTATATAATCTTTTAGCATCGTAATTATGGCTTTGCAAGTTTCAGATACATATTATGATACTTAGGGCCTGTGCGAATAGTGACTAAGGGCCTGTGTGAATTCTATGACTAAAATTTAGTGTCGATAATACAGTATTTAGTCTTTTGGTGAGTAGACTAAATTTTTCGACAGTTGACTAAATTGTTGTTATGGTTACAATTTAAATTTTTGAATAACTGACAGAATTTAGTCATCAAAAGAATTCACACAGCAATTCCCTACATTATCCACAAAATCTGCAAAATTTAGTTTAGTCATCAATTTAGACACTATTCGCACAGGCCCTAAATTGATGACTAAACTAAATTTTGCAGTTTTTGTGGATAATGTAGGGATTTGCTGTGTGAATTCTTTTGATGACTAAATTCTGTCAGTTATTCAAATATTTAAATTGTAACCATAACAACAATTTAGTCAACTGTCGTAAAATTTAGTCTACTCGCCAAAAGACTAAATACTGTATTATCGACACTAAATTTTAGTCATAGAATTCACACAGGCCCTTAGGGCCTGTGCGAATAGTGACTAAATTGATGACTAAACTAAATTTTGCAGTTTTTGTGGATAATGTAGGGAATTGCTGTGTGAATTCGGGTGTTTTCAATGATACAAGTTGCGTGCGCAATTGACTTATTCAGCAATGGACGTGTGTTGCTGAATAAGTCAATTGCGCACGCAACCTGCATCATTGAAAACACCCTTCTTTTGATGACTAAATTCTGTCATTTATTCAAATATTTAAATTGTAACCATAACAACAATTTAGTCAACAGTCGAAAAATTTAGTCTACTCGCCAAAAGACTAAATACTGTATTATCGACACTAAATTTTAGTCATAGAATTCACACAGGCCCTTAGACTTAGATTTGATATTGCAGTATTAAATCTAAGACATTTATATGAATTACCAGTGGTCTCAAATCTTAAAGTTGCACTAAGCCTTTCATGAGGTGATATGGCTTGTCTCATAACAGTATTCTGCTTTCGTATTAAGGGTGTTACTAAATCTAGTAGTTCCAGTAGTTCTACTCCACTTTGCTCTTTTTTTCCTAGGCTTATTTAGTGATAAACATAGCGCTACAGTAATAAGGCAATCTTCATCCATGATGACAATGAAAACTCGGCGATGAGCAAGTTCAAAAATGACAACTGAACTGATATGGAACTGATTGTCTAGCAACACAGCACAAACTTAACTGAACTGACACTTGACCTGAAACTGAGACTGTACGGACAACTGAACTGATGGTGTAGAACCCCTTTTATGTTTCTTAGCTTGCTATTTTAATAAAAAGAAACTTAACTAAATTCATTTTAATTTATATTTCAGAGCGACGAAGAAGAGTTGATTCCTAAAGAATTTACTGAAGATGAACTAAAAACACTCTGTTTGAATTTTCAATGTAAAGTTGCTCTGTACAAAGGAAATGCTTGGTTGAGCTACGAACAGCACCAAACAAAAAAGTATGAACAAAAATATAAAGAAAAGGTTCCAATAAAGGTAGTTGAAAAAATACACAAAAGCATTTTCAGTAAGTTTCCAATACTATACCAAAGCCATCTTAGATATGAGGCAAGGCACAACAAAAACAAACCAAAAAGATTAAGGTGCAGAAGAATTGATTATAGAGAATTTTTAGATTCGTTAGAAAATAATAATGAAACTGAAAATGAAGTATGTCGCGGTAAAGAATTTGAGTCCATAATACTATGTTCAGCAGTAACAAGTGATACAATCAATGATAGTGATCATGGTTCTAGTTGTTATGATAATGAGGAAATAATAAAAGGCAGTAAACAAAGTATTGGTACAAGCAAAAGTAATATCGAGGTAACAGATGCAGAGTTACCAAATTCGAGATATGATGATTTAGTTTACAATATTGATGATGATGATGATGATGATAGTATTTCTAGTGAAAAGTCAATGTCAATGGAATCTCTTCGTGTTGTTGCAGAAAACCCGATGGCATCTCAAGAGTTATATCCGACACCAGACACTTTATCGCAGGCAACTTATACTGATTTTGAAGACAGATTATCAAGATGTAATGAACTTCTCATAACTTCTACACAGGACGAACTGTAGGCCAAATTGTAGTTGATTTTGTTGAATTTTGTGTTGAAATTGTTTTATATTAATTGCGTTGAAGGTGTGTTTTCTGTTATTTCAAGTAATGTACTTTTGTACAAATTAAAATAATAAAAGAAACAAATCGATAACTTATTTTCTATTACTATATTTATAATATCGGGGGTGACAGCAAGGAGCACAATCCTCCACAAGTTCGCCCATTTACTCAGACGTATTTTACTGTCTTATCGTCTTCATTTACATACATAATTGGTAGAACATCAAGTGCTGTACAGGACGTTTCCACCCACATTGAATTGTTGGCCCATTATGTAAGAGGGGAGGATGCCGGAGCCTCTACAACAACGAGATCTACGAGCGCTACCGCGACATAGATGTTGTAAAGAATATAAAGCTCGGTAGGTTCCGGTGGGCAGGGCATCTAGTTCGTATGACCAAGGAAATTGCTTGAAAAGTATGGGAAGTAGACCAGGACGCCCAGAGCTCACTGATGACAAACTGGATAACATCGGCTCAGAATTGGGACTAGTGGAGAGAACACTTCGGAAATGCCAGAACCGGTAGAGAGTATTGAAAGACATATGTACGTAAAGGGTGAGCCATTTAATTTTGCTATAAAATGAAAATGCATGGATATTTTTCAATGGTTGCTGCTTTATTGGAAAGAATATACTTTGAAATTAAACATGGAACACAATATCGTTGAAATGACTACCATGGCTGGCTCTACAGTAGCTCATTCTGCCGACCTCATTTATTAGTACATTTTCTATTGTTTGGCCCTCTATTTCGTCAATGGCAACTTAGATTTCATGTTTCAAGTTGTCAATCATCTCGGGATGGTTAGCGTAACACTTGTCCATAACAGCTCCCCACAACGGCTCTTCCACAAGAAGGTCGCCAGTAAACCTTTTCGGTCTAAAGCCGTACTGCCTGCCGTGTATAATTTGGTTAGATTCTAGATATTTCCTCAGCCTTCTATTGATTATAGTCTCCATGATTTTGGAGAGAACAGAAGTAATTGCTATTGGGCGCTACTTTAAAGGGTCGCTGGCTTCACCTTTTTTCGGAATGGGCTGAACATGAGCTAGTTTCCAAGGGTCAGGATACACTCCGAAGAAGTTTTTGCTGCCTACGCGTGTGTTGAGGATCTTACTTCTCAACTTGTCGTCAAATGTTGATTTGATTTTCCTGATGATGGAATTGCAGGAGTTTCTCGACTTGATATACTCACGCCGAAGTGACTCGTTTGGGGAACGTCTGCACGCTCTATAGGCGGCTTCTTTAGCTTGAACTGCGTTCGTACACTCCATCTATTTGGCCTAGGCTCTATAGAACTGATAGAATGAGGAATAAACAAACACATTCCTGCCCGTATTATTTTAGAAATACCGCGAGCGGCTTAGTTCGCACTGGCACCGCGGAAACACAAAGTCCAGTCAGTGGTTTGCCGTACGTCCAGTCAGTGGTTTGAAAAAAGCGAATAAGTTCCAACCAGTTGGCTTTCCCGTAGTGGCAGACAGTTCTTTTGGGAACTGCGCCGGTTGGAGTAGAAGACCCATTAGCGCTGACTAGTTTGTGGTTCGAGTTGTCACGGGGTGAGTTAACCTCGACGGATTATCGAGTTGGATGAATAGTAAGAAATAGGTCAAGGAGATGGGCTCCGTGGCCTTCAACATCTGGAACTCGCGTTGTATAGTTCACGATTTGGTGAAGATTGTCTTGACGTTTGGTGAAGATTGTCTCGACGTTTTTGCCAGAAACACTGGTGCCATTTAAGTAATTTAGCCAGTTGACATTATGAACGCATTGACATTGTAACAGCATTATTATTATGTTTGGAATAATGTCATCGTTATTTCCACCAATAACCACCCAAACTCCATATTATATCCTCCAAATTTACTACTAGGCATCTACTATCAAATATAGTAAATCACATAGAAAAGTACTTTAAGAAAAAAACCGAAATGCAAATAAATTTAAAACAATAGGCCGTCAAAACTGTAGCTGTCGTACGAAGATGGCAGATCGTTTTTGTCATTCATTTTATTCACCTCCTAAAACTGCAATCCATTGGATTAAAGACGTGTCCCTAGTGCATAGGGTAATTTACCAATAAAATGAAGGACTTTTAGCAAATCCAAGTACACTTTGGCACTTATAACAAAAAAATTTTAAATATGTAAAATAATGTTTAGATTTTCAATAGTTAGAAATTTATTTTTCGGCATCCGCTCAAAATTAAGGTTTGGCGACATCAACAAATTCCCGGTCATTTTAGCACAGCATTACTATCCAAAATGTCCAATACTATTTCAATCAACAGCAGGATTCCTCACATCAAGACTGCTAAGAGTAAATGGACCAGTTGGCAAACTGAAAAAATATGATACTATGAACACATACGAAATTGAGAAGGAGATCATCAATTTAGTTGAAGAAGCTGAAAGTTGTATAAGTCGTGATGATTTTCGTGGAGCTAGAAAACACCTAAATCAGGCATTGAAAATAGCAGAAGAAACAAATGTCTATGGAAGTGTCTCATTGGCTTATGAACTACTAAGTGGCATCGCCTTAATTGAAGGTAATGTTGCAGAAGCTGAGGATATAATTGCTAGTTATATCGAGAAGCTGCTGCAGCAAGGCTATCCAGAAGATAATCCTAATTTACTGAAGTTTAAGCTAAAACTAGCACGACTTTATCAAAATTTAGGAAATCGTCAGCTTGCTGAATATGGTTTTCGAGATTGCATCACGATATTGGAAAATAAATTGAAAAAAGAGAAGAATGTTGATGACATTTCGAAGCTGGTTTATTTAAATACACTATTTTGGTATGGCATCCTTCTTATTGATGCAAAAGAATTCCAAAATGCAAAAAGTAATTTGAGGAAAGCATTAAAACAAATTGAAAGCGGAATAGCAGTTACACCAGCACAGTTAATGGTTGTCCTCTATTACAACTCGGAAGTGGAAATAGCATTAAAAGTAATTTAAAAAAGTTTTGTACTTGTTTCAATAATCAATATTAACAAAAACAATTTCATTCTAGGACTACGACAAAGCTCTCACTTATATGTATAATGCGATCGATGTTTGCTCAAAACAGGATAAAGGAAACCCCGATTTTGCAATGTATGTTGTTAAAGTTGGAGAAATTTATATAATGAAGAAACAATACGACATGGCCCGGTTTTGGTGCAAAAGTGGAAAGAATATTGCCGAATCTAGCTTGCATAAAGATGGCGAGAAAGAGGCTCAAGAATGCCTGAAAAAACTTGATAATATTGACAAACCCACAAATGCTACTGGAACTAAAACAGCTACTGGTACTGAAAAATCTACTAGAAATAAAAAATCTACTAGAACTGAAAAATCTACTACACCTGAGTCGAAAAGTCCACCATCAGCTTAAGTCGAGCTATTATGTGATGCATAGCTGATAGCGATTGGTAATTATAAATCTTTTGTATTTAATATTTATTAAACAATTACTTAAAGGAAGGATAACCAGCTTGTTTATTATGTACAAAGCGATCCAGGCACTTTGTGTTATTCAAACTGGACAAACTAACGTAGTAGAAAATACATTGGAAAGCATGATGGGGGACCCCGAGGACGTTGTGAATAAAACGTTGGATATAAAAATAATTAGTGTTAGAAATAAGTTGCCTCTATAAGCATAAGCAGCAAATATTAATCATTAATTATCAACCAAATATATGTTACATAGTAGGGCAATAAAATTTTAAAGGTATGTTTTTTATGTCATTGTACTCTTTACATCGTATTTGGAGGTCAGACTTCTTGACTTACAACTTGACTTGGTCTGCTTAATGTACTGTCTCTTCTCTGACAAAACCGACCTTCCTTCTATCTCAGTGGACAATGAGAAACTAACGGATGACCTAACTCCTAACATTCTAGGGGTTACTTAAACTGAGGATCTGCGATGGAATGATCACATTCCAAATCGCCAAACAAGCCTCCCAATGCCTTGGATTTCTTAAGAGATGTAATTTCTCCTCTAGCCCGGGCTCTAATCTACAAGTCCTACATTAGGCCCCGCCTTGAATTCAACTCATATGGCTTTTGAAGGCACCCAAAAACATGTCTGGGCAAGGTGCGAACCCGCAAACCAGTCAAATTCATTGGCATCACCTTTTGCTCCTCCATAGACTCTCTTTCTAAGCCACCTTAGGATTGAGAACCTCCAGCCTGCACGGCAATATTTCCCCGTAACACAAGTCAGTTATTTCCGAACTCGTACAACATCTAGAGTTCAGTGAGGTTAGTTTATCGACATCTACTCGAGCACCCTCCGACCGCTCTAATCTTTCCTATTCTCTTCTATCCTTTAAGCTACCATGACCCTTAACGACGTGACAGTCGGAAATGTTGTCGCTCAGATTTGTTTGGTCAAGCAATGTCGTGTCTAAAAATGAGTCTGCTTTTTCCTATCGTGGGACAGAAGTAAGATAACAGAAAAGGCAGATACGACCTTCTCGAGATAGAGCATTCAAGTAGGGTTGTTTGCCCTTTCGAACCTACATAATCCAGAACCATTTTGTCGGGATTGACACTAATAGACCAGCTGGAGGCTCAGTCAAGTGCTTTCTGCAATCGCTTTGACGTGGTGCTACGTTTTGCTGGTTACCACGAGGATAACATCATCTGCGTGACCTTGGGTGAAGATGTTTTGGGCACTGAGTTCTAAGAGTTCATCCACGTTAAAACAACACATGAGAGAAGATATAACTCTTCCCTTCTAATATACTTTTTCTGTGGTGTCTTCCTGAGACTTCTACAAATGAATGGTCATTAATCTACGAATTCCCGACATTTAAGTCGGTCCTGACGCTTAGACTCGTATGTTTTTAGAGCTCTTGCTATAGTGTCAAAGGATTGTGTTGTCGAAGACTCCAACGATATCGATTAACACTGCTCATTTCAGTTTGAGGCTCTGATTGTGAAGGGCCTTCTCAGTAAACTTCCCTTTGTGGTATGATTGCTGAGAAGAGCCGTCCGTTATCTCCTTGTCAATAAGTTTCTCTCATGCCTTCAAGGTGAAAGGCGGAGTCGGGATTATTTTAGATTAGAAGAAAATTCTGCTAAAAATTATAATTATCACAAAAGTCAAGCAAAAATCCTTTTTATAGAAAATGCCGAGTATTGAAAGATTTTTGCAGCGGTTTTCATATGTTGAACGCATAAATGCAATATTTTGCAGTCAGCTGCGTAACTTGAACGTAGCCTAAAAAGCTTGCTTGGTAAACCTTAGGGCATATATATCATGCCTAGGGTCTGCGGCTATAGGAATTGTCGAGAGCAAGAAATCACCCGAGTACTCCCTAATAAAGCCAGACCTCAGTTCCCCAACGAGACACGGTCGTTTCGCACGTTCGCGTGGACGCTAGGCTTTGCTCCTCAGTCCTTCGGGTCACCGAGCCTGGACAGCGCGATGCTCTAGGAGTGATGCGACCTATCTCAGTAGCCGCAAATTTCGCACCTATTGAATAATTAACCCACCCATTTTCCTCTCAGACAGTTAGTCTTCTAAGCTGGAGCGTCGCCTTGCCATCCACCTCTGGGCATGCCCAAGGCAATTATGGTATTGCTGGAGATTACGATTCCATGGAGCCACTCGAGGGGTTGTGTAGAGGCTTCTAAAGGCTTGGAAGTCGACAATGCAGAAATGTCTTTGGCAAGGGTTCTTGTTTTCCGAGATTGCTCTCAGAGATCCGCAAACAGCTGCTGAGGACAACCACCGGACCCCTTCAACTTCCTATTTTAATTTCCGTCTATCTTTCCGTTTTTGATTTGTCCGTGATTTATTTATTTGAATCCGGCTAGAATCCCAGTACACGAGACCAGCCTGTCGTGGGTCGAGCCACACGTTGACCCGTACAAAGGGGGCTCAACAGCAAGCCTCCGTTGGTTTTTTTCGGCACCACACTAGTCGCGGGTCAGGGTTGTGTAACGGCGAGTGTAACGGCAGGCGTTAACCCCCCTAATTTCTATTTCGACTATCGATTCACAAAAATCGAATTGTGGAACACCGCCGCCAGTCTCGTAACTTTCCCCTGTAGTATCCCGACTTTTGGCGTAATATCTCTAAAATCCCAAGTCGAATCTTCAAATAAAACTTATCCACTGGATACCGAAATTGAATCGAAATGTCTTTAAAAAATTGAAAATAAAGTAGCTTAGAAAAACAAATGGGAGCAAAAAGTCATTTTTAGTTTAGAATATGACTATTTGTATGCTTAACTTAAAAATTACGCAATTTTTGCATTGAAACTAAATTAACTTCGGATCGATGGCTTGGAAGTATATAAGAGTTAATACCCAAATTATTTATTTCCTTTAAAACATCACATTAATTTAATTACACTACTAAACCAAATCTGAAATAAAAATAGTTTAATTAAAATATATAACTCTAATATCATCTGGTATAGTTTTTGGAAGTCGATCAACTCGATAACGCATTGTGCCAGGGTTCATTTTCTCTTGCGGAATATAAATTTTAATTCCTTTTGATTGATATACACCAGATCTCTTCTGTAATGGTATATCTTCGCATTCTATCTCCTCAAAACTCTTGTCAATCTCATCATCGTCCATTTTTTCCATATCAATGTCAATCGGATAATATTTTCCGTTCATATTCATATTGTCAATACTAATTTGGTTGTGATCACCATGATCCTGATTTGAGTCTATCCCAGCCGAGGCTTCGGTAATAGTGCAAATACTGTAATCCTGGAAATAATTTCTATAGTTTTTATCTCTAATTGAGAATTTATTTAATATATTTTATTTACCCGTAATTGTTTAGGGATAATGAAGCGATTAAAAATTTTACAGAAATTTCTAAGCATGATTTTGAATAATTTTTTCTTCCAATTAAGTTCCGAGTTGCTGCGATTAAAAAGGAAAACTTTAATGGGTTACTATATTAATAATCATTTTTTTATTTTAAAGGGTTTTAACTTTAGCAAAGTGCTTAAACTTTAAGAACCAATTAATGGGATTTTTAAGCTAGTTTCTTTGCTGCGAAAAGTTATACCGAACTTTCAAAGTTCTTGAACCTTGAATTATTTTGATCTAGGATTTTCTTGGGAAGATTTTGCCACAAAGTTATCCGTATGCAGACAAAATTAGTTTGTGGCTTATGTACCATGTAAGTTATCCTTTCAAAAGGAGCAGCACTTCCACTCCACGTTCTGGGAATCGTGATTCTTGGTTTTAGATATCAAGTTGAAGATGCCTATGATTTATGTACAAAGTCAGATCAAGTGGAAATTAGAGGTTGGTAGAACGTGTCCACAAAGTAGTTGTTAGAGTTGAAGTGTCTTTGGTTTGCCTGAATGAATTTATTTATGTCATGGTACAAAATCTAGCAATTAGCTTATTTCGAATTATAGAAGAGGTTTGGGGGTTTGAGTCTGGAGAGTGTTGAAAGAGATGGTGATGATACATGTAATGTTGTTTCAAAACTGGAAGAGAGAACTCTTACAGGCCGCCCATGGGGAAAGAAAGTCTCCACGAAACATCAAACAATAAGGGACAATGTGTTATCGAGTTCGCAGTTAGAAACAATATGATTGTCAGTTCAATATATTTCCCAAGAAAGGATATTCACAAACACATATGGCAATCTCCTAGCGAAAGATACTGCAATCAGTACGCTCAGTTGTTTATCTTAGTATCAAACATAAGCTTTGAAGGAGGTTATAGGGTCGCTGTAGGGTCGTCCTTACCTCTTATGATGGCAAATTCATTTGCGTCTCATCCTGTTCATAAAAGCTACAGGATTAGAGAGGTTATGGTACAGATTTCGAGTGCATACAAATTGTTGTTGTTTTGGCGTGGCGTGATTGGATGGAGCGCTTGTGTATTGGGCTCTTTATAGATCGGTCATGAGCCTTACCTATAGCAGACATTACAAGCATCTCCCGTCACCTTTCTTAGTCTGGTTGATTTTTTGTTGGGCATTACTTCAAGGTTGTCATTGAGTTTATATGTATATCACTACTCTGCTTCTCTTCTTCTTCTTCTTTGATCCGTTAGCTGGCGGCCCGAGCGGGACGTCCCCGCAACGGATACGCTGCTGTCGGTACCGCTGGGTCTCGAACTCCATTCACGATTCGTTTCCATTCTTGCCGATTTTTGGCGACGTGTCAAGTCTCGATAACTGATAATCGTTGATTCTTTAAGTCGTCCTCGATATTCTTTAGCCAGGTTTTCTTCGGTGCCGATCGCTGAATTCTCCAGTCTGTCGGACGGTCTCGCCAGATCAGTTTACATGGCAAGCGGTTATCATCCATTCGGCAAACATGTCCAAATCATCGTAGTCGAAGTTTTCGTACTGTCTCGTTTCGAAGGCGATCGCGTAGTGAGACTCCGAGAATCTGCCTCAAGCATCGCATTTTGAAGACTTCGAGCTTGTTGACGTCCGGCTTGAGCAGTGCCCACCTTTCCGATCCATAATGACGAATCGGAAGGATCAACGTTCGGTAAAGGCGTACTTTCGTTTTGATGGTAATATTTGTTCGTTTCCATATGCACTAGTGTTGAGCCGGACTTACACGAGGCAGTACATTTGTCTCTTACATGATGTAAATTGTACTGAGGCCTCAGTTTTTTTAAATGTCACGATTCAAAAATAATGTCCTGCTGGTATATGAGCGTGTATCAAGATAAATGAACCGAGGTGTGATTGTAAATTACTTAATGGAAAGACATTTCTTCCTTCTTTTGCCACAGTAAAATTTCCAATGTGAATCGCGGCGAGGTGAGATTGTAAACACGAACTGGAGAGACATTTTTCACTTCTTTTGCCACAGTAAAATTTCCAATGTGAATTGTGTCGAGGTGAGATTGTAAACACGAACTGGAGAGACATTTCTCACTTCTTTTGCGGCAGTAAAATATCCACTTTAAGCTGAGCCGTGGTGAGATTGTAAATACGAATTGGATGGAGAGACATTTCTTACATTTTTCGAGGGAGTGGGGTTTTGTCCTAAAGAGACAATTCTTACATTTTTCGAGGGAGTGAGGTTTTGTCATGAAGAGACAATTCCCAGCGGGAAAAATTTGAAGGCCTTCCTCAAGAAGCTTTTAGGAAGGAGTTCGTTTTCGTAGTTCCACAAAAGTAGGATGGAAGGGTCAAATATGGATATGCAATTAATGTACAGTTTTTATTCAGTTAATACAATTTACCATTAAATTGTGTATAAAAATGTGTATCTAAAAGATTAGTATAAAAGGATTAAAGCAATATCTTCCAAGGATCTCAATATATTTAGAAGGTGTAAGAAATTGTACTTCCTTGGAAGAAATAAAAGAGAACGTATCACAAACACCTTACCGGGAATGCGTGGGGAAGGTGAATGAGCTTTTAGAGCTTTTCGACTCATTCCTTCTAATGACATGGCTGCACAAAAAAGATATGGTGCGGAATGCGAAAAGGAAGGAATTCTCGCCTTCCAAAAAAGGCTACCGTCATGCTTCTTGGTATGATTCCATTTCCCGCTGGGTTCTTACATTTTTCGAGGGAGTGAGGTTTTGTCATGAAGAGACAATTCTTACATTTTTCGAGGGAGTGAGGTTTTGTCATGAAGAGACATTTCTTACATTTTTCGAGGGAATGAGGTTTTGTCCTGAAGAGACAATTCTTACATTCCCAGCGGGAAATGGAATCATACCAAGAAGCATGACGGTAGCCTTTTTTGGAAGGCGAGAATTCCTTCCTTTTCGCATTCCGCACCATATCTTTTTTGTGCAGCCATGTCATTAGAAGGAATGAGTCGAAAAGCTCTAAAAGCTCATTCACCTTCCCCACGCATTCCCGGTAAGGTGTTTGTGATACGTTCTCTTTTATTTCTTCCAAGGAAGTACAATTTCTTACACCTTCTAAATATATTGAGATCCTTGGAAGATATTGCTTTAATCCTTTTATACTAATCTTTTAGATACACATTTTTATACACAATTTAATGGTAAATTGTATTAACTGAATAAAAACTGTACATTAATTGCATATCCATATTTGACCCTTCCATCCTACTTTTGTGGAACTACGAAAACGAACTCCTTCCTAAAAGCTTCTTGAGGAAGGCCTTAAAATTTTTCCCGCTGGGTTTTTCGTGGGAGTGAGGTTTTGTCATGAAGAGACATTTCTTACATTTTTCGAGGGAGTGAAGTTTGGTCCTGAAGAGACAATTCTTACATTTTTTGAGGGAGTGAAATTTTGTGCTGGAGAGACATTTCTTACTTTTTTCGCAGTAGCATAATTTCCAACTTGAAATTAGGTGAGGTGGGATTGCAAAATATAAATTTATGGCCACGGACAACTAATTAGAAACAGTTTCATAAAAATTGCATTTATACAGTTTTTATGTAGGAATCAAATTAAAGAATTCCCACCACCTCCTCTTAATTTTTTTTAAATATATAATGATTGAAGGAAATCAATAACAATATCGTAATGAATTCCTAACAGGATTGCTACATAAAAAATAAAAAATGTATAAATGCAATTTTTATGAAACTGTTACTAATTAGTTGTCCGTGGCTGTACATTGTGGAGGCATAGATTTCTTACTTACTCTAAGGCAGTTTAATGAATATTAGAAATAAGCTTGTAAAAATGCACTTCATTGGTATTTATTTTCTTTCTTTTTTTTAATCTGCTTGTTTTTGTCATTTTGGCATTACAATAGAACCTCGCCTCATTTGAAGTATGACATTGTACTGGCTCAAACGAAAAAAGAGGCACCTCTTACAAACTCATTTTATAATCGTGTCCTAATATGCACCACTTGAACGAGGCGAACCTTGCTGTTGCCCGGCCGATGCGGCTGTGAACGTCGGCCGTCGATGTCACTTTCTTTTCCTCAAGCAACGATCCCAAATATTTGAACATCAGAACCTGTACGATTTGGGTTCCATCGAAGTGAACACTGGCTTTCGATCCGTTCGTTTTGAGCACTTTGATCTTTTCCGCATTGATTTTTAACCCGTATGACCGGGCGATGCGGCAAATATCTTATAAGATGTCCGTTGCTTCGGAATCCGTGTCGGCGAACATCAAGTCGGTTACAAAGTTGTTGTCGTCGTATCGAACTCCGCGTTGTTCATCGAATGCTTCACGCATAATCGTGTCGATCACAACTTTGAAGAGAAGTGGCGAAGCGACGTCTCCTTGTCAGACACCCGTTTGAATCGGGCGTTCCTCGGATAAGTCGCTTCGAATACGAACGCTGCTGGTTGAGTCATCGTACGACGCTTGGAGAAGTTGGATGATTTTCAATGAACGTGTTCTCTGCTTCTTAGCACCCCAAGGCAATTCACTTTACCACTGAGAGGTTTATTTTCTTTCTAATTGCCGCCCGCTGTATGGAGGTGTTGTTAAAGGCACCTTCTATATCTTTGAATTTTTCATTTGGGCAGACCCGCATGCCTTATACATTTAAAAGTGCAATACTACAACATTATACCTAGACAATAATGAATTGAGGACAATATGGAGATTGCATTTCCCACTGGGCGTGCGCGAACTAATTAATACTGAAAATTGTTTTTTTATATATGATCAGTTCTTCATTTTGAACCACGCCTTGTACTATGAGCTGGCGTTGGGTATCCTTGTCGAAGAATTAATTGTTAATGGTCTAAAAACTGCATTAACGCAAAAAAAGATAAAATAAAATAGTAAAAATACCACAATAATTTTTTGTAATACCACATAAGCGAACATATTTTATTTTGTAAATATATATGGTATATTCACAATTGTTTTTTTTTTATTAATATTTTTAGAACACTTTACTCATCCGCAGTCATACATATACAGAAATTTGTTAACAATCAAGCTATACATGTATATTCACTTGACATTTTCCATCTATATTTATTATAAATAGTTTAAATTTATTTTTTTACGTTATTAATTTTTATATAAACTCTTTTTTAATTTTAATCTTGTTGTATATAAATAGTATTCATTAGTTACATATATTATATATTTATATATATGTATATAAATATGCTCAGCTTTTAGAAACTCTTAGGTACGTATGGACATGGAAAATTTAGTTCTAAAAATAGGTGTATTCTTCGTCAATTTTCCTTTTTTTTTGTTTTAAATATATATTTTTGTTTTAAACAAATTTATCTTGATTATATTCAAGATTTATGGTATCTCATAACATAAGACCCATACTTCAGACAAGAGTGGGATTTTGTTTGTTTGTTTTATTTAATTTTTAATTTATTAGAAACACTTCTCCCGTATGTGGTTTAGTACACCTGGGAGAGCGAGGAAAATTTCATGGATGTTTTAAATCTGTTAATGGGATCCATTGGGCTGTTGCTGTTTTGGAGCGGAATATATCATCAAAAAATGCTTTTCCTTCTGGCCTGACATCTGGAGAATGGCCTACGACAGCTTTTCCAAGTACTTCATTGGAACCTAATTGTAGTAGAGGTATTAGAGTTTTGTTTAATAATTTTGTAATATTATTAAGACATACCTAAAAGACTATCATGTAATACAATAAATTCTAAGGAGCAATTTTTCAGAACATCCTTCGAAACATCAAATGTTAATGCCTCATTAAATACTGGGCAAACATTGTTCCTTACAACTCCAGTTTTTCTCTTCTTAATTTTTTTACCTCCACTAATCAAGGTCACTTTAACATAAGGATCAGACGAATTGCGTGAATCGTCTACCACACGTAAATTACGTGCCTTTATAACAACAACAGTTAATCTTTCAGCTGATGGAAGGAACGATAATGACACCATAATATCACCCAAATCAATTTTCGCGTCCTATTATATAAAAAATGAACTGTGATAATTAATTCAAGCACTTTAAAAGAGATAAAATAAATTAGAAATACTTGTTCAGCACAACTTCCAAGTGGCTTCCATATGTCAACTTTATCGGAAAGGTCAACATTCGTCAATGATATTTGAGTGCCACCTATGCACACATGCCTTGAATATGCATCGAAATCATATAGGAGAATTTCAATCGTTCGTTTTCCAACTACGGCTGGATGCTCCTCAAACACAAAGTCTTCATCAAAAACTGCAATTGTGGAGCAAAGGAAAGTTTTATAACTATATAGTTACTTATTGAATATTGATTTTTGTCCATCTCACCAGGATTCAAAGTCTTCTTGTGTATCCTTGTTTGCCACACATTCTTCTTGTCTGGTAGTAAACGTATTTTTGCATAGGGATCTGCTGTTCCACTGAAGTCTCTTGGCTGAAGGTCTTGTGCCTTTAATTAAAAAAAAATAATAGAAGCTTTTTCTAGTTAAGAAAAAAAAAACATTGAACAAACTAAAGTCACCTCAATCAGTCGTATTGTAAGTATCCCAGCTATTGGATCATACAAAATGCAAATATGTATAGTCCCTCTTATGTCCTCGTTACTTTGAGGAGTTCCTGGTGCAGAGTCCTTAAATTTTCGTTAAAGATTTAAAAAAACATATTTTTTTTTCTAAATAAAAAATATTTACACTTTGATATAACGAAGTATCGAATTTGGTGTGGTCAAGTTTAGCATGCATTGAAGCCACTTTTGGTCTTACTGGATTCATTGCCAATACCATGTGCTTGTCGGTGCGAGCTATTGGTATTGAGCCGGAACCTGTTGATAATGCAACTGAACGATTACTGCCGGTGGGTGATGTTGGTGTAACTGGTGGTGATTCGTCTGAATGGAAATAAAAGAATTTATTAGTTTCAAATATATAAATGGGTTTGACATAATAGGGGTATTCATGATCTGTGTTATTTGTGTTATTCGTGTTATTTGTGTTAAATCGAGAAAAAAGTTTAACAAATCGAGAAACTTTCCTTAGTAAATGACATTTGTTTCGATTTTAACAAATAACATCTGAAAAGGCGTGTTAATTCAACAACTCGAGATCGAGATCGAAAAAGGCACGTGATTTTTATTCTTTTACTGTCAACAGCTGTTTAGAATTTATTTTGATTGATAGTTTTATTTGAAAAGTGCAAATTAATATAAAAAATAACATTTTCACATGGAAATTTAAAGGGGTCGCTCACGATCTTGTCTATTTCGAAGATAACATTTTACGATTTCTTGACGTTTAACACAAATCATGAATACCCCTTATATTGGGTCATTTCCAAAAATAATGCGGTTTTGAAGTCCCCTGGGGAAGGAATTAAACTACCTGCATTAATTTGTTATGAAAACAGGTTGTAATTTTACCTTAGTCTTATTCTTACTGCAAAGTGTGTTGTTGCAGTTCTAAAGGTAGTTTTTTTAAGTAATGGAACCGACAAAAGAGCATATTCGGCATTGTTTACTTTACGAATTCAATAAAGGCAACCAACAATGCAACCGAATTGCCGGAAATGTTAGTGCAGTGTATGGAGAAGGAAAAATAAGCGTAAGCCAGTGCCAATGGTGGTCCAAGAAATTCTGAATCAGAAACTACAGCTTACAAGATGAGAGCCTTGTCTTGGAGGAAGTGTAGAGCATGACGTGAAGTTCCTGCGGACACTGATGGAACAAAACCCCATCGTAACTATTTGCGAACCAGCCGAGAAACTGGGATTTGGTTATTCAACTTTTCACCGTTCCCTTCAACCGTTCAACCTTCATGCCATCGCGAAACTGGGGCAATGGATGTTCTACCAACTTTTGGAGTCTAATCGCGCCCAGAGAATGAGTGTGCTCTTCCCTGGTGTCAGGTCTCAAGAATGAACCTTTTTCTGGATCGAATTGTGACTGGCGATGAAAATTGGATTCTGTATAAAACGATTAAGAGCAGAAGGCAGTGAAGAAAACTCCCTGGAACCCTAGGATAAAAAGGGCGCCACCAACGTAAGGTGATGCAATTTGTTGGGTTAAATCCACTATGAACTTATGCGGGGGCGAAATCGGACCGTAACCTCTTGGTGCCACTTGGATAACCAACTAACCACGGTACTATGGAGCACGCCGTTCAAAGCCCTCAAAGCCAAGACGTAAAGTTATCGTTTCGAGGGCTACATACCAGTGGGAAGTTTTCGCCTTCTTGCCCAGTTTTCGCTTCTCAATTTCCACCAGAAGTTCGGTGCACGTCTTCGGAGTTTTGGGCGGTGTGAGATGGAGGTGTCATATGCCCGCTCCATTCCAACTGTGATGCATACGACCCTTTCATTAGCGCATCCTGTCTGCTCAGTGTTCTCCTGCAAGATTATCTCTTTGAACAACTCTTCATCGAGCTTTTTTTGGGCTCATCCTGTACTCACGGCATGGTTTTGCTGCCTCTTTCTGTTTTTCAGCGTGTTATGGCGTGGTTGACGCTGTGCGTATACATTTCACTCACCTGTCATTGGAGATAGGTCTCTGGCCATCGTGTCACTGATGAAGGTGATGTCTACTATACACCGCCTTTTGCCAGTTTGGAAGATTGTTTCCTATCACCGCCGTTGTTTAGTAAAACCCGTTTGAGTGCTTTCTTGCAAATCGGACACTTCCCAGCGGGAAAAGTTTGAAGGCCTTCCTCAAGAAGCTTTTAGGAAGGAGTTCGTATTCATAGTTCCGCAAAAGTAGGATGGAAGGGTCAAATATGGATAAGTAAATAATGTACAGTTTTTATTCAGTTAATACAATTTACCATTAAATTGTGTATAAAAATGTGTATCTAAAAGATTATTATAAAAGGATTAAAGCAATATCTTCCCAGGATCTCAATATATTTAGAAGGTGTAAGAAATTGTACTCCCTTGGAAGAAATAAAAGAGAACGTATCACAAACACCTTGCCGGGAATGCGTGGGGAAGGTGAATAAGCTTTTAGAGCTTTTCGACTCATTCCTTCTAATGACATGGGTGCACAAAAAAGATATGGAGCGGAATGCGAAAAGGAAGGAATTCTTGCCTTCCAAAAAAGGCTACCGTCATGCTTCTTGGTATGATTCCATTTCCCGCTGGGTTACTACTCCTCGTGCTGTGGGCACTGTTGCCGTTCCTTACTTCGTGGCATATAAGGCATTTGCACCTATTGACGGAGTCTTTGGCTATAGGATCCTTTTTTCCACATTTCAGGCATAATTCCGACCTGTTCTTGGTGGTGGTGCAATTCTTCGCTATATGCCCGAACTCCCAGCGCTGGTGCATTCCACTCCCTTATTCGGCTGACAAAACGTGCTAAGCGCACATTATCTGTCCCCTGTTCCCTAGATCTACCGGCATATATATGGTGGCAGTCTGTGTACCACAATATGCCTTCCTCGGCATCATATTCTGTTCCTGTATTTGCTATGCAGTGCCTCGCACACTTCTCTTTTGGAAGTGATCTCGTCCAGGTCCCTTATTTCGATCGACGCCTGGTTGGTGCTTCCCCTCACCTGTGCTGCTTCTCTTAGCAAGGATTTGACGTTCTGCTGGAGGTCCACTGCCGATCTAACGAGATCTACCTTTTGCGTTTGCCTGTTGCGCGCTACCTCGTCCCCAAGATTTGTTAAGGAAGTATCCGATCTGACCTTTTTCAAGATGTCCGCGTTGGATATCCCACTTGACGCCTTAGAATAGAGAAGAGAAGGAAGCGCAATTAATTAAAATCGGGGAAGCATTTCGGCAACACATATTCACAGCACTCCCATAGTAGTTGTGCAGTTCCCGGACAGTGGCGGTATCACATTTAGTCAAAAACCGGGAGGGGATTGCGTTTCTCAGCAACCATCCAAATGAGAACACATCACTTGGCTGAAAATGTTTGGAGCAAACGCGAACGAATTTCGGTACGCCTCTGTCCGGGAACTGCATGAAACCTATGAACATACGGTTGTTTCTTTTCTTTTAGAGCGAGAGGTTCTTTAATTTAAGTGCTTCCCTCCAATCCGTATACATGTACGCTATTTTCGGTTCCTTATCTTCTCTATTCTAAGCTTGACGCAGTTATGATAAGCTTGTACGGTCTTATTCTTTTCTGCGGTTTTTTGCTGTTCCACGGTGGTTTTTTTCTGCTTTTTTAACTTCTTCCGCTCTACTCTAGTTCAGGCCTTCTTTCCGGCCATTCTCCTCCTCCGAACTCAGAGGGATTCGCTCCACGTTCTCTGGGTGGTCTCTCTGGCCTTTTTCGTCTCTTCTTTGTAGCAACTTATCTTTTCTCTACTTTGGGTGACTTTTCGGGAGTTGTGCCTTCTCTACCGGCTCCCTAAGACGCTTGGGGACTTCCGAAGATCTTATGCCCTCCTCCTATCGCTTGCAGCCAGCACGATTTCATTTTTAGGATTTTTCTTGCTGGGGTCCACTGTGGGCACTGTTTGTGTAGCTGCTTCCGTCACTTTCCGTGCCTTGTTTTTCTCTCCCATTTCTTTCTACCGCTTGAGATAGGTTGAACTCATCTTCCTCACCAAGACTAGGATGTCGTGGGCGATGTTGTTCCGCCCCTTTTATTTGAGCTTCCATTTTCCGGACGGCGTCTTTCTCTTTCCATAATGGCGTCCCTTCACTTTATGTAGTGGGGGTTCTGGGCCTCGCGATGGGTCCGAGTCAAGTCCAAGTTTTGGACCCCTTCCCTCCTTGCTGGCGGCTATCTTGCCACACTTGCGCTTTTTCTAAAAGGGTTGCCGTCGATGGCCCCACGCTGCTCCTCCTCACAGCTCCTTCCTTTGAGGTGTGAAGTTCACTCTGGCTTACAAATCTGAGGTATAGGACTGGTTAGAGTACAAATGGTCTATGTTGCAGCTGCGCTCCTCTTTGGACCGATGCCTTATTTAAAGAAAGAAAGAAAGAAGAAGCCCCTTTACCCTTCAATGGAATCGTTGTTGAATGCCTATTTTCTGCGACTGGGGATATACTACACAAGTGAAAGGATGTAGAAGAAGAAGAAGACCACGAAAAAAATAGAAAAGTGACATCGATTCTAAGAAAATGGAAGTAAAGAATTCGAAACCACTTACGCAGGGTAGACAGACCAGGAGAGGAGTTGTAGTGAAACCCAAAACTCCTAAAAAAGAACATTTTTGTTACAATTAAGTTACATACCTGCATTATTTGTTGCTTGACTAGCTGGTCGCGGTGGTACCCAAAAAGTAGGGTCATCATTCAATGAAGTTGGACTAGCATTACCTTTTGTCAGAGACTTAGAGCTCTCACTAATATTGTCAACATTATATGGTATAGCTCCACCAACAAGCGCTTCTCGACTAAAAATAAAATAATTTATTTATTATTTCATAATATTTTTTACCATATTCACCTCTGAGCCATTTCTTCAGTTTCAGTGGCAACTTCCAATAAATTCTTTTCGAACCAATTTAATTGATATTTTCTTGAACATGTCACATAAAGAATGACACCCAAAATTGATACAACAACAAATGATATTGAAGCATAAATAGCGACTTGAGAAAGGGAAATTTCTTCTTCCTTAACAATGACGTCCATTTTGTTTTTGTTTTTTTCTTCTGAAAAATAAAAGATTAAAGAAGGAGTTTATTGTTTGAAATTGATATTGTAGTTTTATGGGTAATAATAAACAAATATTTTTTTAAATTTTGTACATTTGTGTAAATTCATAAAAAGTCCTTTAATATCCTCATAAATTATTGCAAGGATTTCTCTTACACAATTTTTGTGATTCATTAAAGAAACTTAATTCCTGGCACTAACTCTCAGCTAAATTTGATGGAAACCTGTAAAAGTGTTAACGGAATTGTTAATTAACAGAAAAACGAGTAAAACAGGACCAAAAAGGACTCCCTTTCTCTTATTTATATTTTAGTCTGAATCTTGAAGTATATAAACATTGATTAAATTTCATGGAATTATATTTAACAGCAACCAACCTTTCTTCACTATATTCCCATAGCGAATTTCTGCCGTTGTTGGATTATCCTGATCAAGGTACACACTCCTTGGAGAAGAAGTAATGAAGACCAAAAAAAGGGGATTTCTCCTCAATGATTTTTAACGAGATTAATTTGACATTTATTGCTGTCTTTATGGTAGGAAAAGGGTTTTTACGACAACTCCAATACAAATGACTTATGAACCTTTTCTATATCGTTTTCGTACCTTTTCCACAGTTAAATGAGAGTCATTCACTGAAGGGATTCTAGACCGACAAATTTCTTAATGGAAGATAAATGATTTGTGCTATCCGACAGGAGCTTGAAAGGATGCTTTTTGTTTGCTTGATACCTTTTAAAAGGGGGCAATTTAGCAAATCTGCTTGGCCCTTATTGTTGTTTTTGTTGCTGGGTGGTGTTGTTGGCGTGTTTGCTTTTTTTTTCTACTTGCGGATTCAATTTTGTAGAAAAAATCCGGAAAATGTTGACTGATTTGTTGTGATAAGATGTTGATGGATGCTAAATTGATTGTAAATAATTTTTTAAGATATTAGCTTGTGTTTAATGTTGAACTTAAGCACTTAGTAACGATTTGTTGATGTTTTAAATCGATATTTGTGGGGATGTTTAACAATTTCTTGCTATTTAACCTCAGAATATCAAATTTCTAGTAATGGTATAACAAGGATTTGAGCAACCCTGGCTATTTATTTCAAAATCTATATAAATAAAAATTTAAATGTTAGGTTTGTTCAAAATCTTAAATCTACGAAAGTTCTTCATCGATTGCAATAATTTTGATACAACGTTGCATTAGAATAAGCACCTGCTAGCTGTACCCGGACAAAACAGCGCCATCTGTTAGATGCTAAACCAACACACACTGTGCTAAATACTTACGGCAACGGGAGCGCCATCTGGTGAACGTAAGAGCAACACACACAATACTAAACATTGCTCATGTCGGACTGCGTGCTTCTTGACAGCTGCTGTCACTAAGCAGTTTCAATTTTTCCAATTGCATTGTTAAATTGAATTTTCATAGATTTCGATTTATTTTCATTTTGATTTAATTATTACGTGTGACATTGCGTTGTAATTGAGCTGCGTCGTTTACCAAAGCGTTCACTTCATGAGAATAGTTTACTTCGATCGACATTACCGGACGAACTAAATGCTTGCCTGAAATACTATCGGCCCCATTTTGAACTCCGCTGGAATTTTCATACATTGGTAGCATCCGATTGTAAGAAAATTCCAGAATAGGCTTGTATACTTTGTGGCGACACGTTAAGACGTTGAAATTAACTACAAATATGCGTGTCCAGCTGCAAAACGATCGATCAGGAGCGCGTTCAAAAACCTTACTATGGTAAACCACGAGGTAAGCTGTGGTTATGCTGCATCACTTCACTTAACCACGAAAGTTTATGTTTAACCATGGAGGTTTTTGAACGCACCGTGGTTAACTACGGGTTAAAGAAGAAGAAAAAAATAAAAACAAAATTTTCCATAAAATAGTCCCCGCTAATTGCTTCAATTATTTCATTTATTATTTATTTGCAATAATCCCACAAATCCCACTTTAATTTGTTCATGTTTTTAACATTAAAACAACTGTCAGAGAGTTGTTTTTATTCTTCTTCTTCTTAACTATCGCTAACCATGCTCCCGAGCAGGGTTAAAATTTAACTACACCATGGTTAACCACGGCAGTTTTTGAACGCCAAAAAGTTATGCTCGTGGTTATGTTGTAGTTAACCACGGAGTTTTTGAACGACAAAAGTTTACCATAGTTAACCATGGTTAACCATAGTAAGGTTTTTGAACGCGCTCCAGCTGAGATATTCTCTCATAAATTGCTGGAAATTTGGTACGGAAAGGTGCCGGTTGATTATCCGATAATCAAATTCAATTTCGAGAAGCTTCTCTCAAAACAGTCATGCTTAAAGGCCCAAACATATAGCAGAAACGAAAAGAAACCGAAACGAAAACGAAATGAACTTGAAAATGATAGCGATTATATTGGTGCCTGAGCGAATCGGTTCTTGACATTTGTTCACAAGTTTTGCATTGAGTAGAAGAGTTTTTTATTTTCGATAAATATATAGATATATTATACAATTTATTTATGGCGGATGTCGAAAAATCACAAGAGAAATCATAATTTAAATTTTTTCAACTCGTATTGACTTCTTTTTCGTTCTTTCAACTACTTTAAATTCGAAAACAAACTGTCAAAGTAACGGGCTGAATAGCTGAAACGAATACCGAAATGAAATAAATTTATGTCATTCGTTCCGATTCGGTTCTGTTCGTTTATATAACCGAGTTCATACATTTTCATACGATTTATTTCATTCTTTTCGTTTCGGTTCGTTTTCGTTTCTGCTATATGTTTGGCCCTTAACTCGTTTCTGTCAATATCTCGAGGAGCTTGATGGAGTTTGCAATATTATATCAGGCCTTGGCATATTTCCCCACCAAATTCTGGAGCTGCTGGAACCTTTCTAGAATTTCAGCAGTTAACTCTATTTAATGAAGAAAAAATTTTTCGTTTTAAATTGTCTTCGTGCGATAAGCCGACATCTCTACTTCCGTCGCGAATAATGTGCTTCTTCTTAATTTGTCTTGGAGGCTCAATAGAAGCGCCAAGTTCTTCACCAAGTTCGTAACTTAGTGCCTCGCCCTTACGGATTCCTCTTGTTTCTCCTCCAGTATACCATCTGTAAGGCGGTTACTTTCTTAGTACACTGATGTTCGGTAAAGTTTCTCCGATATCCATATGTACAATGACTCACATCGAATGCCACAAGCAGCAGACTTCAACTGAAGCTGAAACTCACAAGTAACACAGACCGACTGTAATAGACTGATCGGCTTCGGCTCCATCGTGAGTGAGCCTCTAACTTTGGACCCGTGCCAATGGACTGGCCCTAAATGAACTCGGGCATACAATTCCTAAGTTAGCTAGGATTCAGAAACTCATAAAAGTACTCTTCTTATCGATTCAAGATAACCTTGCGATGGGGGATCAAATTACCCACATTTTCCTTGTGGTATGGGTAATTCCTGCTCCTGGTATAATTTTGGACCTCCGTATTATTTATTGTAGCTTAGGTATGAGATTTTTCTTCTATCTTGTGTAGTATAGCTATGTCGCTCCTGACTCAGTGATGTCATCGGTTTTGACCTCGGGTGTAGATGTGGTCTGGGGTGTGAGCTTTTGGGAACTTCGCTGTGTCTGCGATGAGCTTTCGCGCTTGAGGCGGTGGGTTGGTGTCTTGGATGAGTTTTCACGCGAAATAAGCTTTCACCGCTGGTGGCATTGGATTGCTGTGGGATCTCGAGTTTGATTATTCAATAATAATAAGAATTATATTTTAGGTTTATGCGGTCTCGGTTCCAATTCCTGATGGAGCCTGCATATTAATGTTGATGGAATCACCATTTAACCAAAAGTGGAAGTCCAACGAAAAAAAGTATTATTACCTTTTTGATAGAGAATGGCATGACCTTTAATTTTGACGGTTTCCAAGATAGCGAACGGCATTGCTATATCTGAATGGAGTTTGGCACCTTCGTAACTCATCAATCCGAAAGGTGACGACACTCTTTTAACACAAGGCCTATTTGCTTCATCAGGGGATGTCGTTAAGCGCAAGACTAGTACCCAATTTCTTACTTCTGGCACCTGTAATTACTTATCCATTTTCATTAGTCCAAATTACCTAAACCGACTTTTTTCGAGTTAATAATAAAAGTTTAATCTAAAATTACGTTGCCACATACAATTTTTTTTTGAATAAATATTAGACATAACCTACAATCTATCTTAATTAAATGGCATTTTCCTTGTTGAAATTTGGTCCAACAACCCCAATAAAACTTAACAAAGTTACCAAAGAAATATGAGAGCACGGCCCCCGTTGAAGTCCCCAACAAAAGTGCCTGGTCGAAAATAATCAATATTACAAGTCTCTCTAAGGGTAAAATATTCACATTTAAATTATTTAAATTTTATTCACCTTCAGGTTCAGGCTCTCAGAGGCTGCTCCTAATGTTATTCCAAAAATTACTTTCCAGATGACTTAACGGATATTCCATTTAACATACATAAACCAAGTTTCGTGACGTTTTTTGCTTATAACTTATTATAAAAATCTGCATTTTATCTTAAAATTGACTTGTAGGGCTAACGATGATATCCTTTTTATCCTTTTAAGCTTTTTGCTTTAAACACTTTAATTTCTGATTTTTTGTTCTATTCCTCTCTTTCACTATCAGAAAAAAAGGCAACATAACTGAAGAAAAGAAAACATTCAGAAAAGTCGTAAAAGAAAAGAAAGTTTTTGTTTTATTTAGTTAACAAAAAAAGAACATTTTAAGAAATAAACTGAAAAAATTGTTTTAAAACTTTTTCTTTTCTAAAAGTTTAATGCTAAATTGATACGAAAATGGCAAAATGCTTTTCGGTGTTTGTTGAATTGTAAACAGAATTTTTTTTTGTTTAAATGTCATACGAGAAAATTGATAAAAAATATTATTAAACAAAAAAAAAAGTTTTAAATGAAATTTAAATCAAAAATCTTAAATTAATGTAAACATTTACCTTTAAGAGTATGTAATAATAAGGGACAAACATTTAATTACTTCCACATACGGGTACAGAACCGCAAGGGCACAAAATATTCATCGCTGTTTGTTGTAAAGCGGGTTGCGAACCTTTTCCCTTTTTTTTTGTAGGCGCATATATAACCTTCATCTACATGGGAAATCCATTTAACGGAAGCCGCGTACCCACAGGATCTGGCATTATTGGGTTTTCATTGATTTTGAAGAAAAACGTTGGTGAACTTTATTACATATATGTGTATGTATGTAGTATATAAAATAAAGTATTAAATTACACATGTACGCATGTATGGAAGGGAGCACAGGTAACTCTGAAATTATTGTATTTTTAGGATGAACTTTGCTACAGGTTTAGGTAAACAATAAACGAAAGGAATCAATTTATTTTGTATATATGGAAATGTGATCGGTAGCAAGATGAGAGATTGACTAACTTTTCTTATTCGTCAGAATCTGTATTATGGTATGTTTGTTTCAAAATTTCATTAAGATGCTTCTGTCCTGGAGTGTTATGCCCAGAAACTGTTAAAACTTTGGCTTATTTGGACATATTGTACAGGTGGGGCAAAAGTAATGTCATAATGTGAATGTGCCATAATTTTTGGAAATGTATTGTCATAATGTGAATGTGCCATAATTTTTGCAAATGGCGTCAAATGTCATTGTGCTTTGACTCTAAGACCGATGATACACGTGTCAATGTAATGACTCAATACATACGTCAAAAATGCCAGTTCATTGAGCATGGTTGATACACGAATAAATTCGTTTTACTCAATTACGTGTGTAAAACAACATACTTTTATATGGGTAGGTTATGTTTCATAAAGGGATCATTTGCCTAACTTGACAGTTGCACACACACATAAACATGTTCCATGCAATTGGCAGCAAAGCGATTCTAATTACGCTCAATCAACCAAATCTCACTCTGATCCCTCCCTCGGCCTATTAACTGCCAAGTGACATTTCGAATTGAGCAATTCATTGACTCGTGTATCATCACCCTAAAGCCGTGTCCACACATAACAAACATTTGTTAAACATTTGACAAAAATTTGACAAAAACATTTGACAAACTTTTGAATAGTGTTTGTTACGGACAATCATCATTATTGTGAAGTAGGAAATTTCAAGAATATTCTACCCATCGGAAGAAGTTGACTGGCGACTATAACAATAAAATAAAGCGTACTGATTCATTAAAATTAATTGCGAATGACTTATCAGTGTCTGTGGGGGTGGTCAATAGAAGGTCGTGTCAGAGGAAATCTTCCGGAATGGCTGCGAAAGACATTAAAACGGATTCAGACAAAGAAGATGAAGAAGACACTAGTGTTGGGTAGGACATGATTATAAAATGAGTTTGTAAGAGGGGCCTCTTTTTTCTTCTGAGCCAGTACAATGTAATACTTCAAATGAAGCGAGGTGCCATTGTAAATGACAAAAATAAGCAAATTAATGAAAGAAAGAAAATAAATACCAATGAAGAGCTTTTTTCACGAGTTTGATTCTAATATGCATTAAATAGCCTCAGAGTAAGAGTAAGAGAGTAAGAAACCTATGGCTCCACAATATATATTGATATTTTACAATCACACCTCACCTCGTTTCAAATTGGATATTTTACTGCGATAAAAGAAGTAAGTGAGAATAAAACCCTCCAATACGTATTTACAGTCCATCGCCCTTCATTTCAAGTTTAATTTTACTGCTCCAAAAGGAGTAAGAAAAAGAAATTTGTGTCTCTCCACTAGGTATTTACAATTACACCTCGCCTCGTTTATCTCGATATACGCTCATATACCAGTAGGACATTATTTTTGGACCCGGATATTTCAAAATATTGAGGCCTCAGTACAATTTACCATCGTGTAAGGGACAAATGTACTGCCTCGTGTAAGTCCAGGTCAACTCTAGATGGCACTGACAAAAATCTAAACGAAGGGGAAAATTCAATAACAGTGGCTTCTGAAGTGGGAGATCAGGAAGAAAATCACGAATAACGATTATCCTCGTTCATGTTTAGTTCTCATAATCTTCAATGTGCCTATTCACACAGTGCATATTCATGACGCCTAAAACCGGTTTTATAGATGAGAGAGGGAAGAACTTAACGAAACATTTTTCACGCAAAACCAAACGCGTGAAAACTAGCACACATATAAAAAGTTACTTCTATCTCTTGCATTGTTTAGCTCTGTTTTTCTCTAACAAGTAAATTTCATCTGCAATACATTTAAATGTTCCTGTATAGCATTCAAATTTACTATCCATAATTTACGCCCCGTGTGAGTTGCTAGGAGTTGAATAAAACCGGTTTTACTCACCACACTTATGGCAACGTGTGAATATGCCCAATCATAAATTCTTGATGAGATGAGAAATTTTTCAGTTCTGCTTCTTTAATGCTATAGGCCGTATCAGAACCTAAAAATATGCAGCGTGCAGCAGCAGCACCAGAGCAACATGCTGCAGTCGGTATCAGATACTAGTCTTTTCCGCTGTGCAGCGCACTTTTTATTTGATAGCTAAACCTCAAATTAAAAATTTAAAAATTGCACTAGTTCTACCAATTATTACTCCATGTCCTTTTAAATAATTTAAAACAAAAAATTCCGCGTCTCCTTGTTTAAAATCACTTGCCGCATTACGAAGTGTCAAAAGTGCTGCATGTATTTGCAGCAAAATTAGGATTTGAGATGAAAATGCAGCAGGATTTGAGAAATATGTAGCAGCACGAAGAGACACGAAAAAGTTATTAAGGAAGAAAAAACGTGACTACTTTAGAAATAGAATAAGTGCGATTAAGCAAAGCTACACTAATAAAGACGCTAGGAGTTTCTACAAAGAAGTCAACATGATTAAGAAAGGATACAAACCCACCTGCACCATGGTAAGAAGAGAAGATGGTACTATAGCTAGTAGTATCGAAGACATACTCGAGGTGTGGGAGAAATACTTTAGAGACTTCTTCAAAGAGAACATAAACCTAACACAGGGAGAAGCAGACAACAGGAGTACAGATGACCCAGAAAACGATACGCCAGATCCTACAATAGAAGAAGTTGCAAATGCCATAGCGAAACTAAAAAATCATAAGGCTCCAGGTCCAGATGGCATACCCCCGGAAATCTTAAAAAATGGTGGGGAGAAGTTATGCCATGTCTTACATAGCCTCATCGTAAAACTATGGAGAAGTAGCAAGTTGCCAGAAGAATGGCTTTTAGGTACAATAGTCCCAGTCCATAAAAAAGGTGAATTGATGAACTGCAAAAACTACAGACCAATATCTTTGTTGAACACAGCTTACAAAGTGCTTTCACATATTTTATTTAATAGACTGAAACCACATTTGGAGGATAAAGTAGGCGATTACCAAGCAGGATTTAGAACAAATAGATCGACAACAGACCAGATTTTCATAATGAGACAAATACTTGAAAAATGCTGGGAAGAAAGCATTGATATTCATCTTCTTTTTGTTGACTATAGAAATGCTTACGACCTGCTTAATAAAATAGAGTTGTGGAAGAAGATGAGTGAAATGGGTTTCCCGAAGAAATTAATAGGCCTATGCAGAATGACGACCAAAAATTGTAAAACACAAGTGAGAATACGAGGATGCAACTCGATCAACTTCCCTCAAGAATCGGGTCTGCGACAAGGAGATGCGATCTCACCAATACTTTTTAACATTGCTCTGGAAGCAATAATGAGGGAAACACAGCTTAATGGAGCAAATAGCATCTTCACAAGGAACATTCAGGTACTAGCCTTCGCAGATGACATAGTCATAATTGGACGCAAGGCGCAAGATATAAAAGAAACCTTTTCCAAAATTGTCCAAAGTTCAGCAAAGTTCAATCTACGAGTAAATGACACAAAAACAAAGTATATGATCGTATCAAAACGAGGACAACGATTAGGGCGTAGTATCAGCCTTGATGATCATAGTGTGGAAATTGTAGAAAACTTTATCTATTTAGGGACAATGCTTACTGCAGAAAATAAGATAAAGGACGACATCCATAGACGCATCGTAGCCGCAAATAAAACCTATTTCGCACTAGTCCCGGTCCTAAAAAACAAAGAAATTTCAAGACAGTGCAAGGTCAGACTATATAAAACATTAATTCGCCCAGTTCTATGCTATGGGTCTGAGGCTTGGACATTGACCCAACAAACAGAAAATCAACTTAAAATCTTCGAAAGGAAGATCTTAAGAAGAATATTTGGTCCTGTAAGGGTTAACCAGAACGAATGGCGCATTAGGACAAACGAAGAACTTCAAGAAATGTATGACGAAATTAATATAGCTACATACATAAGACTGAATAGACTGCGATGGCTCGGACACGTTGTACGAGCTTCAGAAGATAGAATGCTAGCCAGGATTTTTAATGGTAGACCATCAGGAAGAAGAAGAGTAGGACGACCAAGAAATAGGTGGATAGATGACGTGCTAGCAGATATACGGAAATTTCGTATAACAAATTGGAGAGAGCTAGCAAGACGTAGAGATGACTGGAAGAGGAGACTTCGAGAGGCCCGAGTCCTGCAAGGACTGTAGCGCCATCCAAGAAGAAGAAGAAGATGAAAATGCAGCACGCTGGTCTGGTGCTGCTTTGCTTGTCATTTTACCAGCCTCAGCCAATAGAAACACTTGTCGTTGCAGCGCTGCATAGGTTCTGATACGGCCTTTATCTCGCATCAATACATCCACCATAAGCCCCACAATCCAATATATAAAACGTAACTATCACACAATTCAGCGATTTTTATTTCTAATAGGGTGGAAGTGACCCACTTATATAATAAAGGATTCCCCTTGAATTGCTTTTGATCACGTTCACTAACTCTGCAGTTTTTAATTATTGTTTTAATTATCGAAAAAAAAACTTATTTTCTTTTTAGTCTCACCCAGTTTCCCACCCCCGATTAATTCTGCTACCTTTGAAGCTAGTTTATGTAAGTATGTACACTTGTTATTTCCAATTTGTTGGTGGCAAAATAAAAAAAAACCTTTTTTTCCCTTTTAAGTACAATATTCTCACCGCACCACCACTACCACATCTCCAATGGCTTTGAAGATTATAATTTAATTTTTTAAATTGCTTTACGAAAATTTTTTCCTCGTATTTCGGCTTATTCCGCGTGGGTGGCCTGAAAACAAAAAGTTTAGGACAACTTTCGATGGATTTCCTTTAATCTGATCCTTCAATTTAGTGAGGATTCAGTTGAAGCCTTAGATTGAAGTGAATTCACAACACTTGATCCGACGGTGGTGTGTTTCAATTAGTTGCAATGCCGATGTACTTAACTCGCATGTTAATTACCACAAACCTAGTCCTGGAATTTTCCCAATCAAGGCCCCATTTTTGATGTCTAGACTTTGAAGTAAATATTGATGTCGGTGAATGTCGGTGATTGATTAAAGGAAAACCGATAATTTTTTCTAAAACGAACTGAATATGTCAAATTGTGAACCATTTTGTACAGAAATTTTACTTACTTTATTTGCGCACCTGTCTCACAAGAAAGGTGATCAATCATTGTCTATCACGAGTTACGACAGCCTTAATCACAGGGAAAAGGATAAACATATTCAAAGTAATTAAGTGTGTTCTAAGATTTCTTTTCGAGATTACTTAATTTCATTGAAAGGAGTTTTGGTGGCATTTTTGTGTGCTTTGGAGTATTTACAGATTTGTTATCGGGTTTAATTTTGGGTCGATAGAGTGAATGTTATAAAATCTTTTCCTTTGAGTGTAAATAATATCCATAATTGATTCGATATACTCAATTGCAATGCCCTGCAGAATTTTTATTCATAAGCTTTATCCTAATTAAAAGGTTTTATCTTACGGTTGGAGAATTACGTTGAATTGATTACACTGTTACTTGCTACCAGAAACATGGTTATTGGCTCTTTTCTTAATTTTATTTTAAATAAATTAATAATCCGTTTTTAATTAATGTTTTAATTGATTAAAAGAAGAAACTTAAATGGTCAAATACATGAAAGAGTCGTCAGCCATCAGCGGAATAAGGGGAATAACATGAAGTATGTTAAAACATGCACGTGCCGCAATTATTCCGGACTGATGTTAGTGCGATCATAACCTCCTAGCGGTGGCTATTCTATCAGAGAGGATAGGCTGTTATGATCGGGCTAGTCCCTTCCAAGTAAGATTGGCGTGAGACATTACTCCATAATTACGGAGTCGGTAGTTGAAGGAGATGGTGATGAACATTGAAGTTTGACCTCTTGGAAGCTGTAGGAGTTCGAAAACACTGACTGCGAAAGATTGCTCTAGAGTTGAGTTGTTCTTTTTATGAACGAATGGACGAAATTGTCCATAGCGTACGCGAAGAACGGTACTGTAGGCAGTGGAAATATTTCAGTCCAACAACGATAGTACTGATACAGTTTTGTAAGGGCTGCTTCAATCTATAAATGGCTCAAAGGGTCCATAGTTAATGGTCGTTTCTTTATTTGGTCAAAATACAGTATATTTCCCCCAAAAATCCGAAAAATACAGTATTTAGATTTTCAAAAAAGCAGTCCTTTTTACAGTATTCATTTTATTCAATGAAAATCACCGAAAAAAGCTAATTACTATTAACTAATTTTTATCATCTACAATCTACATAGTCTGCATTTCAACATCTTCATCTCCTTCTGTGGTTGATGTTTTGTATTTCTACTTTACAGAAATTTGACGAAGGAATTCCGGCTTTGTTTTAAGATAGACGTGATTTACACGACGCGTTTTTTGCTCTGCCTTGTCAAGAATTCTCTTTAGTGTTACGTGCGTGCCCACCGCTGTAGGTTTATACGATGAAGTTTTTAACGTGCGTCAAAAATGACACATTGTTGTGTTTTAACAGCGTGATGTTTGTGTGTGTGTGTTTGTATGACGAAAAGGGGAGAAAAGAAAATCAAGAAAACGTCTGCTGTGAGTGGTCTACCCGTGATGGCAGTCCCTCTCGGTCCCTCAGCTTCCCTCTCCCAAAAACTCGTGCTTTATGCAGCAAAAAACGTGTCGTGTAAATCAGGTCATAGTTGTAGAAATCAACGCATGCATACCTCACCTCAATTTACATTTAACTATCATAATCGCCTTTAATGGTCCCACATCCAATCGAGTTTTGACTGACGTCCATGTTTTGTTTACTGCAGCAAAGATTCCCTCGGCCGATGCTGAAGTTGCTAAGCAAGGATAAAATATATTCAATGATCGTAGCCATTTCTTTGTATTCGCAATCGGCGTAATGACAGGACAACAGTTAAAAGGGAAAGAAAGAGACGGATATATATGATATGTTATGTTGCTATGTACACTTCGCTGTTCGCCGTTTACATGTGTTTAAATTCGCAACGTTTAAGCTCGCTATGTACTGTGGTGCCATTGTTGTGTCTGACATTATGAATTTTAGTTGAATTTCGGAGCGTAAAAAAATTTAAATATTATATTTTTCTCCAGCGAAAAAACAGTATAATACGGTATGATTACAGTATTTTGGGAAAAAATGCAGTATGCAGTATTTGGATCGAAAATACAGTATAATACTGCGAAATACAGTATAGATACGAGCATTATCCATAGTCAATAACTTTGTGGGCCCTTTTTACATTTTATCTAGTAGCCTGGGGATATTAGCATTTTAAGGAGACAAAATTCCAACATGGCTGGAAATTGGTCTATAGCTTCCTTGGAACTTTTTAAGAAAACAATTCCGGAATCACAAAAAAACATGGCCGCCGGAGAGGTCGTGTTTTCCCGTGTTTCCCTTGTATCTCGGTTTCTATAGGTCGTACAACCCCGTGCCCAAAATATTGACAATGAAATTCTTTACGACTTTAGTTCTTACAAAAATTTTGACCCGATTAACCCTTTTAAAGTTATTCAAGGTCAAAGTGATTAAAAATCACTTTTTGACCTAAAAATCACTTAAAAGCTGATTTGTGTCCTCGTCAGAGTATGATGCTTCTTGAGACGGAGCCAATTTCATTGACCGATATCGTCTGGGTCACCCGCGAGATTAGGCTTGGAGAATGAGTAGCCTGTTTGATTTGTTCGTCAGTGAGTAGAGCTGTGAGTGTTGCACTTTTTCACTATTTGATTTTTTCTCATTTTTCACTTATTTATTTTTTCTATTCTTTTATTTTAATTTTTTTTCCAGCGACCACGTGTTTAATGGTCTAGAGCAGCAGGTGCCCGCACTCCTTGCTGACCCAGACCAAACTGATGGATCAACATATCAATTTCATGCTTCGTAGAAATTGTCATTGGGTTGACAGGGGGTTGTCTTCTGCAACATGACATGTCTTATGCTTTTGACATTAAATGTTGTTTTGTTACTACCTTAAGTAAATTTCCTAGAAATACCTCCTAATAAAACGTCTAAAACATCCCTTAACTACCTGCGTAATCATCAACATCTTACACAATCGCATAGTATGTGGGTATCATCCATGAATATTAAAAAATATAAATGAAATATTTTTTCTGTGCACTCTACATGGAATTTGCTCGATATAGTAATACTTATTCAATTTCTTCCAAGAAAACTCACAAAGAAAAATCTCCTCTTTTGTTACATAAGGAGGATTTGTGTAGGATTCATGTTCTGATTCAAATGAAGGAATATTTTTATTGCTCTTCTAGAATGTCACTTATAATCAATTTACGTGCAAAAAAGAATGATTTTTATGTAAATCGGTTTCAATTTTAAGCGTTCACTTATTTTTGTGAATAGCTTAAAAGTTTTGTGAATGTTCAAGGAAAGCGTGGACCAAGAATTTCTGGTATCAATTTCAAATTCTTAGATTACACTAAATCTATTAAATTGTTCCCAGTGGGCTTTCTGTAAAAAAGTATGAATTAGGATATAAATAAAGATCTAAATGGTATTTTAGATTTAGGTGTTTTTAGGGTTTTGTTTGGGAGAATATTAAAATTAAAGATGAAATAAAGTTGTTTATTGGAGGAAGCAATGAAGTTAACACCGTTGGATAATTTATTATGGCAATTATTGAAGAAACCTGAGCTTGAAAGATGGCGTAGACAAGAATATCTAGAGTTTGGAGATGCCATACTGCGTAATATCGGCTTGCAATCAGGACCGGTGGAAGGGGCAGTTGTGAGATGTCAGGGATCGAATACCAGTTGTAGGTTCAAATGAGTAAGTTAACGAATTTGCTAGAAATGAAATACTTGAAACTTGTAATTAATGCAGTTTTCACGTCGTATGGGATAAAGGACTACATCATGGTGGCACGCTTCCTTTTTTTTTTTTTTATGTGATAGTCTAAGCTCAGGTGTCACCCTTTGTGCTACCAGTCCGTCATGTCATGTCGTACACGCCATGGTGCAATGTCTAGTAGTAAGCTTAGCTCGAAGGATAGAGAGAAAGATAGGATAGATTAGGGGGAGTCGGGAGGGTGTTGGAGGAGATGGTGGTGGACCTTGCGTTTGAACTTGCTTATCATTCAATCTTTACCCAGCAAAGATTATGAGAGACTCGAAACAACCTGTGATGAACAAACTATAGTCCGGGGAAATTAGCAAAAAAAACGCACGAAAGGAGACAAAATTCAGAAATGGCTGAAAATTGGTCCACAGCTCAAAAAATGACGCAGAAACCGATTATTGAGAAATTTTTTTGTTCTATTTATACAAAAAATTATTGCCTACCCTAATGACACCGTTGACATTTTTTCGAAAAAAATTTCAAAAATCAATTGGTGATTTTTTGACCAAAAACTGATTTTTGGAAACTTTGACCTTGAATAACTTTGAAAGGGTTAAGTTTTCGAAAAAATGACAAGAGGCTTTTTTGTAGGCAATAACGTTTCGTATTGACTGATCAAACCAATTTTCGAAAAAAGCAGTTTTTGAGTTATTTTGTGGCCAAAAAGTGATTTTTGATAACTTTGACCTTGAATAACTTTGAAAGGGTTAATCGGGTCAAGATCTTTGTAAGAACTAAAGTTGTAGAGAATTTCATTGTCAACATTTAGGGCTTTTGTACGGGGTTGTACGACCTATAGAAACCGAGATACAAGGAAAACACCGGAAAACCGCTATATTTCCGGCGGCCATGTTTTTTTTGTGATTCCGAAATTGCTTTCTTAAAAAGTCCCTGTGCTGTGCTGTGGACCAATTTTTAGCCATTTCCGAATTTTGTCTCCTTTAAATGCTAATTTCCCCGGACTACTATAATAAGCCGGATCAAGCCTTAGCACATCCTGTTGATTTTGATATACAGAGCTTGTCATTTTACGTGTTAACAATTAAAAAAGCTACACAATTTTTCAATCATTTTTCTATTAACATTTTACGGCAATTCTGAAAATATATTGAAACTTAATTTTTTAATATAACGGACTAGCGCCCTGAGGTAATGCCCCTTTGTACTGTCGATGGTTCTAAGTAGGTAGTAGGATGGTTTATCGTGGGAACAAAAATGCAGTCTTCGGCACATTAGTTCTCAGGCTACCTACTGTCCTGTGATTAAGTGCAATGTTGGACAGCAACCTTTACTCGGAAATATAGTAGAGAAAAGAATAAAAGAACTGGCAATGCCAAAACGCTGTTTCATACCACCGGCTCACATCCAACACTAGATACTGTGAGAAGACGCTGACTTTCGGTAATCGAACAGGAGATGACTTCCTCGCCATCGGAAGACAAGAAAGAAGGAAAATGAACTATATATTGGAAAAATGGAAAGGCGAATTACGGTGCGAAAGGGCAAGTGGATTCGAACCACGGACCTCTGGGATGGTAATCGGCCACCCTGCCGAGAATGATGTGATTACATCTGGCACCGATGATAGGATGGAGTCTGCCGATGAAGGCGTTGCATGATGTAGCATTGTGAGCCTGTTTTTCCAGCAGAAGGAGAAGAAACGATAAATGAGTTTGATAGTTGAATAAGTTTTATTGGAGTCAATGCAGCACTTGAATTTGGAAGCATTGAATTCGACAGTGTAATGTGAGGAGCTAAGGGCAGCTAAGGGTTTTTCCAGGCTAGAGACTTGACTCATTTGTGCATCCTCATAAGGAATAACCCATAACCCAGCTCCATGAGGAAAAATTATTGCTACCCGACTCCGAGTGGAAATGTGGGTAATAGGTGCGACGGTGTCGAAAACCTAATATTTTTAAACGTGAAGGTCGTTTTACCAATGCGGTCCCCCAACTGAGTATTACTCACGTCCAATGCTGCTTGACTTCTGTAATCGACCTAGAACCGGTCTATTGAGTATGCTAAATGACACCCTTCACGATCACCAACATAATTGCCTGAAATATGAAGCAACAACAAAAACTAAAGCCCCTTTTTCCTAGGACAATTTTCGTTGCGAAAAAAAAATCGTTGCGAAAAAAATCGAAAATTTCGCACCTTCAGTGCGAGAAATCATTCTTTTTCGTTGCGAAAAAAAGAATGGATTCAACCATTCTTTTTCGCAACGAGATATTTTTCGTTGCGAAATATTGTAAAGTTGGCTGTAAAATTTCTATATATGTGTTTTACTTTTTATTGTTTGAGTTTTCGTCATGGTTACGTTTTGTTTACTTGACTAAATCTCGTTGCGAGAATGGAATTCGTAGGAACATAACTCAAAAAAATCGCACAACAGACTGCGAAATTTTTTTCGCAACGATTTTTTTTTCGCAACGAAAATTGTCCTAGGAAAAAGGGGCTTAAAGCTTTGTATAAGTCTGTGGTGCTAGGTCAAAATAGGTAATTGTCGATATTGGGTCAAGTAAAATGGGATTGTGCCATCGCCGTATTGTAAGCATATGGACATATTGGACTCTTTAGTTTTGAAACTAAATTATTTTAGAGAAAAAGTCTACCATATTGGCTTTGGGGAACATTTTCTTACACAAACTTTCGACTGTTGGCAATATAAACGAAAAATCTTTTTTTTGACATATCAGGTTTTGCCTTAGCACCACAGGAGTAAAACTAAAGCTTAAGGGCAATAAAAGGTATTTATAAAGTAAGGCAGATGTTGGAATTGCCCCATTTCATTTGTAATGAGGTTTGCCTTATGAGAAACTAATATCGCTGATTTTTTTTTGTCGTGGATTTCCCCATCCAAAGCAAAAGTGCGTGTGCACTTTTCGTTCCATCCCCACGCCCTCCGCCACCCCTGCTTACACATCGAGCATCTTTTTGTTTCCATCTTCTATCCAAATTGTTCAAAACAGATTTTTGGTCAAGGCCTAGCTCTATAACAATATCGTATAGGATAGGTTAATAAGAGTCTGGAGAGTGCTGAAGCAGGAGGCGATGGACCTTGCCTTTGAGGATGTTGTAGGAGTTCAAATCAAATGTATGTGACAAAAGTCAAAACAAACAATTTTTGTAACGGGGCTTCGATTTAGTAAAGTCGATATCCTCAACAGCAGCCGACTGAGTCAGAAACGAAACCATCGGGGTTAACGTGCGACAGCCTCTTCGGAGTCCTATGCTGCGTGAAACAAGTGAATCCCGCTAACTAGAAGAAAAAACAATCTATGCCGGCAGTATCATATTGGTGTACTGCCCGCTAGTTGAAGTCTTGACCTAAGCGAAATTTGCTAACATGCCTATTTTGCTGGACTTTATCAAGAATTGCATTAGCTTTTTTAGTGATTCAGAGACTAGAGCGTGAATCAGCTTTTACATTATCAGAACAAAAGCGAGTGAACCATTTCCATGTAGCAGATTTTGATAAAGTGACTTCACCGTACACAGCACACATTTTTCACACAACTTCTTCCCTTTCTAGTAATAATATTGTAAACTATACCGCAACTTTTCATTATTTTTCTTTATTTTCAAACGCAAACAACTTTCCCATCACTGCACCAATTTCGATGCTTCGAATCACTCGAACTGTCACCGTCACCTTTCAAACGAGTGTCGCTGCGATCATTGATTTGAAACTTATTTGAAATTTACCCCATCTATCGGAAAAATGCCGCAAAGTCATGTATAGTATACATACTAGACGAGTCAATCAAGGATATTTTTAAAAACTGTTTATGCAGCGTGATAGCATGAATTTCGAAGAACAAAAATCATTTTTCTTAATTTAAAACTTTATAATGAAAGTTTTTAGTACCGCCTGCGCCCACCAGACGATCAATCATGAATATCAACTTTTAAAAGGTCATGAATAGTTATTCTTTCCCAAACTTTGATAATAATAAATATTAAGAAAATCACAAAAAAAGGTTGATAAACCCTGAAAATATCTCAAGAGTACTCATAAATATTTAGATATTCAATAAAAGGAAAATACTTGTATAAAAGAGATTCTCGAACATATCTCATAGACTTGTAAATTATGTCATCCCATCCGCCAGAAGGAAGTCTCATCGATTTTTATCACTTGCTCCATTTCATCCCGGGCGAGAAAATCCCTCGCAGTCAGCCAACGTACACCTAACGTTCTAGATATAACACCTACAGTACATTCACACCTTTTCCCTTCATACTCTAGTAACGAAATCATTTAAAAGCTTATTACGTGTTTCCTTCTCTCCAAAGAAGGAAATTAGCAATTTAATAACTTCCTGGCAGCGCGGAATCAGGATATGAATACACAAAAAAACCGAAGCAATCAAAATAAACGAGAAACAATAAAGAAAATTACAAAAGGAAAAAAAACTGTCGTCACGCATCAACCATTATTAATCCCCGCACGCAAGGTGAAAAAAATTCTATCAAGGGCCAAGTTCATCGTGAGCTATTTTATCCGAGTTTTATCTACACTCAAGATAAAATTGCCACGCATGATTAAGTGAAAAAAAAATGTATAATGAAAAAGGGGAGTTGATGGGGAGAATTGCCGCCTATTGAAGCTTAAGTAAAAAATATTGTGGAACCCCAAGTGAAATACACAAAAGGGCCAGACCCCCCATAAATACGCCATGATATAATCGATTGCACTGCACTCCTCCTTGGAGCTTTTTCAACACCTGTTGATGTGCCGCTTATCACCTTTATTGATTCTCCACACCTCTCAACCATAGCTTTGTCCTGTAGCATAGTATATGTAGTGTGAGTGTAAGTCCTCGTATATAGCCCGAAACGTGGAAACATAGGGGTGTCGCGTCGTGATTGAATTTCGCTGCAAAATTGTTTAAATTGAAAATTCTTAATGCAAATTTTTTACAAAATTTATGTTCAAGACGTACAAGCCCCAACGTGTCTGCCTTGTTGTGGTTACGTGGAGTATAAAATAAATGAATGAAAAATAAAATAAAAATAGAGAAAACTCTTAAAATAAACTCTCAACGTTTAAATAAATCATCCCTTAAACTATAAACCCAGAAACACGACTCTGTCTGCCTTAAAATAATTTCAGATGATGAAAAATGTAGACCCATAAGGAGGACCATCCTGAGAAATTTTCCGAGACAACAAAACCAGAAATTTGACATATATTTTTTTTCTTTTCATGATATGAACTTAAGCTGAAAACTGACAGTCCGCCATGTCACGTATGGTTATGTCCCATAAGTCTGACAGCATTTTTCAAGGTAAGAAACTCAATTGGATAAAGGTGGTAAGGGGCTGTAAAAGAAGAGCATATGCTCACCCCTTAGATATTGAACCTTGCAATATGATATGAAATTTTGTGAGACATTTCACAGATGAAAGGTTCGATTTCACGAAGGCAATGTATTTGACTTATAGTGTGTTTCAATGTGCCTATTGGTTGGTATCGGTAGGGTTTGACCACATATGATTCTTGCGTAATTACAGAGAGTTCTGACTATAACATTTTGCTCTCAATAAAATGATTTTCATTTAAAATACCCCCTCCCCTCCGTTATTTGGTATTTTACCTAAAAAGAAAGAAAGGTAAAGCCACTTCATTGTGAGTCGGAATGTGGGAAAACGGTGTACAGCACAGAACAACATGCTGTTTTGGGCTCTCTCCTGTAGATCAGAATGATAATAATCTAAAAGTAGCTGTTGCGATCAGGTTCGCAGATGACATGCAGCAGTGCTTTCGTTGAGATCAAATTGTGCGCGAACGAAGTGAGTAAAAGCGGTGGTCTGACGCTTGCTGAGTACAAAAACTGTGCGAACGGAGAAAACCAGTATCCGTAAGTATCAAGGTATAGGAACAGATCATTCACTTACAGCTCGCCCTAAGGTACCTGGAAGTAATGACCAACCGCAGGCTAAATTTTTAAGTACACTTGAAGGGCGTGGCGGGTAAAGTGTCCGCTATGCGTACAGCACTCCCAAGAATGCTGCCCAACGTGGGGCCCTAGACCGAGTCATTGGTGGTTATTCTCGTTGGCGAGTGACGTGACTATGGGTGCGCAGTGGAATGTAACTGTCGATACCTACAAACGTATCGAGGGAAATATCATACACACCACCTTGCGACAATTAGAATTCGACCCTATGTAGATCTAGTGGCCAGGAGTCTCTTAGATCGACAATGAGAATACCAATTTAAGGCCGAAGTGACATCTGTCACGTCACTCGACAACGCGAATAAGGCTGATTGCCTCCTGATGGCGTGGGTGGTTAGTTCAGTCCTGCTGTACGCAGCGTCAGTGTGCAGACAATGGACGGTGCCCTCCGCGCGTTCTGCGCAACGATGTAGCGTGTGTGATAGTGGAGGCTATCCCCATAGATATACTGGCGAGAGAATATATGCGTCTCTATAATCCAGCATACGTTAGAAGGGGTAACGAAACGTTCGGTAATGGAATGGCAAGGGAAGTGGGACGAGTCTGTTAATAGTCGGTATATAAACATTACACATGCATACACACGTGTATTTGTGAAGTTTACAAAGCGGCGGCTGTTGATAGGGTTTGATTAGACGAACAAAAAATTGTACGAGGGGAGGAAACCGTAACGGTTTAGCCGCCGTTTTGAAGTTTTTTTTTGTTCGAGTTTTACATATCACCCTGTATTTTTGTAAGTCTATAACATATTTTCATGAATAAGGTATCAGTATACGTTGAATACTCCCACTTTTATAAAACGACGGTTCCATCTTGCCAACTTGCAGGTGACATATGCAAACATACATGCGTTGCATTCAGCGGTGCCATGGTATGCGGCGAATTTCCACTGACACATAATTGCGTGGGGCGTTCTGTCCCGGCTTTCAAACATAACCCAAAAATCTAAGTAACGACTGCATGTGTTTGTTGTGTATGCTTGTGTGTGCTATGTCGAATGCGGTAATACCACAACCTTCTATATTACAAGCCATGAACAAGAATCTCAATTGAGAGAATCGGACCACCAAATTCTCCCAAATTCTCCAAATTACACTAACAACATAACGTGATTTCACCGAGTTGTGGTCCGATTGAGCGGAAATTCGCTCTCAATATTTTCCTTGTTCATGGCTTGTAATATAGAAGGTTGTGGGTAATACCAAAGCCTTCTACATTTACAAGCCATGCACAACGAAATCTCACACTCACATTCAAAGAAAATGGGACTTCAATTTATCTGTCTGGACTTCAATTTAGCTGTGAGAAAAGCAATTTTTTAACTTAGTTTTTGGAATAAAAAGTGGTAAAATATTGTATTTTATCACTTTTTAGTGCACACGGATTATCAGTGATAAGTTATTTAGTGATCTGAGTCCATAAATTAAAAAAAATTAGTGGTTAAGTGTATTTTAAGAGTGTTAATTGATTAGGTGACGTTTTTGTTTACATTCGCGGTGGTTTTTTCGTGTTAATTTAGGGAAAAAATGTTGAATTTGTGTAGTAATGGAATTAAAAGTGAATTTAAAGTAGTTAAAAATTATTATAGAAGAGTTATTAAAAACATAAGTGCAAGTACTACCACACAAAATGAATAACAATAACTTTTTCACTTTTCCTTCACATTTTTCTGCATTTATGTTTTTAATAATTCAACATTTTTTCCCTAAATTAACACGAAAAAACCACCGCGAATTTAAACAAAAACGGTCACCTAATCAATTAACACTCTAAAAATACACTTAACCACTCACTTCTTTTTAATTTTTTTTATTAAATCACTAAAGCACTAATCACTGATAATCCATGTGCACCAAAAAGTGATAATATACATTATTTTACCACTTTTAAGTGCAAAAACAAAGTTAAAAAATTGTTTCGTACGGCTTCGGCAATGTTAATTCCACAATTTTAGCACTTCATACACATACATGCACATACCTGGGGCATGGCTTGTAAATGTAGAAGGCTTTGGGTAATACAGAAAAATTTGAAAGTAGACCGACATTTGCGTTGCATGCATTCCATTCACGGAATATTCCGTCAGGTCGCATTTGAATACACGCACTTATATATTATCTGTCACCGAATGCAACGTATTTTACGCTTGGAAATGTCAAAGTTCGATTTCGGCTTACCTTCGTGTAGTATTTGGAAATTTTCGTGAGAGGCTGCAAGAAGCTTGCCGCATAGCTGCATTTTCCTCGTTCTCCATGGATGCATCTCCATGTTGTCAGAAATCAGCTGTTTTCTGATAATTTTTGTGAGTGGCAAGTGCTAAATGAAATGGATTACTACAAAAATATAAAACAATTACTCAGTACAATAGCCCTAATAAAGCATTATCAAAGAAATCAAAGTGAGTTCGCAAATGGCATCGCTAGAATCTTCAACTTGACAGCTTCGTGATTTTGCATGCAGCACTGCAAAAGCTCGAGCTTGACAGCTTCGTGATTTTTCCGCATGGATAAAGGTTGCGGCCCAATGAAAGCCGCGCCTACTCACCGAGCTCGCTTTGACATATCGCAACAGGCGCGGCAAACTCAGCAAACCCGGACCCAATAAAAGCTTGGACAACTATTTTTTTTTTCAATTTCGAACATAATTGAAAAAAAAAATTTAAATTGAATAAATTCCTCCAATCTTTAAATTTTAATAAATAAATGCACTTATATTTTTGTTTAAATAATTTTTCGTAACCGACGATATAAAACAGTTGTGAATTGACATTTTATAATTTTAAAGAATTTTTTGATAAAATTTTAATTTACTTACAAAATTTATGTCCGCCATAAAATGTCCGTATTAGCCATCTTTAAAATTTAAAATTTCATTATGAATTAAAGGCAATTTCATAACGATCCCTTGTTTTATGGCGTGGACTCTAACAGCATACCGCCATATAGCTGGCGGCGAAGCTGCGCGGAGGAACAGGCCAGAGAGCCAACTGAATATTTTCTTTACATACCTAGTTTATAGCTACTCCAAAAATAATTCGAATCATGGATCATCCAAAATTTTTTGTCGTATAAACGGGATAATTCGAATTATGGCTTAAACCGAAATTTTTCGGCTTAAGCCAAAGTTATAGGAATGGAAGTTGGAATCGATTGCGTATTAAATACCCGTTTATACGTTAATTCGAAATTTTTGCGTAGCTTTAAGTTAAATCGATTTAATTTTGCTGCTATAAACTTGGTAATTTACATGTAAAATTAATGCCAATATTGTAATAGAGAATACGATTTCGTCAGTTTCGTTAAAAAAATATTTGTAACAATATTGTAATAGAGAATAAGGCCCCAGGAAGAGGCTTCAAAGCTCAAAATAGGAGATATGATCCGGTACTTGAATATGACGGGCTAGATCTAAAGTCAATCCTACACCAAGGGTTTTCACGAGAGCATTTACAAAACGGTGTCCTTTCAGTGCTTATTGTGTAGCTGTCATCGATAAGTATCGAAGGCCTGAAAGTAACGCAGACTTCCGTCATCGGAAAGCGACTAAAAGAAGAAATATTAGCAAAAGAGTGGGTGTTAAAATTGACCCCTGGAGAATATCGGTAAAGATGTTGTAGGGTTTAGATTTGACGTCGATGCATACTTTGGTTGTGGAGTTTGGTAAGACTAACTAAGAGGTCCGCGGTCGACTTTTTTTGTCTAAAGTCGTACTGTTTCTTGTGTCATTTAGAATTTGGGATACTTTAGAAGCTTTTCGTTCATTGTCGTCACCATTGGTTTGAAGAAAATAGAAGAAATTCCTATTGGGCGGTTAGAGTGTCGGTTCTAGTCGCACCTTTTTGGGTATGGCCTAAATATGTGCAACTTTCGAAGAGTCTGGATAAGTTCTGAAAAAGTAAGATAAGGAAAAGAGTATGCGCACAGGTTCTAGGTAAAGGTGAAGCACATTACTTTAGGATGAAAGGGCATATTTTCGGGACCAGTGTTTTTGTTGATATTAAATTAGCTATTCATCTTTTAATATTGAATGTGCTGAATTGTGTATTTTTAAGTACTCGCAAATATTCGTAAATATGGAATGTGTTTTTAAAGATACTCATGTCTTTTGGATTTTGGCATACCAAAGTTCTAAACGAGACAAGTATTTATTAAATTAAAAAAAAAATCAGTATTCGCAAATTCTTTCTCTTACTCCAAAAAAACTAAACCATTTTATTTCCATGATTAATAATTTAATGAGAAAAAAAACCCCAAAAACCGATTTTTCCCAACATTTAAGTCCTTATCCTTAATCTTTTCGACAGAAGATTCTGGCTTTAATGATCACCTAGGCAACCGAGACAAATAAACATCAAGGGAATAAAGGAGAAACAATTTAATTTGACCACGATGTACTAACGACGAAGGTTGGGAACTTAAATACGAAAAAATTACTTAAAGACTTTCAGCAAATTACACATCGTTACAAAGACAGTAAACACAGTACTGAAAGAGTCATTATGGGGTGTTTTGATATCTTTAATAAAAGTTTAAGGAGCAGAATTCACAGTGGGATTGGCATTGTTATATGAGTGGGGCCTAGGGTCCCATAGCGTTTATTAGTCGATCTTAAGTGATAAATAATATCAATAAGAGTATTCATAAATAAATGCTTTAAATTTAACTTGAAGCACATAAATCTGTTAAAAACATAAGTGAAAAATAAAGACTTCCTTTCAAGCCATTGGTCTTACTTATGAGTTGCTTAGATGGGGCAAGTACATGATAACTTCATTAGCAAGCAGATGGCATGTTGATCTCATTATGCTGTAATGAATTCCGTCGCACTTCTTTAACTTGGAGCTCATAACAAAGTGGTATCGTCTCATAAGGACGACTTAATGAGTCCCAAGCTCATAATGACTGTGCCTGGCTTCAACATGAAACAATAACCTTTGTCAGATTTTTATACTTTATTTTTTTTTGTTTTTTTTTTGTACGAGGAATTTTAAGGTGTCCTTTCCAATTTTTTTACAGCCTTGAAACCTATTCGAACCTTAATTCTATTAATAAACAATGACAAAATCCCTGAAAATGTCGTTCTAAATAATGGGGACCCTCTCGAGGCATACAAAATCGCTCCTTGATATAATCGGTCCTAATTTAGACCCGGTATTGTTCAATGTCAATATAAAGCTCGTACGTTATCATTAGGCAAAGGTGATCTGAATTCACATATCAATAAATGTCTCTTTATTATTCCCCTGAATAATGAAATTGCAAAGACATCCACGAGGATACAACATCCTTGCCACAGTCAGACGAGGACTTTTTTTTTGGGGAGGTGGATCGAGAGTAGGGTGTAGCATCATCCGGAAATCAACGTTCTTACGCGCACTTCATTATTTAGTCCTGAATGTGTAAAGACATTGGCAATTTGCTAAAGAAAATTAGATTTTCCAGCATCATCAGTATGTGGAGACATTGCCCTTGATAAGATTTACGACGTCACCCATTGTACTTTGGGGGACGAGCTTATCACCGCCAGTCGCTGACGAACAGTTTTAATTTCCTTTGAGACTTCACGAATCTAGCCAACATGGACGGACTTCCATCCACCGGGCGCCGTCAACATTGAAAACTGGCAACATCCCGACTCCATCGTCATTGGTCGATTATTCCCCAGTGATGAAACCAATTTTGATTACTTTTATTAAGGGCTCCTGCTCTTGACCCTTAGGCTATATACCATCACATAATTCATCTGCAGCACACCATCGTGTATTGGGAAGGTGTATTGTTGTGCGATTTTATGAATTTATTATGTTGCAAGCTGAATCAGCCAAAAACAGGTTTGAGTATGAATAATATATTTTATTTATAACAAACAGGGAACAGCCAACGTATTTTTGTTTGTATTTCAGTTAGCTCAGCGGAAGGACCATTTGGAATTCTCTTTGGTATTTTTAGGATATTTTCAAGGGATTTCCAATTTCATTTATGTTGTTTTTAATTGAATTTTTTGTCATCCCATGACAAATGGCTGAGGTTTATTCGGTGGATTCTGAATTGAGTGATTTCTAATCAGAATTTCAGAATTCAATATTGATGTTTTCTGATTAAATAAATTTTGTTAATTATATTGCGTTTTGTTTTGGTATCAGAAATTTTATTCTCTTAAACTAATTTAGTATCTAAAAATGTGTGCAAATGTATAATTTAAATTTATATTCGAAAATAAGCGACAATACATAGAAGGAACAATCAGATAAAGCAGAATATACATAGAAACATTAAATAACAAGAAACAAAGCAACAGAAAAAATATTAACAAGAAAATAAGAGGAGATAACAAGATTACTGGAAATGGAGACTAATTTAAATCTTATGTGGAGTTCGATAAAAAAAATAGCATTGACATCCAAATTTTACCTAATAACGACTTTGATTGTTGTCAGGTGTCTGGGTACACTTAAGGTCCGGTTACACGCAACGATCTGCTTGTGCAAATTGACTGGCGCAACACAATTGGTGCAAATAAACTGAGTTAAAATACCAGTAACCAGTGAACAATTGTGAAGCATGCTGAGGGTTGTAGCTGAGGCTTGAACATCGTTTAAACGCTCAACCTCAAGCCGATTTTCTAAGAACACATATTTTGCACAAGGCAACCTTTTTGACTTGCGCAAGCCAAAAATTTGCGTTTACACGCAACGATTCACTTGCGCAAATTGACTTGCGCACGCCAATTGCCACAAGCAGATCGTTGCGTGTAACCGGACCCTTAAGTACATAATACGGAACCAATCTATCTCAACTCGGCATCCCTCTACTAATTTGGAGGCATCATCAAGAAGTCTAAAGCTCTTATAGAGACTTAGAGACTATAAAACTTCCAATGTTACATTCTTGTAGAGTTGATCAGGACTTACACGAAGCACTCTATTTGCCCTTACACCAGGGCAAATTGTATTGAGGCCTCAATTGTTTTAAATTTCAAAAATAATGTCCTACTACTCTTTGTATGAGCGTGTAAACCTGCACCGTCATCCAGCCAAACCCAACCCTCGAATCTCACAGGACAGGCACAGGAACACATTCATTTTAAACCCGTTCAGTCCATTTGTTGCAGTGTTGCAACAAAATGTTCGTATTGATTGGTATCGAAAGGGTTAAATAGATCACACACAAGTCACCGAGTTTCCATTGGAGTCGAGTTGAGTTATCATTGAGTTTAAACTGCTGTTGTGTTTTATGTGGTTGCATTAAATATTTAACAAAAACTCTTACCTCTGTGGGTTTCCACTTGAGTTCAACTCTAATTTAACTCGAGGTAAGCTCTAGTTTAACTCTAATGGAAACTCTAGTTTATGTTTAACTCTAATAGAAACTCGGTAATCGGTGACTTCTCTCTTACTTCTTTTGGGGCAGTTAAATTTCCAACTTGAAATGAGGCGAAGTGAGATTGTAAAATATAAATATACAATACATAGGTGGAGGCATAGGTTTCTTACCTACTCTGAGGCAGTTTAATGCATATTAGAATCAAACTGGCGAAAAAGCCCTTCATTGGTATTTATTTTCTTGGTTTCTTTTATTTCCTTGTTTTTGTCATTTGAACATTACAATGGCAGCTCGCCTATTTTGAAGTGGGACATTGTACTGGCTCAACAGAAAAAAAAGAAGCACCTCTTCCAAACTGATTTTATAATCGTGTCCTACTCAAAACTACATCATTGCATAGTTTGGAGGTTCATTGTCTGGCAGGACTTCAGGATTGCTAGCACCTCAACGCTTGAAAGTCTCCTGAAGTGTACCGAGCGAATTGATGCTGCTTCAACGTCTCGGTTACACTCAAAAGCAGGTTTCAGTCTGTCAAGAGCTATCGACTTGCTTGTGCCGTTTAGCTTGACGACAAAATGTTTTCGTAATCTTTTGATTACTTTGAATGGGCCTTCGTATGGTGGTTCGAAAGTCCTCCGAAAACGGTCGGTACGTATGAAAACGTATTCCGCGTTCTCTGTAACCGGAAGTAGTGGGACGATGTTCCTACAAAAGATAATAGTGTGTGCTGGAAGATGCCAGGAAAGTGAACCATTGTTGTTCGTAGATAGATTCACTATAATGAATTTATTCTCAAAAGATGTTACTTTTAATTGGAATAAATTGGTTTAAAATTCAAATTTTTGATGACTTCTGTATTTTACAATTCTGCAAATTCATTTATTAATTACTGATGTTGTCTTGTATTTTTTGAAGTTATACTTCTTTAGGCGCGTTTTTAAAAATTTTATGAGAGTGAATTTTTAGGAATATGCGAGACGCAACGATAGGCGAAGGGGTAAGGAGGGCAAGCATTTCAACTCCCATTCTTTAGCTGATGTCTGTTCACGATGTCGATGCGTGAGGGGGTTTTTATCCTGAGGCTATGGGGGGAAATAAATTTCTTGTACGATTCATCAGCTAAGCGAAGGTTTGGATTTTGGTAGGCATAAAGATTCGTAGACTATTTTACTGTGCACGACGTTGCTGGGTGAAGTGTTCTGTCGCGAGGCTATGGAGGGAAATCCGATCCGTGTTCTATTCTTCACCTAAGCGCGAGTTTCTAAGGGCTAGTTTTACACCAGCCGACTTTTTCAGAAGATTTTTCTTGGTTGTTTGTCGGCTGGCCAAGATAATAATAAAGCTATATGGCAACTGTACAATAAGCGATAATTATTTACTGTTTTACTAATGATTTTGAATGGTTAAAACTTAATATAATTACTCCATCAGAAATTAGTTCGAATATATAATACAAAATATTTACTGTTATTATTTGGGAAAATAAAAGAATGAACAAGATATTACTGATTTTATTTAGCTTGACCTCGTATATTTGTTTGTGTCAAATCTTGCGACAGCCTTTTCAACTACTTCTACTAAACCGATTCTTATGAAACTTTGCACACACATTGAGCTAACGTGTCAGTGCAATCTGACAATTTTGTAAAAAAATCAAGATGGCGGTTCCAAGATGGCGGACGAATTTTTCAATTGTGTTCCGATTCCATTGAAAATCGGTATCGGGGGGTTTTAGGGCCACAAATGACGATTCTGTGGTCAAAATTAGAAAATTAAAAATGGCGGCGCCAATATGGCGGATGAATTTTGGAAATGTGTTCTAAATCCATTAAAAATCGGTACCGGGGGTTTTTAGGGCCACAAATGACGATTCTGTGTTCAAATTTTAAAAATTCAAAATGGCGGCGCCAATATGGTGGATGAATTTTGCAAATCTGTTCTGAATCCATTGAAAATCGGTATCGGGAGGTTTTTAGGGCCACAAATGACGATTCTGTAGTCAAATTTGAAAATTCAAAATGGCGGATGAATTTTGCAAATGTATTCCGAATCCATTGAAAATCGGTATCGGGGAGTTTTTAAGGTCACAAATGACGAATCTGTGGGAAAAATTTAAAAAAATCAAAATGGCGGCGCCAATATGGCGGTACGATTTTGGCAATTACGATTCGATTTCACTGAAAATTGCTATTTGGGGGTGTTTTAACGTCGGAAATAATAAATTTGTTGTCAAAATTAGAAAATTCAAAATGGCGCTGGAAATATGGTATGCATAACAAATCACTTACCCAGAATTTTGTAAAAAGTATAATCCAAAAATGACAGAATTAAGACTAAAAAGAATATAATAAAAATGGGTAAAAAAACTTTTAAGTTAAATGGTTGCTGTACCAAAAACTAGAAAATAATTAGAACACGATCATGGACCTTCTGGAATAGTAGCAGTGCTGCCTTCTCATGTCGTTTGCCAAGGGGCATTTTGTGTCGCTGCGTCAGCGAATTAAGTAATATTCTGGGACTTTTAATAGACTAAAATAAAAACATGGAGGGCATAAAAACCTGTATAACCTCTGTAAATAAGAACAACTTGCCAAAAAAAAATGTGTTTCTAAGTCCACCAAAACAAAATAGTTCAAAGGCACTTCGTATCATATTTCAGTTACCTAAAGCTGCTCAATTGAATTGAGAAGAATCTAGGGAATTGAACATAATTTAGAAGTGACGTTTATTTCAGTAGTGGAAAGGAGGTGGAGTAAATCTACCCAAGGTCGATGGACCCACAGGCTCATAACAAATGTGGAGGGAAGGGTCACGGGAGAGCATGGTGATGCTTCCACCTGCCAACGCACGCAAATAATAAAAAAATCCAATAAATTATTTGCATGCAAATTAAACATTGGTCTTAAATCACGCCAAAGAAGTATAACTTCTGATGCGCGTACATAAGTACACACACCCACTTATTTTATTTATTTGCCAAACCAGGCTTACATTTAAGTATACAAAATTAAATTAAACAATGATCCCACCGCTGCCACCGCCTTCGTTGTACAATACTACCGCGCTCGTGGCAAAATAGGAAAAATGTTCAATAAAAAAAACCGTTGATTGATCTTGCCAAGGTTCAAAGCTGACTTGTCTCGGTATCACGGGAGCTACAAGCTCCTGATTGACTGCGGACATGGAGGCCCTATTGAACCTACCTCCGAAGGAGACATTGGCGATTGCGTGTGATTGTAAGGTTACAGCGAGGAGGAGATTGAGTCTTTGGTTATGAATCCTATAACAATTTTAGGATACATCAAAAGCCTTAACCTCGAAGATATTTAATGACGCTGTTGGCACAATAGATCCGAATAGGTCACAGTGCCTGCAAAGGCGCCTCCACGAAGAAGTAAGTAAGTAACTAATAACTAGTTTCACGATTGGACCTTCTGCCGACCCTAAAGTCACTTTTTGACATCAAATGGTGTGGAAATGATTGCAAAATAAAATTTGAAATCCACCAATTCTATGTCCATGGATTTAAATCAAAAACTATGCTAACAAAACAACCAGTAAATAATGGATCGTGGAGTAGGATATGCCATCACATTTCCTTTAAACAAATTTACGGAAATAATACAAAATTCCTTTGTCAAGATAATTTGTCTCTTCTCCTTGGACATATAAAATCGTAAATAAACAAACATTCGCACTAAGGGTGGCAATTACTTAAATTAAAAAAAAGAAAAAAGAAATTTAATCAATTCGATCGAAACGAATTTTAATCTCCTTCTAACATAGGCCAGCGAGTCGCATTTAATTTAATTCAGTGCCAATAAATTGCTCAATTAATGTTGGCAATAAATAAACAAAATGAACGTAATTTCCCTGTAGTATCCTGTAAAAAGGACTCAGCGTCACAAGCTTCCAATTGCTTCCAATCAATATATGCAAATCTCAACAGCAAAGTTGGGGAAAAAAGGAAACAATGCCAATTTTTTTTGCGAGGAAATTTCAACAGATTAAAAGGGTTAAATTGCATTCCACAAACTTCCGTTTTTCTCCTGTAGTGTGTTGGCGTTACAACAATACAAATAAAATGTATAGAGACAGAACAAAAGTATGTTTAAGGACTTGACATGATAAGAAAACAGCTGTTTTGTATGCTTGTAACAACAGCAGCACCAGCTTTTGCACAGAAAATTCCATTGTAATTTTATATACGGTGAATCTCTACTGTGTAGCGTAGAGGTAATGGGGGTAGTGTCTGGTGCAGACATGATGCCATTATAGTCTTTTCATGCTACAACAAACTTTATTACCATCAACAGAAATGTAGTTTCGACATTTTATTACTTTTGAATAATGCTCTTCCAGTTTCCATGGCTGAACGATTTTCACTATCGCCCACCCCAGTCCCTTTTCAGTTTCACAGAACCCACCCCAACGGTTGACTTCATTTATCAGAAACTAAAGTTGCACGTTTAAGTTTTCCAACAAAGTGAAATTATTTGCTAGAAAATTTACATAATAATTGTTTATTTTAAATATATATTGTGAAGTTAATCGGGATTTATATGGAGTTTCGTGACCTGCTGTTCAAATGCTTCACGTGTTCTGAATAATGATTGCATTTTTTTATATTCAAGGACTGCAACTGATTTAATTTATGAATTTTATGAAGGATAAAATGAAATTGATACAGAGGGAAATTAAATTTTGTTTTATGTGACAATTGACTAAACAAAGAGAGCAGCAAGTTGGTAAATATTGTCACATTAAACAATTCATGCATGATAACAAACATTTTCTTTATTATATTGCCTTTAATAAATATTTACGAAGTCGTAGAATTTTAATCGTGTCATAATTGAGAACTGGGACAGATTGTGCATGGTATTTAAATGTTATTGGAGTTTTTCGTTAAAGGTTAAAAAGGAAGCTTGAATTTTCTAATGTTTAGTCAGGATTGAAATGATCCTATTTTTTTCTAATTGTTTAAGTTAAAAAATTGGTGTGCATAGGACCACACGTTGGAAGTGAAAACTTCTATGGCCAGTCTATATTTCCAAATCAATCTTAGCTCTACAGGAGGATAAGGATCAATAAATTTAAGTTTATCTTATTATTACTTGAAGTCGCAATAAACTAAGAAAAACAAAAATATAATAGATAATACATAATACATAGTTCATAGCATATAATACGTAGTACATAGTGCATAGTACATAGTACATAATACATAGTACGTAGTGCATAGGGGCGCATTTGAAATTTTTTTTGCAGACTTGGAAACACATTTTTCTAGACAAATCGTTCTTATTTAATTATACAGCCGTTATACCGCCCCCCATGTTTTTATTTTAGTCTATTAAAAGTCCCAGATTATTACTTAATCTGCTGACGGAGCGTCTCTTGGCATACGACATGAGAAGACAGCACTGCTACTATTGCAAGATTTCTTACCAGACGTTAGAATCTCAAGAAGGTCTATGTTTGTGTTCTTATTATTTTATAGTTTTTGGTACAGCTTATGATTTAAAATAAAACCATTTAACTTAAAAGTTTTTTACCCTTTTTTATTGTATTCTTTTTAAGAATTCAGTCATTTTTGGATTTTCCTTTCTAAAAAATTCTGGTGAAGTGATTTGTTATGCCATTTTGAATTTTCTAATTTTGACAACAAATTCATTTTTTCCGACCTTAAACCCCCCAAATAGCGATTTTCAGTGAAATCCAATGGTAATTGCCAAAATCGTACCGCCATATTGGCGCCGCCATTTTGAATTTTCAAATTTTTACCACAGAATCGTAATTTGTGACGTTAAAAACTTCCCGATACCGATTTTCAATGGATTCAGAACACATTTGCAAAATTCACCATATTGGCGCCGCCATTTTGTATTTTCAAATTTTGACCACAGAATCGTAATTTGTGGCCCTAAACCCCCCTATACACTTTATCATAGTATTTCTAAATACATTCTTCAGTCATCATTCTTTTTTTGATATTACATTTCTAAATTAGGGAATACACACAGGTGGTAGAGCCTGATCCAAATCAGTTGATAGGTTTTCTTCGCGCATGTGGGGAAATGAAAATTACTCACAAATAAACAGTGCGCACATCGGGATAAGACATGCGCTTATGTATTTTCACATTTCCCCTTCGAAATCTCTTTATTCTCACTCTTCTGTTGTTATTCTCACTTCACATGGAAGATGCGAAACCTCATCTCTTTTGGATCGGGCTCTAGTCAAAAATTGAGGTTTTGATTCCGTCTATTGGGCTGACGACCATCTCGGTCTTCGAGCCGCGGAGAGACCTCCTGCTCGGTTAAGTAGTGGGCTTTAGTGTTTCCCATCTATGTATGTTCCTCTGTCCGATAATCCAGACTAGAGTCACTTTGCGCTTTCTAACAAGCCAATCGAGCTCAGCTATCTATGAAAATTCGAATGATACATTCTTGTGTAGGTTTGAAGTTCCTTGTCTGGTAGGCCTTCAGGATCGCCAGCACTTCTATTTGAAAAAGATTGGGTTTCTGTGCGATTGAGTAGCTTCAACCTTTCAAGGTTTACACTGAAGGGTTTCTACTGGTGATCCGCGAGAGGCATTTCATCTGATGCTTTCCAGTTTTATACTTTGAAGGTTTCAGTGTCAGTAGACAGCATGATGCCTAAAGGTCCGGTTACACGCAACGATCTGCTTGTGCAAATTGACTGGCGCAAGGCAATTGGTGCAAATAAACTGAGTGAACATGAATCGGTTTACAGGCAACGATTTATTTGTACAAATTGACTGGCGCAAGTCAATTGGTGCAAATAAAATCAGTGAAAATGACACTAAATGACGATAATTTGACACGATTATTATATTATATTGATTATGATAAGGTCGGAGGAGCGTCATAAAATTTCACCATTCACCCAAGGGCATGCTGAGGGCTGTAGCTGCGGCTTGAACATCGTTTAAACGCTCATGCGACTTGACTTGCGCAAGCCAATTGCCACAAGCAGATCGTTGCGTGTAACCGGACCTTAAGACTTCCTCACAACCTTGGAAATTCTCCGTCCTTGGGAATACGAAAGTTGGGATGTTTTCCAGGTAACACAGCGATAGGTTTGAATCCCTACTAATATTATAAATGCGCAAAGTAACTCTGTCTGTCTGCCTGTTACGGTTTCACGCCTAAACCGCTTAAACGATTTTGATGAAATTTGGTACAGAGATAGATTGGACCTTGGAGAAGGACATAGGTTACTTTTTCTCCCGAAACAAAGGCTTGAAGGGGGTGAAATAGGGGACGAAAGTTTGTATGGGAGTCCGTCATTATTGCGTAGAAAATTATTAAAGCCAGCCACCATTGAACCCGACATACTTCAAATTTCGCGTAGATTTTTTGACAATACAATGTGACCATTTTGTACAAAAATAAATATAGTGGTTCCAAGATGGCGGCCGATTTTAGCATTTGGGTTCCCCGACCCCCGACATGGGTATCAAATGAAAGGGTATTGCAGATAGAATACAATTAACGGGGTGTAGGGTCATTCCAAATTCAAAATGGCGACCAACAAAAAATGGCGGAAGACATATAAAAGACTAAAAAGTAGAAAATATAACCGACAACTTCAAATTTTGCACAAAATTCCAAAATGGAGGCCGATTTTTGAAATTGTGTTCCCCGACCCCACATGGGTATCAAATGGAAGGGCGTGACAGGTAGAATATAATTACATAATTGTGTGGCGTAATTCCAAATTCAAAATGGCGGATTACCGTTTTCTTCACAACCCTCTCAGTATGGGTATCAAATGAAAGGGTATGACGATTATAATACAGTAATCTGTATGACGTCATTTTAAATCTAATATGGCGGTCACCACAAAATGGCGGAAGCCATATAATAGACTAAAAAGTAGAAAATAAAATGTATGTAATATATTTTATCAAATCAATATAAATATGGCTTCATTTAGTTCCTTTACCTATCTCTATATATGAAACAGTAACTGACTGACAGACAAAGCACAGTCAAAACCGCTGGACCTAAAGAACTGAAATATTTACAGTGCATCCCTATAATGACATGGACATCCACTAAAAAGCGATTTTTTGAAAGTCACCCCCTAAGCGGTTTTTTTGCTAGTTAAAAATAAAATCGAGTATTGACTCTCCCCTCTCGTTATTCTCGGTGCATATTCGTCGTGTTCGCATAGCATCCCACGACTAGGTTGGCTCCATTCGATTTTAGGCCTGTTGTCATCCGCATTACCTCTTCTGGGGGTGCAGGGAAGCCATGAGCCATATAGGATGAGGCTAAATAAAGGCTCTTTTCTCCTCCGAACTCCAATATAACTACCATTAAGTCTTTTGAACTGAAGTTAGGGCAGAGGTAGGCTTAAATGTACCTTTCAGCCAGGATACGAAATCTTGGCTTACCGCACAGTAGTAAAATGTATTGTACTGTCTCTCCAAGAGCCTTTTTATGTTTCGTGCTCGTACCCAGGGCTGTTGCATTAAGGCCATATCAAGATTATCCTTGTTTAGGAAAATCTGAAGATTGTCTGTGGCACAATGGGTGTCCTAGGGATATCTAAAGCTGGATATTTGGATTGAGAGTTTCTTTTCTGGCCGATCAATCAAGGTAGTTTTGGGTGACGTCGTACGTTACGTTCAATGCCATCTCTGCCGATATCACCCAGAGCTCTTTTCCTAATCTTTATAAACGACTTTCTTTCTTATCGAATTCACAGTCTTGTTGATTATGGTACTCTGTGTTATTATTAGGCTCTTCTTCCGCGTATCGGCTTTCATCCGATTTGAATAAAATTCGAGTATCATACGAGTCGCTGGAAACTTTCCGCCGTACATTTTTAGTTAAGTTCGAACACGAGTCGACTAGACCCATTGTCGACACAACGCGTCCTATACCATTTTCACGCGACCTGTAACCTGAAACCACACCTCCAATCCTCAAATATACAGTGCATTTGTCGCAAAAATTTATCTAAACCTTTCGTTTCTGCTTAGTTGGTCCTTCGAGGTGCACATTCGTGGCTATTGATTTTTTGCGCTAAACCAACCTGCAGATGATATCATTAAACAGCTACAGTGTGATGGATCTAGAAAATTCAACACTGCATTAAATATTTCACCATTTAAATGGAGCTGCGCTTGGTTGAGTTTATCCGTTTTATTTGTATAAGCTGCTCTTGTTGAACTGTCTGATAAAGTTTCCAAGCTTTTAACTTACGGGTTAAATTCTGCGAATCGTTATGCAAATACAAGACTGAGCTAAGGGAGAACGTCTGAATTAAAAATTGATATTCAAGAGAAAAAAAATCCAAACCACCAAGAAATATGCGAATAGACATAGAAGGGAAAATTTTAAATTTGCACACGTTTTACCGAAGACTTTGCGAAAAGAATGAAAGATTATCATTCACTTAGATCAATTCTAAGAATATTTAATTTTTTTTGTACTCGTAGTATGACTGGAATTCTCAATTTTAATATTATATTTTTTGTAAAAATCTATGCTAAAAGTCTCGTGTATAAAAAATGTAGCACCTTCCATCACCATCATTACATTTCAGGATATGGAAACCCACAAGCCTACAGAGAAAAGCAGGGCTACCAAGTCGTCACTGTGTTATGCTGTGGCATATTTGACAAGTGTATATAAAAAATTCATAACAATGAATTTGAATTTTTATTTATTTATTTATTTAGTTACAAATGGGTAAACCATGCCTTATAAATTTATAGTATAAAGTAAAAAGGAACAGTTTTGGTATATTTTAATTTAATACACAGTGACAACTTAAGCACCTCTGACAGCACAGCTCATATCGTTCAAGTAGTAGAATTTATGTTGTTGGTGAGAAGAATAGTTATGCTTGTTAAAACTGATACAACATCTGTAGACGGACTCCTTCATTGTATTATGGGTGCATTGTCAGTTTAGTTTCATATGGTTTGGAAGTCGCATTTTAACAATTGTGTTCGGTATAGTCGGCCTATGCTAACAAGCAAATTTTTATCTTTTCTGACAACCAAGCGGCAATTAGAACGAAAGAGTCCCGTAGGATCAAGTCAAAATTATTTTGGAACTGACGAAAGCGCCCGAGAGAACAGTTTAGTTATAATAACTAAGTGCATTCATTTGAAGTATTTTTTAAAGAATTTGGACATTACAAATGAATTTTGTAATAAATACTACACGCGTAGTTGAAGTATAAAATCATTACCAATTGAATCAAGGAAATCATTTATTTGGGTAATTTGGTTCACATAATCACGAATATGTTCCCACAAAAAATATTTAATTTACATTTAGGAAATAAATCGTGTATTTGTAGTAATTGTAAAATTAAGTGATTGAAAATAATATATAGTTTATAGAACTAAGAAAATTCTTTAACTTAATGAAATAAAAAAATCTATTTAATGCATATATCAATTTAGTTTAAAATTATATTGAAGTTCTACTAAAGAATATTTGGCTATAATTACCAAATCAGATTTTTATTTCATCCATTTAACATAAACAACTATCTCGACCAACCGGTATACCTTGTTGCCATAATATATGATTTGGTTGGAGTTACAAAATCTTAGTTGGCCTAATCATACATTGAATTATTTGATTAAACATTTCCTAGAAGACACCCGAAGTGTCATTCCCAAACGGCATTGCGAGGAAACGTATTGCATCATCTCGTAGTGCGTGCTCACATTAATGAAATTCATCAATCTCAATAAAAGTTTACACAGTGGAAGATTTTTTAAATAATAACGATCTTGGTGATTTGTGCGAAATAAAGTATATTTGAGAGTTGAAGAAATTTTTAATATCTGGCCAATATGAAAAGAATAATATTGTACATCCAGGTACGTCACATTTTATAATTGAAAAATGTTACAGATATTTTTTTTTTCATCACTACAAAAGATAGAAGAACTGTCATTCACTTTTATTTGTTGGCATCTTTGATGGCACCTAAGTCTAAAAAAATCAACATCAAGAAATTAAAAAACCCACCACCAATTAAGACATTCTGGAAGCCAACAGTTGCCGATTCCAGAGAAGGTTTCATTCTTCACGTGAAGGTAGATTATTTTGAATACAGCAATAATTTATTTGCTAATTATTTTTCAATGACAACATATAAATAATTGTTACATAAACATTTTATAGATCCCAGGACAGATTGAAAATACATTGGAAGCAAGAAGAGCGAAACTTGCAAAATTAGGATTACACCTTCAGCCACATGTCATCACTCTTGGACCCGATTTTAAAAATATTCAAAAGGTATAAGTGCGAGAATTCAAACTATTTAATATAAAGAATAATAATTATGTTAGACCCATTAAGATTCATACTTCAAGGAATGGAGATTTTGTTATTTTAGTAGAAGAGATTTGAAATAAAAAAATATTTCCCACCACATAATGTTTTATTTCATTTATTAATATATTTCCTTTTTCCAATAATAACTATTAATTGAATGTACTTACTGTACCTCATAATTTAGGGCAATGGACTATTTTATAGTAATTCTTTTGAATCTATATTCAAACCGATTAAAGAAAATAATTATTTCAACTTTATTTTTTTTTTGAAAAATATTGCTAAATTGGCAGAATCTTATATACTGTTGAGTCATTGACATAATTAATTCGTTGAACTAATGACCGATTTGATAGTCAAAATATCAATTTCATGCAACGCAATAATTTGGTTAATATTACCAAATTGAAATTTGACTCAAGAATATATCCTAATCATGGGATCGTTTTGTAAGAACTAAATATTTAATTCGCCGTATCCAACTATACAATTTGGTATTTATAACTAAATCTCTTTAACAATAACCAAACTGTTTTCTCAGTGACATCTAACCTAACTTCTTCATTTAATTACGTTACAATTTTTTATTTGATTTGACAAAGTTGACAGACAAGTCGTACCTTGTGTTATAATTCGAGTTTGGGTAGATAAACAGAGTCATCCTTTGCGCCAAACAATTTTCCATCAGAGCAACCTAACCGTCAAATTGTCCAACATTTTGTAATCCCATGAGGTAGCTTTGAGAGTCTGGATATCATCGATAGGGTTTAAAACACCCGCCTACCATCCCAGAGGTTCGAGGTTCGAGTACACGCAGCACCATGATTCTTTCCCAGCTAGCACAAATTAGTAGCAATGGAGTTAATGTAACCACTAAAAGAGTCGCAAGATATGAAATGTAATGCAACTGTAGCTCCATTGCGACTGAAAAAGCAGATTTTTAACGTTTATTTTGTAACAACTTGGGTCGCAATGAGGCGACAAATGTGTTGTAGCTATGTGTTAAATGGGTTGTTTTAACAAACTGAAGTTCCAGGCAAGAAGATGAAACATGATTGGAACATCCGGAAAAGTTATTGTTCTTTTAATCGAACAAATGGCATATGTATTTGTAACAAGAAAGAAGTCGTTGTTTAAGTGTGTTTCAAAAGTCAGAGACAGATTGGAATAAAATGAAAAGACAGAACATTACTCAATTATGTACTTTAAAATTGAAAAATTGCATGATTTGTACACATAAATTTTACAGCGAATGCCATTTTGTCAATGAATGTGGGTGACTTACCCCTGAACAATTCACGCGCCACCCAAAAAATGAAAATATGGAAAATAATTTGGAAATTAGAGAATTTTCGAATTTTTAATTTCAGCATGGAAATCTGAAAACTACAGACCCATTTTTTTAAGTTGCTAGTGTAATATTGCACTGAAAATTGTTATAAGGAACTACAAAATACTATAGAAAATCGTATTTGATTTTTTTTCAAATAAAACTGCATGGTGTAGGAAAAACAGAACGACGAAAAATATGGCGAGAACGGCGCTTTATGACAGCTATTTTCCAAAGCTCTTGCAAATGAATAAAAACCTTGCAGCGTTCTTCTAACTAACTGAAATTTATAAGTCACAGTGGTCGATCACCTTGTAATAGAAACTTGATAAAAACATATCGCAACTTAGTTACACTACGGTTGCTAACTTGTTACTCTATTTGTGAAAGTTACATTACAATAACGTTTTTGAGATGAGCTACAAAACGCAATGTTTTAATAACGTTAATTTAATTTAAATATGACATCTTTTTTTGCAACTTTTATGGAACATTTTGACGTGACTACGTCTTATAAATTGATAGACCCGGGAGTCATTTACGAATATGGAAGTAACGTAACGTGAGCAGGTGCGCGCGCAGCACTTGAGAGAGTTATAAATTGATTTTAATAAAATTATACAACAAATAAGACGTTGTCACGTAAACTTTTACAACAAATTAAAACTGTAGTGTAACTGAACCGGACGAATTGTTGCAAAATGCTAATTCGAAACAATAATTTAACCTATATGTGACTAAATTTGTTTAAAAAAACTGGATTACAACCCAAGTGCAACACATTCTTGTTACAAATTGAACTCTATGCTGGCTGGGTCGTTTCTTCACTTCTCCCATCGCTTCTATCTTAACTTCCCTCTACCCAGTGATTCCCTGCGCTCTGTTCAAGTACAATAAGTACTTAATGGCATAAAATGGCGGGCATTTCAAATTTTAGACAACAAATGCAATTTTGGCCAATGGGTTCAATATTTTGACACCACCTTTTCAGGGTCTTTTTATAACATCAAAAAGTATATTTTCTGAAAGTTTGATGCAGATTGGTTTAGTTGACGGTCTTGGGCACTAAAATGAAAAGAATACTGTTTTTTTCTCGTTTTTTCAGTTTTGTAGGTTATGTATGTACCTACTTCAGAGACATTCACATTTTAAGCTCGAAAAACGCTGTAAAAAAACTTTAATTGTTTATAACAAAAGTAGCACAAGCTTCACGAGGTTCAAAACTTAGGAATATAGTCCTGGTGATACCCCAAAACAGGATAAAATCATAATCTTGCTGTTAACAGACTGTGCAAATTAAAATGCTTTTTCAACTGCACTATTATTGATATATTTCTACGATATTCTGATATTAAATCTCTTGTTCAACTTGTTCAACTACCACAACCAGCAATTTTCTTTAACTGCCCAAACATTTTCCTTGTTCATTCTATAGCTGTAGAAACCATTGCATCATTTGAGTCAATCATATCCACAGCACCCTACAACAACACAATTACCAGAAGCAATTGATGTCTAGGTCATTGCAGTAGAGCAATAATCAATAGCGGATGAACAGTTCTCACAATGCAATGAAGTGAACGATGATTTCGTGGCAGTAAATTGACTATCCAAAGGATGGAACTGCGTTTCCGATGACATTGAGAGGATTTTAACAACAATTGATGCATTGTTGATGTACGGTATTGATGTTCTTTTCGCGTTAGTTATGGGAGTTCAATTATTGGTTTTTTTAGAGTTTTTTTACAAGTCTAGTATAAATTTGGTTTGTGGGGAAGTTAGCAATGACATAAATATGCTGTTAGTTCGGAGTGCACATTTTTTAAAATATAGATAGAAGTTATGATCATCATCACTTAGTAATTTGAAATTAGAAATTTTAGCACTCTATAAAATGCCGTAATTTATATCTTCGAAATTCTGCCTTCGTTCTATCATTCAAGAATAAGCGGAACCGGATGGATTGTTGCCCTGGAACAAGTATGAAAGGATTCAATGATTCCCATAAGCCCAACCGCAAAGAGTTTTCTGCGCAGTCTCCTGCTGGCTCATACGAATTAATCTACCTTCCCATCGGATACTGCGAAGCTTATTTTTTATCTCTAAATCGCGATAACCCTGAAGATCTCACTGTTGTAGAGTCTCCGAAACCGTTTTAGAAGACATCTGGGCGAAAAATATCCCGAAAGAGAATTCTTTCGAGCATGGCTAAAAAGTCAGAGTACTTCATGCTGAGCAATCAATTCTCCAGTAGGAGTAAGACCATCGTCTTATACAGCAGTAGTGTGGAAGTAATGGTTGATGATTGGATTTGAAGAGCTCTAACGAACTTTAATTTGATTTTTTGTCTTTTAACAACCGTGTGCAATGTTTCGGATATCTTTAAGGTAGAAACAGAATGGCACGGCGACCGTGGCGGAGTCCGCCGCTCAGAGAGTTTCCCATACATTTAATTTGTCCGCGCCGCCTGGGGAGAAATTAAATGTATGGGAAACTCTCTGAGCGGCGGACTCCGCCACGGTCGCCGTGCCATTCTGTTTCTACCTTTACTTGGCTTGTCACATCGGTCGGGGTCAACCTTGAAGTTTTTTCGGTAAAGTGTAGAGCGCATAGTGTAGAGACTCTATCTGCAGTGTGTAGACTATAGAGTCTTTAGTACTCTTACGCTCTACGTGGAGCTGGTGTAGGAAAATTTTGAGTAGAGCTCTACCATGAGCTCTACAGACTATATACACTGTAGACCAATTTTTCTATACTCTAGATTCGTATGGTAGAGAAAAAAATGAAATGTTGGGAACGGGATTGGATTGCTAGAAGAAAACTGAAGGCTGGATTGTATCTTGAACTACTGAATGAACTGAAGAAAGAAGATGCGGCTGCGTGCGAAATTTTTCTACGTATGTCTTATTCGAATTTCGAGGCGTTCCTGAAAATGGTTGCACCGATAATTCAAAAGATAGACACGCACTAATGGAACCTGCAATTGCTTAGTTAGCTATTTAGCAATTCATGAAAGTGGTCTTCCTACCATGTCTCTGAATCGGTTCATACCATGTACTCCTCAGTAAAACTGCCGAACGTGCTACAGTCATTACTCTTGGTTCTGTTTCAGTTTACAAACGAAATTTCCCAGCTTTTTTTTCGTTGCTAAAATCGTTTTTGCTCTTTGCTTTTTGACACAACCTATCTGATGCTGGAAAACCTGTTTGATTACCGAAGTCACTAGGTATTGGGTGTTGTTGGTATGTGGAAGAATACTAGTGACAATCGCATCTCGTTTGAAACGAAGACATGTTTAAGTGAAACTTCCTTGCTCTCGTTCCGGGAATTTTAAAGTGAAAGTTCGCTTCTCCCTTTCTGGGGATTCGAGCAGGTACGAGTGAATTCTGCACTGGGATTCCGTAACATTTTAGAGCCTAAATTCTAAATTTAGAGCAGTTTGGTATTCTGTAAGCTTAAAGACTCTAAAATTTAGAGTGCATTAAGCATTCTAAGTTGGCACAAGGGCGAAGGCAGCGCCATCTACCGCAAATTCCGGTTATTAATTTTTGCAGTAGATGGCACAAACTTTTGTACAAGAGTTCTCTAAATTTTAGAGGAAATTTGGAATTCTGTAACACATTTCTTGTCTAAGTTAGAGTTCGATTTCATTCACATATAAGGTGTCTTGTGAGGAATGTTGGGAATTTGCAAAAATGTAAGTTTAAACAATTTTTAAAGTTTAAATTTTTATTGATTTTATGGAAAATCACCACGAATTAGCAAAAAATCGTTTAAATACAAACGAAGGAAAAACCCTGTCGAAGGAGTATTTGTCTTCAGCAAAAAGAAGTAAAGAAGAAATATTAACAACCTTAAAAAATTAAAATAAATATATAAGGACATCTGTAAATTTAATAAAAATTATAAAACCAAAAAAAGTACAATTTTTAGAAACTTTGGGTTAAACATTTAAAATGTAAACATCACTCTAAATCGCTTACGGAATACCAACCAACTCTAAGTTAGAAAACTTGTGTGATTTAGGAAAGCTCTAAATTCTAAATTTTAAATCGTTACGAAATCCCACTGCTGAATTGGCCACAAAAACAAGGACAGTTGTATGAAACGGAAGTATCCTTCTCACTCTTTTACAGCTGTCACTTTAATGTGCAAGTTTTGTAACACTAATTCCATAATTGAATGAATGCACAAGTATACTAACAATTAAGTTCCCACTTTATTTCGTTTAACATTTTGGATTTTAACAACTTAAGCTGATGAATTTCGCGAAGATCTCCGCCAAAAGAGCAGTTTTCCACACTGCTTCAACAAAGTAGCTGACAGCGACAGCCATGATAGCAAGTAAGTGATGCCATATAAATAAATTCTACCAAACCAACAGTAAAATATTTACAATTTATTTAAATTTGTTCATAGATGGCACAGGCAACGGTAAAGTAAAAATGAGGAGTCGGTTATTAAAAAAATTAAGATTGTATTTTAAAAATTATTATTTCGTTAATCTATATATGTAAAAGTGAAAGTATGTCTGTCTGCAAATGTTCATAGACTCCGAAACCGCTCATCCGATTGGCCTGAATTTTTGTATATAGGGGTTTTCGGGTACGGCGGGTGTTCATACGCGGTCTATTTTGCTCTATCTCGAACACTTCGGGTCGCTGTAGTGTACCGATATCCGTAAAATTCGAACTTTTGTATGGGAGGTACTCTTCGAATTACTGCTAAAGAGCTCAGATCTATATTATTTTCGTTTTTTCCGAAAAAAATACGATTCCTAAAGTTTCAGATCGATCGGTCCAAATTTAAAATGGCGGCCAACACAAAATGGCGGATTACCTTTTTCTTTGCAAGCCACTCGGTATGGGTATCAAATGAAAGGGTATGACAAGTAGAATATTATTAGCTCTGTGTGGAGTCATTCCAAATTCAAAATTCATATCACCTGATTACTACTATTGGTTTATGGGTGCAGCATAGGCGCACCTGGTCCCAGCTAGTATTATATAATATTGACGTCAAGTTTTCATATGTTTATTATGCTCTTTATTATTGTACGCGAAGTTTCACTTCTGTTTTGTGTTCTTTAATACACAATTTTTGTAAAGATAAAGACAAGTTATCTAGGTCGAAGAAATGGAAAAACAAATGACCATGCCGCGGACTGGATTCGAACCTTGAACCTCTGCGATGGTAGTACTAGCCTACCGAGTCCAGCGATGCCAACATTGCACTTATAACACAAACATTCTGCTTAGAATCATTTAACATTGTTAATTATCCTCAAACGGTCAAAATTACCATTCTATTAAAATTCATATATAAGCAGGACTAAAGTTCAGATGACCCAAGACCAAATTTGATGACAGAAAGATTACAACCCTTTAATTATTAAAGCGGAACATCATCAAACTTTATCGGTCACGTTCATTTATTGTCTGATTCTGTTGGCTCGATTAAGTATTCATAAAACATCACCTTTATTGTCCAAAGTTTTGTCATTTTATCATCAAAATATTTACACATTCCATTTGCAGTAAGAGCTTTGAATAAACTCCGAATTTTTTATTCATTTGTGATTTATAGAACGAAATTGTTTGTTCCTTTTTCATGTGAAATTTGTTATAAAATTTTATTATCCTCATCCATATTAGGAGGAGATATAGTGAAAATTTATTAATATGAAAAGGAGCGTAAAATTTCTTTGGAAAGATTAAAATTTTATGGTATGATAGACGCAAATAAAAGCTGAATTACTCCACATCAAAAATTCTTCCAAATAATATATTTCAAAAGTTTCGCATAAAAGTTTTTAAACTATTTAAACTCCTTTGAAAAGTTTACCTAGAAGAAATGTAGAAGTCTAACCATAACACCACACCTCTCACACCTGACATTTATATAAATATAAGTTCGCGGTAATTCTGAATGGCGCTCAAAGGCTCTTACAAGAATATACTTCCAAGAAGGATATGATGAAGGTCCTTCCACTCTCTTTCTCTCACTTATAAAACAACTTCAAAAAGGATTTGAACACAATGGAATTCTGTAAAGCAGCGGAGGTCACAGGTCATGCAAATAAAAAGCGTTTTCACAATGCGGGGAATAAATGAGTATACCTTGGCTGCCATCCCGTGTCGGAGTTGTTCTTTGTGTAATAAAATCGTCGTTTTTTTTTCAAAAAAAAAAGGAATAATGCTAAAAAGGATAAAATATTTGTACGTGTATAAGAGGTGTTTCTGTGGATGAGCGAGGGTGAAGGAGGTTAAGTGTGCCTGTTTTGGTTAAGGTTGTATCCGTGATGTAAGTGCACGGAAGATTATCCTTTCAGAAACTCATATTTTTTATGTTAGATAAACCATCAAAGGTCTTAAGAAAATTTCTAAGAAATATTTCCTAAACATTTATTATGCTTTTTAAAAAAAAAGAAAATGTTGATACCTTTTCATATGCGAATCTTTTTATATAAAAATTGATTTAGTTAACTTAAGATATTCTTTTTAGATATCCTTAAAATGTTGACATCCTTTTTTTGAGATAACCTTAAAAGAGATTTACTTCACGGACATAAGTAGACAAGGAACTACACATTCTTCAAGAGCCTGGATCAAAATAATATTGCTTCACCTTGATTCTTTTAAAAAAACAAGAATATTGCAAATCCCATTGGAAAGTTAAAAAGGATAACAAACCCTCTTTTCATATTATGAATTTGTTTGATATATTTGAAGACTTGTATGAAGACTTGGGCTTTACCACTCGTCATGATGAAGGACACTTAGTTTCAGAGATGCACGATTTATTATTTATTTATTTTTTATTAACGCAGAAAAGACGTTTAGACACGTTTGGTATCTTTGCATTAAAATTTGCATGCGTTGTAATCAGTGGTAGAGCTCCTTGGCCTGAAACCACACTGATATTCACATAGAAATTCTTCTCATAAGGTTTGAACGTTCCTACGATGATATATGACTGAATTTTTCATACAGCTGACAGTGGTGGTGTACGAGGCAGATAACTTATTACATTCAGTCATATGGGATTATTCTTTTATCCTTAAGCTCCTAAGGAGTAAAATAAGAAAATGCCTGATCTATTTTTAGGTTAAATAAAAATTGATGTACATCTCACATTTTTTAAAATTAATGATAACACTCATAATCTGCTCCTCTGCACATTTGCTGATTAAATTTTGTATAAAAACTTTTTTGGTCACTCGAGACTAGATTGTATTGTGTAGAACCGCGTTACCATTTCTCCGGTACAGTTTAGGCTGAAAAATTAAGACGTGAAAATTATACGTGAAAAGTGCATGAGTTTTTTAAACGTATTCAGTACAATTATGTTGGATGCATCTTTCGAAAGGAGCCCAGAGGCTGATTTCGATACGGTAAAGATTAAGGCGTCCGACTACCATCTCAGAGTTTGGGATTCGATTCAATGCTACTCTACACTCTTTTCTCTTTTATTTTCTCCTAAATATACTATATAGTGTTGGGTAGGACACGATTATAAAATGAATTTGTAAGAGGTGCCTCTTTTTTCTTTTGAGCCAGTACAATGTCATACTTTAAATGAGGCGAGGTGCTATTGTAATGGCAAAAAATGACAAAAAACAAGCAAATTAAAAAAAGAAAGAAAAAAAATACCAATGAAGAGCTTTTTCACGAGTTTTATTCTAATATGCATTAAACTGCCTTAGAGTAAGTAAGTAAGAAACCTATGCCTCCACAATGTTTATATTTTGCAATCCCACCTCGCCTAATTTCAAGTTGGTAATTTTGCTACCGCAAAAGAAGTAAGAAATGTCTTTCCAGTACAAAATTTCACTCCCTCTAAAAACGCAAGAATTTCTCTCTTCAGTACAAAATTTACTCGCTTGAAAAACGTAAGAATTTCTCTCTTCCTTACAAAATTTCATTCGCTCGAAAAACGTAACATTTTCTCTCTTCAGTAAAAAATTTCATTCGCTCGAAAAACGTAAGAATTTCTCTCTTCAGTACAAAATTTCATTCGCTCGAAAAACGTAAGAATTTCTCTCTTCAGTACAAAATTTCATTCGCTCGAAAAACGTAAGAATTTCTCTCTTCAGTACAAAATTTCATTCGCTCGAAAAACGTAAGAATTTCTCTCTGCAGTACAAAATTTCACTTGCTCGAAAAATGTACGAAATGGCTCTCTAGTTCGTGTTTACAGTCTCACCACGGCTCAGTTTAAATTGGATATTTTACTGCCGCAAAAAAAGAAAGAAATGTCTCTGCATTACGTGATTAACAATCGCAACTCGCTTCATTTAAGCAAACATTTTATTTCCTTCGCATCCAACCATTTTTCCCGCTTTCTCTTTGCCAATATCTCATTCCTCCAAAACAACCATCACCCCACACCACTCAAAAACGCCAGATGACACCGTTTTTTACGCATTCCTTGGTGTGGCCCGTGCATTATTTTTCGCATCGGTCCATCAAAATATACGAGACGAATTATCGCGATGCGGTATCTTGCAGGTATGCGAGATCTGAGTGCGACTTTGGCCGGGTTTATACTACCGGACTCTGGAACGTGTGTATCTGCCCACCGATAAAAAACAAAACATTGTTGTAGAATGAGTTTTCTTTTATCTTTCTATGCTGGGTTTTTGAGGGTTTTAGTTAGGGTAATCTGGGGTTTTATGAAGATATTTGACGATTGGGCAGAAGAGGATTATGTGGAAAAACGAAGACTTCCGATTTCAAACGAATCCTTCATTGGCACCTTCGAAAGACCCCCCGTGTGTCTGCTACACCAAGCGCCAGTTTGAAGCCCTGAGGGAAGAGGGGTCGCGAAAAGATAGAACAAAGCCCTCGACTCCTTTTGTCGGGATAACAAAAAAACGTGTGGCTCGACCCACGCCCTGAAATTAAAAATCTCATGCATTATGTCTGAGAGCCGAGCCTTCTTGATGATTGTTGCTTGCCGCCGAATGAAAAACGTGGTAAGAGGATAATGGTAGGAACGGTGACTGAAAAAATGTATTATGGTACGCCCAGATGCGGCCGGGCCCTAGAACAGTGATAGGTGATCCCATTTTATAAAGGCGATAATTCAAAGAGATTCAAAGTACACCAAAGTACGAAAGATTGTTTGAATATGTTCACCATCTAAAAAAATATCATAAATATGTAAATAAAATAAAATATGTTAGAATATGTGAATTAGAATAAAAAGTGAATGTCCTTTTCTTTATTATCATAAGGAATACGGCCTGTATTTAGTATTTTGAAATTTTGCATACTTGATAGACCCTTTCCCTTCTACCCTTATCAAAAATTACCGGCACTGTTTTTGAAGGAAAATACGTGTTTTTTAAGTTCAAGTGTCATTAGGACCTTTGTAATTAGGACGTGAACTTTTGGAGAATGTCAACTTTAGGAAGAGAAATTCATTTCCAGACGGGTTGGGCACCTTCTCACTAAAGCACTAACATGAGAAATAGTATATACCATAAAAGGTTGTACAATTTGTGGGGGTACACCTTGCATAAAAGCAAATTGTTTTCTCCTAGTTTAGTTTTTGATTAAAAAAATATGGTTTCTGTTTTTTTATTGCAATCCAATAAATCGAACTGAACAAAGATTGGATATATTTTGCAAAAAAGGGAACATTAAGATTTCTCTGTACTAACTGGATTCTGTGTGAAGCGAATTTTTAGTTAACTTTAGTTAAACTATAACGCCCAAATCATGAAGGTCATATCCGTGAATTTTTCACATAGAAGTAGGTTACCCAAATTTTAAATTATTATAATTTATTTATAATCACTTTTTCATCTGACGATAACGATTTAAATATGCTACCTAACAGATCACTGGTTAAAAATACCACAAAATTTATTAATTTTTGATTGTAATTTACCCAACCCAAGAGCTGAATAATAACGCCCACAAAAGTACTATTTTATAAAGAAATTCTTCACAACGATTCGGTTAAACATAATGAAATTGTTTTAAACCCAATTATAACTCCAAAACCCCAGAGGGAATTACAAAAATAAAACACATTAAGGGAGGATAATTTTGTGAATTGAAACAATCCTTAAAATGTAAACCACAAAGATATCCTTAAAATGAGTAAGAAAAACTTCTAAACCCGCAATTTTCTTAAAAAGATTTTTGTGTTCTATCCTCCAAAAAATTTCATTTTGTAAGAAATATGTTGGTATTCTTTTTTAGAAATTTTGAACACTATTTTGTATGGGAAAGAAAAATCGAGCTTAGGAATCGCCTTTTGTACTACCAGTTCGTCATGTCATTCAGGTTGTATCAGTAAGCTTGATTTTAATATGGATGGGTCATGTCGAACGAGGTCCGGAACAGAACCAGGCAAAGATAGTGTTGGCGAAAGTACCGAGAGGAAAAAGGAGACCAGGATGACCTAAGAAAAGATATATAGACGGAGTCGAGGAAGACATAAGGCAATTACGAATAAGAAACTGGAAAGGACAGGCTAGAGATCGACAATCATGCAGACGAACGCTGGCTGGAGGAAGCCAAGGCCAACAATAGTCTGTGAAGCTATATAGCTTCTATTTTGCAGCTATCGCCCTCACGAGGAGGGTGTAGTCGCACTTCCAGTAGTGTAGCACAGTTCCGGAACGAAGCACAAAGCAACGTGTTAATACTCCGGGGACCTTTCGGCTGGCGACAATATATGATCAATTATTATTAATACACCTTAGTTTTTGTCTTAGCTCACTAATTTTAAATTATGTAATTTACGAAGTTATTTCGTTACGGAAAATGTTAATTTAGGAAAGAGGCAATTTTTCATTACAAAAATCAAACAGCAATTGAAAAATGCTTTACAACATGCTGAAAGAATATTAAAAATTTACAGACACACGAAATGTTTTGTAAGACTGGATTTAAATTTGTAATCCCATTAAATCGTTGGAGTGAATCTCTTTTTTATGATTTTTTTTCCTTGGTACTTTATTCCCTTTATAACGTCTCTTTACAGTCAGACAATTTGAAAATCATCCTTAGGTACTCAATTGTTAAACCGATAAATGTATACAAAAAAAAATATATGTGAAATTAGCGTTCGTTGAACTTTAAACGCAATTTAAAAAAAAATTGCCTCCAGGATCGTATTTGGATATATCCTAAGGAAATTTCCTTAAATCCCACGCATTAAAACAGCTAAAAAAGCAATTCTCTCTTAAAAGTTCATCGCATTGCCACAAAATACCTTTCAAAGGATATTCAAAAAATAAATAGAAGAGGAAAAAATAAAAATCTACGAACAAATAAAAACAATTTTCATTCTACAACGCCACCAGCCGCCCTCCAAAAAAAATGGAGTGTTCAAATATTATTTCCTTTTGCGCTCTTTGAGCCTCAAAATCCAAAACACACATTCCCATAGGGGGAAATGGAAGGCAGACGCAAGATTACTTTGCATATATCACAAGATGAACGGTTTCGCTTATTCCTTTATTTTATGTTCGAAATCCTGACAAGGATTCACTTTTGTAGAACAGAAAATGAGATTGGAATCAAATCCTTAGATACCGGATGATATGTATTTACTTTTTTTTATAAAAAAAAACATTGTTTATTCTCCTAAAAGACACGAAATTCATGGCTTAGAAATGCACAAAAAATATGCTCCAAACTCTCATTCTTAAAGGATCCTTAATGCTCTATTCCAATTCGGAGCACGTCTTCCGGGGCGAATTTTCATCTGCCGCGGGGCAGAGGCTCGCTTATTTGAATTTGATGCCTTTTGAAATTTAAAATGCCAACAGCTATACGCAAGGAGTAAAAATTGGTATGTCCTTAACCCACTATACTACAAATTCGATTGAAATTACCATAATTACATAATTTCATTTACTATTAAAGGATAATAAATCTCTCAAAGGGAAGTACACTTCGACTCCTTTCGCTGGTAAATAAACAAGCTTCGACAGCAAAAGGTGGCGACGACGATGGTGGGTGCGATGAAAGTTGGTAAGTAATTGAGTAGTGAATAAACAGGAAAATTTACCTGAAACATGATAACACGAGTTAAGAGCAATCAGTTATAAAATTGTTGCCAGAAAATTAAGGACTTAATAAATTTCTGCCTGAATTAGATTGGGGAGCAGTTCTGCTGGCAACAATTGCTTCCTGCGGCGTCTGGCGTAATAAGATATGAATAAAGTCGTATTACTTTATGAATTTGTCCAAGCGAATAATTGCGTCGGGGATGAAATTTTTCGCTCATACTACTACGTGTCTTGTTTTCATCTTTAAAAATTTCCAGGAATTTATGGAAAAACATTAAAACGCCAGAAGGAAACATGTGTGGGAAATATTGTTTATTATTCGGTTTTTTTATTAAAGTGATTAAAAAGACGTTCATGTTCGACGAATCTGAACTAGGCTAGCGTGAAGTGCGGGCGTGTGTTGTTGCCAGTCCTCTAAATCAAAATCAAAATATAAAAAAAACAAATCGGAAAAAAATCAAAAGAAGCCCACCACTAGGGGTGGACATTAAGAAAATACATCGATGTTTTTTTCGATGCAATGCATCGTTCTGTGGCATCGATACCACGACGATGTATCGCAAAATACATCGATGTCTTGTACCCACAAACTTCATTCAAAATTACAATAAATTTTATGTCTAAAATATACGCAAATATAAAAGTTTATGCAGTTACAGGTCTTAAGGTGCGATTCTTATGCTACGATTATAGCGACTGCAGCCGCGTGATCAGAGCCGCATGATCCGAGTCGCTCGGTAAAATTCTTATGCCGCGACTAATGCAGTTCCAGAAAAATTGGCACTCAAGATTTCCCCTTAATGGGATTTCAAATCGGTGAAGTGACGTTATGTTGTTAGTGTAATTTGGCGATTTGAAGCCCTATTAAGGGGAAATTGGTTCTCAATATTTTTCTACAGCATGGCTTGTAAATATAGAAGGCTTTGATCACACATAAAATACTTGAACACAGTGAAAATAAATTTTCCAGCCGCCACGACTGTTACTACTATACTGCTCATGTCAGCAGTTGAGCCGTACGGATGAAGCCGCCTCACCAGAGTCGCTTCAGTCGTGCGGCGCCAGACGCTCCTTAGGAAATGGTTCCATTTACTTCCATTACAACGAGTCAATTTTTCCAGCCCCACGGCTGGAGCCACGCGGCTGTAGTCGTTACAGTCGTAGCATAGGAATCGCACCTTTACAGTTAAACTAACTTACGACAACGAACATGTTCATGCATGGTTACGGCAATGACTGTGACAAGAAATCCGTGAGTGTATTTGAAATACAGTTCCCACGCACCTTCCAACTTAAACTGGAAACAGAATTGAGCGGTCATGTAAGTACACCAGCGCTGATAAACGTCAAAATTAATAAGATTACACACAACCTGATTATTCTGAACAGAATGCAAGCTTTACCATTTTGTATCATTTGGCATTTATCGGTGCTTATGATCGCTCAATTCTGTATTCAGTTTTATGTGTGATACTCTAGCAGTTACCACGTGGACCTTGAAAAGTTGAGTTGAGATTGAGTTGAATTTTCGATTCGCGTATAAGAATACTGAACAAAGGCAAAGCATATTTCCAATTCGATGCATCGGATAAAAAACATCGATGCATCGAATATATCGAAGCATTAATAAAACATCGGTTCAGTTCGATGCATCGGGTTTATACATCGAATGTTTCCGAAACATCGATGCATATCGTCCATCCCTACCCACCACTAGTACGTCACAAAGGAAAGCAGACGGACAACAAGTCTCCCAGGACACAATGAGGCCGACAACGACAATTCTTATTTAAATTGTTGTCGTTTTTCAGTCGTTGTCGACCTCAGTGTGCTGTGGCTTGGATGCGCCGACGCTACAGTCTAAATTGGTAGCGCAATGACAATAGTCTTGTTTTAGCAGACATAATATTGAAACAAGGCTGTTCCCTTTAGCCCCGATGGCTGGGTCACCGAAGCGAAGGCGAAAGAAGCCCCGATACAAAAACATTTGTTTTAATTTTTGTAATATTCGGGGCTTCTGCCAAGGTCGTATCCCTACCAGGAGTGCTGGCTAATGATAACCAAGCGGAGAGGAGAAAACTCTCTTGGAAAAATTTAGCCAAATCTAAAGGGGCCTATCCGCTATCACGCATGCATGACATTCACGGCTGACTGACATGCATGCCGGAAAGTGGGTGGGCTTGCATGATGGAGAATCTTGCATGCATGACGAAAATCAAAAGTGTTTTAAATCCTGTAGGCGGAGCTAAGTGAATGACAGCATGAAGGACAGTGGATGTTGTTGCTGTCAATCATTTCGTTATTCTGACTGTGAATTTCGGAGTGAGTAGGTGAAATTACACATATTTACTTATGTCTCACTCATATTTGTAGCACTCATATTACAGCAACTTTTCACTACTGCTTGTTCCTTAAAAGTAAGGAAAAATTTTTTTTATTGTTTTTTTTTAAAAAAAAAATTTTTTATTGTTTTTTATTTTCCACATTTTAGTTTCATGCGCCATTTTGTGGTGGCCGGCTTAAAAATGCCGTCACATTTCTTACCATCACAGCTAATCGTATTATACTTATCATAACCTTTCATTTGATGTCCATATCGAGAGGTTGTTCGTGGTAGCCGCCATATTGGATTTAAAATGAGGTCACATAGCTTATTGTATTCTATCCGTCTTACTCTTTCATTTGACACCAATGTCGAAAAAGGTAATCCGTCATTTTTTGGTGGCCGCTTAATTGGATTTAAAATTACGTCACATATCTTACTGTATTCTACTCGTCATACACTTTCATTTGATACCCAAGTTGAGGAGTTGTAAGGAAAAAGGTAATCCGCCATTTTGTGGTGGCCGCCATATTGCATTTGAAATGACGTCACATAGCTTACTGTATTCTACTCGTCATATACTTTCATTTGATACCCAAGTTGAGGAGTTGTAAAGAAAAAGGTAATCCGTCATTTTTTGGTGGCCGCCATATTGGATTTAAAATTACGTCACATATCTTACTGTATTCTACTCGTCATACACTTTCATTTGATACCCAAGTTGAGGAGTTGTAAGGAAAAAGGTAATCCGCCATTTTGTGGTGGCCGCCATATTGGATTTAAAATGACGTCACATAGCTTACTGTATTCTACTACTTACTGTATTCCACTCACTACTTCACTTTAATTTGATACCCATATCGGGGGGTTTTAAAAAAAGGTAATCCGTGATTTGTGGCCGCCATATTGGATGTACCATAAAATTGAATATACTATATTGTATTGCCTCCAGAACCAAAGGTGTGTGCCAAATTTGAGCATCACCGGATTTCGGGAAGTAGTCGAAAAATCGATCGCAAGATTTGTCCCACACAGAAAACGGAGTTAATAGAAACCTTGTAAAAATAACAATGAGCTTGATGCAGCTCCGATAGCATCAACCTCATCAATTTTGACGACGGTCTCCTCATCTCAAGTAACCAGTGGGACAAAAGAGACAGCAATTGCCTCAACTAGCGGAGACATTGGGCACGCATGTTGTGCAGACGGGTTATCAGCCGGTGAAGATGAATATTTAAAATCCATCTGCAGCGCAGACTCGGTCAGTGTGTGCTCGGTTATGTTCAGAGCTACAACCATTGCCCAAGGAAGCGCTTTAAAGAAGCACAGGCAAAAGGCTTATCCAGGACCAAGAAGGGGCAAATGGCCCGTGGTGGTAAGCAATGCCAACCACCCCCTTGCACCTGAGCCATTGGCACAGCTGCAGGAGGCGATTATTGACGTCGTCATCAAAAAAGCAGGCAGCCGATTTTCGAGAGAAGCTTCCCAAGAACCAGCTGACTGCTGCTGGTCTCCTCAAACCCTGCCACCCTACAGAATGGATGAAGAGTAAGGTCTCCGACATCAAGGGCAAAAGTACTCTTGATATCACTCTGGTGGAAGAAGGTCACTTCCCTCAGACTCATGTGATCCGAGGCAACCTCCCCCAGAGTGATATCCTCAGCAACGAAAAAGTGCTAGCGACTATTGTGGCATAAACGCCGGATGAATGAAAATATTCTTCACTTGGGAGTACCGTCAACAGGAAAGCTGTGAAGTGAGTCGGGGAAGACGGGCGGCGGAGCATAATCATTGTGGGTGGGGAGCACGGGAACAGTTAACGTTAATAAAGTTAATCGGTCAATTTATTTACCAGCTGTCTATTGAGTTATGTGGTTTAAGTTCTTTTGTTATGGGGTTATGCCCGTCTAGCATTTTGAGAGAAGTGGTACAGATTGGGCCCCTATGAGACTAGACTCACTGCCTCATGTGGACCCCGTGTGGATTACCCTATAAGGCCCACACAGGGCATCTAACGCCTTTCCTCAGTCGCGCCTCGTCATAAGGAATGCCCCATTTGGCCCCCTTGAGGGAAATTCTTTCCTACCCGATCCCGAGTGGATTTTGAGAATTTCGGAGTGAGTAATGTGAGTAATAACAGCGCCGGTGTCGAAAACTTTATGTTTTTAAACGCGAGTGTGGTTTTATCAATACGGTCCCCCAACTGAGTACTAAGCACATCCAATGCTGCTTGACCTCTGTAATCGAACCAGAACCGGGCTATTGAGTATGCTAAATGACACCCTTCACGGTCACCAACAAAACATGCCACAAGAAAACCTAAAGCTTTGTCTGAGTTAAAGCTCTTCGAAAACGTAAGGCAGATGTTTTGATTGCCCCATTTCATTTCTAGTGAGGTGTGCCTCATACGACCCCTGTGGGAAATTGATAAGGCATACCTCATCGCTGATTTTTTTGTTTTTGTTGTGTCATGAGGAAATACCCCTCATTGTGGTGCTCATGAGAAAATGCTCTTTTCGGCATGCCCCTCATTTGCTTCATGGAGCCCTCATGAGGCACCTACGGGGAATCCCTTTTTCGGCATGCCCGTGAGGCAATGCTAGTCGGTTGGGGTTTAAAAAAGCCTGGCTTGGGTGCAGCCCTTCGACCACGTTCCTTCATCGCCAGCGACCGAGACGGCCCTGCAACGTTCTGGTATGAAAAATTTTGGATGTGGATTTCCCCACCCAAAACGAAAGTGCATGTGCACTATTTCTTCCATCCACACGCGCTCTGCCGCCCCTGGAAGACACAGCAGATCTTTTATGAAAATAAAGAAAAGAGCGTGTGTTGAGTTTAGACTCGACGCCATCGTGGTCAAGGATCAATCGAGATGGCAAGTAACAATCACCTGAAGCCCTCAAATGTTACAAAAATGAAAACAAAAATATTTGTAATGGGGTCTCGTGAATGTTTAATCGTATTCGATGTACCTAAGGCGGTGCTACAGCCATAGAAGACAGCGGGTACAGGACCTCGTTCGATTCGTATGCCTCTTGAAACGAGTCTAGCCGCCAATCACCGAGAACAAGTTTCGACACCTTCGAAGCCGAGTTAGTAAGGCGGTGTAGTGTGTTTATTGGTAAAGGGTAAACTTTTAACTCCTTCAAAAATATCATAAAACCGATTTGATAAAATTGGCAATCCATAGAAGAAGAAGTTCATCATTTTCATTAGTACGTCATCCCTGTCTCCATAATTCTCACATCTACACGAACGAACCTCAAAAATAAATTTTCTAAAATTCCTTCAATTCTAAAAATACAATCTTCATACCAGAAACAAAACTTTCTGTTAATAAAGGATTATCCTTAATCCACTCCAAAACAAAATCAACATCTCGAAAAATAGCAACACGAATGAAAGCAGCGATTACTCCACCTTCACTCCACGAGTTTTGCAATTATTTTATAATAATCAAGTAATTGCCAAGGATTTCTAAAAGCGAGTCCTTTTCCAATTAAGCAATCCAATGAAATCAGAATAAAGGTGTATTTGCGACTTAATTAAGAAGAGGATTGAATGTCGCACCTGAAAGGTATCACTGCATCACGACAATGCCTCCATTTATATCTAGCCTAGAGTTTTCTCCGTACACAAATCCTGATGTACATACATACATGTATGCGGAGTTAACACACGTGTTAGGGTTCAGTTAAGAATGTTAGAAATTCGAATACCTTTGGCCAAGGATAACAATGTGGACGAAAATGGATTCGATTTTTCTGGTTACCAAACATTTTGATTACATCCATTACTGCGGAGTCTTCCTCTAGGTTTCAGGATCGCATTAAAATAAAGAAGCTCTTAGGCGGCTGTAACACGAAGCTGGTCTCCAAAAAAAAATATATAAGCACAGGATACGTAGTGGGCGTTCTTAGATTAGGTGGTTTGTAACCTGCCTTACAACATCAATAATATACAGTAACAGAATAAGCTTCGTTAACTGTTAATGGGTCTTCGTGCTGGTGAAGTTCATGCTATTAAGTGAGTGATTTTTGAAAGATTCCGTGCTAGATGACAAATCATCCGGTGACATGGGATCAACATGTCTAGGGACTTATGGTAGAGGTGGATTTTTGTGGCCATTATTCATCCGCTTTTTTTCATTCCAGTACTTTTATGCGGTTGCTTAGGACTTACCACAAATGTTACTGCGATACTTACAATTATTATTAGAAGCAGCATTGATGGTGTAAATGCAACCTGCTTCCTGTGGTTATTTCTTTAAACAAGCACTAAAATAATAGCAATGACCTGTTGTAACTCGAGTTTAAGGAGCTCCTAAACTTGGTTGGGTGATACCTTTGGCATAACTACATACATATGTGTACCTTTGGTTTACTTTCATTTATACGAGTATGTAAATGGTTTGTGAACAACAAAGTTTTTAATGAGTTTCTCCATTGTTTTCGAAGTGACTCTTTAATTGGTGCATTATTTTAGGTAAACTTGAAATCCCTGCGCTAACAATTTTGTTGAAATGGTTAGATTACCATAATTAGTTGATATCAACAATTAAAACATTGTCTACAAAAGAACAAAAGGTAAAAAAAATAACACTAGAATATTTAAAGATACCGTAAATTCAAGGATAAACAATTTACTTTTATCCATAAAACAATAAATTCTATTGTGAGATGCTTTTGAAGCTAAGCTATTAATAACAGATAACTTGTCCCCATGTGGGATGTTATTTATCGAATGGGTGTAATCTTACAAAAAATTGTTAATCCTATCGTAACCGATTAGTAGATTTATATTAAAACTTCGGATTTGGTTGGTGTTGTCCCAAATGGTGTAGCAGATATCATGGCTGTTTTACACAGGATTTACTTAACAGATGCTGTGATAAATGGTCATGCTGCAAACACAAGTTCTGTAAAATTAATAGATATGGCAGTGAAACGGTTAACGATAAACGAAAAATCGATAGAAAACAAAACAGTTTTGAAATTGAACAAAAATCCTTGTTTATGTACATTTATACAAACTAATATTTAGGTACATACATCAGATCCATATTCATTTCTTTTTTCTCTGGAAGCGTGGTAAACGAGAATTTTACCTACATTAGGTGACCCAAGTCATACCTGTTATACTGTTCAATATTGGTGAATTACATGCAATAATGGGAGTGTAAAGCTTGTTGCCAACGAAAGTACTTTGCGATCGTGTTTTCGCCATTACGTTGTACCTATGCTTTCTGTGCTGTGTTTACTTCCTGCAATGTTGGGATCACACGATGGGTCTTGCTAGTTTGCAAAGTCATGGTCAAGTGAAAAATCCGACTTTCTCATTGTTCAACAGCCAACAATAAACACAAGAATATAAAAGGTTGTATTATTAATGTGCCATGACAGGCGCGGATTTGGGGGGGGGGCCACGGGGGTCATGACCCCCCCCAAAAGCACTCACTGTTTAAAAAACAAAATTGACCCAAATAAAAAACAAAAACAAAACATAACCAAACGACCAAAACCGACCGAACTTTTTTGCAAATTAAAAAAACGACCCTTTTTTTATCTGATAGTGTAAGCTCAGGTGTCACCATTTTGGCCTTATCATGGTTGGCGAGTTGAAAAAATGACAGCGCCGTTTATCGTTCTCATTTTTCGTACCATAATTGGCGAATGCAGCGACATGACAGTTTTCGACAAAACCTTATCTTTGTTGTCGCTTGAAAGTTTTTAGACATTTCTGATAATTAAAAAATTTAAAATATTACATTATTTATTCAATCTATTTAAAAAATATTTATTCAATCTATTCACTTGACAGTCGTGAAAAACGCACCTTTGTCTCTTCAAACGCCAATTGTGATACGCCTGAAGGCGTTTTTCCTGACAAATGTCAGTTTTTTCGAAAGCTATGATTCCGTTTTACAGTCGCCGCGCCATTTCTCACTTCAAGCGCCAACCATGATCAGGCCCTTTGTACTACTAGTCCGTCATGTCATGTCGCACACGTCATAGTGCAATGTCTAGTAGTAAGCTTAGCTCGAAGGATAGAGAGGGATAGGATAGATTATGGGGAGTCGGGTGCAGTGTCTCCATATGTAAATCGAGCGTTACCATGTTGCAAGGGCAAAAATACGGTGTTTCTAGACACGGTGATTCTGCTAAAAATGTACCGTGTAATTTTTCGTCAATTTTCTTCAATAATTCCACTTTTTTTTGATAAAACTAAATTTTTTTTGTCTATACAAACAAAAAGAGTTTTTTCAAAAAAAAGTGGAAGTTTTGAAGAAAATTGATGAAAAAATACAGAAATTCATGATTTTCGATTCGATTTTTTCCACTTTTTTCAAGTTTAAACATTTTTTCTTGTTCACCATCGTCCATCATAAAGTGCATAAAAAACCTACACTTAAATTGAATCGGTTATTTGAGAAACCCCATAAGTCACTTTTTTGTAGAAATCGAGTTTTCGGTAAAAATCTACTCTTCAGAGGTAGATGCATCTTTTAGGAGCGAAATCCCACGAATCAGGTAATTCTACATGGAGTTGGACCGTACGAAAGTTTTCGTTTATTAGAGAAAGCCCATAAGTCCTATGACTTATGGGGTTTCTCGAATACACGTCCGCATCTCAGGCCACGAGCATGCTCGAAGTTTGCTTTCAGGATAAGCGCAGGTTAATCCGTGTACATTAATCACACGTGTTTTGTTATTAATGGGCCAAAGTTGCAAACGATAAGAAAGTAGCTTTTAAAATCTCGCAGTTCATGCACTTTTCACACTCTTTCAAACATAAGGATGTTGTAATCACCAAACCTTTTATTGGTGGGTTGTGAAGTCACACTTGAAGCTAAACAACAATAAAAAACTGCATCTATCATTCCCAAATGAACTACTATATCCAAGAGATAAAATCCCCATCAATAAGAAAAAAATTTGAATATCTAAAAAAACTGATGAAATACATCCTAGATGAGGAAAACATTCAAGCATTCTACAAAGAGATAGGTCACCAGTGGCCTACATCTGATTCTGAGTTGTCAGAGAACGACGCTAATGATGAATAAATGTTATTTTTATTTATTTATTTTATACCATTCTTTTTCATAGAAATAAATAATCTTATTTGTGTTTCACATTTAGTTAATGTTTCTACTTCCTTTAGAATACATTTTTAAGGTTTACTGAGTGTACTTTTTATTTTATACAGTTTAGAATATAATTCCTTTTTGCCAAAAGTATATGTATTTGAGAAACCCCATAAGTCAAGCCACTTTAAAAATCCATAATAATTAAATTATTTAACTTTTGAGAATTCCATTGACAACAAAGATTGGATTTAGCTTCAAACAATATATTTTATTGAAAATAATAATAGTAGAGGTTGCCGGTTACCGTAGAAACAGTTTTTCTCGATTTCCCAAAAGTTGCTCTCACTTGACTTAGGGATTTCTCAAACAACCGATTCAATTAAAAAGGAATCTCATACGATGCAATGCACAAAAGTTATTGGCCAATCAATTTTCATGTTTGAAGTTAATTTTTGAGACTTGTGGTGGATATTTTGAGTTTTACGAGTTAGTGTCAACATTATAAAGTAAAATTTCTGAAAATTTCATCAATTTTTACTTAAAACATCCAAAGTCGTAACCAAAAAACCAAAATTTAGCAGTTTCTTCAGTTTTCAATTTTCTTTGAGGTTATGTGTGCAGATTAAAATTTCATTTTGTAACCGCTGATAGGTAATGTCATAATGAACAGCCTCAATTTTTTTCGCTTTCTTTGGACCTACACATACTGATAAATTCTCATCTATATTTAGAAAGAGCGACCAAAATGGTAGATTTTTTACAAAACGGCCCATAATTTACGTAGCGGTTGCAAGAGAAAAAGTCCATTTCGTATAGTATTCGATGTAACTAACATATTGAAAAAAAATTTGAGACTGGAAACAATTCCTTTTTCACTAAAATTTGATGCTTATCTGACTCCACTATTACAAAAATCCGTAAAAATTTTTTTTTCGATTTTTTGAATATTTGTAACCGAAAAGACCCCTTAATCCACCAGAAAATTAGGTTAGTGTTGTTCGTTTTGTTAATTTTGTTTTTGTTTTTTAGGAGTAGAAATTTTTTCCGCCACTTTTAATTCCGTGACTCCCCCAAAAAAAAATTCTAGATCCGCGCCTGCCATGAGAAGAAACAACGCAATAACAACAGATGCGGGTACAATCTCAGAATACCGTAGCTGAAAGCGTACCGCTAAAACGGTGCAAACTTGTTGAATGTTGAGTAGTACAGCAAGAAGGTTTCTAGATTACCTCTTTTCATAACATTGCGCAAACAATTTAAGAATAACAACAATGCGACTTCAGGCTTTTTCTAACCATTCTCAGCTAACTTTTGTCAAAAAAGTGAGCTTTTGTCAAAAAAGTGAGCTTTTGTCAAAAAAGTGAGCTTTTGTCAAAAAAGTGAGCTTTTGTCAAAAAAGTGAGCTTTTGTCAAAAACTGTGAGCTTTTGTCAAAAACTGTGAGCTGTTGTCAAAAAGGTGAGCTTTTTTAAAAAGTGAGCTTTTGTCAAATAAGTGAGCTTTTGTCAAATAAGTGAGCTTTTGCCAAAAAAAGAGCTTTTGCAAAAAACGGTGAGCTTTTGTCAAAAAAGGTGAGCTTTTATAATAAAAAATGAGCTTTCACCAAAAAAAGATGAGCTTTTGTCAAAAAAGTGAGTTTTTGCCAAAACAGTTAGCTTATGTCAAAAAAGTTGAGCTTTTGTCTAAAAAGATGTGCTTTTGTCAAACAAAGTATATTGCGCAATCTTGTGAAATACATGAAGTGATTGCCTAATATTTTAAAATAGATAGAATAGATCTTCTGCTAAACTACTGGAGGGCAAGGCTCAATATAAATTGAAGTGTCCTATGAAAGAAGGAAGGAAATGGGTCGCACCTTGTGACCACCTCCAGAAGAGGTATAGTACGTTCTATCCGTTGTAAAGATCAGTTTTTTAAACCCCATAAAAAAATTGTGAATTGGCTCTCTCGAAACATTAGCAAAATGGGGAAAAGTCCATACCAATATTGTCTTAAACTTGTTCACTCCTGAGCAGAAAAAGCAACGGGCGTATGGGCCTCAATAACGGCTAGAGGAACAACAAATCTGGTTGCAGCCAAAGAATGAAGGCTTCCAGATTGATTAAACTTGCTGAGGGGTTAAATTATAGAGAACGAACTTGTTTCTTTTGCTAGATGTGTCGTCTTTTCAAAATCAACTACGTCGCTCGTTGGTTTAAATGAGCGTTCCAAGCTTCTAGAGCACTGCGAAGCTCTTAATACGTAGTTTTATCGTAATGATTCTCTTACCTTGGTGGAGTTGACTTTCTAGACTAATTGTATTGTAAGGAACTAAGATAAGGTTGAATATAACTAGGTTCTATTTTGGGAATGCAACTCATAGATTCATTACTAGCTTGAGAAATTTTTTAAAAAGAATTGGTATACAAGTAGAGACAAATAAAATTAGTAAAATATCTGACCTCTTCCAAGCCTAAGAGGCTTTTAACGGCACGGTGTCTGCTCTTAACCAGAACCGGTCAGCTGCAAAGAAAATGTTAGATTGTCTCTCTGGTTTGTTGCTCCCCAGTGCGTATAGGATTCTAAATCTGATCGGATGCAGCAAAACCGGCCAGTGTCGAGCGATGAACGACATGATTCTGGCGATGTCTTTGCGCGGTATGAAGTATGTGCAATGGGTAATCTCGCGTGCTTAATCTCTAATTGTGGTAGTCAGACTAGACTGTGGTTTCAGTCTTGGGGCATGATGTCAAACGCCTCCACCTGGAGCTTGCTATTGATAATCTATAATTCTGATGCTCATCGGCTTCTGCACATTCTACTGGAATATTTACAAGATTTGCTCCTTATCCGAGACACAAACCTAACACACCTCGTACACGTAGACGAAGAGCTTTCAGACCCCCGAATCCTATGTCACTGCGAAGCCACCTGAGAAGTGGCTTTGTGGTGACATAGCCCTACTACTTCTGGTGGCCGATTCATCTGCCTTTTCGTTGCTCTTGAAGTTGCTGTGACTTGAAGAGTGGCTACCAGCTAATACCCAGAGCTCCTTTTATCAGATTTCGACCAGCTTGAACAGTAAATAGACATCATCTAGTGCCTGAAAATCCGATTGTCTATCTTGTAATCGTATTACCCTGGCCCCTGGCTTTGACTTCGTCAACATTGCTATAACAGGCTTTTAAGATTGCCAGCATATCGCCTGGAAAACACTAGCAGAATTTGGCAGGTTGTAGTATTTTTGGAGGTTTGACTAGGGGGAGGACTTCAGTGCCTATACCCGACTCTGATTTGTAGCCATCTGCTTATGAAACTACGTCATCGGTCTTGCCAACCTGGAAATTTTCCTCTTCCTCTCTCTCTCTTTTTCGGGTTAACAGATCATTTGCTAACCTTTCCAAGAGCCATCTCCATAATGTAGCTAATAATTTTGAAGAGCAACTTTCCGGATACAGGATAAACCCATAGTCGACTTCTTTTCTCCTGTCTTTGGCTAATGTTTTTAGGACCATATCCATTTGCTTATCGTTCTGAAGATGATTTTAGTTTCCGGCCCACCAACCGCCATTGCCAATTTTCATAAATATTAATCCGGTTCGTGCCAGAACCAAGGCATTAAAACCATTTGAAATTGTAACAACCATAATGAAATAAACTTTCTAATGTCGTGTAAGCAATAAATATATTAAACTAAATTTGTCAGAAAAAGACTGATTATACTAATTAAAGTCTTCTACAACTCTGGTGAAAAGTTTGTTAACAAGAAAATTGAAATTGCTGGGAGGAAGACAATCCCCCACAAAAAAATTGTTATGCTTACTTAGATACACCCATAACACATGTAAACATTAACATTAAAATGTCTTCAGGGATGATAATTTGTGTTCGACCCGAAACAAAATTTAATTCTAGCCCAAGAAAGTTGCCGAAAATCCTAAAATGCCACCCTCAGATCTCAATTATTTCTTCTGTGCACGCGTGTAGAAATGGAGGAAACTTCCGATGAGGCATTTTCTATCTAACACACACAAACACAGAAGATTTATAATGACACCGGAATTATGGGTGGGTGCTATATTTATTTATATATATATATACATATATACATACTTATAATATGTAGACAATTGGGAAAACCAGACCCTAACAACCCCCCGGGTATTTGCCCAGTACCCTATGGGGCTTCCTCTTCAATAAAGTAAAATTGTGTGCTTTTGTCTTTTGTGGAAGGTAAATTTGAAGCTTGCCAAAAATCTTTTTTTTTGGGGATATTCTTCTGTTGGTGAATAGGCAGTCACCCACCGGCAATTTGACTCGAAAATATTTAAATAGCAGCAATATGGAAATTCTAAGGAAAATGCAAAAATTGTTCTTATTATTGTCCTTTAACAATGAAACCATCTCAAAACACTGGAAAATTCCACAATTTATTCAAGATTCACACGGAAAATTTACTGCCAAGAATTTTGAATGTGAATTTTTGTGTTGGACCAAAATATTTGTCACTTTTGTTTTTCTTGTTAAAATTTCCCAACAAAATAACAATAAACGAAGGTGACAGGGTGAGCATTTACAATTCGATATAACACAAAAACAGATTTCCCAAAAACAAAAAAAAATCAAAGGACATAAGAAAATGTGACAATATCCTTGTGGAATCGTGTTAACAGACTGTCATCATCTGGAGATTATCGATGTAAGGTATAATATTAAATTTTCTGAAAACAAGGGATGAAACAAAGAAGGGGATGAAAGCAATTTGATTGAGTTTTGTAAGGATTCACGGTTCGTGAAATTTTAGGACAAAAATACATTTTTATAATATAAAATTTTTAAACGAAAATCCCTGTAAACGCATGAGTTTGTTAGGATATATTTCAAGACAGAACAAGATAGGATAAACAGATAGGATAGGATAAGATTGTTTTCGATAATGTAATGTACAGATTTTCTTTGCTTACATGCACAACAAACTTGACTCTACCTATATACAAGGCAAGACCAGGAACAGCCTAATCATCTCCAACGAACAAGAAGGTCTACTTACTGATCGTAATCTCTGCTTATACTGTACACTAAGTATTATGAGTTATATCAAATAACCTTAGGATCAAGGATCAAGCAAGGATTTCTCTACTTATGCTTCTCATGTAAGATCACCTCTTGTATCCATCGCCGCAATGAATAATCCCAGTTTAACTCATCACCCTAAACCAAACCCACCTGAGGGCATAAGACTCTTTTATCACAATAGCAGTGGTATGAGATGAGAGGTAAACTAAAGATCTCTTTATCAACTCAAAATCATTTCTTTTCAATATGCTCGTGATCACTGAAACTTGGTTGAATTATATATTCCAAAATGAGAGGAGATATTAGACAATCAGTAGTCTTTCAAAATAGTGATAGGCGATTTTCAAAATATAAAATCGATTTTCAGAATCGATTTTCCTTTTTGATGAAATCGATTTTTCGATAAAATTGCCTTGAAGAATCGATTTTATAAAAATCGAGTACAATATAAAATCGATTTCTTAAGGCCAATTTATAGAAAAAACGATTTGATTAATACAAAAATTGATATCCAAAGTCGATTTTATTTTTTTAAAAACGTACATCACTACACCAACCCCGCTTTCCATACCCGTATTCTTGCAACGGAGTAAGCATTCATATTTCGATTAAGTACTTGAATTTGTGCGCGTTTTTTTCTAATCATTCCGTATTGTGTGCTTGACGTTTCTGACCCCCAAACTGTTTCTCTATTTCTGTTAGTTAGTTTAAGCCCGAGAAATACGTTTAGTCCACTATAGTCCAACACAAAATCAAAAATAAAATAAGGGAAAATGGGCCGGTCACGTCCTAGTTTGCGCGTTTTTTTTTCTCGTGCACATAAACGCGCTTTGTATTGTAATACCATACCATTGTTGGTCACTTGGATGACGGCTATAGCTACGATTAATGATTTCAATTTTCGATAAAAGAATCGATTATCGAAAATCGGATCGACTGGAAAAGAATCGGAATATCCAGATTTTTTTAGAAGCAAATATCGATTTTATCTCAAATCGATCCAGTATCGCACATCACTAGGGGTATTCATGATCTGTGTTATTTGTGTTATTCGTGTTATTTGTGTTAAATCGAGAGAAAAGTTTAACAAATCGAGAAACTTTCCTTAGAAAATGACATTTGTTTCGATTTTAACAAATAACATCTGAAAAGGCGTGTTATTTCAACAACTCGAGATCGAGATCGAAAATCGCACGACATTTTTTTTCTTTTACTCTTAACAGCTGTTTATAATTTATTTTAATTCATAGCTGTATTTAAAAGGTGCAAATAACAAATACACTTTAACATTGAAATTTAAAGGGGTCGCTCACGATCTTGCTTATTTCGAAGAGAACATTTTACGATTTCTCGACGTTTAACACAGATCATGAATCCCCCTACTATTTCAAAAAGTAGTGGAGCACAACTTTTTGAGAATGTTTTTGAACGAGTGCGAGTTCTACATAGCCGCAAATTCTGACAAATCTTAGTATAATGATTTACTTAATATCTTAGATGAAGTTAATGAAACCCACTGTGGTAACATAATTGTTCTGGGAGATTTTAACTCTCCTAATCTCTCTTTCATCCCCGACGAGGAAGATAATCTTCTTCCTATTGTAATGACATCCAATTATCACATATTACTCCGCCCACTGGTTCCCAGGCTTAAGTGTCGCATTACCTACTAATGCCATAAATGATATCGATATAAAGCTTATCGACATTTTTTATGATAACAGCTTATATAAAATTATCAGGCAACCAAATTCTTGTGGTAAATGGTTAAATCTAATCTTCACTATTTCCTACGAGGAGCCAATAATCATCCTACATGCTTCCGATGAGGAGAACCTATTCACTAAATTCAATCACCAGTCCGCTTGTGTATTTGTGCTTAATGCCACCATCTCTAATCATCTCACGTTATACAATAATTCAATTGTTTATGACTTTATGAATGCACATTTCAATAGTATTGGGTTCGAATTATCCATTGCTGACAGGAAGCATAGGCTTTTAGGGAATGACTTTGGTGACGTGCTTCTACATGTTTGCTGCTAGGTTCTGCGAAATTTTCATTTGGTGGATAATTACAGATGTGTTGCCATCCTAATGGGTGGCCTGTTTTTTTGTTTAAAGAGTACAATTTAGCCAACTTCTGCGTTTGGTTGCTTCTTTGCCACTTTGGTCTTTGCTGAAAGTGGTTGAGGTAATCCATTGTCGAATTATTCCAGAATTATTTGACCATACATTGGGTGTTTTTCCAACGTTGCGGAAGGGATGCGCATGTATCGTCCACACTTGGTTCTAGAATGGCATGATTCTTTGGTTGTTAGCCAGCTTGGTCCATGTCACCACAGGCAATTGTTGTTTAACTTTGACGCCGATACGCCTGTTGGGGCTAAATCAGCAGGGTTGTCCTTCGTTAAGACGTGTTGCCATTGCTCACATCAAATCACACCTTGAAAGTCAACCACCATGTTCTCCTTTCTTCCTTACAATACAGATTAATTAAAATCCTTTTTTTTAATCATTAAAATTTATCATCAATTCCGATTTAATAAAAAAAAATCAATACAACCACCAACCACTCCTCTAATGATTCACGCAGATTGAAAAGGGACGAAAGTGAAGAGAAATAATAAATTAGTCCTAATTGGAAACCTCTCACTGTAGTAATCTTTCCCTTTACAACCTACACAGAAGATGTAAACTAAATTTTTTTTTAATACTGTGAAAATACACTTGAGGAGGCTCTTGAGAGTATTCACATATACAATCCATGTAATTAATATTAATTTGGTAATTTTAAACTATGAATTTAATTCTTGATAAGTCAAATGCTCACGCATATTTCTGGAAATTTTCTACAACACTGAGCTGAGAGAATTAATTTTGCTAAATTCAATATTTCTATCTTAGTTCTCGTTATTCGAAGACTCCAACCACAGACTTAACTATCTGTAATACAGATATTCCGCTTCATACAAAATTTTGGCACCAGCAAATTGCTGGGTAGGATTTGTTTCGATTCCTAAGGCGAAGCTTTAGAATACACATTCCACAAAGCTCTCCGCGCATTTCCCCAAGTTCTCTGTTGATAGACAACGGAAGAAAGGAAGGGCAGGGTGGCTTCGGAACTTCGTTCCACACGGACGAAATGTATTTTTTCGCCTGCTCCACCCCTCACTCACTTTGCCCTATCAGCCAGGCAGCAGACGAGACAATTTTTTTGTGCTCACGCGCAGGATGGATATTTTTTCATAGCCATTATGGCAGGTCATGATTTTGTTTTTTTCTTGTTTTCAGGCATATATGAATATTTCTCCAATGAAATGGAATATTCTTTTTAGATAACTTTTCAAGTTCAAGGCCATTTCGCTTCATTTCGCATTTCCTGGTCTTTGATAGTTGTTCCCTGCCTAAGATTTCAGGTGCGCGGGGCATAATCTATTTGATTTGTATTTGATTAGCCACGGGCTCAGGCGCAGGGCACCGCCGCACCGGATGGATTTTTTAATTTCCAATTTTTTAATATGGTTATTTGAAATGGTGAATTGTCGCAGGTCATGATTTTGCTTTTTTGTTACATGCAGGCATATTATTTTTCCGATGAAATGGAATATTCTTTTTATATTACTTTTCATATTTAAAGCATTATGCTACATTTTGTTTCCGGCCGTAGATTTTTGGTATAATTTATACTTCGGAATCGAATAAAAAAAATGTTTTACAAATAAAATTTATGCTTTTATTTCTTGAGTTTATAAAATTGACCAACTCTAACTTAATTCTATATTAATTATGCACCTAGCAGGTGAAGGCTAATTATGCTGATTTCTAGATTCCTATAGATTGTGAAAATGTTCATGGCTTAACCGTCTAGACCAGTGGTCTCCAAAGTGGGGTACGCGTGGGTACGCAGAAAATTCTAGGGGTACGCCAAATTTCTTTTCAAAGTACTTTATGTCCTCTTCTTTTCCGAGATATGCAATACTGTTGCGAATTTTTGTTTTTTAACCCTTATTTTTTATGGAAAGAAAAAATAAATAGTTTTTTTATCCATCCATACTAAACTAACAGATACAAACATTAAACATTAATAGGGGCAAAAAACGGCAAATAATCGTTAACAGCCTTTTTAAAACAAGCGCTATCTTTACTGGTTCACGGGGATACCGCGTCACGGGGTTACAAGGAATACGAGTTTAAATATTAAGCAGCAATTGAAGCACAGCCTATTGTTGGGCTTGGCTTTCTCCAGCGTTCGCCTCCATGATTGTCTGTCTCCAGTTTCTCCAGTTCCTTATTCTTAATTGTGTTATGTCTTCCTCGACGCCGTCTACATATCTTTTCTTAGGTCGTCCTGGTTTCCTTTTTCCTGTCGGTAAACTCTCAGTGAATGTTGTCGGGCAGCAACTTCAGGTGGTAGGGAGGCGATGGTCGTTTTACTTTTGTACGATTAAGATACATTGCCTGTATCTCAAATCGTTCAGGCTCATCTCCTGTCTTTTCCCATACAGAACCATGAGAAACACGTTTCCTGCTTTGGCAATCTTGGATGAGGGTCTTTGAAAACATCAATAACTGGTTGCAAGTCATCATTGTTCTGCAGGACTTTCAGAAGTTTCAGTTTCGCCTAATTAAAAAAGCAGAAGTGGTGTCATAACTACTCATGTCGTGCAGGAATAATATATCGTCTGAAAGGGTTTTTCCCAGCAGCAAGATCGAGATTCTAGACGGTTTGAGACAACGGTAATCTAAGGCACAATAATAGATACAGGCCGGCTCTTGTTTTTGGAGTTTGCTAGGAGACTATCTTGCGAGGCAATTAGCACCATCGATTCTGTAAATGATATTGCGGCAGTGAACTTCACTGTGGTTGGTTTGTGCATTGGGTGAGCTTTCGCGCTGGGTGTACTTTCCCACTGGGTGAGCTTTCGTGCCGGGTGAGCTTTCAAGCTTATATCCAATATAATTAAGTTAACGATATCAATATTATTTTAATGGCTATGGATTCTATAAGGTGTTTCTGTATATAAGTCAGCTGGAGGGAGAAAAATTTCGTCGAAAATCGCCTACGGGCAACGGTTTCCGAGATAAAAGCAATATTTTCTTTTTTCAACGGCTATGGATTTTAGATGATGTTCACTTAACCAAGGAATTTTTTGTATCGTGCTTATAATTTTCTCGCTTTAAGTTTGAATTTTTAAATAAATGTGATCATCCAAAAATAATGGTTTGAGTTTAAAAAAATTTATAGGAAAGGTAGAGAATGTTTCTTAGACTTAAAACTGATGAAAACTTTGTAGCGCTTTTGAAAACTTATGGCGAAGTAAAGACTAAACAAAAAATCGAGTTTATTAATTGACGAAAGTTGATAATATTTATTAAATTCTTTGTACTATGAAGAAAATCTTTGAGAAGTTGATTCAAAAGACTTTTGAGCGAATCAAAGTCCTTCTAAATTTTACTCATTGCAGGCAAAATTCTGATGAGTCGTTTGACTTGAAATAATATTCTTTGTGGCCGAAGTTTTTTGATATTTTTAAGCTTACTTGATTTTAGCTGCTGTACTATAAGTTCTCTTGAAAAATAAATATTATTTTCAGCACCACTCATAAACAAAAATTATAAAAAATCTTCATTTCTATTAAAAATGATCATCCATATTTCCTCCTTACACTAAGTGATGCCGGCGGCACCTACCTTAATTTATTATCACAATTTTTTATTTAAAAAAATAATAATAACAAAAGCAAACCACAATTTCATAAAATACACCCTTTTTAAATTATTAAGACTCTAATTTCATTCAACCGCATCCATTACCTACAATTAACAAACCTAATTAAGGCACAAAACTCTTGCTTTTCTCGCTGCTGTTGTAAATAATATTAAAAGCTTCAATTATAAACATTTTGAGTAACGATGGCTCCCAGGTAAACAAACCTGCCTTAAATTTGATACAAATCCAATTAGCCCAGCCAATCATCCAAAATTGGGCCATTGCTATTTAGCGTGAAAAGGTTACGACTTCAAGAAGCTGGTCCTTGTCCTTGTCATCAAAATAGGTGTGGAAAGGATTAATAAAAAAAATTCTACCCCGTAAAATCTTTTGTAGCCACTCGCTTCTCTTAATTTTCTAATTAAGAACGTTGGAAATCTTCAAGGGGCTTCCCTAAAGTAAATCGTTTATTGCAGCATGGAGCCTCCGGCTGGGTACCATCCCGCCACTGACAGATTCTAACTAGGAAGAGTACAAGCTGGTTAACGCTATAGGAGTCCTGCTACCAGGACTCATTGACTAGTAAGAATTTTATAGAACAGATGGCAAACAAAGTTAGTCCATTAGTATACTGGTGGGGGGTGTCTTGTTAGTTTTTAAATTATATGTTTAAGGCGCTCTTTTCGGGTGATTATTTTCTAGGAAATTTGTGCATTGGATTTGCGTTGATAGGAAATATTTTAGAGTTAAATGTTAAAATAGGAGCGCCAACAATATAATAATTTATACTTTTATATCAGCCTATAGACCAATCTCGATAATTTTTGAGGAAAAATTAGTGAAATTTACGGAAAAATCGATATTTGAAAAAGGTTTTTTTTGGTTTTTCAAATTTTTATCGATGTTTTTCCATTGTGGCACTACCATCCCAAAGTAGAGGTCTCAACGAAAAAAAAGCCGTCCTGAAAATTTGAAAAATCAAAATTTTGTCCGTCAACTTTTTTGATTGAAAATTATGTTTTTTTTTAAATTAAATTCGTAATAATTAATCGGTTTAAAAACATTACAGCTTTTTCAAAACAAAAAAATGTTCATTTTTACCAAATTTCATTAACATCGAATCTTTTTTGTGAAAGATAAAAATGATAAATGAAAAAATTGGTTTTTAGCGTTTTTCTCCATTTTATTGAGGTTATGTCGACAAATAGTTTGAATGAAAGTTATAGATTTTTTAATTACATTTAACTTGTTTCGATAGAAGGTCTACTTTTTCCAGAAATAGTAAAAAACCTCGTTTCAACCCAAGAAACACACATTTTCGCACCACCAATCCCCTGCCGGTCATCTGTTACGGTCCAATCGATTTTTCCCCGTTTATGTACAATTTATTCTAAACTAGTATAAAACCCGCGTGCGTTGCAACGCCTTTAAATAAAAAAAGTTTATGTGTGCACTGTCCGCGGTAGGAAAAAAGTATAATGAAAACAACAAAAAATCTGGAAAAAATGATTTTGGATACCATATAAAATTTTAGGGTTACGTACAAAAAATATTGTAATATTTCTTCTCAAGCGTTCTCGGATTCGTCAGGGATTAATTGGAACCATTTGTTTCTTTTTAACAACACATGTGCTCCTCCTTCCCGTTCTTGGCGGTCTGTTTCCCGAAAAGCATCCTTGCAGACGTCTGACTGGCAGAATTGTGGATAACTGTACTGTACAGCGTTTTTATTGCATTATATAGAGATGTTCTTCATATTAAAAAACCTATTTCTACCGTTTCTACCGTTTTTACTGTCTCGATACTGGTTAGGGAGAAATCGATACTGAATTTGAGAAATTTCCTACTTTTCAGAATGTGGCAAACTTCACGACAATAGAGGAAATGACCAGGATACACCATGGTCAATGCTTTTCCATTTGGAGCTAGGATATGAAGATTTTTCGATTTCCCAACTCTTGAAAAACCTACATACAGCTGACCGGGAAATGACACTTATTTAGCAAAATTCGCTCCATATTGGCTCCGAAATATATTTGTTACCTTAAAGACCCCCAGATACCGATTTTCATTGGAATCGGAACACAATTGGCAAAGTCATCGGCCATATTGGTGCGGCCATTTTGAATTTATAAGTTTTGATCATAAATTCGTTATTTGCTACCTTAAAAACCCCAGATACCGGTTTTCAATGGAATCGGAACACAATTAGCAAATTCGACAGCCATATTGGCGCGGCCATTTTGAATTTATAAGTTTTGATCATAAATTCGTTATTGGCTACCTTAAAAACCCCCACATACCGATTTTCATGGAAATCGGAACACAATTGGAAATTTTGGGTGGCCATTTTGAATTACGGTCATTTTGTGGCGGCCATTTTGAATTTCGAAAATCGGGCTTCGAGGTGCATCATGGGAGACCCCCACGGATCTTCGTGCAAAATTTCGAAGCTCTACGATCACTGGTGCGCCCGCTATAGCGCACACATCGCACACGCATACAGAAATTTTCTTTTATTAATATAAATTTTTCCGCCATCCATATACCGCTACAAATTTTTCACATTTTTGGCCTCTCAAAAGCGCTTTGGCACTGGTCTAGTTGTGTAAACCGGGTAAAGGACTGGTCCTATTACTTCTTCGGTAAAGTCGAATTATTGGTCACTATTGATTAATTTCTCCACATCTGCTTTAAACCCGAGTGAAAATAATTTAGTTCGTTAATTTTTTGAAAAGCATATACTCGCCCACAACAAAAACGCAAAGCGAACAAATGCACCTGCCACACTTGTATACACGCTCCCGTAACAAGCATGAAAATCAAAAATTCGCCCGTCAGAAGTTCACGCTACATGCATAAACATCTATAAATGCTACCAAGTGGTCCCCTAACTAAGTACTAACCACGTCCAATGCTGATTGACTTACGCAATAGAACGAGAACCCGTCTACTGAGTATGCTAATGGCACCCTTTATGGTCACCAAGATAATTGCCTGGTTTCTTCGTCCTATACAATTTTTAAAAACTCCAATTTTGCTCCCTTTAGTCAGTTCAGTGCTAGATAGTCCAATTAAATAGTTGCATAAGTCTTTGGAAGACTAATTTTAAAACGGAAAGTATTATCATGTCTGCATACTAGTTTTCTGAAGTATTTTTTTTGTTCATATAAAACACTAGAGATCAGATGATGTATCGGTTTGTGTAGTCGACGGCTCTACCGTATCATAGATGGAAAATCGAACCAGCCTGCCAACTTCCGGGATGGATTTCAGACACCTTAAATACTATGCTACCGAAACTGCAAAAGAAACTTTATATCTGTGGCTATTTAATATTTTAGTACCAGGAAGCCAATCTATAATCGGTCACACTCTTATCGGGTCGGCTGCGCTTGGGTTAAGCCAATTTTTATTACATTTAGTACAATAATTGTTGAAAGGAAATCTTGGGACATCTTTTTTAAAATTTAATTTTTTTTGTAATCTTTTACATAATAAAAAATATAGTTTAAAAAAACAAAAAATACGCTTTTATTTTAAAATTAACTAAAAAGTAAAAAATAATTTTGAATGTAAAGTTTTTATTGCTTCAGCCAGTTTATGGAAACAGCCTACCTTTCGAAATGTAAAAAAGCGTGGGACTCTTTACCTATATTTTTTTTATAAATTAACACCGGCACTTTTCGCTAGCGCCCCACACTTTTTTACATTTCGAAAGGTAGGCTGTTTTCATAAACTGGCTGAAGCAATAAAAACTTTACATTCAAAATTATTTTTTACTTTTTAGTTCATTTTAAAATAAAAGCGTATTTTTTAGTTTTTTTAAACTATATTTTTTATTTTCTACTTTTTAGTCTATTATATGTGTTCCGCCATTTTGTAGTGACTGCCATATTAGATTTAAAATGACGTCACACAGATACTATACTATACTCGTCTTACACTTTCATTTGATACCCATTTCCATACCGAGCGCGTTGTAAAGAAAAAGGTAATCCGCCATTTTGTGTTGGCCGCCATTTTGAATTTGGAATGACGCCACAGAGCAAATAGTATTCTAATTTTCACAACCTTTCATTTGATACCCATACCGAGTGGGTTGTAAAGAAAAAGGTAATCCGCCATTTTATGTTGGCCGTCATTTTGAATTTGGAATGACGCCACACAGCTTGTAGTATTCTAATTGGTACAACTTTTCTCTAAGCCCAACGAACTCAAGGAAAACTCGCAGAAACACCTTTTCCGCCAGTTTTAACTAAGACCAACGGATTCATTGGGTGAAAACACCTTTAGATACCAATTTTGGTGAAAATCGTTAGAGCAGTTTTCGAGAAATTATTTACAAATATACAAGAATTGCTCACTTAATAGTATAAGATTTAGTAAAGGTATCTTAGTTATTCCAGTCTGAAGAAACGCTATTGATTTTAAGTAAGTCTCCCCAATTTTGCAAGTCACTCAAGTCCATACAATTCTATAAGTACGCTTTCTTCTTACACAGTACATTATGCCCTTATGTCCTTAATGTGTCTAGAACAAAACTTATAATTCAGTAAGTCATTTCTTGCTTCCAACGGAACTAGTTGGGATCTCATTAAATACTCATTCAACATCTGACTCAACAGGCAAACTCAGGAGAAAAAACTAAAGTTCACAAGTAAAGTTGGCAGTTGGCAGAGATATGGCGACATCAACTGAACGTGTAACATTGTATTCAGCAAATTAATTTAATGCAGAAAAGAAATTAAAGTTCACAAAAAAAAACTAAATTGAGATGATTTTATTATGGGATTTCTTGTGTCTTAATCAATAATAATTTCCTCTGATGAAAGCTTTCTTAATAGAACCTTGAAATCGGAATGTGTTTTTTGTTGCTGTCCATTCGGTCAATGGCATCTCCACAATAAGCCTTTCAGGACATTTGTGGATACTTTTCTCTTCGCAAATGGATTTGCCATAGCAACATCACATCTCTTTCATAATAGCAGCTATCAGTAAATATTTAATAAAAATTCATTTCACACAAGAAAAACATAATTCCTTTTATCCTCGAGCCTACAAACATCGTCGTGCTGTCTGCACTTCAATACAAAATATTCTAGATTAATATTAAAAATTCCAAGGTGTGCCTCGGCAACAATCCACCTTTATATCGACACGTCCCCGAGCGCTTTCAGCTCCACCAAAGCGCCACTTGCATTAATTTTATTTTGCCCCTGAGCCCCTGAATATCGCATGGCTTTAATGTCATTCTTCCATAATAGCAATCGGCCACAAAGGAAACACTAAAAGCCTGCACAGAATCCTTAATTCATTTAATTTAAGATCCATTAACGATATCAGATAAGGTATCCATGACTGGCCGAAAAAAAAAATGGATTTCGCGGGAAATTACAGAGATTATCTGTCAGCGCGGAAAACATTTAGCTTAAAGGGCTTCAAGCACTTTGAAGATGTTGTTAGGGTATGCCTCAGTAGTTCTTGCTGAAGGACACAAAATTTTCTTAATTAATTAAATTATTTAAATACAAAAACAAAATGAATAAAAAATAATTTTTTTTCTCTCCATTTTCATTTTCTTCATGTTTGGCAAAAATTTACTTAAACGCGAAATTTTTTTTCGTGAAGATAAAAACTTGAAAAAAAAATCCTTAAAAAATCCAGTAAAGTGGAAAATTTCCATCAAGTAGTCAAAGATTTTCCTTTTTCAATGAGTCAGGATGAAAAAGCGCGCGAGTAAATAAATATTCGTCCTTTTATATGGTAGAGTCAAATTGGACTCCCAAGTACTCCAAAGAATTTCGATTCCGACCAATGAGGATGATGTTTGCCCTATTAAGCAATTCTTTTCCCAAAAATTTAAAGAGATTCTCTTGAAGAACTCTTTTCATTGTTTCCATTTGGTTGTCATTGTGGTTATTATGAATTTTTTTTATCAATTTCAAGCCTTTGTACAATATTTGTTTACTTAGTCCTAGAATCGAATGCTTAGATTAACTCAAAAGGGATTAACACTAATTTGCCGGAGGGAGTCTTTACAACCGACAATGAAGGCTGCGAAATTATCCTAAAACAACCTTCCAAATTGATTTTCGGATACAATAATAATGTTGAGTTTCAGAAAGCATTCGACAGCATCTATCAAAGATATACACAGGGATTTCAACAGCGAGAAACAAATCAAGAGTCAAGTATCATGGGATTTGGCATCGATCTCCTCTGTAAGAGTTTACCTGTGTTGGGAATTTCCCAGTAAATAATTCCTTTTCGTTTTACACGAAGCAATTTTGTGAGCGTGAATATTAGGTTTGAAATGGATATTGTTGTACTTGAACTGGATCAACACATGCAACAGAGAGATTGCCATACAGAATTAACTTGAAATGTTAAGGTACACAAGTATTATATCTGGTTTAAATCGATTCAACAAATTCAGGCAAATGCTAGATGTATAATTTTTATATTCTTTGCTGAAGTCATAAAAGAATCATTTTTCTTTAATCTGTATTTTCCAGTTACACACATATGCATTTGCTTATTTTTTAGCAAAAATATTAAGATTTTTTACGAGAAAATGGTGAGAATTTTAAATCGGTCTAGCAATAAGGAATGTGTGTCACCGCCTGTCTGACCCATGCCTAAGACTGAAGACATTACTGGGGGTCCGCACCTCGACGGTATTGTCAAATTCCTACCGGCTAAACTCACCCTTATATCTGACGTTTAAGTCCAAGACTTTACGAGCCGCAAAGGCCCTAGCGTCATCAACGTCTCTGCTGTCTTTTAGGGGAAGCTCTCTTCTTTCGCTCGCTACCTGTGCATCGGAAGGTGGACAGTACTACACCGAGAAGCCCATGCCTTTTGTTTTTGTGGGTCTCTAAGTAGTATAGCTATGGGCTTACAAAGCCACCTATTTCACAATATTACGCAATCGAACTTTTGGTTTGCGTCTTGGGGTGAAGCTTTTGCGGTTTTTGTCTTAAGAGGCTTTTGTGGTTTATGTCTAGGGTTGAAGGAGTGCGCCACCTGTATAGAACTACTACTACTTTGCTGAGGTGGCTAGTGTGTCTCCGGCGGGCTTTCATGCTGGATGAGTTTTGGGTGGGATCTTGTGGGAGGAATTTGTTCCAAGTTCCAATTCTTGAACGTGTCTTGGATGACTTTGCGCTGAGTGGAGGATCGAATCTGTAGTTTTGAGTGCCTGCTGACCCAGGTTCCGGTGCAATTAGCTTCGACTGGATGAGTTTTGGTTTGCGTTTTAAGCTTATGTAATATAATTAAGTTAATGATTTTTGAGAATTATGTTCAGGGGCTCTTCTTAAGGGGGTGTGAAAAAAATTGTCTACGATTAACGGGTCTCGAGATATAAGTAATTAATTAAAATTAAAGCATGCGATATTTCCCATCGAATGGCATAATACTTTTTTACGTAGCATTTTCACTGTCGAAAATCAGAACGGCAGACCAGAGAGACAGACCAGGGGCCGTATTTGGTTTCTCGAGTCGATATCGACTTCTGTCGATAAATAAAAATTGGCATTTGGAAACACGATATCGACAACGTTATCGTCTCTTTACGTGTCGATAAAGACGTTTGACGTTTATTAAAAAGCTCAATTTACCCATACAATAAACTTTTAATAATTTCTATTTTAATTAAATACACGTGGTTTGCAACACTTGGAGCAATATCACAAAATTCGATGGTTTTGTGTGGCACTGAGAAACCAAATGTCGACTCGAGAAACCAAATACGGCCCAGACAGACCAGACAGACCAGACAGACCAGACAGACCAGACAGACCATACAGACCAGACAGACCAGACAGACCAGACAGACCAGACAGACCAGACAGACCAGACAGACCAGACAGACCAGACAGACCAGACAGACCAGACAGACCAGACAGACCAGACAGACCAGACAGACCAGACAGACCAGACAGACCAGACAGACCAGACAGACCAGACAGACCAGACAGACCAGACAGACCAGACAGACCAGACAGACCAGACAGACCAGACAGACCAGACAGACCAGATAGACCAGACAAACAGACCAGAGAGACAGCCTAGACAGACAGACAGACAGAGTTACTTCTCTAATCACTGCATTAGAATTACCGCCTACAATCCGCAAGTAAACGGAATAGTCGAACCATTTCTTCACCAAGGTAAAGCTGCTCCAATATCAAGGAACTACACTACTCATTCTAGTGTAGAGACTTGCCCTTCGTCCTACTAGCATTCATATGGCATGCAAATCCGACTTGCAGTGTTGATTATACCTCGTATAAATTTATACCTCGTCTAGCTTTCGGGGTAACTTACGCTGAACTGAGGATAACTTTATCCGAGCTAAAACTGACTGTAAAGTAATCTCAGATACTAGTGATTTATGAACGCTTATATTAAATTCGATCTGCCCCAAAAAAATATTTTTAAAACAATTTATATTTTTACAAACTTCTTAAGTAAAAATCTTTTTTGTTCCTCGGTAAGTGCCTGAAAACAGCTCATCACTTTTGTCCTGATTCTTCTTTATAAAATTTTATAAATATTTTCAGAAATTTTCGGGCCATCATCCTCGTAATTACCAAGCAGCAAGGGATGAAAAATAATGGAAATATAAACTTGAACTTTATCAAAACTTCACAAAAAGTTTCCTCCACGGGAATTTCAACGAATGTTTACATACATACATATGTATATCCCAGGGAATTTCATTTTAACTAAACCACAGCTTTAAGATTTAATACCTAGATTCTTGGAATTTTTGGTTGGTTTATAAATATATAGTGTATTGTTTTCCGGTAATTAGAAACACTCACCTCATATCCAGATAAAACTCTTATCCATACCCAAAACGAACTCCCATAAAATACATCGTAATTGCTCCTGGAAAATGAGAACTTTTACGAGCGTTGTTTGGAATAGAATCACAACGATTAATTTCAGGAAAAGAGAATTTTGTTTACACCTCAAGAACTATTTTTGGATCCACGACTGCCTGTTCTGTACGTTCTTAGGTTTTATTGCTCTTTCAATTCCGTGTAGAGTAGTGCTCTAATTACGATGATTTTTTCGTATAACCTTTCTTGAATGAAAGCGAAAATGTTTCCGTGAAATGAGAATAATCCTTTTCGGAATTTGATCTAGATTATCTCGGATGAAATCCAGAATTGAGATTAAGTTAATGATTTTATACGGCGTTCGCCATGATCGAATTTGAATCAAGGCTAGCTTTTATCCGTAATTCGAGATATTTTTAATTTGCTTAAACAACGCTACTGCATAAAAAAACCTACATTCAAAATAAAAAGGAACCTCATTCGATGCGATGCACAAAAGTAATTGGCCAATCAATTTTCAAATTTGAAGTCAATTTTTGATACTTGTATTAGATACATATTTTGACTTGAAATTTTAACCAGTTATGTTCACATTTAGTCCGGGGAAATTAGCCAAAAAAATGCACGAAAGAGACAAAATTCCAAATTGGCTGAAAATTGGTCCACAGCTTCCTTGGGACTTTTTAAGAAAACGATTTCGGAATCACAAAAAAAACATGGCCGCCGGAGATATCACTTTTTGTCCAAAAAATCCCTCAAAACTGGTTTTTTCGAAAAAATTTTTTGGTCAGTCACTACAAAACATTGCTTACAAAATACCGAAAATCTTGATCTTTCCGAATTATTCAAAGTATTTTTTGGCCGAAAAATGATTTTTGGAAACTTTGACCTTGAGTGAAGTTATTTCGAAGTTTGTTTTTAGGAAAGGCAATAACGTTTCGTATTAAATGATCAAACAAATTTTTCGAAAAATACAGTTTTTGAGTAATTTTTTTGCCCAAAAGTGATATCCGCGGCGGCCATGTTTTTTTTGTGATTCCGAAATCGTTTTCTTAAAAAGTCCCAAGGAAGCCGTGGACCAATTTTCAGCCATTTTGGAATTTTGTCTCCTTAAAATGCTAATTTCCCCGGAGTAATTATAAAGAAAATTTCACCAAATTTCACTAAATTTAGCAGTTTTTTCAGTTTTTTTTTGAGGTTATGTGTACATATAAAAATTTCATACTGTAACCGCTGAGAGCCAATATCATAACGAATAGCCTCAATTTTTTTCGCTTTTCTTTGACCTACACATACCGAAAAATTCTCATCTATATTTAGAAAGAACGACCAAAATAGTAAATTTTTCACAAAATGGCCGATAACTTGCGTAGCGGCGGTTGCTAGAGGTAGAAAATGTCCATGTCGTATAGTATTCGATGTAACTAATATATTAAAAAACAAATTTTGAGACTGGAAACAATTACTTTTTCACTCAAATTTGATGCTTGTCTGACTCCACTATTAATATAATATTGATTAATCTACAATATAATATTTATTATCCATAACATAACGTTTACCAATTAAACACTTAAGGGGAGGCTCTCCTACCCAGGCCATGAAAATAGGTGATTTTCAGATATTTTTTTTGGCACATAGAAATAAAATATCAAAATGCGGTTTTTTGCAAAATGTTTGTTTGATATAAAACTATTAAAATCAATTTTTCAAAAAAAAAAAAAATGGCGGCTTCCTTCAAGCAGCAGTATAGCCGTAACTTAACTTATAACTTTGCGACATCCTAGAGGCTTGTAATCTCATTGGAAACAAAAACCGTGCAAGTACCAATTAGTTCGATGTATTTAGGGTACCTTGACCCTTATTCAAGAAAATATGTAGCTACAAATTGAAATGGTACAACTGCGAAATTTGAACCTTCATTTTCGCTTGTTTTTTGTTATTTTGACCGGCTTGAAAAATTATGTATTATTAACCGTTTTTAATAATCAAGGGTCAAGGTACCCCAAATATGGTGTACTAAAACTCCTCAAAATTTTAGGCCGATTCGATAAGCGATTTTCGAGATATCGTGTCGCAAACATTTGAAAAAGTAGTTTCGAGAAAAACGCGTTTAAAGTTTGGAGACGAGTAATTTTTTCATGGACTATATAGTGCACGCGTGCCTTCAATGAGCTGTAACTTTGTTAAAAATTGAGTAACTTCAAAATCGCTCTAGGGACGTATTCTGGACATGTTAAGGATGTGAAAAATGTAAACAAAAAAAATTCGATTTTTTTGATCCTGAGCAGGAGAACCTCCCCTTAGGCAGGCCGTATTCCAAAGCTTTGCTACACGTGTTGCTTTGCTGTATAAGCCCCAAATACAAGCTGCATAGATGGAAAAATGTCAAAAGAGCAAAATTAGTTCTAGAGAGGAGGACATACCTGTAGCTTGGTATTTAATCAGGAAAAAAAGTAATAAAGGAAGAAAATACGGCACACATCCATACCTTAAAAAACAATGCTCATCATAGCTCAATTTTAATATCGAAAAAATTGGTGCAAGATGAGCAAAAGTTTAAAAAATATTATCGAATGAATAAAAAAAAATGTCGGTGAATCACTTCAATTGGTTGAAGCTAATTTAAGGAAAAAGGATACAAATTACAAAGTCGCAATAAAACCAAATGAGAAACTTGTAATAACGTTAAGGTATATGAAATTTTATTTTTTATAAAATAGTTAATTACTTTCTAGTGATAAAACAAAAATAGAGGGGGAGGCATATTCCATTAGAAATCTTCTACATTTGTTTTGCGGTCATCTCTTCCATATATGGAAGCAAACTTCTTAAAAAATAATTATTAGCATTATCAGGATCCTTTTTTTGGAATTTATCCATGCAATGAACGTGGAGTTCACTTCATTAATATTTTTTTTGTCTTTGAATTTTTCTCTTCTTTCGCTTATTAGTAGACGGGAATTAAACAAAAAATAAGCGAAGTTATGATGTAGTTGGGACGTTGGATTTTTTTGTTTTTTTTTCTTTACATATGTTAAGATAAAGCGAAAAAAAAAATTTCAGCAAAATCGGTCCTGTGATGTCCATTTTTTATGCATTTTGAGTGCATTGTTACACTATTTTTTTAATTTCCAGAGTTCTGTTGGTCGTAGAAAAATAAAATAAATTGGAAAATATTCGTGAATGAATAGACTATCGAACTGATTCGGTATAAATATATTAAAAATGAATCCTAACCTCAAGAATTTTTTTTTATTATTTTACTAAAAATGCAATAAATAACGGGAAAATAGTCGGATTTGATTTGGATTGGATTTTGTGGTTGAAATTTCAAAATAAAATTTCGATTTTTACGGCAAGAATTGTCACTTTTCGAAAAATATTAAAATTGCCGCCATTTTATGCCAAATCATCGTACGGTAATTTTTTTTTAAAATTGTAGGTTTTTTTATGTATTTTATTGTGAGCATACGCAATACTTCGTTAATTTATTTAAAATGCTCATTTTAGGACTTTGAAAAACATAAAATTTCAATTTTCAATTGATTGCCTTTTGCTTATAGTCCGGGGAAATTAGCAAAAAAAAACGCACGAAAGGAGACAAAATTCGGAAATGGCTGAAAATTGGGCCACAGCTTCCTTGGGACTTTTTAAGAAAACAATTTCGGAATCACAAAAAAAACATGGCCGCCGGAAATATAGCGGTTTTCCGGTGTTTTCCTTATATCTCGGTTTCTATAGGTCGTACAACCCCGTACAAAGGCCCTAGATGTTGACAATGAAATTCTCTACAACTTTAATTCTTACAAAGATGTTGACTCGATTAACCCTTTCAAAGTTATTCAAGGTCAAAGTTATCAAAAATCACTTTTTGGCCAAAACATCACTCAAAAACTGCTTTTTTCGAAAATTTGTTTTGATCAGTCAATACGAAACGTCATTGCCTACAAAAAAGCCTGTTGCCATTTTTTCGAAAACTTAACCCTTTCGAAGTTATTGAAGGTCAAAGTTTCCAAAAATCAGTTTAAATGCTAATTTCGCCGGACTATTACTATGAAAAGCTACTTGCCAACTATGAAAAAAGGCAAAAAATTGAAAAATGGATAATTACGACTTCTTTATAGGTTTCTTACTACTGGGCGGAGTTTTCGGGATCTAACATATTCATTTTATTCAGGTGAAAAACTTGTCGAGTTTTATGGGATACTTTGCAACCATTGCCAATTCCAAATGAAGAAACATGGAGCATTATTTTTTACGATTTTTACGATATACTATATGTAACCTTCCCAATTGCCTTGACTCAATAGATCGGAAACATATTCGATTGAACATGTTTCCTAACACCGGATCTACTTATTTTAATTATTATTAAGGAGTTTTAATGGCTTGTGCAGATGCATGCACATGGTATGTTTACAATGATAGATTCCAATAATTCTGAAATACCAAAAGCTCAAAGTTGGAAAATGATATGATTTTCATTACTTCTTTCGTGGAAGCTTTTCCTTTGACTACTTTTCTTATGCGACCTTATCCTAAAAAAATATTAAATCCAAAGAGACGAATATTTAATTATAGATTATTGCGAGGTCGAAAGTCAGTAGAATGTGACTTTGGAATGCTGACTTTAAAATTTAGAATATTTCATAGGCCTATTAAATCTAAAAGCGTAGATACTGTAACAAATATAGTAAAAGCAAGTTGTGTATTACACAATTTGATTCGCATAAAAGAAGGTGTCCTGGGCCAAATTAATAAATTTGCTACAGAAAATCAGTTACCGATATTAAACTGCCCAGAAGACAATTACAACCCCAAAACCACCGCAATGAAAAACAGAGATTATTTAACAGAATATTTTGTGACCAGTGCCGGATCCATTCCTTTAAATAAAAAATAATCTCAACTTTCACTTTTTAAGCTGCATGCTTCTTATGTCGCTACGATTCAGATGACGACTGACGAAAAGCGGCATGTGCAGCTTGCTTGAAAGCGACAAATGTAGCTAAGGTGCAGACGCATGATCAGTATTCGGCTACCAAATTGTTAACTTCCCAGTAGGAAGTTATTGTAATCGGTCCGAAAATCGGATTCGAAATTTTCAATGAATTTACACGTTTCAAGGTCCCAATAGCATTTTAAGCAAAAATTTGAGAAGAAATATGTGTGTGTGTGTACGTACGTATATGGTGATTTTTTCCTGCACGATTTCGCGCGAACCGAAAAAGATATCGACTTCGTTCAGGTGCCGTTCGAAGCGTGTTCAAGGAAATATGATCTGAAAAGATTTTCATAAAAATTGGTCGAGCCGTTTTTTTGTTTGAACGACTTAAGTGATTTTTGTACCAGCACGATTTCGCGCGAACCAAAAAAGATATCGACTTTGTTAAGGTGCCGTTCGAAGCGTATTAAAGGACATATGAATTGAAAAGATTTTCATAAAAATCGGTCGAGCCGTTTTTTTGTTTGAACGACTTAAGTGATTTTTGTACCGGCACAATTTCGCGCGAACCAAAAAAGATACCCACTTGGTTAAGATGCCGTTCAAAGCGTGTTAAAGGAAGTATGATCTGAAAAGATTTTCATAAAAATCGTCGGAGTCGTTTTTTGTTTGAACGAATACTGGGAAGTTAATCTTGTGGACCGAAAGGGTCAAAAGCCACATCCCAACTAGTTTTGCAGTGTTTTTATATGGAACAAATCGTTACATGCCGCTTTGCTACATATCTCGCCAAACGACATGTGACAAAAAGCTGCTTATGCAGCTTTGGTATACGGTCGGCCTAAGTGTTGACTCATTAAACGCCGCTAAGTGTTTAAAATTCATCTACAACTTTAAGCAAAAGAAAGTTGAAGCAAACCCGTGTCGGATAATCAACGAACTGCCAAACACTCTTAACCAATCTTGGTCGAACATCCAGGAACATTTGCAGCAGATTTGTAAAGTATGCAGAGCAAGTGTGATGTAAAAGAACGAAATCATCTTTCCGGTTACCCTAAAGCGTTTTTACTTTCATTAGGGCTATGTTTTTTTAAATGTCTTTCAAGGGCTTCTCCCCTTAAGTGTGTCTTTGATCCTACTACCAATATTATGATGCTTTCTTCTTGCTACGGTGCAGAGATAGGTTTGTAACAACTTTTTACATATTTGTTTCTCTGTAGAAACACCTAATATTTTTAATATAGTTTTTTTGTTTATTCACTGTAAACTCAAGTGTTTAGCTGCTAAACACTTAAAGCATTTAAATCGTTGTAGACGAAATTTAAACACTTAGCGGCGTTTAATGAGTTAAACATTTAAGTGTTTAATTAGCAAACGTTTGTAGGGTGTTTTTGGTTATGAATAATACAAATTATGTTGATAGAACTATTAATCAATACTATATTAAAACATAATACTATCATTGCAAAAAGTGAAAAAAAAACAAAAAAAAACAAAAAAAAATCCAACCCAAGTGCCGTTTTTCCAAGCGGTCCCCCGACTAAGTACAAACGACTTCCAATATTGCTTAACTTCCGTGATAGAACGAGATGCGCTTTACTGAATATGCTAAATGGTACCCTTGGCGGCAGTTAGCATAATTGCGGGAAGTATAGGTCGCTCATATTTTTTCGTCTTATCACTGCAAATCTCAGCTTTTGAAAGTGTTTTATTTCAAAACGCTTAAAACGTTTTATTTTGACGTCACCCATTTGATTAACATTGTAGACATTTTTTAAACGTTTTGAAATAAAACACTTCTAAAACCTCAGATTTGCAGTGATACTGATAATTTTAAATTCGTAATACTTAAGCATCTTTACGGTTTTATTTTCATATTAACCAAATAACTGTCAACAAAGGCGTAAAAATTCAAGATAAACTAAGTTAAATAAATGAAAACAACAAATGAAGTAAGAAAAGGCCAAAAAATGAAGAATATGTATATTCTAAAATAATTTTGGATGTGATTTTGGTTACTTATTTTACTTCTGTTTATTACTCAAATAACAACAATTGCATTCTTTTGGCCCTTTTGAAAAAACAATTTAAAAGTTTTTTATCAGATCTCGTAGAGAATTTTGAGACCTTTAATTTAAAAAAAGAAAGAAAAGAAAAAAGAAAGACGTGAACTCGAGATATTTAACTTTTTGTATTTTGGCCAATTGCTAATTAACAAATACATATTTTAAGCTATAATTTGGACTGTATCACTTTGAAACCTATACTATTCATTTTTTAAGTTTTATAGAAACTTATTTTCAAGCATTATAGTGTAAGTATTATTAATTGAGTGATTTTTTTTGTTTTTTTTCATAATAACTTCCCTGTTTCTTGAAATTCTAGTTTTTTTGTAAGATAATAAAAATTACCCGATAAAATTGAATGATTTTATTTTTTTTATTTCTGAAAATAGTACCTCTAAAATGGATCACCCAGGATTTCATTAGAGACACTTCCCACCCCTAAACACTTTACCGTGTAAAAATAAAACGCTAGAGCGTTTAGTTCCCCATAAGTGTTTTATCATAACTAAGTGTTTACCTTCCCAAGTGTTTAATTGGCGAATAAGTGTTTTACTTTTAGACACTTGCGCTTAGGTTAGAATTTTTTGGTAAACACCTTACGCATTTAATTTCTGTTGAATGCTTTAGGTGTTTAAGAATCAAACACTTAGGGTTTAGATTTTGTAAATTTAACGCTTCTTCTGTTTTAAAAGTAAACATTAAATACTTTATCGTTTAGAAATAAAACACTAGAGCTAAACACTTGGATTTGCAGTGTTTACACTTATTTTATTTGCTCAAGAAATTTAATTTTTCTTTCTTAATAATTTTTTCGTATCCCTTCGGACTATACTAAGTATTTTTCAAGCTTGTTAAATACACTTCTCTTGATTGGTTTTTTATTTCACTTTTAGTTAACAAAATAAACAAGTCGAATAGTTGTTAAGACTTAAGCTTCATTGATTATATACACAAAGTAAAGTTTATTAAATAAAATCATAGTAATTCGATGCTAATTCTAATAATATTTATTTTACATATTCAACAGCTGCTCCCAACAAATGTAGTTGGTTGAAAAAGGTCAACAGCCTGTATAAATTTAGGGTCAGGTCCTTTCTTGAATCAACAAATATCGAGGCACACAAAACCATATAAGTACACAAACTACGTATTATTAATGTATTAAGAAAATATTGAAGCAAACATGTTGATTTTTGTTTATTTAGATACAAAAATAGTCGTGAATAAAATGATTACTACAACAGATTCCTATAATAAAATAAATGTATAAACGTGATAAGCCGTATGTTAACGATAAACATATTTCCGCAACATAAAACAACAAAAACAGGACACAGCTCGACCATATTTCTTTCAATTACTTCTCTTTTCTCCATCCACAAAATAAATAAATAAGAAATTGTTCACAGATTGCCGCAGATTGAAAAAAAAGGATCTTAATTACGACCCAAAAGGATCTGTTTTATTTCCATGGATTCCTTACGGGGCTTGGCTAGTGAACAAAACGTGCTGCATTCATCTGCTTCCTCTTGTAGGACGTGTCTGACGCCTATATATATATACAAAAGCTCTAATTGCAGGATGGCTACTTCCTTATACAGAGCGTAACACACGCACAAAACACGAGATTCGTATTGAAGGATTTCTCGTCTCAAAAAAAAAAATAATAATAAAAAAATAGGACGAAGGACATAAAACATAACTTAGCACGGAAACCGAATATTTCAGGCCTAAGAACGTCAGTTTCTAACTGTGTTGGTTTAAGGATCCCAATTAGAAGAAGTGTAATTCAAAACCGCGCATTAATCCTTAAGACGTTGAAAAAACCGCGCGTGGGTTTCAGGGTGCTGGTGAATGGTCGGGATTTATCCAACAAATTCCTTTTCATTAATCTCGCTTCTTTCTAAACTGAAATAAATGTCGGCAGAAGATACCAAAAAAAAGGTGCAAATCCCGAATTTAGTTTTTGGCTGCTCATTTATAAAGGACTGCACCAGTAGTGGGTGGAGACGGTGTCCTTGAGTATTGAAAGTTCTCTTTGAGGATTTTTGGAAATTTATAGGATTAGTTACCCTTAAACATTTTTCGGGGGTGGTTTTCCAAAAAAGTTTGAATTTTTTGCGAAATACAAAGCGATTTTCGTTGTGGGTTCTTTAAGTTATTAGCGGACGTGTTTGGAATTCATCAGGCACAAGGGTGGGTCCTTAGGGGATAAATTACAAATAACCACACACGCCGATCCGTAAAAGTAATTTGTAATTCTGAATAGGCCAAAATATATATGTATACATAAATATAGTAAAACTTGAACACATATTGACGTTCTTTTGTATGTGGTGTGAAAGTTAATACAGGTTGATAAGATAATCCAAATGTACACAAAACTAGCTATGAGGGGTTAGAGACTGTTTACCTTTTCTGGGTTCACCGGAAAGCTAATAATTAGAGTTAATCCCAAAGTCGCAATATGTTTACACTTCACACTTTCCGATCAGCTATGGCTCAAAACATTTTACCATCAAAATTAACACACACTCTCGATCAACAACACACTATTACTACTTTCTCCAGTGAAAGCAGCAACTAACGAGCTTGCCAACACCTGATAAAATATGGATTTTTTGTTACTACGATTTTTCTTCTATTTTCTTTTATTTTTTTTTTTTTTGTAAATTCGTTTTGGTCCTGTTTTATTTTTCCAGCTTCTGTTTTTTTTCACTTACGATTGTGGCTCAAAAAGGAGTCAACTTGTTGGGGGTTTCGTACAACCGTAAGTCTGACATCCGACTGGTGTTGGATTGGAAAAATTTTCCTTTGGAAATATAGAAAGCAACAGCTGCAATGAGGGTTCACCGAACATGCGGGTGGTAAAGCTTAAGGTATGCCTTTTTTGTTGGGGGAAGGATGGTGAAAATTGTGAAAGCTTTCGAGTTTTATTTACATTTTTCCCGGGACAAGGGTGGCCAGATTGGCAGTAATATTGGCAAATTGAAAGCTTCTATGAGAGCGTGAATGATTCAAACGTGTATATAGGCACTAAAATTGCAATTAGAACGGACGTACTAAAATATTAACTTAATTACTGCTAGAATTTAATTAGTCTCTGTCTGATGATTAATCTAGACTTATTGATTTTAGTTTTAGCGACATGGAGATAACAAGTTCTTAAGGTTATTATTTGTATTTATGATTTATTTTCATTTTTTTTATTATTTTTTTCTGTATAGAATTTCACCAATATCACAAAATATCACAAAATTTAAAGTAATCAACAAAAAATTTGTGTTTCAATTTAATTCTCATGAAAGCATGAAAAACTAAAAAGCTGTAATAGTGCCAAAAAAAAAACTAACATTCAGTCCCTAGTTATGGTCCCATTGAAAATCAGACCCGAGTAATCACATTCCTTCCATAGAAGTAAGCTATCTCAGCTGCTGAATGAGTTCATCCATTTGGGGGTTTTGGCTTAAAACCTTTGTTTCATTATTCAACTTTTGGGTGTGATTATTAATTAAGTTCGTGCATTATCCAAACAGCTGGTGAATGACAATTCGTATAAATCTATGTGTTATACTATGAAATTTAATATATGCATCCCTTGCATATGAATTGGTGGGGAAAAAGGATAATGGATTTTAAGAGAATTTATAATTGAAATATTTGGTGGTTAACCTTAAGAATAAATCAAGTATGAAAGTTTTTACTACTTTAATGTTTTAATTGTATTCTATTTAAAAATAATTAGGGTATTTACTATTATTTGTGATAACTAATGTGTACTATTAGTCCAATCAATCTACAATAGCTCCTTGTAAATTTAGCGTTAATTGCCAACAGGAAACAAAAAATATGGTTATATAGGAAAAAACATTCGTTTGACGTTCGATTGTAAAAACTAACTTTTTGAGTCTGTTTTTTCATTATTATTATGTTTTTGGGGGTCATTTTAAGTACGGGAAAACCTTTTAATAGACTTTTTGTTACTTGTACGTGATAGTACAAGTATTGAAGAAAATTTTAAGCTCTAGAACGGTACTCTAGAAGAATCCGCAGACCAAGAGGAGCGTTTTTAGAAGAACGCCTTTTTTTACAAAAAGTGAAATTTCAAGGAAAGTGTTCAATATTTTGCAACAAAAATAAAACTGTCTTTTCAGCTAGCAAGAAGCAATATTTTTGCCAAATAGCAAATATCCAAGATGCGTTAAACAAAAGTTATTAACAAATTAAAAAAACGTGAATTTTAACAGTTTTTTGCTTTTATCTCTATGTTTTGTGCTCTAACCGAGTGGCGGCGAACCTTTTTATATGCGCGTGCCAGAAAATTACAAATATTATTTATCGGGTTGCTGGCGTGCCGGACAGTTTTTACTTTTGGTGTTTCAGAATTTTATTTAGACAAAAATTAATATACAAAAATAATATATTACCAGAATTAAAATTGACAGAACCATCATAACTATTAAATTGCAGGAAAATCAAATATTTTTAAATTTAAAGAAAATTATATTATAATATTGGAATTTTCCATCAACGCCTATATTCACAATCACAATACAACTATAGATTAAAATTACCGAAAAACAACTCAACAAGACTTTGAAGCAACTCAATTGAAACAATATTCCGGGAGACCGCGGTTTTTTGTAAGATAATGAGCACGTGCGACATATAGTCAGATTAGCTATTAACAAAAAGTATGAAACATTGGCACCAGTCCAGGGGTTGCGCGGGTGCGTTTCTGCACAATATTGTTATAAATATGTAGGAATTCCGGTTCAAATGCGAAATATGAGCAGCTATGAAACCTTGACAGTATGTAGTTTATGGATAACTAATAACGAAAAACCATTTCTTAGACCTGGCCGAGGTTGCAAAATGGTTTTTACACGCTGCTGATTATGCAAAATTTCCCAGAAAATTGCAAAAATAATAAGCCATATAACAGAGGATCTGAAGCAGTACAAGGTTGTACATAGTAACAGCCACAAAAACTCCTTGTCATCAGCATTGAAGCAAACGGTCAAACCTTTCGCGAACGATATTTATAGAAATATGCTATTTCATATTTCGACGGGAGCGATTAATCGCAAATTTTTTGCTCAGGTTTGATCAAAAAGGGAAGAACTCAAGTCAGCATTGTATTGATGAGTGTGCTACCAATGAAAATCGTGTCGAGCGCCCTACACGTAGATTTAAAGTAGGTACGTACATTTGCTGAAATGATCGCCAAAGAAAAGTAAGGCAGTGGACGGAAAAGTAATCGAGTTGAAATTGTAACGCGATTTATTCGGGCAGCTGTTAAATATTCCGTTAAGAAAAAACTTTCGGCATAGATAAAGTATTAACATAAATCTTTCAAAAAATTTGGTCGAGCCTTTTCTTTGTTTAAACGACGTTCTGACTTTGGTACCTGCACGATATCGCACGAACCAAAAACGATATTGAATTCTTTGAGGAAGCATATTAACGAAAACATGCTCTAAAAATTTCATAACATTCAGTCGAGCCCTTTTTTTGTTTAAATGAAAAGACTTCGGCTAAGAATCACAAGCACTAGTTTAGCATTAGTTTTTCTAATATCTAATAAACTCGTTGGAATGAGACCCATTCTAAATAAAGTTACCTGTTCTGGATTCGGCACAGCGATAGCTTCCCAACAAGACATCACTTGTCAAAATCCGAGCGCTCTCGTGCAAAATCGTTCAAAAATTACGTTACCCTTTACAAACATGAGGAGTTTTACAAACCTTAGATCAGTACTTTTTGGACAGGAAATTGTTTTCCACCATCGACCATGCGCTGTAGAGAGGCGAACGAAGTACGAAGGAAATGTTCGTTTGCTAACGTTCGGGAAAAATAAATTCTCTAGAAAAATCCTGTAGATTTACCACTTCATAATATTCTACATTAATCATACTGGGAAGTTGATTGTGTGAACCGAAAGGGTCAAACCCACAACTTTTAGATTTGTTTCAAAGCAGCACGAAGTGCAAAGCAAAAGAGAAAGTGAGTCAGCGATACCATCTATCGGATTCGCCAAGGAAATTGCCTTTGTTTCGTCGTGCATACAGTCGTGTTCACGCTTGCGGAATCCGGCCCCTGGACTATATGTAAGTACATGATTGTACACTTTGCAATGACTGGACGGGTTCATTTTAAAAAAACACACGCAACTTCATCCAAAACATGGCTTAATTTTTAAATTAATTTATGTTAAGGTACTAGTACACAAATAAAAGCAAAAAAAAGGGCAAATTTTTAAAAATTGATTTCTCAGAACCCTTAATACATATTAATGTAAACTTTTTTTTAAAAAATTATTGTATTCTTAAATAAAACAAAACAAAAATTTTTTTTAGTTTCGACTATTTGTACCATTTCTATATGGCGCCGAAGTCAAGGTCAAGGAAAAATTTATGTCTCCATGGCAGAGAGTAACCCTACGGATTGGCCCGGCCGATTTTGAAAAAACTTGTTTTATTTTGTTTATTAACATATTCCTTACATCTATTTACCAAAATATTTAAAAAAAAGGTCAGCAATTTTATTTTTTAGGGATAAAAGGGTTAAAAAACAAAGCCCCATTTTAAAATTTTTTTTCCTACTACTGAAATGCAACTTTCTATTATCGATTTTTACTTATGGTGGTAAATAGATGTGGGCAATACATTACTCTTTAAGAGTCTTTTTGATTTTTTGTTTCAGACTTGCCAATCCGTACGGTTACTCTCTGCCATGGAGACATACATTTTTCCTTGACCTTGACTTAGGCGCCATCTAGAAATGGTACAAATAGTCGAAACTAAAAAAAAATTTTGTTTTGTTTTATTTAAGAATAGAATAATTTTTTTAAAAAAAGTTTACATTAATTTGTATTATGGGTTCTGAGAAATCAATTTTTAAAAATTTGCCCTTTTTTTGCTTTTATTTGTGTACTAGTACCTTAAATCCAATTTAACCCTTCGCATGCCTGGTGGATGAAAATCACACCGCATACCTGGTGGGGTCTGACAGACCCCCCATTTCAAATAATATTTTATCTCAGAAAATGATATAAAACTTATTTTTTTTTGCTATGATTCGGTTGAAATACTATTAATCTACATTATTAAGAAAAAAATAAAAAAATAGTTTTAGTAAATTAGTATTTTTATTAAATTATACAAAAACTCTTAAAAATGTCAAACAAAAATTAACCTCCATTGGATTTTAGACAAAACAAAAAAAGAAGCAATATTATTTATTTCTAATTATTGTTTTGTTTTGTCAACCTTAAATTCTTTAAATTTAAGATGAAACGTTTCGTCCTTGCCAAAAAAATACCTTTCCACAAGGATAAAAAATTATGACAAATAAGACCTCACATCACTTTACACAAGTCCTTCTCACAAGGAAGCCAGCTTGTGACTGCGTGCGAATAAGGGATTGTTTTCACGGCTAGTTCATAAACCGAAGCTAGCAAGAGCGACAGTTCACGTAACTTTGCATTTAAAAAGATATGTCAGGTTTTGTATCAAGTGGGGTCGCTGGGACCCCACCAGGCATGCGAAGGGTTAATATAAAATCGTTCACGTGCCAGCAAAATTTTCGTACGTGCCAACTCTGGCACGCGTGCCATAGGTTCGCCACCACTGCTCTAACCTATAACTCTATATATATATATATATAAATCGAAAGATAATTTGAATACCTACAACTTTATAATTTGATTTTTTCGAACCGTGCTCTAGTTTTTTTGTTATTCGCAAAAAAGCGTTTTTTTTCACTTTTCGGAATTTTTTAGGTTAGGTTCGCCATGCTAAATTCAAGAACAAAAAACGCTATCTTTTTTAGAGTTTTTTTTCCTATAAAACCATATTTTTTGTTTCCTGATGGCAATTATTAGATGGATTTTTGTAGCTTGATTGGACTATATAGTTAAAATCAGAGTTCAACACTTTTGTGGAAGAAATTAAAATTTGAACAGCAAAATAAGTTCGATTCTTGTTCATAAAACTTACACTTTGAGACTAGCATGAAGAGTAATAATATATTATATAATTGTTATCGACTTCTCTTACTGAGCGCACAACTATCTATAAATGGAAATTTTTCAAACGAAAATATTTCACAACAGGAAAACGTTACAAATCGAAATTCAGGGAGTCTCTCAAAACCGTAAATTTACCAAAAAAGTTCAAAATGACTTATTTGTAGCCATATGCACAGGAAAATCTTCCAAAATTCTTCTGAAGCGCGACCAGGAAGCACTTCAAATTTGATTCCAGATGAATCTGCTGCCACTTTCCCCGCTGGGATACTCGTATAACGATGGTAGGAACACGAGCAGATGGTTCCTTATTTTTGTTAAGGCCCTCGTACCTCCTCGGAGCGAGTATTTTACGTGATTTTTAAAGAAGGATTATGAGGAAATGGTAACAGATATTGAGATAAAACTTTTTTTATTTGTTTAGAAGATTAATAAATTGTACAATAAATTTTTTGTTTATTTTTTTTATTGCATCATTTCCGCCTCCCAAATAAAATGCTGGAACACTGCAAAAAATAAGAAAAAATTGGCTGGCGTGAAATCTCGACTTTGGAGCAACTAAAAAAAAACAAAAAATTCGCCGTAAATAAGACACTTGAAATTTGGGAATGACGAGTTGTTTTTTAAAAAATATTTTTTTTTGAGAAAATGGCAAATAGTTAAAGTTAAAGTCCGAAAAAAGTCTACATTTTTCAGTCTAAAGAAAGATGTAAATTTTTTTTCAGACACTTTATCAGCAAAATGGATCGATGTTCCCTAAAAAATAGTTAGAAAAACACAAACAAAAAATAAAGGGTAAATTCGGCGATTATATTTTGAGTTATCACGCCCGCCAAATTTAAAAATCATGTTTCGAGTTCAATGAGTTTAAAGTTTCAAAATAAGTTTTTTCTTATATAAAACTTAAAAAGTTATAAAATTATCTTGTTAATACTAATAACAAGTAAAAAGAAAAAGAATAAAAAAACATTCTTGAGGACTAAATGAAGACATTTATGAAAAAAAAAATTTCGAAAATGTTTTTTTTCGAGACGGTACGAGGGCCTTAAAGCGTAAGCTGAAGACTCATTCTTTGTACTACCAGTACCACCAGTCTGTAATGTCGTTCATGTCATGATGCGGTGTCTAGTATTAGACTTAGGCTGAAGGGCAGATGAAGGATGTTATTATTATCCTACTTTAACTTTACCCTTTTGGGGGGCACTGGGTTTCCACAAAGCTTCTCCATCAGACTCTAGTTTGTGCAATCATCTTGGTTTCAATCCAGGATTTGTCAAAATTTTCGTTATCTTTCATTACTGTTCTTCTCCATGTATTTTTCGATCTACCGACAGCGACGAAATACGCTTATGTATTTTCAAATTTTTCCTTCAAAATTTGTTGCGACTGGACTACGGAACGGGAATGACATCCAGGGATTCTACTGCGCATGGGAAACGAGAGTTTCTCGTTTTCTTCTTTTTTGATTTTACTCTAACGCATTATATTCTTTTCGCACGTCCATTTTCTTTTCTTTATCTGTATTATTAGTTCATGTCTTTGTCAAGTTCCATAATTCTATGTTTGTTATTTTTCTGGGCCTGAAAATTTGACTTATAATACGTAAAGATTTATTGTCGAAATTTGTTTATATCCACTTGGTTAATAAGCCAGATTTCACTGCCAGAGTTATATGGATTTCACACAGGAGTTGAAAATATTTAACTTTACATTTCTAGATAGTACCGATGATTCCCACACTTTCCATAATCTTTTGAATGCACATCTAGCTTTTTTGAAGTAAAACCTCCTTGCTCAAGTTCCGAGGATTTTGAAGTGAAAGTTTCCTTCTCCCGTTCTGGGGATTCGAGCAGCTACGAGTGAATTCAGAATTGGCCACAAAAACAAGGATAGTGGTATGAAACGGCAGTTGCCTTCTCACTCATTTACAGCTGTCACAATTCAGAATCGGCAACGAAAAAAAGAACAGCCGTGTGAAACGGAAGTTACCTTCTCACTGTAATGTGCAAGTTTTGTAACACTAAATTTCATAATTGAATGAATGCACAAGTACACTAACAATTTAGTTTCCACTTTATTTCGTTTAACATTTTCGATTTTAACAACTTAAGCTGATGAATTTCACGAACATCACCGCCAAAAGAGCAATTTTCCATATTGCTTCAACAAAGTAGCTGACAGCGACAGCCATGATAGCAATTAAGTGATGCCATATAAAGAAAATTCTACCAAACCAGCAGGAAAATATTTACAATTTATTTAAATTTGTTCATAGATGTCAGAGGCATCGGTAAAGTAAAAATGAGGAGTTGGTTATTTAAAAAATTAAGATTGTGTATTAAAGATTGTTATTTCGTTAATATTATACGTATTGACAGTTTCACTTCTGTCTTGTGTTCTTTAATACACAATTATTTTTTTAATCCTTCTTAATATATCCTTCCTCGCACCTCCTTCCGTAGTAATTCAGTTCAATAATGTTCAATTAAATTCGCATAAGTGGCTTCACCGGCTAAAGTCCAGTTCAGTTGTTGCTGCTTTTTTCCAGAAGTTGGGAATACAAAAGCTCAATGGAATGGCTTTCCATTATTCCAGTTGATTACTCTCTTGAGCGAGCGAGCTTTTGGGCGAACTGAGGTCTGTTTAATCCTAGAAATTGTATGCGAACTGAGGTTATTTTAAAGTCCACTTCACCAATTTGCTGGAACCTGAGCAGTTCTACCGGTGAAGCCGGGGTATAAATGAAATGTCGGGATATAAGTGAAGAAGCGGTGGGGAACAAAAAAAATAATTCAGCAGGTCAAAAAATCAGTAAACTTTGTTTTCTCACTTATATTTTCTACACTCCCCATCGTCATTTTACACAGTTATATTTTCGCGAACTATTTCTTTCATGTTGCTCCACAGCTCTCCTTTAAAAAGCAGGTGTTTCTGTGATCCACAAAGACAAAATGTTAAGCCCGAGCTGTGATATTTAAATCCCACAACGCCCCTGCTCGAGCGCAATTCCTTTATTTGACGTGGCTTCGAAAACCACCCTGGTTTGGAAAAATCTTCCGCAGTCTTTTTTTCCGAACTTCTACAACCCTCAAAAGTTTAAACTCAGTGTTCAACGCCAACCTCTTCTACTTGTCATCCTCATTTTTGTACTACTCATAACCCCGACCTTATTCTTTCTCCCGACAAAGCTTATTACTAGATATTGCACCATGGCGGATTTATAGTAGAGTAAAAACCATAAAAGTAGACAACGAGTGTCCCATTCGCTCTGGTTGTTTGAAAGCGCAGGTTTTTCACTCAAACAAACAGAGCTAATGGAAAGCTCCTTGTCTTCTTTTATGGTTTTTCCTCTACAAAGGGTGATTGTTGAGCTTAGTTTTGTCACATAAAACAAGCGTGGGACTATTAAAAAGACTTTTCTCAACAAGGAAATTCGAGTATTCGAGTAAAACATTTTTTAATGTATGGATTCGAATTTTTAAGTTGTGAGTAATTTGGGAGTTTAGAAGAGTCTGCTTCGATTTGTTCCGTGAGTAGTAACACGATTCGGTCGTTCAAAACTGAAACACCAAAAAACGATGAAGATTCTTAGTAATGCTTCATATCTACAAAACGATTTTTTTGAAAATTCGCTCGATAAGATTATAGTCTACGAGTAAATGGTCGTGTTATCGTATTTTATATTACTTGTCGAATAAAATTTTATAAATTAACATACATATTAATAAAAAAACGGAATAATTTTAGAATCTAACACTAGTTCAAATTCCATAAAAGTGTAACGACATTTAGTCACAGTTCAACGACACAAAAGCACGCGTCCATTTTATTACCATCATTATGAAAAAATCGCGCGCCAGATAAACGCGGAAATTCGTCTTATCTAAATAGGCCGAAAATTGAACAGCGAATGTATTTCTAATTTGTGCTAAAAGCCGCTTCACTAGAATCAAGTTATGCAGCTTGGAAAATTAGCTTATCTCTTCCCGAAGCGCTTTTTCGCTAGAGAAACTACAACTAGGAAATGCGCACTGCCCGCGTTATCAGAGGTGATTTTGATTGAATCAAAATTTTAATTGAACCAAAGTTACTGATAGCAGATAATAAACGGATGCAACTGTTTTATATAATGCACGCTTTTATTGCTGTTTTAAATGGATAAGCCTTGGTATTGTGCATTGTTGATTTTTGATTCGGTTCGGACCAGCCTTCAGAGCCAGCTGGGTGGGCCGGCAGTATACTAAGCACGGTATGAGTAATAGGGCCATAAAGATAGCTCGGTTAAGCTTGTTCCTCCCCTTTATAGCTCGTTAGTAGTTGGTACTATTACTACCCGTAAAAAAGCCTATTTTTATACCAAAGTTAATCTCTTTTGCGCCTCTCATTGGCCTCACGTATTACGCTACGGTTATATGGCGCTGATAAGCCGTGAACTTGAGTCGGTTTTGATTTTCTTTTTTATTTTGTTTTTATTGTTATTTAATTTTGGTTGTTTTTTTTATCACATACATCCCGCGATAAAGCTGCAGTAAATTGTCCTCGTCACGTATAAGATTTTCAGGTGATTTTGTGGTTTTCTCTCATGTAAGCGAAGGGAGGAACTTGGATTTTTTGGTAGCATGGCGAAGTGGTTGGATTGGAGTGCTTTAAAATTCAGGAAGTTTCTTGCATTTTTTTAAATTAAAAATTGTCCGCCTAAACTTTTTATATCGGAATTTTTTGAATGGAGAAGTTTATTTTCAGTTTAAAGATGAGCTTAAAGATAAAATCATTGCAAAGACAGTTTTATTTAATATATTTAAAATTATTGATTTATTTACAATATTCAAAAATTTAAGGGATATTTTTGGCTCGTCCTGTATTATTTGCAAAAAAAGCATAAGAATTATTCCTGGTATTTTGTTTGTTAATAATGTTGAAAATCTTTGAAAAAGGAAACATAAAAAAATATTTCAAGTTAACTTTCGAGTTATTGTACTCTCTGTCACTGTAATTTCCATATTTTTGCTTCCACGTGTCGGATCCTCAACCCTGAGTAACCTAGGTTTAGCTTGCGGCTTCAAGTTCTTAGCAGGGCTAGATCAGGGACAAGCTGGAGGAGTAGACAGTTTTAGGATGGCCTAGGACAGATGTATTGGCAAACTGAATCTACATCAATATGCAGGTTGATACAGAAGAGTAGCGGAGAATTTCTAAAGCCGTACGGGCTCGTATCTTCCTTAAAGATTTCAGCCTTCGCCTCAAGTAGTAGTCGGCGTAAAACTAAAGCTTAAATACAGTAGAAAGTATAAGCTTAGAGGTGTTGTAAAGCCCGATATCATCATTGATGTCCGTGGTTCGAACCATCTAGGCCTTTACCCTTCCCAAGCCAAATAATATATCTTCTGCCTTTTTAGTTTTCGCTCTTTACACCAACTACCTGGATAATTGCTTGTAAGCAGAATGAGGGCCTCGGTAGTCTAGGGAGTGAGGCGCCTGGCTACTATCCCAGAGGTCCCGGGTTCGAATCCCGGCAGAGCCCCACGGTCCCTCGCCTTTCCCACCTTCTTTCTTCTTCCCTCTTTACATTCCTCCTGTCATAGCCTTCCAAGCGCATGTCATTCGTTGGTTGATGGGATTTGAACTCGTTTCAGGAGGCATAACACTCCAGCGAGTTGTTTCTCATTGCCCCGATGTAGCGATAGAAATGGTTGGCGGTTGTGGCAGTTCCTTCCTACTTCTCTTTCCCTTCACTATCTATCGATTAGAGCTTGCTGTTCGACATTGCACTCTATACGAAGAAAGTAGATTGTCGATAGTACAGGGGGCTTTCCCTGAGCTCTAGTCTTCCACATAAAAAAAAAAGAATAGGGCATAACGAAAATTTTAACAAAATTGAAACAAGTTCATGAAATATATGGACGAAGTGCATAGTCAGCTGAAATTCTTTTTGGATGCAAAACATATATACATATGTCGCCCATTGCAGTAGATTAGAAATTTTATTTGTTATAAGACCACTTTCCAGGAGAGATCATCTTAAACGCTCTTCCGATTGTGAAGTTATAGCTGGCAGGTTAAACACTGCATTTCTGATATTATTATCTGTGCATTGCCCATTTTACACTTCTACAAAGAAATCTTTATTCAATTTCTTCCATCAAATCAATCCATCAGGTTTTTTCAATCTTAATTTAATTCATAAGCTTTTATACAGAAAAATAGCTAAAACCTTAATTGACTCTTGAAAAACTTTGCCTTTAAAGCGTTAACAATGATCAATATTTAAATTTTTTTATCATATAAAAAAGTACAGTGGGCCTCTTATGGCGGGAACGATTCGAGACTCCACAATGGCGAGATCTACGAGTGCTAGTAGTACAGCTTTGCCGGTTTTGGCGCAGTGTCGGGTGTGGATGTGGGCTTAGCTTGAAGCTTGACTTTTTGTTTAATCTTGGCTTGAAGCTTGAATGTGAGTTTTATTCTGGAGAACCACCTTTGTGGTGAGTTTTACGTAGGGTGCAAAGCTTCCAGTGAGCTTTAATATTCTAGAGATGTCGCCATTAACCTTGATATTCTGGACTACAACCAATAATGTCACTGTTACAGAACCAACATAGCTGTACTACTTGAAGCAATTAGTTAAGATTGTGAAGCGAATTGTTTCAATATTTAAAAGTTTTCTTTCCTAATTTATCGGAAGCCAAAATAAAACCTGCTACTTTCGTCAGATTAAAAATAAAGATATAAAGGCCAGGAACGAAATTTCACAGCTATGTACTTAATACTCACGAAACAATAAAAAAAATAATCGTTTATAAAAATTCATTGCAAAAGTTTTTTCTTACTATACGTACAATGAAGAGATGAAATACGGGAATTTTCTTAAAATCCGTAATTTCCGCGGTATACAGAAACAAGGTAATGTAAAAGAATGTATATATCGTAAGACGGCAACGTCACTCGGCGACCTCTTCCCACATAAAATCGAAGTTGTTGTTGTTGTTTCTGCATTAGTGCTAACGTCACTCGGAGACCTTTTTCTACGATATTCGAAGCTGTCAGTCTCTTTTACATTACCTTGTTTCTGTATATCGTGCATAATTTCATATGTGCTTGGAAATATTTATATATGTCTAGTAGGTGGTATACAAGGCTTGATCAAACAACAGCGATGGAAAAACGTACAGAAATGGATTTTACTAGTCTATCTTGCAGATAACAAAAAAAGATTTCATCTAGTGTTGTTACGGGATTCAGCAGTAATTTTTTTTTCAAGTCTTACTAAATTTTCCAAATAAACTTTGATTTACTTTATTACTTCAATAATTAGTTCTATCTAGTTCTAGTATGATAACCGTAGCTGAATTCTGACTTAAACTGAATAACAACAAGAATAATAAACAATGCAATTAAACTGATAAATAATGTGAAAAAAACGCAATTCCAATGCTGGGGGTTAATTTGTTTATACATAGAAGAAACATTCTATCTCTTAATTGTGTATATGCGAATGACACTCACCCTGACGTATTTACGTTCTTATCTAAGTTTCCTAATGTTTTGTAAATATGAATTTGATTTATATTATTAAGTAGTTAGTAATGCGTGACCAAATATTTAGTTAAAAACGTTAAAGTACGAAGCATGAAGAAAGTGAACGCAAAAGAAATGATAAATAAAAATTAACATAAGTCAGGATTTAGGAGATTTTTATTTTTGGTTTGTTTAGGTGAGATTTGTTATTTTTTTGGTTTAAAAATAATTTTTAAGAAGAAAATTATTAGTTTGGCTTTTAACAAATAATTCATTGTTTAAAAATTTAGATTTTTACAAAAAAATTAAAAAAAATTTAAAAAAATATTTACAAAAAAAAAATAAAAAAATTCATTTACGGGGGGCACAATATTAGCATTGAAAAGGCACCATTTTGAATCGCATTCTTGAAAAAGTTTACGTAGCTGCGTAGCTTCTTCATCCTTTCCAGGCTGGATGGACATACCCTTACTCTATACTCCAGAGTGAAATATCTGGGTTTATCTCTGGACCCAAAACTCAATTGGAAGTCGAACATCGAAGAAAGGGCAAGGAAAACCTGCACATGTTTCTACCACTGTTAAGAAACCTTCGGGAAGAGAGCTCTAAGCTATTAAAACGATAAGCTGGGATAGATAGGTTCGGTAGAAGGCATACCGTGACTCTCGTTAGGAAATTGAAATGGTTAGCATTTTTCATTACCACCTGTACTGCTACTAGCCAGCCAAAGGTGGAGTGCACCCTAAATGATCTCAAGGACGGCTTGGTATACTTACAATTAAGGGGTAATATACCCGTGTGAACAATATATTTCATGTGATTTGTTAAATAAAAAGATAACGGTGCATAAGTGCCAATTTTTTTCCAAAAAATAAATTGTCCACGTCAAAATACATAATGTGTGGAAATTCATCAATATTGGTGAAATAACATAGGAGTTATCACCTGTTCAATTATTGGAATTACGGTACTTCGGAGTGGAACTACAGCGAAACGGGACTTGAGCGACACTTTTTGTTAATGCAGTTGATTTGTGCATAGTTAACTGTACATTGTGTGAAAATTTCATCAAAATCGGAGGTGGTCATGGTATACTGTAGATTTACCGAAACAAAAATGAAATTTGTCTTAAAATAATCAAACTTAAATCTTCAATATCTTCCAAATGGTGAGGTTTACAGAAAAAATATAATATACCTTTTTTGTAGAGCATTAAATTTCCTACAAAATTCTCCGAAAACATTTTTCTGTACAATCAATTAATGATGAGGTATGAATTTTTTTCTATTGGACTGAGGAAAAAATAAAAAACTGCGATGCGGAGGATCTTCCTATTAAAATTAAGAGCTCATATTGAGTGAGAATTTTTGTAAGGTGTCCAGCAACCCATTTTTCCGTGTCACTTGTAAAAAAAAAATAATTGATTTTTTTGACCCACCCTAAGACCACTGACATATAGATTATTAGATTATGTCAGTGCGAATGACATATATTTTTTCCAGCACCCCGCTTCCCGTAACCTGATGGTCGTGCTCGTTTCTGATGCCTAATGTATAAATCACGTGGCAGCGTTCATTACTTCAGTGGGAGCTCTGCACAAACCTCTATTTCCGAGTGTCCATGGGAGTCGAGTTGAGTTGTGGTTGAGTTGAAATGACACTTCAACTCAACGACTTAACTCTATGCGTTTCCATTTCTGCCTTCCGTCATCAATTAATTTTATTATAGATTTTTCTTTAACAGTATTTATTAATTATAAAGTCTCTTCTGACGTCCAAGCGAGGCGCGACATTTTGACTTTCTGTACCTTTGCCAGTGTACCGTTTTTAGTTTTGTGCGTGGACTCAGTTCAACCTACCTATTTTCGTTGAGTTGAGCAGAGTTGAAAATCTTTAACGAAAACTCTTAACTGTGTTTGTTTCCATGACGGATAACTCGGGTTCAGCTCTGGTTAAACTCTCATGGAAACTCAGTATTTGACTCCATTTTAAAATTGGTCTAGTCTGGATTTATTATATTCTTTTGCAAGAGCTCGCCACCATGTAGTATAGCTGTATGTCAGCACTGTTGTGCTGTCATATTTTTGATTTTGAGCCTTCAATTCAGATTGGGCTCCAGAAAAAGATCCAACTACTGATGATCAGGATAAGTTCAGTGCTCGACCAATAATTGTAGATCTACTGAAATCGGGAATTTTTGTTATATTGGTGAAAAGCATCAATTCTGTTTTTTAGGATAACAGAGAGCCCACAGCGTTTACTAACGAAGAGCCATCTCCAAAATGTCACTGACAGTAGGGTAAATTTTTTAAATACTCCCAAACCAGCTTCCACCAACAATCCTTTAACCGAAGCAATATAAAATGCAACGACGCAGATGAATTTTTCCACTAGACGTGTTAACAAAACAATAAAAGTATTACTGATAAAAATGTGTTTTATTTTACGTCTTTCATTACCTCTCCAATGTATATCAACTAAGTGGTTAGGTCTTGCCTTTGGCTATCATTATTAAGGATCATGGGGGGTCATCTCTGTTGAGATTATTGCCTACTTTCTGACGAAGACTGTAGGTGCGCAATATTTGAAGCTACCGAAATTTATTTGCTGACGTCTTTGTGGGTCAAATTCGGGGTTTTTTGGAATCAGGGATTTATATTTAAAAATTTATTGATGTTAATCGGTTGAGGTGATCAACAGGAGTTAATGATTGAGGTTTAGTGATATTATTTTTTTAATTTTTTGGGCGTCATGATGCATCCGTAAAAGACGTGGAGACGCAGGGTGCATAAGATAGTGAAATGAATAATGAAAATTTTTAAAGCAGACCATCGCCTAAATGAGTGGTAATGTCATTGAAAGAAGGATAAAACTTTCTGAATGTGTAATATTCAACTTGAAAGCTTGCCTAATAATACAGATGAAGCCAAGATCAGGAGTCAGGATAATTGAAAAGGGATAACACCATGTACTTCCGTTTAATAGCAAGCTTCAGATGGATGAGTTTAAAGTTATAAGCTAAGATTAGATAGTCTTGGGCTGACTACATCAAGCAGAGATCTCGAGAGCCCCAGAATCAGTAGAGCGATAAGCCTAAGCACTCTAGCGACTGTCTTTCAGTAAGAGGTGTACGCCATTCTGGGATGTATTTCCAAAAATTTAAGAAATGCCTACAAAAACAAAACGGATCTGTACCTTCTCTGATAGTGCAGCGGTAATCAGAGTGATGAGGTTCTTAATCAAGTTACCCTTGTTCAGATTGCGGTCATAGGGGCTTCAAAAGCAATGAAAAAGCGCATCCCTGGCTAGGCAGAGCTCTGACCTCTTCCGCGCCTGTATTGGCCAACTATAAGCGGTTCCTTCCTCTGCCAGGGGCGGTTTCAGAGTAATTACCCCCTAAGAATTTTCGTTCGCTTATTTATTTTTATTCTTAAAAATTACCACAATTTCAAACAAACAAGATAAGTTATGGTGAATCTAGTCGGCGATATATGACGGTGAATTATTCCAAAACTGCTGGAGTCGTGGAAGGGATCGATACCCCAGACTCCCGCTAATATGGCACGCTATGGCTGATTCCACACGAGCGTACACACGACACGACAAGAGTCGGCTGCAAACTGGTTTATGAAGAAGAGGGTGAGAGAGGACGATGGGGAGGGCACACAAATTTGAATGATCTTTTCAGCCGATTTTTGATCTGTGTTTGCTTGAATATCTGACATTTTGTAAAAAAATCAAGAAGCGGTTCCAAAATGGCGCCCGATTTTTGCAATTGTGTTCCCCGACCCACCGACATGGGCATCAAATGGAAGGGCATGACAGACATGACATGACAGAATACAATTAGTTGTGTCGCGTCATTCCAAATTAAGAATGGCGGATTACTTTTTTCCTCACAACCCCCTCAGAATGGGTATCAAATGAAAGGGTATGACGATTGTAATGCAGTAATCTGTCTGACGTCATTTTGATTCTAATATGGCGGCCACCACAAAATGGCGAAAAACATATAATAGACTAAAAAGTAGGAAAGAAAATTTATGTAATATGTTTTATCAAATCAATATAAATAAATATATGGGTTCATTTGCTTCCTTTGCCTATCTATACTATTATATAAAGAGAAAAGATTTGATTGTTTGTTTGTTCCGGATAAACTCAAAAACTACCGAACCGATTTTAAAAATTCTGTCGCCAATAGAAAGCTCTATTATCAGCGAGTAACATGGGGTATACTCGTATATGACCGAAATTCAAAATGGAAGCAGAAATATGGTTGAATTTGCCAATTTTATTCCGATTCCAATGAAAGTGGGTATCTAGAGGTTTTTAAGGTCGCAAATAACGAATTTGCAGTCAAAAATTATAAAATCAATATGGTCGACGAATTTGCAAATTGTGTTCCGATTCCAATGCAAATCGGTATCGGAAATTTTTTAAGGTAACAAATAATGAATTTATGATCAGAAATTATAAATTCAAAATGGCCGTGCCAATATGGCGGACGAATTTTGTGAAATTTGTTCCGATTCCAATTAAAGTGGATATCTAGGGGTTTATAACGTCGCAAATAACGAATTTTTGGTCAAAACTTATAAATTCAAAATGGCCGACGAATTTTCAAATTGTGTTCCGATCCCAATGAAAATCGGTGACTGGGGTTTTTTAAGGTAGCAAATAACGAATTTATGATCAAAACTTATAAATTCAAAATTGTGGGACCAATAAACCAGACGAATTTTGCCAACTAAGTGTCATTTCCCGGTTAACTGTATGTAGGTTGTTCAAGAGTTGGAAAATCGGAAAATCTTGACATTCTAGCTACAAATGGAAAAAACATTGAACATAGTGTATCCTGAAGCTCTCTAAGCAATCGGTTCAGAATGGATCAACAAGGTTTTTTTGGTGAGATGGTAAGGAGAAGCGGAAATGTGGGATTTATATGGGTTCCACCTAGTTGTATATAATTTAAGACAATGGTCGGAGCTGATACGCACTTTTAATTTTTTTTTGATGTTGATTGTTTTGTATTTATGGAATAAAAAAATATTTAAGTTTTTTTTTTTTAAAATTACCCCCCTAAGCCAGTTGGCTGGAAACGCCCCTGTCCTCTGCCACCTCCTAAAGCGGCCGGAATTGTTGGGACCCATAATGAAGGATATCAGGACACTTGTTGGCTTGATTATCAGACATATTGTGTCTTTACCACTTCTGGAGGGTAGGAGGGACAAAGGACCACACATAGAAACTTCGCCTTGAGGAAGATGAGTCTACCCTTCATGTTCTGAGTTGTTTAACGATACCTTGCTCGGATAGTCTAGTCTAAGCGGCAACCTACTAGGCAGACTGTTGAACATATTCATGAGGTCTGGTTTACAAATATGATGTATAGGGGTGTAGTACAATAGACCAAGAGAAGTGGTGTTTTGGATGCAATACCTCAAAGAAGCCAGAGCTGGAAGTGTTAGGCGTTGTTAGTGATGATAATGGCTTATGCATGGGAACATATATTATAGCTGTGCGTACATTTCGTTGATTTACAAATGCCTATCACAGATAACCACGTACCAATCGATCGTTATTTAATACTTATGTATATCAATAACACATTATCATATTACCTTAATTGTTTTAGTATTGTGGTAACCAGTTTTAAGCAAACAAAAATTAATAGAAGATTACACCGTAGATTAGTATACATCTTATGCGTCACAAAATTGTTATGTCATATTCAAACCATCAAAAGGCACACTTTTTAATAATCTCACAGTTTTTTGGGGTGGTAATAAATATTCACTCTTATCAACACGAGACAAAACAGTGTGAAAGATTGAACTTATTTAAATATGCAACAAAAAAAAATCTTATTTTTTGCATATTTAATTAAACTTTGTCAAAAGTTTATCTCGAATAAAAAAAATTCTGCAAATCACTTAAAAAAATATTGTAGACAAAATATTAAGACACAAAAAAGATTACGAAAATTTTATATACATTATATTTAGATATAAAAAAGATTTTTAAAAAAAATTAAATAAATTATCACTAACCCTAATTATTTTATAATCTAAAAACTTAACACAAATTATAATTAAGATTGATGCAAAATTATTAATAGAAAAAAAATATTCAAGAAACGAGTTATTAGTAGTTGTAATATTGCAAAAAAAAGTCTTTTATTATCAGTCGAAGAGGTATTGATATGTTCCTACTCCGGCATATCTGATAGTCTAATTCCTCCCTCACCTCTACGAAACAATCGCTCCTGTGGTGGCAGCTCTCCAATTAAGTAATCTTGTAGCTGTTTTAGGGCGAATTTTGAATGTCCAGTTCCACGAAATGCAAGGGTTGCATCGCGACCAGCATAATCTAAAATCACGTCCTCACCACCTGGATGCTAAAAAAAGATAAGATCATGAAAATTTTGTTAAACAAATTTTTGGTTGTTGCTGTCGCAAGTACCTCGTCTAAGAACTTAGTAACATCGTAAACACGATCGTATAGCACAATCCAGCAGTCAGAAATGTGGTCGTGATTAGAGACTTTCTCAAGCGAAATTTCAGGCAAAACGCATGATTTTGGTAATTCACTAGCGACTGTAGAATGTGGCACTTTTGGGAAGCTCACTCTCAACGCTCGTAAAGCGGTTGTTAGTATATTATTCTCAGGTGGATTTTCAAATCCTATTTCTGGAGCTAATATTGAATTAGTATCAACAGGTTCCATGGTTTTATTTCACTTATATTCAGTATTTTAATTCCAATAAATAAAATGTTAAACACGACTTTTAAAAAAAATTGTATTCAAGATGCTTTCAAAATTTCTCACAATGTCTTAACGACTCAAAGTTTCAGTTGTAACTAAAGTGGAGCACTAGGCACTCGCAATAAATAGAAATCCGTAACTCATAGATTCAACCAAGTATAACGAAGATAACATTGTAACTGATAACCGAGTTCTTTAGGCCGCTTCTATTTATATATATAGAAAATATGAAGGGAATGAATGCTTCCGAAACAGAAGCTGTGATAGATTTAATGAATGGGGCGGTGTTGATCGGCTCTTTAGGGGTTATTTACTGTGAGATAACTGAGTTGACCACTGATTAGTCTCATGTAATAGCTTTCTTGAATTGCGGAACACACTTAACAATAATATTGTACCTAAAGCGTGACTAGAAAATGTGATATAGATTAAGCTGCTTTACTTAAGAAATTTTTTTTATTATTATTTAATAATTGTATTTAACATTGACCTTTACAATTAATCTCATATATATTACGTGACGTTTTGTGTTTACTTAATTTAAAAAATTCTTAGAAATACAAAAAAAACCTTAAAAAAATTCAAATTTTTTACTTACTTATTCAGCTTCTATCCGGAAACGCAATAAAAATATTACATTACAAAAATTTTGTTATCAAAATATAATGTTTTAGTAAATTGACAAATAATTTATTACCTTCCTTACTTCTTCGATGGGGTTTTTATTAAATTCTTATAATTTACAACATCGACGTGACCCTAATTGTGATTACTCAACTTTTAAATTTAAACCTGACAAACTTGGCCCCAAATTATTGATAATATTCGCATTTGAACCTTTCCACGGTACTTGTACAATCTGATAAGATAAATTCGGTTGATACTGTTAATAATTTCACAATTCATTAAAGTTTGATTATACAAAATTTAAATAGTTTGCAAGAGACTTTCACCTTTTTCTTCGTTGCATTGAATTTTTCTTGTAAGGGGTATGGTTGTTGCATGAAGTGAACATAGATTTTTTGTATGAAAATTAATGATTAATTAATTTGTGCTGTTGGAACTTATAAAATATTTATTTAAAATTAGTTTTAAACGATTTTTAATAAATAAAAACAATATTTGATGGTTGTAATTAATGAGATTATATAAAATAATTGAAATTAATGAGATCATAATGCACGCGGCTTTTTTAAGCTTACATTCCGACAAATTCTGGATTCTCATGGATCAATGAATACTTTCATACTTCAGCGTTGTTTGTAAAATCTGTAATAATAAATCATTACTTTATGTAATCAACTCATTATACGTTTTCAGTAGATCATATTTGCATCGGAAAAAACAGCATAAAAGAAAACAAAATCGACGCAATTTCAAGAAAACTTTTTTATTTTCGTTAAATACGGTAAGCGTCTATGGATATTTTTACATTATAAATTATTGGAAAATTTAAAAACTAGCTGTTTCCGGCCACGCGTTACTGTAGCTTATTCTGGTTTAATGGAAAAGAGAGAAAAGAAAACGCATACGTTTTTAATATGTATAATTTCACAATGGCACACAATATTTTTTGTTGTCTGTGCAAATATAAAGATTATCTGGTTAGCCGATTCTAGAACACGGAACATATAACTCTCCATATAAGAAGCAATCCTTGTCTAGATCTAAACAAAACAATTCTAAAGAATGTATCTGAGCTTTGTTGATGGTGATTGCAAACGCCAATTAAATTGGGAATTCCAATATCTTAAATTGAAATGTCATAACCATTGCAATCACAGGAATGCAAGAAATTAGGACATTTCCACCTTTGAATGTTCCTGTCAAGATTGTTGCTTCTACGACGTTGTTCATTAATTTTTTTCACTATAAGCCACCTGCCGTTGCAAAGCTTTCGTTGGTTGATATTTTGCAACATGGCAATTGGGACGACGATTTGCAGTACGTGCGTTAACATCCCTGGCAGCTCGAGTGAATTCAAAAGTACTATTAGATAACTAACCGCTTCATCTGCTTTCACAACAGTGTCGACGCCTGACTTGTATGTGACAGCGACAGCATTATCAAAAATCACTTTTTGGCCAAAAAATCACTCCAAAAATGGTTTTTTCGATAATTTTTTTTGATCAGTTAACACGAAACGTTACTGCCTACAAAAAAGCCCTCTTGTAATTTTTTCGAAAACTTAACTCTTTCGAAGTTATTCAAGGTGAAAGTTTCCAAAAATCACTTTTCGCCCAAAAAATCACTCATTGATTTTTGCAAAAAAACATTTCAGCTACTTATACAAAACATTATTGCCTACAAAATACACCTCTTTGTCATTTTTTCGGAAACCTTGACCTTTCCGAATTATTCAAGGTCAAAGTGTGATTTTTTGGCCGAAAAGGGATTTTTGATCATTTTGACCTTGAATAATTTTAAAAGGGTTAATCGGGTCAACATTTTTGTAAGAACTAAAGTTGTAGAGAATTTAATTGTCAACATTTTGGGCCATCGCACGACGTTATACGACCTATAGAAACCGAGGTACAAGGAAAATACCATTAAAACGCGATATATCCGGCGGCCATGGTTTTTTTTTGTGATTCCGAAATTGTTTTCTTAAAAAGTCCCAAGGAAGATCGGTACCAATTTTCAGCCATTTTGGAATTTTGTATCCTTTCGTGCGTTTTTTCTGTTAATTTCCCCGGGCTAATATATTAAATTATATCTCCAATTCAATGAAATTGCTGATAATAATAAAAATTACCACCATAAGCCTTTTATACATATTTACCAACAAAAGGTTATCGAAGAATAATACAGACATACATATGTATATAAAAATAAGATAAACAACACTTTCTTCAATAAAAATTTTAATCCAAACCTGATTTCAAGTACGAAAAAACGCACCTTAAAGATTTCGTCTATCTGCATTTTGCTTGTTAGAGATAGGTTACGATTATAATCATAAATCTTACAAAAAATATGGTCAATCACAATCATTTAACACCAGCAAACTTCCCGTCAATTCTAGCTTAAACTGGTTTTGTATCAAGAAGTCTTATTTATGGCGTTTACCACGATATAATTTGATCCTAAATTGTAAATAATCGATTGGTCGCCAGTTAAGTAAAAGAGGCTCGACCTGTTTACCAATTTCTTAAAGAATCTTTCAGTACGCAATTTTGTTAAATTATTTTATTTTCGGCTTTCTTTTATATAATAAACTAATTCATCAATATCGTTGATGAAATGGTTTTTTCAATCGGTTATTTAGGTTAATGATCTGCTGGGACAAAAATATATGAAGATTGATAGAGCCATTGTCTAAATGCTTTATTTTATCATAATCACAATCATATTTATGCCGTTAAGAATAATAGATTACAGACGGAAGGCCAACTACCTTTATTCATCCTCGATAAATTTTCAAAACAAAGCACCGCAACCAGAAAATCGACTCTGCCTTGCAAGTCATGCTCAGAATTGATTAATTAATCTTTGATCAAATATGTGCCAAATTTGGTTATGATTGAACGTGTGATGCTTTTCTACTATTGGTCTAAAAGAGTTTTCATATATGGTATGATATATGAGCCTTATTAAGAAAGAACAAATTTCCATTAGATCAGTTAAAGCGCCTGACTACCATTCCAGAGGTCTGTAGTTCGAATCCACTTCGTGGCACGGTTCTTCATTTTTCAGCTTTCTAACCCAGATTAATATTCCTTCTTTTTCACACTTTCTCTTAATGGCAATTCCCGGTCTTCTCTCCTTCCATGTGCTGTAAGCATAATAGGCGAGGGGTACGCCAAGCTTTGTTCACTTTACGAAATCCAGGTTACGATAGCACTGTTAGATTCCATCGTTTTAGAGCATCAGTAATCTCCTATCTTCCTAAGGACCTTCCCGTGAAACAACGCTAAGAGGTCACAGTGCTTTTTGCTGAGCATAAAGTTTCGGATTCATACATGAGTCCTGATAACAACCTCGTCTTGTACAGCAGACATTTGGACGTCAGTCATGGTAAGATGCTCGAATTTTAAAAGCCTTGGCAAAACATACTAGGCTTGTAGCAACAGTGCGCTTTCTAGTTAAAATGCCGCTGTCTACTTTTTTAGGTGTAAGTCTAATCTCAAGAGTATGTCTTGGTATGTCTTTTATATTATGGTGCATGCAATGTCTAATAGCAAGCTTACCTCGAAGGATAGATGAAGGATAGGATAGGTTAGAGAGTCGGGGGGTTCTGGAGATGGAAGCGATTATCCCTGCTTTTTAGCTCTTGGATGTTGTTGTTGAATTCAGGAATACTGACTGTGAAAGGTTGTTTTACATCTAAGCTGTTCGGTTTAAAGATTCCTAGGCTGAAGTGTGCGCGAAAAAGAGAGCTACAGTTTGTGCGATTAAGTTGATCAGGCTAGTCTTGTGCTGCAGGGAAAACATATGCGAGGAGTCAGAAAATTATTTATCTCGGTAGAAAAGGTAGGTTAAGGATCATATACTACAAATTCAAGTTCCTCAACTTTTATTGTGGGACTTTCTTTTGTTTTCATTGGATCTAAGTAAAACTACAAAGGTTTGATTTTCATTCTAAGCTTGTTTGAATGTATTTCTTTTTACACCAATAAAAATTGAGCTTCAAATTAGGTGTAAATGATACGATTCTAGTGTCAGAATCCAAATTGGTACATATTCGACATCTTTCAATCAATCGAGTTTAATGACTTTAACACTTTACTATTTTATTTCATGCTCCAAATATCCTCAATGATTTATTTACGTTTCGTACTTCTTTTGTATTCAATCATGAAATCGGCATCTAAAACATCAAAAAAATGTTATCAAAGAAACATAAACAAAAACAATAATAAACGTCACCAGAGTTGATTGGCTTTGGTGTAGTTTCCACTTGTCATTCAAATGACGTTTATATCACGCTATCGCTACTAACCAATTTGCTTTTGAGATAAATATTTATTGTTAATGATAATGCCATTAAATAATTACCAAGTAAAAACCCAAAGTAATAATAGCTCTGAAACCAGTTTGATAGTGGTGGTGTGAAAATACACGAATTGAAGAGAATTTAAACAATAAAACGAGCCTCGATGAAGGTTGATCAAATATTAGATGAAATTTTGAATTTTCTTGGCTTAGTTACAATCTCTCTTTTTTCAACGTCAATTGTTCAAAACGTGGATTTCTAAATAGAATAAATAAATTTAAATTAAAAATGTTACTCAAAAAAAAAAAAACTTTCTTGGGTTTGTTAACTCTTCTTTTCTTTCACTTAAAGCGCATTTAAAGAAACGCGTGCCAAGCATTTCTGTTATGATAATTGTTATCAACAGAAGCAGTATCAACAAGCCAAGATTTCTATTTGTTAGTTTGGATTTAGGACGTATAAAAAAGTGATGTTAGTAAAAAGATGCGAGTTTTTAGGATTATGATTTGAAGCAAAGAATTAAGAAATATTTTTAAATTTTCAAAAACACTGGAAGATAAGGATTTCTGTGTATTTAGTTAGTCATAGAAAGAAATATTAGAATGCAAAGACAATAGATTATCATATTTGCGCCCCCTTCACTAAGGTATCATAACATTATTACGTTGAAAATTCTGCGATACAAAATACTTGTTCTGAGTTTATTCAAAAACTTCCAAAATATTTCAATGACCAAAATAATTCTTCTTCTAATCACTTTGAAACAAACCAATTTGTAACCCATCTGATCCGAGGCTACTTCCCTTAGAGAGTTACCTTAACCAACGAGAAAGTGTCTAGTGATTATCGTCTCACAAAACTCGGTTCCGGTCGACAAATGAAAAGTGGTCCAGAGGCGGGCGAGTGAAAATATTCTCCATTTGGCCATGGTAGTGGACAGCACCTCTAAGTTGGTAAGTCTGAAAGGGAAAATCGCCTGTCGATTCTCTCATATCAGGTTGATCCTCAAGGATCCTCTCAAGAAGATCTTTGGTGACAAGCATGCCTCAGGTTCTGAAATAGCATCTCGTAATGCTTTTATGAATACCGAGGACTGCAGTAATACTGACACTTCGGCCACGGGGCCATCTGACTAAGCAGCTGCGTTTGCACCAACATCTAGGCAACGCGTTTCATTTTAAAATATAACTAATCGAATGTGGAACTGTCTTCCGCAGTCGGTGTTTCCGAACTCATATAACATCGCAGAGTTGAAACGTAAGGTTAGTCGACATCTACTCCAGTACTCCCAAGACCCACCCTTACCCTTTCTATTGTCTAATATCCTTCAGTACTACTAGTACTACTGAACACTGCACCATGACTTGAACGACATAACGGATTAGTAGTACTTAAGATTCCTAAGCCTGATTTTCCTACAAAAAAAGTTCCGGGACGATCTGACGTTGTTACAGATCCAGGAGGAGATGCAGTTTTCCCGGCACTCCTTCAGTGGTACCTCGATCTGAGTCTCTGTTTCTTTAAAGTCAGCTTCAATTCGGAATACATTCGAAACATCTAGAGGAAAGTCGTGGTGGTTGTTATCCCTAAACAAGGAAACAGGCAAGGTGCTTAAATCGTATAGACCGCAAAATCGAGAAAGCCCCTTTTCCTAAGGAACCTGCCTCATGTGCGTTCCTTGACATCGAGGATGCCAGTGTTACTATGATTCTATTTTTAAGAGCTCTCATCTTTTTAGGGCTCTTAGAAACCTGGATTCCCACACAATGAGTAGATGAATGCTATGCTTGTAGGTCATGAGATTTGTTTTACACTGTGTGTCTCCACCGTTAGTGTCAAGGCTCTCAAGGTTTGCCCTCAAGGTGGAATTCTGTCCCCGTTACTCTGATCACTGGTTTTAGATGAACTTTTGACCAAACTACACGAATCTGGTTTCGATGTCATCGGCTATCCAGATGATCTTGCCATGATTGTCTTGGGGTAGTTTGACTGGAACATTCATTATAGAGGTCATGAGAACAGCACTCCAAGAAGTTCAAAGATGATGTACCACCTATCAATCAACCCAAATAAGGGCATCCTGGTGCCCTTTTCCTCAAGTTAAAAATTGGACAAGCAAAATAAGCGACTTCGTTCCCTATACCTTTCCTTCATACTCTCTCTAGACCTCAACAAGCCCGGTCAATCTGAAGTACTAGTTCCTTGGCTGCCTTTGAAAGACTACAGCAATCTTACACCGTATGTCTCGTTATTTTGTATTATTTTCAAATCTCCTGCAATGAGATCATAGGTTATATCTAAGTTCTTATCAAAAGTATTTTAAGGCTGTCTAATAGGCTATTTTGAGCTCTGAGATGTTCGGAAATACTAAACTGCGGAAGATTGTTCCACATGTTCATTTCAAAAACGAACTTCAATGTTCGAACAATGTTCTATTCAAAAACGAACTTCTTGACCGTAGTTCTTGACCACTTAAAAATCATTGGCGTTATTTCGCGAACACATAACTTGGAACAAATTTTTAGCTGCGTTAGCATGTTTGTAATCAGTGTAGTAGCCCGAGGAGTACCATATGAAATGAATTGATGTTATCATCAATGTCTTTAAGTCAACAAAAGATGCTGATTGTCATCGTTTGTATTTCTCTCTTTTTACTGACCCTTTTTTTGGCTCTTTTTCTTGGGTCCTTTGGTTTTTATTTTTTCATTTTCCTTGCTTTGGCTAGTACGACAACGTGCAACTGCTGAACTCTATCGTTGTGTGGAATAACGGACAGCAATATCTCGTCGGAAAAATTGTAGAGAAAATGATGTCAACACAGTCATGCTTGGTTAACTGACTTGATTGAACCAATAGGAGCCAGGTTTCCTCGCTTTTCTTATATATGTAGGTCATGGCAGGAAAGAAAGGCGAGGGGATTTCTGTAAAGTAGAAGACAACTAAGGGGTGACATATAGACTAGGGAAGTGGAAAGGCAGTACCATGTCGACGTGGGATTCGAACAATGACCTCTGGGCTAACCCCAAGCCTACCGAAGCCGACTTTAATAAAGAGGTTTATTGAAATTGATCAAATTTAGATAATGTAATTACTACAGCGTATATGTGATGTTAGTAAGAAAATGCGTCTTTGCATATTATTGTTTTCCAACTTAATTGTTTACGATTCTGCACCATAAAAAAAATCTCGGATCATTTTCTGAGTCACATCAAGTGTTTGTAAAAATAAATCAAAATTTAGTTGCGTTCTAAAATAATCGTCTACTATCATAATTACAGTATAATTGTCTTAATTAAAAAATAATATAGAGCACAACAATTTAATGATGCCATAAATTTTGGCACCAATCTCCAACAAAAAATTAAATAATAATAATAAGAAAGGAATTTGCAATAATTTAAAAACATTGCGTCGTCATTAAATATTAGAAATTTGACTAGACGACAACAATTAATTAGTAGACACAAAAAAATTTTATATTCACAAAATATCTTTTAAATTAAATGTTTTTATATAAAAAAACATATTTTTTTTGATTATCTTTTTCCACTATCAAGTTCATTGCTATAAATTTAATTAAGTTGACGTGATTCTCTTCACGATTACACCATTTTTCTAGTATTATTAAGACAATTTATAAAAAAACAAAATGGAAGATAAGCGACGTGCGCGAATTAGAGTCCAAGTGTGGTGATGTATTAGGTTCAAATTACTCATTAAAAATAAATTTGTCAGTTTTTAAGATGTTAAAAGTTTAAGTGTTAAGTGGGGATGATAAGATAAGTTTGTTTTCTAAGTTTTTTTTTTGTATAATTTAACACCTGAACTTTCGATGTTTTATTTATGCCTACTTTTATTGAACTTATTTTATTTAAACATTATGCCAAGACTGTATTAGTTGATAAAATAATGAAAAATAAATGCTGTTTTGAAAACGTGAATGAATTGAAATGTATTGGTGTATTGCATCTCTTACGTCCTCTTGCCCTTTAAACCATCTATTCTTCGTAGAATAATGCAGTTATGAAGAGATAAGAAAAATAATAATCACTTGGCGAAAGTTCAGCATTATGTGGAAATATATGGAAACGTTAACGTCGAGGTTAGAATGGGTTTAGCATTGTAATCTGTAAAATAGCACTTTTTCGATTGATCCTGTTCAAAAGGCAGAAGTCCTGAATATTGATCATAGAGTCCAAAGATATTCGGGACCATTGATCCACAAAAACTGAAAATAGTCATCTGGAATCACACACACAAAGGTCAGCAAATTTCCATTCACCACGATCATGTCATGGTCCATGGACAACGTAGAAGCATGGTACTCGCTTCGGAAAGACCTAGTAACCGATTGGGCAGCAAACCTTGAGTTAGTGCGATATCACGTGTCTGGCTATACCTTAGTGCACAACTTCTCTGCCCATAGCGAAATAGTCATTAATATAAGGAATGGTGTCCATTCACCAAAGTGCCCAATATGACTAGTCCAATACTTAGATCTTCTCACGGCTAATCTAGCAACAGAAACGTGATTATTTACATTTAGTCCGTGGAAATTAACAAAAACAAAACCCACGAAAGGAGACAAAATTCCAAGATGGCTGAAAATTGGTCCACAGCTTCCTTGGGACTTTTTAAGAAAACAATTTCGGAATCACTTAAAAAAACATGGCCGCCGGAGATATCACTTATTGCCCAAAAAATCACTCAAAAACTGTGTTTTTTTCGAAAAAATGTTTTTGATTAGTCAATACGAATATTGCCTACAAAATACCCCTCTTGTAATTTTTTCGAAAGCCTTGACCTTTCCGAATTATTCAAGGTATTTTTTGGCCAATAAGTGATATCTCCGGCGGCCATGTTTTTTTTATGTGACTCCGAAATTGTTTTCTTAAAAAGTCCCAAGGAAGCTGTGGAGGTACTTCCAGTTCGTCTGATTCTCAACTCTGAAACGACAACGCTCGACACTTTGTTGATGACCCGTCAAAAATTGGAAGAGTTTAGTTGGGAGGTTTTCATGCATTCACAGTATAATCCACACAAGCCATCCTCTGACTATCACTTGTTCCAATCTCTGCAGAACTTCCTTATCACAACCACGTATAACTTTATTTTTATCAACATATCCTCAATAGAATTAAGCTACCTTCAAAAGCAGCCTATGAAAACTATTTACTTGATTCACCTTTTCAACAAAATTATTCACCAATTCGCCAACGTGGTATTCTAGGAGTTGAGGCGCACGACAACCATGACAGAGGTCCGTGGCTCGTTTCAACTCTACGTCATACTCCTTCTTCTTTCCATTTCTCCCACATAGATCCCTTTCTTTCACTCTTGTCTTCCCTCTTTACAAAAAATTTCATGGCATTTCTTCTGCCAACGCCTGTAAGCATAATAAGCGAGGGAGACATGCCTTGTTCGATCATAGAAGTCAGCGTTCTGTCGCGGTGGTATTGAATGGAAGTCGGTGGAATAATAGCCTCGACACGCGGCAACCTAAATATCACGAATATTCGTCATTTATGACCAACTCCTGTAGGAGGTGAGACACGTTAAAATACGTCATTATCTTTTGACTGTTGTAACAAGTGGTAGTGTATTATATAGTGTATCATAATAAAAATTCAATCTCAGAATTTTTTAGTAATGGAAAAATTATAAAAACTTCAATTTTGTAATTTTATGCTATGCCGACTGGATTATTTTCGGTCGTTCATTAGAATATATTAGGCTAGTGCCGATAGTTTTTCGGAAAAAAAAATTAATAGCAGGGAAAACCAGCAATGAAATGTCATTAAGGTCATACCTAAACGAAAAAAAAAATTTTAAACTCGAAAAAAGGGGAAATGGTAAAATGGGGATGCTACATGACCTCCTAGTGAAAAATGTTTAATACAAAAGTTGTAGATAATAAAAAGATCTAAAACTTTTGTATTTAACATATTTTGACATAACCTCAAATTTTCGAAGAAAATGGCGGAAAATCGATTTTTCAGTTTTTAATTTTTTTCTCCCGTAAAAATAATTCAATTTACATGAAAATTTGTAAGAGTATACCTTGTGTTGCGTTAAATAAGCATGATTTTTTTTGTTTGGAAAACGGATAGTTTCCCAGGAAACTGCGGTTGTTTCTACAGATGATTCTGCATTTCTATGGTTTTCACCGTCTCAAGACTTGCCGAATGGTTTTATTGGCAGTAAAAATTTCTTCATTCCGAGATAATAACAAAACAATTTTAACACACTTTTGAAATTATAAACTAGAATAAATTTGACAATTGAGGAGTGTCTGTTCAAAAGGGCGTATTTCCATCATAAACAAACTTTACAGAAATCGAAAAAACTGCCTGTTCCTATAAATAAAATGCTAAAATATATTTAAATGCACATTCATGTGAAGGTTAAGACTACAATATGATATGGGGTTTTTATTTAAAAAAATACACATTAAAAGTATATTTTTTTAATAGGCCTTTTTGATCGGGATTGTGAGAAATACGACCTACGTCACTTCAAGAAATAAGCCTTTTTGAATAGAATTTTTGGAAATACTTGCAGTGAAGTTTTTTGAGGTTCTGTCAAAAGCAAAAATACTTTTAGCAAGATTTTTATGTCCATATATCCACTCCTATTATAACTTTAAGCTAAAATTAAATTTTCTATTGTGTTAGGGCCCTAATACCAAAGTGCCCAAGTACCAAACTACCAAATAAACCCAACTTTAACATCAAAATTTGCTAATACATATCTTCAAAAATAAAGGCCGCAACACAAAAATTGTTGGACACTTTTCATTGGAAATTGTCCGTGCTTTCCAATTTTGGAAAAAAAATATTGACTAACTACGTATTTTCGGGGAAAAAGGTAGTTGAAGTTGATAGTTTGGTTAAAAAAACAAAATTTTGAATTTGATGACTCATTACTCTGGAAGGTGGTAGGTTAGAACCTTCACTTTTACATTTTTAGATAGGTGGGTTGTAGTTTTTTTAAATAAAATATTTTAGTACGGTGAGAGTATTTTTTCTAAATAAACACACTTCCTTATAATTCATTAACTAAAGCTGATATAAAAAAACTGATAACATATTTGAAATCAGCGTCAAAAATTAATTTAGAATGATGTAAAAATATTTCATGCAACAGTCATGCTGTTGAGCAGGGCCTTCCTTTCGTTTACAGTCACAATTATATGAAACGAAAATTCAGATCGTATTTTGAAGTGAATCTTCTTTTTGCTGAGGGGGTTCCGGTTATCCGATCATACTGAAATTTTGCACACAGCTTCAGTTTCGATGACAATATAATATAGTATACTCAACAGATCCAATATGACCACCAAAAAAATAGCGGATTACCGTTTCCTTCACAAGTTGCAGAAATACGCCCTTTTGATTGGAATACTAATTTTTTGGAATTTTCTATATGGAAAGTACGCTTCATTTGAATAAGTTTTTAGGCTCATTCGATGGACTTTTATGCCATATTTTCAAAATAATTTTAAAAAAAAAATTGAAAACGGTAATACGCCCTTTTGAACAGACACTCCTTAATTATAAACTAGAGTAAATTAATGTTAACGCTCCAAGGAACCCTTCGAATTCTTGATTCGCCAGGGACAATGAATGTACTGATTACTGAGCTCGATAAAATTGTATGGAGTTAGAACAATCTATGAAGTGCAAAGCTTCCCCGAACTTATAACTTAAAGTTTACCATAATTTTTCCCGTAGAATCTTTTCTTGAACTTTAATATTTTTACTGACTTTGCAATTTTTATAAACTTCAAAATATTAAGGAGGAATTAATTTGACAATCAAAGCCAAAAGTTAGTCCTATTTTTTAGGAAGCTCATCAAATACATTAAAAAATATTCGAAATATTAAATATTGAATAAAATATGCTCATAGCCACTAGTTATTTCACCCAAAATTGGAAAAACGATTAAATTTCTTGATTTATTATAACGTTAAAATTTTGAGTATTTAGGAACCGAGGTGCCACTATTAGCTCATTGTATTTACTTTACATGTGCTCGATGTGTCCACAATTATAGTGAGCGTCCTTTTCGTGGCTCTTGATTGGTCGGCCTGCTCGAAGCACGGAAATTATACAATACTTAAATGCACAGCCGTCACAAAAACATATCTAGATGATTTTTATATAATTGCGCAAAAACAAAATTGCACATTACATAATGCCAAAAGAGCTGCTGGTGGCTGGTGCTTAAGAAATTTCATGTACTATACGTAGATACGAAGACTTTTATTCAATTCTATTATAATTTTCGTAGGATCGTGGGGGGGGGGATTGATCCCCTTGATCCCCCCCTATCTACGCCACTGGCCTATATCAAAACAAACTAAAATCAGCTGACGCCGTATGACACTGCAATAACCATCAAACATCGTTTTCGTAATCGATTAACGAAAATTTGCCTAATCGGGTTTCCTAATTATGAAGTTCATATTCGCAATAAATGATGAGTTTTCGTCATAATTGCGTCCGTGTGTCAAAGCTATAAAGCCGCATGTTGGCTTTGTCAGTTCTTCCACTCTTTTCTCTACTATCTTTCCGACTAGGGTTGGTTTCCGACATTACAGTAAGGATAGGACTGTTGACAGTACAAAAGAGGATGTACACCTGAGCGCCAGCCTTTCACATAAAAAAACCTATGACATCGTGACTCTACGGCTGTTCCCACTCGTAGTTGAATCTGGCGGGCGCAAGAATATTCTCAATTTCTGTTTCCGTACTTTCACATTCATATTTTCTTTCCTTTTCAATAATCCCCAATTGTGGGTCCTGGAAAAACTTCTACATGAAAAGTACAATATTAGAAAACCAATTGAATTTTTACGAATAAAACGCTAAAGACCAATTATCTGAATAAGGAATGAGACATAATCTTGACAACTTTATTTACCTTTTTTCCTCCATTTAAATTTATTACTGTAATTTTCACCGATTACAACTTCTGAGAATTACTTTAGGTATCAAATAATTCTAAAATGAACTTCCCACAACCCTTTTCCCTTAAATATAAAAGGTTTCTTACATGAATTCTTGCAATTTAAGAATGCATGATGACTACCTGTTGTAATTTTTCGGAGCGCAGTCTCCCGGATTTTTTGAGAATTACATGTTTAGCCAAGTTGAAAACCACTCAAGTTCAGCCCATGATAAAAAGCTCTCCGGAAAGTATGCTACAAGTTTCGTTTTCCTTCAAAATACAAAATTTTATTCAAATCCAAAAATTTCAGTTACATTCAAAAATCAATGAAAAAATTCAATTTAACCGTAATTCGTTCACACTCCTTAGGTGTCACTCAAACCGAAATCTCCAATTAATCTTTCTGATGGAAGTTCACGCAGCAACAACAACAACAACAAATCTCCCCAAAAGAATCTTTCTGGTTGTTGTTGTCTCCCTCAATTGGGGCCTCACCTTGTTTTCGGAGGTGTAGACAACTTTTCAAAGCACAGTTTGACGCGCGGCGCGCTGTGAATTAATCAATTAGCCGCTGCGCGGCCGCCGTCAATTGTTGTGTGTGGGGGCTTCACTTGTGACACGGATAATCACCTGTTGTGCTCCAACTGATTTTGTGAGTCATCATCATCATCATCGCTCCTCCATCTCTCGCTCGCCACTTGAAAGCTGTGTGTGCTGCACTACTGACGGGGGCGAGGTTCTTAATGCTGCGCGCACCAAAGCCCCATTACTCGCCATTTTTTTCCCTGGGCTTGCAGCTTCTCGTTTCTTTAGAAAGATTTGATTAAGATAAAACATCGAAAGGCAAAGATACAAGACAGATAGTTACCTGAGAGGTGGTTCAGATTATCAGAAATGTGTCACTCTGCTTCCTGTTGTGCTTTTGTCGTTGTTATTTGAATTTAATTATGTGGATTTGATTTGAATTGTAACGGAACACTTTTGTTTGGTATAAATTTTGTGGCGCCTTTTGTGTCCGGAAGTAACTGTATTCGGCAATGGCTTGGTGTCAGTAATTTATGTTTATATTCCATCTTGAGTGGTCTGATCTTTGTGTGCTTCAATTAAATGCTAATTTTTTAGGAAACACACCCGGGAACGGGGTGTTCGAATTTTGGAGATCACACGAAGCTCCAATCCTTGATTTATAAGTTAAAGCCTTGATCCAGCCATATTAAAACTAGGCTAATTTAACGTGGTCATATTAGTTAACAAATGGAGAAATTGTCTGCGTTCCAAAGTAAAAAAAAAAGGTTTGTTGGTGACATACATAAAACTAGTGTTTTCAATGTTACCATACTGAAAGAAACCAACAACACATTTGAAATTTGGGTGCAAATGGTTTCTGCGCTAATGATCTTCTCTTCCTCGCTCTCTAACAGGCCTAGAAGCCTACTAAGATGGTTCTTGATAATTTGATCCTTATAGCCTTATGGCACTGGCTTTTTCGTAGGCTGAAAATGCTGCATTGGCTAGGCTGAAAATGACGAAATCTGTTATACTGTGTGACAGAGATAGCATGTGAGAGTAAGAACGATTTTCTGATTATTATAACAGATAGTTGTGAGTAGATCCAGAAGAAATCCGTTGGGAAATATTTGAAATATTTAAATTTATTGTGTTTAAAATTAAATTAATTTAAATTTATTGTATTTAAAATTAAACATCGTCAACATCAAGTATAGTACATATGTATATGTATTAAGATTATTTTTCCCCTTCCGTTCAATTTGCTACTTCCTCAATAAAAAATCTGTGTTTGACCTGAGTCCTTCTTTACCACCGTTGGGTTTCCCCACAATTAAATCCTTTCATACATCGAGATTTTTTATGGCTCTGTACTCTTCTGCAAGTGAGATTTTTGTTTATTACATACTTTCAATTGAGTTGCTGCTGTTTTGTCCGTAAGAAATGAAAACAAAAATATAAAAAATGAAAAACTACCTTGGGCAGATGATCAAGTCGAGTTTATAATACCTGTGACACACTATACTTTCATTATGATGGTAACTTTCATTATGATGGTGAAGGAAATGATGGGGTGACACATTACACTTTAGTTTCATTTGCATCTGGCATATCAAGTGAGGATATAAACCTGCGTGTTTTTTGCTTTAATTTTAAGCTGTTTTAATTTGGAATATTTAAAAACATATTTTTTAAAGTAGTAAAGAAAATATCCTTGCAAATTGTTGCTTAACTAACGTGAAATCAAATTATTTTATTTTAAAATGTAGTTTCCAATTTTCCAACAGATGTCACTTAACCGAAATTACAGTCCAAATGAAAGTAAAATACTTTCATTTTGGACTTTCATTATGGTGGGTTTTTGCCACGATAATGAAGGTCACTTTCATTATGATGGTATATGTGTCACAGGTATAATAGATGAGATAATATAGTTTACCGTCAAACTGCGGCACCACTCCCACAATTCACAACAACGCCCGTTGTAATATATCTCCCCCGCCTTGAAATTACTATTGGGCTATTAAAACATCACCGTAAACACCTCAAAAAATTTTTTGGAGCGATTTTCCAGCGGAGCCCCAATTATAACATTTACCTTTCAATTATATTTATTGTCACATAAATTATTATATTTAAAATCACTTAAATAATATTAATAATCACTTCAATTTATTGTTATTCACTCACTGTTATAAAAAGTCGAGAGATGCAGCAAACTGTTATAAAAAGCATAGAGAAAAGAACATGAATCTCATTCTTTTCCTATGCTTTTTATAACAGTTTTCTAGACTTTTTATAACACTTAAAATCCAGCCAAGAAAAGTTTGAGTATACTCCTCTCACTCTTACACATGGGAAAATCTCCTTTGAATTTTTTCTTTCACGTTTCAGCCTAGCCAAGGCAGCATTTTCAGCCTACAATAAAGCCAGTGGGTTGTAGAAGTACTTCCATAGAAGTAGAAGGGAAGTACTTCTAGAACCCATTACCATGAAAGTACTTCGAGAACCCATTACCATGGAAGTATTTCTAGAACCCATTACAATGGAAGTACTTCTAGAACCCTTTACCATGGAGGTACCCACTTATAGAAGTACTTCTAGAACCCATTACCATGGAATTACTTCTAGAACCCATTACCACGGAATTACTTACTTATGGAAGTACTTCTAGAACCCATTACCATGGAAGTACTTCTAGAACCCATTACCATGGAAGTACTTCTAGAACCCATTACCATGGAAGTACTTACCATGGTAATGGGTTCTAGAAGTACTTCCATGGTAATGGGTACTAGAAGTACTTCCATGGTAATGGGTTCTAGAAGTACTTCCATGGTAATGGGTACTAGAAGTACTTCCATGGTAATGGGTTCTAGAAGTACTTCCATAAGTAAGTAATTCCGTGGTAATGGGTTCTAGAAGTAATTCCATGGTAATGGGTTCTAGAAGTACTTCTATAAGTGGGTACCTCCATGGTAAAGGGTTCTAGAAGTACTTCCATTGTAATGGGTTCTAGAAGTACTTCCATGGTAATGGGTTCTAGAAGTACTTCCATAAGTAAGTAATTCCGCGGTAATGGGTTCTAGAAGTAATTCCATGGTAATGGGTTCTAGAAATACTTCCATGGTAAGGGGTTCTAGAAGTACTTCCGTGGTAATGGGCTCTAGAAGTGCTTCCATAGAAGTACTTGATGTTACAGACTAGTATAGTTAAGGTTTGGTGGTTGTTTAACCGACTGTGTGCGAACCCATCCTGTGGAGTTTGGATGTTGCATTAAGGTGCTGATAGACGATGAGACTATTCTCAAGTAAATGTTCTCGCGAGAGCAAAAAATCGTTCTCATATACGTGTAAATAGGCATGAGAATGCGTTCTTGTTCTCATGGAGGTATTCTCAAGCGTTCTCATGAGAATCGTCTTCTCATACGTGTAAATAGGTGGCGTGAGAATATTCCCATTAAAAAGCGTGAGAATGCATTCTTTCCAACATGTCGGAAAGAACGAATGTTCTCATGCGATCTCATTTGCGATTTGCAAGTGCTTTGTTGTGGAAAAAATCAAACGAAAATTACACCAGGCCAACGATGAAAAAACTTTTTTATGGTTTCGCCTGATTCTTATGTCCGAAAACAATAGCAAAAAAGTCGTATCACCCACCATTTTTTCACATTTATTGAATATATGAAATATGAGAAATTCAACTATCCTGCTCACGATTGGATGATATGTGGAGATTCGAAAGTAATTTGCATGCTCCTTGGACAACCAAGGGGGTGACTAAGTTCCCATGTTTTATATGTGAGTGGGACAGCAGAGCAAGGGTCCACAAAACATTGGCCTGCAAGGAAAATCTTAACAACTGGAGAGAAGAACATTTTGCATAAAACTTGAGTAAATCAAAAAAAGGTCCTTCTGCCACCTCTTCACATTAAACTGGGTTTAATGAAACAGTTTGTAAAAGCCGTGCCTGAAGATAGTGAATAGAGCCGATTTGCCGCATTGTAAATATAATCAAGGTCATATTTTGAAAGAACTGTGCGTGATAACAAACAACTGGCAGTACGAGAAGAAACATTACTCTCAAGCGACAGCTTTTATTCTCATCGTGTAAACGCACATGAGAATTCATGCGAATATTCTCATGATAACTGCCACCATGAGAACGATATTTATTCTCGCGGGAACAAATACCATTCCTCGTGTAAACAGCAATGAGAATATTCTCATGAGAATACCAAAATTTACGTTGAGAATATTCTCATCGTCTATGAGCACCTTTAAGGCTACCATTACTACGTATACATGATGAGTTGAACCCAGGTTGAACCCGAGTTCAAATGCATGTAGACGCGACTCGAGTTGAGATAGGGTCGACTGAACTCGCCTCAGCTCTGCTACCTGGGTTGACTTGAAATTATGCATATAGACGCGATCTCAGTAGTTGAGTAGTTGAATTTATTTGACAGTAACATTTCTGTGTTTTGTTTGTGATTTTTGTCGAATTTTGTCGATTGTCGAAAATTCAACTCAACCTCAACTCAACTATTAAACTCCTCATGTATACGTAGTATATATATCAGCGAGCCGTAAGTTCACCAGACCATCTTTTGATTCAGACTTCTCCCTTCTTTTTACAGGTGTAGAAAGCTGTGCTGTGCTGTGCTGCAGTGATGTTCGACTTCCATTTGAGTTTTGGGTCCAGGATGAGACCCACAAATTTTACTCTGGAGTATAGAGCGAGGATATGTTTAACTAATAGCAATAGCTCAGTTTTGTCTGCATTGAGTGTCAAGCCGTAGTCAGCCAGGGTGTATTATTTGTAACGTAGGTTCTCTCGTGCAAAGCTGTCTCAGTGGATCTACCTCTGAGATGGGCATGTTGTTTTGGGGTCAGTAATGTCACATCTACCGATTGGCGGATGTGAGGTTCGATGATCATTTCTTCAGAGTCTTGAGCCCGAAGCATAATAGGTTTATGGGCCTATAGTACATGGCGGTTTGGGGCATATTCTTAATCCAACTTTGGTACAACCAGCGTCCGCCTCCAACCGACGCGGACTGAGCCACATACCGCTCTTGAGTATGAACTCCAGCTTTGGTATTACTCAGAGTACGGAAAAGCACACGCGTATGCGCACACGCTCGTGTGCGATAAATTTTGTGTGCGCGAAAACGCACATACTCATGAGCTGTGTGCGCTTTACTTGTTCTTATTACTCATGCACGTGAGCTGTCAGTAATTGAATAATTTCGTGTGCGCACATGAGTCGAAAAATTAGTTTTGAGTCGTTCGTCTGTGCACATGAGTATTTACACGAACGACTCAAAACTCATTCTTCGACTCATGTGCGCACACGAAATTATTAAATTACTCACAGCTCACGTGCGTGAGTAATTGACAATTCTCCTTATTACTCACGTACGTGAGCTGTGTGCACTTGAATTTTTTCGTGTGCGCACATGAGTCGAAAAATGAGTTTTGAGTCGTTCGTGTGCGTTTCCGAACTCTATTATATTTCGGGGTATGTCTGCTGCTTGGCTGGTATCATCAAGAAGGAAGTGTTGGAGAGGATCCTGCTTATTCTGGCAGAATCTCCTAAGCTCGTGATAAATTGGCTGTACCCCTGTCAGCTAATATTCTTGACTAAGGCAATGGATACCTTGCTCGGCGTTGGATAGTCCCTTTTGGGCTGCCAGAAGCCTTGTTTATAGCACCTTACCTACTGAAGATCTCCCCTGTTAATTTTCTGAGTTTCGAGAGTTGTTCATTCCAGCAGCGGAAGGGGCATAACGCCCTTTTTGGGAGAGATGGCTTGTGGGTGGTATTTTCGAAACTGATTAAAAGAAGTTGTTTTATTCTGTAAATTTGTAGAGCAGTTATTATGCGTGGTCCCAGCTAAAGCTGATAAATTTTATGTTGAAGACTTTTTATTGCAGACACCTTGCGAAATAGCAAAAGATTGAGTCATAAATAAATATTTTCAACAAAGGCAAATCATAATTGAATTAGGCTCGAATTAATCTCTAACCTCTGCAGAGCCTTCTGATATCTTTATTTAGAAATTGTTGCAAGTATTTCACTGAAAAACGAAAGAATCGGAAAATTAACGAGTTATCAGCAAAAAGTCACCCAACTTGAACCAACTGGGATAGGTCCGTTGCGATTTGGCTAAGAACACTCCTAAGGAAATTGCGAAGTGTGAAGTGAATACGTAGAACAAAATGCAGCAAAGGGTCAAGGGTTAACCAGTAGGTAGTACGCTATCAGGCCAAGACATTTCCTTAGTTACTCCATTCCTTCTCTCCACTTACCGCTTGCGCCGTTGTCGTCTCCGCCTTAAGTAATGTTTATTTAGTTTGTACACCGGAGTCTGATGCAGTTTGTCAAGAACTCAGTCGGTGGCAAAAACTGGTTCCTGCCGTGGTAGAGATCGATAGTGTGGAAATCCACCATAGAGTCACCGATAGTCTCCAGTAACGAGCTGCCGAGCACTTGCGCGCAGGGCTGGCTGACAACAATGACGGAAAGCGCGCCGCCGCCAATAAGACGAGAATCATAAAAGGTGCATTGCGATGCCGGTGGATATATGCCAGTTCGGAAGTTCTGCGGCTGATTATAATTTGCCGACATTTTGAGATTTTCAAGCAAAAAACATAGACTTCGAAATTATTTTGAAATATGTATATCGCGGCGAGATGGAGTCAGCACGAGCCTATCCTTCAAGTTGTCTCTGCCGCCGCGGTGACATAATCGGTTCGCGAAACACTTTTTTCTCTCTCATATTTTTTAGATTTTTTGTTGCCTATTTTATCACCTTTCAGGGATCACGGATTGGGCAACTATAGACACCGCGCAAAAGTGAGACGTTTGGAAAGCTGCGATCCGAGAACGATTTAAGCAAATTGAGTTTTGCGAAATTGAAAAATGTCTTTTATTTTAAACAACGGCGACGGTTCAAGAACAGGTTCATAAGGTGAGAAAAGGTGCACTTCGCCTGATGTTGAATGAAAATGTTTTGAAATTTTTAATGGAGCATGAATATATGGAATTCCTGAACTTTTGATTAGTGCATTCGGACCGATGATAATTTCAGGTGTTAGGTGAAATTGAATAATGTTGTGTGGAAACATTGTACATGAATTTATTGTTTAGATGGATTTCTCACTTGTTTTGTCACTGGTGTAGTCACATTTCGTTGGACTATAGTTTGTTAAGGTGATTTGATTCTGAATTTACTGCATTGCGAGTGAAAAATAGCTGAGGGTACAATTCGTTGAGCCTTGATTAATCCAATATTTGTATCACAAAAATGGTGTAATGCCAGTGATTCACGGGATGAGGTTATTTACAATCAAGCTTCCATTAGATCAATTTCGTCCTTGCGATCATATTCCAAGGAGCGTTGGACATAGGACGTTTTTCTAATTCTATAGGAGTTTAGAGAGAGAGGGAGAGCAGAGCAAGCGATCTTTAATCTATTTTTCATGCGAAAAACAAGATCTTATAGGTAGACTGAAGCGTTGCGGAAATGTGGAAAAAATTGTGAACATTTCGGGTGACATGCAAGATCCATCCAAAGCTACCCTTGATAGTAGTTCAGCATCAAACTTACTTCTTCCAGCTAAATGTGATTGCATCTTTTTAGCATACATTAAATTTTGACACAAGACACTGGAGGAAGTAAATTAAGTCCAACAATATCTACAATTTAGGCTATTGATTATGTCCTAAAAAACGGGGGGCAATAAGGAACTAAGACTTTCACGGGTTTTTATTGCAGGAATCGGTCAATGGGTCATTTAAGAAGAAAAAGCCGCGGAGTGCTATTAAATTAGGGAGTGGAAATTAGAGATAGTGGTGAAAATGGACCCTTTTCAGTGTCTTCAATATACCTCGCAAACGAAGAAAAATTTCGATATACTTCATATAAAACTTTTTGTAGAGAATTAAATTTCCCATCGAAATGGCTAATTTAAAAAATTTTAAAAAAAAAATTTTAGACCAAAAATGTTGAAACAAAAATAAAAAAGAGCCAAAATTTTGATTTTTTTTTAGTTTTTTGCTTTTTAGCCTATAACTTCTTTTGGGTCAGAGATAGGTACGGGCATTGCTTTATAGAAGAAAAGTAGACAAAAATTCCTTTAAGATGCTAGTTTGAAAAAAAATTTTGGTTAAAAATTGACCAAAATATGGCCACTCTAACGTAGCTTTTTTCGATTTTTCTCCCTCTTATACAGGAAATTACAAATTACTTGTTCCATATATTGCAAAGAATGTATCGGGATAAATTGTGATAATGTGCAAGTAGCCGATATTGCAGAAGATGATATTATTGAAGATATACAGGGTGTTCCAAACCACTCGTGCTACCCAATTATCTAGGAAAGTTTCGATTGAAAAAAAACATGTGTTCAATATTTTTTGAAAATCTATTTGACCATACAGAAATTGACCCCCCACCCCACTCCCTCTTTGGGGCGCCTGCACCCCCAAAAATCATCAAAAATCAAAGTTGTCCCCAATAATCATTCCCCGGTACCCCCAGGGAAGCTTCGGGCAAAAAAAGGTTGCTAACAAAAGTTTGATATTTCTCTTCAGAGAATCAGAATCCGTGAAAAAAAGGGTTTTGGCTTTTTTTTATTTTTGTTTCAACATTTTTGGCATAAAAATTTTTTTTCAAAATTTTTTAAATTAGCCACTTCGATGGGAAATTTAATTCTCTTCAAAAACTTTTATATGAAGTATATCGAAAATTTTCTTCGTTTGCGAGGTATATTGAAGACACTGAAAAGGGTCCATTTTCACCCCTATCTCTATTTCCACCCCCTAATTTAATAGCACTCCGCGGCTTTTTCTTCTTAAATGACCCATTGACCGATTCCTGCAATAAAAACCCGTGAAAGTCTTAGTTCCTTTCTATACGACGTAATCAATAGCCTAATTTCCAAAAATGAATTTGAATGAATCACTCGCCAAACTGAAAACCCTGGTGATTTTTTTAAATAACAGAAGGAACTTCGATAATAGACAATAGCGCTAATTTTGGCGCTAAAAATGTAATGAAATGGATATTAACATTGCCAGACACTGAAAAATGAAGGTAAAAAAAGAATGCAGGGTGAACTAGTTCTTAACGCTTGATTATCAATTCAAGAAGAAACTTTCACATCAATATTTCAATACATAGACCGAATTATACAAGAATTGTCGCAACGATGCACGGTCATGAAGCAAATCAGGTGCGGGGTAGCCCCACTGCCTCATGTCGACCCCTTGTGGATTGCCCTATAACTGCGCCGGTGTCGAAAGGTTTACATTTTTAAACGTGAGTGTCGGTTTTACCAATATGGTTCCCCGACTGAGTACTAATCAAGTCCAATGCTGCTTGACCTCTGTAATCGAACCAGAACCGGTTCATGAGTATGCTAAATGACACCCTTCACGGTCTGCAGCATAATTGCCTGAAATATGAAACAATGCAATAACAAAAACTGAAACTTTGTATGAGTAAAACTAAAGCTTAAGGATATTAATTTAAAGCATTTTTAAAAAGCTTTCCGAATTACGTATAAGCAGATGTTGGGATTGCCGCATTCCATTTGTAATTAGCTTTGCCTCATAGCAGTAGCGTACGCAGGATGAAACCATGGGGGGGTTTCACAAAACATATTTTATACACATATTTGGGTAAAAAAAAATTTTCTCATGTAATAGGACTATGTACTTATTATATTTTATGTTATTTCACTATAAAAATAATTACCTATAGGTATATTTTTATCGCAATTTTTTTATTGAAAATTGTGAAGAAACATAAATAATAATTTTTGACCATTTTTCGAATATCACAAAATGTCTTGTTTTTCTCCAAAAATCATGGTCTCGTGGTGTGCGCAAGACTTTAGACTTTGATTTAGGGCATTTTTACAATTTTTTTACTGTAAAGAAGGGAGCTACTCTGAAAACTTGGTGGCGCGTAGTTTTTGAGTCAGAAAATCGATTGGTGACAAAAAAAATTTAAAAATTCCTTTTTTTTCAAATTTTGGCCAAAAAAGGCCAAAAAATTGGCCAAAAATGCGTCCAATTGTTTTTTGCGTAATTTCATCTGAAAAGACGGAAAATTTCCTACAAAAATCTATATGGCCATCCCGAAACTCAGAGTTTGTCGAGAGCTATAAATAAATAAGAAATACGTGATTTTTGAAAAATCTCGTTTTTTTCAATAACAGTTGTAGCTCCGAAACGGCGAACCCAATTGCGCTAAAAAAATTTTTGGTATAGGTATCACATCGAGTTCACGAACATATTCCCAAAGTTTGAGAGATATTTATTTTTTTGCTATCCCGTTTGAAAAGAATCCACCATATATTATACATCGTTATTCGAAATTTTTTTTTAATTGTTTAATAAGTTGATATATTTATTAATTATAATTTTTCCTATTATTATTGGAATCATCGGGGGGGGGGGGTTTAACCCGCAGTAACCCCCCCCCCCCGCTGCGTACGCGTCTGCCTCATAGAGCTCTTATGAGAAACTAATAAGGCATTCCTCGCTCTCCGCCGCCCCTGGACGATTCATAAAATGTAATGTTGGACAGTAATAAAATAATGCCAATATTGACAAGCGGTTTTACTCAATCTGGTTTGGTCCCATCCTATACTACTTTGACATAACGCTGATTTCATCCATCGAAGAAGATATATAGCTTCTTCGCTTATGCTTGTAAGTGAGTAAGTGCAACTTGGTAAGGCTGTGACTAGGAAATTCCGTCGAGAGGGAAGGCTTGTCGAAAGTCAATTTGTTTTTAGTAAGGCTAGATCGACAACGGATGCTGCCAATATGGTGACTAGCCTATCAAAGGAGGCAATAGGTACGAATAAGAATTGCGCACACTGCAAATCTGAGCTTTTGAAAGTGTTTTATTTCAAAACGCTTAAAACGTTTTATTTTGACGTCACCCATTTGATTTAAATTGTAGACATTCTTTAAACGCTTTTAACTGTTTTAAAAGAGTCGACAATGTTAATCAAATGGGTGACGACAAAATAAAATGTTTTAAGCGTTTTGAAATAAAACACTTTCAAAAGCTCAGATTTGCAGTGCATTGATAACCCTTGAAGTGAAAAACGCTTTCAACACCGCGAAGTGGAACAAGATCGCGAGGCGTTGATAAACCTGGATTCATCGAAAGTTACCTAGTGCGAATTGTAATAAAATTCCTTGTAGGCACGACTGCAAGTAAGACAAAGGAGTAAGGAAGTACAGGAGAACTTGCGGAGTCCCCCAAGGTTCCGTCCTTGGTCACCTTCTTTTTTTGTGAAAGTCTACGAGTAGGTGTCACCTTTTGTACTACCAGTCTGTCATATCGTTCACGCCATGGTTCAATGTCTAGTAGTAAGCTTAGATCGAAAGTTAGAAAAAGGATACGATAGGTTAAAGGGAGTCTGTCCTGCGTAAACAAAGCTGCAAAATAACCCAAAATACTGGAGAGTAGTGGAGCTGTAAATTGTACTATAAAGTGAGTAGGAGGAAATTCAGAGCAGATCATTAATAAACCTTAGAAAAGGTCAATTATTGAGCCAATACTAATCGCTTGGAGTTTAGTTACTAGGGCAGGGTGCCATTATTAAAAGCCTTGAAGATCAACCAGACCAGACTCACCAAATCAATGTTTAGTTTGGTTGAGGTGTTCTGTTAGACACCTTACAATATCACCGATGGGCCGTTTTTGTCTTAAGCCGTTCTATTCGTAATTTAGAATTTGGGTAGATTCTATATTCCCCATAAGAATTATTTGCTATTGGGCGGAAGTTAAAGGAGTTAATGGTTTCACCTTTTTCAGTATGGGCTAAACATGTGAAAGTTTCCAATAGTCTGGCTAAATGCCGGAGAAGTATGACAAAGCAAAGATTATACGTAGAGGTTTACATGAAGGTGAGGGACAAATTAGACGCAAAACGCAAGCAGTAAAGGAAACCTTTTCAAGATTGTAGAAAAATAAGGTAAACGATGACAAACATGGGCGCAGCTGTAACCTCTTTTGCACTAGTCCAAATTCTAAAGAACATCCATACAGTTTTCTATGCTATGAGTCTGAAGCTTGGACATTAACTTAACAAACTGAGCTCAGCTCAAACCTTTCAATATACAAATTTTAAGACGAATATTTGGGCTTTGAAGGGCTAACCAAATCGCATGGCGCATCAGAACAAATATACATGTTGACGACCAAGAAATATGTGGATGGATGACAGACATGCTAGTCCGTCTATACGATAACCTCGTATAAAAAATAGGAGAGAACTACTAAAACGTAGAAGGAAGATACAGGATGCACGAGTCCTACAAGCACCACAGAGACCTTGAAGAAGACGAAACCAAAGGAGGACAGTTTCTAGTGATATTTATTTAATTTTCAGTTTTTTGTCTCAACCGAGGAAGCTGAAATACAGAGAAATACTTAGGGTAGGCGATATTTGCGACACACACTATTTTTGGCATAAAACCATTTCTTTTCTAAAGTGTAAATCATTTCATTTATTCGTTAATTTTACAAACTTCAAGCATCTAAAACCACCCAACCCAACTGAGAAAACTCTCAGGTTATTTACTTAAGCTCCATCTAAGTTTCCTCTGCAAATGCAAATTTGTTTTCATTCCCGCAACAAGAACAATAAATTTACTCCCGCGTGTGTTTATCAAATGGCAATACCATAAATCTCCAGCAAAGAATAAAATTAAAACCAGCAAAAAGTTGCCTGATCTCAAGTGTGAATATATATTGATAGAAAAGTAAAAATCCACCAAGAAACACAACAACCAAGTCTTTTGCAACTTGGTATAAGGCAGGTAAGAAAAAAAAAGCCAAGAACAAGAAAAAACATTAAAATCTGTTGATGGATCAAGCCTAGACGTCGACGACTTTCTTGGCTAGCTCTAGGATGAATAAGCTTCAGACAGACAGACGGGCTACAGGTAACCGCAAGCAGAACAATAAGTTCACAGCCTATATATGCATAGCGTACGTGGGCTCAGCCTACGCAAAGCACCTATGCTAGTTTTTTATAGACGTTTAACGATTTTTTAAAGCTGGCGCTTAGCTGCAAGTACAAAGTACACTTGAGTTGGAGAGCGATCCGGATATGGGCATGGGCATACGACTGTACTCGCAGTCGCTGCCACGGAATTATTTATGGTGACCTAGAGAGAGCTGAGGCACCGCTAATAAGAGTCATTTCAACATTAATTGCCATGATCTACCTAGGGTACCTATGCCGTACATGAAAGCCCTATCGAGTCGAGGACTATCGAGTCGAGATAAGAGAGCTCAAAATTTTGTTCGAATAAATTAATGAAGGCGTCAGCGTCATATTATTTGTCGGGCTGCAGACGACATTGACATTTGGCCACTGTTGTGGATTGTCGAAACTCGGGCGCCGCAGAAACATGTTTATGCTGCGGTGGCCCCTCGTTGCTGCACTGACTGCTGCGCGAATGCATGGCTGTAATTAATATGTTTCAGGCGAGTAAGTATTCAATTAAGGAACTTCATAGGTACAATGCGACGTTTTGAAAGTTATGATGGATTTTGGTTGATTGCTAAGGTTAATAGAGTCGATATCATTCAAGTGTTTGGGGAAAAGATTTATACTAGTATAGTACGTTTTAGGCTGAAGTGTTTTCAATTTTGCATATTATGGAACCACGAGTTGTACTTGAGTATGTGGCAACTTGCGGATCCAGTTTAATATCGAAGCTGCAAAAACCCATTGAATCCTCCGGATGTACTCCCACGATCAACGTTCATGCTAAATTAGCCATCTCTCTCGTTACAGGTACTTAACTTCTTTGACAAGCCTCTCCAGCGCCGAAACAATATAATCCGATCTGTAGGTTACTTTAGCCAAAACAAGATCTTTTTAAAAAGTATTCACACAAGTGGTTAGTGACGGATATTTTACGTAGAATTGAGATACATAAAACATAGAATTAACATAAAGTCAGCATCTTGCTCAATTGGCAAGGTTCCTCTAATGATAGACACGATCAGAAGGTTGCGTTGTAATGTAGCCTCAGGTTGGGTGCCCAGGCCAACCTCAGACTCTCATACAATAAACTAGACTAAATTTATCTACTAGGTCAACTATACAGACTCCCCTTGGCGGTACCCTGGCCTCCAGAGTAGGGCTGTTCGTCGGGGGGTCGGGGTTGCGGAGACCTTGGAGGTACCACCTAATTATGTGCATCACCACTTACCTTATTGTGAGCATCCCCATCAGGCCGGACGCGGAGTACCTAATGGAGCCAGGAGGTAACCTGAAAAAGAAAGTTAGGAGCGAGATCCATCGCCGCACAGTGGGGCAAATAGCTCATTTTTTGACAAGCGACAATTCCCAAGCCTGGAATTAATGAAACTTAAAAATTTTTTTTAAACTATTCGTGATAAAATTGCCTTTAATTCTATCGAGCCAGAATTTTGAAATTTGAAAATTAAAGATGGCTAATCCAATATGGCGGACATAAATTTGGTAAGAAAAATAAATTTTTTTCGTAAGATTCTTTAAAATTATTGAAATTAATTATTATTAATTAATTTTTGGTTTCCAAAAAATCCCCAAAGTAACAATTTTTTAAAATATTAAAGAATCTTTTGACAAAAATTTAATTTTCTTTGAAAATTTATGTCCGCCATATTGGATTAGCCATCTTTAATTTTCAAATTTCAAAATTCTGGCTCGACAGAATAAAAGGCAATTTTATCACGAATAGTTAAAAAAATTTTTTTTAAGTTTCATTAATTCCAGGCTTGGGAATTGTCGCTTGTCCAAAAAATTAGCTATGTGCGCCGCCGCTATGCCATTCCTGAATTTAACCAATCATCTTATTATTCTTCACTCTGAAAACCATCTGCAATAAAACAAAATTGCTCAAAAGAAACCAAATCAGGCTGCACAGTTACTAGTTTAATATGGTATCACAATTCTATACACAGGCAGACATAACCTCAACGTTAACATTTCCAACCGTAGTTGATATAATACTTGACGACTTAGGTAATGGGCGATTATACCTTTAGTGAATCTGATGGTAACGTTTCTCAAATATCTAAAACAAGCAAACCCCACAACAGCGCGAACCCGCCCTGGTACCAGCACGCGCTTACCCCTGTTAGGCAAAAAAAAAATGATGACGCAATACCACCCAAAACCCTGGAGTCGTTCACAACAGTTACAGAACATAAAGAATAGTTTCTATTATGAGAACAAAATCCAGACAATTAACTTTAAGAAAAGTAACATTAGATTATCAACCACAGCAAATAACTAAATACCTATTCCTAAACAAAGAATTAAAATCAAAAAAGTTAAATTCACAAGGATTAAATTCCAAAAAAATTAACGTCAAAAAAATTAAATTCAACAAAGTTAAATTCAAAACAATTAAATTCACAAAAATTTAATTCAATAATATTTATCAGCAATGTACCTCTAACAATTTACTAGGGTTCCTGTAGTGTAGCACCATGTGGTGTTTTTCAAATCCATAAAATAAATATTGGTTACAATCTTAAAGTTCTACGTTTAAAATAAATTTATACAATTGTACATTAATTCATATATTTAATTTCCAAATTTTTGTCAATGCACGATCCAATTGACGGTTCCTCCACTAGTTTTCTTTTCTTTTTTTTAATCCCCTCAATAGGTCCAACTTCCAGGCTCATATCGCTTCCACTATGGCCAAGGGATTGGGTTACAGATCATATTGTTCATAGTAAATGGGTCTCGTCAGTTCCGCAAGCAATGTTCCCTCTAATTTTTTCACTTACTGCGCGGTACAAAATTTATGCGAGCAAAAATATTCAAAACGTATGTAAAAGAGTGCAAGTGGGCGGAAGGTCCTGTGCCTGTGTTTGAAGTGAAATGTTTTTTTAATAATACTCTTGAAAATTACATTTTAAAGCATTTTAATAACCCACAAACAAAAAAAGGATTTTTACATTACTGTTCATGTCTTTGTTTATATTCTTTCTTTATTAGAGCAAGATCTACTATGATTGAACGACGAACTATAAAACAAGAGAAGTATAAAAACAGGGGCTAGTCATATGTTTCGCTCGGTGAATTTACCAACTACGTGACTACAACAGCTTTCCTCGAGAGACCACTAGATTCGAATTTTAAAACCACCAGAACGCCACTAAAATATTTTTTCTACGCCTCTGTTAGAATACAGGCATTCTGATATTGCTTTTAGTTACGGAATTAGCAGCATTCCACACCCGTGTGGAATATTCATTCCATCACTTATTATGGAATGACTACTATTGACGACATCTGTTCGTCGTAATCCAAGAATATGATTTATTAATTAAAGAAAAAAAAGTTTTATTAATTAAAGAAAGAAAAGGATTGTTTCAATAATAAACAATCGATGATGTTGCGCTAGAAAATTTTTGCTTTAAATAAACTATTCAATTATTAAATTGCAGAAAATAATAGCATTTTTTTAATAAATTTTGCGGCGGCCATCTATTAACAAATTATTAAATTACAAAATTGTTATGAATGAACACTCCCTACTAATATGTTATTTAGAGTTAAAATCTCTTGCTGTGCCTTATACATTTTATTTTTGACATTAGCTTTACATAAGGTACGTTTTTCATTACAAAATATTAATAAAAACTAATTAAAGGCGTAGAAAAAGTATAGTCTGCAACACGTTTTGAATGGCATATTCCGCACTCGTGGACCGCCACCCTCGCCTTCGACTTGGGTGCCAAACTTCCACTTGTGCGGAATATGCATCATTCCAAACTTGTTACAGAATATACTATTCTTCGTCACCAACAGTAACTAGAATATTCCACTAAATGTAAAGTTCTTCAAACTTAATGTTTGAAAGGCGCTATTTAAGCAGAAATAAGCAAACTAATTCAAATAAAAAAATTAATGACTCCACTGAATGCTATAAAATATCAATATTTTAATAATAGAATCAGCATTATTGCTTTCACCAATTATCATTAGTCGGCACTCTAAGGGTATACACGGCTCTAATAAAGCGTCTTGCCGGCTGGTTAATCGGAGTACCAAAGTTCTCCTAAGGTCTTTACCTGACCTGGACGGAACACCTCTTTGTATCCTGGTTAGCGAGATTCACCATTTTCAGGAGGCGTAAGACTCCAACGAAGCTATCTCCCGCTAACCCCGACGGTTGCCTTTAAACTCATACAACCAAAAGTTCAAACGCCAGGTTGCCGCCACCTCCTTATGCATCCCTAGACTTCCTTTAAACTTATCCTATCTTTTTTCTATTCTTTGAACTAAGCTTCGTACTAGGCATTGCACCATAACGTGAACGACGTTAATATAAAGGGTGGAACCTGAGCTTAGACTTTCACTTATTCTTGACAATGTTCATGCTGCTAAAGTCTTTCAACATCGGTGTGCGAATGTGGCAAAATTAGTAATAAAATAGCAAAAATGGCTGCCCAATTATTCAAATCGAGATACTCCTTATGCGTCTCTGCAGCGCTTCAGACGAAAATTTGTTGGTATTTTTGGTTTCATTCCACTTCAGAAGATGGATTTGACACGTGATCTTGATTGTTATTTGAGTGAATCATTAGGTCAGTAGGAATTGATGTCTTGTTATGGCTTAGTCATTGCATGGCCAAAACTAATTTTGTATTCCTGTGTACTTTCCTCTTACCCACTAGATACGATTTTTTCCCACTAAAGGCAAGTCTTAACCACCAGTTCTAGTGTTAAAACCACTAAGATGGTAACGCTGGACTGCAAGCACGGACGCTATGCTGTTTACAAAACTTACACAACAACGAACTACCCTTTACTTTTTTTGTGAAAATAGGATTTTTGTCATTTTTAGATGTAAATCTTTTATAAAAAGAAATAAAAAAATGGTGAGCAGGCCCATTGTGCGCAGAATTCAAAAACGGCTGCGCAACTCTCGAAAAATTAGTGCGCAGACGCGCACCTGCGCAGCTTAGAAGGAACATTGTCCGCAAGGTGTGCGCTCTGAATATATCAAACAACTAGCTTAAAACACTTATCTTATTAGCCCCCCTTGGGCTGCCGGTTTCTGCTTCCTCAAGATTCCAAAATGTAAGTACGCCTTCTCTTCATTCAATTAATAGCATCAGTTTCTTCAACAAAGATTTGTAGTGCTCGCTCCCTGGTTCGCACGTTATTCGTCACATCATTGGTTCAAGCACAATAGTATTAGGACACTTTTTTTGTTTTCATTTCTTTTAGCAACTTTATCGTTTTGATCTATTCTGCGGCGTACCGTTTTTAAATTTCGTCAATTTGGGTGTCCTAAGAGTCTTTTTATTTTAACCACGTCCGTTTAACTTTCGCACTACGTCCGCATAACAAAACAGGTAAGGTGCAACCCAATTAATTAGTTGTACGTTTTCTAAGGTTTTTTCTCGAGACTCAAAAAAATTACGTCATTTTCGCTATAAAACAAAATTCTCACTCCTTTTCCTCAGATTTTTTCCGATTTTTCATTTTTCCTGGCCTTCCCATTTATTCAAAAAAATTTTTTTTTAGAGTGACTAATACAAGGTGGGTTCGTAAAGAAATAGGCCCGCCGTTACAGCAGCGTGACCTCTGCTTTTTGTAGTTAGATCAAGTGTTTTCAGTAGGCTGGATGCATATATATATGTATCTGGTGTCTGTTATTGAAGGAAATGCATGGCGAAATACTTGTTCAGCACGCACAGCTACTTTTGTACTTTCTTCTGGTGAATCGGCAACATCTGCCTCCAAGTCCGGCCGATTTATCTGATTTAGAGTCCCCGCACACTACAGACTTTCTATCGGCCGATAGTTTGGTCGGGCTCTTAATCAGTATGAAGATGTATGCAAGTGCGCACATTACAACGTTTGGGTATCGGCCGATAAATAAGTTTGATGGGCTACACGATTGCCTTCAAACTAAACTGTCGGCAGACTATCGGCCAACTGCTTAATCAGTATGGAGCTCTTCCACGCGCGCACACTTGCCGAATGTTTAGTCGGCTAATTCGGCCGATAGTTCGGTTCGCTTCATACTTTGGCGTCCTTCTCCTCCGTTGTATGAAAGCAATAATAGCTTTTCAGGACAATATTTGTATTAACTCTCATTATGCGACCCTTCTCTTCAAAAGCCGCTTACGAACCAGCAAATCCTTCGAGAACAGTCGGCCGACAGTCAGTCTGGTCTGCGCACTCACCACCACCAACCCGACGGTTTAGTTGGTCTAGTGTGCTCGCTTACAGGTCCAACCCGACCAAACTATCGGCCGATGGAAAGTCTGTAGTGTGCGGGGGCTCTTAAGGCCCATTCAGCTCTAGCAGCAGCAGCGGCAGCAAACAGTTTCTATTGGCTAATGGTGGTCACATGACAATAAAAGCAGCAGCGATTGCTAGTAAAACTAAGTTTGCTGCCGCTGCTGCTAGATCTGAATGGGCCTTTATTGTTACTCTCGATGTTTCTGTGACCTGGAACCCACTGAAGGGGATCCTCTACCATGGCCAAATAACAGAGCCCGTTCTACCAGCTTGGATGTTATATAGACCAAGCCTAGCGCCTTTATAGCCGCTTGGCTATCTGGTAACAGGATTACCCTGACTGTTGTTCTTGGGTTCGTCAGATTTTGAGGAGCACCTGCTGACAACTAACATAACTATGTTGTACATCTTGTCAAGCTTTAAGTTTCCCCATTAGTGCCATCAGCAGTAGGGATTTGAATCTCGAAAGCTTGGTTGAATGTTGAGTTTCTATATACTGTAGTCAGACGGTCCTTCTTTCCTTTTTTATAAAATCCTATGGAGAGATGGACATTCAGGCGGTGTCTTCTTCGTCTATGTCAATGCTGTCGACTTTATCACACCGCCCTTCGATGTGCAGGTCGGGGAGCAATGGAGGTCTGCCTTCCTGCATCCACAATTGCGTTGGGAGCATTTTTAAATTTACAATAATTGTGTCAGAGTATCGAGTCTGGTGCATGGTTCAAAAAGGTTGGCACTGACACGAGACCACTTCTTGTTTTTTTGGTTTGACCGAATAACCACTACTGCATCTGAAGGTAACCTCTCAGCGAATGTCATGCAACAGCTTGGATGGGGCGTAGTTAGGCAATGTTGGTTTTACTTTTGTTCGATGAACATATGTTATGCCTGTATCTCAAATCGTTTGTGTCATGTCCTTTCCGATAAGAGAAGTACGTTTACTGGTTCGGCAATCTTGTCCTGGTGTGGATAAGAAGGGTCTTTGAAAGCATCAATGACTAGTTGCAAGTCATTGTTCTACTGCAGGTTTTTGAGAAATTTTAGTTTCCCCTAATTGAACAAAGCAGAAGTGGTGTCACAAACACTCATCGCGTGCAGGACCAGGAGCGTGGTATGATAGAGTTTTGTCAAGTGCATAAAAGACGACGTTCTTTATATCAAGGCTATACAATTTTCCACTATCAATGTCGCATATTCATTTGGCGGGGCCAACATAGGAGCTGTTTATCAGTGTCCTCAATAGCTTGCTGTGTATAAATTTTTGCACCATTAAATTTTTCCATTAGCATAGATATCAACCGGCCTTTGTTTTTGGAGTTTGCAAGGAAACTCTCCTGCGAGACAATGGACACCATCGATTCTGTAAATGATATTGCAGCAGATTGTTTTCTTTGCTCTCTTCTCAATCGTTTTATGCGCTTGGTGCTTTCGCAAAAGCTTCGTCAAGATACTCATCGAAAATGATCACGACATTTGATTTGTAGTTTGACTAGACCTATGATACATAACGGCTAAAAATTTCCAATGGTGCAATTTGATACGGTGTAACGAAAACCCTCCGTCGATGTTATATTTTGTATCGGTGAAAAAGTCCTGTACAAGCTCGATTTTATTCTTTTCCTTTTCCCATTCTTATCAAAAATAGAGATAGGGTAGAAGCTAAGCTCGTAACCAAAGTTTCTAATGGAATGACTATGAACTATGTAAGAAAAAGTAATTGAAAGAATAAAAACAATTTAGGAAAAGAAGTATAAATTTGAATTTATCATCTTCAACGCCTTACTTAACTCATAGAAACAATTCTTCTTGTTTATCAAACACAAGATCCACAAATCACTAAAATTCTAGAAAATTCTAATTCTACTACGCAAAAATATCCCGAATTCTATTTTTTTGCAGAAACTATGGCAATTTCCAATGATTAACATTTCAAATAAAAATCAACAAAATTTCCTTCTTTTTTTAGTTTCGAATCACTTTAGTAGAAAGTTCGAAAAAAATCTTAGAAACCTGCCGAATTCGCACGTCTTCATGAATATATTTTCGCGACTCTCCACCATCACAGAGTGTGGATATGCAAATCCTTGACAAAACAATAAAAAATAACAACACACACTTTTTCGAAGGAATAACAAATTTCCTAGATTTTTTCTATTTTACAAATTTCTACTCTCCTTGCCCCGAAGAATTCGGTTCAAGGTAATACAAAATGCAAAATCGTCTTTCAAGGTTTTTTGGAATAAGGTCAAGGAAGGTGAAGCACGAAATCAAAGCGGTTCGAAGCACCTCCTATCAACAATGGCAGAAGTTAGTTAACCTGCGATGCGTAAGGTGCGCGTAAATCAACGCACTTTTTCTGAAGGTGCGTTACTATCAGAAGGATTTTTTTCGAATTAAAATTCGAGGCAGAGAAAAAATCTTGGGTACTGGATGGAGTCGTGGAGTTCAAGTCGAGCCAAGGTTAAGCGATTTTTCTAGGCAGGATTGAGAGCAATTTGTGAGGCTAATAGACGCATAACTTGTGACTTGAAGATGCAAATTAAACGCTCTTCTGCGAAATAACACTTCTTTTTTTTTCTGGCAATTCGCCGAATTTTTTAAGTAAAGTTTTACGTTGTTATTTTTTCAACGAAAAGGAAAATATGCGCGAAAACCAAATTTCAACTTGCGCAGTAAGATCACCCGATTCCAATGTCAAAGCGGCATTTCTTCCATGATGGAAAACAAAAATTACGCAAAAAATAACTGAAAATAACTGAAGTTCCATTGTAGATGCTGAAAAAATAAGCTCTATACTCTCTGAGGTGGAATCGATGGATAAGAAATTAAATGCATAATAAGCGCACGCCTGACGAATCATGCGCGAAGGTGAATTCTAGTCACTTTTTGCGCTGAACTAGAATCGATTTCCGTCGAGATGCGATTTGCATATCGAGAAGAAAAGGTGCACCTGGCCTCACGTTAGTTGTTAGCAAGCCAGAAGCGGGCTGGGCTTATGCCAAAACAGATGCCTGAGTTACTTAATTTACAGAAGTTTCAAAATATTTTAAGAGCCTTAACCTGACTGACTTTTAGCGCATGCCCGAGGAGATTAAATCGAATGATTTTAGTTAAGTGATGAAATTTTTGGGGGAAGAATTTATGGGAGGATTTGTACTATGCGCGCATGGAGAGTTTATGCGGAATTGTCGATTTGGAATTGTTTGATTGTTAGGGCGTTGTTGGTTTTTTTTTGTTATAATAGTAAAAAGTATTTCTAAGAGGTGTCGGCGACAATACGAAAAACTAGCGGCTAAAGGCAGAGTGATAGGTATGCAGATCGGTAGGGTGGTAAAGCCGCAGAGCTTTGGCTGCCAAGATACACGCGGGATTCGATCTGTATTGTTCAGTAATCTAAAATGGTATGAGTTTGGTTGTTATCTCGCAGAGTGGGTTGTCCGGAATAGTTTTAAGTTCATCCAACAAAAGCACTTAATCCTGATGAAGATCCTCAGTCAAAGTATTACAAATTCTGAGCTTCTCCGAGTCCATATGTGTGGCATGACAAAAGTGGACCTGACTTGACAGTTGACTTCACACTCAACTGAAACGAAAGGCATCAAACTCATTAAAAAATGGTAGTCAACGTCACCTTGAACATACTTCTTTGATATACTAAAGCCAGGTACCCACTTGTTGCAAACCGGCGTATCGTATCCCCGATCTTTAAATTTTTTTCTAAAAAATTTGCAATGCTCCGTATCAAAATGTGCGAAAAGATACGATACGAACCCGATCTCTCATTTAGCGGTTTTTCTCCGTCACATCAAAGGAATGATACGATACGCTTTAGGATCTAGTGTGGACGGGCATGCGCGCATCCCGTTGCTTCGTTGCCGTTGCATCTTCCTCCACTATTTAGTGATATTTGTTAATACGTGCGCACATGCGAATTTTAATAATTATTTTTAAAAAAATGGAGTGGAATAAGGAAAAAATAATTGAATTTATTGATATTTATAAAAAATATGAAATCCTGTGGGATACAAAACATCATGAATATTTTAATAAAATAAAAAACAAGATGCGTGGGAGGAAATTGGAAAGCAAGTAAATAAAACAGTGAGTGAGTGCAAAAAAAAATGGAATACCTGTTGTCTGCTTTGCGGAGGGAAAAAATGAAAAGGACAAAAAGCTCAGGTACCGGAAAAGGTAAGTACCACAATAGTGAAATGCGGTTTATTACTACCTACCTAAACTAAATTGCTTTGAAGAGCAATTAGGTAAGTAAGTACAGGATTTCATTATTACTTTTTCATCAACTAATTTTGTATATATTATTTTAGGTGACACATATTATAATTTAATTTTTTATTTTTTTACTTTATTGTTTTTTGTTAAAAAATTGTATTTGTTTTTGGAAATCGTTTTTAAATTGTATTTGTTTTTGGAAATCGTTTTTAATTTGTATTTGTTTTTGGAAATCGTTTCTAGGTGCGGACGAAGTATATACAAGTTCATGGTTTGCCTTCAATAGTTTGCAGTTCCTGTGGGATAAAAACAAACCTAGGCAAACACTGAATACTGTAAGTAAATAAAGAATCTATACAAATATTTTAGATTTAGATAAAAGAAAGAAAAGACCATTCTACGCATAATCATTCTGCCAGATTAGGCTACCCTCATTTAAAAAATAATCACACATTTCTTCCCTTACATCAAGTAGTGTAGAACTGCTTCTTCGGCCAACTCTGCTCAGTGAATGAAGCGTACCCGTACCATCAACTGGTCCTCTCCAAGATCCATTTCCATGGAATCAAATTTTGGATCCATGGAATCAAATGTTCCACGTGGAGTGTAAAGGCCGACTGAATCTGGTCGTCTTCGCAAATAATTATGTAATAGAGTAACTGCTAGAACTAGCACTGAAGCTTTCTCTGGTTCCAACAGTAAGGGCTTTCTCAATACACGGAAAACAGATGAGGCTATACCGAACACGTTTTCAACAACCCTTCGCGCTCTACTGTGTCTGTAATTGAAAATTCTTTGTTTTGACCCCTTCTCATTATAACCTGGAAAACCTTTCATCAAATTTGTTGTCATAGGGAAGGCTTCATCTCCAAGGAAAAAGAACGGCAACTCTTTTTGTCTTCCATTCAGAGGAATTGGTTCAGGAAGGTTCAACGTTTTCTGTTGCATATTCTTGCACAACACAGAATTTGAGAAAACCCCACCATCTGATATCCTTCCTTGGCAACCCACGTCAACGAACAAGAAGTTATAGTTCGCATCAACTAAAGCCATAAGAACAATACTAAAAAATCCTTTGTAGTTGATGTACTCGCTGCCGCTATGTATAGGTTTGTTAAGCTGTATGTGTTTTCCGTCGATCGCCCCCACACAGTGCGGAAAGTTCCATTTGGCATCAAATTCATCAGCTTTCTTCATCTACTCTTCTTGGGTCGCTGGAATCTGCAATGAAATACATAGGTTTGCGTCGCTATTATTCAATAAATAATTCCTCTATTATTAAAATAGACTAGTACTTTTAGTAGTGGATGCAGTTGGTTCGTTAATTTGGAATGTTTTGAAATAAAGAATGTAGCGTTTTATTTGTTTTTCCTCCACAGCTGGCAAGTGTTACGGGTACACAGGATGACATTCCAGCGCTGGAGAAAGGTGGTGAGGCTAATAGCAACCCCCGACGACTTCATCAAGTGACGTCGGAAACGTTTATCAGAGCAGCTGTCCACCTAAAAAGGGCCCTTCAGCAACAGCTCCTTCTGGTTCTTCAAAAAAAAAATTGCCAGGACTAATGAGGAAGAACGTCTTGACCATGCTTTCAAGATTTTGCAATCCGCCTCAACAGAAAGCACAGCAGACGATTCATATCATTTCGGAAATTTCGTGGCCTGTAAATTGCGTGAGTATTGCGCCAGGACTCGTTTTGCCATACAAAACGACATCATGGCAATACTCACTAACGCCAATGAGGGTTATTATACCAGGGTACCTCGTGTGCCTAGCCACGTAACAACGCCACATCACGGTTATTCTGCCTCTCCCTATTCGGATTACTCAACCCAAAATACAAATACACAACATGCTTGCCGAGAATCTTCGCAAGAGCAAACCACTCCAGCTGTTGATACAACATATTTGTAAAACTTTAATATTGACAAATATCAAAACAGAAAAGTTTTTTTTTTAATCGTGTACATATGTATTATTAGAAATGTATTTATTTTAAAAATTTTGCTTTCAAATAAAATATTCTTTAAAATTATTCCTAATCTTTTTTTTCATTGTCTTTGGCGAAAATCAAATGCTCCCTTGAAATTTATGTTGCACAGTGAAATAATAATATTCGACTCACCTGTATGTAATCTTTCAATGCTTCCACAATTGCTTGACATACTTCTGGAACAATCCTTCTTATGGCTTGCTTTGATATTTTAAAAAGAAACTGCAAACTTGAGTAGGAATCACCGGTGGCCAAAAACCGTAAAGTTAGCGCCAGCCTTTCCTGTGTAGTAATGGCCTTGCGAAAGGTACTGTCCTGTTTTGCAATTTTCGGTTGAAGCAATTGTAACAAAAACTCGAAATCCGTTGGATGCATTCGAGTAAAGTTTTTATATAAACCGCTGACCTTCTGAAACCGCAAGTCTGATAATAAGCTACTTACTATATAGTTCACGGTTCGCGTACATTCTTGTCATCCACCAACGTGGTGCTGATTTGCGTTTTTTTTAATAACACGTAATTAATAAAAATTTACGCGGCTGCTGACACTTGCTGCGGTGTTCTCATCGTCACATGAAATCAGACACTGACCAGATAACCGTATCACGCTCCCGTATCAATAATGATACAGGCTGGATGATGGATAGGATACGCTGCTTTGCAACAAGTGGATACCGGGCTTTAAGCAAGCATCGATCTCAGTGGGGTCGTGCAAATCTTCAGTCAATGCTTCTAAAATTTGCCGTCGAATGCCCGTGTGAACAGCTCAGTACTTAGCCATTTAAACCTTTTGCACAAATTTTCCCGTCGTGAGGTCGTGTGTGCTCTCATTAAAAATGGTTAAAAACTCTGCGGCCATCATTATGCCCCTGAAAAAGCCAAGTGGCCAATGTTCGCCCGTTGTAAGGCCATTTTTTATTTTTACTCGGGGCTTTAAGATTGATATTCATGAGTTCCAACTTCTTGAGTCTGTCCGTTTTATGCGGGAAGATGAATAAATCGCGCGGGTCGTGTAGGTTTCTCAGGGCGAACAGGAGAAATTTCTTCAGTACTGATTCCAACCTATTGCTACTTACCTGGAATATAGGATCCCAGGTCGGGCACGCATATTCCAGGATTGGGCGGACGACCGAACAGAAGAGAGTTTTTGTAACCCGAACATTATTAAGTACTTGGGCTCTTCTTTTTATAAAGCCAAGAAGCTTGTTGGCTCTGGCAGTTGCAGTATAGCTGTGTATTGGAAATAGGGGGTTTTTTTTAGGTTGCATGCATCTATTAATGTCGCCCGATAGCTTACATTCTGCGATAAATTTTTCCCCTAGCTTGCCTTTTTACTTTACGAACGAAGGCGCTAGACTACCATCACAATCTATTTCCTTAACTGTCAAAAGCCTGGAATAATTGTGGAATTTTGACGAACAATTGACATTTTTAAATACGGTCGAACTATGATCAGTAAAATCCGATCCATTGGAATACTTGAAAAGTACTTGTTGTGTACGTCCTAGAAATTGTGTGCCCCTTAATTTAATTATTGTACAATGTTTCCTAGACAATTCGTTCAATTAGTAACTAATTTCTTTCAGCATAGAAGTGAACTGCTTATAATTTTTTGCGTTGTCTAAGCTTTAAGGGAACGTTTTCAAGGAAAGTGAAACATAGCCCACTGTTTTATATTACTCCCTACAAGTGAATTGACCTATTCAGCCTGAGTTTTAAATCTTGTACTTGTAAGAGTTTTAAGTACATACTCATATTGTCCTTGACTTCTTTGTTGAATGTTACAACAACAAAAATCTGGTTCAAAGTCAAATTTTTCAAAATCATGTATATGTATGTCCATCGTCTACAATGTATACAATTTGATTTTTAAAGTCAAGGCTACACGGACTTGAAAACTTAATAAATGCTTATTGTAGACCATCAAACAAAAATGTACAAAATGGAATAACATTTTTATTTTTTTTTTTTCAAAACTTTCACCATGCACGATTTTTTTTACTATGATTAACAATAAAAAATTCTTTGTATCTATTTATTACAATATTTATCATCAGAAAAAGAAACCTGTTGAAAGTTTTCGTATAATACTATATTTCTATTGTTGTTGTTAAAAACAAATCACGTTCACAACCTAGAAAAAAAATATGAAAACTTTGATTAAGTAAGAAGAGATCTTGTAGACGTAATCGAAAGCCCCATTGAAAAATCCCCAGAGTTACTAATGAAAACTTATGGAGAAAAAAAACAAACTGAAAAAGTTCAATCCATAAATGAATGGGCGCCAAAGATTTAACAAATTTTTTGGTCTTGAATTGTAGAAGATCGCACAGCAGGTGAACATTAACGTTCTATTGAACGATTCACACCTCAAGTGTTCAAGGTGATTTGCCCCGTTGAGATGAAATTAATTTGATTTCTTTCAAATTAGAAGAAAAAGAAATACAACAATAATAACAACAACAACAAAAACACTTTTAACTGAAATCATAAATCAAATGCGGCACACGACTACTTCAAGTCAAGTGCAAAGCGTTTTTGTGTATACGTCTGGACACAGTGGGACCACTGGCTATATGCAAAACGTAAAGTGAAAGTATATTTTTAAGGAGTTCGGCACTGGATGTAGTTAGCAGGTTAGCACGCAGAGCCATTTTGACATAGATGGAAATAAATCATTTTCTAGAGTCTTGGTAATATCCGTATGCTATTAAGTAATCCATGTTTTATGCCCGATTAATAACTGTATGAATTTTATGATCTAAATGGACAATCTAAGGCTCTTTGTCTTAAAATGAGCATGTTTCGAAATCTGGTTCCTTTTCAGACTTTTTGTTTAATATGAATGGATTTTGTGGTGTGGCATAGATTGGCGTAATAATTATAGCAAGTGGCAGTGAAAAAATAATTCGTGATTGTAAAAATACTGCAATAACTAAAATTAATTCGTGGAAAGTAAAATATTTGATACAGTTTTAAATCGTAATTGGTATTGGTTTAATGAACATGCGAAATGTTTAATGAACATGGAAAGAAACGCGACATATAGAGACTAAAACAAAAACAACTCTTGTGAGTTAAATCAACAAAATCGCTGTTAGCCACTTATCAAGTCGCTATCGACCATCGAATATACTTATCTAAACTAAGAGGCAACTGCGTTAATTTTCTTTTCTTTCAGGAAACCTAAAACTGCGGAGAAGAACCGAAACCTCCTACCTGAAGTAGACTTCATAGGTTTCATTTCCAGACAATGTAAGGTAAGCACAAGAAAGGAACCTTGAGCTCATTCTTGATTTGGGCGAAACGAAAAGGTTTGAACTCGACGCATATAAAACTGAGTAGGTACCGTCTCATCTCTAATCAAACCTGAACCACCCTTCCTCTTGTTTCAGTGGACGCTCTAGAGCGAATGGCGGACCCTTCTCTTCGTATTCTTGACATTACAAGGAATCTGCATTGGAAAAATGGCATATTTCAAATTACGAAAACAATCATCCGCCAGTGAATGCGCACAGTGGTTCAAAAACACGGCCAAAACTTAGAACCAGTTGAGATAATTCTTTAAAATTTGCCGATTTTTTGAAGGCGCCATTTTGTTTTTCGCAAAACTGATAACGGATTCGTAATCAGCGACCACGAAAACGCCTGAACACCAAATTTCAAAGAATTATCTCAATTATAGTTTTGGCAGTGTTTTGACGTTTTAGATTACACTGCACTGTGCGTGTGCAACGTAGAATCTATATTAATAAAAGAAAGTTTCTGTATGCGTGTATGTGTGCGCTATAGCTTCGTAATTTTGCACGAAGGTCCGTGGGGGTCTGCAATGATGCATCTCAAAGCCCGATTTCAAAATGGCCGCCGAAATATGAGCGAAATTCAAAATGGCCACCTAAATATCGCTGGTTTGCGAGAATAACGACGCAATTCAAAATTCTGAAAAATTAAATTAAAAATGCCAAATGACCAACAATCTTTGATAATTTATACTAAACAGACACGCAACGCCGATTTCGCGTCAACTATCATTAGAAAGATATATCGTCATTATTCATTTGAGACAAAACATTCTCGAGTAATTTATAAAAATATTTAAAAACGTCATTCTTTAAAATCAATCATTTTTAGTTGCGTTACTATTTTCGCAAACCAGCGATATGAATTTGCCAATTGTGTTCCGATTTCCATGAAAATCGGTATTTGGGGGTTTTTAACGAGGAAAATGACGAATTTATGATCTGAACTTATAAATTCAAAATGGCGCGGACAAATTTTGTTAATTGTATTCCGATTCCGATTCCGATTAAATTTCCAAATTTCCGAAATGCCTAAGCTTCGAAAGGATTACTAAGAAGATGCAAATTTCTGTTTCGTCCAACGGCATCTTCCTGCTGCTCGACTGTTGCTAGATTCTCACCACTCCCTCGTTAAAAAAAAGTATCTCCGGAATCCGGTTGCCCGGTACCCATGGAGGCTATACAAGGATGTTAAACTCTTATGGGGAAAATGACAGGAAATGGATGGGTAGAAGAAACTAAACTTCTAGCTCATTTTTGGCCACAGATGTCACCTTTGTCCGTTGTACCCCACATGAAGTTAGCTGAATTTGACCTATTTCGACGATTCGTTCAAAATTAAGTTAGTCGAAATGGGGCAATGCAAAAAAAATTCATTGGAAATTAATAAAAATTCATTGTAAATATCAAAAATTGATTAATTACGAATAATCCCATGAATATAAATTTAATTTAGAAGCTGGTTTTTCGTAAACATAAAATATATTAGTAATAAACGAACTTGGACAGGAACCGGATAAATACATTCGGCCATGTTTTTTGACTACAGCGCCACCATTAATCAAACGAAAATTGACAACACGTAGTTCAACCTCCTTGTATAGTCTCCATACCGGTACCAATGGAGCTTGGTATTTAGTGTCACTCCTAGGAATTTGGGTCGTTGTGAGAAGCCAAGAGGTTTACCCGAAAGAACAATGTCAGTCAACTCTATATTTATCCGTTTCCTAGTAAATAGCATCAGAACCAATTTGTCCGGATTGGCATTGAGCCCTACACTACCGCTGTAGACCAAGTCAAATGCTTGACGCATGCGGCTTCACGTGGTGCTACTTGTTTTATCATTAACCGGCAAAAGAGCATATTCGGTATTGTTTACTTTACGAAATCAATAGTCGTGTTTCTTTACTTTTTCTTACTCGCAAGTACTCATAGCTACTCTTCCTGTAGCACCCGAGTAGCAATCGAAAGTAGTTACGCAATTGAAATCCGCTAGAGGAAATGTCAATTTTTGGTTTATTGTGAATTATTTTGCGCCTATAGATAGGCTTTTGATTGTTTTGAGCTTTTTTCATATAAAAACGTCTATAAATAAAAATAAAAATAATAAATTTATAAATAAAATAAATAAAAATATAAATAATAATAAATTTACCGCATTAATTTAAATTATGTTGTAAATTATTATAACCTTTTATTTGTATAAAAATAAAGTAACATCAAAAATTTGAGGTTAGGTTTTACTCATAAGCACAAATTTCGCGTTCCTTTTCTGCTTTACTCATGAGTACTCAAAAGCAGAAATGGAACACAGCTAATAAAGGCAACAATGGAATCGAAAGCGCAAGAAATATTAGCGCAATGTATGGAGAAGGAAAAATAAGCGTAAGCGTAAAATAAGGGTAGACAAAGAACACACCCCGGAACCGTAGAATAAAGCAGCCCGTAGTAGCAGGTTTATTTTGAGATGGCCCTAAAATGATGAGGTACCACAATTGCGAAGAGTCAAGTTTCATTCCTTTAAACCCCGCTGGAGTCAGCTGATAACTGCCAAAGAAGAATATTGTTAAATCTGATTGACACTAGTTCTTACAATGCGGCTCTGCTTACATACAAAGACTTGGAGCTAGCATAAAAATCCGATGGAAATGCATGGTTGATCGTCCATGTTTCCCCGAGGGCTAGTTTAGGCTATGATGTTTCTATTTTATATAAAAAGTGTTATATTTAATTCAGGACTATTTATTTTTTTCTGACATATTGAGCTCTAGGTGTTTTATTCATGGAGGGGTTCCTGTTGGTTTAATGTGATGTATTGTGTTGTCTTATAATGACTTTCTATTCCTTTTCGTTTTAAAGGAATTTCCTAGATGTGTATGCACTGCCTTTTGTCTAGAACCTTGCTGAAAAAAACTAAGAAGGTTATCACTGCACGAGGGTCACTAGAGTTACTTATGAGTCGAGATTTAAAAGTATAAAAACTGTTTTATTGTCCATCGAATTGAATTACACTACTGAAGGTTTGTACAAATGATAGTTTATTATATATAAAGAACACTATGCTAGTTTATAAGTTATTGTTTAGAAAATTTAGAGAATTAGAATTGGACTTGAGCGTTGACCGAGGTGGCTCGGTTAGAGGTTTGTTCACCAGTGACGTTGGCTGGTTGCAGCACTGTCCTTCCGTTTTTGATGACAGTTTTGGTTCAGTGTAGAGCTGCGTTCGATAGTATGTAAGTTCAGGGTTGAACATTCCGCCCGCCTCGTGTAGTAACACGACATAGTACCGTCGGGTAGGATAATCCGCCCGCCATGAAAGCTCTGGCGTTGGAAGGACCTATAATTGAGTAAAGTGTATGAGTGTTGTTAGACATGTGGTTAATTTGCAGTGTTAGTGAGTGGAAGCATGCACAGTTTAGCTATAGGGCGTTTAGAGTAGCCTGTCCGGTGTCGGATTGTCACCACGCGTACGCGTCCGTCTTCGCCATGGTGAAGATGAGTGATACGGCCTAGTGGCCATCTTGAAGGTGGGGTGTTCTCGTCCTTGATGAGCACTAAGTCGTTAAGTTGGACGGAAGTTTCTTCACGTTGCCACTTGGAGCGCGTCTGCAAGCTATGCATGTAGTCCTTGCTCCACCGTTGCCAGAGTTGCTCCTTCATATTTTGCACCAACTGCCAACGGGACAGTCTGTTTATCGGGGTGTCTATGGTGCTTGGAGTTGGCACGGATAGTAATGGCTCTCCAACCAAGAAGTGTCCTGGAGTAAGGGCAGTTAGGTCATCTGGGTCATCGTTGAGACTATGTAGAGGCCGAGAGTTTAGGCACGCCTCAATCTGTGCGAGCAATGTCAGCATTTCCTCCAATGTCAATGTGTGTGATCCAGCGATTCTCCTGAGATGATGTTTGAAGGATTTTACGCCCGCCTCCCACAGTCCACCAAAATGCGGTGCGGCGGGGGGAATAAAATGCCATTCCGTTCCTTCCCTGATGAACGTCTGCTGTACACCTGATGAATTCGAGGTAGTCTGTTTAAGATGATGAGTTAATTCCTTGTCCGCTGCGACGAAATTCCCAGCGTTATCACTATAGAGTTTGGCGCACCGTCCGCGACGGCTGACAAAGCGTCGGAATGACGCGATGAAAGCGGCGGAGGTTAGATCCATGACCAGTTCTAAATGTATTGCCCTTGTCGCGAAGCACACGAAAACAGCAACGTAAGTTTTTGTTGTCTTAATTCCTCGCCCTTTGAGCAGCCTGATGGAGAATGGTCCTGCGAAGTCGACTCCGCTGATTAAAAACGGCTTTGTCGGATGTAAGCGATTAGCGGGTAAGTCTCCCATTATCTGCTTCTTCGTGTTTGCTCGGTAGCGGCAGCACGTTACGCATCTTCTCACCAACTGACGCACCGCGCTTCGACCATTTAGTATCCAGTATCGGTTACGAGTATGGTGCAAGGTGGCTTGCACTCCCCCATGCAAAGTAGTCATGTGAGAATGTCGAATTACTAATAGGGTAAAGTGGCTGTCTTTAGGAAGAATGATGGGAAATTTCTCATCGTAAGGAAGCGGAGCTCGTTTCAGACGACCACCGACTCGTAGGACGCCGTTGTCATCCAAGAAGGGTGTAACACTTAATAACTTGCTCCTTCCAGATATAGTCTTTCCTTTATTCAGGCAGCTTATCTCTTGAGGAAAGTCCCAATGTTGAATTATCTTGATCCACTTAATGAGCGCTCGTTCGTGTTCTTCTAAAGTTAGTACGTTCGAATTGCGTGATGCTTTACTTTTGCAATTGTGCACAAAACGTAGACAGTAGGCTGTAATTCTGACGAGTTTCATCAAGTTTGAGTAACGATTTAACCAACGAACCAAGAAATCGTCAGCAACAGTCGAGAATGTATGGATCTTTTCAATACCCTTCTGTAGTTCATTATGCGCAGTGTCATCATAGTGTTGTTCTTGACGTGTGGGCCAGCCGGCAGAATCGTGGCGTAACCATTGTGGTCCTGACCACCACAAGTTGTGACTTATCAGTTCCGACGGCGACAGGCCTCGAGTGAGGCAATCAGCAGGATTCTGTGCAGACTGCACATGATGCCATATAGCGTTGGGTATCTTCTGATGAATTAGAGATACTCGATTCGCCACAAAAACCTTCCATTTTGATGGATGCTCTTTCAACCAGGCCAGGACTATAGTTGAATCAGTCCATAAATGTACCGGAATTTCTTTGAGATCCAACGTTGATTGTATGTTCAATACGAGCTCTGCCAGCAGAGCTGCTCCGCAGAGTTCTAGTCGAGGTAATGAAATAGTCTTCAAGGGGCTTACTCTAGTTTTGGCTGCGACTAAGGAGACTTGACAGTTGTCTGGATTACGTATGACCTTAAGATATACTGTTGCACCATAAGCTGAAAGTGACGCGTCGCTGAACCCATGTAATTCCAATCCCAGTGATGGAAGCGTTGTACCTATCCATCTATTGATGCGAACTTCTGACAACCCTTGTAGCTCCCGCTTGTAGGTATTCCACGTGTGATTTAATTCGAAAGGGAGGGGATCGTCCCAATCCAGTTTTGCCAACCACAGCTGTTGTAGGAATATTTTGGCAGTGATAGTGACCGGTGACAGCCATCCAAGCGGGTCGTAGAGACGACTGATGTCAGCGAGTATTGTGCGCTTGGTTGCAGAGGATGAGTTAGGTAGAGTAATAGGGAAGCTAAACACGTCAGTTGACGGGCTCCACTCAATGCCTAAAGTCTTTATTGTTGCGTCGTTGACGACCTTGAGTGAATCGGGCAACGCTCGGTCTTCCTCTGGGATATCCTGTAGTAGCGAGGCTGCGTTGGCTTGCCATTTGCGCAACTTGAAACCGCCGTTTGCCAATAGTGCGCAAAGCTCATGTCGAAGATGTCGAGCTTCTTCCTCATCATAAGCTCCAAATAGAGCATCGTCGACGTACAAATTATCCTTGATTGTTTTAGCCGCTAACGGGTGAGTGGTTGAATATTCTTCTGCTAGCTGTCGAAGAGTTTTGCAGGCAAGATAAGGGCACATGCCGTGCCGTATGTGACAGTGCATAGTCGATAACATTTTACTGGTTCTTCTGTGGAAGATCGCCAAAGAATGCGTTGAAGATCAATGTCATCCTTGTTTACCCATATCTGGCGGTACATTTTTTCCATATCCCCTGTAAGCACGTAAGGGTATAGGCGCCATTTCATTATAACCGCAGTCACATCATTTTGCAGCTTTGGCCCTGTATGAAGGATATCGTTTAATGACACGTGCGAACTAGTTTTAAGTGAAGCGTTAAATACTACGCGTAATTTCGTAGTGCTGCTACTTGGTTTAAGTACCCCATGATGAGGTAGATAATATGTTGGATGGTCAGTTGACTCATCCATCACCTCCTCCATATGTCTTAGTTGAAGATATTCGTTCATAAAAGTTTTGTATAGTGTGTTAAGCTGAGGATCGCGTGCTAGTTTGTTCTCCATTCTTAGCAGGCATGACATGGCAGCGTCTCTCGAGGACCCTAATGATTTAGCTGGTGACTTCATAGGTAGACGAACGACGTACCTTCCAGTCGAGTCTCTGGTGTGCGTTTGTTGGAAGAATTCATCGCAATATTCTTCATCAGGAGTTAGGATAAGTGAAGTAGGTGGCTCTTCGGATTCCCAAAATCTTTTAAGTAGTGTACAGATTTCTGACGTCGACGCATGTAGGCTCAGGGTGCAGCTTGGAGGAGATACTGAGCTATTGATTGGACCAGAGAGAATCCATCCAAGTGTGGTTAATTGAGCCGTAGGCGTTCCAGGTGGGCCTAGACGCACTCCTTCCAAAAGAATCCTTGCATATACGTCTACTCCCAATATTAAGTCGATCGGTGCAGGATGATCATACTCTGGGTCCGCTAGTGGCAAACCGAGTAGGTGAGGCCAATCTTGTTGCGTTATCTGCTGAGAAGGCATAAATTTTGATAAGGTTGGTAACACCAAGGATTGAATCGAGTATCGATGTTCGGTGTGTAGTGATATTATGTCATGATATACGACGTTGTTTACAATACCGAGTTCGCATTCATTCGCTCCTAGTACTGAAATGTGTGTATGCTGCTTCGGTAAATTCAATAAGTTTGCCAGTGCTGATGTGATAAAACTTGATTCAGATCCTTGATCCAACAGGGCGCGAACTTTCAAAGTTCGACCATCCTTTGATTCGATTAACAGAACTGCTGTTGCTAATAATACTGGTGTTGCACCTCGGCTATAGTTTGTTAGATGAACGCGCGTTGAGGAAGTCTAATCGTTGACAGGAGTTAGCGGCGTAAAGGCGTTGGATGACGTGGTATCAGAGACAGGAACTGGCCGATGTGTCATTGTGTGGTGCTTCTGGTTACAGATTTTACACCTCTTTATCGAAGGGCAAGAAGCCAAAGTATGCGCTGGATTAAGACAGTTGCTACAAATTCGCTTTCGTTGCAGTAAATCGATGCGATTGTCTATAGTCATTGCCTTGAATTGCGGGCAGAATAGAAGAATGTGTTTCTCATGGCAAAGCGCACACTTGGGATGTCCAGTGGATGAAAGGTGAATCCTCGATATTGACCTTGGGTAATTTTGCTTAGGGGCTGCAAAACTCTTTCGTTCAGAAGTATGTGTGTGCTTGATCGCACTGAGAGCTTGCAATCTCCTCTCCAGAAATTCCGTCAGGCAGGTGAATGTAGGCACTTCAGTTGAGGAACTGAGTGAAGTTTCCCAATCCTTCCTAGTGGTAGGTTCAAGCTTGTTAGCTAGAAAATATGTGAGCCAATCATTCCAGTGGTCCACTGGACGATCTAAGTTCTCTAGGGCTCGTACAGATTGCTTGAATGTGTCGACAACGCGCTGGAGTTCTAGTGGGGACTCAGAGGACATCGGTTGTAGATTGACAAGTGATTGCAAGTTGACATTCACCAGAACTCTTGTGTTTGCATATCTGTCCACCAGAGTTTTCCACGCTGAAGAATAATTGTTGTTCGTAATGGAGAAATGATGTAGAAGCTTCGAAACATCACCAGTTACGGCGGACTTTAGGTAGTGTAATTTCTGTACGTCAGCTAAAGACTCATTTTGATGGATAAGACTTACATACGTGTCGCGAAATGAAGGCCAATCTAGATAAGCTCCGTTGAATGACGGTAAGTTTATTTTCGGCAGCTTTAATGATGCGGCTTGAGACCGTGGCTGCATTGTTGACTGAAGCAACTCATGTTCTACACTATCATGTGTTGGGTTCAACGCACTGAGTTGCTCTTTTAGCCATTGAGCAGCATCTATGTAAGCGCATTCCGTATCTGAGAATTCGTCGAGTTGCTTATCAACCTCTTCAGCGGTTGAAGTCAGCAGCTCAGCTGCAGCTAGTTCATAATGTTCCTCGTAGGCTTCTTGAAACTGTGTCCAATATTTGTCGAGTAACTGCAGGCGTGTGGACAAAAACTCCGCACTTCTTTTTTCCTTACCAGTTTTGAGAGAATTTGTCATAAACTTCGCGATTCTATCCTTTGTGAGAGTGAGTTTTGTCTTGGCCTTTTCCATTTTGACAAAAAGGTATTATACTCATTATTCAAATATATTAAAGTTCAAAGGTTCTTAAAAATTTTCAAACAATGCAGGTGCGATTAATTTTCAAGTACATAATTCAGATTCGAAATTTCCACTAAAGCAGCATATTATCAAACGTTGACCAAAATAAACGTTATATTGAAGTTTTGTTAACTAACCGACCGATATTTGAATTCTTATTACGTTCGCACTTAAATAAAAATTAATACGTTCTTATTCTACAGAAAAAAATAGTTTTTTTTTTTTTAATAACTTATTCAAATACACTTCAAAAACCTGTATAAGAAAACTCTGAACTAAATTAAATTTACGCAATTCTTTCATATGATAAATAAAATTTCATTTTTCATTTAATGTTAAACCTTTTAAAAAATGTGGTAAACAAATTCAACACCAAAAAACATATCTGAAAAGTCTGAAATTTCAATTTTATAAAAATTAAATGTCTTTGTAATGTACATGTGTATCAGAGAACCGTGTTATCTGTAAAGTCTCAATTTAGCCATAATATTAAATATAAAAAATATCGAAATATTGCATCTCAGCAAATTAATTGTTTTTTGTTCCTTTTAACAATTTTGTTTTCAATATCATTAAGGCGACGGTATATCATACAGATGTCGAGATTTCACTTTAGATTTCATGCATTCACTTGCATCTATTGTCTTAAGTATTTACCGCAATAAGTACCGGCTTCACTGTAATATGCACGAAAACGCATGTAAGTTCACTTTTGCGCTCATGAAATTTTCTAGCACATAATATGCAATTGAAATTGGGCATGAAAGTTTGTCTATTTCACCTTTTAATTATTGTTTAGCGACTATTTCTTTATGATGGGTAGTATTTTAAATCACAGAATGGGTTAGTAATGTGATAATAGTAATTGGAACTGACTCACCGTGATTCCAAATCTATTAATTACGGTAGATTTAAGTTCCTGTATAGTACTTTTTCCTTTGGGGAATTTGCCTTCTGTTATCGCACCTGTTTGTTATGCTTAGTTAGCAATTATTTAATGAGGGGAACCAGCGTTCCCGGGTTTCGGCACCAATGGTTTAATGTGATGTATTGTGTTGTCTTATAATGACTTTCTATTCCTTTTCGTTTTAAAGGAATTTCCTAGATGTGTATGCACTGCCTTTTGTCTAGAACCTTGCTGAAAAAAACTAAGAAGGTTATCACTGCACGAGGGTCACTAGAGTTACTTATGAGTCGAGATTTAAAAGTATAAAAACTGTTTTATTGTCCATCGAATTGAATTACACTACTGAAGGTTTGTACAAATGATAGTTTATTATATATAAAGAACACTATGCTAGTTTATAAGTTATTGTTTAGAAAATTTAGAGAATTAGAATTGGACTTGAGCATTGACCGAGGTGGCTCGGTTAGAGGTTTGTTCACCAGTGACGTTGGCTGGTTGCAGCACTGTCCTTCCGTTTTTGATGACAGTTTTGGTTCAGTGTAGAGCTGCGTTCGATAGTATGTAAGTTCAGGGTTGAACACCTGTGACACGCAACTTATTTGGACTCGCGGTTTGTGTTTTTTATCCAATGAAAGCTTTGCATTTCCCCACTTGCAACAAAGTTTCAAAGCTTTTACAGTGTATACATAGTACCATGCCCCTATAAATATGTTATACCTTCAGATAAGCACAACTTTATCTAATCAAAGCTCTAAAAGCTCCTCCCAATTATTGTGAATGTAGCTTTTTGGCAATCCTCACCTCCTTGGCATAATTTGAACAAATCTCAACTCGCATTTATCTAATCGCACATCCTTACGATATCCTACATCTCAACCATATTTCCATCGTTAACATAAACAGGTCCTTTACACAAATAAGGTTTTTTGTCTGTCCATAACACATAAATTCTTTTTCTACAGAAAAGGCTCCGTCTGAAGCAAAAATTGTGAAATTTGGCGCCTTCTGTTACCAGGAGAGCATGAAATCCTTTATGAATACCCTTCCTTAAAAGTTTTCTGCATTTCTTAGAGCTTCACGCAAAAAAGGGACTTCTCTCTATAGAAAACCCAGAATGAATGAATCCTCTTTTTCAGGCATGCGCAGCACGGAGTTGAAAGGAAGCACCAAATTCGAATACAATTCGTGAATATTTTTCGGGGTAGAAAATTGGTTTGCAGCTGTCCTGTGCTCCTGTTAGGCAGACAGGTTTTACTTCTTGATTTAGATACGGTGAAAATGGGCGGGGCACACCACCTTATCTTATCTTTGTTATCGTTGGGGGTAGTTGCTTGTTGTGCTGCTGGTATTCATGCGAAATAGTTTTGAGATGTCCTTGAATATGGGGTGGAAATGGGAATGAATATTGAATATTACTTGATGACTGACCGTCATAATACTTCACATTCCTTGCGTGTTTCTTATAAATGCATAAACGCTAACAACAAATTTCCATAATTCATTCTCACTAATTTGTGCGTGACACATGGAATTTGTTCAAAAGTTTCACAAACAAATCGGATTGATTCGAGCAAAGTAAAATGAAAAAAAAACAGTTTTCAATCCTTGTTTATTATACGAAAAATTTGCAGCTTTGGGTTACCTAACCCACCGCAAGACAGGTGACTGAATTTACCTTTTTTTCTTCTCTACTTTAGATATAAGAGTATAAGAAGTAATTTACCTAACAAAAAGGGGCATACAGCTTCGTGTGGCACATATTTCGTGAAAAGTCGTGATCAACCACAAAAACAGAATTTTTCGCTCTGACACGTTATGTCAGTAAAATTAACCATGCTAGTGGCGTTACCTGACTTTGAGCACTGATTAGTGTACCTGTGGTACTAACGAGATTGAATGAACCTGCAGACGGTTTGGCTATGCTAAGAAGATAAAAAAAAACAAAAAAAAAACACGGAAAAAAACACACACCTCCTCAACTACAGCACAATTCCCTCCCCAGTATGGAATGGATTTGACACATGGACTGACCGGTAACTGCCCCATAATTGTATTGACTTTGCCCGAGGAGAGAGTGCTGCAGACAATGAGGTTTTTGCACACCTTTTGACCTTATATCGGGCTAGACGTAATTAGAACCGACAGTCAATCAAGCCTACAGTGGCAGATTGAATAGGAAACAATATAAAGGTAATTGCTTATATGAGCTTCGCGGCTTGTCAGGTGGATGAGATGCTTCAGGTGTTTTTTCATCTATTGCAAGGTGTTTGTAACGGTTATTATTAATCACGAATGGAAAGTCACTTTTATTTTCATTTAAGTTTTTTTTTGTAATGTGTAAGAAATGTATTAAGTGAGAATTTATTGGTTTTTTGAATTATTAAATGATTTTGTGTTATTGGATGCCAGTTTTAGGTTATGTTGCAAGTATTTTTGTGACGTAGTATAAAACGGAAGACTTAAAGAGATTCCAGGGACATAAATCACGAATTTCTTAAAATATGCTCTTTCTTCATTTCCAGAGGTGTGACATTGATTCATTTAGAACGTTGGGTGGGAGGACAAGTATACCAGGTAGGTAAGGGTAGCAGCCTCGTCCACGGACCGAGGACGGCATCACAATTGGCACTGAAAGGGCGCCGTTTACTAATTGCACTCGTGAAAAACCAAGAATGTAAGACAGTGGCGTAGCGTGGGTGTCAGCGGGGCGGAAGAAAATTTTGCCTCCCTCTTTTTAACTTCCCAGTTTATAGGGAAGTGACTGTAATCGTCTTCCACATAAAAAAAAAAAAAAAATCGTTCCGAAAATAGTCCATTCAAAACGCGGGAGGGGGTGTTCCAACATAACACCGTTAAGAAAACCGAACCCTACAAGGATTTTGAGTCACTGATCACGAAAATCGGGGTCCGGAGGTCCTAAAATATAGGCGTCACCCTTAAAATCGCGAAAAACACCCCTTTTTCGCGATAATTTCAATAATAATGAAAAATAATCCGATAAAATGCACTTTTTTCAATATTTATTGGCGAAGGTGTTTGATTTATACTAAATCAAGCAAAACTTTATGATAAGGGATGACCCTAAAGGGTTAAAACCACCCCTAATTCGACTGGAAATAAAAAAAATTGTGAAATAGAGCGTATTAACTGAAATATATATGATCTGAAAAAATTTTCATAAAATTCGGTCGAGTCGTTTTTTTTGTTTAAACGACGTAAGTGAGTTTTGTACCTGCACGGTTTCGCGCAAACCAACAACGATACCGACTTCGTTGAGGTGCCGGTCGTAGCGTATTACCGAAGTTAGAATCTGAAAAGATTTTCATAAAATTCGGTCGAGCGGTTTCTTTGTTTAGACAACGTAAATGATTTTTGTACCTGCACGATATCGCGCGAACCAAAAATGATATTGGCTTCATCGAGCTGACGCGTATTACCGAAGCTATAATCGGTCAAGCGGTTTTTTTTGTTTGAACGAAGTTCGCGATTTTTGTACCGCCCAATATCGCTAGTATCAAATATGATACTGACTTTGTCGAGGTGCCAATCGGCGTGTATTAACGAAAACATGCTCTGAAAAAAATTGCATAACATTTGGTCAAACCCGTTTTTTGTTATGAAATTTGTTATCTGGATTCAGCCGAGCGATAGGACGGTTTTTTGTAAATTTCCTTTCCTTTTGTTTTGGATCGTCTTTCTGAGTTGTTGCAACACCCCACAAAAGCGTGCAGCTGTGATCGTGGTCCCATGGGGCAGGTAATTGATCAACAACACCCCTTTGAAATCTCAAAAGAACGTTTGCCATTTTCCGGATTCCCCAGGTTTTCGCTTTATTTGGTGTTTTGGCGATAAGAGCGAGTGGAGTCTCCATAGTGGCTGAATCCTGACTGGTCGGATCGATCGACGCACGCGCATAGAAATTTTACAGTGCTGCCACTACATCCAGACGTAAATTCCCTGAGACACCCAGACTTTTCCCGCCAACGACACGGTTTTAAAAAAATAGTGGAACCTAATTTTGAGACGACCCTCGTACAATATTGAACACTATTCTTTATATGATAGAAGTCATTCTCGTTGAATATTAGTCATAAACAATCCAAATACAAAATAAAATACGGGGAATCCCTGCAAGTCAGTACAGATGGTGTTGCCAGTCGCTACAATGAGCAAGATGTCATTATTATACATTCAATTAAAAAAAGGAGATTCCCCGCATTCGTCACAGTATAAGTGGAAAGCATAAGCACAGTATAAGCTGAGGAAAGCATATGGTAGCACCCAGAACCCGGTAAAAGTAGCAAAAAAGCGCTAGAAGCGGGAAAGGTTCGCTGCGGTCTTGTCTAAAGAGTGATCTTGTGCTTCCAAGCTATGGAAAAGATCTTCTTATGACAGGTTTTGACCAGATTGCGAGTCATATAGACCGCGTGTATTGCATTAATAGTCGCTTGGCTCTCTGACAACAGTATTACCCCGGCTCCTGGCCTTGGGTTTACCTGTATTGCTAGATATGGTTTGAAGATTACCAGCTTCCGCACTTTTGGTGATTTAACGAGGGAGAGAAAACTCCAGCGCTTTCACCCGACACTGATTTGAAACTGAGTATAGATCCATGTCATAGCTCTTGTCACGCTGGTAGTTTTTCTATAGCTCTCTGATGAGGATCTGCACATCGAAACATGGTTTGAAATTGAGTACCACTCTCAGTGGTAGCCAGCGTAGTATATTCCTTTCAGAGATGTAGATCATTACATTCATTTCCTCCGGGACCCGTAACTGCGAGACATGCTCTTCTTTGGACTTGACCTTGTCTGCTTACTGGTATAGAGAGCTATACTGGCCTTCTTTGCCTTTCTTTGAGGTTAAGCCGGCATTCAAGTTTCGGTCCAGAATAAGTCCCAAGTACTTAGCTAATCGAGATAGGCTCTGTACACGACCATTAGTTGTAGGTAGACTGAAATCAACTTTTGAAGAAAAGCATCGTCTTTTACGGATTAACGAATAGCCGACTACGGTTGGGCCACTACCTTAGTTTTTCCAAGATCCTTCTCCATAATCTAGATGTTTGTCCAGAAGAGCTTTCCGGATACTATGATCACCATGTCCTCTACGTAGGCAAAAATACTTTTGTCCTGTCGTTCTCTAATGCTTTTAGAATGTTCTCCATAATGCACCAAAAACTATATCAGCGGTTCGAGGACTCCTGCCGTCTTTAGGACACGTCGAGGACACAGGAGGACACGTCGTCTTTACTATTCTGCTGTTTATTAAGCTGCTGTGGATGATTCTAGTTTTCAGCATGCAGAGGCTCCATTGACTAAAACCATTATAGAACCGACAGCGCCACCTGGATAGCCTGCCCTCTGACTTTCTATGTCCATGGAGGCTGCCAGGGTAAACTGTTTGTATTCTAGGCAGCATTCGCCTGCCGTTGGCTGGTGGGTTTGTTGCCGCGGGTGATCTGAACTCCCTGAACAACCAAAAACTGAGGTGACCAATCGCCTTCGTCGAATCGATTTTCGTCCACCTCAGTTAGGATGGAGTCACATATTGAGGAGTATTGCTCCTCTGCCAATATGCCTTCGAGGAAGTTGTCCAGAATCACTGCCATGGTGATCCCAGCCAACTTATCCCGATATGAGGGTCCTGGCGGGTCCCCTTTTTCTTCTTCTGGGGTTCCTGCTCTCCATTGGAGAATCCTCTGACCTCTGCCGTTCAGGCAGTGCCCCAGATGGGTCCGGCATGCGACTGTACCCGGCAGAAGGTAGTATGGAAGAAAAGGAAAAGTCCTTCCTGACTCCTCGCATTGTATGGAGATCGATGGAGTTCTCAATTAACACCGAATTGCGGCTGTTCAACTCCAACGTTACACTGGTTCTTTTGTAGGGTTGCCAAACATGGAAATTTCACGGCAGTGCAAAACCTACCAATTGCCATGCAGCCCTCGACAGGATGACATTTACACCTTCACTTGGCTTTGAAGGATGCTCTCCCTACTACCGTCGTTTGCTGGTTTTCCAGGTGCACCACGAGAAGGTGGCGGTTTGATTTTGCCGCCCAAATATCTTTGATTAGCCTTCGGTAATAAATAACAAAAAATCATTGTATAGCCTTTTTGGTGCATCAATGCAAAACCTCGAATTTTAATCTTCAAGTTCGTTGCAGAACGTTTCAAGTCCACCCATCGAAGGCGATTTTAGATGTTATGAATTTCTCTTCCAAGATCGATTTCTACTCTCTACTCAGACAGCAGTGCCACATGCTAATCGACTCAAATTAATATTTATTTATTGGTCTTACTTTAATTTTAACCAAATATTTCCCACGCAAGTTTCAACTTTAAACCACTAATATCGTTAGTGGCCACTGAATATGTTGGACCATTACTTCCTTAGCGTATCAAAGAGACATCTCCCGTATATTGTAATGCCTATGTCAATGTAAAACGGCATTGACAAATAATTCTAGCGTCCAGCTCCAAACATGGGTGATTTGTCGGCGTCTTGAGGCTAAGACCTTTACGAAATCGATAAATTGAAAAACATATAGCACAGGGTTTTCTTTTGGTTTACAATTTTAACCATTTATGTAAAACTGCGCCGGTTTATTGGCGATGTGAGAAAATACGTTATGCAAATGCTTCTGTTACATTAGATCACGTAATACCGGGATTTTCACTTACTTAGTGATAAAGTCAATTATTCTAATTTTAGCTTTTTTCAAAGGGTGTTTTTTTGGTTGATTTTTGTTTGTTTTCGAAAGTTTGTGATATCGAAGAAGGTTTTTAGATAAGCGCAGAAAGGCTATATGAATTGTTCTTGTTTCTGCGTCTTTTTGTGGGCACATAATAACTATTTACATTTTTGTATTTTTTTTAAATCTATTTTCTTGCCGGTCTTTATCTTTCGTTTTGCAACTTCTTGTCAGGGAATTCAACGAATCTAAATAATTTGGAATTTTTATGCATTGCTTCCACTTTACCGAACTCGGCATGATAAATAACAAAGTCAATTGGCCTGTCGACTACTGACCCGTATTTTATGTCACGAATGATTGCAATGCAAAAAGAAAAGCAAAAAGAAAGAGATCTCACAGGAAGCACCTAGCTCTCCTCCATTGATTGATTCTTTTAGCGCTGGTACTCCACCGCGCGAGAAGAAATTGGCTTGTGTATGGGGCATCGGAAATGGGCAAGCTTCAATTCCTGATTATCATTCGTCCATTAAATCTCACCTAAATGTTTCTGCCACGACATATCAATCCTCGTGATTATTGCGTGCGCGTCCGGTGAATTGCGATCTCATCCTCCTCTATCTCGGCTTAGTACCGCCAGTATTTCCGCCTGACGAATGGCTGCTATGTATATACCGCTGCTGCTGCTGCCGCAATGTTTAGAAACACATCGGGACCAATTGTAATTCAAATCAACCTGATTTGTGCCCCCTTTGTCAGGTCGCCAACGATGGAGACTTCTTTGTCCGTAAAACGTTTCGTTCCCTTATTGCTGGCCCCGTAAAATGCAAAGTGTCTTTCAGTTTTGGCTGTGGTTCGTGAGAAAAAGTTTCGTGGCTACACCTTCGGTCGTGACGAGTAATCAAAAGATGTCATTATGTTGCTACAATTCGTTTTCTTTTATACGCCATTATATTATGGAATTAAGGAACTCTTATCCGCGTCTCATCAAGTGTTTAACATGAGAAATTTTTGCTCCAGCCCGGACGGACCTCCAGTCGCTGGTATCGCATTAGATTCAATTGAGACAACGAAATGGGGCACAAATCTTTTGGCGCAGAGCCAGAGACGTCTTAAGCCTAACCTGTTAACTTTATTAGGGATTTTCACTATGTCACGAACGAGATCACGGAGCAAAATAATTACGATCAGTGTCAGACGAAGCTATTTGGATCTCGATCGTTTATTTTGAAAAGGGGACACGGGGTAGAAGCATTTTGGTATTTGGAGTTTTGATTTGGGCGAAAGCTTCCATTAATTATGGGAGTTTTGCCATGGATACTTTTGATTTTTAGAATATTTCGAATTTTAGAGATTGCAAAAAAAAAATTGAACGAACTTTCCAAGTCAGGAAATATCGTGAAGCTAAAGATCAAATTGTTTAGACCAACTCGATGTTGTTTAATTTTTTGGTTAGGAGAATTAAAATATCATTAATATAATTTTCACAGAAAGCTTTAAGTAGAAAAATTGTAAATCAAAACTCACGATATAAAATAAATTTCTAGCGGAATATCGTGGAACAAGGTCTCTTGTCCTTCTATGCAATTATTATAGGTGTAAGGGAATGTGATGTCGTTTTTTCTAAAAGCAATTGCAATATTAGCAGAATATAAGGATGAAGGTAAGGTCTGGGATTTGAGTTGCCACATACAATCTAGAATCTAGCTCCTCCAGACGTTTCTCCTTCGTTGTATTATCTTAATATTAGTGGAGTTCCTGGAGCGTTAAAAACATGAAAACCTCGGATTTCAGTTACGGTGAATGAAATTTAAAAATTCAAAATAGAATGTTTAGCTAATAATATATATAAAAAAGTTTACCTATTAAAATATTGTGATATTGATTTGAATGACCGAAATTCAAAATGGCCACCCAACATTTGACAATTGTGTTCCGATTTCCATGAAAATCAGTATCTGGGGGTTTTTAAGCAAGCAAATAACGAATTTATGTTTAGAACTTATAAATTCAAAATGGTAAGTCTTCCATCTTTTTCAATATATTCAATTGAGTGTGCTTCGGAAGTCCGTACAACATAACAGTACAGTACTGACCAGCTTGCAAAATCTCCTCAACGGTTGCAAGATCATAGTGTGTGACGTGTGTAAATACTTGTAAGTATGTCTGTGCCTAAAATGTGGGTATAATGTGTATTCATCAATGCTCCAATATACGTGTTCTCATATTTGAAAAAATACATATGTGATTGGTTTTTACCCATAACTCGCTTATTTTTTAAGCTATCAAGTCCTTCCAAATAGCGTTTTGCAGGTTTTTTCAAGAGCTATAAGCTAATATGAATTAAACTTTCTTTCACCCCTTATTTTTGAAAGGGTTTGAGCTGAAAGGGCTTGAACAAGTTACGTTTTAGAAACATATGCAAACTGTCGACGGCCATATCTTACTCAATTTTTATCCAAAAAAAAACAACCAAAATTTTCAGAAAAGCAAAACCTACGATTGCGTACTCTACAAAATTTTGCGTATCAAATAGTTTTTGAGTTATTTTGAAGAAAAGGCAACATTTTGCAAAATTACAAAATGCTCTCTTCGCTTCAAGCTCAATTTTTTTCAAAACCAAGCACTGTAAAACGGTCAAACCTCTACAGCATATCACAAGGACATTAATAAAGTGAATTGTGAAGTGGTACCGATTATTTTCAATGGGGGTGGTAATTAGGGGGTGATTTTCACATTTTTTTGTCGCCGAAAAAATCGGGACCAACTTTATTTTCGCCATAACTCGCTTAGTTTTAATGCTAGGGAGTTATATAAAAAAACAAAAATAAAGGTTTTTTCAAGCACTTTAAAAAAGGTTTTATGAGTTTTTCCCGAAAAATGCATTGTTTTTTGTTTATTTGTAGTTGAAACTTTCAATTTTGGCGTTTGACAAATAAGAACCAACTTTCAACAAGCTATTACTATTTTTGTATTGGGTCTACAGACACCATAAATCCACCATTTTTTTGGTTTTTTTATAAGTTACATTTTTAATAATAATAATTTTTTCGCTAAAATACTTACTTTTTGAGTTATTCGCGAAAAACCGCCTGAAAACGTGGTTTTTTTGGTTGAAAAATTGACATTTTCACTTGCGAATAACTCGAAAAGTATTGACTTTCAGAAAAAAACTTTATAGAACAAAAGTTGCTTAGAATTAGCCAATCTATCTATTCCCGGACTTATTTTCAATGAAAAAATTTTCACCGCCGAGAAGGGGTGGCATTCATCTCCAGGGGAAAAGCACAAAAAAAATTTTGGTAAACTTTGCAATTTATAGTATGAAAACCAAAATCCCACCTCTACCACGTAAATTGATCCACCGTAACAAAAGTCTGAGGCCAAAACCCCCAGGCACTCTACTATATATAAAAATTATGTTCGTACACGCTAATCTGCGAAACCGCTCAATAGATTTAAATGAAAATTTGGGAATGTGTTGGATTGGTTCCAGATTGAAAGAAGTAAAGTCAGTTTAACGAAATTTTGTAAACCATATTTGACGTGTCCAAACTGTTATTGCGTGCTCTCTTCACACAAGCTTTCGCTGTCTCTGCCGCCTTATTTCCTTTTAGGAACTCATAAAGTATACATGTCTTAAGCGAAATTTTTCATCATTCATGTTAACGGTTCGAAAAGTTTAAGGAAGCTGAATGATAATTGGTAATCTATACTCTCTTCAATAAACCATAATTTATTGAAAAATATTGAACGGTGTAATTTTAATAATAATTTCAAAGAGAAACCACCAGATGGCCCACCCTTTAAAATGAATTCTCGCAACGGGATGGTCTGGTGTGTTTCCCTATGGTTTGGCCTGTTAACTTGTGTGACAGCAAGAGCCAAAATTCTTTACAAATCCACCCAAATACTGCATTATAACCGAGGGTCTGCGATACCATCACATTGATTAGAATTGCTTAAACAGTGGCCTAGACCATAATTTGCAACCCTTCCATTAGGCCATCTTTTGAATACAATTCGTTAACCTTAAATCGGCCTTGTTGTGGCTAGATAAGGTGCAACACACACCCGACCCTCAAACTAATCACTGATTGCGAAACTTGCTTTTTCTAGGCCATTAATACTCAAAAGAAAACTTATGAAATATCTTAAATCGAACCAAATATTAGGCAAGGAGCAGTACGGCCTCCTAGACCAAAAATAAGCACAAAACGCGAGACCTTAGTAGCGTTTTATAGCGGTTCTATAGGGGCCAGTCAAATGAAACCGCTTTTTGCGGCGGGCGTGATTATTCCATTCTTCTTTCTACTCTCATTACCAGTAGAATTTGGTATTTGACATTTCAAATTCCTCGTCATATCGCCGATATGACCAAGGAGGAACTTGTTTGGAAGGTCTTTAGTAGGATTTGTAGGATGCGACGGCGAATCAGACCAAAACATCCGTGGGAAAATTCTGTAACCCGGACGGCTAGGGTTTTGGGTTGCCAATGTGGATGGCCCGAAATCTGGGCCTGTGGAGGTTGTGGTTATGAGAAGCCTCGTGCTCAAGGCTAGTAATAAATGAGCAAAAGCAAGAACTAGACAAAACTAATATAGTCTTGGTCTTGGTTTTATTCAGTTAGTCTTGGTCTTAATCTTGCGAGCATAGCTAAGTCTATCTAGAGACCACTAACAGTTCACTGCCCTGGCACCTTCCGGTGCACGCTAGTATTTTTCAAACGGAGGAACTGGCGATTGTCATACCAGACAATAAACCTCGAACCTACAAGAATGTAGTATTGGTATTTTCAGAAGTAGCTTAGTCTCTATAAATGCTCTGGATTCGGTTATGATAGGCTTCAGTTATTAGAGCGCTGCAGTTCTGAGCTAGATATGTTCGGTTAAAATAGTAACGGGACTTTCATGTGGGTTCCCAGACATTGAAATATAGATGGGAATGAGAAAGTCAAGGCAATTAGGAAGCCTCTCTCCGTAGTTCGGAGATTGAGATGGTTGATGTTAGCAGCCAAATAGGTGAGATCAAAAACGCTATTTTTGACTACCATCTTCTGCTAACCAGCCAAATATGAAGTGCACCAAATGAAGATCTAAATTTCCTCCAGGCGGACGGCTTGGTCTACTTACAACACAGAAAGCGCAACGGAACTTCTAAACAATTCCGAAGAGGATTACGGCAGTCATCAAGGGACATAAGCCCATGGGGGGCCACTCTGCCAACCTGGTTATCCCGCAGAACGTCTGTTACCGCAGCTGCGGGCAGACGAACGATGGGCTTCCAGCATAGCGAGACGAGACTTGTTCACTTCTTGTGTAAATGCTCTGCCAAAGCCAGGCAGCGCACACTAGGACGTTTTTCTTCTGAAAGACTTAAAAGAGATTTCCAGGGTTGAGGTCGGAGCACTGAGCTTTCTAAACTCCACAGGATGTCTTTATACATCCGCCGCCGCTGCCGACCAAACAGCGACCTAACTTTAGGTACACGAGGTTGTGGCGTCAAACCAACGGCCTAAGCGCTAATTGGACCTCCGGTCGCACTGGAGGTAGCCCTACACCTAAGGTAACCTAACAACAAAAATGTATTTCCATTTACTTCCTGAACATTTTGGAGATAAAGCAGATGGCGATCAAACGTGCCTTTTACCAATACATTTTGTATGATGAGTAGGTACTGATGGATCCGCCAAGCCTCATCTCATCGAAACCAAGATCACCTTTTTTGTATATTGTTTCGTTTTCATACTTCCTGTGCGTAACACGATATTTATGTTTTTACCACCAGCCAATCATATGATCCATTTTCAATACCTACACTACGTGCTTCAGGCTCTTCCTCTAAGAGACCATATCAGAATTAGTTTAATCGCTGCACAGTTGTAAAAGTATAGCACGCCCCTCAAATCCACGCTCAAATCCATGCACTCGTAAATTCCTATAACATTATTGCCACTATAAAAACAACAACATAGTTTTTGCATTACATAAAATTTCCTAATAATTAAAATTAAAACGTTTTCAACTTTTACCTGCTAAAAGCACACACACACACCAAAAAAAACTAATAAAGAGCAATTCGGCTTGCATGTAAAAATGCAATGAAAAATTGTAGGCGTACAAATATCCGACCGTCAGCAATCCGATAGTCCAAGGTTAGATTAGTGGTGGAGAGCGTAAAATTTTCACATTAAGCCTGGCTTGTGTGCTCCTACCTTTTCCTTAACGTGATAATAAAGTGCAAATAATACACCGTACCGTCGATATACCGTTATTATCGGTAGAAATGCACCTGACGGCCGCCGTGGAATTTGCACGACTGACTTCGCAATTTGCTTGCTGTTCGCTGCTACCTTTGCAGTTGGCAGATACGAGTATACCCAATTATCTTATTCCAATTTTTATCTTCTGGCAATGAGGCAAATCGGTAATTAAGGGTCACCGACTTGGCTAATTTTTCGGGGGCAAAGGTAAGGTGATTAGATATAAGCTAAAGTTGCCTTGAAATCTCGATAGTTGCTGCAACTGCGGTTGGCAATTCCCTTTGAGCCATACACGGTATATAGCTGCAATGTACCAATTTATTTATCTTTCGCCAGATTGTACTTATGGGCGATATCCTTGACTTATCTAACAGCCAACAAATGGTCAAATCCGAGCCTGGTCCAATTCGATCGAGTCTGGACGGCACAAATCAAGAACAGTCGCATAATGACTCAGGATGCAAGTGTAGGTACTTATAGCGTGTGTTCTGGGCGCTCTGCGGCGCACTTCTAATTTTCATTCAGATATACGCCAGGTCAATCACATTAGTAATCCGGGCACAGAGTGTATCTCTCCCTCTGCGCGCGTAGTATACCGTGTAATTGAGCTTGAAATGATTCGGCAGAGATTGCGCAAGCGCAGAGCGCTCAGCGAGTGAGTGTTTACTGTCAGACAACAAGAGTGCGCCAAAAATTTATTACCTAGATTCAACTACCTGACAGATTCAGTTTTTTTACCTTCTTTCTTCTGTCTGCCCGAGAGTATACATGTAAGGCGCACTATAGTCAGCCGCACGGGAAGGTGTACTCGCTGGTATCGTATCTTTTCTCGGGCGATTAGAATTAGTCATTGTGGAGCATTCGAGCATTCGAATTACATAATTCACGCACGCCTTCGAAAGTCGCCCCGGGCTAGAATAATATGGGCTTCCAGCATGGCGAAAGACACGGGACGAGTCTAATTAAGTTGATATATGAGTCTGGGGCTCGATCGGTTGGTGATGATTTTTTGGCATTTTACTAATCTGGTAAGTAACCTAGTTTTTGCGGAGGAGGAGATGCTGTTCCCCTTAGGATATCAGGGTCACCCGTGCAATCTCGTGATTGATATCTTTATTTTCAATGGCCGCTAGACGATTACTTCACCGAACATAATTTTTTTTTTGTATTTTTCATTTCGATTTTGGTTAAGCTTTGTTATTAAAATAATTGGTTTGGTGTGCTTCTTGGGAAATTTCGATGCGTGGTCTCGATTTGTTAAACTGTGCGAATCTTATTAAAACAATTGGACAGGTAGAGGTTGCCGCACAATTTTAAAACAAAATGAAAACAAAATTAAATATTCAATCTGATTTTAGAAAGTCCAAGTTCCGAACTGGACATTTATGAGTGAAATGGAAGGCTGTTCCAAAGAACGAATGCTTGTTTTATATGAAAGTCTAAGGAGTCACATTTTGTACTACCAGTTGGTCATGTCTTACATGTCATGATATAATATTTACCAGTAAACTAAACTAGAAAGAACTAGAAGGATAAGTTAAGGAGAGGGTATGTTAAGCGAAGTCTGGTGGGTACATGAGGAGGAAGCGATGAACCCCACGATTTAAACTTTGGATACTGTATGAGTTCGGGAATACTGACTGGAGAAGGTTGTCCCACAGTCGAGCTGATCTATTTGAAAGAATTCAACGATTGTAGTGTGTGCGAAAATGGCCCTTTCGTCATTTTTTTAGAAAACTTAACCCTTTCGAAGTTATTCAAGGTCAAAGTTTCCAAAAATCACTTTTCGTCCAAAAAAACAACAAGAATTGATTTTTGCAAAATTTTTCGAACAGGTGGAAAAAAGTTAATATCTAACAGTAGCGAAAACAGGGTTTTTGCACTTTTTAGGTGCGAACAATTTTTTTTTGGATAACAAACACACGAAAAGGCGAAAAAAATGAAAAAAATTATTGAAATCGGTTAACAGGTTTTTGCAAAAAAAACCGTAAAATATGACTTTTTTAACATTTAATTATAGCGACTGTAATTATCGTAGAACTTTGTTTCAGGGCTTAAATTGTGGCTTTTGTTGGTGCCTACCATTTCATGAAAAACTAATTATAACTTTTCGCCTAAATCGCAAAAATGTAGAAACGGCTGTTTTCGGAAAAAAGTTTGATCAACGCTCACAATGGTCCTAGAGTTATTTTGAAAATCCTTATTTATTCGCAAAGAGTTTGCTCTACAAACCCATTTTCATGAAATACCTTAAAAATTCGTTTGAAAACCACTCTTTTTGCAGGTGCGATGGTTTTTTTGCATTAAAAGCTTTTTTTTAGATTTTTTTTCCTAAAAAGGTTTTTGGTTTTTGAGCTTTTTCTTAAAACCCAAAAAAAATGTGATTTTTCAACGCTATAATTAAGAGAAAAATCGTTGGAGTTATATGAATATATTTTGGATAAAATCGGGCCTGTAGAAAGGGTGAAATACGAATTAATAAAACTGTCTGAAAAAGCTTAAAAACAAAAAGCTTTTCATGCAAAAAATGGGTTAAGAGACTTAGGTGTGTAGCTTTAAAGGCGATCAGTAGGTTTCATTCTTTTGCTGACGATAAGAAATAAAACGAGCATATGGTGATGGTATGATAGTAAATTTTTAAGGCCTCCACGAGCGATTTGTTAGTTCTAATAGCCCGAGTCAAACCGAAGCCTCATCGTGTATGGGGAAACTTGGATGGACTCGTGTTTTAGAGCCACCGTGTTGGATTTTCAATGGCTTCTCAATCCATGAGGCCGAGTTATCGAGCCATTTATTGACTTGCTCGTGTGTGGGGATACCCGAGGCCCAATGGCGTCGAGCCATCCACTGAACTCGCTCCACGAAGGACACTTTAACCTACCGTAGAAATATAGCAGCCCTAAGAAAATTCTATCGCTGCTATCAAACCCATTGCTGCACCGAATTAAACGCCCACCTGCCTCCACGGCAGCCTTATACCGGCAACATCACACTGGCTTACTCAGATCATTCCCTCTGCCAGTGACGTAGCGTGGATTTCTGCCAACCGAGGCGAACCATAAATTTTTGCCGCCCCCTACTTTAGCAACTAGAAAAAAATTTCTAAAAAGTCTGCGATGTCGAAAAGTCAATATTTTAACAGGATTCAAAATAAAACGTCTTTCTTAAATTAAAACTTTATTCTGCGTGTTTTTTGCAAACCGAACCTGAACTTTATAAAACAATGGCCAACGCTAATTTGTACCACTTTTTCGATTGAAAACATAGCGAGATTTGTACCACTTTTTCGATTGAAAACATAGCGAGATTAATCGCAACCTGGACATTGTAGATTTTAAATAATTTTTAATCAATGAATCGAAAACGCAGCTTGAATTTCAAGTTCTTAACACAAGACATCATGTAAACGTAATGAAATTTATGTAACGAATGGTTTTTCGGTATCCCTCCTTCAAGGTTGGTATAAAATATAAACTTTAACTAACCCAGAGAGCTGGAATCAGTATTTTCTCTCTTGCAGTCTGTATTGAGCTAGAATATATGGTAGACGCTCGAACTTAAGCTTCTCTGTCAATATGTGTGTGCGATAACTGCTTAAAAAATTCGGAGCAGAGCAGCTCGGTTTGGACCAGCTGTCAAATTAATGTCAGAGCAGAAAAAATCAAAATCACACAATCTGAAAAAACGCTTTTCTGCTCAATTTTGCTCTAAATTCCTTTTTTAGAGGTTAGATAAAAAATAAACAATAGAATAGTATCGAAATGTTATATTTTATTTAAAATTTATATTTATTTTTTAATATTTCCAATATTTTCCGATTTTTCCTGTTTTCGATTTGACAACTACCAAAATAAAAAGAAGAATTTTGCTTGCTCTGCTTGCTCCTACAAATTTGGTGGAGCAGAAAAAGTGAGAATTTTCAACCCAGAGCAGGTTCAAACAACGCAGAGCAGGGCAATTGAGAGCAGAAAACAACCGTCAAAAAGTCTCAATGAACACAAATTGCCTATTTTCCAGATTTGCAGGTCTTCCAGTTTTTTTCAGATGAAAAGATGCAATTGAGTTATTTCCATTCGGGGAGCATAACGAACAAACCAGAAGAGAAATCGTTCGAATCGTGAAAAAACATTTTCAATTTTTCTCAAATTTTCTAATTTTCCGGGAAACTTTTCCAATTTTTCTTTCCCTAAAAACCTTATTCGGACTATTACGAACACATCTAAAAAAATTTACCCAAATCGGTTCAGCCGTTCTCAAGAGATGCGATTACCAACGAACAGCATTTTACATTAGCGCTTATTTCCCTTCTTTTATGGCGTGAGCTCTATTCTATCTCATAAAGAAAATATGTTGCTAGGTATTGTCTATACAAGTGTTTTGAACTATTTACACCAACGTGGATACAAAAGAAGGTCCATGTATGAGTTCCTTATGAGTTGAACGCGAAAAACATTATAGACCAAATTAACATCTGCGCTGGAAAGGAATCGTCCACAATGAGGCATTTCCAGTTGATAAGACGATTCATTCTCTACTCTACTGTGGACAACTAGAGAGATTACGCCATGCAATTGAACCAAAATGGCCCGAATTGAATAATAGAAAAGATGTTGCCTTCCATCACAACAACGCCCGACCACACACTTTTTTGATGACCCGTCAAAAAAGAGAGTTTTTTTTGGAAAGTTTTGATGCATCCACCGTATAGTGGAGACGCTGCCAACTAGGAGTCTAGGACAATCTGCTTCTTAACAATCATTGGTAAACATGTCGTTTTTGGACTCGTTTAGTCATACCGCCGCCGTGTCATGGTTATGGCCTAATGTTGCCAACAGGTTTGCTGGCTGGGTCCAGTTTGGTTGCCGCCCCCCAAAATTTCTCCGCCCGGGGCCATGGCCCCCTCTGCACCCCGCCGCTACGCCACTGCCCTCTGTCTATAATCTTCCTGAAGCTCACAAATAACACACACCGATCGGAATAGACTCACTGGCTCGAGACTCGATTATGAGTGGGCCCCTAATTTTGGACTCAGGCGGTTTGAATCGCTCTTGTATTGGGGCCTTTAAGACACTCCTGATACAAAAAAACTTACAGAACAAATTTTTCGTCACGAAGAATTTCTATAAATTTTTCAAATGTTGTAGACTAAAGCGATACTTTATGAATACAATACCACTTGTTGTATACTGAAGTTTGCTTGCACTTTCAAGTGAAATTTAATTACTGACTATTTTGCAGTGTAAAATAGTTTAATCATTATTTTTCTCTTTGTGATACTCTACAGTATTAAATATTAAACCAAACTTCCTCTTCTCCATTCCCTTCTTTTTAATGTTCATTAAGAAATTCTGCTTGTCCAAAGTATTCGTTTCGAAAAGCATCATGCACTTGTAGCAGATGTAGTTGTCTCCGCGTTTAAGTTTTTTTTGTTTATTTTGTCGTCAAAGTAACACCTTCAAGGATATTTGATATGGACCTATCTGGAAATCTTGACATGTTTTACTACACACTTGCCTTTCCTTTCACAACCTTTCAAGAAGTTTTTAGTTTGCATTGAAATCCCAAAATATAGGCCATAAGAACTTGTTTGCTTGCACTGTCTATACTTGAAATAAAAGAAGATAAAAAAGTTTATTCGAAATTCTTTGTATGTACACATAATTTGTGAATGAAAATTAAGGAAAGGAAGGACTTCAAAACGGTGAAAGTGTAAATAAAAGTAGGAAGTATTTAGGGCATAAGTTCAAAACAAAAAGTGAAATAAATATAGAAGTACAAACCAAGCATTCAAGACTAAAAACTCAAAATACTTCAAAAGACTTCAATTTCTACAATTTCAACGTTTCCTAATTGCTACCATATTCATAACATCAACCCTCTCAAAACAACAGCAACAACAACAACAAAACAACCACAAACAAATCTCTGCACTTGCACCTCACAAAAGGTAATTTTTATTTAACTGCAACACAATTCAGCAACTCAGTCTCGCGTTGCATTTGCAGCCACTCGAGTTCACCAGGTGTTGAGCTCTCCGGTAGACAAGTACAAACACGTAATGTGAGATTTTGATAAATGATTCTGGTACCTTTTAAAAGGTGCAAGTATCAAACAATTTCGAGCGGTTAACACTGTTTTAGGTGTAATTCTCGCCTCGCTTTGACTGTTTCCAAGCAATTTAGCTGCGATTGAACTTCTTATATTGCCAGCGATTCGCAATCGTCTTTAACCGCACGGAGCACACGTTAAGGTGCAGTTAAATGCATGTTGTCCTATCGAATGTTAAGGAGTTAAATTAATTTTCGATCGAGCTGACCATGTACCGACGAACGTATTCCGATACGTCTGCAGATACACAGTCCTTACATAAAATTTCAATTACGGATCAATAAAATGCGAAAAATGGAAGCAATAATGCGCTGTGTTCCACCTGGAATTATGGTGCCCGAATGCAACAGAATTACAGCCGCGATTAATTCATTGACGTTTAATAGCGACGCGATGAAATTTATAATTTTCATTTATGTTTTGATTTATGCTAAATTGCTGCTAGCTGCTCGCCACTGCTGAGTTTGTTGAGGAACTGCCCATCGATGTGGACTGGCCATTCTGGACCAACAACGAAAAAAAAAATCAACATTTCTTACAACGATGTTGGTCTTGGCCTGAAAAATTACCATCAAGTCACGTTATTGCGAACTGAGCACAGACGACCTGAATTAAGTGGATCGACTACTTAAGTGTGATGCGCAACGTGATTCCCTGTAACTAGATCTGCGCAAGGTTGATATATCTTTGAACCCTTAGCCCTTGTTACATCGGGTTAAAAGTTGTTGTTATTTTGGCATGGAAATGTAGAGTTAGAAATTTGGAAAGCAATTTTGCGTGGATATGTGACTAATAACTCAATTTAGGCATGGATCTGTGAGTAATAACTGAGGTGAGGTGGAAACTTTATATTATTGTCCCCGTTTTGCAATTGCCTTTTCGTCCTTTCAAACGCGAGTGTGGTTTTACCAAGCAGTCCCCCAACTGAGTACAGACCACGTCCAATGCTGCTTGACTTCCGTAATCGAACGAGAACAGGTCTATTGACATCCTCCATGGTCACCAACATAATCGCCTGAAATATGAAGCACTGCATTAACAAACAATAAAGCTTTGTTCGAGTAAAACTAAAGCTTAAGGGTAAAAAGCTTTTCGAGTTCGAAAAGCTTAAGCCCAATGTACGCTTCGCTTGCTTTGCTTTTCAGAGCTTCAGTATATGTCAACGCTGTGCCTTAGTCGCTTTGGCATTTGGGTTTGCCTCATAACAAAGCATTGGTTTATTTACATTGGGGTTTGACCAAGGCAGATAGTGGGATTGCCCCATTTCATTTGTAATGGGGTTTGCCCTTATGAGTAACTGATAGCTTTTTGTGAGGTCCTCATGAGGAACCTACGGGGAGATCTCTCCATGGGCATGACCCTCATTTGACACACGGAGCCCACATGCTACACGAGGCGTGGTCTTTTTAAATTCCAATCGGAAAGTGCAGTACTAAGGATGTCAGGACATTGGTCATTCTAAAGAACTAGATATTTCTTGGGTTTTCAATCCGGTCGTTTAATAAAAGCATTACTCCCAGTATCTCCCAGGAGTCAACCCTGTCACTCATTCTATTTATCAACTTTAGAAATGACTTACTCTCAGTCCCCTCCAACCCACAACAAAACTTTGCTGATGATGGTACTTTACTATACTCTTACGGTTTTGATAATGCATGACCCAGATTCTGGCTTTACGATCACGGACTCATGTATGATTCAATCCTTAGAGGCGCTGCAACAAATACCTAGCGTGCATAAAATGGACGCCCCAAAGCACAAAATGGAATCAAACTCTTCGTTAATGACGACATTTGCTCCATCACCGAATTAGTGCTGCACACGAGACGAGATTTGTCTCAAAATCGTCTCGTCTCAATTTTCGAGACGAGACCTCCAGACTAAAAATCGATACGAGGCCGAGACTACCATTGGAGATCTCGCGAGACATCTCGAGGTCTCGAAATCAAATCGTTATTTTGTAATCGTATCGACACCAACTATTTCAGTATCTTCACGCTCCGCTCTTTGACGAGCACAACATTCGGCACCAATACATGACTTGAGCAGGCTGCGGAGACAAGGCGAAGAGTACGCATTCCATAAGAATTTAAATGCCGAGTCCATTCCAACACAGAAGAGGTATTTTACTGTCATTTCATTTCATTTCAACGCATTTAAAATGAAATGCGTGGAAATGAAATGAAATGACTGTAAAATACCTCTTCTCTTTTGGAACAGACTCTACGTAAATGTAACTCTACACAAATTAGAAATTAACTTTCGAATCGTTGATCCCCTCTACCCCGCCCTGGTGCCACTGCAAAAGGCAGATTTACGTGGCTACGTCTGGGAAGTGACTAGCATGGAAATATAAGGAATATTTGTATACAATTTCATTAATATGGCACATATTGATATTTGTCGAAATACAGAAGACTAAGCAATTTGTATTATTGACAGTAAAATTCGAGACTTTTCGAGACGAGACGAGACGAGACCTGCAAATACCCATTTTTTCGAGACCGAGACCGAGACGAGACTGGGCCAAATCTCGTCTCGTCTCGTGTGCAGCACTACACCGAATGTAGGCACCCTGATGAAATTTTATCTCTACTATAATAGTGAATTATCATAGCGATTGGAGTCGTATGGGAAATGATGTGTAGCTTGATGGCGGATCCTCGGATTTGACGTCTCGCACATCTCACTCCCAATCTCCTACTTCGACCTTCAAGTGGTGATGCTGTTAACTCCAAATGGATGCTGGGAAACCCACAGCAGAAAGGAGAACCAATGCTGTAGGTTAGAGGGAACACACACTTCAAAGCCCACGAAGCCAAGATGTAAATGTCATAGTGTCGAAGACTACATGGCAGTGAGTAGTTTTTGCACTGTTGCTATAACGATCTCCTCTGAAGACCGGGCGCATCGAATTGTAGAATGCCTTATCCTGATAAGGAGATTCTCTCAGGATGGACCTTCAATTTCCTACCATTCTTATGAGACTTTTATGGACCATTTAAAAGGCGGATGCCTTTGATAGGACAGGGCTCTAACATTGTATTCATCGGAGCGGAACTGGTTATTTGGGCACTCAAAAGTTTGGTAAAGACGGCCTTTGCCAATGGCTCTTTGATGAAACGCACCCAAAGCTGGAGGTCCGCGCCTGGATTGGCCAACTCTAAACGGTCTCTTAACAGCCGCGTTGTTAGGGCACGGTAAAAAGGAAGTCAGGACACTTGTTGGCTGCACTGCTTTTCACATCCTCTGTGCGTGCCGCACGATAATGGGGACACGGTGTCGTTGTTTAACAAGACTCTACTCGAACAGTAAAGTCTAGGCTGACTGCCGAATCTTTTCAAGTGGTCTGGCCTACAAATATGCGGTATAGGCGTGTAGTATTCAATAGACCCAGCAGTAGCCGTGGTACTTTTGGATCCAATAACTCACCAAAAGAAAAACACGAAGATCATGGCGATCATTCCATCAAAGAAACAATCTCCTACCTCCACGATAATCTAATACAGCTCCCTTTTTCATGCACGCTACAGACTAGGAATGCGACCTAAATAGAACAACTCTACTGTGGAACAACCTTTCGCAGTCAGTATTGCCGAACTCCTACAACACCCAAGAATTTAAACGCAGGGTTCATCGCTATTTCTTCCAAAAGCGTGTTGACTCCTGATGGGCTTCTCTGTCCCTGGAACTAAGCTTACTACTGGACATGGGATGCGGATGTATTTTCTAGCATAGGTAGAACAAAGAGATAAAGACTTCTGTGTGGTCGAAAAGACTTGTGTTTAAACTTCTATAGAATTTTGTCTGTGAAAAAAGTCGATGGAAAAGTCGCCAGAGAGTCCCAGAGAGTCCGCAGAGACATTCCGTCGGCCGTATCATTTAAACTTCACGTCTGCACAGAAGTCATACGGAAAGTCGGACGATCAAAAACTTATCGTGTGAAACCACCATTAGACTTGCCACATAAAAATATTTGCTTCCTTCTAAAAATTCGGAGAAATGCTATGTGAGATGAGTCAGAGGATTTTACAGGACAAAAGTGAGGAAATTGAATTTTTTATTACTATTTATATTTTTGTTTAATTTTTTTAATAAAAAAAACATACATAAAAATAATGGTACAAATTCGTTTTAAACGTGACTAGACTAAAAATAATTTTGGCTTATGTCCAACACGACGTAAAAAATCACTTCAAAATTACGCCACTACACAACTTGCGTGCAGCTTCCAAATGTCTATTCAATAAGGACATCCTCGAAAATGATCTCTTGCACACCACACAAACATGCTTCTTCACGTCTACATGTGTCTGTTGATGCGCTCTCAAGTTTGATCTATCTGCAAAACATTTATTACACTGAACGCAAGCAAAAGGTTTCTCTCCAGTATGTGTCCTGATATGTCCTTGAAGCAGCCAAGGCCTTGAGAAGGCTTTTCCACAAATGTGGCACCGACTCTGGGGAGTGTGACTTCTGATATGCATCTTCAAGGCTCCCAGTGACGAATACATTTTGTCACACGATTTACATTTTATGAATTTTATTTTCGTTTTATTTTTTGTCGATTTTGGACGCAGAATTTCTTTGGCCATTGGCAGCTCTGGAAATGTGTCAAAAAGTTCTTCACATTTAAAACTAAAAATATTTTGCGGTAGATTCATATTTCTGCGTTTGTTGAGTAGAGCCTGCAGTGGTGTAAGACTCCTGCAGGATAAATCTTGTGGTTCTGGTTCGGGCTGAATTTGGTAAAAATTTTGGAATTGTTGATTATAATAAGGTAAAAAATGCACAAAAATTTTATTAACAATTACAATAGTTGTTTTATGTGTAAATAATTCATTGTGGATTTGTCCTTCAGATTGGATCGTTATGGCTGCAGGAAGTTCTCTGTTTGAAACATCACTGTAGTAGTAGTATGAGCCAAAGTATATATCCTTGCTCACATTTTCATACCGCTTCAGAAGTTTCACCGCTGTAAAATTACGATAAGCAACGCAAAGTTTAAGGCTGTTAATTTTATTATCAATTATTTTCAAATCAAAATCAGTCCTTCCCGCCATTGAAAGATCTTGTGGCACTTCAGTATTTTCACATAAATTGAATACAGACGGACTGTTCTTCAAAGGACACATATTAAATACATCCATAATCTCGATTCAAGTAAAAACCAAACAATTTTTAAAAACAAAAAAACGGCATAAAAATCGACTTGAAACTTCCACTAGTGACAATTTAATGATAAAACGAACTTCGTCGATCTTCCTTTTATAGCCACTACGTTTTTGCATAAATGCGAATAGATGTTCAGTTTTGTTGCGCGTAGCCGAATTCGAATTTCAAATTCAGATTAGAAATTTTCAGGAGTTTCTCTTCAATCTCTTCTCAAATTGGAGTCTCTTTTGTTATTTACAAAATTGTTCCGATGTGAAGTAAAGGAGAAATTTTCTTGTTTGATCTTCAAACAAGGGGGAGGTGTATGTCCAGGTCCACCTACATAAGAACGGTAAGATACAAGGTAATACATACGTGTTTCATTCCCATAAAGTCTCGTAGTGGACAATTGTTTTGTTTTTTTTTTGTTTGTTGATTTCGTTATCGGGGTCTGGAGATGATTTTAGTTAAAATTATCACTTCTTATCAGACTTTTACAAGTTTTTGTTTCAATTGTTTTAAATAATTATTTTGGTATGCTAAGTTTTAAAATTATTAACCCAAAAAGGTTTTACTGGAGATTAATTAATATTAACATTTGATTTAAATATAAATTTGCAGATATGTCAAAAATTCTGGTATATTTATAAAATAAATATAGTACAGAACAGCTCCTTAAGGCCACCACAGAAGAGCGATCCATTCATCCCAATGGCACAGGACCACGGCACCAAAACCTCACCATGTGTGGGAGACTCGGATGAACTTGTGGCCTATAGCTATAGGATTTATTTACTATCACTCACATGGAACGCTACAAACTGTTAATTTTGAAGCAGGGCTATATTTGTGCAATAATTGAACGCTTGTGTACATCAACTGAACCTCATCTACAGGACTAACAAAATAATTTTTAAAGGCTTCTCTGCCTTCACTGCATTTTCCAGCGTAACTCTGTTTATTATGGCGTCTCAAATAATTTCTCAAAACTCTATAAAGCCAACTGGGGGGCTACAAAAGTTGCGGAATCTCAAAGGTCACGAAAATCAGGAGTAGCAATTTCAATGGAATTTCATCAAGTGAAGTAAGATTTCCTTGATGATTGTGTAATGCAATCTATATTATATATAAAATTCGATGTATGTGTGTATGTATGTATGTTCCCTAATAACTCCTAAACCATTCAACCGATCGCCACATAAATTTAACCATATATTACTTACATCCAGGGGGTGGTTTTAGTATCGGTGCCTACTTTCAAAAATCACTCCTAGGGGGCGCTGTCTTAGAGAGCTTTAAAAACCATAATAATATACGTTCTACGAAGGTGAAAATGTATACATAGAGGTTTCTCGATACGAGAAAGCGATTGGTGATGTCCATTACTTTCGCAAAGATGGCGTTCCAATATGGCGGCCGAATTTTCCAATTGTGTTCCCCGACCCCAGGCATGGGTATCAAATGAAAGGGTATGACAAATAGAATATTATTAGCTGTGTGGCGTCATTCCAAATTCAAAATGGCCGCTTACACAAAATGGCGGATTACCTTTTTCTATGCAAGCCATCCGGTATGGGTATCTAGTGAAAAGGTATGACAAGTAGAATACTATTAGCTGTGTGGCGTCATTCCAAATGCAAAATGGCGGCCAACACAAAATTACAGTTTACATTTTTCTTTACAACGCCCGGGGCCCGCCCTCGGTATGGGTATCAAATGAAAGTGTATGACGAGTATAGTACAGTAAGCTGCGTGACGTCATTTTAAATCTAATATGGCGGTCACCACAAAATGGCAGAAGACATATAATAGTCTAAAATGTAGAAAATAAAATATAGTTGAAAAAAACTTAAATATACACTTTTAAATTAAAATGAACTAAAAAATCGAGCGAAGTTCTGCACAGGGTGTCTACTCCCCCGGCTTTGCCAAATTCAAATCTGATCGATAAATGTCAGGGGATAGTTTTTATTGTCTCGATCAAAATGTCAGATCGCTAATAGTTTCACATTTTGTTATTTGGAATCAAAAATACCAAAAAATTGCCTTTTTCAAACTCTCCTACTGTATATTAAAATTCATATCACCTGATTACTACTATTGGCTTATGGGTGCAGCATAGGCGCATCGGGTCCCAGCTAGTAACGTATACTTTTTCCGATCCATGTGCAATTCAGTTATTAAACGCCTCCATTTTGCTGTTAGTATTCCAAAAACACATTTAGATGTTGACAATCTTAAAAATAGGTTCTTCTGCGGTAAGTTTCAGTTTTGAATATGGCTTCAAAAAATGAGTTTTCACAGGATAGGCATCTTCACCCGCTCAACAATGCAAAAGGAACTGAAATATCGGCGGACGCAATATTTTCATTGTTAGGTACATACTAGGGTTTTTCAAAACTGTTTAACAGTAACAGTAAAACAGCTGATTTTTGGCTAAAATCGAAAAACAGCAAACAGCTTTTTTTTCTTAACTGTTTTTAATGTTTTTTAAATTTTTGTCGTAAAATAAAAATAAAAGAAATATTTAACCAATACTTATATAAACTGTTTCGATTTTTTACGAAGTGTTTACACGGTCGGACACCGAACAGACAAAAAGAACGAATGAACTGGGTTTAGGGTAAAGAAGGTGAGAGAGGACGATAGGGACGGCGGACGAATTTAATGGACTGAACACATTCACCGAACTTTGGAACGAACATTTTGACAGTTCCTGCATTGTTGTCAAAAAGCCATTAAGTTTGGACATAGTTCGTTCGTTGCAGTTCGCCCGTATAAAACCCATACGCCATTCCATCGGACTTTCTTACAGTTAAGTTTTATCTGTTCGGTGTCCGCTCATATAAAAGCAGCCAAAGGAGTAAGAGGACGACGTATGAAAATAAAATTGTATAGTAAGTTACTATTAGTACAGAGTATTTTTAATATAGAGATGAAAAAAGGAAAAGAAAACATACCGATTAATGATCTTTTAATATATTGGTTTTTTTCTGTGCTAGGTGGGGCAAAATTAATGTCATAATGTGAAGGTGCTTCATTTCATGTGCTTCGTTCCATCAATGATTGAACCACTGGCCAAGCCGAAAACAGCAATTCGCGAGATACTAAAAGAATTTAAGGCGTGGAATATGACACATTGGAATTTTCTGCTTTAAACACACTTGTCAAGGCAATGGAGCACGTAAAACAGGTTGTCGCGAATCTTAGTCGTGAGGACGAAATGTTGGTGAGCGCAGAAAACTTTTTACGATGCATGTTGAAGAAGCTTTCTGGCAATAAAGGCGATGGCCCAGTGTCGACGTCGCGTTATACGCGGCAGGCGCTTCGTGCGCGTTAACGTCGGTTGAAGGTTCATTCATAGCGTCAAGACGTCAAAAATATTGTTTTAATTTAAATTCATGTATGAATTTTTGTGTATATACTTGTTAGAAATGTTGATTTTTTTAAATTTCATAGCCTGCCAACGCCAAAAAGTTGAAAGTTGCTCGACTTTTGCCGTCGCTTGACGCCGCAAAGTCGTGAATGGGATAACTCGATTTGAATTACACACAGCCAAATGTCGACGTCAACGCGCGTCAAAGCGTTGACGCGCGTAAACGCGAATAAAGTCGTGATTGGACCGTCGCCTTAACAGCGACATTAGTAATAAGCTCATGCAAAATTTAAAAATTCGTGTGGATGGGCGAATGAACGAGGATGTCGCTCCATCAAAAACCACACTAATTTTTGCAGGCATTCTAGCCTGTCATCTCTTTGGTGTCATCGATGTAAGGGTAGACGATGTAATTCAACAGTAGCCGCATACTGATCAAAACGAAAATTTTTCGTTACAAGATGAATTGGACATGATGTTTCAAAAAGATGAATCATCAGTACAATTCAGAGGATCAAATTTCAAGAGGTACAAATCGGGATTTACACTTTTCGAATATACTGGTTAACGCACAAAAAATCTGCAAAAATTATATAATGCAATTCTTTGTATCAAACCAACATCGACCAATGTTTAGCGGTGTATTTTCGGTGTGCACTAATTTTTGCACCAAAATAACTTCTCCTCTTTCAGACAAATCACTCCAGGTGCTTGTGTTTTTGAAATACTATTTATTACAAGAAGTGAAAATGTATAATAAAATGATGTTATATAAAAAAACTATCTAGCTGTTATCAGCTGTTTTTTTGAAACTTAAAAACAGTAAGAGCTGTTTTTTGAAAACCACTGTTTTTGAAAAACCCTAGTATACATACTTATGTTGAAAGTGTTCGTTCTTAATCGTTGATAAAAATTTGATTTCTAAAATCTATCACTTTGCTTGCGATAAGTCCCTACTTCCAATAGCAATGAACTTTTAATTTGCATCAGCTATTCCCTTGTGATTCTATAGAAAAATGTCCTTTATATTTAAAAACATAGACCTTGTTTTTTTTAGGACGATTTGAATATGTTTTCCGTCTATAGCCTAGTATGGAGTTCGAACGGAATTCCGTTCCCCATATAAAATACATACACGTAAAAAGATGCACGGAATTCCGTTCACCAAATTTTTCCGGGCCGTTTTTGTTTTATGAGTACGCAGTTCGAACGGAAAACTATTGGTAATCAGGCCTATTCTGAACTCCGCTGGAATTGCGATTCCGGCGGAGAGAAAATTCCAGCGGAATTTTTAAGGGTATCATGAACTCCGCTGGAATTAGTGAAATGAATTGCCCGATGAGAAATGCTTTCGAAAATTCAAAAACAAGCAAAAATGTCAACACAAAGCAATGAGGCTTTACATATACGCAACACAATAATGGATTCTTTATTATAAATTATATTTTTAATTAAAAAATTTAATTCATTTAAAAAAAACCAATATATAATATTTTTAAATTTATATTTATATAAAATATTGTAGTGATAATAAATAGTAGTTTTAATGTTTATGTTGTGAATTTATATTTTTATTTTAGTAAAAAAAAATCTCAAAATATTTACTAATTTTTTTAATTTATGAATTTAAAAAATATTTGTTTTATATTTATTTTATTTCAAAAATGAATTAAAATTTTTAATTAAATTATTTCTTTATTTCTACTATTTTTTTAATAACACTAAACAATCGAATTCCACGCAAACAACAGAAAATCTAATCCTCCGTCAGAAATTTTTGGCGGAGAAACGACGGGGAATTTTGGCTTTCCGCTGGAGTTTCATGCTACCGAAATTCCAGCGGAATTGTAATTTCGAAATTACTCTCCGTTCTGGCGGAGCAGAGCGGAATTCATGCTACCGATGTAAGAAAATTCCAGCGGAATTAATTCCAACGGAGTTCAGAATAGGCCTGAATATTTAGTTTGTGCAATTCTCTAACAGGTGGCTTGCAGGGAATTGGAGACTTTTTTCCGTTCATGTTGGAACGGAATAAATGTTAGACAATTATTCCGTGTTGTGTGTTAGGTAATTTTGACAGGACGAATGAAAAACAGCTATTGCCGTCAGTTCGTGGTTTTATATGTGATCTTTAACAGTCAGCTGTTCGCTTTTTCTCAACTGTTAGCTTTTCTCCACGGTATTCTACACGCAATTTTTTCGTGTAGAAATATTTACCAAAAATGCTGAACGAATTCCGTGCGAACTTCATACTAGGCTTATGCAGTTATAGTCCAAGAGCCCGTGAACGCCAGACTTACGTCTTAAGGCCCGTCCTCACTACGCGGACTTAGAATCCACGCGCTTTTGGTCGTACGGCCAGCCAAAAGCGCGCGTGATCTTTTAATTTTCTGAGTCATGAGTGAGAAAAAATCAATTCTCATTTGATGGTGTGGCCACACTACGCGGTCTTGGGTCGTACGCGCTTTTGCCTTTTTTTTTCATATAGAGTTTTATGACTTTTTTACGACTTTTTTACGACTTTTTTACGACTTTGTCCATGGTAAAGGCCGTGCGGCCAAACAACGCGGACAAAAGGCTGTGGTTAAAAAGGTACATTGTGCGTCCACACACTATGAGCTTTTCAAAAGCGCGTACGCCGTTTCAAATGAGAATTGATTTTTTCTCATTCATGACTCAGAAAATTAAAAGATCACGCGCGCTTTTGGCTGGCCGTACGACCAAAAGCGCGTGGATTCTAAGTCCGCGTAGTGAGGACGGGCCTTAAAACGGCGTACGCGCTTTTGAAAAGCTCATAGTGTGTGGACGCACAATGTACCTTTTTAACCACAGCCTTTTGTCCGCGTTGTTTGGCCGCACGGCCTTTACCATGGACAAAGTCGTAAAAAAGTCGTAAAAAAGTCATAAAACTCTATATGAAAAAAAAAGGCAAAAGCGCGTACGACCCAAGACCGCGTAGTGTGGCCACACCATTAAACGCTGAAAATTTTTCTGGGTAAGGACACTACAGAAGGTAACGTTTAGCTACTAAGAACCTTGAGCCGCAGTGGCTTTGGCAGGAAGGAGGTAGCAAATGTGCAGAAAATTGATGCCTACTTACGTCATTTTATAAACGGAATACTATTAGAAGTCACGTCCTCCATTGCCAGACGGTTTGAATAGTGGAGACTCCCCGCCAGACGCCTTAAAAGTTGAAAAATTGTATTGTACTTACGTTAATGGTCCATTCAAAACGTCGAAACGTAACACTTCGGTTTGAAACGCGTTCCCTACATGTTTTATGGGTCGCTGATTACGAAAATCAGGGTCCCGCCGTTCTAAAATATGGACGTCACGCTTAAAAATGCAAAATTACCCCTTTTTAAGGATTTTGAGTGATAATTTCAATAATAATCAAAAATAATCCAATTAAATACACTTTTTTCAATATTTATTTGCGAAGGTGGTTGATTTATACCAAATCAAGCTAAATTTTATGATAAGGGGTAATCCTAGAGGAGTAGAACCATCCCTAAATCTACTGGAAATAAAAACATTTGTAAAAAATTGTTTTTCCAACTTTAAGCTTCGACTTCGGCTTTTATTTTTGGAGTTATGAGCAATTTTAATGCTAAAATTGGCTCTATTTCGTACTTTTTCACCTAAGCTTTGCCAAAAAGTACCAAATAAGGCCAATTTTAACATCAAACTTGCTAACAACTCTCATCGTTTATAAAAATCAACAGACTAAGACTAGCCGGCCACGTAATCAGGATAAAAAATAACCGTATTCCAAAATGGCTCATGGTGGCAGCAGTTTCGGGAAATATACCAGTAGGCAGACCCAGGAGGAGATGGATAGACTTCGCGACGGCTCAACATTCGGAGTTGGAGAACTGCTCCAAGGTACCGCCAAACTTGGAGAAATGACCAAGGCTCGATTTGGGTTATAGCGCGATTGGGTAACACAGAATTCTTCCACCTATCTATAACAGTAAAAGCGATGGTTCTATTTTACCTTAATCTGTCTTGGTTTTTTTTAACTAAAATTTCAACTTAAGCTACCTTTTTCTTCAAAAAATACGTAGATAACCTATACCTTTTTCCAAAATTAGAAAGCTTGGAGTATTTCCTATGAAATTTTTATACTACGGCCTTTACTTTTGAAGATAGATAGTAGCAAATTTTGATGTTAAAATTGGCTTTATTTGGTACATTTTTAGTACTATTTCACATTTTCACATTAGCTTATGTCGAAAAGTACCAAATAAAGCCAATTTGATGATTCATAACTCCAAAAGTTCATTGGTACCTTATTCATGGAAATAGGTTATACGGTTACAAAAATACAGGGTGATAAGTAAAACTCTACCAATAAAATTCAAAACGCCCTAGCGGCTAAACCGTTACACTGCTGCCATTGGTGTCCCGAGTAAAAATAAATGATGGCCTTAGAACGGGCAAATGCCGACTGTGATTGAAACATAGTCCTCGGCCATCTGGCGGTTAACAGAAGGCTCGTTGCAGGACAGTACGGCCGTACAGGGGGCGATTGACGGTGAAACAACGGCCTTACCGTTCCAATAACGGCCATTCGACGGTGGTACGGCGGCCGTATGGTTGCTATTACGGGTATACGACGGTGGTACAGTGGCAGCAACGTGGATATTCGCCCTCCTATAAGAAAATATATTTCACTGCAATTAAATGTTTGATTTTTTTTCGGTTGTGTTTTTTTTCAACCCGTAAATAACAAAATTTCCCACTAAAATATAAATCAACACGCACCACACACTTCACGTACAACAAACCGACGACTGGCGAGCTCGTTTCCCTTGTGCATTGATATCATTAAGTAGGATAAATCGAAAGAACCATTGTACATAACGAAAATGATGAAGTTCCCATAAAACACATTCAACAATACATTTGGTGCAGATTCTTTTTTTGGCTCAAATTTCCCGTCGAATGCCCGTTTCTACAGCTCAGTACTTGGCCTTTTAAATCTTTTGGTCAAATTTGGCCGTCGTAAGGCCGTATGTGCTCCCATTAAAAATGGTTAAAAACTCTACGACCATCATATGCCCCTTAAAAAGCCAAGCGGCCGCTGTTTGCCCTTTATAAGGCCGTTTTTTATTTTTACTCGGGGTAACTTAGCTAATTTATATTATCGACGTTGAAATCACTCTTTCGAGCTGCTAGTAGGAAGATAAGAGTCCAGATATCCCTTTTTTATGTGCTAAAATCTGGCTTAGGAATCACCCTTTATACTACCAGTCTGTTCTCTCGTTGAAGGCATGTCTAGAGATAAGCTAATTTGAAAGATAAAACAGAATATGGTAGGTTAGGGGTCTGAGTAGATGTTCACCATACCAATACCATACTGTTTCGCTGACACAATCCTTAGGGGTAGCCGGGAATTGCCTTGCTGCAGTGTTATGCCTGCTTCAACAAAACGGCTCCCATCAGCGACCGATGTAGCCTATGGAACCGGCATAATCAAGTTGAGAGTCATTGACCCTGCCTACTGTCTGTCAGAGAATCTAAATTGTGCGATGGTGATCCTAACTAATTTTTCACTTGGCACGAAATACCGCAATTGCATCAAACATCAAATATAGAGGCTTCGTTACTGGCAGGCAGGAGAAAATTACAATTTTCCTGTGAGACGAGAGATGGCGTACTAAAGTATATCCAGACACCTGATGTTGACCAAAGTCAGGATCAGGTTAAATTTGAATTTGATCTTTGATGTAAAAATTGAACCCTTAGAATGCTGGAAAAAACAAAACAATATTTTTTTAAATGGGCATCGATTGCGCACAGTCAATATCCTCAATGATTTGTTTACTACTCAAATTGGATTCTTTGTACGATTATTGCACAAAAAATGTAAACAAATCGTTTCAATCATTTCACTAATCAATAATCTGATGTAATATTTCTAATTTTAAAACAAAATTTATAACATCCATTTTTCGATTAAAATTCGAGTAATTTATGCAAACTAAAGTCAGTAATAACTCGACAGCTAAGCCACGTAAGTGTTCAATAATCAATCAGCATTCTTCTCGCATATCGTTAATATCCCAGGTTACATGCCGTGTGTCTCTAGGTGTCAACCATTCAATTATTTATAAGGTACAAGAATTCCGGTTCACCAAAACGAGAGAGAGAATCATATAACACGAAATTCATAATCGGTCAGAGTCTGGCCGGTGATAAACGGAATCGAATTCAAGTAAGACACTTGCACGGGGGCGCGGTAATTATTCGGTTATACAAGATAAAACACAATGAGGCCAACAGTCCTTTTTATCTGGTTATCATTTCTATTTAATTCTAGTTTCAATGCTGAATTTGTTGCTTAGCCATTGAACCCAATAATGCGTATTGGACTCAGGGTACATGGACGACGTGTATAATAACTAATGAAACGGAAGTCAACAAACCTTTATTCAAATAAAATCCCTTCGGACTTCTTTGTAGGTAGACCTTTTTCCGTGAGGGGTCATATGCATCCTGGTCGATTAATAAAAATTACTTGAAAACATAAAAATCCTTACAAAGGACAAAGCGTTATTTTTTTTATTGTTGTTGTTGTTGTTGGGATTTGTTAATTTTTTGAAGAGTCCTCGGAAAGCCAAAATAAACTCGCTATCTCCCCCTTTCAATCGGGGCACCTCCTTAGACAAAAGATATCAACAAAAATACCTCGCGGGGTTTGTGCCCAGGTAAAATGAACACCTGGGGACGACGAGTGTACATATAATAGTATGTGGCATGGGTTTTTCTGTTTATTTATTAATATTTTTTTTTAATGCGACTTCCTTGGACTTGTATTCCCGAAGAAGTGAGAACATTTCCAATAAAGCATTCGATTGTTGCGATAAGAAAGAGGCTCATGCGCGCTTAGCATATCTTTTTTGGTAAATAGTGATTTTATGACACATTTAAATGTCAATTCTGGGTCATTAATAATATTCCATTTTCATATCATATCGAGCGCAACACAGCATGGGGAAAAATGAAGAAAAAAAAAGTGTATATGCAACACCTTGACTACCCTACCGTGCCTAATGTAAATAATCTTGGATAAATATTTGAATATTGTACGTTTTTCAGAATTTCATATTTGCACCTTATGCTAAAACCTCATTTTCTAACCGATCACTTGTGCAATCTTAGGGCTATTTTGGCTAATATGACTAAGGCGGGTCGTGTGTTTACCGTTACATTAGCTCATTCTAAGTAACTTAAAAGAATGAGTAAGGTTGATTTGAACAGTTGCACTGTGATTACTAACACGATCAATAGAGATAAACTCTATTGGATAAAAACTCCAATCCAACTATCAAGAAAATAACAACAACAATTCCCAATCTCCTCGGAAAGCAATTAAAAATCATAAACTACTAATGAGCCTTCAGTGTTGATGGTAATTATCCAAAATATTGTATTTTAATTAGGTAAGTACACAGATGCAGCCCAGGATTATAGTCGAACACAACGTAATTCCCTGTTTGGGATGTGGACAGTAAATATGGGAAATGTAGTAAGGAAGTTACCGTCATAAAATGTTGGAAAAAACCCTCTTCAGAGATTTTCCTAAAACAGCGCCAAACTGTCTGGAAATTGATTGGGATTTTGGTGTTGGTTCATCTGGTCAACATTGGGTATTTAGTAGTTTGATGGTGGTGCATATGTGAATTTTTAATTGGGATAAAACCGAATTTTTAATTTTTATTTGTTTTGATTTTTATTATTTGGTAATTTTACCACGATACCAAATGTTTGTTATAATAAAATAAAATTTGAACGCGTTTTTCTCAAAATGCCATTTTTTAAAACGGTTCCCGCGATTTAAGAAAAGCTATTTAACATATTGACTTAAATCTTAGGGCAATTTGTCGAGAATAATGTTGGCAAGTTCGCTAATTTTTATTTATTTTTTTTCAAAGCTTGTTATTTATATTTTATCCCCCCTTTTTTACCCGTTTTGGTCCTAAAAAGTGGCATTTTTTGTTTTTTTCACTAAAAGACGCGTGGAATTTTTTTTCGTTGGATTTTTGACTAATATCGACATTAGCGAACTAAAGGATATAGTTTCTAACTAGACTTTGATGATTCAGACCAGTGGGGACGGAGCTATCGCGCGAACCGTTTGTCATGTTATTTTTGAGGTGTCAACTTCAGCGCGCTCTGCACATTTATTTATGACGGCAACAAAAAAAAAATTTTTTTTATACTTTAAGAGTTGCCTAATACTTTGTAAAAAGTTTCTTATATAAAAATAATAAGGGTTCTCTGAAAAAAAATTCCAAAAATCGTCCATTTTTTGCCTCAAAAATCAGAGCAACCCCTTAACCCAATCCAACGTCTCTGAATCATTGCTGAATAATGATTTGATCAATTAATTAACAAAAGTTATCCTTTATTATATACGTCACTTAACCAAATATGTACATGGCATCGTTTATTTGACCATTTTCCTAGTTAAAGTTAAAGTCCAAAAAAAGTCTACATTTTTCAGTCTAAAGAAAGATGTAAATTTTTTTTCAGACACTTCATCAGCAAAATGGCTCGATGTTCCCTAAAAAATAGTTAGTAAAACTCAAACAAAAAAGACAGGGTTGATGCAATACACCCTGTATAAAACTTAAAAAGTTATAAAATTATCTTGTTAATGTTTACTATAACCAGGGGCGGCGCGTGGTTTTTTTGCGCCCGGTGCATTATGCTATATTGCGCCCCATCAGCTGATCATATGAAAAAAACTTTTTTCGTCTGGATCGCAAGGACGAAGAAGCGGAAAAGTCACAAGGCACTTCTAACTTGGTAGCAATTTGTTTGACTTTTTCAATAACTTCCTGATATTTTGCTCTGATTGTAAATCTATCAAAAAAACTGGTGTGCGTAGGACCACACGATGGAAGCGAAAACTTCAATGGCCATTCTGTATTTCCTATTCAATCTTAATATTACAGGAGGATAATGGTCAAACAATTTTGTCTATGAATGTGAATGCATTTGAAATATTTTTTTTTGTGGACTTGGAAACACATTTTACTAGACAAGTCGTTCTTATTTAATTATACAGTCGTTATACAGGTATTTATGCATTTTACTTTTTACAAAATTCTGGTGAAGTGATTTGTTATGCATACCATACATATTGCCAGCGCATTTTTAATTTTCTATCATTGACAAGAAATTCATTATTTCCGACCTTAAACACCTCCAAATAGCGATTTTCGGTGAAATCGAATCGTAATTGCCAAAATCGTACCGCCATATTGGCGCCGCCATTTTGAATTTTAAAATTTTGACCACAGATACGCCATTTGTGACCTTAAAAACCCCCGATACTGAGTTTCAATGGATTCAGAACACATTTGCAAAATTCATCCGCCATATTGGCACCGCCATTTTGAATTTTCAAATTTTGAGCACAGAATCGTCATTTGCGCTGATAAAAACATCTTGATAGCGATTTTCAATATAATCGGAACACAATTGCAAAATTCGTCCGCCATCTTGGAACCGCCATCTTGATTTTTTTACAAAGTTGTCAGATTGCATTGTCATGGAAACTCAATGTGTGTGCAAAGTTTCATACAAATCGGTTTAGTAGAAGTAGTTAAAAAAGCTGTCGGAAGATTTGAACCAAAGAAACAAACAAACAAATATACGAGGTCAAGCTAAATAAAACCATTAAAAAATCCATAATATGCTCTAGTCTTCCAAATAAAAAAAAATAATATATAATCAAACATAAGAATATATAATACATAGTAATATAGTATAATAATTTATAACACTTAATACAAACTAAAACCCCCAAAGGCAAATTTTTTCTCACATGGTACGGTAGCGTGATGATGGTTCGTTAGCGTGACGCGAGTTTTTAGTTTTTCCCCGGGCCAAAAAGTGCCCAACGTGCCTATAGAAGTTTTCACTTCAAAAACCTTTTGTGGAATTTAAAATATCAACTGCAGCAGACATTTGGGCTTTGTAAGTATATTTATTTCCCTGCCTGAACGAGTTCTACCAACGCCTCGTAGACACCACCTAATTGACGAACTAATCGTTTTAACGCGTCTATGCTACTTTCACTACTAGTCTTACTAAGCTTGTTAGTGTCTTCTTTTTCAAAATAATAATCTTTTAACCGAACTGGAGAAATGAGCATATAAATTTTGAATAGTATCAAAACAAGAAGTTGCCTTTAGAAACATACGTTTTTTTCGAAGTTCACACCTATTATCAAACGATGCATCATTGAAGTCTGAGTTGAAGAGTTAATTAATGGAAAATTGTATGTTCTATTTATATTTGCCCGGTATACCATTTTCATAATTCGCGGCACAGTAAAATATTTTAAATTTCGTAACATAAAAACAATAAACAAATTAATTCCAATAAAATATAAATATAAATAACATAATTTACAAATATATTACCTGAAATTAGTAATTTAATAATTGTTATTAAATCTAAAATATTACTTTTATAACTCAACATTTTAAATCTAATAAAAATATTTCACTCAATTTTCCCTTTATAAATTCTTCCAGAGAAACAGGCACAAAACTTAAATTTGCACCATCAATAACTCGTATAACATAAAAAAAAATCTACATATTAATTTTTTAGACAGTCGCAAGATATTTAGAAATCGCAAGATATTTTGTTCTCATTTCGTTTATTTACTTCTTTGAACAAATCTTGGAACAAAATTTAAAAGTGCACCAACAGCGCCCCGAAGTTTATATCAATCACAGTAAACAGCAATACACAATACAGAGCCACCGGAACAATATTTTCCTTTGTGTGAGTTGATATGGTGCATTTTACAAACATTTCAAAAAGTGCTCCAGCGTAGTAAAAATGAAATTATTATGTGTTTCGTCTCCTTCATTCCACTGGTTAGTTCTGTATTTACATCTCACGTTCAAATTTGAGAACATCAGTAGAATGAGAGATTTTTCTCTCACTTGGTGGATATTTCTCCTGAATTTTTACTTCTGCTGATTCTCTGGACAGAAATTATA